>JASUAD010000014.1:13516169-15916169 GCA_037013555.1 Sextonia rubra | reverse complement strand
ATTTTTAGTTACAAATGGACTTGAAAGACCTACTAAATATTATGATAGGAATGGCAGATCACACCACCTATGCTTGCCAAGTTTTAAAAACCCAGTCTCGGGGGGCAATTTTGTTCCCCTTGAGCCGAGTCAAGTCAAGTTAGCTTGCCATTGGGCTCCATAAGCCTATCAAAAGAAGCCCTTTGACTCACTGGAACTCAGTCTTGTACTTGGTCTCGGCTAAGTTCCACTTTATTTTTAAACAGTGGACTTGGACACCGACTTGACTTGGTTGGGACTGAGTCCTAGCCGAGTTGGGTAAGTCGACTTGGACTCGGCCAAGTTTTAAAACTATGTTTCTCACTGGGCCTTTGCTGATCTAGATGCTCTATTTGAGTTAAATTTTAAAATGCCTGTTTGAGGAGGAAGCCAAGGATGTCTTCTATTTCATAGAAGGGCCCCCTAAAAATCTAGCTTCGGAGTTTTCAATGAAGTTGTTCATGTTGAAATTGAGAACTCCTTTCCATGAACTAAATAACTGGGGAGCTTTTATGAAATTGGGAGTTGTAAAAAAAAAAGTGAGTTTCTTGGAGCTCTCCTCTGACTGGAGTCCTTAAGTTTAATGTTAATGGTGAAGCATGTGGCAAGCGGAGGTTGGCAAGGATTGGAGGGGCTTTAAGAAATCACAAGGGAGAAGTGCTTTATATGTTTTCTAAACATGTTGGTGTTTTAGATTCTAATAAAATAGAAATTTTGGCCATTTTGGAAGTTCTTCGAATTTTCTGTTCCTCATATCAGACCAATCTTATTGTGGAAAGTTCCTTGGGGAAAATCATTTTGGGCCCATGGAAGATGCAATTTATCTTAATGAGATCTGACATCAAGCATCCATGTTTCGGGTTTCGTTTCAACATGTTAGTAGGTCCACTAAGGGCCTGTTTGGGAATTTTACTGGTAAGTAAAAGTAAAAATCCAACAGATCTTTTCTCCCCCTACAATGTTTGAATGGACTTTGAAGGAAGTGAAGTAAAACATACTGTGGCCTTGACAAATACCCAATCTGACAGGTACTTGTAATATTGGCATCTCATTCCAGGACGTATCTAGATCCTCTGAGGCTTTAACTTATTATAATGCTTGTTAAAGCAGTGGAAGTGTGGGGCGCCACAGAGGGGCCCACCTATTGAAATCGAAACTGTTTAAAATAAGTAGTCTCTAATTATATGGTATATCCTAAATCTTATGCTGATTTGAGACCTCTCCGTTGTTGGATGGATGGTTTGATGAAAAATGTGATTAACACATCTTTCGTACATTCATTATCACATTTTTTAATCAAACTGTCCATCCAATCGTGAAGAAATCTCAAATCGACTTAAAATTTTTGGATACCCCATAGAATTGGAGGCTATTTTTTTAACAGTCCCCATTTTAATACTGTGGGCCCCACTGTGGAATTCCACTAATTTAAACAAAAAGTCCAAACACCACGTTCAAACTATCACAACCATCCAAGAACCTTTTTCAATTAACCAAAAAGTCAACTTTCAACAAACCACAACCATTCAAACACCTTTTTCGTTTAACCAAAAAGTCTAATTTCCAATGAGGTGATGCTTCACTTTTTTTTTTATTCTCTACAAGTGAAACTACCAAACCACTTCTAATGGAATGGCAGATTTTCTAGCAAACCAAGGGGTAGATCATTCTTGTAATTTCAGCACTTTTGGTATGTAACTATGGTGGGTGTTCAGTAAATAGCTCTTGTACCAGCTCACCTATGGGAGGTGTGTTTGTTTAAGTTGTTTGTACTGTTTTTTTATTTTAATATGTTTTACCATTATTGATAAAAACAAAAAAAGAAGCCCAATTTCCCTCTCTCAACTTCAATGTTGAAAATAGACTCTGTTGTCCGCTGCTTGCTATTGAAGGTTATTGCATTCTGTTTCTTCTATATCAACCCAAGGATAGTCTGACTAAGAATTGTCAAAGTACTCAACTTTTTTTTTTTTTTTTTTTTGGGGAAGGCCATGCCCCTATAACAAGCTTTCCTAGAGACTTGGAGTAACACTATACTTTGTCTCACAGTCAAAAGATAGAGCCAAAAGTCTGATTGGATCGGTCCTCTGTATCATTATTGTTATTGTTTTTCTGATTGGTAATATCCCTTGAACCCTCAACCCCAAGGTTGCAGAAGCGAGCACTTTCGAGTCTTCTATGTGCTCGTCTCTTGTGTCATTATAGCTTTCTAGGTACATGTTCTTCTCCATGTTATTTGTTGATGCCACTCTACTTTCAAATTTCTTGTAGGATCCCTATATTTTGTGCTGGGATATTCGCAATACTGCCGACATTGTGTACAAGTAAGCACTTAACTATCTTGTCGGTGCTGTGTTATTTTGTTTTCAAAATTTGCAGCACCTAAGACTTTCTTTGACAGAAAAGTAAAATAATCATAGGCAATGTCCTTTGGATGGTTTCAGTAAGTTTTGTGTTATTAATTGCAAGAGCTAGCTTATATACTTATACAAGATCTTGTAGGAAACAATGATAAAATTGGGCTCCATATACTTTTCCTTTACTTCTACTATCAAAATGAGTTACACAACATGAATATTGAGATGATATAATAACCAGTGTGGAAAGGAGGGAAAGATAATCAATGTTCTTTCAAGATACAACACTGAAGGTAACAATTACGGCAATAGCCTCGGATTTCCTTGCCTAGGCTGTCTCTGGTATGAAGTTGGAGCTTTAGAATTGAATGGAAAACCTAATTAGGGAGAAGAAAGAAGAAAGAGAAGGAATGCAAGGGAAAGAGAATGCTTTAGAGAGAAGAAACTTGAGAAAAAGAATGCACTGGTTATCCCATTAGGACTGGATGACCAGGTCTATATTAATGGATAACTTCAGTATTACTAGGCACCCTGTATTTTACATTGTAAAACTTGCAAAAGCTCCCTATATGTATTTTGATTTTCAACACCCCGCATGAGCTTGGGGCATTCTAAAGCAGCCAGAGCCTTCTTCAACCCTCAAGGCTTCGACAGCTTTCCTCAACTCTCAGTGGAAAGAAGGCCAAAACTGGAAGATTTTTGGCTCTTTTGTTCTTGTGCCTTTAAAGGGATTATAAAAGGGATATCAGCGACCTTGGACTTTCTATCCTTGGTCCAGTGATACTCTAGTGCAGATTCTATTCAGATAGGAAATAAAGCATTTTCCCTTTAATTTTCATGTTCGTCCTGTAATTTGTTTTGTTTGATCATTTGAAAAACATGGGAAGATTTTCATACAAGGGGCAAATTGAATAAGGAGATCAATGCTACTTTCATATGTCTCATTCCAAAAGTCCCAAATCCGGTGGCTTTGCAGGACTTTAGACCCATTAGTTTGGTGGGGTGCATTTATAAGTTGTCAGATTGAAAGGCGTTCTTCCTCGCATCATTAGTACATACCAAGGGGCCTTTGTTCATAAACAACAAATTCTGGATGGTATACTTATTGCTAATGAACTCATACATTCAAGGAAGAGGGATAATAATGAAGGAGCTATTTTCAAGATAGATTTGGAAAAGACCTATGATCTTGTGGATTAGGAGTTTGTAGATTATATGTTAGGTAAATTTCGTTTTGGTGCCATTTGGAGAGGATGGATGAGAGAGTGTATTTCTTCCACTTCATTCTCATTCTTGGTGAATGTTTCACCTTCACGACTTTTCCAAGCCTCAAGAGGTCTTAGATAGGGTGATCCATTATCCCCTTTTCAAAATTTACCATAATGGTAGAAGCTTTGGGAGGTCTACGTTCGAAGCAAATGATTCTGGGCTTGATTGGTGGATTTGAAGCTAGTAGGGGGGAGACGTCATCATACACCTTCAATTTGCAGATCATACAATATTGTTTTCTTCTACTAGATGGGATGAAATTGTGACATTGAGTTAGATTTCTTTGGGATTAAAGGTCAATTTATCAAAGAGTGTATTGGTGGGGGTTGGTTACTCGGAGGAAGATATTCAGTTGATAGATTGCACTATAGAAAAGTAGTTTTCCTTTGCAGTCTCTTGGATTGTTGATTATCAAAATTATGAGAAAAGGAAGTTGCACCTAATGAAGTGGAGTGAGGTGATTGAGTCCAAAGATTTTTTTTTTTTTTTTTTTTTTTGTTGGGGTTTGGGTGTTTTGTTTGGGGGGGGGGGGGGGGGGGGGGGGTGGTGGGGCATGAATTTATCTCTGAAATTTTGTCATTTTTAGTGAAGTGGTGGTGGAGATTTGGAGAGGAATAAGAATCAATGTGGAGGAGGGTAATGATGTCCAAGTATAGAGAGGATGTTTGGGGTTGGGTTCCAAAAAGAATCCCTACGTATAGTGTTTTTGGTTTTTGGTTTGTCTTCTGACTCTTGTCTAGTTTTGGGATGAATTTCCTGAAGGTCTGTGTTTCTGTGTGGAGAAGGGGGATAGTGTTCGTTTTTGGTATGATGATTGGATGGGTGTTGGTCGTCTACGCCTTTTATTTCCTAGATTGTTTAGGGATGTGTCCAACAAAGATGCTTCAGTTAAAGATTGTTTTATTTGGAATGAAAATCTAGTGTCTTGGAATATTAGTGTTAGGAGGGCCCTTTGTCAGTCAAAGTTGGTGGCAAATTAGTCCTTGTTGAGTCTTCTTTCTAATATTTTTTTATGCAGGGATGTAGTTGACTTTTGCATTTGGAAGCCCCATTCTGCATGCTTGTTTTCTTTATGGTCTTTTTACAGGGAGATAGATCCTTTTTCTGCAGTAAGGTCTCCTTGTGCAGCAGGGTGGACGGGGCCTAAAGTGGAGGCCTTCTGTCGGTTGGCAATGGCAAGCAAAATCTCGACAGCAAATGTTTTGAGAAAGGGTTTAGTGTTGGATACACTTTCTGATACCTGTTGTCTATGTGGGAGAAAGGAGTCAATTGACCATTTGTTCATTCATTGCTGTGTAGCTTCATCTATTTGGGGACACTTTTTCAACAAATGTGGAGTGAGTTGGCGTTTTCCATGTTCTTTACCAATGTTTGAAGATTGGAGGGGGACTTCGATGTTTGGAAATGGGATGATCTTATGAAGAATTATTCCCCTTTCCATTCTTTGGTCAATTTGGAAAGAAAGGTATGATAGAATATTCAATCAGAAAGAATCGTAATGGGAGGATCTACTTTCAGTTGTTCTCTTGAGGATAGCTAAATGGGCATGTGCTAAAAAAGAACTTTCAGATCTTAAGATAGATAACATTATGCAAGTTGGGGAGCTTATTTAAATATGGGCATTACAAAGATGAAACAACTAGTTCCTTGACGTTCGCCACTGTGTGGAGTATTAAAATTCAATGTGGATGGTGCGGCAAAAGGGAAACTGGGGTTGCTTGGAAATGGAAGTGTTCTTAGAAATTATTAGGAGGAAGTTATTTATGTGTTCTCTAAGCATGTAGGGCGTCAAAGATTGTAATGAAGCGGAAGTTATGACAATTTTGGAAGCACTTCGTATTTATGATACCTTCTTTCATCATTTTCTTATTCTAGAGAGTGATTCGGCTAATGCTATATCTTGGGTGAAATCTTTGAGTGAACCATGGAAAAATGCAATTCCTCTTCAACGACATCTAATATCAAATATGTAGGTCAGTTTTTAGCGCATTAGTAGATTTGCGAACAAGGGGTAGTTAGAACTTGTAATTTAAGTGCTTCTATTTTGTTGCTGGTAGCTAGTACATTTCTCCTAAATCGCTACAATTAGGAGGACAGTTTTGTTTGCTTGGAACTGAGTTATATTTGTCCTTTCTTTAATAAAATTTTACTGCTACCCAAAAAAAAAAAAAAAAAAACACCAAACATGGGAAGATCTCCATATGCCTCTATAAATTGAGAAGATCTAGGCCTCATGAGCCTTTCTAGTGTCACTGCAGCCCTAAAAACCTCTCCATGCACCTGCTGATATGAAATTGGAACCTTATTCTGATACCAAGTTGTGAATTAAGAGTTTCTTGGTGGTAAAAGGATGGGAGAATAGTGAGATGGAAAAGAGAGATTCTGGAAAGAGAGGATGGTCAAATTAGAGTTGTTTGACTGGTCATTATCTTTTAGAAACCTGTAACTGGCATACAAAATGTTTAAAATGCCCTTACATCACTTGCATCCCTTACACCCTTGAAATAAAATAAAAGTACTGATTTGAAATAAAATAGAAATACATTTATTTTTCTAATTTCTATGTGCATTCAATTTCTGTTACTCCTAAAATGCTAAGGTATATGTGTAGAAGCCGGATTATTGGTTATCGGACTCCAAGTCCTAATAAATATGACAAGAAGTTATGCATAAGCTCTGCCATATAAGCTTCTTAAAACTTTTGCATATAGAAGGACAATTCCAGGCCCCATATCCATTGTAAGTAATTAGCTAAAAGAATCTAGACTTGACCTCAAAGGCATGTGGCCTCCTTTTGCTGTATCAGTTGGCATACCTTTCACAATGAATAGCCATGTTACTGCATTTGAATTTTTCACTTGTTTGATGCTAAATCAGTTTATGGTTGGATTAATGCAAGTTTTAGTGCTACCAAACAGAACTAAGTTGATTTGGTCCGAACAGCTTTGAAGTCCTTGTGTTTTTTATTTGGACCCTACGCTTTAGGTTATACAGATCATCAGAGTATACAAATCAGCGGATATTGTTTGATATTGAGCCTTGTGGTAGACATCTTGGAACAGGTGGGCAGGTAATTATCTTCTGATTTCTTTAGGCTATTTCTGCCATTGAGTCCTTAAAAGATTAAAAAAAACCTTTTTTATTAAATAGCTAGATGTTGTGAATTCTGTACTAGCACATTAGTAGGGCATGTGTCAGTTTTGCAGGCAAACTTCAGGGAGAAACCTGCAATTTGAACATGGATCCTGCTTAACAGTTTAGTACATGTCTTATAAGCTCCAAGACAAGATATTCACAAAAGCATGGTTTCAAATGATTTCTTGCTAAACATCCCCTTGGTCATGCCATGAGTTTCAGTGTACATGAAATGCAATTGGCTTGATTTCTGGATCTCATGCTAACAGGACGGTCAGGTTCACATTTATGACCTGCAAACTGGGCAGTGGATAACAAGCTTTCAGGCTGCTTATGGTACACTCATTATTATTTTTTGTCTATTATTTTGAATTTCAAGTGTTTGGCCCACTTTGCTTGTTTCATCTTGCTTTCTTGCCCTTACTATTCATTTTGTTTTAGTGTAGATACTGTCAATGGTTTCTGTTTCCATCCATCTCTGCCAATGGCTGCTTCATCATCTGGGCACCGAAGATTTGGCATGCTGGATAATTGTGATGAAAATATGAGCTTGAGTGGTATCTTTTGTGAATATCTTCTATATACCATACTTGTGTCATATATTCAGACCCATCACCTATAATGTATGGAGGTTAAGTTACATCAGTTTGTGACGATGAGAATTTGCGCTCCATCTTTGTGCCCCCTCCTGATGGGGACAAATGGTTTTCTTCACATGCTAAAGGGAGTTTGTTATATATGCCATGTCATTTTCAGAGCAATTTGTAACACAAATTCTCAATAAATTAGTCCAACCAAATGTGTGTTCTCTATGGTTATAGTGATATTGGGGTTCCTCCCAACTAATTGGGTGAGGCTCTGAACAGTTGGAATCACTGGAGATGAGCTTGGTTATCTCAATATTTCCTATTTGATGTGACTGCCCTTTGATGCATGGATGCAAACCATTTTCATTCATCATCGCCTGTACTTGAGGACAGCGCACCTGGAGAGGTTGGGCCACAATTTATGTTTCATGTTAATTTAATAGGATTTACTATGATTCTTTTCTTTGTAGGTGAGGAGAACTGTGTTTCTGTTTGGGGATTTGCTTTAGCCTCTACTGAGTTTGATGTGACAAATGATGCTTCTGAAGATGCATACACTAAAACAGAAAGCAAAGACCTAAACATCATTCAAGAGGATCCTTGAGCCTGCTTACGAGTTCCCCCCACACCCCTCCTCTCTCTCTCTCTCTCTCTCTCTCTCTCTCTCTCTCTCTCTCTCTCTCTCGTCCGCACTGAAGCTGCATTGAGTCCACTTACCTCACTAAATTGTTTACCTGACCTTTCTGGATTGACAAGGGGATCTCCGCCAATTATCATCATCATTACTGAAGCCTTGTCCCATCAGCTCTGGTTAGCTTTGAGTTCTACTTTTCCATTCATTTTCATGGTGAATGATTTATTTTTCAGTAGTGTCTTATATTCCACAGGGTACAGCTTAGTTTTAGTTTTAGTGCTGTGTCCTTGAAACACAGAGATCTTTGTATAGGGGCCGTTTCCAGTACCCCATTTTCTCTCAAAACAACATTTTTGTATCAATGAAAATTCTCACTTCTATTTTAATGGAATTTCTCTATTTTCACTTTTTTTGCTCACCCTATAGTTTTATGTTTGAAGTATGCTCTTCAAGCACACTGTTTTGTTTTATAGTTATTCAGATGTCATAATCTGTTTCTTTGTGACACTACTTCTCCTTGGTTTTCAATTTTGACCATATCATCCTCCTTGGTTTTCTAACTCAAAGCCATTGAAATTTGTATATATCATCATTTAAGTGCCAAGGGCACGTGTATTATGATTATTATTATTATTTGGCAGAGACTACCTGTTCTCAACTCAATCCCCTCTTCTTTCCTTCCTTTTTCTTTTGGCACTCGCCCAAGTTTCATTTTTTCTTGGTGAGGTATTCACTAATGGAGAAAGTCACCCTATTGTTATATAATTAGAATTTTGGGGCCGTTAAATTGAAATTTTATCATCATCTAACAAGGATTTTCCCATAAACAAATGTTAGCAAGTGGGGTAAACAGAGGACCATGCCTTGAGTTGGGTAGGCTTTGACATAGTGTCTCATTGGCTTTTGTTGTGGAAAATTCAAACCATTTAGTCCAAGGCCTCTCCCAGTAGTCCTTGTTTATCTTTTCTTGTTTTCTTTTTTGCTTTTAATACTGTGCAGGACATCAACAAACTTTGACATTCCTCTATTCTTACACTTTTTTTAATTGATTTATATATTTTTGTTTCCAGAATTTGCCATGGGGTCTACTCATTATGAAATGTTTCCATGGGATTTCAGCCTTTCTTGTTCACAGGTGGGTGACTTGAATGTCATTTTTTCTCACAATGAAATTCACCATTTGATTCAATCACACTGGACAAACGATCTGCTCCTGTTGAAAGTGATTATTTCATATGGTGTGATCCAGTCCAACGGTGAATGTCACTCTAGTCAGTGATATTTAGGCCAGCTATCTATCGCATGAAGGGTCATATTATGTCTTGCATTCATGTATGCCTCAGAATGAATTTAATTTTAAAAAATGGGGAGAGGAATTTTTTTTTTTTTGTACCAGGATTCAGAACCCTACTGTAATTTGAATTTTTACAGCCTGTGTTTTGACAATTATAAACACGCACCTGCATTTTTTAAATTTACAAATAAAGTACTTATTATTAGTAATATCCATCTGCTATGTTGAACAGCAGTCAATGGCCCACGTGAGACATAGGTTTAAGACTCTTTAGGTTTCTTAATATGAAAAAGGTTAAGATTTAAGGATGCTCACTAGCATAAAGCCCACGTGAGGCATAGGTTAAGACTCATACAAATTGAATAATAAATCATAACAAATACTCAAATTAAGAATTAGTCAATAAAAAACTCATTGATCTAAAACTTTTTCAAAATTAACTATGGGTAAAACAAAAAAGCTGCACATCCAAAACCTAGGTTAAGTGTCAAAATCTTGCGGATACAGTGAGTTTAAACGATGATCCAGGTGATTCTAAGGGTTGGGGAGAAAAAAAAAAAAAAACCTCCACTAGCAAGATGGCAATGATCCATATGCAAGTATTACTTATTGTACGGTCTTTAGATGCATTGCTCCAGTTTTTGGATATATGTGTATATGTTTTTTGATCTTTGAATTTGTTTCTACTTTCAAATTAAAAAAAAAATGCTGAAGCATGGATCTTTTAATTAATTTTTGTGTTGACTAGTGTTGTAGATGTGTCTCAATTGTATTTCTTGTTTGAACCCTTCATCTTAATTCCTTGGCATTGTTTCCTAAGCTTAAAACCACTTCGGTACCTGTCATTGGATTTCCATGGACTTAAAATTTAGAAGTCGGTTTTCTCTGCTTGCACAACGTATTCTCAAAAGATCAACATTCAAAAATTCGAAATAGATTCTCCGAACAGTAAAAAGAAAATTGAAAATGGTTGAATTCATGGATTTTTACATGTTTTCATGCCATTCTAGCTAGCCAAACACCCTCCCTAAAAAAAAAAACGAAATTTCGAAGGTAATTAAGCTGAATAAATTAAAACAATTGTATTTCATTCCTTCTCAAAAAACAAAAATCTTTTTTTTGCCTTAAAAAACTCACCCAAATTGCAAGACTTCAATTCAAGATACTAAAAAAAAAAAAAAAATTAGGGCTTTTTTCCTTTGCCTATCACCTGTAATCACGGGTAACCCCGCATTGTGATGAAAATTGAGAAAATACCCCATATGCTTATTGTATTGCTACTTTTTGTATATTGCAATAATTTTTTTTTTGATATTTTAAAATTTTAAATATATTTTACGATATCTCATAAAACTAACCTTTTAAAAGAGTCAATGGGCCAGTTTTTTTTTCCGTATGTAAAAGCTTGTTTCCACTCGGAAGAGGTAATGAGACAGGAAGAAAGTAGTTGGAAACGTGTATGGAAATATAGACAAAGAGGTGCCCCATGGACTTTTTAGCAAGGTAGTTTTATGTTATATTGCATAATCCAATTAAAATTTTACAATTTTGCAAGAGAGTGATGCAATTTTATTGCGAAAAAGTAACAGCATCGAAAATGTTTGGAAAATTTTCCCGACCTTTCATCACTAGGTATGGATTTCGATGGGTAATGGTATTTGACTGTGCAACAAGAACCCCAAAATCTAGGCATCATAGTTTTTGAGATTATGCTATTTTTGGCAGAACACATTAAGCACAAGATATATATGGGGTAAGAATCAATGCCACCGATGTCGGGGTTGAGAGAGACAGAGTGGCCGATCTCTACCCCTTCCTCATGGTTTAAGCCTATGGTTTACTCCATTGGGTCTTGGCTTCGAGACATGGCATCCAGAGAGAGAGAGAGAGAGAAAGAGAGACGGAGATTGCCCGGTGGTACTGGACCGCTAGTTGAGGAGTTGGGGGATTTTTGAGATGGGTTTATGGATATTTATACTAGCATAAAGCTCCATAATGCATAGGTTACTTCCCATGCAAATTGAATAATAAATTATAACTAATACTTAAATTAAGAACGTCTCTTCTAAATTAACTAAGAAATTATAATTAATACTTAAATTAAGTATTAGCTACTTAAAAACACATGGACCTAAATGTTATCATGTCATTCAGCTGGCCAAAAAACAATTCCAAAATCAAAAGCTGAAGAAACTAAAACAAACGCAGAACTATGAAGTATCCATTGAAAGTTTTGAGGACATGATATTCTCTCACCCATGGAGAGAGATTGCTTTTTTTACCCACTCATTTGCTTCTTCTTATTCTTCTTCTTCTTCTTCTAAACAAAACTGCAAGATTTATTTCAATTGAAAATTTTATAAAAATATATATATATAATATTGGTAGATAGATTGTTTATCCTTAACAAGCCCAAATTTGACATTCATCCAAGTGTTATCATTGAATAGAATTTCCAAAAAAGTGATGGGTTCTAAAACCACTAAACTTGCTATAGATGAACTGGTTAGGATGATCTGAGTTGGAATTTATACACGTGCAGGTCCCATCTTCTGGCCTACTTAAATGTACATCAATATTAAACACTTAATTCTAAAAAAATATATCTGCGTTTGCATGAGGCTTCAACACAATTTCAACCAAACTTAAGAGCGTTTTTGCAAGGGCAACCTGTGCCAATTTAAGCTGATTGCTTGCAGAAAAAAAATATCTGAAGTTGCAGCTTTTAACGCAATGAATATTGACACTTTCTAAGGACTTAATAGTAAGCATAGTTAGTTCATCCAATATGAATTTGATATTTTTTTTTAGAATTGCCAACCTTTTTATGCTTCACACTTTTTTTTTCTTGTCAGAGTTGGAAAACTAAAAAGTTAATCTAGTCATCTCATATTGGAAAATAATTCATGAAATCTGGAGACTTGGTATATTATAAAAAATAATGTTGCATGGAATGTTTTTTTTTCTTCTTTTTTTTCATTTTCTTCTTATTTTCATAAATTTTTTAGTTTATAAACTTATTAATTTGGATTATTTATCACGGATGCACTATTCATTTATATTTCATAAAACTAATTTTATTCGTAAATATTTTATAATAATTAAATAAAGAATGATCACGTTTCATTCTCTTAAGTCATAGTACCCAGCTAAGGGGTATAGGATCCAAGAGAGAGCCGCCCACACACTTAAGAAGGTAGTCCACACTAGTGGAAAGGCAGCCTATACATGTGGAAGAAAGCTCACAAAAGTGGAAATGTAGCCCATAAAAGAATTTGTTGGTCCCATATGGGTGTTGAAATCTAACTCACCGAGTACCTGTTTTGCATTCCTGTATGAGATAAATTGTGAACTCGCTGCGAATGCTCTTAAATACACCGGATGATCAATCAAGGGATCCCATCTTCATTATACAGAGTAATCCCTATGAGTCATGGACTCTACCCCTCATGGAATTACTCATCTCCTGACCGGCATTGTAATTCTGCCAAACTGAACTGTAATCATGATCCAAACTCTGTAGGCAAGAGTGTGATCCCTATCTAACTCTACCATATCAAGACTTATAGGAGTTTATACATGGCACACCGCCAAGCTTGATCTGGTATGGGTCCCATGGCAAATGTCATGGGACCCATACCAGAAAATCTTCCACTTAGCGCAAATGTCATGTCTATTAAACGTACATCAATATACTGCAGTCGTTTGCATACATATCCATCTTAAGAAAAGGCTCGATGAAGGAATACTCATCAATGCCACTCTAGTGGGACCCAAAAGATTAAAATCTCAAGTTTCTTTCCCACGTTTTCGATATACTCATATCACTATTCAATATCTTCAGGGATTGTGAAATTATGGTTCCATTCACTGATGTGATGACAGAACATTTGCACCGGCCTATTGATCTTACCAACTTTAAATATCCATGACGAAATCCAACCTGATGGCCACTTGGATTCCTATAAATTCACTTGGCATACTCAAGGTATATCCGAATAACTTAGGAATATGACAATGAGACCAATGACAATCCATTTCTGGTCTCATAAATCCAGCATTATAACATCTTATACACGATAATGAAGTTATGCATTATATATGCTTCTCCCACTATCTTCGGGCAAACTCTGTCTCCGGTCATAAGCATATCCTTCTCACTAATGGGATCTCAACTATTAGACAATTTCACACGTCTACAAATGGGAGTGTCTATTAGCTTTTACAGCTCCATATACAACTATTTTAATAGAGCTTTCTACTCGGACCCATTTGACAAAGTCCGCACTAGATTCGGCTTACATAGTTCTTGTATATGCCCAGTATATCATGCTTCAACCCATATTTTTCTTTTCAAATCAAGACTTCAACACTATTGCTTGGAGATTGCTTCCAATTTATCTCCAACAATCAACATGTCCTCTAATGAAAGTATGTAACTACTTCCATTGCTTTGAACTAAAGACATGTCGTATGTTTGGGATAAAGCAATTCCATGTATGGTCTAATGAAATTCTTATGCTGAAATAGTTTGTACACTTTTATCCTCATTATGTTTGCCCCACTAAATCCACATATTACATGTAAAGGTCTTCCTACTCTTCACTGTGTAGGAATTTATGCTCGGAGATATTATCTCTACGTAAACAAATCCTTCCATATCTAAATCCTTATGTCAGCCATCGTGCTTGT
Organism: Sextonia rubra; assembly: GCA_037013555.1. Taxonomy (NCBI): domain Eukaryota; kingdom Viridiplantae; phylum Streptophyta; class Magnoliopsida; order Laurales; family Lauraceae; genus Sextonia; species Sextonia rubra. Next base: position 15,902,183 of record JASUAD010000014.1, on the reverse strand, counting down.
TTACCGTTCTGTAATTATCATCTTCTTGTCAAGAACCCACGGCCTCACAAGAGTAAAGTGGATCGACTGACTGCCATGCTCGGTTCTTATCTTATTTTTACATCATATCTTTCGGTTAATCACTGCATCTCATAGATTAAGAACAAATGATACATCAAGATTTTGCTCAATTTCTACCAAAAATTGCACCAATCATCCAACTGCGTGGAATGTAATTAGTTGTATGGTACTCCCAATAATCCGGGTCGTTCTTTGTCAAGTGGGTCCTGACAAGGACTTACACTTCAAACGCTACCAACATTGAAACTCCTACATTCCACAATTCCCTCCATCCTTAGAGATGTCGTGGTGCATCTTTAGGATTTGTATGGGACCACAACGAAACACATATTATGACCCCTTGTTGTAATCCAATTATTGTGATTGAACACATGATATCCCTATAAATGATTCATTTTTCCAATGAAAAAAATAATTTTCTTCGTTTTCAATTGTAGTTGGCCCACAATGGTTTGTATACAACACATCCCCTTAATGTCATAGGTCAATTTTAGGTTTGGCACCCGTTCATAGTTCATAAACGGGTCATTGGGCACAATTTGGAGTAATCCGATTCAATATATACTAGCAAAGTGCACCCGTGCCAAGCCCGAGCCCAAAAATAAAAACATTTTAAAATTTTAAGTTTTCTAAATTTTTATTATAAAATCTTAAAACAATTGGTTAACTAATAATGGAAATCATCAAAACTCTCATCTCCCTTTCTAGAAATCCTGGAATCTTGGATACCATGTTTTGACTATTGAACATGTACAAAGCAGCTAGTAAATGGAGTGATGCGGTTGATATTAGAAGATTACTTCAAGAAAGTGGATTGAAAAGGATTTAAATAAAAGAAACATAAAAGCAGATGATAAATTTGATAGAATATTTAATTTTCTTTTTACAGATTTATGGTAAAGGAAGGTCTCTGCTGATTAAGTCCGAGCCATATAATAAAGATATCTCGATTTAAGGATATATATAAGAGAGCGATTGCGCCTAAAACTATATTCTATCGCAATAGTTTTTCTTTTAAATTTATTTTTTTGGGTTCTTTTATTCATCCTTTAGATTTTGTGATTTTTCTTAAGATAATAAATCTCATTTGGTGATTTTTTTTCTTTTCCATTCCACTGAAGTAGCAGTCTCTTTATATTTTTATAGTTTTTTTTAATATAAGATATATATTTCATTTTTATTAAATTTGTATATTTTTTAATCCACTATAAATTTTATTTCTCTCATTCTTTTTTTCAGAATTTTTCTTTAGTTTCTCTAATTTTTTCCTAAATCCATTATAGTTTGATTTCTGTCTTAGGAAAACTCAAGAAAAAAGAAAGAATTTATACTATAATGGATTAAAAATAAAAAAAATCAACAAAAAATTGAAAGAAATAAGTTCTAGAGGATTGAAAAAGATATAATAAAACCTACCAAATTGAAGCATAAAGTAAAGAAATTATGAATTCATGATTATAAAGGAAGAACTATTATAAAAATAGAATTAAAGATCATATTTTAGTAGATTAAAGAAGACCAAAAAAACGACATATAACTCTTGTAAGGAAAAAAGCTCACAAATTTGAAATTGATTAAAAAACAATCGACAGTGATCCACAAAATGAGATCTTCATGTCTTAAACAAATTCAAAGAATAAAAGTAAAAAATCATACTATATGGATTAGAAATAATAAAAAATAAATTAATGAAAAGTAATAAACATATAATGAAAAAGAATCCAATTTTGGTTGACGGAAAATTTTTGACAAAACCTATTAAAATGAGGCATTTATCTAAAAAAAACCTGCAAAAATAGAAAGAACATAGATGATTTTAAAAAATCAACCAAATCATATTTTATTCTCCTAAGGAAAAAATTCACAACATCTGAAACATAGGAAAAAAATTCACAAAATCTGAAGCATCAAAAAAAGGGGATTTTACGAAAAGAATATGTTACATATAATGCCCCAAAGCATCTTATAAAGTAAAGTTCATTATTTTCTAGACCAATTTGCCCTTCATTTTATCTCTCGCGAGTTCGAGACGTGACACTCGAAAGCTTAAGACATAACTCGCGAGTCACATAACACTCGCGAGCTAAGAATTTAGTGTCTATATATGTGCCCAACATTATTCATGAGCTCAGATTTTCTTCTTTTGTTACTCTTACTACAATTAGTAGAAAATTAGCTCAAACCTATTGGAATCTAGTACAACTCACTTGAAACTTTCCAAAAGACATGACTGTCATGTCAAGCTCAAGAATTTGTGAAGTGTTTAATATTTCCACTATTACTTTGTTTCACTGTTAATGTACAATCTATAGAGAATTTTCTCCAAAGTGTATCATGCTCTTCCTCACTTTTCTCACTTTCAAGTATGAATTGAATATTAATATAATTAAGTAATGATGTTAAAAGTCAACTTGCAATGTCAAGAAAAGACTAGCCAATTCAATAGTTAAAGTTTTTCAAACTAGGATACATATAGGTGCACTGAGTTTGACTAATAATTTTTGAAGCTATTGCAATTATTTCTATGAATGTATGAGCTAAATAATTCCATGTGAGTTTGTTCAATAATGAATCTACTCACTACAACCCATCTCTTAGTGAATTTTGTGGAGATTCTGCTAAAAAAATCAACCATTTTATTTTTGGGAAAAATATTAAAAAACTGTGCCCCTCTCTATTTGTAACCCTACTTTTATACATTTATTAGAGGATTAGCTACAAAGTTGAAAAATGTCTTCCTCCACGTTTCTAACTTTGAAATACAAATTTCAAATAAACGTTAATCACTCACGATGTCTAGAATAAAGTAGCAAATTCGAGAGTTGAAATTAAAAAAATGAGTATTTCAATGCGCGAAAGTAGCTGAGTCTTGATATCGCAAGAGAAAAAGTAAAGGGTAATTTAGTCCTGAAAAAATAAAATCTATTGTATAAGATGCATTTGGGCATTATATATATTTGATGATGCTTTTGGAAATATAAAAATATTGGAGGTCCAAAGTTTAACCTTGCATTTGTTGAAAGGTGGAAATATGCTTTTAACCGCTTCATTCACTTTTAAGTAATCTCTGGAGATTTTTTTGTTTTACCATCCAAGGGGGCTGAGACCCAGTCACCCACTTTGTTTCCAATGAAGTGGTATGGCTAATACTAAGGAGATGATTTTAGATACAGGACAAAGTCTTAAAAAATAATTATATTATTTATCCTTAAGGCTAATATCAATCCTTACTATGCACAACATCGCAAATCCACGACTGGAAACTTACTAACAGAAGGAACTGTTACTTAATTCATCAACGAATGACACAAGTTTCAATACTCAAATTGGGTTTGAAAGAGAGAAATATCCCTTTCCTAGAATGGACGGCAATGAATAGATTGGCATGCAAGGCCCACTGGTTCACATTCATCGTAATTTTTTACACCGTTAGATTGATCAGGCTAATTTGACTTCAACCTGACTTACCCAACCTCTCCTTTTTGAACAATGTTGACGTCCTCAGAATAATACGACCCAAGATCCAATGGTGTCTTTTAGGAACAAATTTTATCGTTGAAAATCCTTTCAAAAACCAATTAACCAACGATTATCATGCTTCTATAAATGGGCCCCCGAAGGCCAAGCCGTTTGACTAATTTACTTGTGTTTTCCCACTACCATGTGCAGGGTCTAATTTTCAAATCACTGCCCAGGTAATGAGCCAATCCTGACTAGAATGCGTGTTCTCGGTACTGGTCCATGCATGTGGTCTTGCGGCATCCACTTGGATGGATGGAAATAAAAAGGAGAAGCTCTAAGCCTACTCAAAAGAGAAAGAAGTAAGGGTGTGCAAAGGGCAAAATTGGTAGCAATGACCGGAAGAAGAGTGGAAACAATATTTGATTTTGGTCAAGCTTAGTATCAGTGATTGCATCTTTATGTAATCACAAAGTTTGCTCTTCAAGATCTTAAGTTCAACTCTCACCACTTGTATTATCTGGGTATTATGTGTGCGACCATATATGTATAACCTAAGGAATAGTCCTTATTTGTCAGAAGTGGGTAACCCCCGAGTTAGAGGCTAAAGGTCTAATGACTAGGCTTGTGAGGGATACCCTAAGTCATAAAATAAATGTAGTCACAAAGTATAGGGGTTTTTGAAAAGATAGGGTGCATTTTTATTTTTAAAAAAAAACTATTTTTTCATGTTTAAATGATAGAATTTTGTGTACATATTCTCAAACAAATAAATTTATAAGGCATGAGAGGGACCACCCATGGGCCTTGAAAGGGAGTGACATGATTATGGAAAAGAAAGCTACACTATATTCAAGATTCACACTCAATCTGAGTTATTTAATTTGCACTGATTCACAAATATGTATCTACTTTTACTGATGGCTTCATTCCATAACATAAAATTCAATGTTCACATCGTCTAAGATTGTTTCATATCCCCTAAGATTGTTTCAATGATGAAAACCCTTTTTTTTTATATAGAAAAATAAAGCTAACAAAACTTTCCTTTGTTACATTGGTAACTTGAATGCAATGCATGTGGTGTGTGGGTTGGCTTGCCCATTGATTTGCCCTCAAGCCAAATATTGTGGTTGCAAATTGCGATTCACTCTAGATTTATCATCCACTTCCATTGCCTTCAATAATAGCTAAAACACAGTCAACATAAGTATTTACAGACACATAGAAAGTCATTATACTATGCTTCATCGATATTTAATTATGTTCATATCATCTGCAAGATCTTGGGATCTTGGAAGAGAGCAAAAGGAAGAAATGACCAGGTACAAGAATTTGATGTTTGGTGAGAGATGGAGACATTAATGTATGCTTTGTGTTTTGAGACTCAAAAGATTTTATTTGGTTAACCATAGCTCAGGTGGTTTTACTGGGGTGATTGGTTTTGTGATTGAAAATCCACATACACAACATTATATTTTTCTCAATAAAAGTGATTCTGACCCCCTTGAAGGAAATAGTTTTTGAAAATCCTAAAAGAAAATAATTTAATTTTTCTCATTCAAATGAAAGAACATTGGAAGAATTAGTGGGAAGTGACAACCATGAGTAATCGAAAGTTTCACGCTATTAATGAATCCTATGCATTGCAAAAAAAAAAAAAAAAAACCTCTCATTTTTAAAACAAAAGCAAAAGCAAGTAAAAAACGGTGATTTTAGATAAATTATAATCTTTGTAGAGCTTAAAAAATAAATGTATAACATTTTTGTATGAGGACTCAAACCAACACCTTTTAAGCCTTAGAAGGTGTGTTTTGGGTCCCTTAGTAGTTTAACTATAGCTTAGAATAAAGGAAGAGATTTTGTTTCTCAAAAGGAAGTACCCACACAAAACACTCTCCCAAGCCCCTCACCATTAGCACTACAACTAGTGGTTCCTAGTTGTTTATATAGAATGAAGGACATTATGTCACAAAAAAGTGATTATTTTTCAAATGGTCTAAAAGCAAAACTTTAATGAAACAAAAAAAAAAAACCTAAATCTTTGATCTGAATCAATTGCTGAAAAAGAGGTTTTTTTCTTCACATAAAAAGTTTTCACCTTTGTGAGGTGTGGGATTTTCAATTTTTGTCTAAGATCTGCACAAGACTCTTACGAGGAAATTCTCCAATGAACAAAATAATTTGTTTAATGTGATTCAATAAGAACATTGTTGTCTCTAGCTAAAGAAAATTGATTAAATTAGTGGCTAGACTTGGAGTTTTTAGTTGTTTATAGAAGGTTATTGAAAAGTCTTCTTCATGGAAATTGGCTACATTGCTTTCAAGATTCAAGAGAAGTTACACACAATATGAGGTGTTTATGATGCTCTCAATTATAGGTATATATCAAATATTTACCCAATGGCTAAAAAACACCTTGAAAAAATGCTCAAGGAGTTGAGAAAGAAAATGGAAAGAAATCTTTCTATTTCAAACATAAAATCTGATGCTCAAATCTCCTTAGATTGTTTCACCACGGAGACCCCCCTTTTCATAGAAAAATCTAGCTGGCAAGGGTTATGTTTCCAACTTAAAGTCGGCATGTGGTGTTTAGGTGCCTATCGATACAATGTTCTTTCCTTTTTCTCTCCTTTTTCAAGATTTTTTATAATGATTCGTTGACCACTATTTGGAAATCCAATTAACCTGGTCGAAAATTATTTTCATTCTATATTTATCATCCACAGCCTTCAAATAATATCTCCATTAATCTCTTTTAACACCAACTTCATCCCGATCATTTCTTAACCTTCGCTCTCTTCTGAGATATGCAAAATTCTAGTGACATGTCTAGCCTAAGGACGAAAATGCTCAAGCAACTGCAACAACTTGTTTGAGTGCAACAGTCATATCTCAAGAGGATCCAACTCAACCATCCTAATATCATTGCTTGCTCCTATCACTGCATCAATGATCCGATCTCCGCAATTCACCTTCACTATCTCTCCTCTCTTCCATTAGCAAATGTTCTTGATTGATTGTATTGCTGAAGAAGAAGCCAAGGTTGATAAGGAGCCCGTTCACATCATCACAACTTTTACACAAGGAAAGGAACTAAATTTTTTTTTGATTTCACAAAAAAAAATCCTAAATGGGGTTAAACTTGATTTATAGCAATAATACAAAGGTCTCTCTGTTGGTTCAACTTTCCAAAGCGCGGCACAAAAGTGCCCTAGGAAAAGATTATTGAGGAAATTGTTTTCCAGCACAAAACCACTTCCATGTAAAGAGAAGGAGAGAGAGTGAAAGATCTACCTAGAAATGCACACATGACACAATCATATAAATTACCCTCTCGCCTTTCTTCCCCACAACCCTTCTATAAAAACTCACCCTTTCTTTTCCTTCTTGCATCAACAAAATACCAAATCCTCCCAAAGCCCCAGACAAAAAAATGAGCTTGTCCTACAACTTCTAGGTCAGTCTTTTTCTAGAAAGCCTTATTCTAAACCTTTCCTCTTCTCTAATGGCCTAGATGAGTCTAGAATAGGCTATGCAGGCAATGAGGAAATCGAAGTAGAAAAAGTGATTGTTCGTACCATTGTTGCCGGCAACAATACTTTGCTCCGACCGAACTCTAGCTAGCCCATCAGAATCCGTGGGCACAACATCAACATCAGATGCTACAATGAAAGGGGCTCTAATTCTCGAGTTTGGGAGTGGCACTCCCACATCATGACGTATGATGAAATGAATGATTACTCTCTCGAGTATATTCATGGGAATTATTTTGAGAGGATGCTAGAGAAACACAGATGATGGAAGTACGACAAGGACAGAAGAGGAGATTTGGGACGCACAGTCTCATTTGATTGAATTGTTAACAAGTTCCATCGCAGCAGTTACTAGATGACGATACTCTCTTTTAGACACACCAAACCAGTGTATTAGTATTGATAGAAAATGTTCAAACAATATATTGTTTGTTATTGTTATGATTGTTATTTGACAATTAGAATCCTTCTCTCTTTGTGTTTAATGACTCTAATTTACAATCATGAGTATTTGTCTTATAGGAGATTAGCTCAACGAATACTAAAATAAGATTTAGAATTATGCTTTTGCTAAATTCTAACAGCAAGACTAGCGGTCCAACCTTCCTTTCACCAATTATACCTTGAACCCGAAGGCAAGCTTTCAAGGCTAAAACATTACCAATAAAAATTTAGTTAAAGGTCCATCCAATAATCACTAAGTTCAGCATCAACAATCCTTGCATGAGGTAGTTTAATGCACGAAAAATATCAATGGTAGTGTTATTTCCAATGTAAACTTCAAAGCTGCAAAAGCAAGGGCTTTTTCTTTGTCCCAAAATTTAGGTAGGGTCTCAATCTGGAAAGCTGATAATCTTAAGTGCATGTGGGGCTAAGGCAGGACCTAGCTTGACTCAGTCCCACCTAGTCCAACACTAAAGAGTAATGTCCTAGTAAATGTAAGTCCACCAGGGCTTTAGCCTAGCTTAGCCCAGTCTTAATATGTGAGGGAGGCTGTGTCCTGCCCATTTGACAACCCTATGCAAACTTACTGAAAATCAAAGCTGGAACATCGTCCTTTTTTTTTTGAATGCTAATGTCCAATAAATCCAGTGAGTAATAATAATTCTGAGTATTCAACAAGGCTTGGGTGAAACTAAAAGTTGAAAGTTATCAACCTATGTAATGTCCGATCCCCAAATTAGGGATTTATTTCCTAATTTTTCTTGATCCATGCTAATTGATTGTGTTTGGTGTTGATTGGGTCTTTGGTAAGTAGAATGGGTGGGTACCTTAACTTAGTTTAGGGAGTTCATAGACTAATGATGGTTTTAATTAAGTTAATTAAGCAATATTTCATAACATCATGTGCATTTATCATGAGCATCTTGAATCTAGAGTGGGCTTTACCCACTTAAGACAAGTTACCTATGTAGGACCCTCTATATGACCCTCCACATAAATAAGCTTAATTAAAGGACTTACTAGCAAATACCCAAATTAACCAAGCAACACTAACTCTACATAAAGGCACACATCCCATAGCTACAATGTCTTGTGCCTCCTAGACAAGAACCCGAACCCCCAAGCTTTTCCACTCCATCTCCTACACTCCTTCCAAGCCAAGAGTGAGTGATTGAGAGACTCTTATTCCCTCATTTGAGAGTGATTTCATTTTCTTCATCATATTCACTTACCCACTTGGTGTTTGGACTGGAGGAAAAAGCTTCATTTCATTATTGGCACATCTCCTAAAGTGAGCAACCAAATCCGTTTTGAAGTTTCAGCCAATAAATACGTAATAATGGATTTTTCCTAGGCTTAGCTTTATTTATTTATCCCCTTCTAGCATTCATCTCATGTTTTCTTCTCTTTTTCAAGTCATTTCACTAATAGGGTATTGTGTGAGATAGGAGATTTCTCCAGTTTGGGCTATATTGTTGATTTTATGGCTAATTTCTATTCTAATGCATGTTTTCAGCTCATTTTCTCCATTTTTATTTAATGAAAATGTCTTTTGGTTTGAAAATGAATTTCTATGTTTTAAAAATGGACTTGAATGAATAGGAAGGAAATGGAAGTAGAAATGACTCTAAAAAGATTGAATTTGGTGTAAAGTATAATTGTTTCATGTAGATGATGTTTGGGAATGAACAAAGGAGGTTCCGACCCAAACATCCTAAAAAGGCAAAAACTAGGTTCGATTGATCGAACCCATACCTGATCGATCGGATAGCCCCTGTATTTCAGAAATCATTTATTTATTTAATTATTTTTTTTACTTAAAAACCTCATTTTATTAAACTTATTTTCAAGACTAATTTAGCTTGACTTAATTATGTCAACTATACCTTAGGGAACCTTAAGCTTGATGATGGGGTCAAGTATTACATTAGAATTCTAAGTGGACCTTATGGCTATGTAGGACTTAACCTTTGGAATCCTTATGCTTTACACGTGACCAATTAAATTAAATGAAGTAAGCAAAGAACAAGCTAGCTGTCTTGGAATCATTGTTAGATATTCCGGTTATTTCTAATGTCATACCCTCAAGTGTGGGTATAAGGGTCCAATGTTCTTATTCATATACCATGCGACGCCAAGAACTTTAGAAACACTAACATTGGGAGTCTTATGGTCACCCCGAAATGGGAGGCTAAAGACACAGACATCTTAAAATGTTTAGCATGTAAGCGTTCTTGTCTCTTGATTAATTTGGAAACTTATGCATACTGTTATACATTACCTTCTCTTATCTTAACTGTTCATTTATGTTCAGTTATATTTATTATGTCCATTATGTTTAGTTATATTCAGTCATATTTATTTGTATTCAGTTCAGTTATATTAATTATGTTAATTATGTCAGTTATATTCAGTCATGCTCAATTATGTTTAGTTCAGCTATGTTCAGTATGTCCTTTATCTTCATTACGTTGTGCTCGTTTATTATTATTCATATTTGGTAACAACATGCTTTAGTTTACCTTCACATAATATGCAAATATGTTATAACCAGTGAGTATGATATACACGATTGTACAGCATGTTTTATCATGTATTTGATTCACGTAGTCTACACCACTAAGCTTGACTGTATGAGGCCTAGCGGAGCTGAGTATGAGTTTGATATTATAAACCACTGCAGTTAGATTTTGATTGGAGTGAGCTGACACTTCACTAGGTAATCAGGGTCGCTACCTGATTCCCATCTCGTTTTCCTGCTCCCCATGCTAAGAGGATACTAGTGACGTGGATAGCCGATTTGCAAGTATATTTTCTGTTATTTTGATTCTTATACACATGCTTTATTAGATGCTAACATGCTTAGATACGCTTTTTGACCTCTGTTTAAATTACCATTTCCTCACTCTATTTGGTACACCGTGTGATTTACTATTTACTTAGTTCTTGTTGACTTATCTACTTAGGGTGCTACCCTTAGTGTTGCAGGAGCGAATTCCAACCCACACCTAATTGTCGTCACGCATCTAGAGGATCTTGCACAAGTTCATTTAGGATTAGTTGAATGGACACCTAATGATGTCTTTTATTAGACATACACAATAGATTGTCTCACTGTTACGACATTTAGGGTTCATGGAGATGTGGATTACTTCGTTTATCATGCCATCATATTTTATTGATAAACTTGTGTTTATTTTCATATTAGTGGACATGTATTATTATTGGTCTTTGACCATCCCGCACTTATGCACTGTATGCACTATTTATGTAGTATGCATTGGACATATAGACTTTCACATGGATCATATTGAATCCATTATCTATCTATGCAGTTTATTATTGAATGTTTAAACAAGTATTCATAGTGCTTTATACTATCACATGTGGTTCACAGGTGTGTTGAGCACCTAGACTTTTATAAGTTATATTAAGTATTCCGTGCTTATGAATATTCTTCGCACGCTGAAATGTAAAAAATTCCCTTGTAGAATTTGTATTTGCTTTAGTGCGATATAGGTTACTATGGGATTACGTGGTGCCCATGTCATGGGTCCAGCTGGACTACTTTAATCTCGGGCTTGAGGCATAACCTACGTAAGTAGTAGTATCAGAGATGTTGTTCATATGAAGTGATGGTATTGAGCATAAATGAATCTTAAATAAAAGACTTAGAAACCTTAAGATACACGGTGAGGATATGATAGGTGCGTTGGACTATGGATTATTGTATGTTAAGATTAAGTAATGTCTTATCCTAAGCTAACTAAGGAACTTTCTTACAGCTAAATGGTATGAGCTAAAAACGCACATCAGGGTTCATCTAGCTCCACTCACGATTTAGAGGGTGCGGATGTGTATGTTAAGGAACAAAGGAATGATCTACCTCCTTGACCACTTCCAAGTTCGATAGCTGACGACAGATTTTTAATGATGATGAAGTAATGTAGACTCAGATTGCATCAGTTATAGAAAAACAAGGTCAAGCATCGCCAACAACACCTGCAGGGACACAAGTGATCCTCCAGACTAGAGAGAATGATTCGAACAACCTATACGAGAAGTTCCGTAAAAGAGGCGCAACAGAGTTATTGGGAAAAAAGGACCCGATTTCAACTGATGAATGGATGAAGGATATCAAGAATTGCTTTGACTTAGTTATCTACACAACGAGATAACAGGTCATGCTCACAGCTTCGATCTTCAGGAGTGTTGTAGACACGTGGTGGAATAGCATTCGTCTAGCTTATCGCATGATGACAAAGGCTATAGTTTGGCAGACTTTTGAGGCTCGGTTTAGGAGGAAATTTATCCGAGAGCATTTCAGTCGGCAAAAGAAGGCAGAGCTCTTACCCTTCAGTAGCAAATGATGACCGTGGTTGACTACATCTATTCCTTCACCCAGCTCTCCAGATTCGCAACAGATCTTATCGATACCGACTTGAAGAAGACGGAGAGATTTATCGAGGGATTAAGGCCATGTTTGTTAGGTCATTTCATTACTTTTCAGTGGCCGACAACTTATGAGGATAATGTGGAGAGAGCTTACGCAGCAGAGGTGCTAGAGCAGAAAGTATCCACCAGTGAGCCAAAAAGGCACGTGTAGCCTTCTGGGAAATTTCAGCAACAATCCAAGAAGCTCAAGAGTAGCGGTAGCAGCACTGGTTACAAGAAGCCATCATGTGGCCATTATGGCACAGGTGACGTGACTTAGGATTGTTGGAAAGCTTAAGGAGCATGCTTTGGATATGGTTTAAGGACCACAGAGTGTCTAATGCCCTAAGAGGAAGTTAGATGTTGGAGCCTATCAACAACCGTAATAATAGCAACCTATCAGTTTAGCTCTACCAACTCCACCTGCACGACCGGCATTGCCCGCTTCTCCTTGGTAGCAGTAGCCGTGGCCAGGCAGACAGCATCAGGGACAACCCAAGCAGGGTCAACAGAGGCCCCATCAGGTAGGACGTGCATATGCATTGACTCATGAGCAGGCAGAGGCAACCGACACTATCGTAAAAGGTACCATTCTCGTCTGTGATATTGCTAAAGTGTTGTTTAATTCCAGATTGACACACTCCTTTGTTGCACTGCATTTTGCAGTTTGTTTTTGGGAGCAGCTAGCACAACTACCCTTTGTGTTGTCCGTCATTACCCTGTTAGTAAGAAGGTAGCTTGTAAGGACTTACACCCTAGTTGTAGGATCCTATTAGGTGAGTCATAATTGTCAACAGATTCGATTGTGTTGCTGGTGCATGACTTCGATGTAATCCTAGGCATGGACTGGTTATTATGATACAAGGCCTGTATGGACTGCTTCCACAAGACATTGATTGTAAAGGTGATGAGTCCAGTCCTAGTATTGTTTTCATGGGTATGAGGAAGCATGTGGAGACTCAGCTAGTTTCAGCGTTAAGAGAAAAGCAGTTGATCCGTAGTGGCTATGAGGGCTATATTGCCTTCATCTCAAAGCAAAAGCAATCTCCGAAGCTTAAAGAGATCTCAGTGGCTTGCGAGTTCCTAGATGTTTCTCTAGATGAAGTTTTGAGTTTGCCGCCAGTTAGAAATGTGGACTTCACGATTGAGCTTGTGCACAGTATGACATTGATTTCCATATCACCCTACAGGATGGCACCTACAGAGCTTCTCAAGTTGAACGTGCAGTTGCAAGACTTATTAGACAAAGGTTTCATTCGTTAGAGCATTTCACCGTGGAGAGCTCTAGTGTTATTTGTTAAGAAAAAAGATGGCAGTTTACGCATGTATATCGACTACAGGCAGTTGAATCAAGTGACCATCAAGAACAAGTATCCCTTACCCAGGATTGATGAATTGTTTGACCAACTTCAAGGTACGGCTTATTTTTCGAAAATCGATCTGAGGTCAGGCTACCGCCAGTTGAGGATTAGAGAATCAAATGTTTCCAAAACAAGTTTCAAGACTCAATATGGGCACTATGAGTTTTTGGTTATACCCTTTGGACTGACAAATGCCCCAGCGGTATTCATGGTGCTGATGAATAGGGTTTTTGCCCCTTTCCTCAACCAGTTGTCATAGTATTCAGTATGATGTCTTGGTGTACTCCAAGACAGTGGATGACCATGTAGAGCATTTGAGGACATCCCTTTAGCTCCCGAGGGACAATCAATTGTATGCGAAGTTAGTGAAGTGTGAATTCTGGTTGGCACAAGTAGCATTTTGGGCCATATCAAAAGACGGACTTTCAGTAGATTTGTCTAAGATTAAGGCGATTTCTAGTTGGCAGAGTTCAAAATCGATTATAGAGATTCGAAATTTTCTTGGCCTCACAAGATAGTATCGCTGATTTGTTCAAGGTTTCTCGAAGATTCCGGCTCCACTTACCAAGTTAATTCGAAAGAATGTGCCATTCCAATGGATAGATGAGTGTGAGTCCATCTTTTAGTTACTTAAGGAGAAGTTAACCACAACTTCAGTTTTATGTTTGCCAAAAGGAAGTGGCAGATTTGTCATATATCCAAATGCCTCGGGAGTAGGTCTTGGTTGTGTTCTGATGCAGAATGGTAAAGTGATTGCTTGTGGAACTCGACAGTTAAAAGACCATATGAAGAACTATGCCACACATGACTTGAAATTAGTAGCAATTGTATTTGCATTAAAGATGTGGAGGCACTATCTGTATAGAGAAAGATTCGAAGTTCATTTAGACCACCAAAGTTTACAGTATCTCTTCTCTCAACATGATCTCGATATGAGGTAACACAGATGGTTAGAGCTCATTAAAAATTATGATTTTCCTATTAGATTTTTTCTGGAAAAGCTAATGTTGTATCAAATGCTTTGCATAAGAAATCTTCAGCAAAGCTTACAACGATGTTTTGTGAGAGATCTATTATTGAGGAGTTCAGAGACCTAGACGCAGAGATTGAGTTCATCGATGACAAAGTGATGATAGCTTCGATGTTAAGTCTTTCAACCCAAGCTTATCTAGCAAATCAAGGACAAACAGTTTGAAGATCCAGAATTGGTTAAAGCCAAAAACTAGATTCCTTAGAGAGCAGACTTTAGATTGGTTGAGTACGTGTTGTACTTCAGACACAAACTGTGTGTGCCAATGATTGATGGAATCAAGGAGACGATCATGATAGAAGCATATCATACCAGATACTCCATGCATCCAAGAGCTACAAATACGTATAGAAACTTAAAGGACAAATTTTGGTGGAACAATATGAAGTGAGACATTGCAAGATTCGTGTCTCGATGCTTCACATGTTAGAGAGTAAAGGCAAAACATAAGAAGCCTGCAGGAATGTTGCATCCCTTGCAGATTCCCAAGTGGAAATGGGAGCACATTTTGATGGTGTATCAGGATTTTAGGCGACCAACATGCAATTTAACTCTATTTGGGTAATCGTGGACAAATTGACCAAGTCAGCCCATTTCATTCCATTCAAAAAGGATATGAAATTCAATGATATGGTGAAGATCTTCATCTGTGAGGTTACTTGCTTGCATGGCATGCCAGCCTCGATTGTTTCAAACAAAGATACTCAGTTCGTCTAGTCATTTGGGTAGGCATTCCAGAAAACTATGGGGACTAAGCTTGGTTTAGTATAGCTTATCATTCGCAGACTGACAGACAATCATCAGAGTGTACTATATAGAATTTTGAGGATATGTTACAAGCCAGTGTTTTGGACTTTGGTAGTGAGTGGGATAAACACCTAACTTTGTGTGAATTTGTTTACAGCAATAGCTACCATGTTAGTATCGGGATGGCATCGTTCGAAGCTCTTTATGGTCACCGTTGTCATTCACCAGTTTCATGGGAAGAAGTAGGAGTCAAAAGTTTTCATGGACCCTCTATCTAGTAGGTATGGTAGAGAAAGTGCAAAAGGTCTGAGAAAGATTGAGAATTGCTCGTTCTAGTTAGAAGAGCTACACCAATAAGCACTGTAGAAATCTTGAGTTTCTGGTTGGAGACATCGTGTTTTTGAAGGTTTCTTCGATGAAAGGCACCATCAAATTTAGATAGAAAGGAAAGGTAACTCCGAGATATGTGTGACCATTTAAGATCAAGAGCAGAGTTGGAGATCTTGTGCATCAACTGATTCTACCACCATCATTCGCAGGAGTTCATGATGTTTTCCATGTGTCCATGTTAAGGAGATCTATGCCAAATTTGTCGCATGTCATAGAACTCGTGGAGATTCTGGTGCAGCCAAATGCGACGTATGTTGAGCACCCTTTTTGAGTAATTGATGAGAAAAAACAAGTTTTGTGGACCCAAACAATTCGTTGGGTCAAGCTTCTCTGAGAGCATCATGGTCAAGAAGAGGCCACGTGGGAGCTCAAGGAGCAGGTTCAGAAAAAGTATCCAGGACTAATTCATGTGGTTTTGCAGGTATATTTTGTTTCATTCGGAGGACCAAATTATCCTAACTATGGGAGGATGTAACGTCCGGTACCCAAATTAGGGATTTATTTCCTAATTTTTCGTGATCCATGCTAATTGATTGTGTTTGGAGTTGATTGGGTCTTTGGTAAGTAGAATGGGTGGGACCCTAACTTGGTTTAGGTAGTGCATGGACTAATGATGGTTTTAATTAAGTTAACTAAGAAATATTTCATAAAATCATGTGCATTTTATTGAGCATCTTGAATCTAGAATGGACTTGACCCACTTAAGATAAGCTACTTATGTAGGACTTTCTTTATGACCCTCCATAGAAATAAGCCTAATTAGAGAACTTGCTATCAAATACTCAAATTAACCAAGCAACACTAGTTCTACATAAAGGCACACATCCCATAGTTACAACCTCTTGTGCCTTCTAGACAACAACCATAGCCCCCAAGCTTCTCTACTCCATCTCCTACACCCCTTCCAAGCCAAGAATGAGTGATTAAGAGACTCTTATCACCCATTTGAAAGTGCTTTCATCTTCTTCATCACATCCACTTACTCACTTGGTGTTTGGATTGAAGGAAAAAGCTTCATTTCATTATTGGCACATCTCCCAACGTGAGCAACTCAATCCTTTTTTAAGTTTGAGCCATTAAATAGATAGTAATGGGTTTTTCCTAAGTGTAGCTTTATTTATTCATCCTCTCATGGCATTCATCTTATATTTTCTTCTCTTTTTCATGTCATTTCATTAATAGGGTATTGTGTGAGATAAGAGATTTGAGGATTTCTCCATTTTGGGCTTTGGCTTTGGATTTGGGAGCACCAAGGTAAGTTTAAGCAAGTGGATAATGGCATGATGGGCTATGTTATTGATTCTATAGCCAATCTCTATTCTAATACATGCTTTTAGCTCATCTTCTCCATGTTTCTTTAATAAAAATGTCTTTTGGTTTGAAAATGAATTTTTACGTTTTAAAAATGAATTTGAATGAATCGAAAGGAAATGGAAGTGGAAATGAGCCAAAAAAGGTTGAATTTGGTGTAAACTATAATGGTTTCATGTAGGGGACGTTTTGGGAATGAAAAAGGGATGTTCGGACCTAAACAGCCTGAAAAGGCAAAAACCCACACCAGGTCTGATCAATCGAATTACATTTCTAGGTGGTCCGATCGATTGGACCCATGCTCGATTGATTGGGTAGCCCCATTTTTCAGAAAACCTTTATTTATTTAATTATTTTATTTTACTTAAAAACCCTTTCTACTAAACTTGTTTTCAAGACTAATGTAGTTTGACTTGATTAGGTCAAGTATACCTTAGGGAACCTTAAGCTTGATGATGGAGTCAAGTATTACATTAAAATGCTAAGTGTACGTTATGGCTATGGAGGACTTGACTTTTGAAATCTTTATACCTTACACGTGACCAAAGAAATCAAATGATGTGAGCAAAGAACATGCTAGTTGTCATGGAATCTTTGTTAGATATTCTGGTTGTTTCTAATGTCATACCCTCAAGTGTGGGTATAAGGGTTCAATGTCCTTATTAATATATAATGTGACACCAAGAACTTTGGTAATACCGACATTGGGCGTCTTATGGTTACACCGAAAAGGGAGGCTAACGACATGGGCATCTTAAAATAGTTTAGCTCATAAGCATCCTTCTCTATTAATTAATTTGAAAACTTGATCAATCCTTAAAACTTCACTTTTTAATTTAGAATTTTATTTATTTTAAGGACTTAATCATTCTAAACTGCATCAATTAGGGTAAAATCTTGATTAGTGCACTTGAAATCCATTTATTTTGTTTTGATGCATAATTTTCTAAAAAATCATCATTTTAGCACAAAATCATGAAAAATGCTTTTCTAAAACCCTAATTTCTCAAAATAATTGCGAAACCTTGATTCTTCATGAAATAATTTGAAATTCCTTTATCATTAGTTTATTTAAGTCAAAACATGTGCAAGGATGTTATCTTATGCTTCATTTTATGTGAAACGAGTTCACATTCATGCATCTATGACTTCAAGGGTAAAATTGTCGTTTCACATAAAATGTCACAGTTTCATGCTTGAAATCACTAGAACCATCATTCATTATATTATTCCTTATGTTTCATATCATATCTCAAAATTTTAGAGGAATCCTAATTGAATCAAGACTATTCGCGAAGAGTCTTAGTTAGACTAGAACTCTAATAATTCTTATTTGAACTTTTTTTACAGGTACTATGAAGATTGGGACCCACTAGATGTGAATTAGAAAAGATACCCTTCTTGTATGAAGAATCCTACTGACATCAAGATTCTTTCCTGGGACCCACACGCAGCTCAAAAAATCATATTGGGTTCTGCTGTCAAGATTGGAGCTGAAAAGGTGCTGATCTGAAGAAGAATGGAGAAAAATTAAAGTTAGTGGACCATGTAAATATTCACACATGTGGAGAGCTCACACATGTGCCATGGGTAAAAGAGGGGTCCACTCGTTCCACTTGAATTGTCCCTGCAGCCTTTTTCAAAAAAGTTTGATTAAATTCCACGATGATGCAGTAATTGAAAAAATAGTACAAAAAGGAGTTTACAAAGCCACAAGGGGACCTACACACAAACAAGCACATCCAAGCCTCCTCTATTTTCATGTCTAGATCACACTTGAACTCTCTTAAATTATCCCCCCATTATTTATGCAAAATTTGAGGAAGAAATGAGAAAATTCATGTAACACTCCGACCCAGCTTGACCTCGTTTAGCAGGTAATTAATCTTGTTTTCGTTGCTAATCGTGTTTTGTTTATGTTTTTATTTTCATTGCGGGTCATGGATAGGTAGTTGGGTTGAGTTTGACCTGGATTAAGTAGACCAAGCCCTTTTTCGTAATTTTAGCTTTTCTAAGACATGGTCATTTTTGCATCATCTTGATGTCAACACGTGTCTTTCGTTGAGCTCGTTAACTTTCGTAACTACGTCGTTTGCAAACGATATTGTGTGCTTCCATTGGACCCAGATTTGACTCAAACTGAAAATAAACTTCTGACTTGGACCCTCTTGTAATTTGGACTAACCCATTAGTGTATATAATTTCATCCATCGACAAACACCCACGTTCTCTCTCATTTTCATTCTCCTCACTGTGCACGTGGAATTTCTCTCCCTCTCTTGATATCTCTCCTCCATCGATCATGCTCAATTGAGGACTTGAGGACGTTTGGTTCTTTGCATGTGAGGTGAGTTGGAAACCCTCCCATCTCTCTCATCTCCTTTCTCTATTTCTTCTCCTTCTTGTTTCCCTATTGCATGGTGTGTCTGTACTTTGAAATTCCTTCCATTTCTCATGCATGCATGGTGTTTGGTTGGTGTTAGGTTGTGTTTGGACCCAAGGACTTCCGTTGTATAATCGAATTCAAATTGAGGCAAGTATAACCATAACTTGTAAGAACCCATGTTGGTATGCATTTGATCTTGATTAGTTCACATGAATTTGTACGGAAAAATGTGTTTACAGCCCATTTGATTACTCATTTGATTAGTACTTGTCTATCTCCATTGGATAGTTGCAATTCTGATGGTTTTACAGGAATTCTGTACGTGTTTCAGAACATTGACTTCGTGCAGGTATGGCTAAACCGTATGCCTCTTACAGCTTAAAGTCCAGAGAGGGTATAAATCCAGTTTTCCTCTACGGCTAGGGCACGGTTAAGCCGTGTATTGCCCTACGGCTAAGCCGAACCTCAGCCGTAGCCCAGCCGTAGATCAATACAGGGTGCCTTTTTCTGATTTAACTGAGAGCACTCAAATTGACAGACCTTCTATGGCCCAGCCACGGCTAAGCCGTAGAACACACACGGCTAAGCCGTACATTCACTTACGGCTAAGCCGTATCCACACTCGAATAATAAAAGACAAGGATAGGTGTAAAGGAAAGACCGATATGGCCTTCATAATAGAATGTAAAGCACCTAGACCTGCCCAACGGAATGTGATACACTGTGTGAATGATCTCGAGGGCTGCGAATCATTCATGTTCATTATCCGGCTGTTAAGCACCTCCCCATGGGTGTTGGTTTAAAGGACCTCGTGCACCGCCCAATTCAATGCAACACTAAACAACGGTGCATCGAATAACTTAAAACTACATCATCATGCACGGTTAGAAATACCGGATAATTAGATTAGAATTGGTTTGTAAATAAAGATGATCCGATTTCGCATGATTTGTAGCATAACATATTGCATTTAATCATTGATCTCAACTCTCTGATATGCTTACTTGTGTCCCGTTACATTCACATTGTGGTTCTTTACCTTGAGTATGCATGTATAATATGTTCACAGATATGCACGTATGATATGTTGTCACGATCTACTCAGGGTTTTCATGATTGACTCTGTATGGTCAGGCACTACTTAGCCTCAGCCTTAGGATCCCGACGGGGTGAATTTGATATAGTTTACATGGCCTTGCTGCAGTAATGAAACGTCTTGGGGAACCGGACCCCAGGAAACCGAGACCCATTGTACCCTGGCCCGGACAATGGTGTTCTTTGCACGATATAAGATCCCTCTTTTGGGAGCATATGGCAATGTAGTAGCCACTAGTTATGTACACTGCATGTATCCATTGATTCGCATAGCATATTCCTTCTCACAGGACAGCCTAGTATCCGAAATTGCCTTATTTGATTTACATGATGTTATTTATTCTATTTAGACACAGCGTGTGTTAACTTGCTATGGTTTATACTTTGCTGAATCGTCGTATTCACAGTTGTTTTTGATGTTGCAGGCCCAGATCCCCTTGCCGACCCCTCGCCGGTCGGCCAGACTCCAGACGAGACCCCTGAGGCCCTATCAGGCCTAGAGGAGTGGATGTGATCACTCCACGGGAGAGCGTTCTTGACATGCATGGCATTGGAGTCGTATTCTTGTTGTTTTGAGGATTTCAGACTTGTGTATCTAACATGATTGTATATATTATTTTGTTCATTTTGTAAGACTTCCACATGTAATTATGTCAGTTCTTTCTTCGTATTCTCTTCTTGCACTGTTAGTTTAATGTTTCTGATATTTACAGCTTTCGCATACTTGTTGGCACGTGTGAATGTTCCCTTGTGCGTGTGCATTTAGACTTGGTCTACATGTACAGGCACGGGAGTACGTGTGTCATTAGGTTTGGCTTTTGCTAACCCCCGAACCCTGGGCTCGGGTTGTGACATACGTATTGTATGGTATCAGAACATTCCTTTCTCTAGATGATAAGCATGTAGGCATGTAGGATCGTGGTGAGGATACGATTAGTTCTTTGTGATCTTTCTAGATTTTGGGGCTTATTGGGTGCAATTGTTTTGTGTTTGTGTCTGACTCTTTCCATTTTACAGGATGGCATCAAGTTCGGGTTCTCAGCAGAACGCCGGAAATAATGAAAGCGGATCCGCACCATCACCGCAAACACAGAACACAGATGAACGCATCCTCATGCTATTTCAGTCCCTTCAGGCACAATCGCAATCAATGCAAAACTTGCAAGCACAAGTTACCACCATGTTAGACCGACAAAGCCAAGCCCTAGCTCAGTCACATATAAATCAGCAGGTGGTCTTACAGCCTCGAGAGAATGACCCGAATGCCCTCTACGGTAAATTTTGCAAGCGAGGAGCTATTGAGTTCTATGGGACAGAAGAGCCATTGAAGGTAGAACAGTGGTTGGAGCAGACGGAGGATGTCTCTGAGACCGTCGTGTGCACGAACCGGCAGAAAGTCGGACTAGCAGCCTCCATGTTTAGAGATGTCACAAAAACTTGGTGGAAAAGCGTGAAAGACTCATACAGAGATATTCCTAGTGCGACAGTTTGGGAGAGGTTCAAGCAACAGTTCAGGAGAAAGTTCATCCCGGCTCATGTGTTTCGAGCCAAGGAGGTTGAGTTTTTAGCTCTCCGCCAGCAGCAGATGACCGTGGCAGAATATGTGAACAAGTTTACCCAGTTGTCGCACTTTGCTCCGGACATGATCAGTACCAAAGAGAGGAAGGTGAATCGGTTTGTTGAAGGTCTGCATCCCCGGTACATGCACCACGTGATTGCGTTCCAGCGTCCGGCTACGTTTGATGATGCAGTGGACAGAGCCTATTCTGCTGAGGCTATTCACCAAGCTGCGAGAGCCATTGAGCCTAAGCGACAGCCGCCTTTCAGTGCACGAGGACAAGTACAGAAGAAGACGAAAGGCCAGCAGAGTACTTCCAGTTCTGCCGGAGTGACTTGTGGGTATTGTGGCAAAGGCCACACGACTGAAGCTTGTTGGAGGAAGGCAGGTGCTTGTTTTATCTGTGGTTCGAGGGAGCATATGATAGCCAATTGTCCTCGATATAGAGCCTCCCAGCCCCCTCCATCTGGTACTACCTCCAGTGCAGCCCCTGGCAGACCCAGTGCCTCTACAGCTCCGAGCAAGTCACAGTCAGCTCGTCCAGGCTCCAGACAACCTCGTCAGACAGCTCGTGCTTACGCTGCTACCCATGAGAGTGCCGAGGATCCACAGGTGGTTGAAGGTACTGTTTTGATTTCGCACGTCGAGGCATTAGCATTGTTCGATTTTGGGTCTACACGGTCTTACGTAGCACCTCATTTCGCCGAACGGTTACATCAGCCATCTAAGCCGTTGCCATATGTACTAGTTGTATCCACCCCAGTTGGCAAGCGAGTGGAGTGTAGTGTATACTACCCCCATTGCGACGTGCAGATTGCAGGTCATCAGTTACCTGTTGATTTGATTCTGTTGTCGATGCTGGACTTCGACGTGATCCTTGGTATGGATTGGCTCGCTCGCTATCGTGCCTGTGTTAATTGTTACAACAGGACGATCTTCTTCGATTTAGGCAAGGGCTTCCATTTCGAGGGCAGTCAGCAGAGATGCCCCAGGCGTGTGATTTTGGCGTGTAAGGCAGATCGCTCGATCGCCGAGGGTGTGAAGGCTTCATTGCCTTTATTTCAGCGAAGAAAGAGACGAAGCAGCTAGGTGAGATCTAGGTGGTCTGTGACTTTCCCGATATCTTTCCAGACGATGTGCCAGACTTACCCCCGGTTCGAGATGTGGAGTTCGCCATTGAGCTTGTTCCCGGTACGGCACCAATCAACAAGGCTCCGTATCGCATGGCCCCAGCTGAATTATCTGAGTTGAAAAAGCAATTGCAGAAGCTTTTAGACAAGGGTTTCATTCGCCCGAGCGTCTCACCTTGGGGAGCACCAGTCTTGTTTGTCAAGAAGAAGGATGGTACTTTCGGATGTGCATAGACTACCGACAGCTGAACAAAGTGACTATCAAGAACAAGTACCCCCTACCCAGGATTGATGAGTTGTTTGATCAACTTCAGGGTGCAGCATATTTTTCTAAGATTGATTTGAGGTCTGGATATCACCAGTTGAGGGTCAAAGAAGATGACATTCCCAAGACTGCCTTCAGGACTCGTTATGGACATTATGAATTCCTCATGATGCCTTTTGGACTAACCAACGCCCCTGCAGCTTTTATGGCATTGATGAATCAAATCTTTGCTCCTTTCTTGGACCAGTTCATAGTTGTTTTTATTGATGACATACTAATCTATTCTAAGTCAGCAGAGGAGCATAGGGAGCATTTAAGGAAAGCCTTGTCGTTGTTGAGAGAACATCGATTGTTTGCTAAGTTGTCGAAATGTGATTTTTGGCTTGAGCAGGTGGCATTTTTGGGTCATATCATTTCACGAGAGGGATTGGCAGTTGATCCAGCTAAAGTAGAGGCAGTGGTGAATTGGTCTAGCCCCAAGACAGTGACAGAAGTTCGCAGTTTCCTTGGTCTAGCGGGTTATTATCGTCGATTTGTCCAGGACTTTGCTAAGATCTCTTCTCCTTTAATGAAGTTGACCAGGAAGAATGTACCATTTGATTGGACTGAGGAGTGTGAAGCCAGTTTCCGGACTTTGAAAAAGAAGTTGACTACGGTCCCAGTGTTAGCCTTGCCAGATGGTAGTGAAGGGTTCGTGGTCTATTCAGATGCTTCTCGAGTTGGTCTAGGCTGTGTGTTGATGCAGCACGGGAAGGTTATTGCATACAGATCGATACAGTTGCGAGAACATGAGAAGAATTACGCCACCCATGATTTGGAATTGGCAGCCATCGTGTTTGCATTGAAGCTGTGGAGACATTATCTGTATGGTGTGCAATTTGAGGTTCGTTCTGACCACCACAGTTTGCAGTACTTATTCACGCAGCAGGAGCTGAACATGAGACAGCGGAGATGGCTTGAACTTATTAAAGATTATGACTTCCCGATCAAATATCAGCCAGGCAAGGGAAATGTGGTGGCAGATGCACTCAGCAAGAAAGCAGAGTCTGTGCAGCTATTGAGCAGTTTCCTCTTAGAGTTCCATGGTCTCCCTATTGAAGTGAAACAAGTGGGTGAGTGCGTGACTTTGGCTAGTACGCTAGTGTTTCAGCCTGAGATGATTCAGCAGATTAAAGACAGGCAATTTGAAGATCCAACCTTGAAGTGCATTCGAGACCACATTGGAGACAGACCCGATTTCAGACTAGAGGATGGTGTACTCTACTTTCAAAGTAGGTTGTGCGTGCCAGCAATTGATGATTTCAAGGAGAAACTGATGAACGAAGCGCATTACGCTCGATACGCGATGCACCCAGGCAGCACAAAAATGTTTCGGAATCTCAAAGATCGCTTCTGGTGGAACAATATGAAGAGAGAAGTAGCAGGATTTGTTGCTCGCTGTTTGGCATGCCAGAAGGTGAAGGCAGATCATCAGAGACCGCCAGGCTCGTTGCATCCTTTGCATATACCGCAGTGGAAGTGGGAACACATCACCATGGACTTCGTTTCCGGATTACCGCCGATGAGCAGGAAGAACAACGCCATTTGGGTAATTGTAGATCGCTTGACGAAGTCAGCCCATTTCATTCCTTTTCGGAAGGGTATGACATTTTCAGAGATGGCTAGGAAGTTCGTGGATGAGATCGTCAGGCCCCATGGTACCCCCGTGTCGATTGTATCCGATCGTAACAGCCGTTTCGTTTCCTCTTTCTGGAGAGCATTCCAAGAGGCTATGGGTACGAAGTTAAGTTTCAGCACGGCATACCACCCATAGACGGATGGGCAATCTGTCACGACCCGAGCCCAGGGACCGGGGGTCAGAGGAAGGTCTAACCAGTGACACACGTACTCCCGTGCATGCACACCTAGACCCCGTCCAAACATGCACACACAAGGGATCAATCACACGAGCAAAAGACTGAACGCGGAAGCTGTACGTATCAAGGCATACCACAAATATACCAAAAGACATAGGAGATTACAAAACGATATACACTGATGATAAGAACAAATACATGAACGTATGACAATAGAGCGGGCTTACAACAATCCAAAAATCAAAATACAGGTATTACTCAAGGCCCACTTCACAAGTACAGAAAATCCCCTCAATAGACGCCAACACAAAGAATGGGGAAAACAAAATGATGCAAACCGTACTCTGGAGGATGGATCAAGTCCACTCCTCTAGGCCGGAGGGGGCCTCGCGAGCCTCTCCTGCAGTCGGGTCGACCGACGCAGGTTCGGAAGAGGGATCTGAGCCTGCAACACACAAGACAAACACATAAGTACGACGACTTAGCAAAGTATAAGCCAACAAGATGATAACACGAATCGTGTCTAATACTGAATAATACTGAACAATAGTCATGATGCAATATCCATAGAAACCATGATCGTATACTAAGCAAGTGTGCAAATGCATAATGAATAAGCATGCTATCAGAATCACAAACAGATAACACTCAAGGTGGCAACTACATTGGCCATTTTCTCCCTTACGAGAGCGGACGGAATGAGAACACCAGCGACCGGGCCAGGGCACGCATGGGTCTCTAGTTCCCGGGGTCCGGAGTCCCAGGACGGAAACACTCTGCAGAGGCAAACACATAAACTATACCAAAGTCAACCCCGTCGGGTATCCTAAGGCTGAGGCTCAGTAGTGCCAATACCAATCACAATCAAATAGCTGATGCACCTCGATCACTTATTACTTATCACTTATCACTTATCACTTATCACTTATCACTTATCATACTGAACGAACAATAGGAAGTGCATCACATAACTGATACTGAATGCAAATACTGCATGCACATAATACGGATACTGATACGGATACTGAAGCTGATACGAAATGCAAATCATAAGGACACTAACTGATACTGAATGTACATAAACAAGTACAAGAAGTGCTGACACTAAGTAGCAATCATAATCACTGACTCATAACTGATGCAAGTACTCCAGTGGAGCAACGGTAAACATAATACACAATAATAGAATGGTTCCGCCCGGGCTTCGCTCTGGGGTTGCTGCATTTCCACAGAATCGAGAGGTCCAGCGCAGAACACATAAGAGGGCATAACCGAAATCAATATGCTGTACAATTCAGAATGCTTATACGAATCAAGGTCAATTACAAACCAATCCTACACTAATTATCCAGTGCTTCTAACCGTGCATGTTGATGTAGTTTTAAGATGTTCGATGCACCATTGTCTAGTGTTGCAGTGTCTGGAGTGTGCACCGAAGTCCCTTAAACCAACACCCATGGGGAGGTGCTAAACAACTGGATAACAAGCATGAATGATTCACAGCCCTTGAGATCATTCACGTCATTCAAACATTCCATTGGGCATGTCCAGGTTAGCTACATTCTAACATGAAAGTCATATACGGTCGTTTGCTTAAACCTAGTCCCTTTTCATTCAATTCTCAGGGTCTCACGGTGTAGCCGTAGGTAACCTTACGGCTTAGCCGTGGCATCTTACGGCTTAGCCGTAATATGCACTGCGGCTGAGCTGAGGTTCCCCAGATATCCCTTCGGATTTACGGCTCAACCGTATTTTGCTCTACGGCTCAGCCGTATCCTGGTCCACGGCTTAGCCGTAAGCCAATGTACGGCGTAGATCAGGCTGGGCCGTAGAAGAATGTCAAATTGCCAACATCCAGTTATTTTCAGCTAACAGTCTGTACTGCTCTACGGTTAGGGTTACGGTTGGGTCTCGGCTTAGCCGTAAGCCATTTTACGGCTTAGCCGTAGCACATTTCACGGCTTAGCCGTGAGTGCACGGACTCCTTTTTCCTGAACTTGTTACAGTCATACAGAAAGTGTGCGAAATGGCTGGAAACCGAAAGATAACAGCGAAATGAACTGAATGGGGCTGTCTAATACTGAGAAACACAATAAAGAACAAGAACACAACAATCAATTCACTATCAATTGATGTTCATACAACTTGGGCTTATACTTGCCTCACGGACGAAATCCACACGCTGATTGGCTCAGTCCACCGGGATCACACACACTAACGAGCTCCTTTCTTCCTCCCTCAAGCACAGAAACAGAAATGGAGAAGGAGAGAAAGAGAGCTGTCGAGAGAGAGAGACGAACAGAGAGCGAGAGAGACGATCGAGAGAGAGATGGAGTTGGTGAGGATATTTATAACTTAAGTTGAGCCAAATTTGCAAACAAGTCCAATTAGCTTATCCAATTATCAGTTTGAGTCAAATGACGGTCCAACGAGAGCAAACGAACTCATTCGGATCCAAGGCAGTTACGAAAAACGACAAGCTCAATGAAATACACGCGCTGACGTCAAAATGACGCAAAACTGACAAGGTCAATCAAAAGCCAAAATTACGAAAAAGGGCTCAAACTAACTAGACCAAGTCAAACTCAACCCAAATGATCTCTCTACAACTCAAACCAAACAGAAACAAAATCAAAACACTCTTAGCGATAAAACACACGCAATTACCCACTAAACCGGGTCAACTCGGGTCGGAGTGTTACATCCTCCCCCACTTGGACATCATTCCGTCCTCGGAATGAAAGCGTACCTGAGCAAACAGAGAAGGATACTGACGCGCCATCTGATCTTCTAATTCCCACGTGGCTTCATCAGGTCCATGATGTTCCCAAAGTACCTTAACCCATCGAATAGTCCTCGTACGCAAGAGCTGTTCTCTGGTCCCAACAATACGGAGCGGACGCTCAACGTATGACGCATTAGGTTGCATCTGAATGTCATCGTATCGAATCACG
The DNA here is from genome assembly GCA_037013555.1 of Sextonia rubra. Taxonomy (NCBI): domain Eukaryota; kingdom Viridiplantae; phylum Streptophyta; class Magnoliopsida; order Laurales; family Lauraceae; genus Sextonia; species Sextonia rubra. Next base: position 15,874,167 of record JASUAD010000014.1, on the reverse strand, counting down.
TGCGTCGGGTCTCGAACATACTTGCGAAGCATAGACACATGAAAAACATCGTGTACTCCAGAAAACTCCACGGGTAGAATCAATCTGTACGCTAGATCGCCAATCCGACTCTTGATCTCAAATGGACCCACATATCTTGGCGCTAACTTGCCTTTTTGACCGAATCGTACCGTACCTTTCATCGGTGAGACCTTCAAGAATACCCAATCTCCAACCTGAAATGTCAAGGTTCTTCTGCGCGTATTTGCATAGCTCTTCTGTCTCGATCGGGCAATCTTCAAATTGTCAATAACTTTCTGAACTTTCTCTGTAGTCTCAGCAATGATTGTCGGTCCGTGGAAACTCCTTGTTCCAACTTCTTCCCAGCAAACAGGACTCCTACATTTCCGTCCATACAGAGCTTCATAGGGTGCCATTCCAATACTCTCGTGGAAACTATTATTATACGCAAACTCGCACAACGAGAGATGCAAATCCCATTCTTTCTCGAAATTCAGCACACTGGCCCGTAACATGTCTTCGAGCGTCTGAATAGTTCGTTCCGACTGTCCATCAGTCTGCGGGTGATACGCCGTACTGAAGCTCAACTTCGTTCCCATGGCTTCCTGAAATGCTTTCCAAAATGAAGAAACAAAGCGGCTATCTCGATCTGACACAATCGACACGGGCGTACCATGTAGTCTCACGATCTCATCAACGAACTTCTTCGCCATCTCGGAAAATGTCATGCCTTTCTTGAATGGAAGAAAATGAGCTGTCTTCGTCAATCTGTCCACGATCACCCAAATGGCACTGTTCTTCTTGCTCGTCAGAGGCAAACCCGAAACAAAGTCCATCGTAATGTGCTCCCATTTCCACTGGGGAATGTGCAAAGGATGTAAGGAACCTGGAGGTCTCTGATGGTCAGCTTTCACCTTTTGGCAAGTCAAACATCTGGCAACAAACCCAGCAATTTCTCTCTTCATGTTGTTCCACCAGAATCTATCCTTGAGAGCTCGGTACATCTTCGTACTTCCAGGATGCATAGAATAACGTGCATGGTGTGCTTCTGTCATCAAACTCTCTTTCAAGGCATCTACTGCTGGCACACATAATCTGCTCCTGAAATACAAAACATCACCCTCCAAACGAAAGTCTGGTCGATCTGCAATGCTATCTCGGATTCGCTTCAACATCGCATCTTCAAACTGCTGGTCCTTAATAAGCTGAATAATGTCCGGCTGAAAGCTCACTGTACTGGCAAGTGTCAAACCATTCTCCACCGATTGCAGTTCCACTGGTTGTGCATGTCTCACAAAATAGAGACTATCCAAGGCCTGAAGAATCTCCGACTTCCTACTCAAAGCATCTGCAACAACGTTGCCTTTCCCTGGATGGTACTTGATGGGGAAATCAAAATCCTTAATCAACTCAAGCCACCTTCGCTGTCGCATATTCAACTCGGACTGCGTGAAGAGATACTGTAGACTATGGTGATCTGAATGCACTTCAAATGTCACGCCATACAAATAGTGTCTCCACATCTTCAACGCAAAAACGATGGCTGCCAACTCTAAATCGTGCGTAGCATAGTTCTTCTCGTGCTCCCGAAGTTGTCTCGAGCCATAGGCAATCACTTTGCCATGTTGCATCAAAACGCATCCCAAACCGACTCGAGAAGCATCTGAATAGATCATAAATCCTTCATGCCCATCTGGTAACGTCAAAACTGGAGCCGAAGTAAGCTTCTCCTTCAACATCCGGAAATGGTGCTCACACTCGTCCGTCCACAGAAAAGGAACATTCTTCCTGGTCAATCGAGTCAACGGGGCTGAAATCTTGGCAAAATCTTGAATAAAGCGACGATAATATCCAGCTAATCCAAGAAAACTCCGTATCTCCGTCACAGTCCTTGGGCTGGGCCAATTCATCACTGCCTCTACTTTCATCTGATCCACTGCCAACCCATCTCGTGAAATGGTATGACCAAGAAAAGCTACCTGCTCGAGCCAGAAATCACACTTCGACAATTTGGCATATAATCGATGTTCTTTCAACAACTGCAAGGCTCGACGTAGATGTTCCTCATGCTCCTCTGGGGTCTTCGAATACACCAAAATATCGTCAATAAAGACCACCACAAAACGATCCAGAAAAGGAGCGAAAATCCTGTTCATCAAAGCCATGAAGGCAGCAGGCGCATTGGTTAATCCAAATGGCATCACGAGGAACTCAAAATGTCCATACCGTGTCCTGAAAGCAGTCTTCATAATATCTTCTTCCTTCACCCGGAGTTGATGATACCCCGATCTCAGATCAATCTTGGAAAAATAGGCAGCACCTTGAAGTTGATCAAACAACTCATCAATACGCGGCAATGGGTATTTATTCTTGATCGTGACTTTGTTCAACCGCCGGTAATCTATACACATCCGTAAGGTACCGTCCTTCTTCTTCACAAACAGCACTGGAGCTCCCCACGGTGACACACTTGGCCGTACGAAACCCTTCTCCAAAAGATCTTGCAATTGCGTCTTCAATTCGAGTAACTCAGCAGGGGCCATACGATAAGGAGCTAAACTAATGGGTGCTGTACCGGGCACTAGATCGATCGCGAACTCTACATCTCGGACAGGGGGCAACTCGGGTACTTCCTCCGGAAATACATCCGGGAACTCACGTACTACCGAAATGTCACTCAACTGCTTCACCTCCTTCTTCTCCGAGACAAAAGCAAGAAATCCTGCACAACCTCTGCGTATCAAACGATTCGCCTTGCATGCGGAGATGACACGCCTCGGGCATCTCTCCTGATTGCCCTCGAAACGAAACCCCTTCTCAAAATCGAAGTAAATCGACCTGTTGTAACAGTTAACACAGGCACGATACCGCGCTAGCCAGTCCATTCCAAGGATCACATCGAAATCCAACATGGACAACAGAATCAAATCAACTGGCAGCTGGCGACCTTCAATCACCACGTTGCACTGAGGGTAGTATACACTACACTCCACTCTCTTGCCCACAGGAGTGGACACTACTAACACATAGGGTAGCGGCTGAGGGGGTTGCGGTAACTGTTCCGCAAAACGAGGGGCAACATAGGAACGCGTAGATCCCGAATCAAATAGTGTATGTGCTTCAGCTCGGGCAATGAGAACTTTACCTTCCACCACTTTTGCATCTTCTGCATGATCATGAGAGGCTGCATACACACGAGCAGTCTGACGCTGGGGCTTCTGACTCTGGCGAGACGGATGGGGGCTGTTCGAAGCTGCTGAACTGAGAGACTTGGATGACCCCATAGATCTAGATGACTGGAGAGGCCTAGCTGTCAGGCACTGAGCTATCTTATGCTCCCTCGATCCGCAACTCAAACAAGCTCCGGACTTCTTCCAACATCTCTCTGTCGGATGTCCCAATCCACAAAACTCGCATCTGCTCCCAGAGAAACTCGAAGTGCCTTGCTTCCCTTTCCATTTCTTCTGACTCTGTCCCCTGGAACTCACTGGTGCACTCCTCTTAAAGTCCATGGCTCTCTCTGCTAGGTGGTTGGCTTCCGCAGCGTGTGCTCTGTCGACCGCATCATCGAAAGTAGCTGGTCTCTGAAAAGCAGTCACAAAATTCGCATATCTAGGATGCAGACCAGAAATAAAACGATTCACCTTCTTCTCCTCGGTATTGATCATGTCCTCAGCAAAATGGGACAACTGGGTAAAGCGGTGAATGTACTCCGAGACGGTAAGCTGCTGCTGCTGTAAGGCCAGAAACTCAACCTCCTTCACACGTCGAACATGAGCAGGAATGAACTTCCTTCTAAACTGTTTCTGGAACGTCTCCCACACTGTTTCACTCGGCATGGTCAGATAGGCTGCACTAACGCTCTTCCACCAGGTCTTAGCCATCTCTCGAAACATCGAGGCCGTAAGCATAACCTTCTGCTGGTCGTCACAGACGATGGTAGAGAAGAGATCTCCAGTATGCTCTAGCCACTGATCAGCTTTCAACGCATCTTCATTGCCGTAGAATTCTGTGGCTCCACGTTTCCTGAATTTGTCGTATAACGCATTCGGATCGCTCTCCTTAGGCGGAAAGACCACTTGCTGGTCTGCAGGCCGAACTGGCGTTTGACTCTGTCGGTCTACGATCGAAACGACCTGCGCTTGCAAAGAATGGATCGCCTGTAGCATAGTCAAGAAGCGCTCATCGAAATTCACAAGTGGCTGTGGAGCGGCTGACCCACTCTCGTTATCTCCCTGATCATTGTTGTTGTGTGTTCCAGATCCCGATGCCATAGCCTGCAAAACACAAAAGTCAATCTGCTAACACACTCGATAACTCACACAGACTCACAAGACAAGGGGACCCACACAACAGTCCAGAACTGGACTACGAAATCTCACCACGTCCTATATGCCTACATGCTGACACACTAAGATAGAGACAATGCCCTGAGAGACAAAGCTCTGAGAGACAATGCTCTGATACCATACAATACGTATGTCACGACCCGAGCCCAGGGACCGGGGGTCAGAGGAAGGTCTAACCAGTGACACACGTACTCCCGTGCATGCACACCTAGACCCCGTCCAAACATGCACACACAAGGGATCAATCACACGAGCAAAAGACTGAACGCGGAAGCTGTACGTATCAAGGCATACCACAAATATACCAAAAGACATAGGAGATTACAAAACGATATACACTGATGATAAGAACAAATACATGAACGTATGACAATAGAGCGGGCTTACAACAATCCAAAAATCAAAATACAGGTATTACTCAAGGCCCACTTCACAAGTACAGAAAATCCCCTCAATAGACGCCAACACAAAGAATGGGGAAAACAAAATGATGCAAACCGTACTCTGGAGGATGGATCAAGTCCACTCCTCTAGGCCGGAGGGGGCCTCGCGAGCCTCTCCTGCAGTCGGGTCGACCGACGCAGGTTCGGAAGAGGGATCTGAGCCTGCAACACACAAGACAAACACATAAGTACGACGACTTAGCAAAGTATAAGCCAACAAGATGATAACACGAATCGTGTCTAATACTGAATAATACTGAACAATAGTCATGATGCAATATCCATAGAAACCATGATCGTATACTAAGCAAGTGTGCAAATGCATAATGAATAAGCATGCTATCAGAATCACAAACAGATAACACTCAAGGTGGCAACTACATTGGCCATTTTCTCCCTTACGAGAGCGGACGGAATGAGAACACCAGCGACCGGGCCAGGGCACGCATGGGTCTCTAGTTCCCGGGGTCCGGAGTCCCAGGACGGAAACACTCTGCAGAGGCAAACACATAAACTATACCAAAGTCAACCCCGTCGGGTATCCTAAGGCTGAGGCTCAGTAGTGCCAATACCAATCACAATCAAATAGCTGATGCACCTCGATCACTTATTACTTATCACTTATCACTTATCACTTATCACTTATCACTTATCATACTGAACGAACAATAGGAAGTGCATCACATAACTGATACTGAATGCAAATACTGCATGCACATAATACGGATACTGATACGGATACTGAAGCTGATACGAAATGCAAATCATAAGGACACTAACTGATACTGAATGTACATAAACAAGTACAAGAAGTGCTGACACTAAGTAGCAATCATAATCACTGACTCATAACTGATGCAAGTACTCCAGTGGAGCAACGGTAAACATAATACACAATAATAGAATGGTTCCGCCCGGGCTTCGCTCTGGGGTTGCTGCATTTCCACAGAATCGAGAGGTCCAGCGCAGAACACATAAGAGGGCATAACCGAAATCAATATGCTGTACAATTCAGAATGCTTATACGAATCAAGGTCAATTACAAACCAATCCTACACTAATTATCCAGTGCTTCTAACCGTGCATGTTGATGTAGTTTTAAGATGTTCGATGCACCATTGTCTAGTGTTGCAGTGTCTGGAGTGTGCACCGAAGTCCCTTAAACCAACACCCATGGGGAGGTGCTAAACAACTGGATAACAAGCATGAATGATTCACAGCCCTTGAGATCATTCACGTCATTCAAACATTCCATTGGGCATGTCCAGGTTAGCTACATTCTAACATGAAAGTCATATACGGTCGTTTGCTTAAACCTAGTCCCTTTTCATTCAATTCTCAGGGTCTCACGGTGTAGCCGTAGGTAACCTTACGGCTTAGCCGTGGCATCTTACGGCTTAGCCGTAATATGCACTGCGGCTGAGCTGAGGTTCCCCAGATATCCCTTCGGATTTACGGCTCAACCGTATTTTGCTCTACGGCTCAGCCGTATCCTGGTCCACGGCTTAGCCGTAAGCCAATGTACGGCGTAGATCAGGCTGGGCCGTAGAAGAATGTCAAATTGCCAACATCCAGTTATTTTCAGCTAACAGTCTGTACTGCTCTACGGTTAGGGTTACGGTTGGGTCTCGGCTTAGCCGTAAGCCATTTTACGGCTTAGCCGTAGCACATTTCACGGCTTAGCCGTGAGTGCACGGACTCCTTTTTCCTGAACTTGTTACAGTCATACAGAAAGTGTGCGAAATGGCTGGAAACCGAAAGATAACAGCGAAATGAACTGAATGGGGCTGTCTAATACTGAGAAACACAATAAAGAACAAGAACACAACAATCAATTCACTATCAATTGATGTTCATACAACTTGGGCTTATACTTGCCTCACGGACGAAATCCACACGCTGATTGGCTCAGTCCACCGGGATCACACACACTAACGAGCTCCTTTCTTCCTCCCTCAAGCACAGAAACAGAAATGGAGAAGGAGAGAAAGAGAGCTGTCGAGAGAGAGAGACGAACAGAGAGCGAGAGAGACGATCGAGAGAGAGATGGAGTTGGTGAGGATATTTATAACTTAAGTTGAGCCAAATTTGCAAACAAGTCCAATTAGCTTATCCAATTATCAGTTTGAGTCAAATGACGGTCCAACGAGAGCAAACGAACTCATTCGGATCCAAGGCAGTTACGAAAAACGACAAGCTCAATGAAATACACGCGCTGACGTCAAAATGACGCAAAACTGACAAGGTCAATCAAAAGCCAAAATTACGAAAAAGGGCTCAAACTAACTAGACCAAGTCAAACTCAACCCAAACGATCTCTCTACAACTCAAACCAAACAGAAACAAAATCAAAACACTCTTAGCGATAAAACACACGCAATTACCCACTAAACCGGGTCAACTCGGGTCGGAGTGTTACACAATCAGAGCGGACTATTCAGACTTTGGAGGATATGTTGTGAGCCAGCGTGTTGAGCTACGAGAAAGAATGGGATCTTCACTCGTTGTGCGAATTTGCTTACAATAATAGCTTCCACGAGAGCATTGGGATCGCGCCATATGAAGCATTGTACGGGAAGAAGTGTAGAAGTCCGGTATGTTGGGAAGAAGTTGGAACTCGGAGTTTTCACGGACCGACGATCATTGCCGAAACTACGGAGAAGGTACAGAAAGAAATTGAGAACTTGAAAGTTGCTCGGTCGAGACAGAAGAGTTATGCAGACACTCGCAGACGACCATTAGAGTTTCAAGTTGGTGAGTGGGTTTTTCTGAAGGTCTCACCGATGAAGGGTACAATCCGTTTCGGCCAGAAAGGCAAGTTAGCTCCACGTTTTGTCGGACCGTTCGAGATCAAGAGTTGGATTGGTGACTTGGCCTATCGATTAGATCTTCCCAAGATGTTTTCAGGAGTACACAACGTTTTCCACGTTTCGATGGTTCGGAAATATGTTCATGATCCCTCCCACGTCATTCGTTTCGATGAGGTTCAGATTCAGCCGAGTGCTGCATACGTTGAGCGACCGCTCCGTATCGTGGGAACCCGAGAGCAGATACTCCGCACCAGGACAATTCGATGGGTCAAAGTGCTATGGGAGCATCACAGTCCCGATGAGGCTACTTGGGAGTTAGAAGAGCAGATGGCACGTCAATACCCCAATCTGTTTTCTCAGGTACGAGTGAGTGAGTGTTCATTCCGAGGACGGAATGATTCTCAAGTAGGGGAGGATGTAACACTCCGACCCAGCTTGACCTCGTTTAGCGGGTAATTAATCTTGTTTCGTTGCTAATCGTGTTTTGTTTATGTTTTTATTTTCGTTGCGGGTCATGGATAGGTAGTTGGGTTGAGTTTGACCTGGATTAAGTAGACCAAGCCCTTTTTCGTAATTTTAGTTTTTCTAAGACATGGTCATTTTTGCATCATCTTGATGTCAACACGTGTCTTTCGTTGAGCTCGTTAACTTTCGTAACTACGTTGTTTGCAAACGATATTGTGTGCTTCCATTGGACCCAGATTTGACTCAAACTGAAAATAAACTTCTGACTTGGACCCTTTTGTAATTTGGACTTACCCATTAGTGTATATAATTTCATCCATCGACAAACACCCACGTTCTCTCTCATTTTCATTCTCCTCACTGTGCACGTGGAATTTCTCTCCCTCTCTTGATATCTCTCCTCCATCGATCATGCTCAATTGAGGACTTGAGGACGTTTGGTTCTTTGCATGTGAGGTGAGTTGGAAACCCTCCCATCTCTCTCATCTCCTTTCTCTATTTCTTCTCCTTCTTGTTTCCCTATTGCATGGTGTGTCTGTACTTTGAAATTCCTTCCATTTCTCATGCATGCATGGTGTTTGGTTGGTGTTAGGTTGTGTTTGGACCCAAGGACTTCCGTTGTATAATCGAATTCAAATTGAGGCAAGTATAACCATAACTTGTAAGAACCCATGTTGGTATGCATTTGATATTGATTAGTTCACATGAATTTGTATGGAAAAATGTGTTTACAGCCCATTTGATTACTCATTTGATTAGTACTTGTCTATCTCCATTGGATAGTTGCAATTCTAATGGTTTTACAGGAATTCTGTACGTGTTTCAGAACATTGACTTCGTGCAGGTACGGCTAAGCCGTATGCCTCTTACGACTTAAAGTCCAGAGAGGATATAAATCTAGTTTTCCTCTACGGCTAGGGCACGGCTAAGCCCTGTATTGCCCTACGGCTAAGCCGAACCTCAGCCGTGGCTCAGCCGTAGATCAATACAGGGTGCCTTTTTTTGATTTAACTGAGAGCACTCAAATTGACAGACCTTCTACGGCCCAGCCACGGCTAAGCCGTAGAACACACACGGCTAAGCCGTACATTCACCTACGGCTAAGCCGGATCCACACTAGAATAATAAAAGACAAGGATAGGTGTAAAGGAAAGACCGATATGGCCTTCATAATAGAATGTAAAGCACCTAGACCTGCCCAACGGAATGTGATATACTGTGTGAATGATCTCGAGGGCTGCGAATCATTCATGTTCATTATCCGGCTGTTAAGCACCTCCCCATGGGTGTTGGTTTAAGGGACCTCGTGCATCGCCCAATTCAATGCAACACTAAACAATGGTGCATCGAATAACTTAAAACTACATCATCATGCACGGTTAGAAACACCGGATAATTAGATTAGAATTGGTTTGTAAATAAAGATGATCCGATTTCGCATGATTTGTAGCATAACATATTGCATTTGATCATTGATCTCAACTCTCTGATATGCTTACTTGTGTCCCGTTACATTCACATTGTGGTTCTTTACCTTGAGTATGCATGTATAATATGTTCACAGATATGCACGTATGATATGTTGTCACGATCTACTCAGGGTTTTCATGATTGACTCTGTATGGTCAGGCACTACTTAGCCTCAACCTTAGGATCCCGACGGGGTGAATTTGGTATAGTTTACATGGCCTTGCTGCAGTAATGAAACGTCTTGGGGAACCGGACCCCAGGAAACCGAGACCCATTGTACCCTGGCCCGGACAATGGTGTTCTTTGCACGATATAAGATCCCTCTTTTGGGAGCATATGGCAATGTAGTAGCCACTAGTTATGTACACTGCATGTATCCATTGATTCGCATAGCATATTCCTTCTTGCAGGACAGCCTAGTATCCGAAATTGCCTTATTTGATTTACATGATGTTATTTATTCTATTTAGACACAGCATGTGTTAACTTGCTATGGTTTATACTTTGCTGAATCGTCATATTCACAATTGTTTTTGATGTTGCAGGCCCAGATCCCCTTGCCGACCCCTCGCCGGTCGGCCAGACTCCAGACGAGACCCCCGAGGCCCCATCAGTTCTAGAGGAGTGGATGTGATCACTCCACGGGAGAGCGTTCTTGACATGCATGGCATCAGAGTCGTATTCTTGTTGTTTTGAGGATTTCAGACTTGTGTATCTAACATGATTGTATATATTATTTTGTTCATTTTGTAAGACTTCCACATGTAATTATGTCAGTTCTTTCTTCGTATTCTCTTCTTGCACTGTTAGTTTAATGTTTCTGATATTTACAGCTTCCGCGTACTTGTTGGCCTGTGTGAATGTTCCCTTGTGCGTGTGCATTTAGACTTGGTCTACGTGTATAGGCACGGGAGTACGTGTGTCATTAGGTTTGGCTTTTGCTAACCCCCGAACCCTGGGCTCGGGTTGTGACGATTCATGAGAGAAAAGAGAGTTTCAATGGGAAAAGGATGAACCACCAAAGGAGTTAGACCCCTCTCCTTTCAAGGAGTGTTTTACACATCTGAAAGAGGCTCTCCTTTATCCTTGGACGTCCAACCAAGGAGGTGGACCCTACTCCATTTGAAATTGAAGAAAAACTGAAGAGAACTAGGCCCTTTCATGTGTTTTAATAATTTCAGCAACAGAACTCCTCCTTATCCTATCCTTATCAAGCTTGGAGATTAAGAAGCAAAGAGAAAGTGATAACTAAAAAAAAGAAGAGCCCTATCAGAAGAAAGAAAGTCAATCTTGTTTTTTAGGATAGTCTGGATTAAAATGATCATATCTCTCAAATTATAATTGGATTAAGTCAATCTTGGTACCATTGGAAAGCTCTTTCAAAGTAGATATCTATGAAGTCTAAAATTATACAATTTGGAGCTGAAAGAAGAAAGTTACGACCCCAAGAATATGGCTATGATTTTTCTACTCTGGATTGAGATTATCTCATCAAAGGTGGGCCCTATCCTTTGGCAAGTTTTAGGTAAAATTCAAAATGTGGATTATACTTAGAAAACCAGCAAGAAAAGGGATCTTACTTAATCTCAAACTTGGAAGATAAGTAACAAATTTTTCAAAATTTGAAGAAGACTCTATCTATACAAAGGAGTCTCGATTCAATGCATTAAGAGAAGCCCAAAACCATAAATAGGACCCCCTTGAATGTCCCAAACCATGGAGAAACTCCATCTTGGACACCAAACACCCCCTTCTCTCCCTTTCTTTTCCTCCATTGACGTCTTTATCCACTCATTCAACTAGAAGAGAAGTCCTCCATCCTAGTGTAAGTAGATCTTGTATTTTAATTTTTTTATCTTATGTAAGAGACTACTTTACTAGTAAAAACATGTTTCCTTTAGATCTTTCTTTTACAATGATTTGTCTTTTTATTTTTATGCTCTGAATATGCCTGGATTGACAGCCCAAGTTTATGATGTTGTGGATGAATCTTGTGAATGAATAAATCTTAAGAAACAATTCTATTACTTGACTACATGAACCACTTGAACCACTTTTACTAAATTTAAATTCTTGTCTACTACATTTACATTCAAGTTCACTATATTTAAATTCTTACAAAATCACCACATTTAAATTCCTTGTTTTCAAGCTTTTCTTTTTGCTATATTTAGATCTTACATAACTTATTGATGGAATTTGGTTTTAGAATCATACATAATCATTACATGAGATTTATGATGAGTTTTAGTTTTTGAAAATTTAATTCCCAGATCTGAAATTTATGAATTCTAAATAAAGATAAAAAGTTGGAATCTGGATTAAAAAATAAATTACACAAAAAGATAGCATATAGTGGTGCTTTTAGTTCGAAGTTTGGAAATTTAAAACTCTACTCAGTGATATTATTTTTCCCTAAAATTTGGTTATATTGTTTATTAATGAAATGACTTTAAACCATAAAAATTTTAAAGGGAAAAAGATTTTGGGAAGTTAGATTTTCAGTGGCTTAAAAACATATTAGTAAAATAGTCTGCATACATATTTCTGCAGCAGGACAAATTTTTGCCTGAAAATTTGGAATTAATTAACATATCAATTAGTGAGTTCTTCTATGAAAATTGGTATAATTTAACTTTGATAGGTTTATTTTTAAACTACTGAATTTTAATTGAAAATAAATTCGGGAAGTCCAATGACAACGGCTTGAACACAAAGTGGACAGACTACCTGTATGCAGAAATTCTGCAGTTTCAGATTGTATTGGTCATCTTCATTCATGCATATTTTCTTTGTTTTAGATTCTTTTTTTATTCCATTTTCTTTGTTTAAAACATGAATCATTAATGTTTAAAATTCCATCTATTAAGTTTAGGCTTAGATAATTTTAGGTCAGTTGTACAGAGCCCAGGAAAAGGGGCTATATACAAGTAGGTTCATACTTAGAAGAATTTCAACATGCATCTTAGTAATTTTATTTTCTTGGATTGAGTCATTCATGTATTGTTTCATGCATATCATGCATTGTTGCATTGATTAGAGTGTAGGAATAAGTTTATGATTGATTTTAGAATTATAAATCATTTATTTCATTAGTTTAGCCTTTTGTTAAATTGGAAAAGACCTAACCATATTTGCTCCCTATAAATTCGACCTCATACTTACCAGGATATTAGTACATTGAACAACTTTACACTCGGAGTTTTGTGATAAAAACTTATGCATATTATTATACATTACCTTCTCTCATCATAGCTGTTCATTTATGTTCAATTATATTCAGTCATGTTCATTTGTGTTTAGTTCAGTTATGTTCATTATGTCCATTATGTTTAGTTATATTCAGTCATGTTCATTTGTATTTAGTTTAATTATGTTTAGTATATAATTTATCTTTGTTATGCTGTTTTCGTTTATTATTATCCATATTTGGTAACAATATGCTTTAGTTACCTTCACATGATATGCAAGTAAGTTATAACCAGTGAGTATGATATACATGATTGCAGGGTATGTTTCATCATGTTATTTGATTTATAGAGTCAGCACCACTGAGCTTGATTCTATGAGGCCCTGTAGAGCTAAGTATGAGTTTGATATTATAAACCACTAAAGTTGGATCCCAATTGGAGTGAGTTGACGCTCCACTAGGTAATCAGGCTGGCTGCCTGATTCCCATATCCATTTTCCCGCTCTCCATTTGAGAGGATACTAGTGACTTGGATAGCCAATTTGCAAGTATATTTCCTATTATTTATGATTCTTATACACATGCTTTATTATATGTTAATATACTTACGCTTTTTGACTTTTGCTTAAATTATCATGTCCTAACTCTATTTAGTATACTGCATGATTTACTATTTGCTTAGTTCTTGTTGATGTGTCGTACTGAAGGTGCTGCCCTTGGTATTGCAAGAGTTGATTCCAGACCAGACCCAGTTGTCGTCACACATCCGAAGGATCCTGCATAAGTTCCTTTTAGATTAGCTGAGTGGATACCTGATGATATCTTTTATTAGACATACATAATAGATTATCTCACTGTTACGACATTTAGGGATCATGGAGATGTGGATTACTCCATTTATCATGCCATCATATTTTATTGATAGACTTGTGTTTATTTTCATCTTGGTGGACATATATTATTATTGGTCTTTGACAATCCCGCACTTATGCACTTTATCATATGCACTATTTATTTATTATGCATTGGACATGTAGACTTTCATATGGATCAGATTGAATCCATTATCTATTTATGCAGTTTATTATAGAATGTTTAAATAGGTATTCATTCTACTCTATACTATCACATGTGGTTCATAGGTGTGCTTAGCACCTTGGCTTTCCGCAGCTTATATTAAGTATTTTGTGCTTATGGATCTTTCTTGCATGTTGAAATGTGAAAAATTTCCTTGTAGAATTCTTATTTGCCTTAGTACCATACTGGCTACTACAGGATTACGTGGTGCTCACGCTATGGGTCCAACTAGACTACCCTAATTCCAACCCAGGGTGTGGCAACCTAGACATGGGCTCCAAAGCCTAGAGTCCAGTGATACTTGAGTGGTCAGATTAGCATAAATGGGATTGAGTGAAACTTTGAAATTTTGATCATTTGGAGATCTCGATTTTAAAATATAGAGCGAGAAAGAGAATTTTTAAGTTATTTTGGCTTTTTGAGTAGCTCCATTTGTAATGAACAAGGCTAATCTAATGACACCAGCCCTCTTAAAAGCACTTTACCAAATATAAGAAATATGTTAATATTTTATCAATTTATTAAATACTTTTTCATATTAGGCCCAAAAAATAAGATAATTTCACCTTTTTCTAAAAATCCTTTTCAGCTCCTGCAACTTCAACAGTAATTACTTTGGAATCCACTTTTTTTCTAATGTTTAAATGATAGAATTTTGTGTAAATATTTCTCAAGCAAAGAAATTTATAAGGCATGAGTGGGACCACCTACAAGTATTTAAAGGGAGTGACCTAGTTATGGAAAATAAATCTACGTTGTATTCAAGATTCATGCACTCAATATAAGGAGTTTAATGTGCACCCATTCACAAAATGTTTATCAAGATTATCTTTAAAAAAAAACAGAATTTGTTAAGATTCATGAACTTAATTTGAGGCATTTAATGTGAACCATATCACAAATATGTATCTACTTTGTTACTAATGGCTTGAAAAGATACCTTGAATCAAAACCAAATGATCAAACAAAAATGGAAAAGAACTCTTTCCATTTCAAACATAAAATTCAATATTTATATCTCCCAAGATTGTTTCATTCATGAAACCCCTCTTTTTATAGAATATTCCAACTGACAATGCCTTCTTATATTGCATTGACAACTCGAATGCAATGCTTGTGATTTGAAGGTTGGACCTTTGATTTGTTGTCCTTTCCCCTCTCTTTATTTTATAATGTGCTTTATTGACTGTTTTCGGCTGGCAAATCCAAATATTGTGGTTGTAAATTGTGATTTTTTATATGTGTTATCCACTTCTATTGCTTTCGATGATAGCTAAAACTAAATCAATGTTTTTATTTTTAGACACAGAAGATCATTACACTATGCTTTATCTATATTTAATTGTGTTATTGTGTTGATATGATTTGTGATATCTTCTGATCATGGAAGAGAGGAAAAGGGGAAAATGACTAGGTGCAAGTTAGAGTTCAGTGAGAGAGATGCAAATATTTATATGTGCTTTTGTGTTTTCAGAGTCAAAGATTTCATTTGGTTCGTCATAGCCTTACGTGGTTTGACTTGGATGATTGGTTTTGTGATTGGAAATACATGGGCACAATAATATGTTTCTTTTCTACAAATGTCCATAAAAGCGTTTCTAGTCCCTTCCAAGGAAATAATTTTTGCAAAGCCTAAGTGAAAATGGCTCAATTTTTCTCTTTCACACAATAAAAAAAATACATGAACTAAATACCAATGATTCCCAATCTTACCCGATTCATGCCCTTGGTATTCCCATGTATAGCTCTCTACTCTTGTTATAGCAATGCGAATGGCATTTTACTTAAAAAACCTTTGAAAACTAAAAAAGCAAAAGTTCGTTCAACAACAACTCAATAAGAGCTTGCCGAAAGGGAAGGACAATAGCACTTGAAGTTAACACTTAGCACGACCCTGAGCTATGGGCCATCCAAGAGGTGGGCCACCAATCCCATAGTCTGGGCTAATGAGTTGGTTAGGCCTATAGTTGGCATCATAGACCAATCCCACCATATAATACGTAGACATCATCAAAGTTTTCATTGTCCAGTCTCTTTCTTTTGACTCAACTCAAAATCGGTTCATTGGTAAGAACCCATGGATAGCCAAAGGACTTTTTTTTAACTTTCAACGACTATTCAATGAACGCATTTTTTATCTTTTCCTTTTCATTTTGAACCCACAGAGTTCGTTGCAGGACACTCGCACATCTGGTCACCACCCGCTTAATCCTATCAACCTACCAGTGTCGTACATACATCACAACATGGACGGTGGGTCCTACAAGGAGATCACCCAGGCAAAATATGACCCATCTCATGATCCCAAGATCCCAACTGTCCTTAGACATCGTCATCAATCTTAGACCGTCCAAATGTTGGGCCAGCCCTTGCATTGGCCGCAAACCAATATTCGCACGTTTGGAATGATACTAACCGTCTTATCATCAAGCCTTCATAGAAAAACACACATGGGCAATAGTCCAAAATCATGTGGGCTAAAGTGTGTGATCCTGTATGCTTTCTCTATCTTGTATGCTTTCAATATGAAATTGATCTATTAGTGCTCTCATGCTTTCTTTCTATGTGCCACGGTGCGATATTGATGTGATGATCCGTTGATCTTGTGATATGGAATCCACCGTTAACAGCTTTATCATGTTGTCTATATGTGTTGATCCGTTAAATGAAGGTAAGTATAGCATGATTGGCTGGTTGGTTTGTTCCCACATGCAGCATGATTGTGGGGGAGACATGTTGCTTCACAAGGTAGTTAGTTTGTTCACACATGCATGATAGTACTCAACTACTGCAAACTAGTAAGGATTGTGCTTGCCATCAAATTCGTGCTACATGATGGGATTACTCTACACTCTATAAATAGAGGCTCGTTAAGCTTGCATGCTCTAAAAGAAAATCAAAGAATTTTTTGACTAGCACGGTTGATGAACTATGGATATCGCAGAAAGGCTCGCTTAAGTTCGAGGGGAGATACAACATGTAGAGTATGACCTGCATGACCGCCACACTCATAAGAGCCTTTTGGAGACAACTACACTAGGTGAACCTGCCGTCATAGGAGACCGCATGCACACTCGTTAGAAAGAACATTAGAAAATTATCTTCTTGAATCATCTCATATCTTTTGAATAAAGAAGTCTTATTGCATTACAGGCTTTCAAAGCTTCCTTAAGTAAGAGAACATGGTAACACTAGTGGTACATGTTCCTTTCCCAAATATTTCTCAGTAAAACTGAGGCCCATAATCTTTTTCTTAATCTTTCTTTTTGAAGCATCGTTTGGCAAACCTATTCTCTTCTCTACTAAACTAACCACCTGAGCCAACTTGCGAAGCAAAAACAAAAATGACAATCCATGTTATTGTTATTCAAAAATTACTGAGTACAAACGCACATCTAGGCCATCGGGTAGTTGCTCAACATGTTAGAGTTTATATTTGTGGTCTCAGAAATGGAATTGCTATTCTTGATTCAGACAAAACACTGATTTGTTTTTGAAATGCTTGTCATTTTATAGGATCCCCCATTCGTCAAAAAGGCCGTTCCTTCTTGTAATTCATTATTGATGAGATAATGGAACAAATCGTGATGAGAATCAGCTGTATCAATGATTCTCAATGGAGGATCGAGCGTTTTTGACCAATTGTTCAAGTCCAAAAAATCCGTTTGAGAAATAAGAAGATCAATTTTGGGTTGAACCAACAACCAGATCGTGTAGTTGTTATGGATACATATAGAAAGTCCTCAGTTATACTTGAGGCTAATCGAAGATAAATACCTATTGCATCTTCAGTGGATTCGAATATCCCATTGGGATCCCATAAAAAAATCACTTATCCCATTCCAGCGAATGATCCTACATAGTTCGTATATCTATTTCGTGATTCAATCACAAAAATAGTTCTTCTTGAACAGGTAAGAACCATTGTGATGAAGGAGCCCTTGGCGAATTGAGGGGAGAAGAAACAACTCATCGATCAACCTTTTCCAAGAAGAATTGGTTTTAGTCGATCGGTTGAGTGATCAAATTCTAACGCTGGGGGAGACCAGTTTATGGATTGAACTAGAATTGAACAACTTTGGGCTGAGCTGGATGGAACAAGTGCGGGCCTTGCCCAATCTGCGTACACAGCAGCCAACGTACCGGGGTTGGGTGCTCTAATGATGCGGAGATCAAACAAAGGTGAGTTTGCTATGTTGGACGGAAGAAAAACTACAACAAGACAGGTGACTACCTGCAGTGGGACCATGACACGAGGGGATTCAGGGAAAATAGGGATGGATCGCTCAAAGAAAACATTGAATGCGGAACTATATAGATAGAATTCCGACCTATTAAAGGGGTCCTGAAGGGACAAAAGACTCCCTACAAGAGGCACATTCCCTTACTTGTACGAACATAGAGAGTCTATGGGCCTTGATCAAAAGCTAGAAGCTTTGGTGAAGGGGTCGCTGTATGGAGGATAAAGTGGAGAAAAGAGGGCAAGTGGAGGTAGCCTTAACTCGAACAAGCCACCATAATAGAGCTAGCAGCATACCAACTTGAGTCCCCCTCCAGTAGAGAAAGTTATAGAAAAATAGACTTGCCTTGTTGCCTGGACTATCTTGCTTTCTTTCCCTGTAGGCTTGTCTCTGAAGGGCACTCTAACAAGAATAGACTGGATTGGACAAGAGTTGAATAGACTAGTCGCCTTCCTTGCTTTCGGTAAGTAAAGTAAACAGCTAAAGCCGTTTCGCCCCTACTAATAAGCTTGCCCCTCATCTATAAAGGAGAATCACTTCATGTGACTAGCCTTAATTAACGGGCATCAACGACTGAAAAAGTCCAAATTTTAAGGGGCTTCAAACATCATTAATATATAAATAGAAAAACATGATAAGGAACTAATGGCATAACTAACTTATAGGAACACTAATCGTTCCACCCCACCCTAATAAAGCTTCTCTTAGGAGAAGCCATCGCTTCACTCGACTTAAAGTGACTTCCAGAGTCCCAAAGAAGACTAGTGAACGACTTAAGGAAAGGAGAACAACTAAGAAAACTCTTTTCTTAGCATGGATAGTAATGAAGCTTCCCTTTGTAATAGAACTTGAGGCACTGATGCTATGTCAAAGAGATTGCCCCATGATGAAGCCAAGGTCTTCCGAGCAGTGGGTTGAAGGTTGCCTTGATATCGAGCACATGGAACTGCATAATGAGACTAAGTGGACCCACTTGAAGTTCAAGGGTCAACTTGCCCTTAGCAGTCCTCTTGGAGTTGTCATACGCTTGTATTGATGCCGTAAACGGAGTGATGAGAGATTCCTTTAATCCAAGAGTATGGACCATCGAAAGAGGACATATGTTGAGTGTAGCTCCGGTATCAATCAGTATCTTCGGGATTGAGTGATCTTTGAGGAATATGGTGATGTGGAGAGCTTTGATGTGGGACCTGTCAATCCCTTTTGATGCATCAGCTTTTGTGGAGGTGAGAGCATTTATTGAGTCCATCTGCTCAACTACTCCTTGTAATTCTTTTAGAGTCAATGTTTTTAACCTAAAGGAAGTTAAAGAACAACTCCTTATGCGTGGGAGAAGTTTTCAAAAACTCCAAAATAGAGATCTGAGCTGGTAGCTTGCTGAGATGACCAAGAAGGTAACATATTCAGACTATGGAAATACCTTCTCGGTTTGATCTGGAGTAGCTTCTTTTCGGCTCTCAGTTTGCGAAGCCCATGGATAGATCCTTGCATAATCTTTTCCCATTCAAGTAGCTAGAACCTCGGTCCGCCTAGTCTTCTCTGTAGGTGCACCAATGACCTCGATTAGCCTCTTTCTCGAAGTAGAGGATGAGGGGTCTTTTGTAACTTCTTCGGCTAATGGCTTGCTTCGGGTGACTCAAGGAGCAACCTTGATGTCGTTGACTTCTCAAATCTTCCCTTTGGATGGCTTGATGTCGATGCATAATAGCTTGCTTGGATGAATCTTCTAAGGAACCACCCCGTCGATCGGGTTGGAATCATCACATGCCACGCATAAATACAACTTTCCTTCCCCTCCGAGGAAGTGCACTTGGATGGGCGCAAGGTGATCTTGATCGACTTATGATGAGAGTAACTCTCTTGAGGAACCTTCTATTAGTAAGGATTTGAGTCTCATACTCTTCAACCATTATCACTTGCAGTGGGATCAATCGGTGCGATTTTTCTTTTTTGGGTGGCGGAGTGACCTCTTTTGATCACTTAGAGGAGGTTCGGTCACCTTCTTCTCTGGATAGAAGCGATTCGTAGAACCTTTTCATGATCTCTACTTCGGCCAATAAGCCATTTCCTATTCTTTCTGGGAAGGATCAGGAGCCCTTAAGATCAGTGAGAAGAGTTTGACATTTTGGGTAAAGATCTCCGTTCCAGGGCCACGATCACCACCATCGCAATTCCGTTCGGGTTTATCAATCCATTTTATTCCTTGAATGTTATTAGGGGTGAGAGGGAGGTTGAGTGCATAGATAGGGATCTCCTTGAAACCAGATGCATGATCAAGGAGAGGATCCTTGAAGATTCTCATGTTGATGTTGCTACCTTATGGGTGGGGTCTTCCATTTTTTGACTCCCGGAAAGCAAATCTCATGGGAATCGATGAGTCTTTGAAAATATCTCTTGGAGTCCAACACATGTCGGTCGTGTGACCGTGATGTCGATGGAACTCATAATGGAGATTCTTGTCCCAATTTCTAATAAAGTTGGTCACCTTTCCTTTGGGAATATGATGATATCTTTGATTTGAGGCAGGAGTTTACTTAAAGATATGGGTAGGGGAGGATAATCCAGCCTTTGATTGGGACTGTTGCCCCTTTTGCCCCCATTATCATAAGGAACTCGAGCATCTTGGTTATGACTTCAACCATCATTGGTTTACAGAATACGGCGATCGTTGGAAGGGGTTTTTTGAGATAGCTTCTGTCCATATTGCTTCTGATCAGGAAAACGGACCTCAACGGCACTCATTTGGCTTTTTTTTTTCCATGGTAGTTGTGTTGGGAGTGGCAGTTGCATTGGTAGTCTTTTTCCTAGCCTAAGAACTTAATGGAGGCTGAGATATGAAGATAAGGCAATAGTCTTGTCCTTGGTCCTCCTTTTCATTCGCGCCACTCTATCAAAGAGTTTGATAAACGTTGTAGGCTTGCCATACCCCACGGCAGTCTTGTCACAACCCAAGCCCAAGAATTTAAGGATTAAGGTTAATCTCTAAGTGTGACAAATGTACTCCTGTATAATCCACACTTGGACCAGAATCTAAGAGGAGTTATACAAGGGATATTCACATTATTTTGTATGAGGTGCTTTTAGAGATATCTGTCTAAGCATTTATCATGCGGAAAGCCTATTAATATCGCCTATAAATTTTTTTTTTGTTTTACCAATGATTAGTAATTTCCAAAGTATCAATTCATGGAAACCATACACACTAAAATGCTTATAAAGAAAAGAGTGACATAACTATATAACATAATGTGACATATACAAGAGTAAGTATACATGTCTTTACAAAAAGGAAATAAGGTTTATGGATAATTACAAAATATACATTGTTCCAAAAGAAAGGGAATCATGAATTATGCATAGAATAAAACTAATGCAAAATCATGAGTCTTAATGCATTCAAAATCCCAAAATAAAGGCCTAGTTATGTTCGTGATGCTCTTCGTCGGTGGATCAATCAGAAGGTATCTGCTGTCCACTCATTTAGGCTTAAGGGAACCTCGTCGGCCTCCTCTCGAGTCTCCTTGATCTTTGTAAGATTGAGATTGAGATTTGAGCCTATAACACCATTAGACAACATGTGAATAAGACTATTCAGCAAAGTATAAACATAATTAAAGTAACACGCTTTGTATTTAAAAGAATCATTAATAAGTAATCATAAAAGTCAATTTAGTTTACTACACATGTTGTGCATTGAATAAAGCATGACATAAGAATCAAATAGGAGAAATACTTTACTATTTAGCTACTATATTTGCTATATCCTCCCTCTAGAGATCTTTGCATTGAGAACACCAATACTCCAGGCAAAGATACCATTGGGTCTCTAGTTCATGGAGTCCAGAAGCTCCAAAGGCATGCTATAGTGGCAACATACCAATCTACTATACTAAAGTCAACCCCACTAAGTATCATAAGGTTGAAGCTGAGTAGAGCTAGACCATTACGAATCATATAATTGAAATTGAGTAAATCATATAGTTCATTTCATTGTAAATAATTCATTAGACATTCAATTTATTCTTATTTAATTCAATACGAATAATTAGAAAACTATATATCAAGGAACATTAAAGAAAAATCAAATCACATTGTAATCATCTCATAATCATTCCAATGATAGAATAAGCATCTCAACGATGGAAGGCAACCTTAAGAATTCAATATGTTATGCACTTCAGTTTAGTAGAATCAAGGTAATTTACAAGCCAACTCTAATCTAGTTATCCATTGTTTCTAACCATACATGATAATGCAATTTTAAGTTATCTGATACACAGTTGTCTTTAGTTGGTGTCACTTTGTATAAGAAAGAGAGTATCAAAGTCCCTTAAACTAATACCCATAAGAAGATGCTAAACAAATGAACAACATCACATGAATGAGTCTTAGCTCGCAAGACATTTCATGTAAAATAATTTTCCATTGGGCAAAATGATTTGGATAAAGGGTTCCAAGGAACTAAGGTCCTACAAGGTCTTCTAATGTCTCTAATTTTTCCTAGCTTCCAGGGTTCTTACGGCTTAGCCATGACATTGCAAAAAATTTCCTGCAATTACAGCTTAGCCGTAGGCGGCCTACGGCTTAGTCACGGCTTAGCTATAGTGCATTTCACGGCTTACCTGTGGGCTCAATCATAGAAGAAAAGTCAAGTTTTGGTCTCTAGAAAAGTCATGCAAGTGAATAAGTCAAGTAAGCAAGTGTAAGTACAAGTATGCAAATAATTCTATCATTCTTGATTCACTGAGTTGGCACCACTAGTTACGGCTCATGTGAGGCTCTTTAAGCTAAGTACGAGTTGATTACATGATGCATGTTATCTCTACTACAGTAGTTCTTTTTACATGTTTAGAGTAAGTCAACACTCCTTGGGAGATTGGGATCGCCACCCAATTCCTTTGCACATTACGATCTTATACATGCTCTTCGAAGAAATTAGCGATGTGGTATGCCAATTAGCATGTTTTATATTATATTGATTCCTATTCATGTTTCACATATGTTATCATACCTAGAATATAGTTCTAACCTTTTAATTATTATGTCTTAAATTCTATTTGAAACTATGTACTAAGCTCTAACATTTGTTTAGATTTGCCAAACACGGAGTTTGAGGTACTACTTTTGGTGTTGTAAGACCTTTTCCAGACTCAAACTGGGGCATCAGCCCAAAACGGAAGATACCACCGTGGTAGCTGCAGTAGATCTCGAGTGGGTCCCAGAGGTTGTCTTCTGGTAAACATTACTATGAGTGCATCAGGTTTGGACAATTAGGGTTTGGGCCCAGAGGATCCGTTTCATTTCTTGTTTTGGTTTCATGGATTTTAAACATTGATATGACCATTGATGGCATATACTCGGTCATAAGTCCGTTAGTTACTTCCTATACTTCCGCACTTGAGCTCTCAAGGGCAAACTTATTATTATGCATATTGGACATCTAGTATACATGGGTATTAACTAAATCCTGTAGTTTAAGTAGGATTCATATATGGAATGTTAACAGGTAATTGTTAGTTTTCTCCACTATTATAAGATCACAAAAATACATGATTCGCCCATGGCTTCCACACATTTTTAAGTTGATGAATGATTACATGTGCATAAGGATCTTCTGCACGCATGAATGAAACTAAAATTTCCGTTGTGTTGATTCATTACTGCTCTCTTTAGTATGGATTGCCACGAAATACACATGTCACATCACGGGCCTGTAGTTTTTACCCTAATCTCTGGCTCAGGCCATGACAAATCCTTTTTGTTATTCACTAGTATATAATGACTCTCCATCCCACATCAAAAAAATATGAAAGCCCTCTAGTCCTTCACTAACTATATAAAGGCTAAGGATCTAACTCCAAAAACAATTCCAAGTAATCATTTCGCTTGCTTATATATGCATTATTCTCTCTTTTGCTATAATTTATTTGAGATATTCTTAGTAAGTAATCTTTTAATTACAATAATTTATTTTGAGAATGTTCTCTTGGAATATTCTCTTTTGAGTTCTGATTTCCGAGCAAGAAGGTTGAATGTTGTTGGTGTATTCCGGTCTCCCTCCATGCAAGGATGTCCGAGACAAAGGTTGTATTCTAAGCTGTTTTATCCTGAGGACGGCGTGGCTACTACATTGCTTGCACAGAGAGGGCAGAAATGTCTTAAAGAGAGCAACATAGTCCGCAACTCATCCCTCAAACAGCTATTATTCTAGTATTCTTTGGTATTTGGATTAAGCCAGCTGACGTAATTCATTCCATTTGATTCTCTCTATTTAACCGTATTATACCAACAGCTCCCAATTAAGAGATTGACACCCTTGGCCGAGGCTTCCACCTCTCTTGTGGAGTCTCTTGCTTATCTAGAACCATTCCCTGGGGACTCTTCCTCTTCTTTGCCATCATTTGTGTCAAAGGAAGTTGGCCATGCTGAAGAAAAGTCAAGTCTTCACAAAGAAAGGAAAATTGCGGCTGCAGTTGAGTCCATCTTTTCTTTGGAGTGTGGACCTGCTTGCAACAAATTTGCCCTGAGCTAAGATATGGACTCTATGGAAGTGGCCAAGGATACCATGAGGATAATTCTTGGTGGCGTACTTCATGCCCTGTCTTAATTAGGAGAGAGTTTACGTCCTGGATCTCATCGAAGATCTACCAACGTAGCTTTGGGCATCGGCATGGATGTGATATATGTACAACCTCTGGTTGCCATTTTTTGGTGAACTTTTGAGAAGATTTGAAAGTGACAGGCTTGGCCCAATAAAGACCCAATTTGTTTCTACCATCGAGAAGTGTTTGGTAGGAAATCTACTCTTCAGTGGGAGATCACTTAGCTTGGGTAGCTAAGTGCGAAGTCCTTTTCTTGATCATGAATTTTCCAAACGCTATATTGCTGATATTAAGCACAAGCATGTTTTTCTAGTCCCTATTAGATAGATAAAAGTCATAGTCAAATGAGTTTCACCAAAGATTATAAACGAGATGAGCCATATAAGAATATGAAGTAAGGGGTAAATGATAGAATGTAGTGATATAGATGGGACCTTGATTTTCTTAGGATTTGAATTGTTAATGTGATGGCTACGCATGCATTTTCCATCTGGGTTCAATTTCCATTAAAAGATCGGTTATTTGATGGTTATTTTTTTTATAATCACATTTATATTTGATGGTTATTTTTTTATAATCACATTTAATCTTCCAATTTAACCACTTACATAAATATAAATACAAACTCTTGGAGAACACACACCCACACACACACACAAAAAGAAGGCCCTAAATTAAAAATACCTTCACATTTTCCAAATATGATGATTTGGAGAATATTTGTTTGCTTAAAACACATGGGAAATTAATACATTTCAATTCATGGTCAAATGTGCTCCACTAAATAATTATAAAAAAAAAGTTAGGTATGAATGATATGAGATGAGTGAAAGAGATAAGGTTGCACTGTAGATAGGACCTTTGTTTTCACTAGGATCAGAATTACTATAGTAATGGTTGTGAATTATTTGATGGCAATTCTTGTATATTCACCTTGGATCTCCATTTTTAACCACTTATGCTCCCAGTGGTGGACCCATGATTTTTATTTGGGTGGGGCGGATCCAAATAGGTAGTTAAATTTTGTGGATAACCAAAATTTTCATTTAGATTTTGGAGGCGGACCCAAATTTTCTTGTACATTAATTAGAGGTTGACCCAAAATTTTTATGCGAGTTTTGGAGCTTTATAAGGTTGACAATCACAATGTGCCTTGCACACGTGTCAGATTAATCAAATGTGGGCTCACAATAATTTCATCATTTTAGGGAGTGTACTACTATAGATTTATCATCCATTACATCCAACATAACAAAGTTTTTAATTAAGCATGCTAATATAACGTCATTGGTTGAGTCCCTTCTGAGACGTAAAATTAACAAAACCAAAAAACCTATTCCACCAAAAAAGGCCACTAAGGGAAATATAGCAAAGCATGATTTAACTGGAACTTACATATATTTGGATTTCAACCCAATAGAGGAACAAAAAGTCACAGAGCATCTCAATAAAAAAACGCTAATTAAATTACTTGACGAGTCCAAGAAATTAGATCTAGTTGGAGATTAGTCTCTAAAACAGACATTCAAGCTAAATGAAAGTCGATAAACAAGGTAAAAAATGTGAATCTCTAAAATAGACATTTAATTTTCAAACTAAATGAAAAGCAATAAACAATGAGGTGAAAATGTGAGTCTCTAAAATAGACATTCAATTTTCAAACTAAAAGAAAATCAATAAACAAGTACAAAATGTTGATGGGTTTGTAAAAGATGTTATGCCAACTACATTAACAAAAAAGGGAGTATTCAAAATATATAGAAATCAAAGCACTAAGTCAATTTATAGAGTATTAGTTAGGGATTGGGGATTAGGGATTAAGCTTTGAGATTAAGGGATTGAGGATTAGAGAAAGGGGATAAGGGTTCGGGTTTAGGGATTGAGATTTTGAGATTAAGATTTGGGAAGAGGGATCGTGGTTGAAGTTTTGGGATTTGGGGACTGGGGTTTTGTATTTAAGAGTTAAGAATTGTATTTAGGTTTTTTTTTTTTTTGGCACAAGAGAGATCTAGAGAAAGAACGATTAGATAATATAGAGATGTTGAGATAGAAAAGAGGGAGGAATACCCTGGCTATGCGTTGTGGGAAAGAGAGTCCATGCAAAGGGAAAGCATAACATCATGGAGATTCCCTGCAAAACTACAGTTGACGATTATGGAATACATGGGGCGATGGTTATGGAATACATGGGGCGAATGGCAACTCGCGTTTAGCACTAATTAACGATATCAATTTTCAACCTAGGGCGTCTGCACTAGGTTTCAATATGTGGGTCTGCCCCTGTATGTTCCTATGTATCCTATCCAAACAAACATGTCCAACTTAGGGATATTAGTGACAAATACACCAAAGTAATCCTAGATTCCAAAAAAAAAAAATAACTTTACTAAGTTTGGTTGGTCAAAACAAGTGGAAAGGTAAAGTTATGCCATTGAAAAGGTCTAATTTTACATTACTCGACCCTGAGAATTTTAACTCATAAAAGATAAGAGAAGTGGTCACTTTACATCTGAACCACTTTTTGATTTTTCATCTCACTTTATCTTATTTCACCTCATGAAAACAAATACATTTCTACTTTACCAGAATGTAAATTTCACCTTTACCTGACCACCAAAATAGACCTCTCCTTACAAAGGAAGTCCAGTGACTAGACCCAAGCTTTTGTCTACAAAACATTGGTCTCTGCAAAAAGTCCTAAGATCATGTAAGGGAGTTGACACTTTCCCAATTAAAGATTAGAGAAAGCTAAATTTTATTTTATTTTTAATAAAAAAAGCATTTGTTTTCATGAGGTGAAGTAACAAATAAGGTAAAGTAAGATGAGAAGTCAAAAAATAATAATGCAATTGCTTTACCCTGTTATGAGGTAAAAGTAAACCTTCTTCATGCCTAAAAGTTTGCTTCCCACTTGTTTTAATCACCAAACATGATAAAGTTAAATTCTTATTATGTACTATTACTTTGCCACTTACAGAACAAACTTCACCTAAGTGATGTTCAATTTCATGTGGTAAAGTAACATGTGTGATAAAATAATCCTAGCCGCTAAAAATTTTATTCCACTCATGATTAGTTAGTCAAAACAAGCACGAAAGAAAAGTACATAGTTGCCAAAAATTTCACCCTAAGCTGCCATTAACTTTTATATTATGAAAGCTAGATAAAATGCATTCTTTATCAGACCATGGCCCATTACTCACATTATAAAAATGAACGTCACACTTTATTGGAAAAGTTCACCTCATTGTTCCTTTACTATTTATTTTTTTTTCACTAATTTGATAGTTACTCTACTCAATTTTATTACAAATAAGATAAACAAGCTGTACCGGGCTCAAGCCAAGCTGATCCCCGATCCTGTTCCCGTATGAAGCTGGGTTCAAAGTTTGATTGGAGCATGTGCCAAAATAGAGCTAGAGTCAAGGTTGTAAATATGGGTGGGTCTTCCAGGCCTGGCCCAGCATGACCCGACCCAGCCCTCCCAATAGTCAAAAAGACACCACCCCCAACAGCCAAAAAAGGGTCAAATGTGAGTGTCTTTGTCTCTGTCCCTGTGTGTGTGTGTTTTGTATTTTTGTTTTTTTTTTTTTTTTTTTGAGGGTGGGGGGACACTCATCTACACACTTTATAAGCTTTTTATCTCTCACTATAGCTCTCTAAAATCTCCCTAAGTTCTCTAAGTTTACTTTCCATCTCTAAGTTTCTAAAGCATGAAAAACTCTTCAAGCTCTCAAAGGTTGAGAACTTCGTAGGCAATAAAGACAGCGGGAGCTCAGAGGTGAATTGCTGAAAGATATATTTCTCTCTCTCTCTCTCTAAGCTCTCAAGGTATTTATTAATTTAAATTTCAGATTTTAATTAGTATATACATATTAATACTATACAATAAGTCTCATTTTCTCTCTTTTCTTACATAAATTATCACAAAAAACACAATATTTATAATTACTTATTTGGATTTCTTTAGACTTTATCTTTGAAAAATGGTTGGATCGTCACAAACCTTCAACCTGGACTTTAGCCTAAATGTTATTAAACTTGATCCTAGACATTTGGATGCAGGATAACAAAATCTCTGAAAACAATGGGCCAAATGTAACCTAAATTCAATGTACCTTTAGTAGAAATGAAAAAAGATCTTCTAAAACTTGGAAATATTTTGAAATAATAAAAGTTACTAATCCCCCTGGAAAAATAGTGAAAAAAGCACAATATAATTTTTGTGAAGAACATTACAACTATAAGTCAACAGGTGGCATTAACCATCTTATTAGCATGTGAAATTGT
Organism: Sextonia rubra; assembly: GCA_037013555.1. Lineage (NCBI taxonomy): Eukaryota > Viridiplantae > Streptophyta > Magnoliopsida > Laurales > Lauraceae > Sextonia > Sextonia rubra. Next base: position 15,845,230 of record JASUAD010000014.1, on the reverse strand, counting down.
GTATGCCTAAACATATTGGAGGTAATCTAAGGGACAGGGTAGTGAGGTTCAAACTCAATTATCTTAAATTGCTTCCAATGGTAGTTTTGGGGGTTTATTCATATAAACCTTCCAATGCTAGACACCAACTTCTAAAATTTATTGTAATTAATCAATTATCATTTTTAATTGTTGAAAATGAATCATTTCAATAATTTGTAAATAAGGCCTTCACCACCTTATTTAAAATGATTTATAGAAATACTGCACAAAATGTTACAATAAAAATGTTCTAAAAAGAAAGAGACAATTCAAAAACTACTCTTCAAAACATTTCCAAAAAAATAGGATTAACTTCAGATTTATGGACATCTAAACAAAGTATTCGATGTATTGCACTAAATGCACATTATATTGATTGCAATTGGATTATGAAGAATAGAGTGATTTCATTCTCTTTACTTGAGAACCTACATATTGTCACGATCCGAGCCCAGAAATCGGGGGTTAGTTAAAACCTAATCAGTGACACATGTACTCACGTACAATTCACATCCAGACTGGAGTTTGAATGGAATTACACAATGGATATTCACATGCTTACACGTGTGAAGTAGTGAACAGATCACCTATTTGAACATTCAATGCGCGGAAGCCTGTCAATATCACTTAAAAAATTTTTTCCTTATCAGTGAATAGTTCAGCAAGCCCAAACAACCATGAACAATCTAAAACATTAATATTCAGAAACAAGATTAGTAGTTTAATTACACACATCGCACGCAAAACCTAATGACATGCTCATGTATACTAATAGATCAAGAGTAACGTACTAGGGAGGGAATGCGGAACATGCAAACATATCGAGATCGAACTTCTACAATGCAGTATACATGTATGCAATCATGCAAATCCGAAAAGAACCTAAAAAGAATCCCAATATCCTACAAGTGAGTCGCTCTCGCTAAGAGGAACAGTCAATAAACATTCTACTGTCCACCCGATAGCACCAGAAGGAACATCTGTAGTCTCCTTCAACGATATCGGGGTCTGCTCCAACCAAGACTGGAGCCTGAACCTGTAACACCATTAAACAACTTGTAAATACGACGATTCAATAAAGTATAAACAATATTAAGGTAACACGCATTGTATCGAAAAGAGTCGATGACCTAAACCAACAGAAGTCAAAATAGTATAGGCAACATATCAATTACTAATCGGCTTTGCCTCTGGACTCACAGGTGGCTATGACCCGATCTTGCCCAAACGCATTGCCTTAAGAAGAAATAAAAGACATATAATTAATAGAGTTTCAAGTTCGTATCTAGGCACGTCGTGCGTTTGAGTAAGCATGCTATAAGGATCAATAAAAGTAAATACATACTAGTTGGCTACTACATTTGCCATATTCTCTCTATCGAGAGCAAGCAGGGTGAGAACACCATCGACCGGGCCAGGGTATAAATGGGGTCTCTGGTTCTCGGGGTCCAGAAGTCTCAAGACAAGAGCACACTACAGTGGCAATAGGCAGGCTACACCAAAGTCAACCCCGTCGGGTATCCTGAGGCTAAGGCAGAGTAGTGCCAGACTGTATCAATCATGTCATACAATACATAATACACGTCAATTTAAGTCACATTCAGGCAGGCAATACAGGCAAGCAGGACAGTACGTGTATCATGTCATATCTCATATCACACTCCAGTCAATGCCAGTATCTTTCAAGACAAATACAAATCAATACCAATACAAGTCGAAACACAATAAGGAAGGGAGGGCAATAACCGAAATCAACATGTAATGCAAGTCAAGGTATTTTAGAGAATCATGATCATTTACTAGCCAACCCTAAACTAGTTGTCCATTGTTCCTAACCGTGCATGATGATATAGTTTTAAGTTATCCGAGACACAGTTGTTTTTCTTTAGTGTTACACTGTGTCAGGAAGGTGTATCGAAGTCCCTTAAACCAACACCCATGGGGAGGCGCTTAACAGATGGATAATGTCATATGAATAAGTCTCAGCCCTCAAGACTTATCATGATCTTTCAATTATTCCTTTAGGCTGTTTAATGGTCTACAAGGATCCAAAACTAAGGCCCTACAAGGTTACACAATAATACCTATCAATCTTCAATTTCAGTGGTCTCACGGCTTAGCCGTAGGTGACTTACGGTTTAGCCGCAGGCATCTTACAGCTTAACAATATTATGTACCATGGCTCAGCCGTAGTTCTCCAGAATTGTTTCCTCTTACGGCTTGACCATGCTTGTTCTACGGCTCAGCCACGGTTTAGTACAGTTTAGCTGTAGCATACCCCACGACTTAGCAGTGGCTGGACCGTAGAAGGCTTTCTCCAAGTAATTAAAGAGCAAAATGACCCAAAAAGTAGCATAACAAGGGTCCTTTTGGTATTTAAATGTAAGAGAATAAGAATGAGCAAAAAGAGGATTCAATATAAAAATGAATCTTCCAGAGTAGGGTGCTTCAGGTCTGACTGGTCGGTCCTAAAGCCCGATCGGTCGGATTTCAGTTCTAGAAGGGTCCGATCGGTCGGACCCCATGCCCAATCGGTCTAGTCACAGGACTCTATACAGAATGACTGAACTGAATTATTTACACCACGAAGACAACAAGCAAAAGGGGGCTGTAAGAAGACACATACAATTGATAGACTCACAAGAATCACATAATACTAACTTGCGTTAAACCAAAACTTGCTTATACTTGCCTTTAATTAAGCATTGCTAGTTCTTAATCTTTCTCTAGCTCAACCCGGGCTCAAATTGGGTACTTTGAACCTACGTGCTATGCATGCAAAACTAAAGAAATAGATGAGTGCATGTATGAATTGAGAGTTTTCTTGACTCCACTTAACTCCACTAACCCAAGAGATCAAGGCATAAGAAGAGAGCTTACCTTAAGAGTGAGTAGAGAGCAAATTGAAGAAGAACCCTTTACTTCAACTCTAACAAGAAGAGAGAGGAGAAAAGAGCTAGGTCGGAGTAGTTGTTTGAAGCTACACATGCGTGATCTTTGATGCTGGGGCCGCAGAAGAAGAGGGTAAGAGAAACCGATGAAGAGAGGAAGAAGGAAGAAAGAAGAAGAAGAAGAAGCAGAAGAAACGTTGAAGAGGTTGCAGACTGGATAAGATCAAATGAGGCAATGGGTGAGCTTACACAAGACAATATTTTTAAAATTTTAGAAGAAAGTCCTTCTGGTTTTATTGGATTTTCAAGACAAGTCAAATGAGGGTCCAACTGGAGCAATTGACGTCTAATGCGCTTGAGTCAATTACGAAAGTTAACGAGCTCAACAAGACAAACATGATGATGTCAATATGATGTATGAATACCGAAAATACAAGTATGCAAAAATTACAAAAAAGGGCTTTAGTCTACTTAGGCAAGGGTAAACCCAACCTAATTACCTATCCATGGCCCAAACTTGACCCACTATGATAGAATTAAAAAAAAACTCATTAATTAGTTTGTAATCACAATTAATTACTCCCTAATCAAGCTTAGCTTGGATCGGAGTGTTACACATATTGATGCTAGGATATGTGCCATTATCCTAGAAAAATTAAGAAAAAACTATAATATTCAAAATAAAATAATTTCTATAACTTTAGATAATATAAGCTCTAATAATGTCGCAGTTGATATTGTACAATCATAGCTTAAACTTTATTTAAATGAGACTATGTTTCACAATAGATGTGCATGTCACATCTTAAATCTTATAGATGCAAGATGACTTATCATTTTTTAAGCCTATAATAGAAGAGTTAAATACATTGTATGTTATGCTTTTTCATCTCCTTTTAGAAAATAAAATTGGAAGAAATTTTCTAAAACTCTAAATAAACCCCCCACCCCAAAAAATATATATATATACATAGCCGATGTAAAACATGGGTGAAATTTTACATATCGAACTCTAAGAGAAACTCATAATTATAAAAGGGATTTAATCAATATTGTGCTTTATGTTTAGTACATGCAAATATTTTTATAGGTGAAGAAAATTGGCAAATTCTTGAAATAATAAGAGATTCTTTAGAAGTCTTTTATGATGTAAACTTTTTTTTTTGGTGTATTATCCTACAGCTTCTCGAGCTTTTAACTACGTTTATGAAATCAATCTTGTCTTTTAAAAATATAGAGATATAGCAAACTTTAATGATATGTGGTTAGCAATGGAAATAAAGTTTTCACAATACTGGAGCAATGCTCCAATAATATTTTGTTTAGGCTTTGTATTAGATCTTATGTTAAAATTAATATGTTAAAAACTTTACTTGAAGCACTAAATAAACATATGAATACTACTAATATAAATGATATTTCTATAATTAAATCTCAGTTAGAATAACTTTATTTTAAATATTTTGTTGAAGGGGGTAGATTGAAAACACGTTGTACCTTTTTAGGCCCTCCCCAACAACAAAAATGGAAAAAGAAGGTAATATGGAGCCTTCTTAAAAACAAAGTTGGAAGTGGAAACTATTCCTCTTCCTCCAGTCAACCAATCAATGAATTATCATTGTGTTTACAAATGCCTTCAATTGAAGTCCCAGAAGATGAAGCCAATTTCAATCTTTTGGCTTGGTGGAAAGCAAGTGAATGCAAAATTCCCGTGCTTTTTGCCATGACCAGTGATTTACTAACAATTCTAGTGTCTATAGTTGCTGTAGGGCAAGCTTTTAGTGTAGTTAGGAGATTAATTGATAACAAACGAATGATGCTATCAAAACAAACAATGAAGGCATGCATGTGCTTTAAATTTTGGTTTTTAGTGAGGAAGATAAAGCAACACTTGATGCCAGATAAAAAAATAGAAATGATATTTCATCATTAGATACATTATAGTTTATATTAATAGCAAAACCTGTGCTATGCACGAAACCATTGTTTTTTTTTTGTTCGGGTCATTAAAGTTTTTAAGAATTTCCTTTAAAAATAATTCATTGTCTTTTTTTTTAATTCTAGTGGTCTCCCGTGCCATGCATTGGGAAGTGAACCGATGATCATTTTTTTATATAATTCTTCACCTTGAATTGTCATTTTAATGTAGCATTTTTTTTAAAATTTTAGTGTTTATTCTTTAGTTTTGGAACCTTGTTTTACTTAATTATTTTATTCTATTTTATTATTTTTTATCTTTTCTTTTTGCTCAGGTCATTAAAGTTTTTAGGAATTTCCATTTTTTATGTTCATTTTTGGGGATGGGCCCTTAATTTTTACTTCATTTTTCATTTTCATGGAGGTTCCACATTCATTTTCATAATTTGATTTCTTTTACGATAAGGTGTTGATTGGGTGTGGTGCAGTGGTTATATATATATATATTGCTGAAAGATTTTTGTTTCTCTAATATAAAACACAAAAATAGGAACATCCAACATATTATAAAACATATATGATATGTTCCTGTTTTTTCAATTTATGACACACAAATAGGAATATCTAACATATCATAAAACATATGGTATGTTCCTGTTTCTTCAATTTATACAATGAATTGAAACATATATAAACATGTTCCTACTTGTTATGTATTTTGTTGACATGTTTATGTTTATATATGTATTTTATGACACATAAATATTAACATGAAATATAGATGACATGTTTCTGTTTCTCACACATATAAAACAGAAACATCAAAAATCTATAACAAATGAAAACAACAAATTATAATAGAAAAATAAAAACAAATAGGAACAACCACAAATCTTATTAAAACAAAAATATACAAACAAAAAACACAATGAAATTAACGAACCTAAACATATAAATTCCACATTCATTGTAGAACTAAAATATAGTCATTATACAGTTTGCTTCAGTTCACAAGATAATAGAAGAGCAAAGATTATAAGTTTAAAAGATGATACGATGAACAGTGTCTTGATTATAGATAATATCATGAACAGATCGTGTACAATACCATTCGAAAGATCAAAGAAGGGCAACGATCCCAACTTCAAAACACACGACGAATAGAGTCTTGCATATGAATATACATAAAAGACAATATAAATAGGGCAAACATATCATACATGGGCAAACTCATCGATAAAAAAAATTAAAATAAAATAATAGACTTAAACCAAGAAAACAGTAGACACTGTTGGACCTAATCCATTAAAAACAAAGCCACTGGACTAGAAGCCCAATAACTATTAAAAATCAGACTTTGGCCCAATTTACCCAAAATAATATAACTAATGTGTTGGAAATTTAAACTAAAAGCATACTTCTATGTATTTTTCTTTGACTGATTTACTTATTAGTAAAGTTTGCTTTTTCCATCTTAATGAGAATTTGTATGGGTAAATGGTTGCATTATTATTTACTGTGCATAAGTGCGCCTTTTATTCTATAAAGTAGACAAGTTAGTGTGTAGAGTTCAACTTACGCACGGAAGACTTATTTGTCGGTTCTTATAGAATATAAGTTATTGTTATTTACAATCTAGATGGAGCTGGACACACCATCGGTATGATTGTAGCATAATGTTTCAGTAGGCTTGTCTTGACTGCGGGAAACAGTATAGTTTCAACTCATTATGCTAGTACACTTTGTGTGTACTGAATAGGACCATTTTTGGGTTATTGTCTTTATACTGACTATATAAGATTATTAACATCCAAATGGTTATTATGAGAGCTTATACTCTTAATCCCGATATAAATAATAGACACGTGCATTTAGTATTTGGCATTTTGATTTACAAAGGAGTGAGACCTTTTGTGGGTCAATAATCTCAGTAAATTAGAGGACTACACTGCGTGTATGATATATATTAGTTTATTGACGGAATCCACGTCCCGTAATAGGGATTGATGATATCTCCTTGATGAAACTTATAAGTTTTGATTATATCAAACTCTGCAGGTGGACTTAGTGTCCGACATATCAAATAAGTTAAGTGTAAGGTCTCAAGGAATTATAAAGATATCGATTAAATATAGGCGTCAGTAATTATTTAATCGATGGATATCTAAAATCTTAACGTGAGAAGATTAATAAGTATTTAATAACAAGAAGCTCGAAATATTATTTTGAGAATAAGGACAAGAGTACAATTATAATTCTTTAGTGGACTGAATTGTAATTTATGGATCTAGGATTCTAATTTGGATCGAATTAGGGTTTCCTATTTCTATAAGAAGCCTATTCCTTATTTCCTTCTTTAGGTCCCTATTTTATCCTATTATTTTATCCTATAAATATGCGCTATTGCTCTCTAGAAAATATACACAAGAGAAATCTCATTTTTTTTTAGAGGAGAATTCGCAGAAGAGGCTCACACCCCGGTGTGAATTCGAGCATAGAGGAATACAGTAGAAGATCTTGAGATTTTCTGGCTGTTATAAGACGGAGATCAAATCAGAGAGATCTCGCATGTATGGTTCTTGAATCATTATCGTTTAAACTTATTTCTGCAGTGATCTGTGAGCGATATCAAAGGATCCTGACAGCTGCCTCCTAACATAATGATCCAAGTCAATTAAATGAAGTTAATTAAAAACAATTTAGATGAAAATTAAATTGCATCAATAAATTTCATCTACTTTTATGGATGCAATATCTTGTATTTTCAATCTTTCGTTATCTTGTGTCTGTATATACTTTGTTAAATCTCATGAGAGAACCTATAGGTAAGTGTGGTTTATTTGTCACATGATGGTTTAAAAGCCTGTGGGCATTTTGATAAGTCTCGCTTAAAAGGTTTCATTTATAAATATTTGGGTGAGGGTACTTAGTGAAGCCCCACTTAAGCAAAGCCTAGACCTCCACGCTCTTATGGGCCTAGTTATTTGTGGGTCAAAAGGGACTATACAATTATGTACAGCGCAGTTATTAGTGATATATATTGTATTCTAATTTGTTTGTCGTATGCACCATTGGATTTAAATGAAATGAGATCCATCAAATATATATATATATATGAACCTCTAGACCTATAAACAAACGACTAAGAAAGGAATGCTGCTTTAGTTTTGTTAGGTCGGATTGGCTTAAATGTCTATGTGGTTATGTGGTGTCTTATGTTCTTATAGAGATGCATGTGCTTGACAAATTTTTTAGCGCGGAAGTTGAAGTAAAACTTGATGCCAGATAAAGAAATAGAGGATGACTTTTCAGCATTATAGGTATATAATAATTCATATTATTCACAAAATTATCATTCTTGTATTAAATTTTAAAATTTTATTCAAGCTAGAGTGTTAGAGTAACACAGTCACACACGCATAGACATTATCATCATAGTTGTTATAAGTTGTAACACACTCTTATACTTGTGTTTTTTTTTTCTTATTAAGACTTTATAAAGTTAGAATTATCAATAATTTGTAAATTTATTCAATATTCTTGTATATTATCATTAAAGTCATTGTAAATTTGATTTGAGGACTTCAAGTATTGAGTGTTGTTTTGTGAATTTATTGTATTTACTTTAGTTTTATTATTAATTCTTTTAAAAAAATTTAAAAATAATAAAAATGGGCCCTACCTAGGTGAGACACGACCCAGCACGGCATGGGACCGCCCAAGCAACAAATACAAACTCCCTATATATCCACTTAAGGAAGGTCCTCCTAAGTGGGTATATAGGCCCATTCAGACTTAGCAACAAATAGACATAGCCATGGAACATCTTTGTGGAAAATGTATAAATCAAGGGCTAAGATGTAATATTAGATTTTAAGACTTTAGTTATTTTTAAATACTACATAAATAGGAATGTGCCCTACGCTTATTAACTCAATCAAGTAGCATTATTGATCATTATAAGTAAATATGCATCAATATCCCTATTTTTTTTTCTATTGAGAATTCAAGAAAGAATTTTAGAGACAATAAAAATAATAAATTTGAATATGAACATATAAAATAAGTCTTACTCATCCAAAATATGGAAAATGAAATCCAAATGAAAGATCCAAAGCACCGATCATGATCCCCGGTCTATGTTCAATAGGAAAACGATATGTACCACCAATCATGATCAACGGTCTATCTTCAATAGGAAAACTATACCTATCCCTCATATAGGTGCAACTTGCACAAGGTCAACAATCAAAATTAGGCCCCACTATATGGCCCACGTGACAATTCAAATGATGTTTTAACATGGAACAATATAGATGACCCACGTTGATGCAACTTGCATAAAAAAAAACATCAAAGTGGGCCCCATAAATATGGTCATAAGAAAACACAAATGATCTTTCCACACAATAGATGACAAAAATTTTCCTAGCAGTCATCCATCCACCATGACCTAGTGCATCTTTTATTTTTAACAGTCGAATTTACCGTACCATTCCACCTCCAAACCTCTTGAATCAACCATCTCTTTCATCAAGGTGTTTAGATTCACCAGATTCACCAGAGATGATCATTAGGATCATAAAAACCGGGCCCCACCCCAACATGTACATGTTGATATGGTAAGGTGGCCCACCAACACATCAACTTCACTATGTCCCTATCCGCACAAACTGAGCCTTTTGTGCACCCATTGAACGGTCTTGATTCGTTTGGATGATTTCAAAGTAATGATTAGAAGATGGGCTGGCCTTTATTTAGATATATATTTTTTATCGGAAGACAATGAAATATGGAGAGATTTTAAGAAAGAAGGAGCGATAAGAGATATTCTAAATTCTAGAATTTTAGTCACAAGCCGCATGGTATATTCTCGAAAAAAGAATACGTCACGCGTGGCTTTCTAGCAAAAACCGATATTATCATAATATATAAACTATTTTAAAAAATTTAAAAATAATAAAAAAGTGCCCAACCTAGGTGCCAGCACGGCACGGCACAGCCTGCAGGGCTGACGGCGCAGCCCATATTTACACGCCTAGCCTGGATTGCAAACATCTCGGCAGCAGAGAAGCTCGGCTCGTCTCTGATCGTTCACCGCCCTGGCTCCGTTCTGCACCACCTCGGCCTTTTCCCCATCCAACACGTATTCGCGCGACTGGCCATACCAATTCCATTCATTCTCATTTCCCTACCAAATGATCGAAACCCAGTCTTCCGCCTTCCTTGCAGTCGCATCTTAAGGAAAACCGCGCACCATGGGAAGCGGCAGCAGAAGAAGAAGATTCATCAACAACAACAGCAACAACAACAACAACAACAAACCTCTCTTCGTTGGTGCTGGCCTTTTAACCGATTGGCAAAACGAACCCTTTTCTTCTCCGAATCCTAAAAACCCTAGAAATCTCAATCTCAATCTCAATCTCAATCCATCATCAGGTCTCTTTCCAATTCATCCTCTCTTCTTCTTCTTCTTCTTCTTCTTCTTTTTCTTCTTCCTTTTCACGATCTTGATTCGTTTTTTCTTCTGTTCGATCTTGAAATGCAGGCAAATCCGTGAAAGGAAGCCAATCGAAGGGATCTGCTGGATCTGCGTCGAACGCCAGATCTGGTTCCAATCCCTTTGGCTACAAATACCCCACCGTAGATCTTCAGGTACTTTGCAAAGTTCTATCTTTTTCCTTTCTTGCGTCCTTTCTGTAGTTGTTTGAAATGGTTGGTTGAGGAGTTTGTATCACGATCATTTTCAGGAGGTTTCAAATGCAGAACATGCCAATTCGTCTCCGATTGCTTTCGTAGATTCTAAGAAGAAGGGGATCTTCGCTTATGTAGACCTGACGCCGCGGTCTGAGCCAAGTTTAGATGAGAATATAAGCTACGAGTATGGTTCGGGTTCGATCCTCGGTGATAGTTCTCACCGAGGATTGGGTTTCGCACCGGAGGACGAGGACGAGGACGAGGAGGAGGAGGTGGAGGAGGAGGAGGATATGAAGGGAACAGAGGAAGGGGAATTAGCGTTCGGATTGCGGTCTAGTTCATCTTCTGATGAGAAAGAAATATGTGCCCAGATGAACAGAAGTGGTAAAGGAAGTAGTTCGAAATGCAAGGAGTCAAAGGATTCTCCTCCCAACAGGAATGGCGGGTTTTTATCAATTGGAGGATTGAAGTTATATACAGAGGATATTGCCATCTCTGATGATGATGAAGATGAGGAAGGCTTGGATGGGAATGGAGGCTCCGAGTCTGATGAGAAGTCCTGCAGCGAGTCTGCTGGATCGTCTGATAGTGATGCATCGGATGAGGATGCGTCCTTTGATGGCGATTCAGATGTTGATGATGAGGTGATGGAAGATTACTTGGATGGAATTGGTGGTGGTTCTGAGTTGCTGAATACTGGTTGGTTGGTGGGACGGGATTTGTCACGATTTTCTCCGCGTTTGGATGAATCGAGTGGAGACAGTTCTTCCAGTGGTGGTAGTGGTGGTGGTGGTGGTCGTGGTGATAGTCTTGGAAAGTTGGGCAGAGCTGCGCTGCTAAAAGCGTCGATGGAGTATGGTATGAAAAAGCCTCGTTCGAGAAAGAAGCGTCCTGCCAACTTGTGTAATGCTCCACCAGCTATGGATGTTGAATCACTTGCTTTCCACGACCTTTTGCTCGTTAAGGATCCTAGAAGGGCATCTGGAAGAAAGAAACGCTCTACTCAGCTTGCTCAGTCATGGCCTCGCGAGAAAATGAAGAATTTCAGGGCAGTTCCAGGTAATGCGTCTTATCTTCTATGAATATATGGTGAAAGTATGTTTCATAAATTTGTATTATGTTTTAATAAATTTGGACTTTGTGACATTTTGCTTTTAAGCAGTGTATTTGTTGATTATATCTGTTCTCTTCTATTTATGTTCCAAGGATGACTAGAATATTCATATGATAAGATGCTTTTCATATAAATTTCTGCTGCATCGGGGCATTCAAATGTCTTCTTATACATTTTGTTGTATATCAAAATCTCATTGATAATCTACATGCTTTCACATTTATTGTTGTTAAGAAAACACAAACACACTCTTTCTCATAGGAAATGGTTACTGCGAATGTGTTAAACGCCAAAGCAAGAGATACAATGAAAGGATAATCATACTTCTTTTTTTCTTTTTTTTCTATTGGTTTGAAGATACAACCATCCTATGACCACATCCTCCTCCCAAGTTACCTAATGACTAAAATGAAACGAAAAAAAACACTAAGCACCCACTTGATACCAATCGCCTTGGAATAGAAGATCAGTATCTGTAGGTTTTGGTGTGCATATGCGCATGGGGTATGAAGGGATATGGTTGCCAAATTATCATGTTGCCAAAATATCATGTCTTTGAAAGAAAATTTAGCATATTTTGTATCTTAAAATAATTTAATCTGTCACAATGTAGATATTTTGCATAAGTTTAGGATTATAATACTAATAGTAACTGTTTATAATTCAGTCACATGTTGGGACACCTTTTTTCCAGTTTTTTTTTTCTACATCTCTGATTCAAACTCACATACTCTACTCACATGTTTGGAGACCTTTTCATTCGTATTCCTTTTGATTTACTTTTGCAGTCTCTTATGAATAAAATAAAATTCCTGAATGTTGGGATTTATACCCTTAAATCTGTGTCATACTGAAATTGCTGTGTTGCACCTTGTATATCATGACTATACCTGTGTACAAACTAGCGTAATGTCATATTGGCATCATGGGCTGTTGCTTATGGAAATCTGTCCATGCCTGTAAGTATTATGGGCTATTTTTTGTGAATTAGTTAACTTGATTATACCAGATATTTTGTATACACTTATAGCAAGACCTTTGACCTAGTCTATAGATTTTGTGTCTAGATCTCTTTGTTTAGCTCTTGATTGCCTATTGCGGAAGAAAGTTGCAGAGAAAAATATTGTATGAAATATAATGTTACAGCTATCTTTGGACTTTGAACATTATATATTCGGGCAAATGCACTTCCCATAGCCCAGATTAAATTAGAAAAAGGTAAAAAGGTTTACAATTCTTTGTCTGATTGAATGGTTGAAGAAGTTTTAGGAATATGTAAATGTAAATGGGAAAAACTTCTGTTGTTGCCTGTCTATTTGAAGCACTTACCTTTTCAGTTAAGACTTTTTTGTAAGCTACGGAGATATGAGCAGTCCATATTCTGCTTGTTCATTGGTTTACTGCAAGGATTCATGATTAGAAGAAGCCCCATCAATTGAGATCTTTCTTGCATTATGGAGAAGGAAAATGTGGCCAAAGTTCATCATCATCATAATCATTATTGTTCTGAAAATTGAAATTGTAGTGCAAATTGTTCAAAGGGATGAATTAAATAATATTGTGAACTGTATAGTGAATCATAGGTTTTTTTCATATATAAATGAATGCATAATTGAAAAATTAAAGAAAGAAAAAGGAAAAAAATAAAAATAAAGCAGTAATTCCATCTATAGAAATATAGATACTATGATGAATAAGACTTACAATCGTATGAAGAGCATCGTTAATTATATTAATGTGTCGTAAATGAGATGTAATAGTCAAATTTGTATGAGATATCAATGTACTAGGAAAAATAAACAAGTTGCAATAGTTCTTGTTCTCTTTATATCAAAAGCTAAAAATCCAAATCATCAATCTTACATGTTATGATGTGTCTTAGAGGTAAATATGTGTTCATGAAGAAGAAGAAATAATACAGGACAATACTCTGTATTTACAATCGAATGCTTTAGTTTAATGCTTGTTCCTTATTCATCTCTAAAACCTTCCCAAAATTACAAAAAATCGTAATTAGTTGAATGCTTGTTCCTTATTCATCTCTAAAACCTCCCCCCAATTACAAAAATTCTTAATAAGTAGCTTTATTAAAAAAAGTAACTTTTAAAAATAGAAACACCAACAAAACTGGAAGAGTTAAAAAAAGAGAAAACTAATATAACCTCTTGGTTGTTGCTATTCTCACTCAGTCGAATCACTTGAATTGTAAGATTTGATGAAACAAGTATCGCATCATATGCTTCACATCCAAGCCCTGGAATAGGATTCATTGTATAGATATGCACTGTTTTCTTTAGAATTTAATTAATTGTAGGATTTGGAATACGAATCATAGGATTTTCACAGCAATGATGATTGCCAAGACCCAGGTGCTACAATAGAGCTTGTGGGGCTATGATAGCGGGATAAGGGCTGGCTGCGGTGCGATTGGCCCGCATCCCCGCAATACACTTACATAATGCGCTCGTGTACAAACACATGCAGTTACATCACCCTGGGGGCATTTACATTTGCATCATGAAATCGAGACGGTAAAACAATCCTCATAGTAATACCAGAGTAAGTGCAAATTCAAATAAAGGGCATTCCCATGTTAGTACAAAAACATTTTTAATTACAACCCAATAGAGGCCTAACAGGTGGCCCGTACGAAATTGTACAATAAAACCCCCAAAATAAACCAAAATTGTGATCGTGATCTCTAGTGCAGATGTGATGCTCTAGAGTCCATCGTTTGTAGGGCATTCAACTAATTCCTGTGTTTCCTCTATGGTTGCCTCGACAAGGGGGTCAATACTTGTTTGCACCAAAGCAAAGTTAACGTCAGATATGACGGTTTGACAAATACTCAAAATAATTGGCATACCATGATAACATAATAATTGAATCGGTAGACATGTGATCATGTTGAAACAATAATAACAGAGCTAAGCACATCATGCTGGAATAGAAATACTGGTTGAATCGAGTTATTAACTAGCTAACAAATAATCATAGCAAAGGTCATAATACATAATGTCAAATATAAATTGATGAGATGATATGCAATGCAACCCAACCTCTCATGGTCGTTGGGGTCATGTGATGTGTAATAACCCCACCAACGAACCTAGATCCATTTTCTGGTTGGCTAATCCTATCACACTGCAAAAACTCAAATAATCCATGATATGTGTACAAATAATATGGAACTTGCATAGCAAGTCCAAATGCAGAGGTCTAGCGAGTCATATCTGGCTATCTTAACCAGATGCCATGATATGGTAAAATAGTGCCATAGGCTGGTGAACAAAGCGAAACGGAAGCATAAGGTGGGACAAGTCAAACTGTGATCGAACGTATCAAAACTGGCTAGACAGACTTGATTTAACATTTAAAGTCACTCATCTAACCTAAGTTCACGCAGACAACGTATCGGCTAGAAATGAGTGCCCAGAAAGGGGAAAAGTCAAGTGGATCAGGTCAAGATGGAAGATAGGAAGGCATCCAGGGCTACCTCATGAACCTCATGGTCACACAAGGGTCCCGTCAGTCCAACGGTAAAAACGGCTGCTAGGTGCATGTGCTCCGAAGGAACCGACTCAAGTATCATAGAATAAGCTATACTAGGGTTGCGCAAGTCTTGGATCAGATACAAGTACAGACTAAGCATAAGCAAGCTTTATAATACATACGACAGAGTTTACATGCACCTTGCACGTCAAAATATATAATTCTGGTGTATGATTCCGTTACTCCAATTTACTGATCAAAGAGCCATTACTAGTTCTTAATTTTGGTATTCGGATAGCCATTGACGGATCCATGCACTCCAATTCCGCTTTGTATATACTTAGGTAGCGTTTGGTTCGCTGGAATGAAGGTCGGAATGGAATGGTCATTCCGTTGGAGTGACCATTCCCACGTTTGGTTCGTAAAAAAGTGGAGGAATGACTATTACTTTAGGAATCACCATTCCTTTATACAGGGAAATCACCATTCCTTCGGGGGGGGGGGGGGGGGGGGGGGTAGAGGAATGGCCATTCCATTCTTTTGTAATTTTTCCTTGAGTCCAAAAAGCCCCTTTCATCAAACAAAACTCGAGATGCCCGATCATAAGACCTAGCCTCCTTCCTCTTTGTCTTTTGACCTCTCTCTCCTTCTGTGATTCGTCGCCAACCCTCTTCCGTCGACCATAAGGCATGTTCTGTGACACCCCCTTCTCGCCGTTGGTTGATTGGAACCCACCGCATAGGGAGATGGTTGGGACAGAGAGAAGGAGAGGGGTTGGGTGAGAAAGGGAGAGAGGGCTATGATAGAGAGAGAAGGAGAGGGGGCTGGGCGACAGGGGGAGAGGGTTGGGACAAAGAGAGAGGGAGACAGGGCTGGGAAGTGAGAGATAAGGAGAAGGGGCTGGGCGAGAGAGGGAGAAAGGGCTTGGAATAGGGAGAAGAAGAAGGGTTGGGCGAAAAGGGAGAGAGGGTTGTGATAAAGAGAGGGAGAGGGGGCTGGGCGAGAGAGGGAAAGAGTTGGGACAGAGAGAGAGAGGGAGACGGGGCTGGGAAGTGAGAGATAGGGAGAGGGGGGCTGATGCAGGCCGGACCCAAGCTCGGCCTAGATCCCATAATCGGAAGACATCCGATTGATACACTTTCTATTTTGCTATTTCTTAATTTAGTAGGAAGACATCCGATTGATACATAGTCTTATTTTTGTTATGTTCTATTTTAGTAAGTCTTATTTGTGTAGAATTAGTCCTCCTTCTATAGTTAGAACCGATCACTCCTATATAAGGAGTAATTTTCACTGTATTCGGGACGTTTTTATCAATAAAATTTCTGAGTGCCAGAGTTTCTTTTTGTTCTCTATTTGGATCGTGACTGCCACTGAATCTTCGGATTCGAACAATCCCTCGGGAGATTGTTCTACTACCCATCCAAGATCCAGGGCTGCGCCAGATTGGTATCAAAGCCCAGATCGGTCGCCGGGGAACTCTGTCGTTCCCGGAATCCTTCCTTCCACCTACTGTCCATTGGCGATTAACCCAGACCCCTACAGCAGCCCAACTCCCTATCTCCCTGCACCACGCCGAGACCCGAACTCCCCCAACAGTAACCCCCACTCACTCTGCCGTAACCCAGATCCCCCACCGAGAACCCCAGATCCCTGCAAAACCCCAGATCCCTGCAAAAAAAACCCAGACCCTGCAAAACCCTCCAACCTCTGTGACACCCTACCTTCCGAATCGAACCCTCCACCGCCATCTACAACCCCTAAACCCTGATCCGACCATCCACGCCCCTGTCCAAACCCCTCTCGGTGTTTCCCGCACCAAAACCCCCCCCCCCCCACCCCCCAGAGCAAAAAAAAAAAAAAAAAAAAAAAAAAAAAGAGAAGACAAAGAGAGAGAACCGACACCGCAGCAAGAAGAGAAGAAAGGGGAAAGACAACGTACCTGTCGCCGGTGGCGTCCACGTCGTCGGCTTCGTCATCACCATCCTCAGCCGCCGCGGCCTTCAGCCGTTTCGTTGTCGCTATCGTTGTCGCCGTCCTCAGCAGCGGCAAGAAGCACTTCGTCCACCACTGAAGCAGGTGGTTCCGTAGCATCGGGACCTCCACCGGCTGGATCACCACTGCCGATCGTCATCACCTCCAGCCAATCTTCGTCGTCGACGAGCGCAAGCCACTGTTCTGCCCTTCCATCCGTTCTCCTTGCTTCTGCCTTCCATCCGTTTTCGTTTTGCAGATAAGTCTCCTTCTCTCTTTTATTTTATTTCCCTGCACACAGACCGAGCCAGAACTCTCTAGAACCGTGCCGGGTTCCAGTTGACCTAAAGTGGTCCGGCCCGCCCACCGACCCGCCTATATACCTCCAGAACCCGTGCCGGGTTCCAGTTGGACCTAAGTTGGTCCGGCCCGCCCACCGACCGCGACCCGCCAACATACCAACAAAAAAAAAAAAAAAAAAAAAAAACCAGCAAGCATGCCTAGGCGTGGTGATGATCTTCAGCATTGGATGACTGACCGCTAGAGGGATGAAACCATCCTTAAACTGAGTCAAGAATTAGAAGATGTCACGGGACGTCTCAAAATTGCAGAAACTGCCATTGCTGAGCTACGAACGAAGCAATTTGTTAGTCAAGAAGGATCCTCCAATATCTCTATGGTTTACACGCCTGTCCAACCAGAAAGACCCGAAAATCATGAATCCATTCGTGATTTTATGGAGCGCCTTCTGGCTGAACGAGATCCTCAAGTTCACCATGTTGCACCCCCACCTGATGACATCACTAGGAAAGTCAAAATTGACATTGCTGACTTTAGTGGTGATGCGAGTCCGAAAGTTTTTGTTGATTGGCTTAATTCTTTGGAAGACTATTTTGCTTGGTATGGTATGAATGATGCACAGCGAATAGCCTTTACCAAAGTCAAACTGAAGGGTCCTGCTCGTATTTGGTGGTATGGTGTTGAAAACAATGAGCTCGCAGTAGGCCAGCCGATTGTCCGGTGGAATATTATGAAAGAGAGGCTCAAGGGCAATTTCCTTCCTTCTGATTATATGGATACACTTCACCAAGAATATCTGAGTCTCCAGCAAGGCAATATGACTGTGGAAGAATATACCAACAAGTTTCGCGAATGCATTGTTCGCTGTAACTTGAGGACTGATGATCGTCTGACTATCACTAGGTACAGGGATAATCTGCGTGCTGATATCAGACGAGAGGTGGCAATGTTTGATTATGCCACAGTGGATGAAATATTCAATAAAGCCCGCAAAGCCCAACATGAAATTCAATTGCGGAAGCGTAATCTCTTCCAAGCCGGGGAGTCTTCCATAAAAAGAGGTCCTGATCCTACTTATAATCGCAATCAAGCAACAGTTTATAGGCCTCCTCCTCAGCGTCAAGTTCAGCAGCCTCCTCAGAATCCTCCGCCAGGGATGCAGCAAAGACAGATGAATCCCCAACAGAATCAGAGGGGTCCACAGAACCAGCCTGATAATCGTGCTTATGCAAGAACAGACAGGAGGGATATTGTTTGTCATGCCTGCAAGCAACGAGGACATTATGCCAATGAATGCCCTCATCGTAATTTATATACGTCAAATGAGCCTGAAACTGATACTCAGCATGATGAGCATGTCGAATCAGGGCACGCTGATATAGATCCTCCTTATGAAGATCAAGCTGATCAGGTAGATTATGCAGACGCTGATGATGGTATTCCGCTTCTATTTCTAGATCGTCGTTTGCTAGTAGCAGATGCTAAAGAGGAAGAAGATTGGAATCATGCTTCTATTTTTCGATCTCGTGTCAGATGTATGGACAGAGCATGTAATATGATTATTGATGGTGGAAGTGCTATGAATGTTATCTCCCAAGATGCAGTTGAAAAGCTTAAACTTCCCACGGTAAAGCATCCAAGACCATATAAAGTTGCATGGGTTGATAACTATTCTATTCCTGTTCGTCAGCAATGCTGTGTGCCTTTTAAGATTGGCAACTATGAGGACACTCTTCTCTGTGATGTCATACCAATGAACGTCACACATATTCTTTTCGGACGGCCATGGTTACAGAAGCTTAAAGTGATCACAGATCATGAACACAATACCTATGCATTCAATTGGAAAGGTAGACGTATTGTGCTGCGTCCATTGCAAACTCCGCCATCCTCTCCTACCTCTTCTCCCGCCGCCGCCGCAGTTTCTCCTACATCGCATATTTTAACCATGCGGAAATTTGAAATTGAAAGCAAAGAGCAAGGTGTCATGTATGCCTTAATCACTAAACAAGTTGCTGATGATTCTCATGCTATTCCTCGGGAAGTGAAGTCATTATTGGACAAGTTTGCCGACCTAGTTCCTGAAGAGTTACCCAAGGAACTACCCCCACTAAGGGACATTCAGCATGCTATTGACTTGGTTCCTGGAGCCTTTTTGCCTAACTTACCTGCTTATCGGATGAACCCAGCAGAACATGCAGAGTTAAAAAGGCAAGTTGATGATTTGCTTCAGAAGGGCTATATAAAGGAAAGTCTCAGTCCATGTGGTGTTCCAGCACTACTCACTCCAAAGAAGGACGGAAGTTGGCGCATGTGTGTAGATAGCCGTGCAATCAACAAAATCACGGTAAAATATCGCTTCCCTATTCCTCGTTTGGACGATATGTTAGATATGATGACTGGTGCATGTATATTTTCCAAAATTGACTTGCGGAGCGGATATCATCAAATTCGCATAAGACCAGGAGACGAATGGAAAACTGCCTTTAAAACAAAGGATGGTCTCTTTGAATGGATGGTCATGCCGTTCGGTCTAACCAATGCTCCTAGTACTTTTATGCGGGTTATGACACAGTTATTGCAGCCTTATATTGGAAAATTTGTTGTCGTCTACTTCGACGATATCCTTATTTACAGCAAGTCAAAAGAAGATCACCTTCAGCATTTAGATAAGGTCTGCCAACTTCTCCGCCGGGAGCGTTTCTATATCAATCTCAAGAAATGCACTTTTATGAGTGACTCTGTTATTTTCTTGGGATATGTAGTATCTGTAGAAGGAATTAAGATGGATCCTTTAAAAGTAAGCGCTATTCTTGATTGGCCAATTCCTACTACCCTTACTGAAGTTCGCAGTTTTCATGGTCTTGCCAATTTTTACAAAAGGTTTATCAGAAACTTTAGTACTGTTATGGCTCCTATTACTGATTACATGCGGAAAGGTGACTTCAAGTGGACCAATGCAGCCACCAGGGCTTTTGAGAAGATCAAGCAAAAGATTACTGCAGCGCCCGTTCTGCAAGTTTCTGATTTTAGCAAGCTATTTGAAATTGCTTGCGATGCCTCAAATGTTGGCATTGGTGGAGTCCTTAGCCAGGAAGGACATCCTATTGCATTCTTCAGTGAGAAACTTTCTGATGCCAAGAGAAAGTATACTACATATGATCTGGAATTCTACGCACTTGTCCAAACACTTCGTCACTGGAGACATTATTTAATTGCAAATGAGTTTGTGCTTTACTCTGATAATGATGCTCTGCAACATTTACACTCTCAGCAGAAGATCAGCGCTAACCGAGCTAAATGGAGTGCATATATACAAGAATTCAAATTTAGCATTCGTCATAAAGCTGGAAAGGATAACCTGATCGCGGATGCATTAAGCCGGAGAAAACATCTTTTAACTGCTATGTCTATTAATGTGCCTGGTTTTGAGCAAATCAAACAAGATTATGCAGCCGACAAAGATTTTGGTTCTATTTATGCGGATCTCCGTAAGGGCAGTCATATTCAACATCCTCATTATAGTCTTCATGATGGTTTTCTATTCAAAGGTACGCAACTCTGTCTTCCAGCCACTTCTATTCGTGAATATGTTGTGCGAGAGTTGCATGCAGGTGGATGTAGTGGACATTTAGGTCGCGACAAAACACTTGCTCTTGTCAGTGACAGATATTATTGGCCTCGTATGAAGACCAATGTGATTCATATTTGTGAAAGATGCCGAACATGCCAGATTGCAAAAGGAAACAAGAAGAATACTGGGTTATATCAGCCTTTGCCTGTTCCACATACTCCTTGGGAAGACATCAGCATGGATTTTGTGCTCGGTTTACCTATGACTGCTAGAAAGGTTGATTCCATCTTCGTTGTTGTTGACCGCTTTTCAAAGATGGCACACTTCATTCCTTGCACTGCGACTGCTGATGCTTACAAGGTGGCCAAATTATTCTTCAAGGAAGTTGTTCGACTCCATGGGCTTCCCAAAACTATTGTTTCTGACCGCGATACGAAGTTTATGAGCTACTTCTGGAAGACATTATGGATGCTGTCCAACACCAAACTGAATTTCTCTACTGCTTATCACCCTCAAACTGATGGACAAACAGAGGTGGTAAACAGAAGTCTTGGCCAACTGTTACGTTGTCTTGTACGTGACCGAATTACAAATTGGGATCAAGTGCTCCCTATGGCAGAATTTGCTTACAATAATTCTGTCAACCGATCAACGGGACTTTCACCATTTGAAGCTGTTACAGGAGTTCGTCCTCGACTCCCTGTTGATCTTGTCCCGTTACCAGTTGATGCCCGAGTAAGTGCAGATGCTGAAACTTTTTTCCAACACATGCAGCAAGTCCATAATGACGTACGTCGCCATATATCTACCAGCAATGATGTTTATAAGCAGCAAGTTGATAAACATCGTCGGTTTGTTGAATTTAATGAAGGCGATATGGTTATGGTCCGTATTCGACCTGAGCGATTGCCACCTGGAGCTAACAAGAAATTACACCCTCGAAGTTCAGGTCCGTTCAAGATTCTCCAGAAGATTAATTTCAACGCCTATATTCTTGATATCCCTACTGATTCCGGCGTCCGTTCTTCATTCAATGTCGAGGATCTTACTCTCTATCGTGGCCATGATACTGAAGGAGAAAATGAGGAGCAGCTTATTTCTTTACCAGTTCATTCTCCACCTCCTGATGAAATTATTGATGTCCTTGATGATCAAATTGTTTCTACACGTCAAGGAGGTTATCAGAAGTTTTATGTACGCTGGCGGAATCGTCCTATCTCTGATGCTACATGGATTACAGCTACTGACTTCCAGCGCATCAATCCTGATCTTTATGAGAGATATCAAGCGCTCAACTCGCCGGAGTCGAGTTTTTCCAAGCCGGGGAGAGCTGATGCAGGCCGGACCCAAGCCCGGCCTAGGTCCCATAATCGGAAGACATCCGATTGATACACTTTCTATTTTGCTATTTCTTAATTTAGTAGGAAGACATCCGATTGATACAGAGTCTTATTTTTGTTATGTTCTATTTTAGTAAGTCCTATTTGTGTAGAATTAGTCCTCCTTCTATAGTTAGAACCGATCACTCCTATATAAGGAGTAATTTTCACTGTATTCGGGACGTTTTTATCAATAAAATTTCTGAGTGCCAGAGTTTCTTTTTGTTCTCTATTTGGATCGTGACTGCCACTGAATCTTCGGATTCGAACAATCCCTCGGGAGATTGTTCTACTACCCATCCAAGATCCAGGGCTGCGCCAGGGGCTAGGCGAGAGAGGGAGAGAGTTGTGACAGAGAGAGAGGGAGAGAGGGCTGGGAAGCGAGAGATAGGGAGAGGGAGTTGGGTGAGAGGGGGAGAGACTGCTGGGAGCAGAGAGAGAGGGAGAGGGGCTAGGCAAGAAGGGAGAGAGGGCTGGGAATAAAGAGAGGGCTTGGAGAGAGGGAAATTTTGGCAAAAAAAAATTCACAGGGATATTTTGGTCAGTTTTATGTAATTTTTATTCCATTCCCGGCATTATTCAAGCATGCCAAACAGAGGAACTGGAATGAGAATCCTATTACTGGATTGATTCCTCTGTCTAACCAAACGTTGGAATCGGAATTACTATCCCTGCCTCATTCCATTCCAGACTCATTCCAGTCTCCATTCCATTCCTGCCAAAAATCATTCCAGCGAACTAAACGCTACCTTAAGGTTTAATGCCAAGTTTACACGTCCCTTGGTGCTTTAAAGAGGATTTGGGATTTGACCCTAAGTTAACGTATCCTATACTTTGAAATGCGTGGACGCATCTTCGGACGAGTCTTTGGGGTGTGGGCGGGTTTAAATGTTACCTGTTGAAGTTTCAAGGTCAAGTTGGGCATAGGGTTCAAGTTCAAGTCCTATTCATGTCCTATGGTAATGATTACAATTTGCGAAATCATGGGTTTAAATGTGTGATTTGGTTCCACAAATGGAGTCAAAAGAATGGTCACAATTCACCTTCATAATCCCCCAAATATCATGGAGAGAATGAAGGGAGAAGGTGGTCTGAAACCCAAAAAGAAAGGGGCTGAAATATGGTCAGGCATGACTCCATTTCTGGCCAGGTTCAATTCCTGCAGCCTTAAAAGCTGCGGGACTGGTTTCTGGGGGTGGTTTCTTCCATTCCTTAGGCCATTTGATGCAGTCTAGGGCCCAGCCGCCTCTCAGCCCCTCTTCAAATTGGATTAGGATTATCATTATTATTAGGAAAGTTTCTATTTTTAGCCTAGGTTTTCTTGCTTATTAAGATTGTTTTACTATATATATATGGCTTTGTAGAGAAGAACTTATCAGATTTGGTTGATTAATAGAATTGAGTTTTTTCCCAGAGGTGTCCCTCGTGTGTGTTGAAGTCCTTTGTGACCGTTCGAAGTGTCATTGGACACGTGCTCAGGCACCTCCACGCAGCCCTAGCCCTTGGGCTGCATCAGATTGGTATCAAAGCCCGATCTCCGCTGTCACCGTCATCGTCATCGTCATCGTCACCGTCACCGAATCCCACCATCACAGCCAACCACCACGCCATCCCGTCCACAAACCCTAATCGTCCCAAACCCTAATCGTCCCAATCCCCTTGCCACAGTCCCCAATCCCTACTCGCCCCACCATCTTCGCCACAGAAGACCACCAACCACTGTCGAAACCCCTGTCCACACGCCTCTGTCCACACCCATTTGCCGGATCCCAAACCGAACCCTAACCACACGCCTCTGTCTACCCAGATCCACCACCGAAACCCCGATCCCACACAGTCCAGAGTCCCTAAAACCTTGCCCGAATCCAAACCCCACCCCCATCTTCGTCCAGCGCCAGCACTTGTCCACGATCGAGTCCAACCCTAATCCTCAGCACCAGATCCCATCTTCCTGCCGTGATTCATAAACATCCCGACACAGTCCCCCACCCCAGATCTACACATCGACCCCTCTCAGTCAATCCCGCACCAATCCCTCTTCAAATCCTCACCCCCCCTCAACTCCTTGACCCCTCGACTACAGTTTCCATCTTCGACAGCGGCCGTCCATATATTCCCCCCCTCCTCGCCACCCTCAATCCCCCCACTGGAGTGAAAAAAACAAAAAAAGAAAGGAGAGGAGCAGCAGCAGAGAGAGGATCCGCAGCCGAGAAAGAGAAGACAACATACCTGGGCTGCCTCCCGTCGTTGCTGCTGATCGTTGCCCGCAGTCGCCGTGCCCGCCTCTGCCTGACGCTGCTTGTCGCCATCTGCACCAAGACTTCCCCCTCCGCCTCTGCCTGACGCTGCTTGTCGCCAGCTGAGACGCTCCTGCTCTTGTCATCGCTCTCCCCTACCGCTTGCCGTCGTCGCCAGCCGAGACGCTCCTGCTCTTGTCATCGCTCTCCTCTTGCATCCACCGACGAAAGGCCAAGTTCTTCTTCTTATCCCCATCTTCTCGTCACGAAGACCGAGAGAGAAAACATCAGTTTTGGGCCCGTGTTGTTCTCAAGTCGGGTACACTTGACCTGCGTTCAGTGAGCCCATATACACAACGGTCCAGAAACGACATTCCTCTTAAAAGAGTTCTGGTCCATTTGTGTCTGCAAGATCAACATCAATTGTGCTCCGATTTCCAATCTGTCCTTTTGAAGAATAGATCTGCACATCAGGTCAGTCAAATTTCAATTTTGCATTAAGAATAAAAAAAAATGCCTCCGAAGAAGCAAGTGGATGTTGAATCTTCATCTTCTTCATTTGAAGATTTGGCTAGTGCCATTAGAGAATTATCTGCAAAAGTTGATGGCATGCACACTACCCTGCAACAATTGGACATTAGAGTAACAAATTTGGAAAATCATCAACGTGTGCATCCCCACCGTGAAGATGGTGCACATATTCGGAATCCACGGGATCCACCAATCAATAATCCTGATCGAGACTTAGGGATTAAAATTGTAATTCCTGAATATGATGGAAAATTACAGCCTGCTGAATTTATGGATTGGTTAGTGTGCGTGGAAAATATTTTCGCACATAAGCCAATGAATGAGCATAATAAAGTCACACTGATTGCTACTAGATTTCGTAATTATGCTGCCACTTAGTGGGCTGAATTACAAAGAAAACGGAGGAATCAAAACATGGACCCAGTTGATACATGGACTGAGACCCCAAACAGTCCAGAGTCCCCAAAACCTTGCCCGAATCCAAACCCCACCCCCATCTTCGTCCAGCGCCAGCACTCGTCCACGATCGAGTCCAACCCTAATCCTCAGCACCAGATCCCATCTTCCTGCCGTGATTCATAAACATCCCGACACAGTCCCCCACCCCAGATCTACACATCGACCCCTCTCAGTCAATCCCGCACCAATCCCTCTTCAAATCCTCACCCCCCTCAACTCCTTGACCCCTTGACTACAGTTTCCATCTTCGACAGCGGCCGTCCATATATTCCCCCCCTCCTCGCCACCCTCAATCCCCCCACTGTAGTGAAAAAAACAAAAAAAGAAAGGAGAGGAGCAGCAGAGAGAGGATCCGCAGCCGAGAAAGAGAAGACAACATACCTGGGCCGCCTCCCGTCGTTGCTGTTGATCGTTGCCCGCAGTCGCCGTGCCCGCCTCTGCCTGATGCTGCTTGTTGCCATCTGCACCGGGACTTCCCCCTCCGCCTCTGCCTGACGCTGCTTGTCGCCAGCCGAGACGCTCCTGCTCTTGTCATCGCTCTCCCCTACCGCTACGGGATCCACCAATCAATAATCCTGATCGAGACTTAGGGATTAAAATTGTAATTCCTGAATATGATGGAAAATTACAGCCCGCTGAATTTATGGATTGGTTAGTGTGCGTGGAAAATATTTTCGCACATAAGCCAATGAATGAGCACAATAAAGTCACACTGATTGCTACTAGATTTCGTAATTATGCTGCCACTTGGTGGGCTGAATTGCAAAGAAAACGGAGAAATCAAAACATGGACCCAGTTGATACATGGACTGAGATAAAGAATATCTTGAAACAAAAATTCCTCCCTGTCAATTATGCAAGAGATCTCCGTTCCAGTTTTCAAAACTTGAAACAACTGTCCAAGACAGTTGTTGAATATTCTGAGGAATTTTTGACTCTACAAGCTCGTTGTGGTTTGAATGAAGATGATGATGTGGTAGTTGATAGATTTTTCAATGGATTGAGACTAGACATTCAGCATATCCTTGCCTTCCAACATTTTGATAATGTCGATGAACTCATCCAACATGCTATCAAAGCTGAGGGAATTGCAAATCATCAAGTACAAAAATCCAAATGGGCTCAGCCAAAGAATTCCCATCTACAAGAAGCTAAATCCAATGGACAGATTTTTGCTAGGACTGAAGGTCAAAATAAGATGGTTTGTTTTCATTGTCACCAGCACGGGCATCGCGCCGCAGATTGTCCAAAGCGAATACATCTAATTGAGATTGAAGGTGCTGATAACAATATCCGAGATGATATTGACACTGATCCTAAGGATATTGACACTGCGGACATTGACTTCACTGATGCAGAGCCCCCAGATGATGCTCTTATTGTCCTCAAGGATGCTTCACCAACTGTTGAGCATAAGTGGTTGCGCAAAACTATTTTCCGTTCCACAGGAATGATTCAGGGACAAAACTGCACAGTTGTTATTGACAGTGGAAGTTGTGAAAATCTCATCTCCCAGGCTCTTGTTGATCGCTTCCAATTGAAAGTTTATAAGCATAACCGTCCTTATTTTGTCAAATGGCTAATGAATGGTGATCGAGCGCATGTTCGACATACTTGCAAAGTTACTTTTGCCGTTGGTGAGGCTTACAAAGATACAATCTGGTGTGATGTGCTACCTATGGATAGTGGTGACATCTTATTGGGCCGTCCTTGGATGTATGATAAAAATGGAACTCATGGTATGCGCGACAACACCTATACATTCATGCATGGTGGACAGCAAGTTACTCTTTATCCTGAGAAACCACAACCGCCAAAGAAGAATTCCGGGAAAGCTGCCACAAAGGATGTCCTTCATGTTCAACACATTTACACTGGCAATCCGAAGCAGCATCGAGTTCGAGGACGAACTCTTTTTTCAACCCGGGGAGGATGATGCAGTCTAGGGCCCAGCCGCCTCTCAGCCCCTCTTCAAATTAGATTAGGATTATCATTATTATTAGGAAAGTTTCTATTTTTAGCCTAGGTTTTCTTGCTTATTAAGATTGTTTTACTATATATATATGGCTTTGTAGAGAAGAACTTTTCAGATTTGGTTGATTAATAGAATTGAGTTTTTTCCCAGAGGTGTCCCTCGTGTGTGTTGAAGTCCTTTGTGACCGTTCGAAGTGTCATTGGACACGTGCTCAGGCACCTCCACGCAGCCCTAGCCCTTGGGCTGCATCACCATTCTCAAGGGCCTCTTAACACCTAATTAGAGGGTCTTTTATGCATAAAAAGCAACCTTAGTTGAGCATTAGACATCACCATTTCAAAAGCCAAAACATGGACTAAACATTTGATACAAATGAGTGAATTAGGATGAATAAACCAAGAGCACTTAGCATGCATTTAATCCCACTTAAATTGAGCACTTGCCTTGGATTAGTAGGGTCCTAAAGGTGCTGCCTAACCACAGAAATAGGGACAATTCACCTCACAACAGTGGAGGTCACTCCACGTCCGTTCAATACTTGGAATTAGGCCATGAAATTTGAGATGAGGGGAGGTGAGGGCTTAGCTGGCTTGCACAAGAATTTCGGTTCTATTCCCTTACATCTAAGACACCTAATGGAGCTCTGAAGGCTCGTTGGAAGTCGTGCCATTGACTAGGATTCGCGAAATAGAGGTGTGAGTAGAGTGAGTGCGTACGAAGAGCATGGAGGTGTTGGATTTGCGAAAGTGTGGCTTGAAGCATAGTTTCAGGGCTCCATGCTCTTAGGAATAGGAGAAAGAGAGAGGAGAGGTGAGGTGAGGTTTTGTAACGTGAAGTGGAATGAAGGGCTGGGGTGTTTTTTTTATATAAAGTGGCTTTATGGTATTTACAAGTTTGCCATGTAATGAGTGGATACGATCATTTTGGGCTTAAACGGGGGTCTTTGGAGCATCGTAACGGTATGGAGTCGTTAGTAAAGTTGCTCGAAATTAACTTAACCTTCTAACAAACCCAAAATTAGGAGTTTTGGACATTGGCAGCAAAATCCTGATTTTTGCCGAAATGACTACACGGTTTTTGCAAAAAGTTGTGAAACGAAGGGTTTCGGGACATTGAATGGATTTGGCGTGAACATGAAAGTGGTCCGAAACCACATGAACCTTCTATTCAACCTGACATGGGATTTTTGTGAAATGACCAAAATACCCTTGGTTTGTCGCATAGTTTCTGTCTAACCTATTTAGGTACCGAAAGGGGTTCAAATGAACTGAAAACTACTCAAAACTTCACAGACATTTTTCTAACGCACAAGCTAAGGTAATTAACATCTACTTAGTGCTTAATTAACCACAATAAATTTGTGTTACACCCTTAATTAAGGTTGGGATCTTACAATGATGATTATCATCATCAAAGCCTTGTTCCTAACTATGTTGGGGTCGGCTAGTGGCTTTATGAATTTTGTTTTCCATTCTGATCTAACCTAAGCAAAATCCTCAGATTAGTTGCATTTCTTTAGCTCTATACTTGGTGCCTCCATCCATGTTCTTTTCAGCCCGGCCCTTCTCCTTGGTGTGCTATCAACCTACATAGAAGGGGACAGACTAAGTTATGGCATTTAATCTTTAGTATTGCAGGGCTTCTTCAGCACTCCACTTATGAAGGATTAAATTATTTATTCCTCTGAACTGCTGGTTGTGTTTTCATGCAGACAAGATATCAGTTCCATTTATATCAATTATCATCACAGTATGGAACACTTTTTCCTAACTATCAATGTCAATTATCTTGTTGCATTCTTGTATACTCATTATGATGCTTCTGTTATTCACTCTTTGTATAATTTTGGATTATCAATGTCAAAATGGCATTAGAATGCCTATGAGATAATATAATAAAAAGAAAAAGAATGGAGCTAAATTGTTCTGTCTATTCTTATGTACTTGTCAAGTAGAATTTGGTGATGAAAATTGTGTCTGTTCAGGTGCGAAAAAGAGACATCGTAAAGAAATGATAGCTCAGAAGCGTAGAGAGCGAAGGATCTGTCATGGTGTGGATCTTGATCAAATAAATTTGGTAGGACTTACCATAATTTTATCTCTTTTATGGACTACTTTCAAGTGATGGCACGCTTTTCTTGATTACTTGTTTTTTAAGCTATGCTTTTCACCTTTTCTGACACAGCAGTCTTGATTTATCCATATCTCATTAGTAGTTTTTGTATCTCCATTAATTAGTCATTTCATATCAATCTACAATTTTGGTACTTTTGCCTTTACTGTGGACATGATTTTTCCATTTTCATGGTGTTAAATATAGCCTTCCATGATGTAAAAATCTATCCAGATGTGCACTGTAGTGTGGGTCTGATTGACATTGAATTAATTAATGTGGTTGATATTTAGTTTATTTTTTCACAAAGCCAACTCTTGCTTGCTCCTCTTGCAGAAATTGAGGCAAATGGTCCTGAACGAGGTTGATATGTTATCATTCCAACCCATGCATTCTCGTGATTGTTCCCAGGTTTGACTTGTTGATTTGATTCCCTATTTCACTATGTCAAAGTCTTTACTTTGGAGCTGTTACATACCTTCATAGTAAAATTTCTTAGCAACGTAATTCTGGAATGTTAAGATTCACATTATAATTTTGCATCAGTAGCCATTGTGATCTCATGCAAGTTTTCTAAATGTATCATTCTTCAGAAAGACACCTCAATGCACACCTGGAAGCAACTCCATGCCTAACTGATAACACGGACATGTTCAGAAAATGGCTTTGAATTACTGATAAAAAAGAACAAGGGAAAAAAACTTTGAAGTATGGCCTTGCATGCATTGATGCAATAGGGTCATCTATGATAGGCATGTACTCGTTATCTTGTGGTTTACTTCCTACGGGCCAAGTTTGAGCTCGCAAGCCCGGCCCATGATTGGTCCATGATCCATAATTTTCATGGACTTTTGATGTTGTCTTTGGTAAAATCTGAAAATGATAGATTTATTTACTTCCTCAGTGGTTTGAGTTTCTAGGCTTATTTGGATACATAAGCTAGATTAGAGGCCTGGACCCAATTGATCTGAATCCTGATTATAACTAGACCTGGATCATTTACCTGATTGTTATTTAATATAATGTTACATGGAAAATGTTCAACTGCACTCTCTGTATCTGGATGGTACGAGAGACAGGACCCACCTTTGAAAACGGATGAAGCATATAGTCTGGATGTGTGGTGTGCGGGCTTGTACAGTGTAGGTGAATATTTTCCATTGCTACATCTAATATTGTATTTATAATATATAATGCATGTTTGATGTACATAAGTATTTATATTATATGATATTATTATTAATATTAATATAGCATCACGCAAACAGGTGGTCAGATGTGGACTGTGGTGGACCTAGTCCTAATCATCTATCAGGATATGAAAATGATCCATTCCTGGATTTCTGGTGTAAGGTCTTTTGGGTAACTGGGCAGCCTCTTTTGCAGCCTTTATAAACATGCATCTTCATTAAACATGTTAATTCAGTTCATGTGGATGTCCGGATACATTGTTTTGCCAGCATTATTATTATTCCCAGGCACGATAACATGTCTTATTTTTTTTTAATATTTTTTTAAAGTTTTATCTGACATGAGTTTTTGCATTTTTTTTAATCTGTAACACCACCTCCTTCTTTGGTAGGAATCGTAAGAAAATATTGTTAGGAAATAATCCCGGGCCCCATCTCTTCCCTCCCTCCCTTTCTCCTCGTTTGCACCCATCAAATGAACTGGACCAATGGATCAAGGGTCAAGGATTTTTTTTCTATTTAAGTTTAAAGCCGCTAAACTTGTAGGCCAGAGATCAAGGGGTTATAGACATCAAATTGATCCCCAATTGTTATTTGGGGCCTGCATCTTTCCATCCTTCTAGTTCTGTGATCAAAGGGGCCCACTGGGCCCCATCTAGTTGCCATGGTACTGGCAGTGTAATGCCCCCTAAGATGGGGCTTTTTGGCCCCACTCTTTGCATCCAACTATAGTATATCTACTCATACTGCGTATGCTAAATTCCATGCAACTTGCAAGGCATTCTAGTTATGATGTAACATTTATAACAGACTTTTGAATTTAAAATGCCACCAAAGGTTGTCTTATTGGACTCCAGTTGTGAGATTATCTAAAGATCAAGTTATTTATGAAGATGTTCAATTGTTTATATTAATTGGCTTGCATCTTTCATAAGTGGATCGCATCATGATTGATGAGTCTACATGGGCAGGCCACATCATGATTGATGAGAATCTAAAGCATGTGTGCTAAATAAAGAAAGAAGTGAATCAAAGTCTAAATGGGTGGGCTGCAACATGATTGATGAAAATCTAAAATGCCCATGCACTAAATAAAGAAAGAAAGTGAAACCCATGTGTAGCAAATGTGTTTTTTTGTTTTTTTTGGTTTGGGGGGGGGGGGGGTGGTTGGTTGAGTTTTCATTTTTCTTGTAATATCCTTGGTTCTATCTAAAAACCATTATATATCTTGTTTGCATTAAATGGGATAGACATGCTTAGGTTATCTAATTGGCTGAGAAAGGTGTTTTTACTAGAGCTTATATATATGGAGGTAATCCTATGAGAACTAGTTCTCACCAACTTAGTCTATAGATATATATATATAGATATATGGAGAATGTTAGTTTGCATCCATTCCTCACCATAGGGTGAGGGACATTTGCACAATTGGAAATATGCATGTGCAAAAGACAAAATGGTTTATGAAAAAAAGGAATGTGTATATACAAATAAGGAAAGCCATGTAAGCATCCCTTACCTTGTGGTGAGGGATGGATGCATACTAACATTCCTCTATATACGCACACCTACATATATATATATATATATAGGGGCCGGCTCCCCTAAGCTCAAGCTTAGGGTAAGGTAAGCTCAAGTGTGTGGTTTACATGAGTGGAGCCCACCTGGGGACGGCGATGGGGGTGGGGGGGATTTGAAGGACTCCCTAGGGCCCTCCTCTTTTGCAAAAATAGCTTTGACCATGGTTTCTATCATCTCAATTTGGGCATCAAAAGTTTAATGGTTAATAGTCCATTCGGATGGTGCATAGTCGATCCAATGGTCTAGTGAATTCGGATTTGACCAAAAATTGCTGGACATGTAGAATCAGGGGGGTCGTGTACTTGGTTCATTTGGATGGACCAAGGGTGGGCTTGAAGGGCTCGGGCTTATGGAATTTCTTATATAAGCTCAAGCTTGGGCGAATTGTTCCCATATATATATAGGTGGATCGTTGGATCGAGGGTTAATTTTGTTGTTTAATATAAAGCTCTTAAACTCTTAAACTTGTGGACCATGGATGAACGAGTTAAAGGTATTAGATTGACTTCTTTCGATCCTCCTTTGTTCCATGATTCGTGGGGTCCTTAATGGTTCCCACGAGGTGGCTTGTACTGTAACATGGTAAGGGAAGCTTGTACAAGAGCATTACTCATATATATAGACACACACACACGAACTCACTAGTTCCTTTCTCATCTATGGGTATCTTTGTCTAATTGTCTATCACTTGGATATAGGTGCAACGACTTGCATCAATTTATCGCCTTCGAAGTGGTTGCCAAGGTTCAGGCAAGAAGAGGTATGATGTGTTCTGTTATTCTGTGTGTAAGATATGGTGATTTGCTTTTAAAATTCTAGCGTCTTATTAACTAAGAGGTATATCTGGATCTAATTTATTTAATCTCAGGCAAGAAGGGGTACTGTATGTTCTGTTATTCTGTGTAAGATATGGTGATTTGCTTTTAAAATTCAGGCATCTTATTAAGTAAGAGGTATCTGTGGATTTGATTTTTTATAATTTCTTGCTTCGATGCATTAAGTCTAATGATGTATCTACGGGATTGATGAGTTTATTGGCCAACCGCTAAAAATTGATGTCACGTGGTTGCACCTGCATACTTATAATCAGTATATCTTATAGAGATAATAAAAATACTGACTTTAATTGCTGAGATGAATTTTATAATTCCTTTCTTGGATGTGTTGTCTAGTGACTATCTACTTGATCATCGAATTTATTAGAGAGCAGCTAAATAGCCATGGGTGGACCCACGTTATGACCATTTGGGGCGATCGCCCCAGATCGGATTGTGAAATCCCCAAAGAGTCAAATGGGCCCCTGGCCCATCTTTCCCCTTCAGTCAATACAGTCGCCCCAACCTAAAATGAATCCCCTTTTCTTACATCCTCTGCGACGGGGAGGGAGGTGATTTAGGTTTTTGCAACCCGGGAAAGGGGCATAAAACAAAAGAAGAAAAGGGACCCACTGCTGTGAAATTGTAGCCGCTGCTATCGCCGTTGTGTTGTCGTCACGTCTCCTTCTCATCCTCCTCTTCTTCTTTTTTTCTTCACCAAAGAGAAAAGCCTGGGCATGGGTTTCTGTCGTCTTGGGTCTTTTGTCCTGGGCAAGGGTTACTCAACTCTCAAAATGGCTTTGAATTTCTAGAGTCATCTATTCTAGCCCATCTGTTTTTTCTATAAGCAGTTAGGTTCCTGAGGATTCTACCGAGCCCAATTGATCTATGGATGATCACCTAACCTTTTTATAAGCGTCTGGGTCAGTACTTGGTGTCCTATTTTATTACTTATTAATTATTAAGCATAATATATGGGCATTCTTTTAGAAAGGAAAGAATAAAAACAATGCATTATATATATTATGTATTCAATCTTATGATGGCATCCAGTCATGTGGAAGGAAATAAGGCCATATCAATATATATTTTTAACTTTAATATTATATTTTTATATTTATATTTTCTTATTTTTCTAAAATATAACTCTGAAATATTTCTCCAAAATTCTGAAATGCCTGAAATATTTTGATTCGGAGCATAGATTGAAATGCAGTCCGAAACAAAATTGACAACTATGGGCTGTTGGCTTAACCATGATCCACGATCGGGAAGAAAAGATTAATTTCCCATGGGATTGATTGAATCCACAATGGATTCCTGCCTTAAGGCACAAACATAACCAAGAAACACCCCATAAGTGGAGGGAAAGCCCAATCTGAATTTTATTAATTATCAAAGCATAAGCGACTACAGTGAGGTATCTCTTATTTATAGGGTAACAAATATAGTTCTTGGGAAGTAGGACTTACCAATTAAAGCAAAGTACTTCCTAATCCTTTTAAATAAGAACTTCTAATCCTACTAAGCAAAATAATAATAGGATAATTATAGAAAGTGCCACAGTAGCTCTCAGCCAATTGGGCTTATGACTGAACCCAATGGACCGGTGTTTGACCCGTGGGTCAATGTTTGTGATCAGCTACCTTCTTGGGCCTGGTCCGTACTGCATCAACTCTCCCCGTCTTAAAAAAACTCAACTCCGACGAATTAATAGATTGATAATGTTTATAAAGATTTGGATTCATGCGCTGGAAGTCGGATGTAGTAATCTAAGTAGCATCAGAGATGGGGTGGTTTTGCCATCGGACAAGAAATTTTTGATATCCTCCTTGACTTGTAGAAACAAGCTAATCATCAAGAACATTAACAATTTTATATAAGTTTTGATACCCTCCTTGACGTGTAGAAACAATTTAATCATCAAGAATATCAACAATTTTATCTTCAGGTGGAGGGGGAGCTGGCAAAACAATTGCATGCTTGGCAGAATCTTCGTCATTATTATGGCCACGCTAAAGTATGAGGTCTGCATCATTGAATGCTCGATTGATGCGAAGATCTGGTGGTAATTCCAACGTATAGGCATTAGAATTGAGCTTCTTCAAAACTTTGATATCATTTGTAATGCCCCACCCTACATGCATGCATGATATTGTTCGCTTTAGCCCATGAGCCTCACATTTTGTTTTGGTGAACGTTAATCCACCAAAAGGCCTCATGCAAGGTAAGTGTGGAAGCTTTTTATATAAACCAAATCACTTTCCTTTCTATAGTCGAGTGGGACTCGAGGACGTCACAATCCACTCCCTTAGGGTTGCACATCCTTATGCTAGTTCATGTAGCCTGCCAGCCCTCTTGGTTCACCTACATAAGAATTCGCCCACTTGCACTAGACCATGGCAGGGAACTACACTTAGACTAGTCGAGAGTTGGTTTTTATACCAATTGGCGCAACCACGATCGAGAAGAATAGATCAATCTCCTGAGAGATTGATCGCATCTACAATGGATTCCTTCCCTAAGGCACAAACGTAACCAAGAAACACACTATAATCGGAGGGAAAACCCAATCTAAATTTTATTAATTATCAAAGCATAAGTAACTACAATGAGGTATTTTATATTTATAGGGTAGCAAACATAGTTCTTGGCAAGCAAGACTTGCTAATTAAAGCAAAGTACTTTCTTATCCTTTTAAATAAGAACTACTAAGCAAAATAATAGTAATAGGATAATTATAAATGGTGCCATGGTAGCTCTCAGCCAATTGGGCATATGGCTGAAACCAATGGATCAGTGTTTGACCCATGGGTTAGTGTTGGGGCCCAGTTGCCTTCTTGGGCTGGGTCTGTACTACATTAGCTATGTGCACGAGATCCTCTTTTGGTTGATCTCTGTGATTGCACGAGATCAACGTCATTAGCCCTATGGCTAGCTGTGATCTGATTTGATCTAGAGTTAATACAGTCTGATCTAATCTATTCTCAAGAGTTTAGTGCCGTTTCGTAATTTTCTTGTTTTTTCAATTTTGTGTCAGTGTTTGGCTTTTGATCTTTGTTCGTGTTTGGCTTTTGATCTTGTCTTGTGAAGGAAGTGAAGGACCAAAGAATCTGTTATCTGTAGAGAGATCTTTGTTGGAATAATTGTTGTAGGTCAACCCCTTTTCCCTTTGCTTATTGAAGTCTAAAGGGTACTGCAGCTACATATAAAATAAAATTGAACCATTAGATGTGATAAGATATGGGCGTGCTGCCTTTTTTGTGTCTTGCTCTTTAAGTGAGATTTATTAGTAATGAGGTAGTACATTGTAGGAGGCTGGGTATAAGTGCCTCTTGATTTTAGGTAAAGTAAGAGTGGAACTAACATAGCAACTAGTATAGATACATATAGCTTCTAAAAAGTTGGGAAAGGAAATTCCTTACATGCCGATGTAGTCAAAATTGCAGGCCTATGTGGCTTCACTGCCATTGCCTGTGGGACTGAAAGGCACATCTAGCTGGAGTGTTGAAGCCTTCTCTAATCCTGTTCCTGGTGCTTGAACTAGCTGGTTCTTTGGTCGGATGGTAGCAGAACATGCGGGTATAAGTCTGCTTTCTGCTGTTATTCCTGAAAGACAGGGCAGACATGGGGTGGTAGTGAAGCGCGGAGGTCTGTAACCACCGGAAAGTCAGTTTGTGCTAGTAGATCAGCCACCCTATTTGCAGATCATTTACAGTAACTAATATACCAGTTATTGATGGAGGTAGATCGTTTCCGCAAGTAGATCAGCCACCCTATTTTCAGATCATTTACAGTAACTAATAGACCAGTTATTGATGGAGGTAGATTGTTTACAGTAACTGATAGACCGGTTATTGATGGAGGTGCACATATGCATTGTTCACTTCCATAGGGGCATCATGTCCCATGTTATTTGAGCTGAGTGTTTGATCGAGGTCACTATGTCAGACAGTCTCCTTCGATCTGAACCGCAGAGAGCATGAGATCATGTCAGTGAGCAAGCCCATATTGCAAGGGGAGTAGTTCTGCCTCCATTGGATGGCGAGCAGTGACAGATCCTGCATAGGCCAGCATTAGTTGTCTTTGCAAATCTCTGATCAGGCCTCCGACTCCAGCCTTGCCTTTCAAATGATTATAGATGCCATCAAAGTTCAATTTAGACCAACCTGGAGGTGGGGGTAGCCACCAATCCACGGAGTTGCCTGCTGTGCTCCCTGGACCTGCGTATACAGTAGCGAGATTCCATTCAAGAACAGCAGAGATTGTTTTAGATTTAATATGGAAAGTATTGATTGGAGAGAATTGGAAGCTGTAATTATTCCACGCTTGCCACAAGTACCACATCACTGTTAGGCCCAGGTGGCGGTTTTCCGATGATGCCGTGGTCCAAAACCACTGTGCAACACAGTTCCAAGCTTGGGTTAGGAATAGAGCTTGGAAATAGTTCCCAAACAAGCTGGGCAAACTGGCACTGAGCGAACAAGTGCTCAACTAAGTCATCGTCTTGTCTTCAGATTGGCAGGTTTGAATAATGCCAGTCATCCATTTGGACAGGTGTTCCCTTCTTGTTAACTTATTTTGCAGTAACTGGCAGCAGAATTCTTGTAATTTATGAGGTGGTAACTTATTTTGCAGTGACCGCCAACAGAATACTTGCAATTTATGAGGGACTGGCAGTTTCCAGACTATTTTCCATGGCAAGTGAGGACTTATCGTCCCTGGGAGTTGTTTGTAGATAAGGCTTTAAAGCTACAGGTGCCTGCCGGTTCTATGAGCCAGCATCGGATGTCCATGCCCCCTAAGAGCGTGTTTGATAATTTTACCTCAAAATTAAGTTGAAGTCATCTTTCATTTCAAAACACAACAAACTAAAAGAGTCAAATCAAATTACTACATTTTAAAAAATTTCTTTTACCTCTTTACACCAAAAAATTAAAACACTACTTTCTGATCCCATTAACTGACAAAATATTTCTACTTTTAACACTAAATGTAAAACAGTTAACATTATCTCTTCACTAAAAGACAAATCTCGTTATTGGATTGATTTAACCCCCCTCATTCTTTTTTTATTTGACATGACCATTCACCTCACTTCACTCACCTAGGTAAATTAACAAACAGCCCCTAAAGGCAGTTTAGAAATCACTTGGACAGTATTTGCATTCCAGAAAGAGCAAAGTAGACGAGTGTTCCAGTGTGAGGTGTTGTTGCCTTTGCCTTCTTAAAATATATGGCTATCATAGCTCACCTCCCATCTAAAAAATCATTATCGAAGGCAACTTTGATTATCTTCACTTATGGAACGAATGGTTTCAACTTGGCGTGTAAACAAGCTTTATCAAAAGATCGGACCATCCATAGGCTACTCACTGGTCTCTTTTGATCCTGCAACCTTGTGTTTGCAGCACTGAGCACTTTCCAACTGTGCTACGGCCTCTTGTGATCTACGGAATGATTGTTAACAGTGCTCACATGCTCTTGCTATGTTAAGGCATGGAGACATCCATCATCTTCAATGCGGTGTAGCTGTTTTGAGTTCTATGGGATGTTCCTTATGGTATTGTCTGAAAGAACTTGATGTTGACTTCCAGTCAACTAGGAGGAAATGGTATAGCCTTTATTCTTAAGCTTGAGCTCGTGTTTTTTATACCAAGTTGCTGCAACATGCAGAAAGGAAGACATTGGAAAATAATTGAAGGCAAATGTGGGATGCGCCACATTTCCTGATAACATCATACTGACTTCACCATTAAGTCTGCTGACATCTGCAAGCTCTCTAGATATTTTGTTTGGTATAAATATCACATAAGTTTGTGTTTTTCACCAGTAGTTTTGATTGAGGGATTTTGAATCTAATATTAGATGTGATTGAGCATTAAAGATACTGTTGTAACAGAAATAAGTGCTTGAGGAAGTGAGAGTACTAAGGAAGCAACATCTAACTGGTATTAGGAACTTGAGGCTGACTTTATTTCCAATTTATGCTTTTCTATGAGCAATGTGCAGCAGATATGAGAGTACGTCTATATAGTAGTCACTTCTTAAGGAACAACTATGTCCAAATGATACTTTTCTGCAACCATTTGATCAGTAGACTTCCAAAATTGGAATTCTTATCTGAATTTAGTGATGGAACATCATGCCATGGAATGTCATTTTAAAATCTTGGCATGTTTCCTTGATGTATGGAACATTGTTTTATTTAATCTTATTGATACTTCTATTGTATTTATGTCAGAAAAGATTACAGAAGAATCAACTAAGAAATTGGTTCATGTATTTCCCAATGTGATATGTTGGGTTCCTCATTATCGTGTGTATAGGTAGTACATGCATAATCAAGCTAATGCATTAATGTCTTCAGGTTTGTAACTGTTACACGAACGGGACATACATGCATGCCTTCTGCAAGTGATAAACTCCGTGTGGAGAAGGTATGCGCACTTGATTTTAAAATTTTCCTTTTCATTTACTTTTTTTTTCTTTTCGTTATCTGACTGTTTTCATGGCTATTATTATCCTCTCTAATCATTTTGTGATAGAGATTGGAGAGGAAGTGATGCACTTTAGGCTCCATAAGTAGTCCCTCTTCAAATTAGATTAGGATTATATTATTTTTATAGTAGATTTCTAATTGCATTTTTATTAGGAAATTTTTTATTAATAGCTTATGGTTTGTGTAGGCATTAAATTTATTTTTACTATATATATGGCATTATAGAGAAGAGATTCTCAGACTTGATTGATTAATAGAATTGGGTTTTATCCTTGAGAGGTACGTCCTCCCGTGTTGAAGTCTTCTTGACTATTCGAAGTGTTTATGGACAAATGCTTTGGCACCCCTACACAAGCCCTAATCCTAGGGCCTGCATTAGTTTGGCATTAGAGCCTAACGGTCTTATCAGTCGTCCAGCGTGATTACCCCTATCTCCATTCCTTCATCGATACCCATATCACCAATTCAGATGCCCCGAGACCCCATCATCTTTCCACCTTTCCAAAAATCCCAACCTAGACGTCCATCACCCTGCCTAAATCCTAGAAACTCTATCAAAACCCTTCCCTCCCCATTGACACCAACATAGCCCTACCATCGCTCTAAGCCCGCCCATCATCATCATCATCATCATCAAAGTCTTATTTCAACCATGTTGGGGTCGGCTACATGAATTCTGTTTCTCCATTCTGTGCTATTTTGAGCCAAAATCCTTCGATAAGTTAAACTTCTTCAAATCTGATTCAATGACCTCTATCAATGTTTTCTTCGGCCTACCCGTACTTCTTGATGGGCTATCCACCTGTATAGTCAAACTTCTTCTCACCGGTGCCATTACTGGCCTACGTGTAACATGCCCAAACCATCTTAAACGGGTTTCTCTAATCTTATTCCCTATTGGTGCTGCTTTTAAATGCTCTTGAAAGCGCTCATTTCTCTAATTTTATCCACCATCGCTACAAGCCCGCCCTTAACACAAAAAAAAGAAAAAAAAAAAAAATCCGTGAATCCCATCGTCCCTGACCTTGGTAGTAGACGAAGAAGAAAAGATGAAGAAGAAGAGAAGGGTGTAGAGGAGATGACAGAAGACGTACCTGGACTATCACCGCCTGACCTTGGCAGTAGACGAAGAAGAAAAGATGAAGAAGAAGAGAAGGGTGTAGGGGAGATGACAGAAGACGTACCTGGACTATCACCGTCGTCCACCTTCAACATCGTTGCTGCTCGCTGTCGCTGCTCTCCCGCCTACCTCGCTGACACCGCCGCTACCCTGCGTCGATCTGTCGTTGCCATATTCACTGCAGCCAACAATAAGGGCCATGATCAACATCTCTCCGTGCGCCATCCTACCTTCCTTCAACATTGCCATCTCTTCTTCTCCTTTGTTCTAACGCTCCCACCAAGTTGAAGGAGTTTCACACGTCTGAGACACTTCTGTTTCCCACCTCCTCATCTCGCTGCAAAGGAAAGGTTTCGAAACAGAAAGAGCAGAGGCTCTTTTGTTTCCTTCGCTGGTAAAAAGTCCAAGGCAAAAAAAAAAAAAAAAAAAATCAAATCACAGCGTGTTGGGCCTGGTTTTGGATTTGGCTAACTGTTGGACCCATTTGCACTCTACAGCCCATCAATATATTGTGACATCAAGGGTCAGGATTTATTTTCTTGATATTAGGCTCATCTGAGGTTCGATTTCCGATCACGTTGCACCATTGTGTTAGTGGCGGGCAAATCTACGTACCAGGTCAGTCAGATTTTAATTTTACATCCAATGACATACCTCCTAAAAAGCAAGTTGAGGTGGAATCTTCATCTTATTCAATCGAAGATTTGGTTGTTGCCATCAGATAATTATCTACAAAAGTTGATTGCATACAAACCACCCTGCAACAATTAGAAACTAGGTTAACAACTTTGGAAACTAATTAGCGTGTGTATTATAATCGTGATGTTAGTGCAAATATTCGGAATCCACGAGATCCACTAGTCAATAATCCTGATCGAGATTTAGGGATTAAACTCGTGATTCCTGAATATGATGAAAATTGCATGCCGCTGAATTCATGGATTGGTTAATGTGTATGGAGAATATTTTTTAAAACAAGCCAATGACTAAACACCATAAAGCCACACTGATTGCTATTAGATTCCATAATTATGCTACAACTTGTGGGCTGAATTGCAAAGGAAATGGAGGAATCAGAACATGGACCCTCTTCAAACATGGATTGAGGTGAAGAATATTTTGAATAAAAAATTCCTCCCCATCAACTATGCAAGAGATCTACTTTCCAGTTTTCAAAACTTGAAACGAAGGTCCAAGAGAGTTGTTGATTATTCTGAGGAATTTCTAACTCTGCAAGCTCGTTGTGGCTTGAATGAAGATGATGATGTGATTGTTGATAGATTTTTTAATGGATTGAGAATAGATATTCAGCATATCCTCACATACCAACATTTTGATAATGTCAATGAACTCATCCAACATGCTATCAAAGCCAAGGGAATTGCAAATCATCAAGCACAAAAATTTACTGCATCCAAATGGGCTCCGCAGAAGAATTCATCTCTACTAGATGCTAAACCAATGGTTCATGAGGACAGCTTTTTGCAAGGACTGAAGGTCAAAATAGGATGATTTGATTTCATTGTCAACAGCATGGGCATTGCGCAGCAGAATGTCCAAAGCGAATACATCTGATTAAGATTGAAGGTGCTGATAAAAATATCCCAGATGATATAAAGGGTGTTGACACTGATTCCAAGGATATTGACAATGAGGAAATTGCTGAAATATATGCAGATACTATAAGTGAAGCTTTTATCGTCATCAAAGAGGTTCTACTAACTGTTGAGAATAAATGATTGAGAAAAAATATCTACTGTTCTGCGGGTACAATTTATGGACAAAATTGCACAGTTGTTATTAACGGCGGAAGTTGTGAAAATTTCATCTCCCAAGCTCTAATTGATCGCCTCTAGTTAAAAGCTTACAAGCACAACCGCCCTTATTTTGTCAAGTGGCTGATGAATAGTGATTAAGCGCATGTTCGACATACTTGCAAAGTTACTTTTGTCATTGGTGAGACTCATAAAGATACAATATGGTATG
This sequence comes from Sextonia rubra, assembly GCA_037013555.1. Lineage (NCBI taxonomy): Eukaryota > Viridiplantae > Streptophyta > Magnoliopsida > Laurales > Lauraceae > Sextonia > Sextonia rubra. Next base: position 15,802,363 of record JASUAD010000014.1, on the reverse strand, counting down.
ATGTGCTACTTGTGGATAGTGGTGATATCTTATTTGGCCGTCGTGGGTGTGTGACAAAAATGGAACTCATGGTATGCGTGATAACACCTATACATTTATGTATGGTGGACAGCATGTTACTCTTCATCCAGAGAAACCACAACCGCTGAAGAAGAATTCTTGGAAAGCTGCCACAAGGGAAGTCCTTCATGTTCACCACATTTGTAGAAGCAATCCGAAGAAGACTTGAGTTAGAAGACAAACTCTTCTTTCAACTCAGGGAGGATGATGTAGTCTAGGTCCCATAAGCAGTTCCTCTTCAAATTAGATTAGGATTATATTATTTTTATTGGTAGATTTCTAATTACATTATTATTAGGGAAGTTTCTGTTAATAGCTTAGGGTTTATTTAGGTATTAAGTTTGCTTTTACCATATATATGGCATTGTAGAGAAGAGATTCTCAGACTTGATCGATTAATAGAATTGGATTTTAACCCTGAGATGTGCGTCCTCGCATGTTGAAGTCTTCTTGACGATTCAAAGTGTCTTTGGACACGTGCTTTGGCACCCCTACTCAAGCCTTAACCCTGGGGCCTGCATCTGGAAGTTTTCATGTGCATGTGCTTTGAAAATTGGGTTCTTGGACAATCATAATTGATTGTTAGCCTTTTCTTTAATGTTTTATTAAAATAACTATTTTTCCTTAATACCAGCCTCTAGTATATCTATATTTTGTCACCTGGCATTCTTTTCCTTTTGAGTACCGGCATCAATCACATCTGGCACAACATTGGTATGGCCTTATGGTTTTGGGTGGCATACCAGTTATGCCTTCTGGGTGTCAAATATATTATATCTTTATCTAAAAAGGAATAATATAATATTTTGAAGCTATGATACCTGGATGCGGCATTTTACCTAGGTACCCATGCGGTGATGGTCCAATATAGATACAGGTATGGGATACAACAAGTTACGGTGCAAAAATTTTGGATACAGCTTTCTTGTATTTAAGAAAATAAAAGAAATTCTTTTGGTATATTTCATGTGATTTTGTAGGAACTAAATAGGAAAAACAAACCCTAGCCCTATTCCCCCTTTCGTGCAGACAAAGAGAAAGAAAAGAAAGGTTCAGCAGAAGAGGAGGCAGCTGACCTCTGTAATCGAGTGTTGCTACTCGATTGGGACTCATCGTGTCAGTGGAAGGAGGTGCTGTTGTGGTCGCTTCATCAGGGACTCATTGCTAGTGGCTCTGATGATGGCCACCTCCATCTTAGTGGCCTCCTCCTTTTTTCTCTCTCTTCTTTCTTCCCTTCCCTCCAGTCTCTGTGCGTTTTGTCTTTTCTTTTAGTAAAGCTCCAAACATTTTGTCGAGGTCACCAAGATACGATGAAAGCAAAAGGGGGTAAGTGTCCCTTTCTATTTTCATTTTTTTACATTCAACCCCCTTGGTTTCCTTTTAAGATTGCTTAAGTTAGAAATCCACTACACTTTACATGTCCTTTTTATATCCAACCCACTTTTCTTTTATTTTAAGATTGTGTAACCCACTTTAAGGAAAGGGGCAAATGGCGCTTGTTAACAAATTTTGAGCTGGAACAAGCCAGCCATTTTGTGTACAATACAAAAAATTTTATACATATTCTTTTATTATGGACCCACAATGAGCTCACCTATTAAAAATTTGACTAGTATAAAACAAAAGTCCTTTTAGTTAATGCCTAGCCAAATGTAACTTTAATAAAAAATTTTAAAATGTATTTTAAGTATTGCAATACCCGTATCCATATCCTAACTTTTTGCAAATGCCGTATTGTAACCATGTTCCTGGTGTCTATGTCCTTGTCCATATCCGTGTCTAGGCATCATAGTTTTGAAGATTAATAACAGTACAAATGCATTTCAATTTTTTTTATTTTTATTTTTTTATACATTGCAATGTTAATTGTTTGCCGTGTCCGTCTAGAGGTCAAGCCATACCGATAAAAGTTAGGGTGGGCTTTTGCAAGCCAGTGTCTCACTTGGAGTGAGCTAGACCCTTGGAGTGAGCTTTAGCTGCATCTGGTTATGGTTTTAAGGGTGGGTGCTTGGTCTAGTTGATGGTCGAATGGGCCATCGTGCACTTGTCTACCCTTATCAAATCCAAATAGAGGGTCTTGCATGACCTATTTAGCACAGATGGATCCAAAGCTTTTCCTAAAGACCATTCTCAGTTCCCAGTTTTTGAACAATGGGTAGGCATAATTACTAAATGGGCTAGGTTTAGATAAAATTTGGCCAACCTTCTATCCCATTCGAAACCCTTATTGAACTTGTACCTTTGCCTGTTGACACCGTGGTCATGGTCTTAGAGTAGAAAATTGGGGATGATTGTCTTGGTGACTTTATTTTTTGGATTGGTGCGCATCCAGAGAAAAACCTTTTTGACGAGCATTGGTACACTCTCTTGGAATTTTATCTCCTAGGAAAGATTATTATCATCATTTATGTTGCATAGATACTTCCAAATGACCAACGTTTCCTGTTGTATCGTATCCAATACTTCATTTTTTATGTATAAAATCCGTGTCCTGCCGTATCCATCGCGTGTCCTTGTTATATCCATGCCATGTCCGTAGCATGTCCTGGCTGTAGCCATGCTACATTTGGGCATCATAGATCATCACCACCAACGCCACCACCATCAAAGCATTGTCCCAACTATGTTGACGGTAAGCTGCATGCATTTTGTTTCACCATTCCAATTTTTCCTGGCTAAATCGTCAGATAGGTGCTTTTTTAGATCTGTACTTGCTACTTCCATCACATGTTCTCTTCAACCTACCCCTTTTCCTCGAGGAACCATTAATAACCTTTATAGAGAAGCTTTCCTTACCAATGCCATTGTTAGCATGTGTTGGATATGTCTAAACGACTAAACCATCTCAAATAATCTAAAAAAAAAAAAAGGGCAGCCCAGTGCACGAGGCTCCCACATAGCAGGGTTTGGAGAGGGCAAGATGTACGCATCCTTACCTTCATTTTGAAGAGGTTGTTTTCATAACTTGAATCCACATCTTCTAAGACGTTACTGGTAAGCCTTTTATTGTTGGCCCAGCCACCCTTCTTAAACCATCTCAAATACTCTATCTTAATTTATTATCGACTTATGCTACCATAAATGCTTTTCAATGTGCTTATTTTATTCCATATTTCTTAGTTTTACCACACATAACATCTCTTCTACACTCATTCTTGAGAACATGGATAAAAATCGCGGTATCGGTCGCGGTATCGGTTGGTCCAAAAAACCGATACGGTATCGGTATCGGTCGCGGTTCGCGGTCCGTCGCAGTCATCGCGGTGTGAATTTTTTTTAATCCAAAAAAAATTGAAAAAATATCCAAAAAATCCAAAATATTAGAAAATACTGGAAAACAATGTTTTTTTTCATTAGTAACACATATAAATCAAAATATCGGTCTCCCTAACTTATGGTATCCTGTATCGTTGTCTTGTCCGAAATTGTGAATTTTTTTTATAAGAACCATAATTATGACTTATAAAATATGAACTATCTATTAGTATGAAATTTTAGAGAATACAATTTATTTTTAATTTATATATAGTGGTTGTAGACTTGTAGTGTTGTACACTTGTAAGTTATACTTGTATCTTATATAGTATATAAATCATTATTTATTAGTCATCAATTATCATTCATCATTCATCAACCATCAATTTATCACTCAATTATCAAGCAAGTTGTAAAATTCAAGAACATGAATATTAACATAGCATATGACATAATGACAGTAAAATAAATCATAAAGCAATTGGAGAGAATTAATACATACCCTAATTCCAAGTGGAGTGTCTTCCAGGCTCGATATCATCATCATCATCATTTCTTCTTCTTTGGTATGAGTTATAATAATATGATCCAAACTCTTGCATTGCACTCCCATGCCCTTGGCCATATTGATATTGTTGCTGAGGAGCGAAGATCCCTTCATAATATGATGAGCTATCTTCAGTAGATTGAGATGACTGGGGGCCCAAATTTAAATTAAAAAATTCATGAGGACGAAAAATAGCTTGTTGGGGTTCACGTTGGATCATTCCTTGTCCATGCTCATACCACGGTTGTAACGGTGAAGCTAAAGGCAGTTGAGTTGGCCAATGAGGATTGTATCCATACGGACCATACCTAGCCTGCTGTTGTCCAATATTGCCTGTAGAAGTACCTTCCCCTCCTCCTTGACCGATGCTACTACCAATCTGTCTCAGTTTGTGAGACATATCTTACATAACCACGATGGGGATCTAAGTCTGTAGCACCAGGAAAATGCTCAACTGTCTTATACATTGGTGGCTCATTATCTCCATAGTGACCGCCAGTCCCAGGGGAATCAGGAGGAATTCCTGCTGATGAAGAAGATGTAGAGATACTTGACTCACTCTCCTCACCCACCTCCTTTCCTCTTGCTTCTGTAGGATCAACCGTAATACCCCTCTGTTGTTGTGTCAAATTAATCTCTTGTAATCTTTCATAGGCTTTCATTGGCTCAAGTTGCTTCTCAGTCAAGTCCTCAACCATTTCTGTTAGCTCTGGATCTCCATCTAATAATGGCTCTTCTGCCTTCTTTAGCCACTCACCTAACAAATCATCTTCTGCTGAAAATATATAGTCTAAATTAATTAGGCAGAAGTAATCTTGTTGATCCTCAAATGCTCTTCTTCTTCGATTTTGACTGCGGAGCTTGAGGTTATAGTGAATGTAGACCAGTTTGTTCAAATTATCCATCGTGATTTTATTCCTTACTTTTGTGTGGATAAAAGCAAAGGTGCTCCAATTTCTTTCGCAATTTGATGAAGATGTAGTTTGACTGAGAACTTTAATTGCGATCGTCCTTAATGCTAGAGCACTCTCTCCATAATTTAACCACCATTCAGCTGAAAATAAAAGAAAATAATATTAAACATTCAATTTTTGAATTTTCAAATAATGAAAATATAATTTACTATTTATATTATACAATCCTTACCAGGATATGTTTGTGTGATAGCTCTTCGAGCAATGGTGGTGCCAAAACTTCCCATTCCTTCATTATATACATCGATCTAATAGCATTAAAGAAGCAAAAGAATTATCAATATCAACTATTATGACTTATGAATGAATAATGATACAAATTAAATTGAAGAAAACAACATACATTATATAAGATCTTTACTTTTTAATTTACTTACTTGGTTTGTTGCCCTAATAGCCTCATCGGCGTCATTTGCTAGTCTTTCAATAACATTTTTCATGCCCACTTGAATTTCATCAGTTATATTTCGATCTAAAGATTCATATCGAAATTGTGGATTGAGAAAGTAACTTATTAAATGCAAAAATTTACATGAGTAATGTATTAAAAAGAATTTAATATAAAATGAAAATCAATAAGAAATCAGTCTCCACTTACCAGCAGTGTGTAAGTCATGATGCAATTGACGCTCCCAACGGCTATCGATGATTTTCCAATGTTTAGTATAATATCTACAGTTTGCTTTAATAGCCATCTTTGCTCTCTCCATGGCCTCATGTAAAAAGCCCATAGTTGGCTTATCATCACCATCAACCAATCGAAGAACTTTTATTAGAGGCTCAAAAGCATTTAAGCAATTTTTAACATGAGGCCAAATCTTATTGGACTCAATGGTCTTGCATACTTCTTCTGCTAGGTGAGTTGGCCACTTTCTTCACTTAGAATTCAGCCATTCATCTGATTTGATGAGTTGGAGAAGCCCTCCTCTATACTTGTAAATACTCTCAATGGCTATGAAGTGGGTGGCAAATCGAGTAATGCCAGGCCGTAGTAGTTCATGATTGTTTGTAAATTTCTTCATCATCGAAACAAGTCTATAAGACTGTTAGAAAAAATTAGTGATTTTCTTCATCTTTTCAATCACTGGTTTTATGACTTTTCCTTTGGAAATTTCTTCAAGCATTAAATCTATGCAATGTGCTGCACATGGTGACCAAAAAATATTTGGCCTCTGCTGCATAAGCATTAGTCCTGCTTTTTTCATGTTTGCAGCGTTATCGGTGACAACTTGAACTACACAATTTGCTTCAATATCATTAATCACTTCATTAAACAACTTATTGATGTATCTAACATCTTGAACATAATCAGTTGCATCAACTGATTTGACAAAAACTGTTCCCAAAGGGCAATAAACTAGAAAATTCAAGAGATGACGTTTTGTGAGGGTTGTCCACCCATCACATATTAGTGTGCAGCTCTTTTCTTTCCAAATCCTCTTAAAAGTTTCCACCCAGAGCTGTAACTCCTCATATTCTTTTTTAACACAGAGATGACCAATCTCATATGGGGTGGGTGCTTTTATACCGGGACCATGTTCCGCTGCTGCATCTAACATAGTGGTAAAATAAGGAGAGTTTGCCTTATGTGGTGGAATAGCTGCATCTAAAAAGAACTTTCCAGTAGCTCTTATCAAATTATCTCTTGCTTTATTAAATTTTCCCTTTAGTGCTTTTATAATGCTTGGTTGCTTGGCTGTTGGTTTTCTATATGCAAATGGATCCGTTGGACCCACCACACTTGGCCTACGAGGTGCCTGTGTAGGAGGTTCATCATCATCCTCAATATCTACTGGGCGGGGTTGTCTTTGACTAAATGCTCGACGCAAACCCCCTCTCCTAGATCCAGATGAGCTACCCTCATCATATTGGCCACCTCTCATAGCTGCCTCATACTGCATTCTTCTTCTTTCTTCTTCCTCCTGAAGTGACCTCAAACTTTCTTTTCTAGCCTTGCTTAAATTTGGATCCTCATCATCATCGGAGGAAATTATATCTCCCTCCCTAGACCCAAAAACTTCTTCTCTACATGCTTCAAATTCATCCTCTTTTCTTTTCTCTCTGATAACCTTTTTCTGTTTTCCTGCATCCAACAACTCTTGCATTTCTTTTTTTACATTAGGTGGTACACGAGGACACTTTGCTATTTGGCCATGCCTATGAGCCAAGTGTTGCTTCAATCTAGTTATCCCTCCATTTATGATTTTTTGGCAATAATTACATTTAATCTTGTGTTTGCTTCCAGCTTCTTCACAATGGTTCCATGCTGGATCAATGTCACACACCATTTTAATCTCGCTTCTTCAAACCAAAAGAACACATTGGCACAATTTATAACATTTAAACTCAGATCCAGAATATAATAAAAACAAAGAAATTAATACATTCATATAAAAGTAATTTGGATCTCAAAAGGGTATATTTTAAATGATACATTAATTATTTAATTTTTCTAATTCCATGTTCTAACAATCCAAAAATAAATTTAGAAATATAAAAAATGTTGACATGTTACATATTCACATAAATGATGAGGCAACTATAAAAAAAATAGCATATGTGAAGTATACAATGATTATATAAAATTAGGAAATCATACTTATAATGAAAATCTAAATATATAATAGTTTAATCTAAAATTAAAAAAAAATCCGAAAATAAATTAAAAAATATAAAACTAATTACATTAAAGAACAATTAAAAAAAGTAATCCTCAATGAAGTTTACAAAGATTATGCTTACTTTAAAAAAATTATAGTGAAATCCTCAAAATATTAGTTTTAAATATTAAATTATTATTTCATTATCATACAAGAAAATAAAATTTGAAAATATAAAACTATTTAGTATTTACATAATGTTTTGAAAAAAATGAAAACTTACCATATTCATATCATATATGAAGTATACAACAAAATAACAAATTTGTGATTAAATCCTCAAAAAATCTTATTTTAATATTAAGATATTTAAAAATCCGAAAATAAATAAACATAAAATGTCCACATCTTGTAGATCTATGTCTTTTACTACTAAATCTATCAAACTTGCTTCAAAAAATCGTGTTTTTACATACTAATAAAATTAAAAATAATACTTAACATTAAAAGACTCTAAATCTTCATAAATGTTAAAATCTTAATATTTTAAAAAACCAAATAATAGATCCATACTCATAAATCACAACATGTAAATCTATAACATAAAACAACTGGAATCATTATCATGGATCACATCTAAGCTCCTACTTAACAAATATTTAAAAAAAAAAGAAATTTAATATACTTTCCTTATAAATGTATTTCCTTTACTTTTATAAGCCAAATCCACCCAAAAAAATAATTTTGTGATGCTTTTGGAGGCTAATGGAGGAGGAGCAGCAAGATGGCCGACTTTGGGTAGAGGAGGATGAGTAGAGGGGGAGAAAGAGGGAAAAATTAGGGTTAGACGATATAAAAATATCGGCCGATATATCGGTTCTGCCGATAAATTGAAAAATCGGCCGATATATCGCGAGAAATTGGCGATATTTCACCGAGACTGATAAAATCCAAAATATCGGACCGGTATCGACCGATACTGGTTCATATCGGCCGATATTTTTAACCATGCTTGAGAAGATGTTGGGTTTTTTTTTTAAAAGGTTTGGGTTATTTTGGGATAGTTTCAAGCAAAATTTTGCAAGAAATCTAAATAATTTTTAAAAATGAAAAAAAAACATTACAAGAAATAACTATTATGGTGAAAATAGATAAGTAAAGGAAAACCCATTACTACTCTCCTGGCCGTTGTACCAATGCAATATATACACACACAGACGATATTAAGTGTGTCTTGTACGGAACTTGCACGCCAGGGGTGCAGCCCACTTGATGGTCCTTCCAAGTGACCACACACTCGCACATCCCAAATTTCATACATCCCCAGGGTTCGGCACCCATTTGAATGGACTAGACCATTGGATATATTGCACACCCATCTAAATGGACAATACAAAGTTAGGTTTTTTTTTTTTCTAAATTAATAGTAAAGAACATTTAAAAATCATCGAAATTGCAGTTCGTAGTCGAAAGGAAATTCAATATTGACGAAATGATGCATTTTGGCAAAAAACAGTCAGTGGTAAAAATATAATAGATTTATACAAAATCTTTTAATAAACAAAATAAAGAATTATAAAGCAAAAGCTATGTAGGACAAGGTCTTGTTTTTTATATAAAAAATGTATGAAAATTTTCAAAATTGCGTTTCTTAATAAAAAAAAATTGTAGTATATGCACTAGTGAAAATTTCAAGTTATAATTATTAGAACTTCAACTGCAACAATCTTAGTATGATAATACCAAGATTTTTTATGTGATAATACCATCAAATCACTTTATTTAATTTAATCATAAATAAATAATACTTTTTATATGTGGACAACTCTAATTGGCAAATAATGATATTAAGTTGGATTTTACTATTAAACATTTGGGGCCCAAATGGAGATGATATGGGTGAAGGATGAGGCTGATTTTTTATAGAGAGGAGGGACCCAAGGAGAGCTTTCAACTCCCCTAGTCCCAGTATGGGGATCTTTCATCCAGTGCACGACCATGCACTAGATGACTATTCTCTCTCTCGACATTTTTTAGGTGAAAACGCACCTCCTAGTTAGGCCCACTAGGATGCAGGATGGTCATGAAAAGTTGTTAGATGGAAAAATCCATATGAGATCTACTTGTATGCAAAATCCAGAGTCAAAATCATCATAACCTTTTTATCCATGACCCTAAAATTTAATAATTTAGAGATCATTTTATTATGATTTCAATTCAATGGTGAGGAAAAATTGGATGAGTGTCAAATTTAAACTTGTGACCATACATGGGAGGGTAATGCATGAAAAAACTAGATTGACTCAATGTGTCCCATGTTGATTCAATGTAGTTGCCTCCCACCCACCCAACCCAAAAAAAAAAAGAAAAGAAAAAGAAAAAGAGGTCATAAGTCCAAGTTTGACACTCATTCAACTTTTTTCACCGTTGGATTGAAATCATGCTAAAATGATGTTTCTAAATCATTAAATTTTAGGGCCATAGATAAAAAGGTTAGAATTATCTTATGGACTTGAGATTTTGTATATAGGTAGGTCTCATATGGACTTTCATAATTATCATGCATCTCAGTGGGAACCAGGAGGTGTGTTCTTTAAGCCGGCACTTTGTAGCGCTCCCCTATATATATATATCACAGAGCTGTGACACATCATCTTTGCCATCTGTTTCAGATATTAGGGGCAGATGATGAGCATGCAGATTTTACAGTGAATCAGGGGGTGAAGATAAAAACTTCTTCTAGTAAGGCTAACAAAAGCAAAATGGCTGCTCAGTTGAGTAGCTTGAGTGCCACAACGCATCTGACATCAGAGCTGCAGCAATCAGCACCAGTCAAGCTAAGGAATTCAGCAAACCGTCGTGCCCGTAGTGAAGTGAGTGGGAGGGATCAAGGTGGGAAACATGCCGTCAAGTATGCAGATCAGCCAGTATCATTTGTTTCAAAAGGCATAATGCAAGATGATGCTGTGGAAGAGAGAATAGCAGTTGATCTAGGTGGAAACAATGCTAGCGAAAGTACAACGGTCACAAGCTCTGTAAGATTGGGTGCATATGAGATGCATACAAAAGGCTTTGGATCAAAGATGTTGGCCAAGATGGGATTTGTCGAAGGTAGTGGATTGGGCAAAGATGGACAAGGAATAGTGCAACCCATAGAAGCCATACAACGCCCAAAATCACTTGGACTGGGTGTTGAATTCACTGAGGCCAAGAATAATTTGGGCAATAGTTCAGGAGCAGATCTTGAGAAGATTGGTACATTTGAGAAGCATACCAAAGGATCAAAAGCAGATCCTGAAAAGATTGGTGCATTTGAGAAGCATACCAAAGGATTTGGATCAAAGATGATGGCAAAAATGGGTTTTGTAGAAGGCACTGGCTTGGGCAAAGATGCTCAAGGCATCACCAAACCATTGCCTGCTGTCAGGCTGCCAAAATCAAGGGGACTAGGTGCTAAAGGTTAGATTTTAGACTAAATTATCCTGACCTATCTGTTGTCATTTTTATTTCTAACTAATTTAGTTGTTATCTGTTATATTATTCACTATGATGGAATTATCAGTACAATTGTATATTTTCATCTACTTTCTGCTGCTTAATTTACTTTTTAGCAGGTTATTCAATTGGCTCTCTCTCTCTCTCTCTCTCTCTCTCTCTCTAAATTGCAATTTCTGTGGTCAATTCATCCACAATAAGCTGACAGATATATTCAACAACTGAACCCATTCATCCACAGCTTAATTACAGTTGTTGCTTGTCTGAAAATGGATAATTTAGTACAAGACAAATCATTTTTTTTTCTTTTTGATGAATATTTGGAAGTTATTCTGATAGTTTAACTGGCGTCTCGTAGTAAAAAAATAAAAAAGAAGAAATAGGAAAGAGGGTCACCAGGAGTATAGACTTTTACTAGAAGATTGAGGTGTCCTGAAATAACGAAAAATGCTAAAAAGAAAGAGCGGCATTATTATGAACACAACATTTTAGAGAAAGACACGGCACAGATTTAGATTGTGCCTTGGAGTGCTCATGTTTTAGGCAAAAATAGAAAGCAAACACAGCCAAATACACAAGAAGCCTGAATAGTTAAGAGACATGTTAACAGGCAGTTCAGAAGGGAAAATAGTAATTGTTGTTGAGAACAATTGATGGAAATCTGCCGACAAAAGACATTTAAAGGTAAGAACACTTTCTACCAAAAGTCTGGAACATGATAAGGCGACAGTGAAGTCGGCAGTTTCCGATATGTGAGGATGTTTATTTTTCATTTTTTTAATTTGATTTATATATTCCATTTTGTTCAGTATTTGGACAGGATGTTCCATATATTATATCAGCGATTTTTAAGGTATCTTGAAATTTATAAACTAGTAGTCCCTTGCCCAACCCATGTCCTCAAGAAATTCAATTCTCTTTCTCCTGGAAAAGTAATCATGAATCATGCTGATGAATTCTTTGTAAATAACATGAACTGAAAATGAGATCTTTTTCTTGAGTAAATCCTATCATCTTAATAGTAGTCAGTTGAAGTGCTTTTTTTTTTAATTTATATTTTGGGTAGTAGGACAGTTAAAAGGGGGCTTACTGTTCCTTGTCACACATTGATGCAGATCCCTAAACAGAAATGTCCGAGATGGAATTTCTTTTCCAAGCCTTAAGAGAGAAAACGATAGTACTTGTTTAAATTAGCAATATGTCCTACTAAACAACTATACTGCAAACTGGGTTTGTTTTCATTATTTAAGAGAAAACACAATACATGTGACACAATAGGAAGAGATGAAGGCGGCGAATCAAAATAAGAAAGCAGGAAGATCTAACTAGAGACGCTTCTCTTTATCAATAGTTGGTTAATCCATCCAAAAGCCTAGTTAGTTCAGGCCTTGCCCTGGTCCAGCCCTTTGAAAATACTCATACGAATTTGTACATAAAAATTTGTGGTGAAATGGACTCCCACAAAGGGATGAGAGGCAAAGGAGATGAGGTGGAAATTTAGATGAAACCCTCATATTCTTGAGAATTGAATTTACTAGGGTGGTCAATTTTAATCACTTTTAGAAAAAAAAAAACTGTACAATTTCTATATATATTCACTTACACAGACAGCCAGGCCATTGAAACAAGAATTGTTCAAGTGCAACCAAATTACATTAGAATGCAACGAAACCAACGCAAACCTACCGTTTCCTTGTAAATTCCAAACATGATACCTTCATCAAGCAATTACACGAAACATCCTAACGATTGACTTACACAAGATACACAACATCAGAGAGAGAGAGAGAGAGAGAGAGAGAGAGTTCAGTTCCCGAACGGTGAGTAAGGTGGGAGCAGTAATGGTGGCGGTGGCGAAGGAACGAGAGGGGGCGGCAGATATATCGACGCAGGTGGAGGAGATGGGACAAGAGGTGGTGGAGGTGAAGGAACGAGCGGGGGAGGCAGGAATATTGGAGCCAGTGGAGATGGTGGTGGGGGCGAAGGAACGAGCGGGGGAGGCAGAAATATTGGCACCAGTGGAGATGGTGGTGGGGGCGAAGGAACAAGAGGGGGTGGCTGGAATATCGATGACGGTGCACATGGTGGTGGAGGAGATGGGACAAGGGGTGGTGGAGGTGAACGAACAAGTGGAGGCGGCAGGAATATCGACGTCGGTGGACATGGTGGTGGAGGAGATGGCACTAGAGGAGGACAGGGCGCTGGGCGACGGCGAGGAGGAGAAGGGGTAGGCGGAAAAGGGTTGTCAGGAAAGGGCCATTGGCCACAACCACCAAATAGGAGTCTGAATAGAGGATCACAATACCCAAAATTTTTCTCATCTTCTTCTTTCCCTTTCTCCTTGTTATGCTTCTGTGGATGTCTTATTGCTTCTGTTGTAGTGAGAACCGAAAACAATAGCAATAGCAGAACAGCTCTCACTAAGGTCTTCATGGTTACTGCTCGAGACTTGGCTTCGGGCTCTCTCTGTCTCGTGCACTAGCTACTATATATGCACGGAGAGTTGTTTTGGAGTAGAAATACTGCCACCCCGCTTTTGCGTTGTAAATTGTAATTAATAGCTAGGTAGATTTGGATCTAGGGAAACGGCAGAACTACAGCGCTGCATATACTATGAAGCAGCGCCATTCTTCATGCAATGGTGGGGCCTACATCAGCCCTAACGCCCTATGTAGTGATCATTTTGTAAATTATTATTCTAATATGTAAGATAATCACCATTGGATTGGTCTTAATCAGAAACACGTGATGAAACTTGCTTTACTTTCTAAAATGGAGGGAGTCCCTCTGTGTGATCAATCAACCTTTTGGTGAGAGTCGTTAATTCAAGGGATCCACTCTTGCAAATGATGGAGATCAAATAGTTGGCGATAATCCTTCAGTTGCGTAGAATAGAAGTAGTTATTCTGTACTACATTTAACAATGTATGAGAACTGAGGAGAGAGAATTTTCTCATACAAGAGGACTGCATGTTCAATGCCGCGCCATGAGGTCCACTAGAGCCAGCCTTAGGTCCGTGCTGCACTCCTTTAACACTCTTATCCATCCATGATGCATCACTATGTCTGATTTTATGCACATTGATTGTTTACATGACATTGGATTGAATTTCAAAGAAATATGTAGTTAAAGACGACTAATAATTTAATGCTGTTAGATGAAGGGTTATGATAATTTGATGAGCATGATTTTTTACTTGACCTTTATTCGTAAAGAAACCTTTCTTTGTATCCTGTCTTTATGATAGGAATGCATCCAAGTGGGCCCCACGATTGGACTGCAAATCACAGTATAAAGTGCTCATAGGTAAAAATCCTCATGCAGGGGTCAATGGGGCCATTAAGAGTCCACCTACTCCGCTCTGCCTGTGTGTCATATAGTTGGGAGGATGATTGAGAGAGTGAAGTTTGGCTCCCACCGAGTGTGGTTTTAATGGTGGGGGTCTTGTACAGTGTGCCATGGTGCAGTGGAGGAAGTGGCTTATTTAACCCTTTCATTAACTGCTGCGTTTATAAATATTAATGGAGTTGGTGGCATGAAGTCTTCATTCTTCAATTGAGGGAGTTGTATTTAGTACACGTTGACCTATGGTTCCAGGCCCTTTTGAGGTTCCAGACTCAAAGCTTGCATGTTCCCATTCTGACATAGGGGCCGAGCTACAATGCAATGTGGCTGCATTAAAGCTATGGTACAGGGTTAAACACATTAGTGGGGCCCACTATTAAAAGAAGTAAACCATTTATTATCTCTAACATCCATTATATTCTTTGTTTATAACATTTCAATGTTATTTTCAGTAGATCAACCGTTAGATTGACCGCTGGATTTTGGACATGTGTCTCTCTTCTCGTACTAAATGGGAAACAAGAAACAAGCAGAGGAAGTTCATTCACTTCAGGAGTCTGGATTTTGTTAATCCAGCGCTGCATAGGTTACCGCTTTGAATAACTTTTTTATAACTGATCACTCCACTGGGCTTTAAGATTAACACACGGTTTGGTTATTCTAAAGGTGGGCCCCACCCATATGATTAACACCGGGCGCTGCACCATACTTGAATGGAGCGACGCTGCATTGTTCCTCTGTCCGTGATTGATGTAGCCGTAGGCCAGAAGTCTTGCTGATCGGACCACCAACTCTTCAGTTGCTGTCAGATGAAAATTAGGATTAACATGGTGAGAGTCCAGATTCTCAAAGGGAGAATTCAAAATTCTGGATTCTCTCTCACAGAGTCAATGAGCAAAATGGGGTTGATTCATAGGACGTTGGTTGAACTTGAACAGCTCATCTTTTAATCATCTTGGGCCCTCGGCACAACGAGGTGAGGGCATCAAAGGTCTGCTTCATTTGGGAGGGAGTCAAGAAACTCACACATCACACATGTGACCATACAGACATCTCACACACGTAAGGTAACGAGGACTCACACATGTATCTTCGTAACTCACACATATAAGATAATGGAGGCTAGCACACATGAGCAAAACATACAATTCAAACAGGTGGTGTAATAAAAACTTACATATAAAAAAAGTGAGAGGCCAGGTTCGAATGCAGGACTTCTCAATGAGGACATATACTCTGCTCTCACTATACTGCAGTTCTTATTCAACACAACTGCTCTCCCCCTAGGGCAGCTATGCTAGCTCCGTTACTCGAACTATTTGACGAGTGGGCCAGCCCACCAAAGGCCGTAAAGGCGGGAGACTTTTATTTTTGTCTTAAAATCCTATATTAAAGTAGAGTCCAATTTTGAAGAGCTCTCAATCTAAGGGTTGGTTTAGCTCTCGACCCACCCTGGCCAGTGTCTATTAATTTATTTTATACTGATCAATGTCATGATGGAGGAACGGAGCACAAATATGCAAATGCACAGAAATACAATCACAGTCTGTGCTACAAAATAATATGGAAGTAAAACTATATGGACAGTCATTTCCAATTTAGTTGATTTTTAGAGCTATTGAGGCATAACATGGCACTTTCCGATGGACCTCAAAAGAACGCCTAACAGAGCATCGTTTTCTCTCCCGAGTCTCTTCTCTCTTTTTGAGTTTCCTCGTTATATCTCGAGTATTTATTCTTTGCATGTGATGTATAAATCCGATATATGAAATCCACATATACAAATTGACCGTTGATATTATTTGAAAAAGGGGTTAAATGTTACCAATCCAATGCAATCTCCAGATACAAAACAAATCCAAATAACGTGTTAAAATTTACGATATTATTTACAGGCCTTATTTTTTCTGAAATGGTAATAAAACTTTATTAATAGAAACTGCAAATACAAAGCTCAAGAAAGAAAAGAAAAACAAGGGGTGAGGAAAAGTAAAAGAGCATTGTACCACATCCCAATCAATACATAACCACAACTACCTGGAGATATCCTTTTAACTCCTTGCTTAGCTAATGCATCGGCCATCGAATTGGCATACCTAATATAATGTTTGGTGCCCAAATTAGGGATTTATTTTCTAATTTTTCGTTATTCATACTAATTAATTGTATTTAGTATTAACTGGGTCTTTGGTAAGTAGAATGGATGGGACCCTAACTTAGTTTACGTAGTTCATGGACTAATGATGATTTTATTTGAGTTAATCATGCAACATTTTGTAATATCATATGCATTTATCATGAGCATCTTGAATCTAGAGTGGACCCTACCTACTTAAGACAAGCTACCTATGTAGAACCCTATTTATGACCCTCATGTAAATAAGTCTAACTAGAATACTTGCTAGTAAATACCCAAAATAACCAACCAACCCTAGTCTATAAAAGGTTGCTACTCCCAAGAGAGAGCAACATTGTGCCTCCTAAACAAGAACTATAACCCCTAAGCTCTCCCTACTCTCTCTCTTACACCCCTTCCAAGGCAAGAGTGGGTGATTAAGAGACTCTTAACCCTTATTTGAGAGTACTTCCATCTTCTTCTTCACTTTCACTTACTCACTAGGTGTTTGGATTGGAGGAAAAAAAGCCAAAGCCACCATTGACACATCACCCAAGGTGAGGAACCCAATTCTTTTTGAAGTTTGATCCATAAATAGTGTAGTAATAGATTTTACTAAGCCTAGCTTCATTTATTCATCCTTCCATGGCATTATTCTTAGGTTTCTTTTCTTCTTTCCACGTCATTTCATTAATAGGGTGTTGTGTGAGCTAAGAGATTTAGGGATTTCTCCATTTTGGCTTTGATTTGGATTTAGAAGCAACCTAAGATAAGTTTAAGTAATTAGATAATGGCATAATGGTCTATGTTATTGACTCTTTGGCTATTCTTTATTATAATACATAATTACAGCTGATCTTCTATATGTTTCTCTAATGGAAGATGTATTCTGGTTTGAAAATGGATTTCTATGTTTTAAGTTTGGATTTGAATAAATGCGAAGAAATGGAAGTGAAAGTGACCCTCAGAAGGTTGGCTTTGGTGTAATGTATGATGAGTTTCAGGTAGGAGAAGTTTGGGAATGAACAAGGGAAGTTTGGACCCAAACAGCTTGAAAATGCAAAACCTGCACAAGGTCCGATTATAGGATAGAGGTCTGATCGATCAAATTAACTTTCTAGTTTGGTCCGATCGATCGGACCCATACCTGATCAATCGGGCAGACCCCATTTTCAGAAATTATTTTATTTTACTTAAAAACCTCTTTTTATTAAGTTTCTTTCTAAGACTAATGTAGCTTGACTTGTTGATATCATGTATACTTTAGAAAACCTTAAGCTTGATCATGAGATCAAGTATTACATTAGAATGCTACGTAGACCTTATGACTGTGTAGACCTTAATTTTTGGAATCCTTACACCTTACATGCGATCACGAAATCAAATGAGATAAACAAAGAACATGCTAGCTATCATGAGTCTTTGTTAGAAGTTCCAGTTGATTATAATGTCATACCCTCAAGTGTGGGTAAAAGGGTCCAATGTTCATATTCATATATGATAAAAAACAAAGAACTGCAATAACACCGACATTGGCAAGTTATGGTCACACCGAAACGGGAGGCTAAGGATATGAATTTCTTAGAATAGTTTGGCTTGTAAGCATTCTTGTCTCTTAATTAAATTGGGAACTTATACATAGTGTTATACATTTTCATTTTCTTATCTTAACTATTCATTTATGTTCAGTTATGTCCATTATGTCCATTATGTTTAATTATATTTAGTCATGTTTAGTTACATTTAGTCCAATTATATTCAGTCATGTTTAGTGTGTCTATCATTTTTGTTATATTGTTCTTGTTTATTGTTATTCATATTTGGTAACATCATACTTTAGTTACCTTCTCATGATATGCAAGTAAGTTATGGCCAGTAATTATGATATAAAATATTGTACGGTATGTCTCATTATATATTGATTTATGGAGTCGGCATGACTGATCAACTTGACTTTATGAGGCCTAGCGGGGCTGAGTATGAGTTTGATATTATAAACCATTTCAAATGGATCCCAATAGGAGTATGTCGATACTCCACTAGGTAATCAGGCTCGTTAAATGATTCCTGCCTCGTTTTATCGTTCCCCATGCTAGAGGATACTAGCGACGTGAATAACCAAATTCGCAAGCACTTTTCCTGTTACATATGATTTTCATACATATGTTTCATTATATGCTAACATACCTAGAGACGCTTTCATGTCAATACTCTACTAGATAATCAGACTCGTTAACTAATTCCCATCTCGTTTTATCATTCCCCATGCTAGAGGATACTAGTGATGTGAATAACCAAATTTGCAAGTACTTTTCCTGTTATATATGATTTTCATACATATGCTTCATTATATGATAACATACCTAGAGACGCTTCTAACTTTTGTTTAAATTATCATGTTCTAACTCTATTTGGTACATTGTGTGATTTACTACTTGCTTAGTTCTTATGGAGTTGTTATACTCAGGGTACTGTCCTTAGTGTTGTAGGAGTAGATCTTGGCCCAGACTTGGTTATCATCTCACATCTAGAGGATCCCACGTAGGTTCTTTTAAGATTAGTTGAGTGGACACCTGATGATTTCTTTTATTAGATATACTCGATAGTGCATCTCACGGTTGCAACATTTAGGAGCTTGGTGATATGGATATTCCGTTTATCATGCAATCAAGTTTTATTTGATAGATTTGTGTTTCTTTTCATATTGGTGGACATGTATTATTATTGGTTTTTGACCATCCCGTACTTATGCACTTTATCGTATACACTATTTACTTAGTACGCATTGGACATGTAGACTTTCATGTGGATCATGTTGAATCCATTATCTAGTGGAGTTTATTATGAAATGTTTAAATAGGTATTCATTGTAGCTTATACTGTCACATGTGGTTCATAGGTGTGTTTAGTATATAGGTTTTCCACAGGTTACATCAAGTATTTGCTTGTAGAATATGTATTTGCTTTAGTGCGATACGAGTTCCTATAGGATTACATGGTGCTTACACTGTGGGCTCGACTCAATTACCATAATCTCGGGCCCGGGATGTGACATACGTAAGTGTTGGTATTAGAGACATTGTTCACATGTGAAGTGATAGTGTTGAGCATAAATGAACTATGGGTAAAAGACTTAAAAACCTTAAGATATGCCATGAGGATATGATAGGTTCATTGGATTATGGGTTATAGTATGTTTAAGTCTAAGTAATATCTTTTCTTAAGCTGACTAAGGAACTTTCTTACAGATAAATGGCACGAGGTATGAATTCGCATCGGGGTTCGTCCAGCTCCACTCACAATGTTTAGGGAGAGGATGTGTATGTCGAGGAATGAATGGATGATCTACCTCCTCAACTGCCTCTAGGTTCAACTATTGATGATAGATTCTTGATGATGATACAAGCAATGTGGGCTATGCAGACTTAGATTGTGTCAGTGATAGAAAGTCAAGGTCAAGCATCGCTTACAACACCTACATTGATGCAAGTGATCCTCTAACCAGACAAAATTTGTAAGGTCCCAATCCGAACTAACCTTGATTTATGTTAACTAATCTTGTTTTATACTAATTAAATTTTATTTAGGCTAATTTAAGTAAAACCCTTTGGGCATGGGTCATGGATAGGTAGTTGGGTCGGGTTCAAACTTTACCTAGATAGTAAGGGCCCTCTTGTAATTTGTTCTTGCATCATACTAATACCTCATTAGTTGCATCATGTGTAATTCTTCATGTAGATCATCTTTCATGTTAGGTCCAACTTAATTCAGATTAATCTTAGCCCAATTGAAGACCATATGACCTAAACTATAATTTTTCAAGAAATATTGGACTTCCATGTAAAAACTCCAGGAAAAATTTAGTTAATAAGATGAAACCAACATCCTTCTCCATCTCTTATGCTGAACCTTATTGGAACCATTTTTCCTCTTCACTCTTTTTAATCTCCACCTCAATTTGGAGCTAGAAACAAGGTCTTGAAGCTTTTCATGCAGAAGGGATAGCCTCTATTTATCATTTTCTTCTGTTTTTGTGCATCTCTCTCGTTGGGATCACCATCTTCTTTAAGCTACAACTCCTTAAAGTGGAATCTTTACCTCCATTTCAATTCTTTGGGTTTACTAGAGTCAAGAAGACTGAAAAGAACAACATGCATGCGTCTTATGCTAGATTTACGTTACATGTCTTTGCATGTTATAGGGAACCCATTTATTGAGGCTTTCTCTACCCCTACACACACCAAGGAGAAGTTGGGAGGGTCAAGCATTGTATTAAATGCAAGTATTAGAGTATATATAACCATGTGTATGTCTAAATTTGTTGATTCTTGAAGTGATCACTTTAAATGTAAGTTGCAGCTCATTCGCCCATGATTAAGCACACATATGTGTTAGATTAGGTGATAATGAGTATTATTATGCAATATTAATTATATTGGAAAATGTAAGACCTATTATAGAAATTTGAAAGCATAAGGAATCCCATTGGAACCAAAAGCTAGGAGTTCTGTATTGAACTTGTGCTCCAGAACTATTTTTAAAAATTCTGAAGCTTACAGTGAAGCTCACGACTAAGTTGTAAGTCTTTATGGCGCAAAATCCAGATAGCACAAAAACCCACTTTTAAACTACGGCTAACCCTCGACTAAGCTGTGGAATGAACTATGGCTAAGCCGTAACCATCCCGTGACCAAGTTGTAAGTCATTTTACGGCGGGCTCTCCTGAAGGCTAAAAAACCTAGCTTTACTCTACAATTCACCTACAGCTAAGCCATAGATTGTACTACGGCTAAGCCATAGCTTAGCTATAGCCTAGCCGTAGGCTTAACACAGCTAAACCGCATGCCATTATACGGCTAAGCTATAATGCGTATGAAATTGGGGGAAAGACTAAGCTACTTGGCTAAGCCGTAATATATATACGGCTAAGCCATAAGAACACTGTGAATTTAGGATATTGAGGATTTCAAATGACTTTGCAGGGTTTTGGATATGACACCTTTTCCTAATTAAATTAGCCCAATGGTAATCAAATGATAAGGAGGACGTGTATAGAGCTGTCACTTATCCCCTTCGATTTTCCGGATGAATTTTCAATGTCATGTCATGAGTGTTGGCATAAGAAGAGGTGTCATTTGCATACAAAATGTAATGGCAAGATTAGTAACACAATGACACAGGACGTTTTATGAATACATCGTATTGAATGACCTTGAGATCACGGATTATCTAGTATAGGGTTGGCTAGTAAATTTCCTTGATACCTTCTCAATTAAACTGCATTCACATTGTTAAGAAACCTTGCCCTTAACATGATGTAGTCATGTTTCCATTTTTCCTAGTGAACCTTGAGGCAATCGGTCCGGAGCTTCTACTGAGTGTGTGTTCGTGAACCAAAATGGGTGTAACTAAAGTTGAGAGGGTTCAAGCTCTATTAGCTCAATTAAGTATACATTAATTGATTGTTAGATACTTTTCAATTTTGATTTCTATGATTGAATATGATCTCAAGATCGAAACTCTCTCATGTATGATATGATAAGTATGAATGAATATGTATGAATATGAGATGATCATTATGATTGATCATAAGTATAAAAGATATGAATTCGAGTCGATCTTGATACGTTGAGTCGGCACCATTTAGCTTGTACTCTTATTAAGCTCGACGGGACCAATCTGGGTATCCCTTATTTCATTGCTGTAGTAGTTTATGGAGGAGTTATCAGTGCTCCTCGGGAAGCTAACCTGATTCCCTAGCATAATTCCCATATGTATGTTATACGCTCTCTCTAGATGTACGCTCTCTTTTGGGAGAGTATAGCCATGTGGATGCCAATTAGTATGTTTGATATTCCGTATTGATTCGCTACTCATATTTACTTATGCACAATATGCCTAGGTCACGGTTATTGCTTTCTTTAATCAATATTTTACTTAATTCATTTGATACATTATGATGGTCTTATATATCTCTATATTTGCTTAACCATTGTGTTGATAGTGCTATCTTTGGTATTATAGGTATGGAACCCAATCCTAACACGACTATCGACGTGTCCCCAGAAGGTACCTCAACGGTATCTAGGGGTATAGAAGAGTGGAAAGAAGACAACATCTTCTACTAATCATCTTACAAAGTGCGCCAAAAAGGTTTTTATTGGGTTAATAAGTTAGTGATGTTTGGACTAGTGTATAACATGCCTCCCTATTTTATTGGGACATTGATCGATGGACATGTGTTTGAGATTGAATAAATGACTCATTAAGTGAATTGTGGTTATATGTGTTGGGAATGTTTAAGTAGGAGACTTAAAGTTTATTTTATGATTGTATAATATTTCTTCAATGTATTGCTTATGATCATTACAAGTGTATTTTACAGGTTTCCGCTTTATGTTTGAAATTTAATCTATGTGTTGCTAGACATTCCTCACACGTTCCTGTGGAAATTCCCTTATTCATGCATGTCTTCACATGGCACGGATTGCTACGGGATTATGTATCCATACCTTGGGAGTCCATTCTAATCCCCAATTCTCAGGATTGGGGTGCGACAAAATTATTCGAATAGCCCGTATGAGAAGTTTCGAAAGAGAGGTTCAATGGAGTTTTCAGGAAAAGAGGACTCGACCATAGCCGATGAATGGATGGATTGTATTAAGAATTGCTTTGACTCAGTTATCTGCACCAGGAGATAGAAGGTCATGCTCACAGCATCAATTTATAAGAGTGTTACAATCACTTAGTGGGAAAGCATCCGTCTAGCTTATCTCATGATGCTAGAGGCTATAATTTGGTAGACTTTTAAAGCCTAGTTTAGGAGGAAATTTGCCCTAGAGCGTGTCAGTCAACAAAAGAAGGCAGAGTTCCTTACCCTTCAACAGCAGATGATGACCGTGGCTAACTACATCCATAGCTTCATCTAGCTTTCTAGATTCGCAGTAGATTTTATTGATACCAACTTGAAGAAGTTGATGAGATTTATCGAGGGATTGAGGCTATCTCTATTGGGTCATGTCATTGCTTTTCAGAGGCCAACAGCTTATGAGATTGCTGTGGAGAGAACCTGGTGCTAGAGCAGAAAGTATTTGCCAGTGAGCCAACGAGGCACGTGTAGCCTTTTGGGAAATTTTAGTAGTAGTCAAGAGCGGCAGTAGTGGAAGTGGTTCTAAGAAACCATCATGTGGCCATTGTGGCAGAGGTTACGTGACTCAGGATTGTTGGAAAGCTCAAGGAGCTTGTTTTGGATGCGGTTCAAAGGACCACAGGGTGTTTGAATGCCCTAAGAAGTAGTCAAATGTTGGAGCCCATCAGGCACCGCTGTACCAATAGCCTATGAGAATAGCTCTACCATCTCCACCTGCATGACCAGCATTGCCAGCTCCTCCTCGACAGCAGCAGCCGCAGCAAGGCAGATAGTGTCAGGGATAGCCTAGGCAAGGTCAGTAGAGGCCCCATCAGGCAGGACGCACATATGTGTTAACTCATGAGAAGGTAGAGGCAACCAGCACTATTGTAGAAAGTACCATTATTGTCTATGATATTATTGCTAAAGTGTTTTTTGATTTCGGATCGACACACTCCTTTGTTAAATTGCATTTTGAAGATGGTTTTTAGGAGCAGCCACCGCAGTTACCCTTTGTATTGTTCGTCAGTACCCTTGTTGGTAAGATGGTAGTTTGTGAGGACTTCTACCCTAGTTGTAGGATCCTAGTGGGCAAGTCACAGCTGTCAGTAAATTTAATTGTGCTGGCGATGCACGACTTTGACGTGATCCTAAGCATGGACCGATTGTCTCGATACGGGGCCTATATGGATAGTTTCCACAAGACAGTCACCAAAAAGGTGGATGAGGCCAATCCTAGCATTGTTTTTGAGGGCGTGAGGAAGTGTGTAAAGACTCGATTAGTTTCTGCATTGATAGCAAAGTGGTTGATCCACTATGTTGTGAGGGCTATATTGCTTTTATCTCAAGTCTCTGAAGCTTGAAGAGCTCTCAGTGGCTTGCGAATTTCTCAATGTCTTTCCAGATGAAGTTTCAGGTTTGCCGCTAGTTGGAGATGTGAACTTCATGATCGAGCTTGTGCCCGGTATAACACCGATATCTAGATCACCTTACAGAATGACGCTTGCAAAGTTTCTCAAGTTGAAAGTATAGTTGCAATAACTATTGGACAAGGGTTTCATTCGTCTGAGCATTTTGCCCTAGGAGCTCCAGTGTTGTTTGTTAAGAAGAAAGATGGCAGCTTGCACATGTGCATCTACTACAGGTAATTGAACCAAGTGACCATCAAAAACAAGTATTTCTTACCCAGAATTGATGAACTGTTTGACCAACTTCAAGGCACAACTTATTTCTCGAAGATTGATATGAGGTCAAGCTACCACCAGTTGAGGATTAAAGAATCAAAATTTTCTAAAATAGCTTTCAAGACTCGATATGGGCACTAAGAGTTCTTGGTTATGCCCCTCGGATTGACGAATGCCTCATCAATGTTCATGGTGCTGATGAATAGAGTTTTTGCCCCTTTCCTCAGTCAGTTCGCTATTCATTGATGATGTCTTGGTGTACTCCAAGGAAATAGATGATCATACAGAGCATTTGAGGGCATCCCTTCAGCTTCTGAGGAACAATCGGTTGTATGCGAAGTTAAAAAAGTGTGAATTCTGGTTGGGACAAGTAGCATTTTTGGGCCATATCGTATTGAAAGATGGATTTTAGTGGATTCATCTAAGATTGAGGCGATTACTAGTTGGCAGAGCTCGAGATCGGTGATTCGGAGTTTTCTTGGCATTGTAGGATACTATCGCCGATTTGTTTAGGACTTCTCAAAGATTTCAACTCCACTTACTAAGTTGATTCAAAAGAATGTACTATTTTAGCGGACAAATGAGTGAGTCTAGCTTTTAGTTGCTTAAGGAAAAATTGACCATAGCTCCAGGTCTATCTTTACTAGAAGGAAGTGGTGGATTCATTATATATTCAGATGCTTAGGTAGTAGGCCTTGGTTGTATCCTAATGCAGAATGGTAAAGTGGCAGCTTATGGATCCTGACAGTTGAAAAACACGAGAAGAACTATGATATTTGCGCTTTGGAGTTAGCAACGGTTATGTTTGCATTGAAGATGTGAAGGCACTATCTATATGGAGAAAGATTCGAAGTTCATTCAGATCACCAAAGTTTGCAGTACCTCTTTTTTCAACAAGATCTTAACATGAGGCAATGCAGATGGTTAAATCAAAGGTTATGATTTTCCTATCAGATATTTTCCCGGGAAGGCTCATGTGGTGGCAGATGCTTTGAGTAGGAAGTCTACAATGGAGCTTGCAGTAATGTTTGGTGAGAATCTATGCTTGAGGAGTTCAGAGACTTGGGCGCAAAGATTGAGTTCATTGACGACAAAGTGGTGATAGCTTCGATGTTAGACTTTTAGCATGAGCTTATCCAGTAAATCAAGGATAAATGTTTTGAAGAACCAGAATTGGTTAAGGCTAAAGATCATGCTCCGCAGAGACGAAACTTTAGATTGGTTGAGAATGTGTTGTACTTTAGAGACAGAGTGTGTGTGATAGTGATTGATGGAATCAAAGAAGTGATCATGACAGAGGCACATCATACCAGATACTTCATGCATCTTGGAGCTACAAAGATGTATATAAACCTGAAGGATAGATTCTGGTGGAACAATATGACGCAAGACATTGCAAGATTCGTGTCTAGAGACTTCACATGTAAGAGAGTAAAGGTAGAGCATAAGAAGCCTCCAGGATTGTTTCATCCTTCATAGAATCCTAAGTGGAAATGGGAGTACATCTCACTGAATCTTGTGTTAGGATTTTTGACAACTAGCAAGCAATTCAAAGCTGCTTGGCCAAGTCAACCCCATTTCATTCCATTCAAGAAGGGTATAAAATTCTACAATATGGCGAAGATCTTCATTGATGAGGTTACTGGCTTGCATGGCCTGCCAGCCTCGATTGTTTCCAATAGAGACACTCAGTCCATCTCGTCATTTTGGCAAGCATTTCAGAAGGCTATGGGGACTAAGCTTAGTTTCATAACAGCTTATCATTTATAGACTGACAGATAGTCAGAGCACACTATTTAGACTCTTGAGGACATGCTGCGAACTAATGTTTTGGACTATGGTAATGAGTGGGACAAACACCTAGCTTTGTCTAAATTTACCCACAATAATAACTACCATGCAAATATCTAGTTGGCACCGTTCGATGCTCTTTATGGTCGCCGTTGTTGTTCACTAGTCTCATGGGAAGAGGTAGGAATTAGAAGCTTTCATGGACCCTCTATCATATTAGATACAACAAAAAAAGTGCAGAAGGTCAGAGAAAGATTGAGAATTGCTTGTTGTCGAAAGAAGAGCTACGGCAACAAAAAAAGTGCAGAAGGTTAGAGAAAGATTGAGAATTGCTTGTTGTCGAACGAAGAGCTACGGCAACAAGTGCCACAGAAATCTTGAGGTTTGGGTAGTAGCATGGTGTTCTTAAAGGTTTCTTCGATGAAATGCAGCATCAGATTTGGATAGAATGACAAGCGAGCTCCTAGATATGCAAGACCATTTGAGATCAAGAGCAGAGCTGGAGATCTTATGTATCAACTAATTCTACCCTAAGCATTTGTAGGAGTTCATGAAGTTTTCCATGTGTCCATGCTTAGAAAGTATATGCCAGATAGGTCGCATGTTATAGAACTCAAGGGGATTCAAGTGTAGCTAGATGCGTCTTTTGTAGAGCGCCTTCTTCGACTGTTCGACAAAAATGAACAAGTTTTGTGGACCTGAATGATTTGTTAGCTCAACCTTCTCTGGGAGCACCATGGTCAAGATGAGGACACTTGGAAGCTCGAGGAATAGGTTTGGAGAAAGAACATAGGGCGTTTTTCCTAAGGTTTAGCGGGTATGTTTATTTCATTTGGAGGACTGAATGATCCTAAGTAGGGGAGGATGTAATGTTCGATCCCCAAATTAGGGATTTATTTTCTAATATTTTGTGATTCAACTAATTGATTGTGTTTAGTGTTAACTGGGTCATTGGTAGGTAGAATGGGTGGGACCCTAACTGATTTTACGTAATTCATCGACTAATGATGATTTTAATTAAGTCAATAGTACAATATTTTATAGCATTATGTGCATTTATCAAGAGCATCTTGAATCTAGAGCGGACCTACCCACTTAAGACAAGCTACCTATATATGATCTTATTTATGACCCTTCATGTAAATAAGCCTGACTAAAGGACTTACTAGTAAATACCCAAAATACCCAAGAAACCTTAGTCTATAAAAGGTTGCTACTCCTCAGAGAGAGCATTCTTGTGCCTCCTAGACAAGAAACCTAGCCTCTACGCTCTCTCTACACCCTCTCCTACACCCCTTTTAAGCCAAGAGCGAGTGATTAAGAGACTTTTAACCCCTATTTGAGAGTGCTTCTATCTTCTTCTTCACCTTCACTTACCCGCTTGGTATTTGGATTTAAGGAAAAAGAGCCTAAGTCTCCATTGACACATCTCCCAATGTGAGCAACCTAATCCTTTTTGAAGTTTGAGCTATTAAATAATATAGCAATAGATTTTCCTAAGCCAAGCTTATTTATTTATTCATCCTGTTATGACATTCATCTCATGTTTTCTTCTTCTTTTCATGTCATTTTATTAATAGGGTGTTGTGTGAGCTAATAGATTTGGGGATTACTCCATTTTGGCTTTGGATTTGGATTTGGGAGCAATTTAAGGCAAGTTTAAGGAAGTAGATAATAGCATGATGAGCTATGTTATTGATTCCTTGGCTAATTTCTATTCTAATGCATAATTGCAGCTCATCTTCTCTATGTTTCTTTAATGGAAGATGTATTTTAGTTTGAAAATGGATTTCCATGTTTTAAGTGTAAGTGTAGATTTGAATGAAGGGAAGAAATGGAAGTGGAAATGACCTTAAAAAGGTTGGATTTAGTGTAATGTATGATGGGTTTCAGGTAAGAGAAGTTTGGAAATAAACAAGGGAAGTTTAGAATCAAGTAGTCTAAAAAGGCAAAACTCGCATGTGGTCTGATCGATCGAATTAACTTTCTGGGTAGGTCTGATCGATTGGACCTATGTCTGATTGATAAAGCAAACCCTATTTTTCAGAAATTATTTTTTTATTTAATTTTACTTAAAAAACCCTTTTTACTAAACTTTTTTTTTTGAAAGTAATGTAGTTTGACTTGATGATATCAAGTATACTTTAGGAAACTTTAAGTTTGATCATGGGGTCAAGCATTATATTAGAATGTAGATAGCCCTTAACTTTTGGAATCCTTACACCTTACACATGACCAATGAAACCAAATGAGGTAAACAAAGAACATGCTAGGTGTCATCAAATCTTTGTTAGATGTTCCAGTTGATTCTAATGTTATACCTTTAAGTATGAGTATAAGGGTCCAATGTTTGTATCATATAAAATTCGACACTAAGAACTTCGATAACACCAACATTGGGTGGCTTATGGTTAACTAAAAGGGGAGGCTATGGATATGAACATCTTAGAATAGTTTGGCTTATGAGCATTCTTGTATATAAATCAAATTGAAAACTTATGTACTATTATACATTACATTCTCTTATCTTAATTGTTCATTCATGTTCAGTTATGTATGTCCATTATGTTCAGTTATATTCAGTCTTGTTCAGCTATGTTTAGTTCAATTATTTTCAATCATGTTCAGTATGTCCTTCATTTTTGTTATATTGATCTTGTTTGTTGTTATTCGTATTTGGTAACAACATGCTTTAGTTGCCTTCACATGATATGCAAGTAAGTTATCACCAGTAAGCATGATGTATGATATGCACGATTGTATGGTATGTTTCATCATATTATTGATTCATGGAGTCGACACCACTGAGCTTAACTTTATGAGGCCGAGTGGCCGAGTATGAGTTTGATATTATAAACCACTGTAGATGGATCCTGATAGAAGCATATCGATGCTCCACTGGGTAATTAGGCACACTACCTGATTTTTATCCCGTTTTAATGCTCCCCATGTTGGGAGGATACTAGTGACGTGTAAGGCCTCAGTCCTTTTGATTTTGGGTCGAGTTGGTTTGTTGGGCTCGAGTCGAGCTAAGAGTGTTAGATGAACGTTTGGTAAGCCATTTTAAATGTTTGGGTCATTTTCATCTAGGGCATTTTCTATGTAGGGCCTGTTGGAGATGGGCTGGTTGGATCTCTTGGGCCTGGGGGAGTTATTTGAACTTTTGAGCTAAAATCCCTTTTCAAAAATTTTGTTAAACTCATTAAAAGAGTAGGGGGTCCTTCCTTGTAATTTAGGAAAACCTTTACGTAAAGCCAACCTTAAATCCCCCGATTGTCTTTTCTTCATATGCATTTTTATTCCCTTCTTCCTGCTTTTCTTTGGAACCCAACCCTAGCAGCCATTTGAGAAAACTCAGACTTGATCTAGGAGCTTAGGAGCACATCATTGTCTCATCTTCTTCCTTTCTCTTGGTCTACTCTGATAGTGTCCACAACTCTAAAAGGGTTTGATTAGTAGTCGGATTTCGGGGCAGTGTTTTGCGCATAGTTTCGTCTTTAGATTTGGTTTTTGCATCAAAATCAAGGCAAGTGGATAACTGCAACTAAGGGTTTAATAATGGTTCCTTTTGATTAGTACTATTTATGAATGAACGTTATGGGTCTAATGTGTTTGGAAATTTGTAGATTGGTCATAGATTACACAGGTTGTTGTTTGGATGAAATGCACAAGAAGGGGCGAATTTGTGCACAAACACGATTGAGCCGTAGGCTAAACCACTGCTAGGCTACGGCTTATAGTCTAGAGAACCCTTTTTGTGATTTTGTGTTACAGCGAGCCTTATAGCCAGCCGTAAATGCTTTTACGGCTAAGCCATAAGGGTATCTACTACTAAGCCGTATTCACAGCTAGTTAAGTCATACATCCACCACGGCTAGCTTTAAAATGAACTACGGCTAAGCCGTAAGGGTATCTACTACTAATCCGTATTCATGGCTAGCTAAGTCGTACATCCACCACGGCTAGCTACAAAATGAACTATGGCTAAGTTGTGAATGCCCAGTAACTTCCACTTAAATTTGTAGTGCAATAGGTTAGGCTAAATGACCTTGATTGAAGAATCCAATCGCTTGGATTGCACGACAGGTAAAGTGACCTTAGGTAAGTGACTTTTAGGGTGTAGATCACTTAACTTGATATCATATCCTATGGCTAACTAAAAATAAATCAGCGTGAGATTTGGACTGAAAAACATGATTTGTTTCATTCTTAAAGGAGAGTTAGTTAAGTGTATACTTAGAATTGAATCTGACATGGGATAAGAATGTGAGTTTCGGGATGCAGTACATGATGGACACCGGTAGTGGATCATTAACATCGTGGGCTTATATTGTCATTCTGAGGGAGGTTTGATTCAAGGTGAATGTTTAACCAATTGAAGCTATTAAGTGATGTAAAGATTACCTTTAGAAATATGGAAAATATCATATGGGCATAATATACATCTAAATGGCTTATCCATGTCACTTTAATTGAAATAGTATGGATGTTGGAAATTGGAGATTTTATAACATGGTTTCATTGTGCATTAACATGCATATGTATTCGTATATATATATCTGACCGATTGCAGTTCGGAGGTGGACGTACTTCATCGAGTCAGCGTGTACTATGGAATATAGTATACAGTTGTGCCATTTGTTATATCTGAGGGAATACCTGTTTTTGTTTACTGTATCTGAGGGAATACCTATTTTTTTTACATTCATACCATTGGGTCTGCACTCATTACATTTGGGTAAAATGCAAAATATAATTTAACTCATTTGCTTAATAACATTACTTGTAGTTTACCCACTTCCCAGATTATGTCAATCTAACCCACTATTTTTGGTGTCTAGGTCCTGTTACAAGTGCCGAACTGCAGACTATACTAGAGATTCCGCCAGATGGCAGAGTTGTTAAGTGGAGAGTTAATGACATCGTCAGAAGTGTCTTAGCGTTGGAGCTAACATTGAAACATTAGATTATGTAATAAGGTAATGTTTGGGACCATTAGTTTATTAATTAAATTTATTTGTCTTGGAATTGCAACTTTAATTATTATGCTTTGAAGCACTTGACTTTGATTTTATTAGTATTGAAATTTGTTGTATGGTTAGTATATGATACTCAGTTGCGTAGATTATGGATTTCAGTTCTGCATGTAATTATGATTGCTTGATTACCAAGCATATCCTTACGAAGGACTTCGATCCACTTGAAATTAGGGCATGTGCTGTTATTTAAGAAAAATTTTAATTGACCTTAATTCTCATACCCCTAGAACTAGGTTTGGATCCGGCTTAGTTTTGGGTGTGTGATAGATGGTATCTGATCGCGCTTAAAATGACGTGCAAAATGTGTAATGGATTCAATGTCCAACATTCACGCATCTCAAGCGTTAAGAAGAATGAGAATTAATTACAGTTCATCATTAATTTTCCTTTGTTTACATGATTTCTAACGCCCTGACCGCGGGGATGTACGTTGTTTACATGAGTTTGCAAAGTTTACAACCCCTCCCTTAAGTCTTAGATGTGATCTCAATTTGGAAAATACAAGAAAATGTACACAAAGTGCAAGAAAATGCAAAAAAGAGGGAAAAAATGGGGGTGACTGTGACCCGCGGTCACTGCCCCAAGCCAGTGACCGTGGGTCACAGTCACTGGCACCTGCCAGTGACCGTGAGTCACGGTCACTGACAGGCACTGACTTTGCAGTAACTGTTTTGCCTCCGTTTTCGAGCTGTTCATGATGATTCTTGGGGTGTTGAACAACCATTGAGAAGATCGAATTCAACTATGGAATCGATTGAAAACTTTGTAATTCATCATTCGTGTTTACGGACTGTCTTTTGTTTAAGTCCAAAGAGGGTATCGCAGGAAGCCAAAGTTGTGTCATTCTAAACCTATGATTTGCAAGAAACAAAATGATGCCCAAAGGGGCTTGTTCACAACCTCTGTGATGATTAAGAAATCCCCCCGAATGAGAAAAACAAAGATGACAACGTTATCCTTCGAATCGTTGTTATTGCATGAACATAGTTCGTTCTTTAGCCACCCTCTCCATCCCTCCTCCTATGAATCTTCTTGCTCACCTTCGTAATTGATAAAAGGAGAGGAAAAATGACGTGGAATGCTGTTGTCCTTGCTTGAATGCTCTTGTGTTTTTTGAATTCTCTGTATGTTCACCCTATGCGTTCACTGTCCTCCTTCCTTCAAACACTACCCCTTTTATAGAGCCTTTGGTGGTTTTTAGCAGTTCCAGGGAGTTGAGGGGAGTTGTGGGAAGTTACACTTCAAAAGGAAGTGGAGAAAAACCATCAAAAACCGCAGGAAGCGTCCTTTAGGGGTCTGTGACTGCAGCCGCGGTCATGGACAAGGCCCAATTTTGGGCTTTTGCATTTGTGAACCGTTTTTACCTGTTTGGGGTCCAAACGAAGTCCAATCGCCACGAAACATGGAGGGATGCTTCTTGACACTATTTTGAGAGTATTATAGAAGTTTCAGCTTGTTTTGACTATTTGAAGTTGGTCAACTCCCATGATGAACAGGCCGCGGTCATGGATAAGGCCCAT
Organism: Sextonia rubra; assembly: GCA_037013555.1. Lineage (NCBI taxonomy): Eukaryota > Viridiplantae > Streptophyta > Magnoliopsida > Laurales > Lauraceae > Sextonia > Sextonia rubra. Next base: position 15,769,307 of record JASUAD010000014.1, on the reverse strand, counting down.
TTTTGTACTTTTGCATATGTGACTCGTTTTCATCTGTTTGAAGTCGGAACGAAGTCCAATCTTCATAAAACTTGGAGGGATGCTTTTTAACATTTTTTTGAGAGTGTCATAGAGGTTTCAGCTCGTTTTGACCATCTGAAGTTGGTCAACTCCCTTGATGAACAGGCCGCGGTCACTCCCAAGGCCCATTTTTGGACTTTTGCGTTTGTAACCTATTTTCACCTGTTTGGGGTCCGAACGAAGTCCAATCTTGACGAAACTTGGAAGGATGATTCTTGACACTATTTTTAGTATGTCATAGAATTTTCAGCTTATTTTGACGGCCTGAAGTTGGCCAAATCCCTGGATGAACAGGCCGCGGTCACTCCCAAGGCCCAATTTTAGGTTTTTGCATTTGCGACCCATTTTCACTTGCTTGGGGTCCGAACGAAGTCCAATCTTGACGAAACATGGCAAGATACTTCTTGAAACTATTTTGAGTGTGTCATAGAAGTTTCAGCTCATTTTGACCACCTGAAGTTGGTCAACTACTTGGAAGAACAGGCCGCGGTCACTCCCAAGGCCCAATTTCAGGTTTTTGCATTTGCGGCCCGTTTTCACTTGTTTAGGGCCCAGACAAAGTCCAATTGCCACGAAACTTGGAGGGATGCTTATTGACAATATTTTGAGTGTGCATGGAATTTTTGACTCACTTTGACCATCTGAAGTTGGTCAACTCCTTCATTGATTGGGCCGCGGTCACAGACAAGGCCCGTTTTTGGACTTTTGTATATGTGACCCGTTTTCACTAGTCTAGGGTCCAAACGATGTCTGATCGCCACGAAACTTGGATAGTTGCTTCTTGACACTATTTTGAGCATGTCATAGAAGTTTCAACCTGTTATGACTTTTGAAAGTTGGTCAACTCTCCGGTTGACTTTTTATGAAAGTGGGCTCTTTTCTCAGTTGTTTGAGGCCCAAATGACTTTGTTTTGGTTTGAAACTTGGAGGGATTGACGTCAGGAACATCTTGAAGTATTCCTCCACATTTCATCAGCTTTAGATTTGGGAAAGTATGATTTCGAATAGTGGCCTATTCATTGCATGTGTTAGGTCACCATTCACCCCACACTGAGGTATTCAGCTTGTTTTCTACCCGAACAACATCCAATTGACTTGAAAATTTGGAAGAGTAAATTTGAGCATTCGTTGGGTATTTGTTCCGAATTTCATCCGCTTTGGCCTCCTGGAAGTAAGATTTTAGCTAGTGACCTTCATAACTCGGTGTCACTGTCTTCTAAGCTGACATGCAGTGAAATTCAGACCAAACAGAGTCCTTTTACCTTAAAAATTTTCAGAATATCTTCTGAGAATAACTGAAGATTTGCGCCCAAATTTCATCAAATTTGGATATCAGGAAGCAGGACTTTGGTCAGTGACCCCATGGCTTAGGGGGGACTGACCTCAAGTTGACATGCTTGTGGCTTTTGGGTTCGATGATGTCTGTTCAACCCCAAATTTTGTAGGGCCTATCTTGGGCATCATTTGAGCTTCCTCTGAGAGTTTCAGCTAATTTGATCTTTATGGGATGTCACTCTGCACAGGGACCCACAGAGCATAGTATATGATTATCTGAACCAAGTTTGGATCCAAATGATGTCCAAATGCTCTGAATCCTTGAGGAGTATTCTTTAAATGTACTTGAAAGTATTTCGTTGAATAGGAGATTGCTTCAACATGTGGAAGTGCCAGGTCCCGCAGTGATTCCCAAGGAGCTAGCAAAGAGCCTCTGAAGCTGATCTCAGCTGAGATGAGGTCCAAGTGCTTGGAAAACTTTGGAGCTTTATAATCTAAAGCTTGTAATGCCTTCGCTGTATTATGTGAAAAATTTTATGGGTCAAAAAGTGTCCCCTCGAGGTACAATGATTATAGTGTAATAATCATTGTACCTCGAAATAGCCAAGTTGTGGGAATGATGGATGACTTGATGAAAAGACAGTTTGCCAAGGTAGGTTGTAGGCCTAAATTTGGGATTTTGAAAATATTGGTAAAAACAATGAAGGGTTTGATAATGGAAGTTTAAAAAAAACATAAGAATTCCAAATTTCTTTGCCCTATTTTCACGGATATCAAAAGTATCATCTCCGTGGGGACTGTGGGGAACACCCACAAAGGAATCCCTTAGGTATTTAGAAAATTCAGAAGTTTATGAATTTTGTTTGGATTTTGGAAATGAATTTGTTTTTCTTTTGACCTATTTTTCACAAATATCCAGAGTGGCATCTCTGTGGGGATGTGGGGAACACCCACAAAAAGGAATCCCTGAGGTTTTAAGAAAATCAAAGGTTTTAATTTAAAATGGATTTGGGTTTGGATTTTCATAGATTTTTGGTGCATTTTCAAAAATCGAAGTTTGGGTTTTGACTTGGCTTGACATGATTCAAAATGAGAGGCAATTTTGAAAGAGATTGGTTTTTGGCTTTTGTAGATTTTGATCCAAAGCAATTTGAAATGACAAATTTGGCTCAAGATTGGGTTTGTCCCAGGCTTTTGTAGATTTTGATTCGAAGCAATTTGAAATGACAATTTTGGCTCAAGATTGTGTTTGTCCCAGGATGAACTTAAAATTTGGATTAGGTTGGCTTTTAAGAAAACACACATTTTTGTTTGGGACAAAATGCCCAAAGTGGGTTCACCATGTTGTTTCTTGAGATAGAACCAAAACTTTGGCTGTGAGGAACATTGCAACCATAGATCATTACATTGTAGCAACAACTTTCATCCTTGAAAGATGATGTTCTGAAGCTTCGAGTCACCGTAGATGGCTTAGAAAAGTCTAGTTCAAAGAACCAGGCCTATGAAGAGTGCATTCTTGCCAAAGTAAAAGCGAAGCAGACAACCTTGAATGACTTCGTTCAATTCCTTGAAAGTGAAATGAGTATCAAACTGAATGAAATTGACGTTGATGCTGTTGTCCCAGCTTATCCAAGCTATAAAGGGCATGTCCTGAGGGAGGTGACTTGAGAAGTTCTTGGACTAGATTTCATCGCCGCAGCTTCTTGTATGACTCTTTTATCTTGATCAGCTTGGGTGGCCATGTATACATTGACTTCATTCTTTGTACTTAAACTTCAAATGAATATCAATGGAAAAACTTTTCTTTTCCTCCATTTTGTCATTGGTATAGGTGTTTGGTTTGATTTTGTGTGGATGTTTAAGGTGATTTGTATGGTTGGTTTGTTTGGTTTGGTTTTCTCAGATTTGTATGAGGGTGTGATTTACGATCTTTTGGATCCACAAATCGAAAATAAGAGAGTCATATAGGTGGACGTTATCCGGTGCCCATGTGTGAGGCTTTCTCTAGGGTCCATGACTTAATCCTTTTGGTGTCGAACGGGGTCAAACAAAGTGGATATTATCCTGTGCCGATGTGTGAGGCTTTCCCTGGATCCTTGACGTATTCCTTACAACAAAGATTTGGTTTTGGTTTTTGTTTAGATTTTGGTTATACAGGGTCTGCAAAAAGACTTGTCCTACATAACCGAAGGTAGTCATATAGGGTTTGCAAAAAGACTTATTCTTATAACCGAAGGTAGTCATATAGGGTCTACAAAAAGACTTGTTCTATACAACAAAGGATTAGCCATATGGGGTTTGTAAAAAGACTCATTCCACATTGTTGAGTTTTGCTATATACGGTATGCAAAAAGACTTAATCTATATAGCAGGATGTTACAATGGGTCTTGTAAGGACATTATCCAAGTAACAAAGGTTTGACTAGAGGGGTCGAAGGACTTGATCCTTGCAATCATTTTATACAAATATGAGGGATTTTGATTACGAGTCATAGGTTGTGAGGCTCGAAACCAGAGGATTTTGATTTTGGTTAGGAGTCATAGGTTGTGAGGCTTGAAACCAGAGGATTTTGATTTTGGTTAGGAGTGAGAATGTACACTATACATGGTTTGGGTACATTGTACATGGGGTTTGGGTGTACCAATGACATTCAAGTATAGTATTTCTTGAGAAGTTTTCCATTGATAAACATTATGCATTTGTCTCCTTCGAGTGTGAGGAGTGCGTGTGCACCATTGGAGTAAACCTTGTTGACAATAAAAAGTCCTTCCCATTTGACTTCAAATCTGCCTTTTGACATATGTGTGGAGAACATCTGCCTTTTGACTGCAAGGACTAAGTCTCCTTTCTTGTAAGCTCTGTATTTTGACCTTTTTGTCGAAAGATCCGACCATACGAGCTTGATACAATTCGATGCTTTGTCGAGCGGCAAGCCTTTTCTCATCAAGGCTCTCTAGCTCTTGGAGTCCAAGTTTGATATTCTTTTCTCTAGCATATTTGTTCATCATAGCTACCCGAAGAGAAGGAAGTTGAATTTATAAGGGTATCACAGCATCATAGCCATAAACCAAGGAATATGGTGTTGATTTGGTCGGACCACGAACAGAGTTCTTTGTGCCCACAATGCTTCAGGAAGTTTGGTACTCTAACACTTTTGTTGTTAGAGATCATTTTCTTCAAAATTTTGCAAATAGTCTTGTTGAAAGCTTCAGCAAGTCCATTAGCTGCAGTGTTATATGCAGTGGAGGGATAGCATTGGATTCTGCATTTGTCACATAATCTGTAGAATTTATCTTTGTTGAACTAAGGACCATTGTCATGATGTAGATGTTTAGGTACCCCAAAATGACAAATGATGTGAGTCTTCAAGAAGTAGAGGACTGTATCTGTTTTGACATTTTAATGTCTTGGAATGTGGTGAAATTCGATTAGCACAAATTTCTCCTTTATTTCATAAGCTTTGTTGAAGAAAGGAAGCATGTCCGGTTTTTTCACTTTATATTTGAGATTCATTTATTTGATTGCAAGTTATGAATCTCCATATAGTGATACCAAATTCCAAGGTTAGCTCGAGACCCATTATCAATGTCGTATACTCCACCATATTATTTGAACATGACTTGATTGATGAGAAGGAGTAAGGGACGTAGAATCTTTCTGGGCTACAGAAAAAGATCCCAATCCTGGAAACTAGATCTCCAAATTCATGTGTCCCTTTTACTACCTTTACAGCAGTTCATATTGAGAGAAAATAATAGATCATTTGGATAGATGATCACCCTGTGCACCAGCCTTTTTCACAAATGCCTTCAGTGGATTAGTATTGGAAACCAAATACATTTCATTGGAAATAATATAGTGGTGTAGTTTCCTCATTTTTCTTTTGAGCTAGCAATGCCCCTGGAGAATGATCAAGAGCTTGAATGTAGAGGATGAGAGGTTTGCCTGGAATTGAGGCTGAAAGGATCAGTGGGTTTATGAGATACTATTTGATATTTTCACAAGCTTTATCCCACACAAATGCAATTCCTTTCTTCATGAGTCTGGATAATGCTCTACACTTCTCAGATAAGTTTGAGATGAATTGGTAAATGTAGGTAAGTTTGCCCTGTAATCCTTTGAGTTATTTAAGAGTTCTCAGAGAAGGCATCTTCAATATAGCTTTGACTTTCACCGATCTCTTTGAGAGTCAGTTCTGCATCAGTGGCAACTTCAACCAATCGGGCTAAAGACTTAGTTTTATGACTAAGTATGATAGCCTTGATTTCTGGTCGCAAATTGGTTTTGCACATTTCGATCGTTGCCCTTTGAGATGGTTGTTTCAAGCATTTATACGATAATGCTCTTCATCTATTGATAAAGGCCTGTGCAGTTTCGTTGTCTCCCTGCCTGGTGTTGCTGAGCATAGCAAAGGTGACTGTCTAATCCTCCTTCTGAAAATTGAGTAAGAACTTCTCTTCTGTGATCGGCCATGTCATGAAGGAGAGTTCTAGTAACTGCTTGTACCAATTGAAGGCGACTCCTTTCAATGTGCTGACGAATAGTCTTATTTTTAGTGCATCTAACTCTGACAGGCTTCCTAGGAGTGATTTGAAATGCACAATATGCTGATATGCTGACCCCTTTCCAAGGTATGGTTGGAAAGTCATAAGTTTATAATCTGGTGGAAATGGAACCAGATCAAATTCCAGAGGATACTTAGGTGTAATACCTTTCTTTTTCATCATGGTCTCCACTTTTGATTTTGTCAGTATCTTTTCAACTTCTTTAAAGGTTACATGTTTTTCAGGATCTGCATGATGACCAAGGATTGATGAATGATCACCACCAGTAAAACTTGCAGCTATTACCTTGTCCGTTAGGCACTTAAATTGGGCTGTGAGAAGGTCAATTTTAGTGGCATTCTCCATGATCATTGCTTGTTCTCTTCTATTGGCGAATAGAAGATTTATTTGAGCTCCAACCGGACCATCTAGTTTATCTGTTAAGATTTTCGATTGGGCAGTCAAATGGTCAATCATAGCTCATTGTTGTTTGACAATATCACTGATATTGTCATTTTCATTTTTACCAGCATCTTTTTCGTTAGCATCTCTACTTCCACTAGCATCGTCATTTCCATCTTTGCTAGTTCCACTTCCTTCAGCCATAAATACAGTGCACTGACGGGGATAGGGTGATGCTAATGCCTGAGGAGTGGATTAACTATCTTTTATATTCAAGATAGTGATAAGATTATTGTCAGAATCAGTTTCGACATGACCTTCAGAAGTACTGCTTGAGTGGGAGTCTGAATCAGACCCCTGTGATTGAGTCCAAGTCATACTCCGAGTAATTCTTCGAATTGAACCTAGCCCGACCATGTAAGACGAGGTCAAGTTCGGTTCATCTTCTTTAATCACCCATTTCTGAGTGATCTTGCGCTACGATAGCTCCTGAGTTTGGTCCTTGTAGTGGACTAAAGCTTTCTTCTTGATTTGGTTAGCTATTCGAACTGCCAAAGCTTGATCTTTAAACGTGGTAACTAGTGGCCTGGAAGTGCTGGCAACACGTTCCCAATCCATGGAGTTGGCAGCGGAAAGTGAAAGGATGTCAATAGCACTATCTTCTTCTTTTTCTTTTGCCCCTTCCTATGTTGGAGCGAATCCTTGAAACAAGTAAGATCAGTTGAATTATTGATGACCAATCGCTCAACTTGCCACTTGTCTTTAACGCCATGTGATAAACCCTGGGGTGAAAATGGCGGCAATGATGCCACAATGATGGAGGGTAGACGCCTCCTGCCAAACCTTCGTCCCTCTTTTTGAGTTAGAAGGTAAAAGGTATTCTCTTCAAGTGTGGCCAAGGGTTTGTTTTTAGCCTTATTGGGTTTTAGAGTATGTGGTTGAGGTGACCACATGCTGTATCTTGGGATGGATGCACCTTTCTGGGCCTTCTTTCGAGTCGGGAACTGTCGGAGGTCCTCTGATGTTTACTTGGTAATAACCCGTTGGTTGGGCTGAGTAGGTGATGACTTTAAGCATTGAGCAGTCACTGAATGTGACTTGCCAAGTGTCACCAACTTATGATCCGTGAATCGGACCTGCCTTGCCCCCAGACGAGGCTTGGTGATATGAAGCTTGCTGCCTTCTGATTTTAGCTTATGATTTGGTTCCTCTTGAACCTTGTTGAAAACTCCAAACGGATTCTGGGCATATTTGGAAACCGAAGATTTGGGAGTCTCAGTCTTCTTGATGGATTTAGGGGTCACTAATGACCCATTTGGATCAGCCGAAGTCATGGAGCCCGTTGGAGTAGAGAGTCCTTAGAAGACGGGACTCTCGACGTAGGGGCAGTAGAGTCCATTCGAGCATTTTTCGGTGCTCTTGCAGTTGGTTTTTTTTGGGTTACAGAGATTTCAAAGAGTCTCTCCTTGGCCTCATTAAAAGTAATGATTTGGGAACCCATGATATCTCTGCAAAAACAATTCCAATGGACTATATTAGTGGTATAACCTAACATGGCTGCCTCTTGAACTAGCCAGAATGGTTTATAGATGTCATCTGAACCAACATGGTTTTGAACCAAAATGGTTAGATATAGGCATAAATCCCATCTCATTGTGCTATGCTGACTGTCCTAGCTATCAGAATTTTGGCAGCATTTCGGGACCACATAGTAAGGCTTAAAAGCATGCTAAGCTGACTAGACCTGGTTACCACAATTTTGGCAGCATGTCAGGGCCATCTGTGTCAGTCTTATAAGCAAGAAAGGGTTGGATCTAATCAAAGGGATAGGGCCTACAGGATTGAGCCTCCATCACTACCACAATAATCAAATAGGATCCATCAGTGCATGACACTGGACAGTGCATAATTGCAATGTCGTTGATCTATCACTGATTTAATAAAACATTTATTTGGGTCAAAGCCCCTTGGACTAAATCATCACTTAAAGCATGAAAGGGTGTGATTTGGTCCATGCACATTAAGGTGCAAGTTCCCTCAACTAAATCTCCCCAACTAAATCTTCCAATAAAATGGCAAAATTATGCACTTCGAGGTGCCTAATGCCTTCATTTGAATGATAAAAGAATGCACGTCAAGGTGCAAAATCTCTTCATTAATGTTTCCAAACCCATCGTAGACATCAAGGTTTTGCATGGGTGTCTTCAAAGGCCAAACAAGCCATTTTTAGCAATAAAACAAGTCAGTGACCGTGACCCACGATCACTGCCTATTTTCCATTGATTCCCGCGGTCACAGCACATTTTACACACTTTCCCGTGGTCACAACACTTTTCAGCACAACAGCAGCAGTTTTCAGCACAACAGCAGCAGTTTTCAGTGCAACAGTATCACTTTTCATGCATTTTTAACCAAATTTAATTACAAATTAGGGCAAGAAATTCCCCACAGACGGTGCCAATCTTCTGATCGTGCTTAAAATGATGTGAAAAATGTGTAATGGATTCAATGTCCAACATTCACGCATTTCAAGCGTTAGGAAGAATAAGATTTAATTACAGTTCATCATTAATTTTCCTTTGTTTGCATGGGTTCTAACGCCCTGACCACGGGGATGTAGGTTGTTTACATGAGTTTGCAAAGTTTACAACCCCTCTCTAGAGTCTTAGATGTGATCTCAATTTGCAAAATACAAGAAAATGTACACAAAGTGCAAGAAAATGCAAAAAAGAGGGAAAAAAATGGGGGTGATCATGACCCGCGGTCACTGCCCCAAGCCAGTGACCGTGGGTCACGGTCACTAGCACTTTCCAGTGACCGTGAGTCACGGTCATTGACAGACAGTGACTTTGCAGTAATTGTTTTGCCTCCGTTTTCGTGCCGTTTGTGCTGATTCTTCTTCCAAACTTTTTAAAGTGCTAAGACTCCTTTTTTATGACTCTTAGGGTGTTGAACAACCGTTGAGAAGATTGAATTCAACTATGGAATCGATTGAAAACTTTGTAATTCATCATTCGTGTTGACGGACTGTCTTTTGTTTAAGTCCAAAGAGGGTATCGTAGGAAGCCAAAGTTGTGTCATTCTAAACCTATGATTTTCAAGAAACAAAATGATGCCCAAAGGGGCTTGTTCACAACCTCTGTGATGATTAAGAAATCCCCCCGAATGAGAAAAACAAAGATGACAACGTTATCCTTCGAATTGTTGTTACTGCATGAACATAGTTCGTTCTTTAGCCACCCTCTCCATCCCTCCTCCTATGAATCTTCTTGCTCACCTTCGTAATTGATAAAAGGAGAGGAAAAATGACGTGGAATGCTGTTGTCCTTGCTTGAATGCTCTTGTGTTTTTTGAATTCTCTGTATGTTCACCCTATGCGTTCACTGTCCTCCTTCCTTCAAACACTACCCCTTTTATAGAGCCTTTGGTGGTTTTTAGCAGTTCTAGGGAGTTGAGGGGAGTTGTGGGAAGTTACACTTCAAAAGGAAGTGGAGAAAAACCATCAAAAACTGCAGGAAACGTCCTTTAGGGGTCTGTGACCGTAGTCGTGGTCACGGACAAGGCCCAATTTTGGGTTTTTGCATTTGTGAATTGTTTTTGCCTGTTTGGGGTCCAAACGAAGTCCAATCACCACAAAACTTGGAGGGATGCTTCTTGACACTATCTTGAGAGTATCATAGAAGTTTCAGCTTGTTTTGACCATTTGAAGTTGGTCAACTCCCTTGATGAACAGGCTGCGGTCACTCCCAAGGCCCATTTTTGTACTTTTGCATATGTGACTCATTTTCAATCTGTTTGAGGTCCGAACGAAGTCCAATCTTCATAAAACTTGGAGGGATGCTTCTTGACACTATTTTGAGAGTGTCATAGAGGTTTCAGCTCGTTTTGACCATCTGAAGTTGGTCAACTCCCTTGATGAACAGGCCACGGTCACTTCCAAGGCCCATTTTTGGACTTTTGCATTTGTGACTTATTTTCACCTGTTTGGGGTCCGAACGAAGTCCAATCTTGACAAAACCTGGAAGGATGATTCTTGACACTATTTTTAGTGTGTCATAGAATTTTTAGCTTATTTTGACCGCCTGAAGTTGGTCAAATCCCTGGATGAACAGGTCGTGGTCACTCCCAAGGCCCAATTTCAGGTTTTTGCATTTGCGACCCGTTTTCACCTGTTTGGGGTCCGAACAAAGTCCAATCTTGACGAAACTTGGAAGGATACTTCTTGACACTATTTTGAGTGTGTCATAGAGGTTTCAGCTCATTTGGCCCATTTGAAGTTGGTCAACTCCCTGGAAGAACAGGCCACTGTCACTCCCGAGGCCCAATTTCAGGTTTTTGCATTTGCGACCCGTTTTCACTTGTTTAGGGCCCAAACAAAGTCCAATTGCCACGAAACTTAGAGGGATGCTTCTTGACACTATTTTGAGTGTGTCATAGAATTTTTGACTCACTTTGACCATCTGAAGTTGGTCAACTCCTTCATTGATTGGGCCGCGGTCACGGACAAGGCCCGTTTTCGGACTTTTGTATATGTGACCCGTTTTCGCTAGTCTAGGGTCCAAACGATGTCTGATCGCCACGAAACTTGGATAGTTTCTGCTTGACACTATTTTGAGCATGTCATAGAAGTTTCAACCTGTTATGACTTTTGAAAGTTGGTCAACTCTCCGGTTGACTTTTTATGAAAGTGGGCCCTTGTCTCAGCTGTTTGAGGCCCAAATGACTTTGTTTTGGTTTGAAACTTAGAGGGACTGACGTCAGGAACATCTTGAAGTATTCCTCCACATTTCATCAGCTTTGGATCTGGGAAAGTATGATTTCGAACAGTGGCCTATTCATTGCATGTGTTAGGTCACCATTCACCCCACACTGAGATATTTAGCTTGTTTTCTACCCGAACAACATCCAATTGACTTGAAAATTTGGAAGAGTAAATTTGAACATTCTTTGAGTATTTTTTCGGAATTTCCTCCACTTTGGCCTCTTGAAAGTAAGATTTTAGCTAGTGACCTTCATAACTCGGTGTCACTGTCTTTTAAGCTGACATGCAGTGAAATTCAGACTAAACGGAGTCCTTTTAACTTAAAAATTTTCAAAATATCTTCTGAGCATAATTGAAGATTTACGCTCGAATTTCATCAAATTTGGATATCAGGAAGTAGGACTTTGGTCAGTGACCCTATGGCTTAGGGGGGGCTGACCCCAAGTTGACATGCTTGTGGCTTTTGGATTCGATGATGTCTATTCAACCCCAAATTTTATAGGCCTATCTTAGGCATCATTTGAGCTTCCTCTGAGAGTTTCAGCTAATTTGATCTTTATGGGATGTCACTCTGCACAAGGACCCACAGAGCATAGTATATGATTATCTGGACCAAGTTTGGATCCAAATGATGTCCAAATGCTCTGAATCCTTGAGGAGTAGTCTTTAAATGTACTTGTAAGTATTTCGTTGAATAGGAGCTTACTTCAACATGTGGAAGTGCTAGGTCCCGCAATGATTCCCAAGGAGCTAGCAAAGAGTCTCTGAAGCTGATTTCAGCTGAGATGAGGTCCAAGTGCTTGGAAAACTTTGGAGCTTTATAATCTAAAGCTTGTAATGCCTTCGTTGTATTATTTGAAAATTTTTATGGGTTAATAGTATCAAAGCGAGGTTAAGTTTTAAATGTTTTAAAAAATGTTAAAACGTAGATCAAATGTGAGGATTAGAAATTTAAGTGGGAACTTTGGGGTTTTGATGCATATAATCGTATACAAACTTTAGCATTATTTTAAAGGTTGCAAGAGTTTGTTACTTTCTGCATGTTTGGTCGTTTAGTCTCTAATGAATGATTGTTTTGCAGACATGGCACCTAGAACATGGAAGACAAAAGCCAACCCATCTAGTTCGAAGTCAGGTGAGCCTAGTGATATAGCTAACGATTCAATACAAACTCTACTTTAGACTATGTCGGCCCAGTAGTGACGTCAGGATTAGCAGTTGGCGTAGTTGTTGGAAGCTGTGTGGAGGATAAATCAACCTCATGCGATACATGTAACTTAGCCACTAATAATGCAACAATCAATGTTTGTGGTACGGCCTCAGCTAATGGATCAAGCAGCATTTTAGACCAGTGTACTTGAGACTTTGCAGAGGATTGGGCATCCTCAGGTTGTTGTTGCCCCCAGACCAAGGATCCAAATGATATTTTTAAAATGTTTAAGAAGAGGGGCCAACTGGAGTTCAACGGGAGCGAAGATCCAATGGTAGCAGAGGAATTTCTCATCCAAGTTGAGAAGATACTTGAAACCTTGGTTTGCATAGGGGTACAGAAGGTTAAGTTAGCAAGTTCTATGTTTTGAGATGTGGTAGAGAGGTGGTGGACTACCGTTAAGGAAACGTATGAGGGGATCACTGAAGAGGTGTCTTGGACTATTTTTGTAATCAATTTCAAGAGAAGTGTGTACCAGATCATGTTCGTATTCAGAAAAAGATAAAGTTTAATAAGTTAAAGTAAGGGAATTTGTCTGTTTGGGAGTATAAGCTGTAGTTTACCCATCTTTCTTATTTCGCACCAACTCTCATCACTCTAGAAAGTGAGAGGACTTGACTGCTCCTTGATGGCCTTAAACTAGAAATACTACTACATGCCAAGTCACAAATTCTGAATTCCTACCAGGAATATTAGGATAAAGCATATTGGGTCGAGGAGGTGATTGGGCGCATGGCCCTTTCGAGCCAATCCAAGCAGAAAGTTACTTCATCTCTAGCCCCATAACACCAATTTAAGAAGTAGAAAAGGGAGTCTTATGGCATTTGTGGCAATAATCACTCAACATCTAAGTGCTGGAGGCAGACAGAAGGGTGTTTTCACTATGGAGGCACTAGTCATCAGGTCAAGGGCTGCCCTAAGAAGAAAGGCCAACAGCATTGGCAGACATCTACATAGGGAGCTCTTATTCAAGCATAACCATTGAGATAGGTAACACTAGCTCCTCCGCAACAACCATGATCTCAAGCGCCACAGTAACAGATGCAGTTGTACCGACCTCCGCAGTAGCCCCGACCTTAGAGAGGACCTCAATGACCCCAAAGGCGTAACAAACAGCAACCAAGGTCCCAGCAGGAATGTAGAGTGTATGCAATGACTCAATAATAGGCTGATGCTGTAGAGAACATTGTGGAAGGTATTATTTCTTGTGATAACAATGCTAAAGCTTTGTTTGACCCTGGCCCTACACATTCGTAGATCTCCCTTAGGTTTACCTCACAAATTGATGTTAAAGCAGCTAAGCTACCATTTGATTTAGTTATGGCTACCCTAGTGGGTAAAAAGGTTAATTGTTTGAAGTACTACCCTTATTGCAAATTAGTAATAAGTGGGGTTGTGCTAAAGGCTGATTTAATACTGTTGATGATGAATGACTTTAATGCCATTTTGGGTATGGATTGGCTTGCTGCTCATGATGCAGTGGTGAACTATCGTACTAAGACAGTTAAGTTGACAGCGATGATAGCGCCATTGTGCAGTTTGTGGGATCTAAAAAGAAGGTTGTTACTCATATGATCTCAACTATTAAGGTTATGATGTTGTTGATGAAATGTTTTGAGGGGTTTATAGCATTTATCACGAAGGATAAACGGACTAAAGCGGTAGAGTAGACACCAGTGGTGTCTGAATTTTTGGATGTTTTCCTAGATGACATTCCCAGATTGATGCCAGTCTATGAGATTGACTTTAAAATTGAGCTTGTGCTAGGCACAGCTCCGATCTCAAAAGCCCTTTATAAGATGACTCCAGTTAAGTTGAGAGAACTCAAGGAGTAATTGCAGGAGCTGTTAGATAAGGGTTTTATTAGATCGAGTATCTCTCCTTGGAGGGCTCTAGTGTTATTTGTTAAGAAGAAGGATGGTTCTATGAAAATGTGCATTAACTACAGACAACTTAATCAAGTGAACATCAAGAACAAGTACCCTTTACCTAGAATCGATGAATTGTTTGATCAATTGCAGGGTGCTCAGTATTTTTCCAAGATCAATTTGAAGTCAGGATATCATCAGTTAAGGGTACAAGAATGGGACATTCCCAAGAATGTATTTAGAACTAGATATGGTCACTACGAATTTTTAGTGATGTTTTTTGGGTTGACAAATGTGCCAGCAGCTTTTATGGTTATGATGAATAGGGTGTTTGCACAGTACTTGAAGCAGCTCATGGTGGCATTTATTGATGATATCCTTGTATATTAAAAGAGTCAGGAAGAGCATGCTCAGCACCTTTGTACTGCGTTACAACTGTTGAAAGAACACCAATTGTATGGTAAGGTGAGTAAATGTGAATTTTGGTTGGAGTCGGTAGGATTCCTTAGTCATTTCATCTTCAGGGAAGGTTTAGTGACGGACATAGTAAAGATTGAAGCGGTGTTAAAGTGGAAAAGGCCCAAACAGTATCAGAAATCCAAAGTTTCCTAGGCCTTGCAGGTTATTACCATAGATTCATGGAAGGATTTTCCACAATAATAGCCCCACTGTCGAGATTGACTTGTAAGGAAGTTCCTTTTGTGTGGAATGAGGATTGTGAGCAGAGTTTTCGGGAATTGAAAAAAAGATTGACCACAGCCCCTGTATTGACCCCACCTGCTAGCAATGATGGTTTTGTGATTTTCACTAATGCATCCGGAGTTGGACTTGGTTGTGTCCTCATGCAAAATGGGAAGGTGGTAGCATATGGGTTCGGACAGTTAAAGGAGCATGAATGGAAGTATGCAACCTATGACTTGAGGTAGCAGCAGTGGTCTTTGCTTTGAAAATATGGAGACATTATCTTTATGGAACTACTTTTGAAGCGTATTCAGACCATAAGAGCTTCCAGCATCTCTTTACGCAGGGTAAATTAAACATGAAACAGAGGAGGTGGATGGAGTATATCAAGGATTATGATTTTGGGTTGAAATACCATCCAGGAAAGGCTAATGTAGTGGCAAATGCTCTAAGCAGAATAGCAACATTTACGGGTGGATTGATTGTAGAATACTTTTAGGTTCGATGTTTGGAAGGTATGGATGTTTATTTCTAACCTATCAGTGAACAAACAGTGTTGGCTAATATAATCTCATGGGAACCTGAGTTACTTCTGAGGATCAAAGAACACTAGCTATTAGATCTCGAGATAATAAGAACCAAAGATCATATAGATGAAAGGCCTGAGTTTAAGTTGGGAGATGGTATTTTGTGTTATAAAGGCAGAGTTTGTGTGCCCGATTTTCTATACTTGAAGGATGAGATTATGGTAGAGGCACATCACACTCAGTATACTATTCATCTAGGTGGTATCAAGATGTATCAGGATCTGAAGAATCATTACTGGTGGAAGAATATGAAAAAGGATATGGCATAATTTATTAGAAAATGTTTCGTTTGCCAGTAGGTTAAAGCAGATTATAGAAAACTCCCAATTCTTTAGCATTAGTTGAAGATTTTTCAGTGGAAGTGGGAGCACATAACCATGGATTTTGTGTCATGATTGGCTAATAACATAAGGGATTTGACACAATTTGGGTGATAATGGACCATTTAACTCAGTCAGCTCACTTTGTACCATTCAAGACTGGTCAAGGAATGGAGAAAATGGTAGATTTGTTTATCAAGGAGGTGATAAGATTGTGTAAAGCACCAGTTTCTATTGTCTTTGATCGGGTAGTAAGTTCGTATCTCATTTTTGGGTATCATTGCAGGAAACTTTGGAGGCCAAGTTGAGTTTCTGTATCGCTTACCATCCCCAAATTGATGGGCAGATAGAGCAGACCAACCAAACCTTGGAAGATACGTTGAGGGCATGTATCTTGGGTTTCAAAACCAGTTGGGATGAAAGCTTGGTTTTGTGTGAATTTGCAAATAACAACATCTATCATTTTAGTATTGGCATGGCACCTTTTGAGGCACTGTATGGGAGAAGAAGCAGAACTCCTACATGTTAGGTAAATTTCGGTGCTCATAGTTTCCATGGACTGTTTGTGGTGGGAGAGTCTAATGACAAGATCAAGCAAATTCAAGATAGGCTGAAGGTTGCTTGCAGTTGCCAAAAGAGTTGTGCAGATAAGAGAACGACAGAGCTGAAGTTTGATGTTGGTGACGATGTGTTTCTGAAGGTATCGCCTACGTGTGGTACCTTATGGTTTGAGCAGAAAGGAAAACTATCCAGAAGATATGTGGGACTGTTCCAGATTATCAGTAAGGTCAATGAGGTGGTTTATCAGTTAGCACTGCCACCAAAGCTATCAGGTGTTCATAATGTCTTCCATGTTTCTATGTTGAGGAAGTATCTAACAGATCCCTCGCACGAGTTGCAGTATGAACTGTTGCAACTGCTGGATGATATAACCTATATTGAGCAGCTGGTGGGGATTATCGACACCAAAGAGCAAGTGTTAAGGAATTGCGTCATCCACCGGGTGAAGGTTTAATGGAGTCATCATCGTCCAGAGGAAGCAACGTGGGAGCTTAGAGATGAAATGAAAAAGGAAAATCCGCACCTTCTTCCTTAGGTATGTTAGTCATTTGGAGGACCAAATGTTCTTAAGGGGTGGGGGTGAGCTGTCAGGCCCTATTCCTTTTGATTTTAGGTCGAGTCGGTTTGTTGGGTTCGAGTCAAGTTGAGAGTATTAAATGGACGTTTGGTAAGCCATTTTAAATGTTTAGGTCATTTTCATCTAGGGCATTTTCTATGTAGGGCCTATTGGAGATGAGCTGGTTGGATCTCTTGGGCTTTGGTCTGAGTTATTTGACTTTTTGAGTGAAAAACCCTTTTCTGAAATTTTGTTAAACTCACTAAAAGAGGAAGGGTCCCTTCCTTGTAATTTAGGAAAACCTTTACGTAAAGCCAACCCTAAATCTCTCGATCATCTTTTCTTCATGCGCACTTTTCTTCCCTTCTTCCTCCTTTTCTTGGCAACCCAACCCTAACAGCCATCTGTGAAAACTCAAACTTAATCTAGGAGCTTAGGAGCGTATCATTGCTTCATCTTCTTCCTTTCTCTTGGTCTACCTCTGATAGTGTCCATAACTCTGGAAGGGTTTGGTTAGTAGTCGGATTTGGGAGTGGTGTTTGGCGTACAGTTTCGTCTTCAGATTTGGTTTTGGGCATCGAAATTAAGGCAAGTAGGTAACTGCAACTAAGTGTTTAATAATGGTTCCTTTTTATTAGTATTGTTTATGAATGAAGGTTGTGGGTCTAATGAGTTTGGAAATTTGTAGATTGGCCATAGATTACACAGGTTGTTATTTGGATGAAATGCCCAAGAAGGGGAGAGTCTGTGCGTAGACATGGCTGAGTCGTAGGCCAAACCATGGCTAGGTTATGACTCATAGTCTAGAGAACCCTTTTTGTGATTTTGTGTTATAGCGAGCCTTATAGCTAGTTATAAATGCTCTTACGGCTAAGCCGTAAGTGTATCTACGGCTAAGCTGTAAGAGGATATACGGTTAAGCCGTATCCGTGGTGAGCTAAGTCATACATCCACCATGGTCTAGCCGTTAAATGAGCTATGGCTAAGCCATGAATGCCCAGTAACTTCCACTTAAATTGGTAGTGCAATATGTTAGGTTAGTTGACCTTGATTGAAGAATCAAACCGCTTGGATTGCACGACAAGTAAAGTGACCTTAGGTAAGTAACTTTTAGGGTGTAGATCACTTAACTCGATATCAGTCTGACGGTTAATTAATAAATATATCAGCATGAGATTTGGACTGAAAGACATGATGTGTTTCGTTCTTAAGGGAGAGTTAGTAAAGTGTACACTCAGAATTGAATTAGACACGGGATGAGACTGTGAGTTTCGAAATGCACTACATGATAGACACCGGTAGTGGATCATCAACATCGTGGGCTCATATTGTCATTCTGAGGGAGGTTTGATTCAAGGTGAATACTTAACCAACTAAAGCTATTAGGTGGTGTAGAGATTATTTTTAGAAGAAATATCGAAAATATCATATGGGCAAAACACACATCTAAATGGTTTAACCATATCACTTTAATTGAAATAGTAGGATGTCGGGAATTGGAGATTTTATAACATGGTTTCACTATGCATCAGCATACGTGTGTATTGTGTATATATATATTTGACCAACTATAATTCAGAGGTAGACGTAAGCCATTGGGTTAGTTTGGAATATAGTACACAGTTGTGCCATTTGTTATATTTGAGTGAATACCTATTTTTGTATATTGTATCTGAGGGAATACCCCTTTTTGTGTATTCATACCATTAGGTTTGCACTCATTACATTTGGGTAGAATGTAAAATATAATTTAACTCATTTTCTTAATAACATTACTTGCAGTTTACCCCCTTTCCATATTATGTCAATCTGACCCATTACTTTTGATGTTTGGGTCTCGTTACCGGTGCTGAACCGAAGGGTCAAGTGATATAACACTCCGACCCAGCTTGACCTCGTTTAGCGGCTAGTTAATCTTGTTTTCATTGCTAATCGTGTTTTGTTTGTGTTTTATTTTCGTTACGGGTCATGGATAGGTAGTTGGGTTGAGTTTGACCTGGATTAAGTAGACCAAGCCCTTTTTCGTAATTTTAGCTTTTCTAAGACATGGTCATTTTTGCATCATCTTGATGTCAACACATGTCTTTCATTGAGCTCGTCAACTTTCGTAACTACGTCATTTGCAACCGATGTCATGTGATTCGATTGGACCTGGATTTGACTCAAACTGAAAATACACTTCTACCTTGGACTCTCTTGTAATTCGAACAACCCATTAACTTATATATATTTCATCCATCGACCAACACCTCGTTCTCTCTCATTTTCTTCCTCAACTGCACGTGGAAATCTCTCTCTCTTTCACTTGAATTCTCTTCTCCAAATTTCTCTCCTCCAACGATCAAGAGGAAGTTGGGTCCTTGCATGTGAGGTGGGTGGATTTCCTTCCATCCCTCTCGTCTCCTTTCTCTATCTCTTTTCCTTCTTGTTTCTCATTGCATGGTGTGTCTGTGATTCCAATTCTCATGCATGCATGTGGTTTGATTTGTGTTAGGTTGTGTTTGGGCTTTAGGACAACAAATTGTGCAATTGAATTCCAATTGAGGCAAGTATAACCATAACTTGTATGAACCCATGTTGGTATGCATTTGATTTTGGTTAATTCACATGAGTTTGTATGGAAAAATGTGTGTCCAGCCCATTTGGTTAGTATTCTATCCCTTTCTATTGGAAATTTGCAAATTCTGATGAATTCCCAGACTTTCTGTATTTGCTTCAGAAATTTGACATCGTGCACGTACGGCTAAGCCGTATGGCACTTACGGCTCAAAGTCCAGAGAGGAGAAAAACCCAGTTTTCCTCTACGGCTAGGGCACGGCTAAGCCGTGGATTGCCCTACGGCTAAGACGAAGCTCAGCCGTGGCCCAGCCGTAGATCAATACAGGGTGCATTTTTGGATTTAACTGAGAGTACGCAAATGGACAGACCTTCTACGGCCCAGCCACGGCTAAGCCGTAGACCACACACGGCTAAGCCGTAGCACACACACGGCTGAGCCGTATCCACACTAGACTAGGTGTAATGGAAAGACCGATATGGCCTTCATGATAGAATGTAGAGCACCTAGACTTGCCCAACGGAATATGACACAATGCGTGAATGATCTCGAGGGCTGCGAATCATTCATGTTCGTTATCCGGATGTTAAGCACCTCCCCATGGGTGTTGGTTTAAGGGACTTCGTGCACCGCCCGATTCAATGCAACACTAGACAACAATGCATCGAATAACTTAAAACTACATCATCATGCACGGTTAGAAACACCGGATAATTAGATTAGAATTGGTTTGTAAATACAGACGATTCGATTTCGCGTGATTTGTTGCACAACATATTGCTTTCGATCAGTGATCTCAACTCTCTAACATGTTTACTTGTGTTCAGTTATATTCGCATTGTGGTTCTTTACCTTGAGTATGCATGTATAATTTGTTTTCAGATATGCACGTATGATATGTTGTCACGATCTACTCAGGGTTTTCATGATTGACTCCTTATGGTCAGGCACTACTTAGCCTCAGTCTTAGGATCCCGACGGGGTGAATTTGGTATAGTTATATGGACTTGCTGCAGTAAGGATATGTCTTGGGGAACCGGACCCCAGGAAACCGAGACCCATTGTACCCTGGCCCGGACAATGGTGTTCTTTGCATGTTATAAGATCCCTCTTTTGGGAGCATATGGTAATGTAGTAGCCACTAGTTATGTACACAGCATGTATTCATTGATTCACTTAGCATATTTCTTTCTTGCATGACAGCCTAGTATACGAAAATGCCTTCTTTAATTTACATGACGTTCTTTATTCTATTAGACACAGCGTGTGTTAACTTGCTATGGTTTATACTTTGCTGAATCTTCGTATTCACGGTTGTTTTTGGTGTTGCAGGCCCAGATACCCCTGCCGAACCCTCGCCGGTCGGCCAGACTCCAGATGAGACCCTCGGGGCCCCATCAGGCCTAGAGGAGTGGATGTGATCACTCCACGGGAGAGCGTTCTTGGCATGCATCATTGGAGTCTTGTTTTGAGGATTTGCTCACTTGTTTATATGTCATGACTGTATATGTTATTTTGTTCTTTTTTTTTTTTATAAAAACTTCATATGTAATTATGTCAGTTCGTTCTTGGTATTCTATTCTTGTACTGTTAGTTTAATGTTTCTGATATTTACAGCTTCCGCGTACATGTTTGGCACGTGTGAATGTTCCCTTGTGCTTGTGCATTTAGACTCGGTCTACGTGTACAGGCACAGGAGTACGTGTGTCATTAGGTTTGGCTTTTGCTAACCCCCGAACCCTGGGCTCGGGTTGTGACAGGTGATACAGGAGATTTCGTCAGATGGCGGAGTTGTTGAGTGGAGCGTCGATGACATCGTCTACGGTGTCCTATTGTTAGTGCTGAGATCGAAACATTAGATTATGTAATAAGGCCATGTTTGGGGCCATTAGTTTATTTATTAAATTTATTTATCATGAAATTACAAATTTAATTATTATGCTTCGAAGCACTTGACCTTGATTTTATTATTATTGAAATTTTTTGTATGGTTGATATATGATACTCAGCTGTGCAGATTATGGATTTTAGTTCCACATATGATTATGGTTGCTTAATCACCAAGCATCTCCTTACGAAGGACGTCGACTCACCTGGAATTAAGGCCTGTGTTGTTATTTAAGAAAAATTTTAATTGGCCATAATTCTCTACCTCTAGAACCGAGTTTGGATCCGGCTCAGTTTTGGGAGTGTGACATGACGTGGATAGCCAAATTCGTAAGTATTTTTTTGTTATATATAATTCTCATACATATGTTTTATTATATGCTCACATGCCTAGACACGCCTTTTAACCTCTATTTAAATTATCATGTCCTAATTCTATTTGGTATACCATGTGATTTATTACTTGCTTAGTTCTTGTTGAGTAGTCATACTTAGGATGCTACCCTTGGAGTTGTAGGAGCAGATCCCAGCCTAAACCCGGTTATCATCTCACATCCGGAGGATCTCGCATAGGTTCCTTCAGGATTAGTTAAGTGGACACTTGATGATATCTTTTATTAGGCAAACTCAATAGAGCGTCTCACGGTTATAACAGTTAGGATCTTGGAGATATGGATATTTCGTTTATCATGCCATTAAGTTTTATTTAATAGACTTGTATTTATTTTCATATTGGTGGATATGTATTATTTTTGGTATTTGACCATTTCGTACTTATGCACTTTATCATATGCACTGTTTACTTAGTATGCATTGGATATGTAAGCTTTCATATGGATCATGTTGAATCCATTATCTATCTATGTAGTTTATTATGGAATATTTAAACAGGTATTCATTGTGCTCTATACTATCACATGTGGTTCATAGGTGTGTTTAGCACATAGGCTTTTTGCAAGTTTTATTAAGTATTCCGTGCTTATGGATCTTTCTCGCACCTTGAGATGTAAAAATTTTCCTTCTAAAATTTGTATTTGCCTTAATACGATAAGGGTTACTACGAGATTAGGTGGTGCTCATGCCGCAGGCCCAACTGAATTATCCTAATCTTGGGCCCGAGGCATGACACTTAACCTATGATGGAAGGAGACATTGATGTTAGCTGCCAACTCCCTAATTTCATTAAAAAGGAATTGGAATTTTCAAGGATTCACCCTCTGGTTAGTTACCCAAGTGATTGCATTAGAGGAATCGCTTTCTACTATAAAAAAGCCAAAAAGTTTACTTGAAAACAATCTTAGACCTTCCAAAATTGCCAATACCTCTGCTTCATTTGAATCACAAACTCCCATATTTTTGGAGACCATAAGTAAGATCTCACCTTTACAATTTTGAAGCATACCTCAAACTCTTACTGGACCTAATTTGCCCATTGAAGCCCCATCAACATTGAATTTAAAAACTGAAAAAGGAGGCGGAGACTAATGAATGAATCTCCTCTCTTTAAGAGGTCCACACCCCATACAAGATTCCCAATTGAAGATAATTTTATTTAGGTTGAGGTTTGAGAACTCCTTTTTTACTAAAGCACACTTCTAAATCCTTAAGGTTGCCTTAGAAATCAAGACTATTGTTGAAGATGAAAAGCCTCTAAAAATCCTATTATTTCTTTCCTTCCAGATAGACCATAGGATTGCAATAGGAATTATCCTCCATAAAATGCAACCACGACCATGGAAGCAAACTCCACGCCAAGAATCTGCTGCCTCCACAACAGTCTTCGAATGGCACCAAGCAACACTGCATATTCCAATATAATTCCCCCAAACACTAACTGCAAGCTCACAATGAAGAAAGAAATGGTTCACTATCTCCTCTTCTTTGCCATACGTCACACAAATATCTGAAATATTGGAAGATGACATCCCTTTCCTCCTTAAATTATCGACTGTTGAGACTTTTGCCTTTTGAAATACAGGCCATGTAAATACATCAATGTGTCTCTTGTTCTTAGACAGATTTCACTCAGATTTGGGAACTATGTGGTTATAGTTTACTCATCTGAACTTTACTTGAGTCCATCCCTTTCATACTTGAACCAAGTAATAAAAAAAAGTATATTACATTTTATACAGATATTATTATAAAAAATGTTAGCAATAAAAAAATTGAATTAGAAAATACAAAAAATATGCTTTTTTTTTCCGTTTTCTATTCTTCCCTTCTTGAATATGCCTGTTTTCATATTTGGATATTGGACTTAACCCATTGTCATTGATAAATCTTCTTTTATATGCAAGAGGATTTGTTCAAAAAATGTGATTTTCTTCATCATTTAATTCCTATTCCAGAAAATTCAGGATTCTAAATGCTAGACAGCCCTTGAGCATTTTTGAGTTGCTTTTGGTGTCAACAAACATGCCTTCTCGGTCAAAATAGGTGAGCTAGCACTGTGATCCTATGATTGATTACTTGCATTCTTTGTTTTACAATAGGTAAAGCAATTTCGGCCAATAGAAATTTTACTTAGCCTATGTTTGATTGGTTACAACACGTGGAAAAGTAAAGTCCCAGCCATTAATGTTTCACTTTAATAGAAGCCAATTACCACAAAAAACTCAAATGAATACTTCATTACTTAGAAACTTCTCATCTCACTTTAAATTACTTTGCCTCATGAAACAAATGAAAATTTTACTTTACTACTAAGTATAGTTCTCTTTTACTTAAATATTACCTTTTTTTTATTGATTTGACATTTTACTTAAATATTACATTTTAATTTTCTTTATTAAGTTAACAAATTACTCAAACATGCCTGGGGGCCATAAAAATAATACAGAGCCAAGGGGCACTAAAATATATAGAGTCAGACTACTCATGGGTTGAGTGTAGATCTCTCTCTCTCTCTCTCGTCACATAGAAGCAATCACTTTATGTAGTTAATGATTACAATTAAACTATTGTACAAATTTTCAATCTAAAGAATACTAGCAGTTCAAGGCTTGCGCCTAACACGGGCTATAATAAAAAATTTTAAAGTTTTTTGTAAATAATTAATATTTACATAAAATTGAAATGAATACTATCATATGAATCATAACACAAACATAGTTAAATTTGAAATTAAAAAACTAAAAATAAAAAATATATATATTTAGGTTCATGCACTTGTTTCAAATACATCTACTTGTTTTAACTCCTATAACACTTGTTTAATTGTTTCTGCTCTTGCACTTCGTCTAGATTTTAGAATCCTATAACGCGAGCCTTGTTTAAAAATTTATATTATTTGTCAATAAGAATATTTATAAATATATAAATTAATTTTAAATTAATATTAATATAAATTTCATTAACACAATCATAATTTAATCAGAATACTTGAAGCCAAAAATTTTAAGGATAAATAAATAAAATGGGCCAATCAAATCACATAGCATTTTGTATTGGAATATTGGAAGTGTTGAAGATTAATTATGAGTAATATAATACGTGATGAAAACGAAAACTTATGAAAGTATTCTCCTAAAAGTGGAAAATATCTTAAAATGTTTAACAATGATTTTTATTTACAACCTTGATCAACTAATTCACATATTATTTTAAATTAATTGGAGTTAAGAAATGATTGTTAATGAGACTTTTTTTAGCGTTACAAGAAGATTTTCATCAATAGCCATTTCCTTGAGCTATGAAGAGGATTAGTGAGGCACATGGGGTGGACCTTCTATAAAATGAGACTTTTTAATTATTTGTATCACAATATTCAGGACCACTAAAAAAACTTTATATTTTACACATGATACTGGGTCATGAAATAGTCATATTATAGGCCTAAACTATATATATGTCAAGTGGATAGACACAGCTCACATACCTTACATACATGGGCCATTTTAGATCTAGCTCCTAAACTGAATGGGCTAGGCCATTAAAAATTCAAATCTTCCCAGGCTCATGCCTGCCCATGTACAACCAAATTAGTTTGGGTTTGTATTTGCCTAGATGCATTGTTGATTAGATGGCCACACGTCATCAAATATATTGAAATATTATGATATTTAGCTGGAGTCCTAATACTATCCGACCCATATGCCATGTTGATCTGATGGTCACAAATACAAAAAATATGTTGATATTGTAATATTTACCCACCCAATACACTGATCAACACACCATGCTGGCTCGACACATTGACCGAGCCCAACTTGGCATTGCACTGGCAATGGCTGGGCCATGCTAGGGCTAGGTGCATCAAAGTATGGGTCAATATCTATTAAAAATAATTATATTAAAAAATAAAACTATTTCAATCAATTGCATAATAATAAACAACTAGAATAGTGGCCACATGGTACAATTATATCTGTCTTACATTTACATTATATAATCATCCCAATTAGATGGGGAATTATTTAGGTGGGTCCCACCTAATAAACAGCTAGAATAGTGGACACATAGTTGTGATGCGTGTTGAAATAACAATATCAAGTAGTCAAAGTGGCATCATATGATTATTTGCTATTATGCAATAATTTGTTCGCTCAGATGCATGTTCTCTTAGGTGTCCTAATTAAATCTATTTCAAACTGTTGGGGCTATCAATGTCTTGGGCTGTAGAAACATGATTTTTTTTTTCATTTATCTAAAATGAGCATTAGATAGATATATGAATTAAAATAGGAAGTTTAAATTTTAAGGATTTTGAAGTCTTGATAATTTGAAATAGATTTTAGGTGAGTAGATTAGATGAGCAATTAGAGAGATTTTTTGGGCTTTAACTACAATACGCCACTTGTCCCACTCCCGTTCTCTCTCATGAAGGGGGGAATTCTTTTTATATATATAATAATTAAACACTTATCTACCTATTTGGATTAAAATACATGAGAACTGAGTGCATAGGATTTATATCACAATTAGATAAAATAGTGAAGATCACAATTCTCAGGTAAATCTTCAAAAGTGAGCATCAAATAACTTCTTTTTTTTTTTTATGGAAATAGAACCAAAGAAAAACTAAAATGCAGAACTAGTCATCATCTTAATTATTTATTTTCCATATTCATCTAATTTTATTTTTCAAAGAAAATGTTATTTGATGCTCATTTTTGAGAATTTACCTTTAATTTTATTTTTAACCACTCATGGAATAAAGCTTATGTATTACAATGCAAACAAATAGGCCTTGATGTAATTTGTTTCGTGACAACTGGGCTTAATCTAAATCTCATTTTAACAAACATAATGCATCTTATTTGCGGTTTCTCATCCACCTTACAACATAACCCAACTTTAGGAACACCACTTTTATGACCACGAAAAGGCCTTACATGGGTCAGAAACTCGAAAATGGCTGAGCATAGGCCCATCGCAACACGTATAACAGGGCAGCCCGCAGCCGGCACATGGACCAAGAAGCTATGAGCTTAAAACTTTGGAATTTGATTTGGGAGGAGAGTGACGGGCCCAAGTAGTAGTGCAATATTGGCGACGCTTGAAGATTCCACCTTGAAAAAATAATTTAATATCATGTGCCCCAATGCGCCACTATCACGTTTTAAACTGATAAGAACAAATACTACACTTGATGGCCTCATCCATTGTGTTAGCCATAAACAACAAGATTTACATCAAATCCCAATCTAGCACACAGGAGAGAAACATAATACCCTCAGCTCTTCAACCTCTTCCTCCGTTCTCTTAGATTTAGCAGCTCAGTCTGAGAAAATTTTATAGTGGACAATCGCCTGAATACTCTCCCTAAAGATCTGAATCTGACCATTCTAGAAAAAATCCCAACCTCTTCCATTGATCTCTCGAACGCATTTGAGTGTTAGACCTATGTTCTTTCATTGATCCAGCTACTGCAATCCCTCAAGATGTCCATACCGAGGGCCGGGGGATCATTCAGTTCAGGAACCTCAACTTGCCCCTGGGCTCCAAGAAGAAATAGAAGCAGAACCACTGATCCAGCCCCTCTAAGCCCAATCAAAAAGTAAGCAAACAGAGCATGCAGATGTTGTCTCTTCTCAAGAAAACTATTTGGTTGCGGACCTCTGGATACTCATGTAAAGGTAAAAGAGAGAACAGCTCAAAGAACATGATCTCATCAACTGGCACTAAGACAAGGAGATCTAGGCCTTCCTCCAACTTCTCCCCAACATCATTTTTCCTTTCAGATCCTATGATCCAATAATTTCGTTTTCGGTCCCTGGGTCTCACTCGCTTTGGATTTGAATGCCTTTTCAGCTCTTCCGCTAGTACCTCAATCAGTCAACTGTGGTTCATTCCCAAAGTTCGTCCGATTTCACAAGTACTTTCTAGATAGCTCTAACCAACACATTTCCATTTCAATTTTGGACTCCTTAACCAACCAGGCCAACGTAATCACAGGAGTTTATGGCTCAAATGACTTTAGGCTTAGAAGAAACCTATGGCCAATATCTCATAAAATTTTCATCTGCCACTTTACCTTGGTGTGTCTTAGGGGACTTCAATGCCATTCTTTCTGCTCATGAGAAGCTCAACATCTCCCCACCTTCCTCGGTCTCTACTTTAGAATTCCATAACATGGCTCATTCAGCTGGTCTCCTAGATCTCGGGTATAGAGTTGCTCGGTCGACATGGTCTAACAACAAACAAGGAAAGTCTTACGTCGCAGCCCGTTTGGACCGGGCTTTTATCAATTCTCATTTGAACGTTCGTTTTTGAAGATCCCAACACCACTCATCTTCCTAGAGTTTCATCAGATCATAGATCATACCCCTCTCCTGCTTAGCCACAAACACCCCAACCCAGCAATAGCATACAATATCCCTTTCAAGTTTGAGGAAATGTGGACAGTTCGTCCTGATTTTTTGTCATTAGTCGAATAGAGTTGGGCCCTCCCGATTGAAGGAAACCCCCAATTTGCATTGGCTCAAAGATTCAAGACTCTAAAGGGTCGACTAAAATCATGGAACAAAAGCACCTTTGGCCAGCTGAGACTTTAACATTTCAGCAGCCTCTTCTGAGGTTGATCTTTGTCAACAAGCTCTTGACAACTCTCCTCCAGAGAACCACAGACCTTAATCAAGCAAAAGTTGCACTCCATAATTGGCTCAAGGCTGAGGAGATATATTGGCGTCAGAAGTCAAGATCAAATTGGCTCTGTGCAGGGGACAACAACACTCACTTCTTCCACCTATCAGCCAAAGCAAGAGGCAGAATTAATAAGACGGAAAAAATCACAATGGACGGTTTAGTCCTAGAAGAGCCTCAGATCATTAAGGATAAGGCAGTGGAATTCTTCTCCAATCTATTCAAGGCTCATCCTCAAAATCCGGCTGATGATCTATTTGAAGTGAAAGGTCCGACCCTAACGGAGGAAGATGATGCAATCCTTGCCAAACCCCCTACCGATGCAGAGATTCGTCAAGCAGTCTTCTCTCTTAAAAGGAGCAGCTCTCTTGGCCTAGACAAATTTACCAGTGCTTTCTTCACTTCCACTTGGCATATCATAGGAAAGGATGTGTGTTCAGCAGCTCACTTTGGATATCAAACATTTCTTTCAATCTGGTTGCTTGTTGAGAGCCACTAATGCTTACTTCTTAGATTTAATCCCTAAGTCTCCTTCACCTCAAACTTTTGTGGACTAATGTCCAATTAGTTTGCTAAATTTTATTGACAAGATCATCTTAAAAGTCAAGACTACGAGACTCTCCTTAATTCTCCTAAAACTTATCTCCCACAACCAAGCTGCCTTGTGTTTTACAGGTGCGTTCTCCTTGTTTTATGGATGACATGTATGATTCTTCTTCGTTTTTTTCATGCAAACCATGCCATCTATATTATATTGGCAACAAACACAGAGCAGCGTATGTTAAGATACATGCGCGGCACCAAACATGCTTCGTCATCCACTCGCATGGATAAAGACCACCCCTAATGTCTTAGTGACTGATAGGATGAGGTGCATTCATTTGTGCAATAAGCCAATTTGGTCAATATGGATCTTATTGGTGTATGCCAATGTTTGGAACGCCGACTTAGTCTTGTGTGCATTGGGGTGATATGGATCACAAGACTGAATGAGACTTAGCATTAGTCATTGGACAAACTGACAACCTATTAAGTCCGATAACTTGGTTTGAAATCAAGTGTGATTGTATTTGTGATGACCTGCTTGCGCAATAGTGAATCAATGGAATGTTAGCATGGGCTCATTTGTGGAGCTAATGCAACTTTTACACTGCGAAGTGTGTCTACAGACATGCGTGTTTAAGGACCTACCTACGAGCAGTGGGATGGTACCCTAGAATCCTAGTTGCTGTGCGAGAATTAGTTCTGTAGGTGACGCTTGAGCTAGGAGTTAACTATTGTGTAAATTGATTCTTGAGGCTTTTGTACTCTTGTAGCAACCTCTATGTTAGAAAGATGAGTTTGGGTGATGCTACTTTAACTGCGAATGAGCTGCGACGACATAGGAGCCTACGATCCACCGTGTTATGAATGTTGCTTGGTTGATTCCGATCCTCATAAGTCTATAGGAAGACCCCTTGACATCACACTAATGTTTATATGTGCTTAAGACACCTATCACCTCGGGCTATAACAAGTATTTCAGGGTTTATTTAAGCAAACAATTTTTAAAATTATCTATATATGTAAATATATTCTTTAAAGAAAAATATTTTTAAAATGATTTTTCTCGATAAATTGAATAAGCACATATGTGGGTTAAACATGACTCAAGGGTATGAGTTCATGTCCAATCCGATGTAGTCATGCGAGTATTTAGGACAAACTAGTGTGTTGGTGAGCTAATGTATTCTAGTCCGATGGAACTTATTTGATGATGAATGATTGAGATCTAATTAGATTAATTATGTTCAATGTGAGTGGGAGATTATTGGCATTTGTGATAGGGCCCACTCATGAGTAGTCCCATGACAGAGAGACACCTCCCTGCAAGGAGTCGGTTTGGATAGAACGAAGATGTGTTAATCCTCCTAAGACTCAAACTCCAATTGAGAGAGTCGTATCTAACTCTCCTTCCTTATTCTATTCTAACTTGAATTGGAGTCTATCACCCACAAAGCCAAATGTTATAAATACTCATGGTAGGGTTGTTTCAAACGATCTCTCATGAACTAAGGTAGTGTTTGGTTCGCTGGAATGATTTTTGGCAGGAATGAAATGGAGACTAGAATGAGTCTGGAATGGAATGAGGCAAGAATAGTAATTCCCATTCCAACGTTTGGTTGGACAGAGGAATCAATCCAGTAATAGGATTCTCATTCCAATCCCTGTGTTTGGCATGCTTGAATGATGCCAGGAATGGAATAAAAGTTATATAAACTGACCAAAATATCCCTATGAAGCTTTTTTTTTTGCTAAAATTTCCTTCTCTTGCCCAGCCCTTTTTCTATTCCCAGCCTTCTCTCCCTCTCTCTTTGTGTCCCAGCCAGCTCCCTTTCCCTCTCTCGCCCAGCCCCCTCTCCCACTATCTGTGTTCTCAGCACGCTCTCCCTCTCTCTGTTCTCAGCCCCTCCTTTGTCTCAGCCCTTTCTCCCTTTCTTACCCATCCCCTCTCCCTCTCCTCTATTCCTAGCCCCTTTCCCTCTCTTTGTTCCCAACAGTCTCTCCCCCTCTCTCCCAGCTCCCTCTCCCTATCTCTCGTTTCTCAACCCTCTCTCTCTTTGTCCCAACCCTCTCCCTCTCTTGCCCAGCCCCCCCTTTCTCTCTCTATCACAACCCTCTCTCACTTTTCGCCTAGCCCTTCTTCTTCTCTCTGTTCCTAGCCCTTTCTCTCTCTCTCTCACACCTAGCCCCCTCTCCCTATCTCTCACTTCCCAGCCCTCTCTCCCTCTCTCTCTGTCCCAACCCTCTCCCTTTGTTGCCCAACCCCCTCTCCCTCTCTCTCTGTCACAGCCCTCTCTCCCTTTCTCGTCCAGCCCCTCTCCTTCTCTCTATCCCAACCATCTCCCTCTGCGGCGGGTTCCAATCAACCAACAGTGAGAAGGGGGTGTCACAGAACATGCCTTATGGTCGACGAAAGAGGGTTGGCGATGAATCACAGAAGGAGAGAGAGGTTAGAGACGAAGAGGAAGGAGGTTAGGTCTTATGATCGGGCATCTCAGGCTTTGTTTGATGAAAGTGGCTTTTTGGACTCAAGAGAAAATTACAAAGGAATGGAATGGCCATTCCTCTACCCCCTCAATGGAATGGTGATTCCCCTGTATAAAGGAATGGTGATTTCTGAAGTAATGGTCATTCCGCCACTTTTTCACGAACCAAACGTGGGAATAGTTACTCAAACGGAATGACCATTCCATTCCGACCTTCATTCCAGCGAACTAAACGCTACCTAAAATTCTAGAGCTTCATCATCCATCTTCATCTTCTCCATTAGGATGTCCATCCTTGTCCTAAGATTATGTAGAGTGAATCCATGGGATTGATCTCTCATATACAGTTACAGATCTCTGCATCATTTGCTTGATCCAAGCCAACGCTATCCTGATCGCATTGGTAGCAGTCCGGTAATCCTGATATATGCTTCCGCAACACCCAAAGTTATCACCTTTGTCAAAGACAGATCTATTTGCTAGCATGTAGCACTGGCCCATGAGCTTTTTCAAAAACTCAACTTCAGAGTCAAGGGTGGGGCAATTTGCTTAAAGCTTGATACCACAAATGCCTTCGATAAAATGCAATGGTCCTTCCTTTCGAAAGCTCTAAAATTCTTCCATTTTTTAGATTATTAAATTAGTTTAATCAAGGAATTGATCACAGCATCAAAAGGCTCAGTTCTTATCAGTAAGAGCCCAAGTGGATTTTTTGGATCATTAAGTGGTCTTCAGCAAGGAGATCCCATATCTACTTATCTCTTTATTCTCGCAGAAGAGATCCTCAATCTCTACCTCCACTATCTCATTGCTAAAGACATAATTCATTCAGTCCCCCTAGTTCAACCAACCGCCTATCACCTCTTTTATGCATATGACATTTTGCTATTTCTCAAACCTTCCACATGAAGCTTGTTGGCCCTCAACCAAATCATGGAAAAATACCATAGAACAGCCAGCCAAGTCTAAAATACATCAAAAAGCCAACTTGACATTGGTAAGTGCACCCCATCCAAACAACAAATCATTTCCTCTGTTTTAACCATTCCTAAAGCAACCCCACCAACCACATACGTTGGAGCCCCCCTCTTTTTTTGTAGCCCAAATCTTTGCCATTTCACCAAGTTATTGAACGTAATTAGATCAAAACTTGATTTGGGGGGGGGGGTGTGGAAAACGAGGACTCTCTCTTTTATAAGAAGATTAATCTTGGTGAAGCATGTTCTAGCAAGCTTTCCTTTGCATATCTCTATGGCAACTCCCATCCCAAAAAAGATTTGCTTAGAAGTTGAAAACTAATGGGGAATTTCTTATGGTCCTCACGCTCTATGAAAACAAAATGGAAACTTGGTTAGATGGGAGCTAATATGCCTCCTAAAGTAGGAGGGAGGGTTGGGTATTAGAAGAATGAGTGAAATGAATAAGGCCAGCAGGCTAAGTCCAGCTGGCTAGCTACCACTTCTTCTACCCTATGGACTTCTTGGTTTAAGTAGCGGTACTTTAGAAATAACTCTCTTTGGTACCCAAATGACACAACAATAGGATACCCTGCAAATAGAGAAAGATCAGATCTCTATCTCCAGTGTTCCAAAAAGGCTATATATGGAAAGTTGGCGATGGAAATCACATAAACATTTGGTTTGATTGCTCGATGAGCCTCTTTCTTATAGCACCTTGTCACGCCCCCAAAACTAAGCCGAATCTAAAACCAGTTCTAGGGGTGTGAGAATTGGGGCCAATTAAAAATTTTCTTACATAAACGGTACGGCACCAATTCCGGGTGGATCGAAGTCCTTCATGAAACTATACTTGGTAATCAAACAACCATATTCACACACGAAACTGAAATCCATAATCATCGTAGATGAATATCATACATCAACCAAAGAACAAATCTCAATAATAATAAAGTCAAGATCAAGTGCTTCGAAGCATAGTAATTAAAGTTATAATTCCAAGACAAATGAATTTAATGAATAAACTAATGGTCCAAACATAACCTTAATACAAAATTTAAAGTTTCGATTTCTGCACCCACTCTAAGACGCCTTAGATGATGTCATCGGTGCTCCACTCAATAACTCCGCCATCTAGCGGAATCTCCTGCGTCACCTAACCCACCGGTTAGGCACCAGTAACGGAACTTAGACACCAAAAGTAGTGGGTCAAATTAACATAATATAGTAAGAGGGTAAACTGCAAGCAATGGTGTTAATCAATTAAATTAAAACATAGTATTCATCCTGACCCAACATATATGGAATACAAACCCAATAGTATGAATACACAAAAACGGGTAACCCCGCAGATACAATATATAAAAAACGGGTACTCCCGTAGATTTAATATACAAAAACGGGTATCCCCACAACCCAATATACAAAAATGAGTATCCCCGCAACCAGACATACAAAAACGAGTAACAAATGGCACAGCTATGTACCATAATCCACAATACACGCTAATCCGATGGCGTACGTCCACCTCTAAACTGCAGTCGGTCAGATATATATATGTATATATACAAATATATATATGCAAATACATACGTCTACTGAACCATAATGAACCATGATATGAAACCCTAAATTCATAATTCATCCCAAAATCAATTTAAGTATTTAGATTATTTAATTTAAAAGTATATTATGATCGTATGTCAATTCAAATTATTTGAGGGTAAGCACTAATCCACCTAACGGTCATAGTTAGATAAATATGCACATGAGAACTAACCCTCTTTTACAATGGAAATGTAAGTCTACAATGCTAATATTTTACTTTCAGCATCTATCATGTGAGCATCCCGAATCTCAAATTCGCATTCCGAATTTAGTCTAATTTCTTATGAACATTCAACTAGCTTTTCTAAAAAAAAAGGAACCCATCTAATTCAATTATGCATAGTTAATGTGTTTTACAAATTTGGTAAAAGATGTTCAAATTCCAAATCTAAACTTAATCAAATTATGATCAAAAGGGAAAGAGAATAATTAAGTTTTTAATTATCATTGTTGTGTATAATTACCCTTATTATTTTATATAAAACTAAAGGTACAAATCTCTAATTCAAACTCAAAATCTACACTCAAATAAAAATTCAATTTAGAATTCCAATTGCATTTTAATTTAATATTCAATCATCTCAAATACATCATAATTAAATTCTAATCAAACTAAATAAATTATTAATCACAAGTATATAAATTTCCAAATAAATTTATAAACAATCCTAACTAAATTTCTATTAATACGTAATTAAGAATTAATTAATATAATGAAATCACCATTAATCTACTAGACCATTAACCAAATCACAATATTCTAAACATTTATAAATAAAATCCTAATTTCTAAATATATTTATTTATTTCTTTAGAAAAATGGGCTCAGTTCTTCGGATTCAGCCTAACTAGCCCAGCCTAGCCGCTGCTGGGCCTAGCAGTAGCCCGGCCCTAACGCTGCCCGACCCAGCAGCGGCCAGGCTAGGCCTAGTTGGCGGGTAGCAGATGCTGCCTGGCTGGCCAGGTAGCGGCGGGCTGTAAAATTTTTTTTATTTTTTATTCTTTATTTAAAGCAAATGAAATAAAATCTGTATAATCAAAAGCTTGAAACACATCCGAATAAATCATATTAGTTTCGATCAAAAGCAAATCCTCATTATTGATCTCTAACCCAAATCATTAAGTCAAAACAAATAAATCATAGATAAAGCATGTGATTCAAAGAAGCAACAAAAAAAAGAAAACATTGTTTATAGTTATCAACTTGTTCAGATCTTGATGCCAAAAGCAGATTTGAAGATCCCACCTTAGTTTCTCCTCGGAGAGCTTTTAGGGCTTGGTTGCAGAAGAAAGAAAGAAGATAGGTGAATTGGGAAAACCATAAGGGTTTATATTATGTAAAAGTTTTTCTAATTTATAAGGAAGGGCTCCCTACTTTTAATGAGTTTTACAAAGTTTCAAAAAAAGTCTTTTTGGCTTAAAAGGTCAGATAACTCAGGCCCAAGGCCCAAGAGTGTTTACGCTGTCCATCTAACCCCTCTCAACCCAACTCAAACCTGACAAACTGACTCGACCTAAAAATAAAATTTTGGGGCCTGACATATCATCCTCCTTAAAGGACATTTGGTCCTCCAAATGACTAACATACCTCAAGAAAAAGATATGTATACTGTCACTGCACTTCGTCTCTAAGCTCCCATGTTGCTTCCTCCAGGCGATGATGACTCCATTGAATCTTCACCAAATGGATAATACGGTTTCTCAGCACTTGCCCTTTGGTGTCAACAATCCCCATTGGTTGCTCAATGTAGGTTGTATTATCCTGCACTTGCAGCGGCTCATACTGCAATGCATGCAAAGGGTCTACTATATACTTTCTCAAGATAGAAACATGGAAGACATTATGAACACCTGTCAGCTCTAGTGGAAGTGCCAACCGGTAAGCCACGTCGTTGACCTTGCTGATAATCTGTAATGCTTCCACATATCTTCTGGAAAGTTTTCTTTTCTCCCCAAATCGTATAGTACCATGCGTAAGTGATACCTTCAAAAATACATGGTCACCAACCTTAAACTTTATCTCTCTCCTCCTATTATCTGTGTAACTCTTTTGGCGACTGCAGGTAATTTTTAACTTTTCCCAAATCTATTTCACCTTGTCACTGGACTCTCCAACCACATACGGTCCATGAAAACTACAAGCTCCAAAATTCGACCGACATATAGGAGTTCGACATCTTTTCCCATACAAGGTTTCAAAAGGTGCCATTCTAATGCTAGAGTGGCAACTACTGTTGTACGCGAATTCACATAGAGCCAAACTTTTATCCCAACTAGTCTTGAAATCCAAAACACACGCCCTTAACATACCCTCCAATGTCTGGTTTGTACCCTCTGTCTGTCCGTCTGTCTGGGGATGATAGGTTGTACTAAAACTCAACTTAGTTCCTAAGGCTTCTTACAGTGATACCCAAAACCGAGATACAAACTTGCTATCCTAATCAGAAACTATAGAAACTGGTGCTCCATGTAATCTCACCACTATTTTGATACTCCATTCCTTGACCAGTCTTGAACAATACAAAGTGGGTTGACTTAGTCAAACGGTCCACTATCACCCAAATCACATCAAATCCTTTTTGGTGTTAGGCAATCCTGGCACAAAGTCCATAGTGACATGCTCCCACTTCCACTGAGGCATCTCCAACTAATGCAAATGACCTAGGGGTCTCCTATAATCTGCCTTAATCTGCTGACAAACCAAACACTTTTCAACAAATTCTACAATATCCTTCTTCATGTTCCTCCACTAGTAGTGATCTTTCAAATCTTGATACATCTTAGTACTGCCTGGATGAATAGTAAACTAAGTATAGTGTGCCTGACTATAATTTCATCCTTCAATTCTGGAAAATCAGGCACACAAATTCTGCTTTTATAATACAAAATATTATCTTCCAACTTAAAATCAGGCCTCTCATCCATATAATCTTAGATTCTTATTATCTCAGGGTCTATGTCACAACTTGAGTTGGGTCGGAGTGTTACAATCTAATAACTAGTATTCTCTGATCCTTAGAGGTAATTTGGGTTCCATGAGAATATATTAGCCAACACTGTTTACTCATTGATAGGCTAGAAATAAACATCCATATCTTCCAAACATAGAATCCAGGAGTATTCTGCAATTAATCCTCCAGTGAGTGCTGCTTTTCTACTTAGAGCATCTGCCATTACATTAGCCTTTCTTGGATGGTACTTCAACCCAAAATCGTAATCCTTAATATACTCCATCCATCTCCTCCGTCTCATGTTTAAATCACCCTACGTGAAGAGATATTGGAGGCTCTTATAGTCTAAATGCACTTTAAAAGTGGCTCCATAAAGATAATGTCTCCACATCTTCAAAGCAAAGACCAATGCTGCTAACTCCAAGTCATGGGTTGCATACTTCCGTTCATGTTCCTTCAATTGTATGGCCCCATAAGCACACTACCTTCCTATGTTGCAGGAGAACACAACCAAACCCAACTCTAGATGCATCGATGAAAATCACAAAACCATCATTACCTGCAGGTAACATCAAAATAGGGGCTGTGGTTAACATTTTTTTCAACTCCTGAAAACTCTTCTCACAATCCTCATTCCACACAAAAGGAACTCCCTTACTAGTCAATCTCGACAATGGAGCTGCTATTGTGGAAAATCCTTCCACAAATCTGTAAGGTCCTGATCCCAGTTAACCTCGATTTATATTAATTAATCTTGTTTTATATTAATTGAATGGTGTTTAGGCTAATTTAACCCAAACCCTTTGGGTTTGGGTCATGGATAGGTAGTCGGGTTAGGTTCGGATTTTACCTAGGTAGTTAAGGACTTTTTTGTAATTTGTTCTTGCATTATTTCAACATCTCATTAGTTGCATCTTGTGTAAATTTTCATGTAAATCATCTTTCATGTTGGGTTTGACTTAATCAGAACTCATCCTGGCTCATTAGAGGCCTAATTGACTTAAACTGTAATTTTTTTGGAAAAATTGGGCTTGCATGCAATATTTCAGAAAACTTTAATCAAAAGGATGAAAGCAACATTTCTCCTCACTTCTCCTTCTATGAACGTTGGAAACCATTGTTCATCTCCATTTTTCTTCATCTCCATTTACTTTAGAAGCTGAAAATAGGGATTGAAGCCTTGCATGCATTAGTAAGAGCCCCTATTTTTCATATTCCTCTTTCCTTGTGCATCCCTCTTCTTAGAAACACTTTCTCCTCCAAGTTAGAACTCCTTAAGGTGAAAACTCAACCTTTATTTCAACTCTTTAGGTTCAATAGAGCCAAAGAAACTCAATTATATTCTACATCACATTCACCACTTACATGTCTTTCATGTAGAAAACCCACTTTTCATTGGAGATTTTTCCTAATCACACACCAAGGAGGAATTGAGCAGGGTCAAGCACTGTGTAAGGCAAGTAATGGAGTATATAGAACTACATGTATGTGTGATGGTTGATTCTTTGATTGATTAATCTAATTCTTGAGTCACGGCTCCTTTCTCTTTGTTTTAAGTATATGTACATATGTTTAATTGAATGAATTAAAATATGAGTAGGTAATGCAGGTGTGGGGTTGAGCATTTGAACTTATAGTGACATGTAAAGGCAATGGGAAGCTCCTTGTAGTCTTTTAAGTTTAGAATTTTGTATTGAACTCAAGCTTCAGAATCGGCTTTAGAATTTTTGAAGCTTATGGCGAAGCCACGGCTAAGCCCTAAGTTTGTACGGCTCAAAGTCCCAAGAGTATCAAAATCCTATTTTTAACTATGGCTAGCCCTCTAC
This sequence comes from Sextonia rubra, assembly GCA_037013555.1. NCBI lineage: Eukaryota > Viridiplantae > Streptophyta > Magnoliopsida > Laurales > Lauraceae > Sextonia > Sextonia rubra. Next base: position 15,730,580 of record JASUAD010000014.1, on the reverse strand, counting down.
TAAGCATTAGAATGAGTTACGGCTAAGCCGTACCCATCTTATGACCAAGCCATAAGCCATTTTACGAAGAACTTTCCCTAGAGCTTGAAATCCAACTTTTTCTATGGTTTACCCATGGCTACACCGTGGAATGCATTATAGTTAAGCCGTAACCTAACCATAACCCTAGCCATAGGCTTAGCACAGCAAGCCGTAGGGCAACATAAGGTTAAGTCGTAAACACGCATGAAATTAAGGAGAAAACCTGAGTCACTCGGCTAAGCCATAACATGTATACGGCTAAACCGTAGGAACACTGTGAACTGAGGATATTAGGGATTCCCAATGACCTTATAGGGCCTTAGTGATGGCACACTCTTCCCAACTGAATTAGCCCAATGGTGATCAAATGATAGGGAGGATAAGTGTAGAGCTATCACTTAACCCTTTCGATTTTTCGGATGAATTCCCAATGGTACATCATGGGTGTTGGTATAACAAAAGATGTCTTTTATGTACACAATGTAATACCAAGATATGGTAACACTACGACACCAGGCGTTTTCTGAATACATCGTGTTGAATGCCCTCAAGATCACGGATTATCTAGCTTAGGGTTGGTTAGTAAACATCCTTGACACTTATTTAAATCTGAATGTATTCATATTGTTAAGAAAACCTTGCCCTTAACATGATTTATTCATATGCCTACTCTTCCGGGCAAAACCCTGAGATAAATCAGACCTGAACTTCTACTGAGTGTGCTTCTGATAGGCTAGAGCTTCTACTGAGTGTGTGCCTACTAGTTAAATGAGTGTAGCCAAGGTTGAGAGGGTTCTTGCTCTTTCTTAACTCATATAAGTATGCATCGTTAATTATCAGTTACTTTGTTAACTCTGCCTTTCATGACTGAATATGATTTCAAGACAGATATTTCCTTATGTACAATATGATAAGTATAACTGTAATAAATGAAAGATTTGAGTTTGATTCGGTCTTAATACATTGCGTCGGCACCACTTAGATTGTGCCCTTTGGTATCTTTATGTCGCTACTACAGTAGTCTACGGAGGAGTTGTCGGCGCTCCTCGGGGAGCTAGTTTGATCTCCTAGTGACCATATGTATGCTCTCTTTTGAGAGTATAGAGCCTCGTGGTTGCCAATTAGTATGTATAATATCTTATTTATGATTCATCACTCATGTTTACTCATGCACAACATGCTTATTGGACTGTTATTGCCTTCTTTAATCAGTGTATGTTATCAAATTCATTTGATACATTATGCTAGTTTCATATATCTCTGTATTTACTTAATCGTTGTGTTAACAGTGCTACCCTTGGTGTTATAGGTTCAGAATCAAATCCCGACACAACGGTTGACACATCCCCGGAGGGTGCGCCAACGATACCTGGGGGTATAGGAGAGTGGAAAGATGACGATGTCTTCTACTAGTTGTCTTCTGGAGTGCGTCAAATTTGTTATATTGGGCTAGTTATGTCGGTTGTATGTATGAAAATGTTCAATTAGACACTGTGTATAAGACATGTTTTATGTTTTGTGGACACGTTTGTGATAGGAATGTATATTTTAAAAGACTCCAGTTATATATGATGATATGGTATTCTCTTTTATGTCTTGCTTATGATCATTATAGATGTATTTCATAGGTTCCACTTTATGATAAGTTTTAAGTTACGTGTTGTTGGTTTTTACCTCACACGTTTCTGTGAAATCTCCCTTGTAGGAATTTGTGCATATCTTTTCATGGCATGGATTACTATGGGATTATGTATTCACACCTTGGGGACCCATTTTAATCCCCAGTTCCCAAAATCGGGGCATGACAAAATCTGCGTTAATAACCTGCGAGGCCTGAGAAACTTTAGATCTTTGACACTGTTTTCGGCCTATCCCACTTAACCACTACCTCAATTTTTGTTGGATCCACCACTAAACCTTTCCTGAAGATTATGTGACCAAGGACTTCTACCTGTTCCAACCAAAATTCACACTTACTTGCCTTAGAATATAATTGATGTTCCCTCAACAGTTGCAATGAAGTAGAAGACGCTGAGCGTACTCTTCCTGACTCTTCGAACATACCTATACATCGTTGATAAATACCACTAGAAACTGGTCCAAGTACTGCACAAAAACCCTATTCATCATAGCCATAAAAGCTGCCGGCGCATTAGTTAGTCCAAAAGACATCATCAGAAATTCGTAATGACCATATCTAGTTCTAAAGGCAGTTTTGGGATATGCTGATCTCATACCCTCAATTAATGATATCCTGATCTCAAATCAATCTTAGAAAAATACTGAGCACCTTGCAATTGATCAAACAATTCATTGATTCTAGGTAATGGGTACTTGTTCTTGATGGTCACTTGATTTCGTTGTTTATAATCAATATGCATTCTCATAGAACCATCCTTTTTTTGACAAGTAACACTGGAGCCCTCCAAGGAGAGACACTCGGTCTAATGAGACCCTTATTCAACAGCTCCTGTAATTGCTCCTTGAGTTTTCTCAACTTAGCTAGGGCCATCCTATAAGGGGCTTTTGAGATCGGAGCCATGCCCTGCACAAGCTCAATTACAAAGTCAATCTCACGGACCGGTAGCAATCCGGGAATGTCATTGGGAAAAACATTTGGAAATTCAAACACTACTAGTATCTCCTCCACCGCTTTAGTTCATTTATTCTCCGTGATAAATGCTATAGACCCCTCAGAACCTTTCATCAACAACTTCGTAGTCTTAATAACTGAGATAATATGAGTAATAACCTTCTTCTTAAATCCCACAAATAGTACCTTGGTGCTGTCATTAATTGTTAACCTAACCGTCTTGGCACGACAATTCATAATTGCATTATAACTAGTAAGTCAATCCATACCCAAAATGGCATCAAAGTCATTCATCACCAATAGTATTAAATTAACCTTAAACACAACTCCACTTATCACTAATTTGCAATCAAGTTAGTATTTCAAACAACTAACCTTTTTACCTACCGAGGTAGTCACAATTAAATCAAATGGCAGGTCAGCTACTCTAACACCAATCTTCAAGGCAGAACTAGGGGAAATATCGGAATGGGTAGAACCATGATCAAATAAACCTTTAGCATGATTATCATGAATAAAAATAATACCTTCCACAATGTTCTCTGCAGCATTAGCCTGTTCCTAAGTCATGGCATACACTTTACCTTCCTGTTAGGGCCTTGATTGTTGTCTATTAGGCCCTGGTGGTCGCTGAGGTCCTTTCTAAGGTCGGGACTGTTGGGGAGGTCTATGTAACTGCATCTATTGGTGTCATGCCTAGGGTCATTGCTGCTGTGACGGAGCGGGAGCTATCTGTCTTAGTGGCTGTGCATGAATAGGAGCTCCCTGTGTAGATGTTTGCCAATATTGTTGGCCTTTCTTCTTAGGGCAATCTTTGACTTAATGACTAGTGTCTCCACAGTGAAAACAACCCCCTTGACTACCTCCAACACTTAGATGATGGGTGGTTATTACCACAAATGCCACAAGACTCCCTCTTTTGTTTCTTGAATTGGTGTTATGGGGCCGAAGATGGAGCAACTTTTTGCTTGGGTTGGCTGGTAGGGGCCATGCACCCAATCACCTCCTCGGCCCAATATGCTTTATCCAAATATGCTTGGTAACTATTTAGAACTTGTGACTTGGCATGTAGTAGTATATATAGTCGAAGGCCGTCGAGGAACCGTCGGTTCCTCTCGCTTTTTGGAGTGACGAGAGTTGGTGCGAAATGAGAAAAATGGGTAAACTGCAGCTCATACTCCTGAATGGATAAATTCCATTGCTTCAATCTATCAAACTTTATTTGCTTTTAATTGTGAATATGCTCCGGTACATACTTATCACGAAACTGTTTACGAAAAGTAGTCCAAGACATCTCTTTAGCGATCCCCTCATATGTCTCCTTAATAGTAGTCCACCACCTGTCCGCTACATCTCGAAACATGGAAGTTGCCAACTTAACCTTCTGTACCCCCGTGCATACTAAATTCTGAATATCTTCTCCACTTGGATGAGAAATTCCTCTGCCATCATTGGATCTTCACCTCCGTTAAACTCCGGCGGACCCCTCTTCTTAAACTTCTCAAAAATATCATTTGGATCATGGGGCTAGGGGCAACAACAACCTGAGGCTACCCAATCCTCTGCAAAGCCTTAAGTACACTGGTCTGAAATGCTACTTGATCCACTACTTGAAATCGTACCACGGGCGTTGATTGCAGCATTATTGGTGGCTGAGTTACATGCGTCGCATGAGGTTGATTCATTCTCTGCACAAACTCCAACAACTGTGCTATTTGTTGATCCTGACGTTACTGATGGGCTAACATAGTCTGGAGCAGAGTCTGTATTGGATCATTGGCGATACGGCTAGGCTCACCCGACTCCAAACTGAGTGAGTTAGCTCTTGTTTTCCGCGTTCTAGGTGCCATGTCTGCAAACAAGTATTTATTAGAGACTAAACAACCAAAAATGTGGAGGATAGCAAATTCCTGTAACCTCTAAACCATGATAAAGTCCGTATACGGTTATATGCATCAAAACCCCAATGTTGCCACTTAAAAATTCTAATCCTCACATTGGACCTACATTCTAACATTTTTTAGAACTTCTAGAACTTGACCGGCTCTGATACCATCTATTATGCCCCCAAAACTAGGTCGGATCTAAACCCGATTCTAAGGGTGTGAGAATTGGGGCCAATTAAAATTTTTCATACATAAATGATATGGGCCCTAATTCCGGGTGAATCGAAGTCCTTCGTGAGGCTATGCTTGTGATCAAGCAACCATAATCACACGCTGAACTGAAATCCATAATCATCGCAGATGAATATCATATATCAACTAAAGAATAAATATCAATAATAATAAAGTCAAGGTCAAGTGCTTCAAAGCATAGTAATTAAAGTTATAATTCTAAGACAAATAAATTTAATGAATAAACTAATGGCTCAAACATAGCCGTATTACATAATCTAAAGTTTTGATCTCTGCACCCACTTTAAGACACCTTAGACGATGTCATCGGTGCTCCACTTAATAACTCCGCCATTTGGCGGAATCCCCTGCATCTCCTGACCTTCGGGTTTGGCACCAGTAACGGAACCTAGACACTAAAAGCAGTGGGTCAGATTGACGTAATCTGATAAAATGATAAATTCCAAGCAATGGTGTTAATCAATTAAATTAAAACATAATATTCATTCTGACCCAACATATACGGAATATAAACCTAATTGTATGAATGCACAAAAACGGGTAACCTCGCAGATACAATATACTAAAAATGGGTACTTCCACAGATATAATATACAAAAAACGGGTATCCTCCCAACCAGATATACAAAAATGGGTATCCCCGCAACCAGATATACAAAAAATGGTATTCCCGCAGACAGATAAACAAAAATGGGTATTCCGGCTAAATATAACCAATGGCACAGCTGTGTACCATAATCCACAGTACACGCTGACCCGATGGCGTACGTTCACCTCCAAACTGCAGTCAGTCTGATATATATATGTATATATATACAAATATACATATGCAAATACATACGTCTACTGATGCATAATGAACCATGATATGAAACCCTTAATTCATAATATCATCCCAAAATCAATTTAAGTCTTTAGATTACTTAATTTAAAAGTATATTATGATCGTGAGTCAATTCAAATTCTCTGAGGGTAAGCACTATAACCATTAGATAAATATGCACATGAGAACTAACCCTCTTTTACAATAGAAATGTAAGTCTACGATGCCAATATTCTACTTTCAGCGTCTATCATGTGGGCATCCCAAATCTCACATTCCCATTCCGAATTTAGTCTAATTCTCTTGTAAACATTCAACTAGCTTTTCTAAAAAGAAAGGAACCCATCTAGTTCAATTATGCATAGTTAATGTGTTTTACAAATTTGGTAAAAGATGTTCAAATTCCAAATCCAAACTTAATCCAATTTTAATAAAAAAGGAAACAAAATAATAAGTTCTTAATTATCGTTGTTGTGTATAATTACCCTTATTATTTTATATAAAACTAAAGGTACAAATCTCTAATTCAAACTCGAAATCTAAACTCACATAAAAATTCAATTTAGAATTCCAATTACATTCTAATTTAAGATTCAATCATCTCAAATACATCATAATTAAATTCTAATCAAACTAAATAAATTATTCATCACAAGTATTTACATTTCCAAATAAATTTATAAACAATCCTAACTAAATTTCTACTAATACCTAATTAAGAACTAATTAATATAATCAACTCACCATTAATCTGCTAGACCATTAACCAAATCACAATATTCTAAATATTTATAAATAAAATCCTAATTTCTATATATATATTATTTATTTTTAAAAAAAAATGGGCTCAGCCCTTCGGATCCGGCCTAGTTAGCCCAGCCCAACCGCTGCTGGGCGTAGCAGCGACCGGGCCTAAGCGCTGCCCATCCTAGCAGCCGTTAGGCCAGGCCTGGCTGGCGAGCACGAGACGCTGCCCGGCTACCCAAGCAACGCTGTTGCCTGGTAAGCGCATGCAGCGCTGTTGCCTGCCAGCTCAGGCAGCGACGGCCTACAAATTATTTTTATTTTTATTTTTATTTTTTATTCTTTATTTAAAGCAAACGAAATAAAATCCGTATAATCAAAAGCTTGAAACTCATTTGAATAAATCATATTAGTTTCGATCAAAAGCAAATCATCATTATTAATCCCTAAACCAAATCATTAAACCAAAACAAATAAATCATAGATAAAGAATGTGATTCAAAGAAGCAAAAAAAAAAAAAAAAAACATTATTTACAGTTATCCACTTGTTTGAATCTTGATGCCAAAAGCAGATCTGAAGATCTCACCTTAGTTTTTCCCCGTAGAGCTTTTAAGGCTTAGTTGCAGAGGAAAGGAAGAAGATGGGAGAATTGGGAAAACCTTAGGGGTTTATATTATGTAAAAGTTTTTCTAATTTATAAGGAAGGGCTCCCTGTTTCTAATGAGTTTTACAAAATTTCAAAAAAAGTCTTTATTAGCTTAAAAAGGTCAAATTACTCAGTCCCAAGGCCTAAGAGTGTTTAAGTGGTCCATCTAACCCCTTTCAACCAAAATCAAACCCGACAAACTGACTCGACCCAAAAATCAAAATCTGGGGCCTGACACCCCTATCTACCAAACTTCGTTTTGTCCCTAACAAAATCATTCTCCACCCTAGCTAATCAAAGATAGAACTTTGATTTTTCCATAGCATCTTCCTTTCGCAATGCTACACATTCTGAGACAAGCTGAATCAATTAACTTGACCGCAGCCCTTCTTCAAGACAAACTCATATGGGATCACAACCCTTTAGGCATCCTTACTTTCAAAGATAATTGGCAAGAAATTAGAGCAAGATCACCAACTGTACCTTGGGGGAACCTAGTCTGGAGTAAATTTTTACGCCCGAGGCTCTCATGTTTCATATGGCGTACGCCCAAGGCTCTCATTTTTCATATGGCACCTTCTCTAACCAAAAACACCGACTCAAGAATGAGCTCAATCAGTAGGTATTCAGCTAGCTTCTAGATGTCCTCTTTATAGCATAAATTTGGAGACAGATCAACATCTCTTTTTAATATACTTCGATGCGATAGATCAATGGGATTGCGTTCTCAAAGCCATTGGCCAATCAATGCCCTCTTCACCCTCTATACCTACTTTTTGGCGTGCCTTTACCTTTGGTAGAGATGAGCTTGGAAGAAATCTTGTAGCATCCATTTTTCTCCGCCTCAGTTCCTCCTTTGGTTTGCTCGCAATGATGCACCTTCAATGGAAGCCTCTTGTATCAATCCTTATTCAAAACGAAGTTTTTGCTTCACCTAACAGAGTTTTCTGTAGCTTGTAGCTTAACAAACATGATGAGGTTCATTCAACCTCTTAATAAAAGCTAACATGATATCCTATCAGATCCCGATCCTTTATTAAGGTGATTAATACTAATAATTGAGATTAATAGCTAATTAATCGTGTTCATGTGCTAACAAATTATTTTTAATGTTTTAAAGTGGTTTGGTTCTTTCACAACGTTTTGAAGAGTTTCGATAAAAGTTCGGTAAAATAATCATCAATTATTTGGTCCCAATTCAATAATCGTAAATTGCATTGGGACCAATTAATAGGCCCAGATTGGACCCAAATTGAGCCGAAGTACATATTTTTGTATAAAACATTTAACAAGCTTAACAATGTTATATAAAAAAAACAATCTAGTCATTAAAAGTTTGCTCTAGACATCAGAAAAAAAAAAAACCCAAAAATATAGGACTACGGAAACAATATATATTGATAATGCACTTGCTCTAAAGAGGCCAATGAAGCATTATTAAATGCTGTCAAGTTATGTTTTCTTCTACTGTTTGTATTTTAAGATATTTTTCTTTTAGTGTATGTTTGTTGATTGTAATCTGTTGATTTTTATTGCTCCTGGATCATAAAAAATCATGTCTACATAAATCACTTCGACAAAATTGGAATAATGTCTAACCTTGGCGTTTGCTGATTATGATATTAAGTCCTAAGTGTTTTATTTTTTTTAATTTACTAATAGATACATACTCACTTTGTCTCTATTTTTATGGTGTCAAAGATCCTATGATTTTTATAAATAATAGAAAATATTTTCAAGTGTTTGCCTCACAGAGAAAGGCTCTTTACCCAAGCATCAATTCTCACCTTGAACCCTGGATATGTCAACTTTTCTCCATGTGTGGGCTTTTGTTTTCATGTGTGTGACGTTTCTTTCCCACGTGTATCGGCTTTTATTCCGCATGTGTAGCATCTCTCCTAACCCAACCTTGTTAACTAGGGTACCAAGAAAAGTGTTTGTCTCACCAGATTTATGTAGTCTTTTATTTTTCTTTTTTTTTTTTTGGGTTCCTTTTCCCCTTCTATTCCTTTCATTGCCTTTCGATGCTTGTCATCACATTAAGTGGTTCGGGCATTGCCAATTTCTGATATGTACGCATGCTTCATAGTTTATTATTCTTACAGTGGCCATCCAACATTCTTAATTTCATTTGAAGCTTTTAAACAAACAGTTAACTAATTATCTCACTAAAGAAAAAGGAAAGATCTGGTAGTTAAGCCCTTCTCCCATATCTCCAGACTCCAGTGTTGAAACTGCTGTTCTCCAGGGATTAAATATTCAGAAAACCAAGCCCTTGTCCTATATTTCAGTGCCCCTGCTCTCATAGGGTTCAATATTCCAGAGGTGGGTCGTTGCAAGGAGATTGTAGTTAAACTAAGAATGAGTTTATAAATTTTCCTCTTGGTCAAGGTTTTAGAATACTTTTTGGTTTTTTATGGTATTGGGTTCCCACGGAATTTTATATCGGATTTGATGATAAGTTTACTTCTTTTTTTTCCTTTTATATTTTGATAAATAAATTTTGATAATGATAGATAATATATTTTTTCCTTTTAGATTTATATTTTCTTAAAAATATCTTAGAAACTCTTAAATTTTAATATATTTTCATTTTGGCACGGGCTTTTGCTGCTAGTGATGGTTTATTTACTCTCCAACAACCAACAAGGGGCATAAAAATTAAAAGCTTTACAGTTGCCCAGGTCATAAAAGATTCGAACAACTAAAAATGAGTCTTTTCATTCGATGGTTGACCTTGAATTTTATTCTAATAAGAGTTGGGCCCATGCTAGGATTGAGAATATGATATTCTCCATCATATATGCTCAATTTATGGTGGGACATACTCTTATTGGATAGGGGTGTTCATGAGGCAAGCTGGGCTAGGGTGAAGTATCAAACTGGCTGGACTTTTAAAATACATGTCCAACAGCCTGATAGGGCCTTAACTGGCTTTCCAAGCCCAACCCGTCTGAAAATGAGTAAGCCCAGGCCCATCTCACATTTTCTTTATAAAAATACAATAGGACTTTTTTGTAACATTCCAAGTGTTAGTTGAAGTGTTGGTGATGCTTGGTATATGTGATATGGGCTGACTTAAAGTCCCCTCCAGTAATATCTTTTATATTCGGGCTGGCCTAGAGCTCTCTATCACAAAACGTAGGGGCCTGAACAAAATGTCTGAGCATAAAGACCTTCGCCGTAAGCGCTGCCCAAAGAGGGCTAAGCCCGGGCTGACCCAATGATGAACAGCCTTTCTATAGGAGTACAATTTGGACAAATCCTATTTAAGAGAAGTTTATTTTGAACAGTCAAAGCTGCAATGTGAATTTCCACATCCTTCACAGGAGCCTGAGTGAGAGAATCAAGGGATCCCAACACGGAACTTTTTGAGTTATACTCAATGACTTCGTGAGGGCCCTAGACACTGACTTCTCAACTATCCATGCCTCCTGCAGGAAGTGTGGCCCATTAAAAATCACACCTAACCAATAAACAGATTTTTCAATAATTAATATTAGGCGGATTGATTTACATTCGACCAATCTGATACGAGGTGATACTTTGACTATAGTTAGATAAAACTCCATGTTAAAAAAAAGGAGAAAATGATTGCTCAAGTGGCCTTACTTGGATTTATCTTAGTGAGCCCTATTGTTTTTATATTTTAACCCTCACAAAGTTTTGAGTAAGGGTTTTGATCCTACGGGAACTATTCTCACACCATCTATGAGAAGTTTGATCTCAGCCGCTCATTTCTGAATGCCATCCGAAGGTGGAATGAAGAGCTTTAAAAGCACCCAAAAGAGAGATTTTTGCATTTCAATTTTTTTTCCCACTTTAGAGCCCCAAAAGGAAGAGCGGACTAGAGCAACAAAACAAAAGAGAGCAAGGAACCAATGCCGACACAAGTGCAAGCTAAGTGCTTCCTCGACTCATGCCATCTCTAGATCTTCCCTATCGCCAGACTAGGTATGCCCTTCCCTATCTTGAGGAAGTCCCTCTCTCTCCCTCTCTTTCTCTCTCCTAGCCCCCTCTCCCTCTCTCGCCTAGGCCCCTCTCCTACTCCTTCTATCCCAGCCCCCTCTCCCACTCTCTTGCCAGGCCCCTCTCCCTCTCTTTGTGTTTCCAGCCCTCTCCCACTCTTTTGCCTAGCCCCCTCTCCCCCTCTTGCTAGCCCTCTCTCCGTCTCCCATTGTCCTAGCCCCCTCTCCCACTCTCTCTCCCAGCCCCTCTCCCTCCCTCTTTGTGCCAGCCCTCCTCTCTCTCACCTAGCCCCCTCTCCCTCTCTCTCTCTCTCTCTCTTGGTCTCTTTTTTCTCCCCCTCTCTTTCTGTCTCTCCCTCCATCTCTTTTTAATCTCCCTCTCTTTCTCTTTCTCTTTTCCTCTCTTTCTCACCCCTTCCTTTCTCTGCCTCTATCTTCTATTTCTTTCTGACCGTCACTCTCTTTATCTCCCTCTGATCCTATTAACATATCCCAGTGATGGATTTCTCTGCTCACCCTGCAAAAAGTGACCAGATAGCAAAGCATAATGGAGAACAACCGTCTAATGACATACAGCTTGATTTGTAGCTATGGCTTCCAAGAGAACTTCAGCTTCAGACAGAACCACATCTCCCACTCTCCTCTCAAAACCCAAGCTCACCTCAAGTTTATCACTCTCATTCCAATTTTTTTTTAATACTTAAGCATTTTTTTTGTACATGCAAAAGCCAATATGGTAGTATTCATGAGAGTTCTATTATAGCCAATAGAGTATACAAAATTGGCCGATTGCATTTATTTAGATTCTTATTATTTTATTATATTTTGTTTTGCATGTATTGTCATGGCATCAAAAAGAGAGATGTAAATCCTTGTTTACCATTTTTGTCATGTGTTCCACAAGTCAGTGAAGATAAATTACCAAAAGTAGGACAATCTTTTCATAACATAAAGGATGCTTATAATGCTTAAACAATTATGCGAAAGTAGTGGGTTTTAGCATTGGAAGAAGCTCAGAGATGAGGTTCAGTAATGAAGTGGTGAGCAAAAAATTTGTGTGCTCTAAAGAAGGTGGTAAGAAAGAAACATTTGTTATCAAAGAGCACTTCGAGGATGACATGTTAACACAAACTTTCGAGGTAAAACTGAGTAAATTTCTGTGCAACACCAATTATATTGGCCTTTCAACTAAGACCCATTCATTAGTGAAGAACTGCATTGCTTTAATTATATAATTTGTGGCTTTACAGGTTTACTGACCTGCATTCCTACCTCTTGTGAAGAAGAAAATATTTGGTTGAAAGAGTCCTTAATGGAGCCAAGATAAATCCAACATGAAGGCCCTTGACCAAGCAACTTTTTTTTTGTCCTTTTTTTTTATATATTCTCTCTCTCTCTCACGGTGGATTTGGGTCTTGTATGTTAAATATATGCGCTGTCCTAACTGTATCTTATTGTTAAATGTATTCTCTTGAGGCATGTTTAGATCCTTATTTCTAGATGCAATGTTGGTATCGGTTAGTTTAAAGTGGCAATGGTTCTTAGATGATTATGGATAGGTTGGGCTCATGTTTGGCTCTGCATGTTCGTTTACAGCAGCCTACCCTGAACTTGACTCTAATTTTTTGGGTGGGGTCTTCTTATCCAACCCAAAACATTTCCAGATCGGTATAGGAATCGCCACCATTGAATGAACTAATCAAAGTTCAGTGGCTGTCATATAGTTTGGTGGTCCATGGTACCATGTACAAAGATCAGATGGCCAGATAATTTAAAGTTGGTACTGTTTAGCTACGTGTATCAAATCAGATTAATGGTTATGAGTGCATTCAATCACCTGTTGATGATCATCTTTTCTTTTCGAAGGCCCAGTAATGCATTTATATCTTTTCTTTTCGTTTGAGGAAAAGCAATGCTTCTGAAGTCAAGAAAATGTTTGGTTGAAAGAGGCAAAAGTAATGCTTCTGAACAGTTGGCACCTAAGTGTTTCACACACTACCAAACCATTCAACTTGGGTAAATTTTATTTTCCCCTTTTAACACCTACTAGAACAAGGACCAGCCCTTCTTTTTTTACTTCATTGAATATGGCTAACAATGTGGCTAATAGTTTGTGCAAAGATGGTGCACAAATCTTCATATCTTCTCCAATATGGCTAACAATTGAGAGTAAGAAAATTACAAATACTCATCATTTATAAAAGGACTCAAAAGACATGATAGAGATTGCCGACCATCCATTCATCAAAATATCCATAAAAATTCCATGTTGTTCTCAAAGACATTTTAAGACATTGATTTTAACATACAAATTACACTTACAATATAACACAAAAATGTTAATTTAGAAAATCTTTATTTGATTTTTTTCATTTCCCAAGAACTGCCTACTGAATTTGACTTTGCCTCTCCATTGTCTTCATCAGTTATTGTTGCTAAATTTGATCTTTTCATATGAATCCATCACAACAATTTTCATCCTACAAAAAGAAGTAAACATTTCATTAGGAATAGTTACAAGTAATGAGTTGGTCAGACAATCTATTTTGAATCAACTTCCACATCAACAATATGCCATAAAAGAAAAAAAAAAAACTCTTGCAACATGGAAGAAAGAAAAACTTGTAAAAAAAAAGTAGTTACATTGCATTTGTGTGATGGAGCATACGGAATTAAAAGAAAAATTCATATGCTGTTCACTATAATGACTAAATTCTAATGGTGTTTATAATAAATTCAAAGACAAAGAGGGAGAGGAAGATGGAGACTATTGGAGGGAGCTGCCAGGATATATAGATATTGCATATAGATTATTGTGGAAATAACTTTACATGATGATGATTCAAGAACCATACTTGCAAGATGTCTTTAATTTGATTTCGATTTTACAGCAATCTGAAAATCTCAAAACTTCTATCGTATTCCTCTATACTTGAACTCGCATTGGAGTGTGGCCTCTTTTGAGAATTCTCTTTATTCTTAAAAACGAGATTTCTCTTATTCTTTTCTTAGAGAGCAAAAGTGTATATTTGTAAGCTACAATAGGGACCTTAAGAAGAAAACAAAGAATAGGTTTCTTAAGAAAATAAGAAATAGTAAATAAACCTAAATTAAAATCCTAGTTCCATAAATTACAATTCAGTCTACTAGAGAGTTATAATTGTACTCATGTCCTTATTTTCAAAATTATTTTTCGAGCTTCTTATTTTAAATGCCTCTTAATCTCCCCATGTTAAGAGTCTGGATATCCATATAATTTCTTGAGACCGTACACTTAACTAATTTGAAATGTCAGACACAAAGTCCACCTGCAGGGTTTGACATAATCAAAACTTATAAGTATCATCAAAGGGATATCATCAATTCCTATTACGGGACGTGGATTAGATCAATAAACTAATATCTAGCATACGTGTTGTGTAGTCACTCAATTTACTGAAATTATTGACTTGTAAAAGATCTTACTCTTTTGTAAATTAAAATGCTAAACACCAAGTATATATATCGAGATTAAGAATACATGTACTCATAATAACCATTGGATGTTAATCGTATTACATAGTCAATATAAAGATAGTAAACCCAAAAAAGGTCTTGTTTAATACATACAATGTGTACGAGTATAATGAGTCAAAGCTATACTGTTTTCCATAGCCAAGACAAGACTGCTAAAACATTATGCTACAATCATACCGATGGTGTCCAACTCCATCTAGATTGTAAACAATAATAACTTGTATTCTATGAAAGCCTACAAATAAATCTTCCGTGTATAAGCTGAACTTTACATATCAACTTGTCTACTTTATAGAATAAAAGACATACACATGCGTAATAAAAAACAATGCAACCATTTGCCCATACAAATTCTTATTAAGATGAAAAGACAAAGTTTACTAATAAATGAATCAATCAAAAATAAATATATAAAAGTATACTTTTAGTATAAATTTTCAACAATTTCCCACGTAGACTCAAAACCATGTTGACATGTATTTCAACCCCATTCCCTCCACATGACTATCAAAGCTTTTTATTGGTAAGCTCTTTGTAAAAGGATCTGTTAGGTTGTCTGCCGATGCAATCTTAATCACAATTATATTACCCCTCTGTACGATTTATCGTATGAGATGATACTTATGCTGGATGTGCTTACCTTTCTTATACATCGTGGGTTTCTTTGTATTAGCAACTACACCGGTATTATCACAATAAAGGACTATAGGTGATTTTACTGAAGGTACCACTTCTACATCCATCAAGAGTTTTTGAGCCAAACTACTTCCTTGGCTGCTTTAGAAGCTACCACATATTCGGCTTCCATGGTAGAGTCATTTGTACATGATTGCTTGACACTCCTTTCACTTATGACTCCACCCCCTAAGGTAAATACAAATCTTGAGGTTAACTTTCTAGTGTCACTATCTGATTGGAAGTCGAAGTCTATGTACCCAATGGGTATCAAACTTTCGGTTTGGTAAATCAATATATAATTTCTAGTCTTCTTAAGGTACTTAAGTATATGCTTTACCGCAGTCCAATGTTCTCTCCCTGGATTAGATTGGTATCTGCTAACCAAGCTCTAACGGCAAAACATATATCAAGTCTAGTGTATAGCATCGCATACATGAGGCTATCTACCATTGAAGCATAAGGTACTTCCTTCATCTGTTCTATCTCACCAAGTGTCTTAGAACACTGATCTTTGGATACAGTAATTCCATGCCTAAAACGAAGAAATCCTTTCTTGGAATCTCGCATGCTAAATCGAGTAAGAATTGTGTCAATATAAACTTCTTGAGATAAACCCAACATTCTTTATTGCTGTTCTTGTAGGAGCTTGATCCCAAGAATGTGACTGACTTCTTCTAAGTCCTTCATATTTAATTAATTGCTCAACCATACTTTAACCAAAGACAACACCCCAACATCGTTTCAAATTAGTAGGATGTCATCAACATAAAGTATTAAAAAAAAAACCACCAAACTGTTATTGCATTTCTTATACACATAGAATTAATCAAGATTTTACTCAAAACCATAAGATTTAATGGCTTGATTAAAACGAATGTTCCAAAATCTAGATGCCTGCTTAAGTCCATAAATGAAACTCTAAAGCTTGCACAACATGTGCTCACAGCCTTCAGCTACAAATCCATCTTGTTGCACCATATAGATGTACTCGTCAAGATTTCCATTAAGGAAAGCTGTCTTGACATCCATTTGTCAAAGTTCGTAATTGAGATGAGATGAGTAGCAATGGATAAAAGAATCTGAATGGATTTCAGCATGGCTACTAAAGAGAAGGTCTCTTCATAATCAATTTCTTCTTTCTGAGTAAACCCTTTTGCAACAAGCCTAGCTTTGAAGGTTTTAACCTTTTCATCTATTCATCTTTTCTTCTTGTAGACCCACTTACAACCAATAATTTTATCTCCTCTATTGGTTCTACAAGATCTCAGACTTGATTAGAGTACATAGACTCGATTTCTGATTTTATAGCTTTTTGTCAGAGTTTTGCATCTTTGACTTGAAGTGCTTCATTATAGTTATAGGGTTCGATATCTAGCACATCAAGGACTTTGTTGAATGACTCTCCTAAAAACATATATCGCTTAGGTTGAGGGACAAGCCTCCCACTACAAAGAGACACATCTTGTGTCTGTGTATGAGTAGTGTCACGCTGTGCTAAAACTAATCTTGGTATACCATCATCTACGTGTTGATCCGTCTTATCACCTAGCATGTTGGTGGGATTACCTGGAGTATCATCAACTTGAGACTTCGCAATCCTCCTACTACGACAAGGTAATGGAACGTTGAATTCTCCATCTTGTGGTGTCTCTTCTTGTGCTGCTGATAATGGCAAAGCTTGGGTAGGTCTCTTTCCTCTCAATTCCTCTAAAATTATTCTATTTTTAGGTTTGTTGTTCATTACATAGTCCTCTTCTAAGAATCGGACATTGATGTTAAAAATGACCTTCCGATCTTTAGGATTATAAAACAAACCACCTTTTGTTCCTGTAATACTGCGATTCCAATTAAGCTTATTTAACTACTAATTAAGCAAGTTATTAGCTAATTAATATTAAATTAGCCTAAATAATGATGTTCAACATCTAATTAGGTTAGATATAGTTATTTTTGTCTGATTGAGTCTAATGGATCAAGTTCGAGTCATGGATAAGTAGTTTTGGGCGAGTTTAACCTTAACTAGAGAGTTTAACCTTAACTAGATAGTTAAAAGTTTTTTTTTCGTAATTTTAGATTTTATAGTTTCACATTATACACGCATCATATTAATATCATCAGATTTGTTTCATTAAACCTGTCAACCTTCGTGCTTGACTTGAATGCATTCGACTTCATCTGAACTAATTGGACCCTCATTTGACTTAAACAGAAAATGTAATTGATAGTTGAGGACTTCCCTATAATTCTATAAAACTTTTTTTTTTAAAGGACTAAAGAATCTCCCTATCGATTCTCTCCTCTTTTACGAGTGTAGCAAAACTCTTTTTCTTCCTCCATTTTCTCCTTTTCATCCATAGGAGCAAAATGGATACTGCATGGATGGTTTCAAGCACATACCCTCTCATTTCACCTCTTCTTTGCCTTCCTTTCCTCATGGAATAGGAGATAGTGGTTCACATCTCCTTCTACAGGCACTTAGTAGTCATCTTGGTAAGATCCTTTACCCATTTACAAATTTTTGGGTTGATGGAGTCAAGGATACTCCTAGCTTAAGCATTCACTCATCCTCTTCATCATCTCTTACACGCATGTCATCTTAGGGTCAAGAATTGGGTGTTTTTTCTTAAGTTGAGCCAAGAGAAGGAGCAATGATTTGAACACAAATCTAAGGCAAGTATCAGTTAATTAATGCTGAATGAATGTTAGTAAAATTGTAATTCTTATAAATCTACTGAATAACAAATGAAATTGTTATTTTTCAGCCCTCATTTGAAATCTTCTTCTAAATTCTAATGCATGATAAGATCCTCTCAATGAATGATGAATTGTGAACTTGGAAATGTAGAATAACTGAATGGCATAGGGAAAGCATAGTGGAAACCAAGTTGAAAAAGTTCTGTAATGAAGTGAACTCTACACTGAAACAGCTTTAGTAATTATGAAACTTACGGCTAAGCCATAAGTTGTATAGTGACTGGGAATCGGGCGACTGGGCTTCATTATGGCTAGGAAACTCGAGACTCAAAATTTATAGTTCCTTCTACGGTTGAGCTCATGGCTAGGCCGTGAACTGTGTTATGGCTATATCGTAGCCAAGCGGTGGCTTAACCATAGGCCAAGCACAGTTAAGCCGTAAGCTTTTCACGACTAAGTCGTAGTTGCGGGGAAGCAGTGTGTAGAGCCACTGCTAAGCCTCCGTGTATTCCACGACTAAGCCATAGGTCACCCACGGCTAAACCATAAGACTCTTGAAAACTAAGTTAATTAGGGACTGTTACAGGACCTTGTAGGACTCCAGTTCCTTGGACCCTTTTATCCAAATCATTTAGCCCAATGGAAAATTTCATAACATGAAGTGTTTTGAGGGCTAAAACTCATTCATGTAACATTGTCCATTTGTCAAGCATCTCCCCATGAGTGTTAGTTTAAGGGATTTTGATACACATTCCCTACACAATGTAACACCAAAACAAGACCCTACTCAATGTAACACTAATGCAAGACAACCGTGTATTGAATAACTGAAAACTACATCATCATGCATGGTTAGAAATAATGAATGATTAGATTAGGGTTGATTTGTAAATTACCTTGATTCTATTAATTTGAATTACATAGCATATTAAATTATTGTCATTGCTCTCTATTATCTAAATAATTTGAAATGATCATGCTTTGGATTTCTTCTAGTTTTTGAATTCCATTGATATATGATTTTTCCTATTGCTAGCATTGAGCTAAGTAAGAATGAATCGAACTTATAATGAATTGAAACGAATTGTACAATCTACTCAAATTCAATTAGATAAATCGAAATGCTCTAGTTCTACTTAGCTTTAGCCTTATGATACCCATGAGGGTTGACTTTGGTGTAGTAGATTGTTATGGTGCCACTGCAGTGTACCTTTAGAGCTTTCGGACTCTCTGTACGTAAAGACCCAATCGTATCTTTAGCCAGAGAGTTGGTGTTATCAATGCAAAGATCCATAGAGGGATGATAGAACAAATGTAGTAGCCAAAAAGTAATATATTTCTCTAATTGATTTCCATATCATACTTTATTCAATCCAGAACATGCTTAGTATACTAAATTGACTTCTATTGATCAACTGTTAATGATTCTTTTAGATACAATGCGTATTACTTTAATTATGCTTATACTTTATTGAATAGTCTTATTTACATGTTATCTAATGGTATTACAGGCTCAAATCTCAGTCTCGATTTTGCGAAGATGAGGAGACTTCAGAGGAAGCCTCGGGGTCCCCTCAGGACTAAACAAGTAGACAACAGATACACTCTAATTGCTCCACCTACGGAGCGCGTCATGAGCATAATCGAACCTTTATTTTAGGGTTGTGAATGCATTAGGGTTTCATGACTTACATTAGTTTTATTTTGTCATGCATAGTCCATGATCCCTTGCATTTTGGGACATGTATATCTTTTGTAATTGTCCAAAAAAATTTATCTCTCTTTTGTAAAAACATATATAACGCATTGTACAAACTCTTATTCATATATATTATATAGTTATGCTTTTTTCTTTCCTACATTATCATGGTATGTATTGTTCCAGGAACTGATGCATATGGAAATGTTATTGTTGGAGAAAAGAAAAATTATTAGGCGACATCGACAGGCTTCTGCGTGACAAATGCTTTGACAGATATCCATTAAAAGCACTTCGTACGTATAAGTAATGTGAATATCCCTTGTATAATTCTACTTAGACTCTTGTTTAGATGTGGATTATATGGAAGTACGTGTGTTATGCTTAGGTATTGATTCTAACCCTCGAATTCTTAGGCTCAGGTTGTGACAGTTCCTTTGGGATATCCAACAAAAATGCAAACTTCGGTTCTTGATTCCAACTTATTTGTATTCCCTTTCAGCATGTGTGCTGAACTACCCCAAATCCGAACATGCTTTAAACTGGATTTGCGCCTGGTCCATAATTCTGTGGGTGTAGTAGGTACTGACTTAGATGGAACTAAGCTTAGAATGTTTGCTGCCATTTCTAGAGCACGCCCACAAAATGAATTAGGTAAATCTGAATAACTTATCATTAACCTCACCATATCCATAAGAGTCATATTCCTTCTTTCTGCCACATCATTTTGTTGAGGAGAACCTGGTGCAGGCAATTAGGGTGTAATTATCTCTTGTGGTAAGTAATCCCTAAATTCTCCAAAGAGGTACTCGCCACTAGGATCATATTGTAGTGTCTTGATACTCTTACTTAGACGTCTCTTACTTAGACCTTTCTCCATTTCCACCCTATACTCCTATAATTTCTCAAAGCAGTCGGACTTACAGCGCATTAAGTAAATGTACCCATACCTTCAGTAGTCATCAATAAAAGTAATGAAATAGTCAAAGCCATATCTTGCTTGGACATTCATGCGTCCACACAAATTAGAGTGAACCAATTCCAACAGTTCTTTGGCCCTATTTCCTTTTGCCAAAAAAGGGCACTTGATCATTTTTCCCTCTAAACATGATTCGCGGACTGGAAGTGCCTCTACATCTAATGAATCTAATGGTCCATTTGCAACTAGTCTTAAAACCCGATTTAGATTAATATGATTCAGGAGTAAATGTGAAAGATATGTTTGGTTCAATTATGAATATTCCTTTCTCTTATATGGTAGGGTAATTGTGTTATTCGATTCAATTAATTGTAGTTTAGGAGAAACAAGATCAGCAGTATAAAGATCATCCACCATTGAATAAGAACAGATAAAGCACTTATTGTACTTAATAACCATAAATTTATTAAAATAAATGGAATATCTGTCTTTAACAAACTTAGATCAGAAATTAAATTCCTCCTAACGGAAGGAACATAAAGACAATCTTTTAAAATTAAAGTCCTAGCTCTACTAAAACTTATACTAACATCTCTTACTGTAACTGCTCCCATTCTCGTAGCATCACCCATAAGCAACTAAATTTCCCCATCACTTCGCAACTTAGCTTCTAGAACCTATACAAATAATTGCAAATATGATTAATGGCTCTTATATCTACACACTGAGTACCGGTAGATAAAATTGCCAAACATGATTCAGCAACTAGTGAACGAAATTAACCTTTATTATTTACTTTGTTGAGATAAGTTGGACATTGCTTTTTCCAGTGCCTTGCTTGTTTGCAATAAAAACACTTGCCCTCGGGCTTTTTCACTCATTTCTAAGGTATATTGCCCCCTTGAGGAATTGCATTACGATTTTGACCCTTTTCTCTTTCTTTTTACCTTTTGGCTTAGAAATAAAACCCTTTTTAGTAACGTCAACACTAGCTGGCCTTGTTATAAGGCCCTCAGCAGATTGAATTTCCTTGAGTAATTTCGCCAGAGAAAAGTTGACCTTGTTCATGTTGTAACATTATGCCATCTCATTAGCCTTAATTCATTTTTTTTTTTGTATGCCTGGACGACCACCTCATCGATACAATCATCCGCAGGTTTCTTAGGTACACCTCAGTGAGCACATATTTGTACTCTTCAGTAGTTGGCACAATATCGTAGTTTCTTTTCCAATGTAATTAGGTCCAGTGAGTTTGTGTTCTTTGAGAATAATAGCAAGTGAATCGAAAGAAACCATATTAAATCTTGAGAATTACATAATTAACAAAATTATAATGGGCAAATAAACTTCTGATTCAAATAAAAGGAAAGTGGCTCCCTTTGCCAATTAATAAAAGAATCAGATAGTAATCTAAAAACACTAATGCATAGTACGCCTCAAGGGGAGGATTTTTACCATATTTTTTTTGTTCAAATAGGACATGACCTATTAGTTTTACTGTGCAAGACTAATAAGGCTGTATAAGATGTCATAGGCAATAGGCAAAAACTGATGCTCATGTTGTAAAACATTTAACATAGATACCAACATGTAACATCATGCCATCTCATCAGCGTTAATCTATTTTTTTGTATGCCTAGACAACCACCTTATCGGTACAACCAACAGCAGGTTTCTCTAGGCACACTTTAGTGAGCATATATTTATACTCTTTAGTAGTTAGCACAATATCTACATTTCTTTTTCAATCAATGTAATAAGGTCCAGTGAATTTGTATTCTTTGAGAATAATAGCAAGTGGATTGAAAGAATCCATCTTAAATCTTGAGAATTACATAATAAAAAAAATTATGATGGGTAAATAAACTTTTGATTCAAATAAAAGGAAAGTGGCTCTCTCTTCCAATTAATAAAAGAATCTGACAGTAATCTAAAAACACCAATACATGGTATGCCTCGATGGGAGGACTTTTATCATACTTATTTTATTCAGATATGACATAACCTATTAGTTTTACTATTAAGGCAATAAATCATGCCAAGTGAAACCAAATAGCTACCATAACTTTGGTCCTATAAATAATAGTAATGACTCAAATGGAAAGTATATTATTATTTATAGCTAAGTGTACACAATCATTTAATTCAAGGTCTATTATTATGTATTTGGTCCGGTTAGATGGAGAAGTGACATGCACTAATAATTATCCTAAATCATCCATATGGGAGTTTGTATTAGAGATTCCATTTTTAACTCATCTGATGAGGAATAATACTCTAAGGACAACACAGAAATCAATTACATCTCTTACAAAACAATGATGGAGACCATGGGAACTAAAAGGTTCCCTCTCCCATTTAGTTATTTAATAATGAGGGTTCTTGTAAAACAATTTAATTAAGACTAGTTTAGAATCTTGAAGTAATACGTTACCAAGATGTCTACGTTACCCCATCTTTACACATCATAGCATTGGTGTGATTAATAAAAAAAGAGTTCAATTTTATTTGCAAGCCATATGAATGCAACCTACTTTACCATTTTAAATATTATTAAATAGGTTTAATGTTATATTTAGCATGTTATGATAATAATAGATATCCAAGCACAAAAAAAAAAAAGACAATCATCAAAAGAGTCCTAGGTTTCATGGTCAAGTAAGATCCTTTGTCTTTGTGATTGCCATTTCTTCAAAACATGCACTTTGTAAGGGGGTTTGGGGGTGTCGCCCAGGGGGGATCGAGTTGCCCAGTTAGCTTGCGGGGGCCCAGGGGATAGTGCCCCCCGCTGGGGTTCAGGGGCAGCAGTTCGGACTAGATTTTTTTCATGAAGTTTTTCCTTGGAGATCGAATGACTACTTTTAAAACCTGCCACCCTTCTTAAAAAAGGAAATTTACATTTACCTTAAACCTCCTAACGAACGGAGTTCACATGTTATATTAATATAATTACATCACCATGAAAACTTACATTAAATCCTAAGCCTCTTGACGAACAGAGTTCATATGCTATATCAATATAATTACGTCACCATGAAACATTAAAAAATATATAAACTAGTAACCATGAATTTGATTGTGGGATCCATTGACATAACATACAAACATGGTGACAATGATAACTAGATCAATTGCTATAAAACAAAAGCTAGATAGTTCGCTGCAAAACCAGGGTTAGTTATAGTAAATGCAATCACCATATTTTTTTAAACAACCTATAATATTACTATATTCTGTTTAATCCATACGCAGTATCAAGATTGGTTCTGATACCACTATTGGAGGGAACTGCTAGGATTCTTAAATATTGCATATAGATTACTGTGGAAATAACTTTAGATGATGATAATTCAAGCACCATACTTGCAAGATATCTTTGATTTGATCTCTGTCTTACAGCAACGCGAAATCTTAAGACCTTCTATTGTATTCCCCTATGCTCGAACTCATGCCGGGGTGTGAGCCTCTTTCGTGAATTCTCTTTGCTCTAAAAAACGAGATTTCTCTTGTCCTTTTCCTAGAAAGCAATAGCACATATTTATAGACTACAATAGGGACTTTAAGAAGAAAACAAAGAATAGGTTTCTTATGGAAATTGGAAATAGTAGTTCAACCCAAATTAAAATCCTAGTTTCATAAATTATAATTCACTTTACTAGAGAATTATAATTACACTCATGTTCTTATTCTTAAAATTATATTTCGATCTTCTTGTTACTAAATGCTTATTAATCTCCTCGCGTTAAGAGGTTAGATATCCATCGATTAATTAATTACTGACATCTATATTTAATCCATATCTATATAATTCCTTGAGACTTTACACTTAACTTATTTGATATGTCAGACACAAAGTCCACCTGCAGGGTTTGACATAATCAAAACTTATAAGCTTCATCAAGGGAATACCATCAATGCCTATTACGGGACGTGGACTATTCTCACACCATCTATGGGAAGTTTGATCTCAATTGCTCATTTTTGGATGTCATCCAACAGTGGAATGAAGAGCTTTAAAAGCACCCAAAAGAGAGACTTTTGCATTTCAAAATTTATTTCCCACTTCAGAGACTCAAAAAGGAAGAGCGAACTAGGGCAAGAAAATGAAAGAGAGCAGGGAACCCACACAGATGCAAGTGCAAGCTAAGCTCTTCCCTGACTCCAGCCATCTCTAAATCTTCTCCGACATCAGCCGTCTCTAGATCTTTCCCATCACTAGTCCAGGTATGCCCTTCCCCATCACGAGGAAGTCCCTCACTTGCCTTCTCTCTCTGTCCCAGCCCCCTCTCCCTCTCTCGCCCAATCCCCTTTCTCTCTTCCGTTGTCCTAGCCCCCTCTCCATTCTCTCACCCAACCCCATTTCCCTCTCTTTCCGTTCCTAGCCCTCTCTCACTCTCTCGTCTACCCCCTCTCGTTCTCTCTTTGTTCCTAGCCCCTTCTCCCTCTCTCTATCCCAGCCCCCTCTCCCTCTCTCTCCCAGCCCTTTCTCCCACTCTCTCGCCTAAAACCCTCTCCCTCTCTCTGTCCCAGCCCCCTCTCACTCTCTTTCCTAGTCCCCCTTTCTCTCCAAGCCCCCTCTCTTCCTCTCTCTCTCTGTTTGTCTCTCTCTGTTTCCCCTTCCCTCTCTCATTCTTTCCCTCCATCTCTATGTAATCCCCCTCTCTTTCTCACTTGTGAAGAGAAATCCACGGCTTGGATCTGTCAAGGGGGTGACCCTCTTTCTTCCTCTCCCTCTCCCTCTCCCTCTTTATTTGTGAATCATGTCTCCATGTCCCCATCTTCCTCTCCCTCTTTGTCTTCGAATTTATTGTAAACACGATTAGAATTTAGTCATTATAGTGAACATCATCAGATTTTTTTTTAATTCCATATACTTCATCACACAAATGCAATGTAACTACTCTTTTTTTTTCTTTTTTCTTTTACAAGTTTTTCTTTCTTCCATGTTGAAGGATTTTTTTTTCTTTTCTTTTATGAAATATTGTTGATGTGGAAGTTGATTCAAAATGGATTGTCTGACCAACTCATTCCTTGTAATTATTTCTAATGAAATGTTGACCAACTCATTCCTTGTAATTATTTCTACTGAAATGTTTACTTCATTTTGTAGGATGAAAATTGTTGTGATGGATTCATATGGAAAGATCAAATTTAGCAACGATAATTAAAGAAGACAATGGAGAGGCAAAGCCAAATTTAGTGGCAGTTCTGTAGGAAATGAAAAAAATCAAATAAATATCTTTCTGTATTAACATTTTTGTGTTGTATTGTACATGTAATTTGTATGTTAACACCAATATCTTAAAATGTCTTTGAGAACAACTTGGAATTTTGTATGGATATTTTTTTGAATGGATGGTGCGCAATCTCTATCATGTCTTTTGAGTCCTTTTATGAATGATGAGTATCTGTAATTTTCTTACTCTCAACTATTAGCTATATTGGAGAAGATATGCAGATTAATTTGTGAAGCATGTTTGCACAAACTGTTAGCCACATTGTTAGCCATATTCAACAAAGTAAAATAAGAAGGGCCGGTCCTTGTTCTGGCAAGTGTTAAAAGGGGAAATAAAATTTACCCAAGTTGGATGGTTTGGTAGTGGGTGAAACAGTTAGGTGCCAACTGTTAAGAAGCGTTTCTTTTGCTTCAAATGAAAAGAAAAGATATAAATGCATTACTGGGCCTTTGGAAAGAAACGATGATCATCCACAGGTGATTTAACGCACTCAAAACCATTAATCTGATTCGATACATGTAGCTAAACAGCACCAACTTTAGATTGTCTGGCTATATGATCTTTGTACATGGTACCATGGACCACCGAACTATATGATAGCCACTGAACTTTGATTAGTTCAGTCAAGGGTGGCAATTCCTGTACTGACCTAGAAAGGTTTTCGGTTGGATAAGAAGACACCACCCAACAAGTTAGAGTCAAGTTTAGGGTAGGCTGTTTTGAACTAGCGTGTAGAGCCAAACATGAGCTCAGCCTATCCATAATCATCTAAGAACCATTGCCACTTTATACCAACCGATACCAGCATTGCATCTAATAATCAAAAGAATACATTTAACAATCAGATCCAATTAGGACACCACATACATTTAACAAACAAGACCCAAATACACAACAGAGAGAGAGAGAGAGAGAGAGAGAATATATATATAAAGCGCCCCCCCCCCCCCCCCCCACAAACAACAAAAAAAAAAAAAAAAAAAGGTGTTTGGTCAAGGGCTTTCATGTTGGCTTCATCATGGCTGCATCAAGGCACTCTTTCAACCAAACATTTCTTCTCCATAGAAGGTATGAATGCAGGTCAGTCAACCTGTAAAGCCACAAATTATATGATTAAAGCAATGCAGTTTCTTCATTAATAAATGGGTATTATTTGAAAGGCCAATATAATTGGTGTTGCACAGAAATTTATACAATTTCACCTAGAAAGTTTGTGTTAGCATGTCATCCTGGAAGTGCTCATTTATCACAAAATGTTTCTTTCTTACAACCTTCTTTAGAATACACAAATTTTTTTCTCACCACTTCATTATTGAACCTCGTCTTTGAGCTTCTTCTAATGCTAAAACCTGCTACTTTCACATAGCTGTTGTAAGCATTATAAGCATCCCCTATATTATCAAAAGATTGTCCTACTTTTGGTAATTAATCTTCACCGACTTGTGAAACAAAAGACATAATTGGTAAACATGGATTTGCATCTCTCTTTTAGACGCTATGACAATACATGCAAAACAAAATATAATAAAATATAAGAATCTAAATAAATGCAGTTGGCCAATTTTGTAAACTCTATTGGTTGCAGTAGAACTCTCATGAATGCTACCATATTGGCATTTGCATGTACAAAAGAAAATTGCTTAAATATTTAAAAAAAAAAAGTTGGAATGAGAGAGACAAACTTAAGGTGAGCTTGGGTTTTAAGAGGAGATCAGGAGATGTGGATTTGTCCAAAGTTGAAGTTCTCTTGGAAGCCATAGCCGCAAATCAAGTTGTACGTCATCAGATGGTTGTTCTCCATTATGCTCTACTATCTGGTCACTTTTTAGAAGTTGAGAAGAGAAATCCACCACTGGGATTTGTCAATAGGATCAGAGGGAGAGAAAGCGAGTAAGGGTCAGGAAGAAACAGAGGATAGTGGTAAAGAGTGGGAGGGGTGAGAAAGAGAGGAAAGGGGAGAGAAAAAGAAAGGGAGGTTCAGAGAGATGGAGGGAGAGATAGAAAGAGAGGAGGAGACAGAAAGAGATTGAGAAAGAGAGAGAGAGGGGGGGTGGGACAGAGAGAGAGGGAGAGGGGCCAGCAAGAGAGTGCGAGAGGGGGCTGGGACAAAGGAAGAGGGAAAGGGGGTTGAGCGAGAGAGTGGGAGAGGGGGTTGGGATAGAGGGAGAGGGAGAGGGGGCAGTGCGAGAGGGGGAGAGGGGGCTGGGACAAAGAGAGAGGGACTTCCTCGGATGGGGAAGGACATATCTAGACCAGCTACAGAGAAGATGCAGAGACGATTGGTGTCGGGGTAGAGCTCAGCTTGCACCTGCATCGGCGTCGGCTCCCTGTTCTCTTTCATTTTCTTGCCCCAGTCTGCTCATCCTTTCTGGGGCTTTGAAGTGAGAAACAAAATTTGAAATGCAAAAGTCTCTCTTTTAGGTGCTTTTAAAGTTGTTCATTTCATCGTTGGATGGCATCCAAAAATGAGCCGCTGAGATCAAACTTCTCATAGATGGTGTGAGAACAGTTTCCATAGGATTAAAACCCTTGAGTAATTATGTATTGGAAAATTTTGGAAATTCTCAAATCCAGGGCTTTCTTATCGACATAATTAAAAATAATATAAAAAAAATCTGATTTTATATGATCAATAACAAATTAGTAAGCATAAAATATCATCAGTAGGGCCGTGGCCTGCACCCCCACCCCAAAAAAAAAAAAAAAAAGGAACTATTGACCCTATCACTGACCGAGCAACCACTTGTTGTCAGGGGTTATGGTTTTTGAGCAAAACATTAAGACCCAAATCCAGACACTGACCTGAAAGTAACACTTGGATCTCCTGTATAAAAATGTTGGGTAAGGTTCACTAATTGTGAGCGGCCCACACCCACCTCATCATCTATTGGGCCAGAATATAGGCCCTGTATTTATCCCAAAGGCCGATAAACGTGGTCTAATCCACTTCTCTTTTACCAAAAAAAAAAAAAAGATTGATACTCATTTTCACATGGTCTAATCCACGTCTCTTTTTTCTCTCTCTTCTCTGTTAATGAATATGCTCATTTATTAAAAATAGAGACTGTCAGCCTGGAGAGGATTCTTTGGATGTGCAGCAAGGAATCACAATTCTTACATGGGTGTCTAGGTTTGAACCCTAGACAAACCTTTTCTACCGTGCAAGATCCTTTTTCACTTGTGTTAGATTACATTCTCGTGTGTGTACGAGCTTTTGTTCCTACTTACGTGGGCTTACACTTTCAAATGTCAGCTCTCTCATCGGACTCAACCGGCTCGCTAAAAAAAAAAACTGTCAATGCTGGTTCGGATGGAATTATAATAGCAGGTGCAACCCACCAAGCTGACCCAGACTTGGACTGATTGCTTAGGATATTGAGTATTGACTAATCCTATCAATAAACGTCTCAGCAGCATCCTAGGTTGGATACACACGCGGAAGTCAACCGAACCCAACTAGCCAATCATCATCCCTACTACAAAAGATGGTACCAGACTTGGTTTGCTTTTCATCCATGGTTTAATTAGAACAAGCAACAAAACAGGTTTTGAAATGTGAAGATGACGAGAAATCAAGCATAACGAATGGTACCAAGTCTAAATGGCCATAATTTTTTATTTGGGTACTGTCCTACCTGCCACATAGAAATACTCATTTTGAAGCTATTCGGGTGCTCCAAAATTTAGGTTAAGGCGAAAGACGCTATTTTTAAAGTTAAAATGTAATTTTATGGAAAACTTATTATCTTTAATAATTTTCTTATTTATTCGATTTTTAAGCCACTTAGCCACTTAGGTCTAAGATTCAATTGAAATGGTCACAATCAGTAATTACACTCATTTAAGGGTTTTTATTGCATTAAGATTTTTCATTATTTTTGGTAATTTTTAATAATTCAAAGAGGGTAGAGCTTTGAAATGAGTAGTATAAGTCATTATTATGTTTTTAAAGAGAAATAAGATGGCAGCAACCATGTCTTTGGATTTTGCACTAGTTTCCTCATAGGTAGAAGACAATACTTACTTTCTTTCCCTTTTTTTTTATGTGCTTTCTACTATGCTAATGGACTTAAAATAGCTAAAAGAGGGCAAAAAAGTCAACCTCAGATCTATTTTGGTCCGATGCATTTATATGGATTTCTTTGTGTTGGTGGAACTAGATCGGTGACAAGAGAGAAGAAATGGTTGCTTCAAGATAAGTGATTGCTTTCCTTAAGACGTTTTTCATCACCCCATTCGTAGAACCAAGTCAACAATGGGTTAACAAGCGAGCCACCTCAAGATAAAATGAAGCCCAACTAAAGCCAATGTTGATTAGCATTTCCTGGTTCAAAGATTAACTTTGAACTCATCAGCACTTTACAGACCCAATAGCAGAGCCAAATGACCCATAGATGTATGGTGATGATTTTCAAGCAACCTACATAATAAATGAGGAAATCACAATGCATGGATTATTTTTATGAATGTGTTGTTATGTTCAATTTATGGAAATTGAATGTTAATCATGACCATTTTATAAGGATGTTTTTAAAATCATGTAGCCATTGGAGAGTGATTGTTGGAATGGGATTTGATACATGACCATTTGAAAAAAACCTTTCGGAAACTCTCAGAGTCTCTTGGTTGGTGTGCTAAAGGGTATAAATGTTAGGACATAACTACCATTGGTAGTTAAAACAACTATAACCACCATTCAGGCCCATCACGCAAGGTCAAGCCTAACCCATAAGCAATCTAGCTCAATTCAAATAAAAACGGATCAACCTAGCCAAGTAGCAATCCTACTTAGCTCAATAAAGGAATGAATCGTCTTGGATTAAGTCCTACAAGTTGCAAAATAGAAGTCTCCTCATTCTTACTCAAACCTCCAAGCCCAAGTCCACCAATTAGGATCTAAGTCTAAAATAGACTACCATTGTTAATTCAGGATATCTCTTATAAATGTTACTTTCTTCCACAACATATTTGACGTGGGATGTGAGCTACATATAAAAGAACCCAAGTTCCCAAATAAGAGAAAGATTCTCGAAGGAGTCACTTTCCATGGGATTTTCAATATCTTTTCTATGTGAAAATGCTTGAATATGAAAAATGATTTTCAAGAAATCAAGATCCAAATATTGGATTTCTTATTTTTGAAAATTTCCAACAGATTCAACAGCAAGAGGAAGGCTCTAAGTTGGGAAAGGACTTCGAGAGGTGGGGGCCAGATTATTGTTGGTCTATATTTTCTGTTTTCGTTGCTTGGTTGGGCTACTTTTCTCTTTAATAAATACTCCATTCCTACCAAAAAATGAAATGAAATGAAAGAAAAGAAAAGGAAAAAACCCTCATCAAGAAGAAAGCAAAAAACGTTCCACCCAATACATGACCTTACTCGGCTGAGCTCAAGCAGCAGTCCTATACAAATTTAGTTGGGTCGTATGATCCAGGCATCTACAAATCGGAAATGTAGCTGGGTGACTCATTGGACTCTGAAATGTATGGAGTATTGATCCGAATCCAATCTAATCCGCCACCCAATAGACAAACAGGCATCACATCCTCTTTTCAGATCCAATCTGATCCATCAGTTTGTCCATTCAGATCACCCATCACCAATCCTTTCATAGGAGTAACTGGCTAACTGCTGTGTCAATCTTCCATGGGCAAAATAAATGTGGTGTGCTAATTGGGTAGGTGCCTCTGTCACCTGTCGTCAACCATGATTTAGTCTTGGCATATAAGATGACCTATCAAGACAGAATATTCACCAAAAGATCCCTCCTTGGTCTTTGCATAAGCACCTCCTCAGCAAAGTGTAAACACTCGGATAGAGACCCGTTTTAAATGGGATATTAATGGATAAGACTCCACTAACGCAGATAAAAATAGGAAATAGGAAGCGTCTTATCAGGATCAGAGCAGATAAGAAAAAGAATCCAACAGCTGCTTTCCTAATTACTATTTCTCACACTTTGTTATGTTTGTAGGAAAATGTTGAATCATTGCCTAATGGAGTGAGGTAATCAAGGACCCAAAAAGTAAAAATATTTGTAACCTGAATTCCTGATCCCTCATCATGTAACAACCTAATTCATCAAAACAGGGCTAGGGTTGGGGCCTGGAAAAATCCGAGCACAATCTGTTCAACTGGCCCCCTGTATCCCCACCCACTTTTCAAACATCAACTTGTGATATAGAAGCTGATCGGATGATCCAGGCCGTTCCAATTGTAGCCCCTTTTCAGTAGATTACTGCAAAGACACAAATTAAAGGCCGGGATTGCCTCATGGAAAAGATTATTTCTTTTGGGGATCAAATTTCTTGGGCATTCCCTAGAAAGAAAATCTAGTTTATCTACTAGTTCATTTGACTCGTAAGATACAACTGGGCTCTCTTGGTGGGGTCCACATGTGATTTAATGTGGATGGCCACCAAACATCAGAAGTGACACGAATCACCTAGATCTACCAAATGGAGTTACAAGAGTGAAAGGACATTTAAATCTCCTTCTCATAATTCCTCTCTTATTTCACATTTGATTATAGGTGAGGAATCTAAGGATTTTTCATTACCCATGAAATAAGAATTCTTCATTAAAGATTCGTATAGCAGAGGATTTTGTTGGATATCATGGGTGGTGGCCCACATGACCACCACTTATGTTGATTCGTTCAAAAACAACATTTTTTCATTAAAGCCACGTTCCTGGAAACACTCCAGTCGTGCGATAATGGAAAGCTTTCCGTTGATGGGGAGGAAAGCATTAACGCAGTCTATAAATGGCTTGAGAACTCTCTCATCTTCACATATACAGATTACTGCTTGGCATACCCATCAATCAGCAGACATTACAAGAAGACTGAGAGAGTTAAGGTTGCAAATCTCCTCTCCGTTTCGCGATGGATTCAGGTATGCCCAATATTGGTTGTCTTTCATAATACAAATCAATCCGTCAGAATGCAAATCTAATCCGTTAAAGTTTTTCCTAAGGGGTCATTTTAGCTTACAATTGGTATCAGAGCCATGGATTTACATTGATAGGGTTGGATTTGCATCAAGGGAGTTTACTGTTTACAGAAATTAAAAAAAAATTTTTTTTTTTTTGAAATTGTCGGCCGGCGACATCAGTTTCAGGCAAGGCCGAACTGCAGAACCGGACTGGGCGCTGCGCGGCGGCTGCGCAGTCGGGTGCTGCTGCGCGCAGTGCCCAGTTTCTGGCAGAAACAAAGCAACACAAAAAAAAAAAAAAAAATTCACAATTGGGAATGCAGCGCAGTGGGGTGCTGCGCTGCAGTGGAACCGGCAAAAGGAACGCAGTGCCCAGTGGGGCACTGCGCTGCTGCTGTTCCAGCGGCAGCGGCAACGACAAAAAAAAAAAAAAAAAAATCTGTTGCCGCCGGGAATGATTCCAGTCGGCGACAGTTGCGGCCGGGGTCGTGGGAGCGCCGGCAGTCCGCTGCGGCCGAGGCTGTCGGCGTCGGAGGTGGAACGAACCGAAGAAAGGGGCAATCGATTTTAACCGATTGCCCATTTATCGGGAGGTTGAAGATGATCTAATCGGGTCAGGTCAGTTCGACCCGACCTGACTCGACCCGACCCAGTTAGGTTTATTAAAGAATAAGGACTGAGTTAACGGATCTGACCCGACCCGACTGATCCGGCCTGTGTTCTGTGTGGTCAGGTCAGTTCGACCTGGCCTGACCCAACCTGATCCAGTTCAATAAATAAAAGAACGGGTTAACAGACTTGACCCGACCCAGCTTCTCAAACACAAGCTAACCCCAGTCCATTTAAAATGCAGATTAGATTAACTGACCCGACTCGATTCAGTTAGTAAAAGAAAAATGAAAATGGACTGGGCTTTTACCTGAACCCAAATTCACTGGACTGAACAGTCCAATTACTGACCTGGGTCTGATCCGACCCACTGGCCTGGCCTAGTTTGAATAAATTATTATTAATTTTGATATTTATGTGTTTTGAATAATTGGGTCATTATAACAGTGATCTGTTCTGATCAAAACCGTCCAATTGATGCATTTAAATGCAGTAATCATTCTGATAGGACTGGATAATTTAAATATCATTAGATCAAGGCCAGATCAAGGAAAAATGAACGATCGAAATCGTATTTTGATCATTTCGGATACATATGATATTGGATTTTCGATCCGTTTCTTTCGTTGTGTCCCTTATAATGAGATCTATCATATTACTGAATTTAATTCCTAATCGAATGTTTCAATATTGATATCATGCATATTTCACTCATTCAAATTCAAGTTTCCGCTTATCGTTTACATGATCCATGTTATTTTTGAGTTATATTTGTCACATGCATGCATGCTTGATGACTAAATTAGTACAAAATTCAAACTTATGATAGATTGATTAAAAAAATTATTATTGTGATATCAATGGTCCGATTAATGTTCATCTGGACAACTAATTTTAGGGAATCTCATTTTCACAATAATATAATAATTGTTAAAGTTAGGTTTTCCCTAAATGTTTAGATTTAACAATATTAAATGCTCAATTAAATTAAAAATTGAGCATCAGAGTCGTTTAAATCATAAGAAGACTAAAAATTAGTGTCATAGGTTTCAATTATGAGTTAACTAGGCAGTCACCAAAGTGGCCTAGTTATGATGAAACTCATATTTCAATTATTGAATTAGAGATACCATAAATGACACTAAAATTGCAACTTCACTTAAAAGATAGATAATTGACCCAAAGGAGTTTATCTTTCGATTATTTGAAGATTGGGATAAAACACATTAAAGATGTTTTGTGAATTCGTGTTGATCTATGCCCAAAGGTGGGATCTCACTTATTCACTTAATAAATTGTGGTTTTATCAAATAAACGAGAATAATAAATTTAACATGTTACATTTGACCTAAAGGTTATTTGTAATGATATAAAACTATTATTTCTGTTGTAAGTTTCCCTTTAAATTCAAAACATTATAGAATTGTGAGAATAATAGTTTATCTCTTCTTTTACAGCATCTTCCTCCAAATCCATGTCTCTTCCCTCGTGTTTAGGAACTATTCCTTCATTAGACGGATCAAACTACCCTGACTGGTTAGATATGCTGTCATTAACCATAACTTTTCTAGACTTAAAAATGGCTTTAGATGAGCCCATGCCTCCTGCGCCTACTGAACAGAGCTCTGAATATGAAAAGGCCAAATATGATCAGTGGCACAAATGTGATAAAAAATGCCAAAAGATTATTATGACTTCAGTTTTTAAGAGTATTAGGGGATCGCTTGATCAAGGAAAACATGCCAAGGAACTCTTAGAAGAAATTAAGTCACAATTTGAAGTGATAGACAAGGCATTAGGTGCCACCTTAATGATTAAATTGACTAACATGCAGTACGATGGAACAAAGGGAGTTAGGGAACATATCCTGCTCATGTCCAATGTCGCATCCAAGTTAAAGGATGTAGACATGAGTATTTCCGATGGATATTTGATCCAATTTATTATAGACTCCCTTCCCCCTGCATTTGGCCCATTTAAAGTAACATACAATCAGAGCTCTAGTCGGTGGACCATTACTGAGTTGATCGCACGATGTGATCAAGAAGAGAGAAGGCTTAAAGCCGAGGGGCAACTTCAGGTAAACTTTATCTCCCATGCTAAGGGCAGGAAAGGTCCTAGAAAATTCAAGACTAATACCAACATGCCCAAGGTAGATCCGAAAGGTAAGAAACCGGTGAAGAGTAAGGGAAAGAAGGGATCCGAAAAATGTCACTTTTGTGACAAGAAAGGACATTTTAAGAAGGACTGCCTCAAAAGGAAGAATTGGTTTGAGAAAAGAGGTAAGCAAAGAAAATTATCTCTTGTATGTGAAACCAATATTATTGATGTCCCATCCAATACATGGTGGGTCGACTCTGGTGCAACCGTTCACATACCTGGTTGTATGCATGGATTCCTTTCAACCCGGAGGCTAAGTGATGGAGAAAGAGCCATCGTTATGGGAAACCGGAAGGAGTCAAGAGTCGAGGCAGTAGGCACGTATAGGCTGGTGCTAGATACAGGATTTGTTCTGGATCTGCCGAACACCTTTTATGTTCCGGATATTTCCCGAAATCTGGTTTCTATTTCAAAGTTGGATGTAAAAAGATATGTGTTTAACTTTGATCGAGGATTTTTGAAACTTTTTCACAATAATATAATGATTGGTAGTGGTTTATTATGTGATGGCTTGTATAAGTTAAGATTAGATACTTTATACACACAATCACTAACTACACACCATGTTACTTGTGGGATGAATGTTGGCAGGAAGAGAGGACTAATAAAAGAGAACTCCCCTAAGTTGTGGCATGAACGGTTAGGACATATCTCGAAAGAGAGGATATTGAGATTGGTGAAAGACGGGTTATTATCAACCTTTGATTTCACTAATTTCGGTGTCTGTGTTGACTGTATTAAAGGAAAACAAACTCAAACAGTTAAGAAAACTGCTACACGAGGTTCTAAACTCCTGCAGTTAATCCATATGGATGTTTGTGGAAAAATAGATATATCTTATCTTACAGGAGAACAATATTTCATCACCTTTATAGATGACTACTCACGCTTTGGTTATGTCTATCTCATTAAAGAAAAGTCTGATGCTTTGACTATGTTCAAAATATTTAAAGCAGAAGTGGAAAAACAATTGATAGAAAGATCAAAATCATGAAATCATATCGAGGTGGTGAGTATTATGGTAGGTACACTGAAACAGGTCGTAATCCAGGCCCGTTTGCTAGATTCCTTGAATCCGAAGGTATTGTTGCTCAATATACAATGCCTGGAACACCTCAGCTAAATGGAGTGGCTGAAAGAAGGAATATGACGCTTTTAGATATGGTTAGGAGTATGGTTAGCAATACATCGTTACTTGCTTTTATGTGGGGTGACGCACTAAAGATGGCCATGTATATTTTAAACAGAGTTCCTACTAAAGCAGTTCCTAAAACTCCTTTTGAGTTATGGACTGAGAGGAAACCCAGCTTACACCATTTTCGAGTTTGGGGATGTTCATTTGAAGTACGGGTTTATAACCCACAAGAAAAGAAGATAGACCCTAGAACAGTAAGCGGATATTTTATTGGATATCCAGAGAGGTCTAAAGGGTATCGATTTTACTGTCCTAATCATTCAATAAGAATAGTTGAGTCCAATAATGCTAAGTTTTTGGAGAATCATGAAAACAGTGGGAGTTCTGAGGCTAGAAATATTGAATATAAGGAGATTAGAAATGAGCCTCAATCCTCTTCTCAAGGTGGATTAATGATTCCATTTGATATAGAGGTTTTCCCAGAACGATCTGTTATTCCGATTCCTCAAGATACACAACCAACTTTTGAAATACAGTCACCTGTTATTGAAGAACATCCAGAGGAATTGAGAAGGTCAACTCGTATGAGAAGACCAGCTATTTCAGATGATTATATTGTGTATCTCGAAGAATCAGATATTGGAATTAAAGAAGATCCAAAGACTTTTAAAGAGGCAGTAGAAAGTAAAGATTCTGATAAGTGGTTAGACGCTATGAATGAAGAGTTAGAATCCATGTTTATAAACGAAATTTGGGATCTCGTTGAACTACCTGAAGGGTCCAAAACGGTTGGTTATAAATGGGTCTTTAAGACTAAAAGGGACTCTAAAGGGAAAGATAAACGATTTAAGGCCCAACTTGTAGCTAAAGGATTCACTCAGAAAGAAGGTATCGATTATCATAAAACCTACTCTCCGGTGTCTAAGAAAGATTCATTTAGAATTGTTGTGGCACTTGTAACTCATTATGACTTAGAGCTATATCAGATGGATGTAAAAACTGCCTTTTTAAATGGGAATCTAGATGAAGAAGTGTATATGGAACAACCGGAAGGGTTTGTTCAACGAGGTAATGAAAGGAAACTGGTTTGTAAATTAAAGAAATCGATATACGGACTAAAACAAGCTTCCAGACAATGGTACTTAAAATTTAATCATGTTATTACATCTTTCGGTTTTACCGAAAATCCAGTAGACCATTGTATATATCTCAAGGTCAGTGGGAGCAAGTTTCTTATTTTAGTCCTGTATGTAGATGATATTTTACTAGCTAGTAATGACCTAAGTATGATTCGAGAAACTAAAATATATCTTGAGAATAATTTTGATATGAAAGATATGGGTGAAGCAACCTTTGTATTAGGAATCGAGATATTTAGAGATCGATTTCAAGGATTACTTGGGTTGTGTCAAGAAGCCTATGTCAAAACTATTCTCAAACGTTTCCGAATGAAAAGTAGCAGACCTCAAAATGCACCTATTACCAAGGGAGACAAGTTTAGTAAGGAACAATGCCCCATGACTGACTTAGAAAAGTTAGAAATGAATAAATATCCCTATGCAGTAGCAGTAGGATGTCTAATGTACCTACAGACTTGCACGAGGCCAGACATTAGCTTTGCAGTCGGAATGCTCAGTAGATATCAAAGTAATCCCGGCTTGCCTCATTGGGTAGCTGCCAAGAAAGTGATGCGTTACCTTAATGGAACAAGAAGATATATGCTCACATATCAAAAGATCCAATAAACTGGAAGTCATTGGATATTCAGATTCAGACTTTGCTGGATGTCTCGATACAAGGAGGTCAACATCAGGTTATATTTTTCTGTTGGCCGGCGGGGCAGTATCGTGGAGGAATGCAAAGCAGACGCTAATCATTCCATCTACATTTGATGCAGAGTATGTGTCATGTTTTGAAGCCACAGGTCACGCATTATGGATGCGTAACTACATCATGGGACTTGAAATTATGGGCAGTATGTCTGAACCGATAAAGATTTACTGTGACAACGACGCTGCTAGGCGTTTTGCTCAAAATGACAAGTGTTCCAGTAAATCAAAGTATCTGGAAGTAAAATATCTTGTACTCAAAGAGAAAGTGCGAGATCATTTAGTGTCAGTTGTTGGAGCTCCATCGAAACTCATGATTGCTGATCCATTGACAAAGGCATTGGCGCCAAAGGATTTTAAAGACCATGTGATAAATATGGGCTTAAATGAAATGCCTTGTAAAATTCAATGATGTATGACACTATATATATTGATCAAATAAAGAAACGATTTTACAATTCTTACTTTGTTGTCAGCTCACATGTGGTAATTGTAAAAATAAAGTAAGAATATAAAAGCATTATGACATTACAGTTCCCATTAAAGTAAGTCATATTAAAGATACTCATTAAGTGCCGGATTAGGCGAGAATATTAATGTTGTGATTGTGGAAGGAAGCATATTACTTAAGATGGGTAACCACTATAATTTGCATTAATAGACTAGCCTTATCACAGATTAAAAGATCTTAACATAAAGTTACATGAAAACCGGTATTTTCAAATGATGCGCATCAATTAGAATTATTTCTTTCAAAGATTGTTGGATATCATGGGTGGTGGCCCACATGACCACCACTTATGTTGATTCGTTCAAAAACAACATTTTCCCATTAAAGCCACGTTCCTGGAAACACTCCAGTCGTGCGATAATGGAAAGCTTTCCGTTGATGGGGAGGAAAGCATTAACGCAGTCTATAAATGGCTTGGGAACTCTCTCATCTTCACATATACAGATCACTGCTTGGCATACCCATCAATCAGTAGGCATTACGAGAAGACTGATAGAATTAAGGTTGCGAATCTCCTCTCCGTTTCGCGATGGATTCAGGTATGCCTAATATTAGTTGTCTTTCATAATACAAATCAATCCGTCAGAATGCAAATCTAATCCATTAAAGTTTTTCCTAAGGGGCCATTTTAGCTTACAGATTTTACATCCCTGTTGGTGCATATAGAATGAAACAACTGAAAAAAGTTAGATTCTCACTGTAAGAATCCGTGAAAGGGAAGGATTTTCAAATCCACTGAGAGAGGGCGCCCAACTTGAAAATGCTAAGATTTCCATTGTTTAAATCATGTCTATTGTTCGATTCTTCCGCAGTCAAAACGTTCATTAAGTCCTGATCCCATGAAGTTGAAATTTCATCTTCATCGTGAGTGGATATGAATCCGCTACGTCACCATGGAAAGCATACCACACACTGAGCAACTGCCCCATACAAGGGACGGGGCTGCCCGGAGTGATATGCAGGATCCTATATTATTAACGGTGTAGTTTTCCCGACACAGGTTCTGATTTTTTTTTTTTTTTTTTATAGCTCCCTTGCGCACCGCTTAGACTTTGTGGCCCACTCGTGGAGATGTGTGTGGCAGCCAAGTCACCTTTCACGGCAAGAGGAGTTACTTATTCTACTCCCTGATGCAGTCTATGCATCAAATGAAATTTCTGCTGACCCTCAACAAGAGGAGTGCCATCCCACATGCCCAGCCGAAGAAAAAGCTTCGGCTGCGTCTTTAACAGGACACAGAAGTTCCTCCATCTTTGAGAATTTCACCTTAGGTTCTGGATCTGTTAGCTTCTCTTCTGCAGATATGGCCGGTGGGTCTTTCGTCCCCGCTGGAGTGGCCAAGGAAAGGGCAGAACAATACAAAGGGAAGGTCACCTTGTATGTGATCATGGCTTGTCTGGTCGCTGCCATCGGTGGGGCCATCTTCGGCTATGACATTGGAATTTCAGGTAAAATCCTGAATTGGGTATAAATTGTAAGTTCAACACAAGAAAACCCAATAAACACATATCCCTTATTTTTCTGAAAGATTTGATTGCTTTCAATGTAATTGATGGTTATCCATTCCACTGTGCATTCCATTGGATTTTATAACATGCCCTAGGTCCAAATTCACTTGATTTGAAGATTTTGGCATGACAAATGGTTATTTTGAATCTTTTTTTTTTCCAGAATATATGGTTATATAATTTTAGATGTGAAAATTAGAAAACACTCTGTGGAACACATAAGATTAATGGTGTCTCATCTCTCATGTTAGCCTTTGGTACTTTACAAGGATGCTCAAATCAATTGTATTGTGCCCCTGGAAAGATGTGCAGACCAGTTGGGATTTGTGGGACATCAAACATTGCCCATTGTGGGACTAACATGTCAAACTTTGCAGGGGGTGTGACATCCATGGATCCTTTCTTGCAGAAGTTTTTTCCTGTGGTTTACAGGAACAAGAATTATAAAGCTAAGAGCAACTACTGCAAATATGATAACCAGGGCCTCGCAGCTTTTACGTCTTCACTATATCTCGCCGGCCTGGTTGCGTCGCTGGGGGCCTCGCCGGTGACCAGAAAATACGGTCGGCGGACAAGTATCATATGTGGGGGATTCAGCTTCCTCATCGGAGCCGCGCTCAATTCTGGAGCTGTGAATTTAGCAATGTTATTGCTGGGTCGTATCATGCTCGGAGTGGGGATCGGATTTGGAAATCAGGTGATTTTTCTTTTTTCTTCGTGTTCTTCTTGAAACCACATGTTTTTCATCAAAAAGGTCCACAGGTACTAGTGCGCCATTCATATCTCATCTTTGAGAAAACTGTCAGTACACATTTTACACACATTAGGGTAGAAAGGCATGTCCATGTTTTCACATTCTTGGTGATAAACATTCAATGAACCAGATGGTCCACAGAATTGGGTTGGACTGGGTCAAGATAGCGGTTGATGGTTAAGGGTAACTGTTTTGCCGAACAAAGTTGACCCCTTTATTAAGAGGTACTTTTTGTTTGTGTTGGTGGTGATGTCTCGATGCTTTGACCTCACCATTGGCTTAAACCATCACTGGGTAGAGATTGGCTAAGAGGTACTTTCACCAATGAATTCTTATGTATTTTATGCAAATGAACAGATCCTTTGTATGAATTGGTCTTTCAATTCTTTTTTTTAACATATATGTATATTTAAAATTCTAACACTTCATTCTTTTTTTTTTATTTTTTTCATCTACAACTTTACTTATGTGACGCTTATCTATAATGATTAAGGATAACATGTCTCAAATGACCCCAGCAAACTTCGCCAAACCAGTATTTGTAGAGCAGAGTCTCAACTCAACCAGTTGGGACAAACAGTTGTAACTGAGTTTAACTTTGCTCAATCACTCAGTTTAAAATCAGGCTGAGTTGACTCAGCCAATTTCTTAATTGACCCATGGGATTGGAAAATTATGGTGTTCGAAAGTGAGTATTACTGTGAAATAAAACATTGTGTATAAATTGGTATGGTTGACAGACCGAGCTTTCTTGTAAAACAGGAGATCCAGATCGATAAATACATGGTCCTTACAAAGTATGGTCCACATCTAAAACTACCACATGCTTTATGTGCCGGACAACAACAGTCCATTTAAATGAAGGATACTGTCCGCTTGCTTGTTACTTCATCGTTTGACCCTTTTTATAGGCCACCAATCGGGACAGCTAGGTTTGTGTAAAAGCTAGGCACCCTTCATGTTAATTGTTGGAGTTTTCTAAGAAAATAAAACATATAAATAAGTAAATCTCAAGAGGCACTTGAGACTTAAAGGTGTCTTTTCAAATATTTTAAATTTTGTGTCTTTTAAAAATATATTTATGCATCTTGGATGAGGTATATCTGTCCGGCCCATTAGTGGATGTGACCTACTTTTAAGAGTTATTTCCAACTCTATAAATTTAGGTCATTTTCAAATTTCTTGATATGACATTCAAAAGTATTGCGATTATAGAGTTTTCTCTTTTACCATTATTTTATATTTTTTAAAGGTAATTTCATATATTTTTTTTATTCTAATGTGCAAACTTTGAATCAAAGTTGGGCATTGCGTTATGGGGATAGAATTTTTATTAAATCCATGAGAAATTACTATTTTTAAGAAAGGATCTTAATTAGTGTGCTTTTTCCATTTTTTTATTGCTTTCTTACATTAATTTTCCTTATTCACAATCACCCAGTAATATTTATTTTTCGATTGCACAAAGTAATTTTCCCAACATTGACACCCATCAGAAAAGTCTCCTCGGCCGAAAAAGACTTCCCTTTCACCGGTACTAGTGAGTGACTTTTCCTCAAAAGAATGTAAAGATGCCTTTTTCTTGATTGTGAAAAGGAGTCCATTTGACAGATACCTAAAATAGGTTTGAAAATGCGCTAGGCCTGCAGCCCATCTCTTTTGGAGATACTCCGCCCGTGGGCTTAAGATTCAGCACATTCTCAGCCCAAACAGTTATTGGGCTAGATATTAAAGCAATGCATATCCAAACAAATGCAGAACTAACCAGTTGTTTATGTAGCACTCTTACCAAACAAGAATCCCTACGTGTCTAAATCTGTCTGGGCTAACCTAAGTTCCTTCCACTCTGGGCTGAACTTAATATGAGATTTGGTACGTGGACTGATCATTTTTAACAAAAGGTGTGCCAGTTGGTTGGTAAATCCCAGTCTGTGATCCATCTAAACCTCTTATTCCTTACAACTAAAGAAGCTCGAGTTTGGACTTATTATGCCCCAATAAAGACTTGCGTAGATGCACCCTAACCAAAGGCAGGAACTTTTTGGTCACTCGATATGATTTGAGTTTTAAGAATTAGAGAACCCTCCATTATAACCACAAAAGAGTTCTCAGCAATCCATCATAGAGAAAGATTGCCTAGTTTCAGTGATTTGGATTTTTAAGCTGATGGCACCCATGTGTTCCTAATTGAAAGATCTTGGCCAGCAGATCTTTTTTTTTTTTTTTTCTTAATTTCTTTGTCCTCATCCCAAGGCATGCATCCTTTCCACCGATGGAATGGTTAAATCTCCCCAGTGTAGGCATTTTTGCAGCACCCCTAAGTAGCAGCCATGGATCAACTTTCAGAAAATTGAACCATGATCGAGCTTGTAGAGAATGGTGCATCAGAATGTTGAACGATGGGCCTTAATTATGGAAAATTATGCATCATGACACTTTAACTTCTCACGTTCCTTGACATTAATCTTCCAGAAATGGTGTGGATGATTGAAGAGTCAAAGCCTATTTGTTGTATAAAAAGAAGATATCAGTGAACTTCTATGAAAAATAAATGGGGATTCACATTCAAGGGATTTCCTGCTCCAATTTTCTAGTACGAACTTATTCGATTATCCACTTCTGTATCTTAGTGAGCAAAAATGGTAACATTGTTCCTTTGTAGGCGGTCCCACTATATCTGTCAGAGATGGCGCCACCCCAACTCCGTGGAGGGCTAAACATGATGTTCCAGTTGGCCACAACCCTGGGCATCTTCACTGCAAACATGATCAATTATGGAACAGAGAAGATCAAGCCATGGGGATGGAGACTGTCCCTTGGCCTAGCTGCAGCCCCTGCACTCCTTATGATAGGAGGAGGATTCCTACTTCCTGAGACACCCAACAGCCTCATCGAACAAGGATTGAAAGCCGAGGGACGGAGAATACTAGAGAAAATCAGAGGCACCCGCGACGTTGATGCTGAGTTCCAAGACATGATTGAAGCGAGTGAGCTTGCAAATTCTATAGAACACCCATTCAGAAACATACTGGAGCCAAGGAATAGGCCACAATTGGTGATGGCCATATTCATGCCTATGTTTCAGATATTGACTGGCATAAACTCTATACTTTTCTACGCTCCAGTCCTGTTCCAAAGCATGGGTTTTGGAGGACATGCTGCTCTCTACTCTTCCGTTTTTACAGGAGCTGTTCTTGCAGCGTCTACGCTCGTCTCCATTGCAACTGTCGATAAATGGGGTCGACGAGCTTTACTGATCGGCGGTGGAGTTCAGATGATTATATGCCAGGTATGGAGTTCAGTTCTAGTTTGTACAAGCAGTATCAATCCAGTACGTTGGGGAGCAGTGAAATTGAAAAACACATCAGATGGAATGACAGAATTAAAAAAAAAAAAAAGAGAGCATTATGGTCACTATTTCTGCAATCATTTAAAATTTCCTTTTCAGAAAATGAATACTGAATTCATTTTCTACAGCTTGTGTTTCTACTGTTTCATGCAGAAAGTTTGTGCACTTAGAAATGTGTTTCTATCGCTTGAGTTTAAATCCACTTTCCACCTAGATTGTGGAAAATTGTTTTTCCTCAGAGAGTGAAAACCATCAAAAATGTTAACAAGGAAGAGCAGAAAATAAACCTCCCTTACAAACCACCATTTCA
The DNA here is from genome assembly GCA_037013555.1 of Sextonia rubra. Classification (NCBI taxonomy): domain Eukaryota; kingdom Viridiplantae; phylum Streptophyta; class Magnoliopsida; order Laurales; family Lauraceae; genus Sextonia; species Sextonia rubra. The sequence goes on along the minus strand of JASUAD010000014.1, from coordinate 15,685,801 downwards.
TTTTATATAGAAATGCACTGCAAAAACTTACCCCATATAGATCTGAAATTTCTAAACTGCCCGAAATGTATTAATATGGATAACAAAAAAGGTGAAACCAGCACAATTATTTTTGTTTTCGATACTTCTAACTGTACTCATAAGTTGAACATTCATTGAAGCGGTCAAATTCAATATCCAATTTCCTAACAACTGTCACTGTCTGCGTTGATTGAAACAGATTCTAGTGGCTATAATACTTGGTCTCAGGTTCGGTAATGGTGGTGAACTCTCAAGAACCTTTTCAATACTGGTCGTTATTGTCTTCTGTGCATTTGTTGCAGCCTTCGGATGGTCATGGGGACCACTTGGGTGGACCGTCCCAAGCGAGATCTTTCCATTAGAAACCCGATCAGCAGGACAAAGCATAACAGTATCTGTCAATCTCTTCTTCACCTTCGTCATCGCTCAGGCTTTCCTTTCTCTACTCTGTGCTTTCAAATTTGGGATCTTCCTCTTCTTCGCAGGATGGATAACTCTCATGACCATCTTTGTGTACATCTTCCTGCCTGAAACAAAAGGCATCCCAATAGAAGAAATGGTTCTCTTATGGAGAAAACATTGGTTCTGGAAGAAGATAATGCCACCAATTCTAGCAACGGATGAGAGTAATTCTGGAAAGTCGTCGGTAGTTGAAGCTTAATGTAATTGTTGTGAAACAACATAATAATTCACGACAGCGTCCATTTGATCTTTCGAACAGGACAACCTCATACGTGAACTGTGGATCCATTGTCAGCTCTTCAGTAGCATTCTCTAATGCTGGCTTTATTGATCCATGGATTTCTACCGACATGTTTTTTTTTCCTTCACTCAATGTACAGTAGAAATCTAAAATACAGTGGTTGTTTGGAAAATTTTGTCATATGTATTAATTGCAACAGTAAGGCCTTCGAGTAAACAAAAGCCCAGGATCCTTAATCATGATGTTGGTGATTGCCAAAATTAAAGTTTACTTAACAATCAGTTGTTCGATCTATGTTACGTCCCCATAATGACTCTATAGTAATGTGAAATTAGAAGCCAATTTAAAATTTTTCCCTATAAATAAAACCGAGAACTCCTAATTATTTTTCTCACAGCATCTAAAGCTGTGATGAGAATGAGAGCACTTAGTGGATGTGTGGTGAAATTAGAAAAGATAAAATTAGAAATGAGCACTTTCGAGAGCATTTAAGGGATAAGATTAGAAAAACCAGTTTTAAGATGGTTTAGGCATGTTGAGCGTAGGCCGATAATGGCACCGGTGAAAAAAAGTTTGGCTATTCAGGTGGATGGCCTATCAAGAGGTAGGGGTAGGCCGAAGAAAATATTGATGAAGGTCATTGATTCAGATTTAAATAAGTTTAACTTATCAAAAGATTTGGCTCAAAATAGAATAGAATGGAGAAATAGAATTCATGTAGCCGACTCCAATATGGTTGGAATAAGGCTTTGATGATGATGATGATCTAAGGCCATGATGAGTTTAAGCCATTGACATTCATTTAGACTCGTGGAAGCATACAATGACAATTGGTACCAATAAAATTAAATTTGCATCATAAGGAATAATGTTTAACCTCGAAGTTGCAAATAAAACCAATAAACAATTCATTTCATTGTTCAACGAAAGCGTAAAGTCTCTAAGGAATGATTTATTAAAATTTAATCCAAACTACAGTAAATCACGCCTAAGCAGGTCTAGGCAGTTTCGTAGCCATCAACTACTCCCCACTCGAGTCATCAGCTGGCTCAAGCATTTGAAACTCTTCACCCTCCACCTATTCCTCGGAAAAGCCGAGCTTGGTAACTATGCACCAATTTAGAAAACAAGTTCAACCACAAAAGTGGTGGTAGGTGCAATATACATAACTCATAATAAATCTATATTATCAATGTGAGAATAAAAACAGGGAGATCATGGAATATGTAAAACAACATGTAAAAAGAAATGCAGTGCATAAAAGAAGGATTGGATTTTAAATCCAACTCTAATAAAGAGAACAACATCACATTCATTGAGCATTGCATCAACCGATGCCCCTGCAGAATTTATACCATCTTTGGATTCCCCACATCATTTCCAATACGGTGGATCAAATCTGTCTTCGGATGCCTAGCATTCTATTCAAAAGATCACGGTGAAACCAACTGTGTACGAATGGTAAGTTTGTCTTCGGTCTTAAGTTTGGCAAAGCATCATAGTGTACATCTTTGTATCGACTACAGTCGTCCAATAACCATGTCTGCATAACAGTCTCACACAGCCCTGCCCTTTCCTATTTCGAGACTCATAAACATGGCCTAGTGATTATTTGATAGACATAACCTAAGGTAGTGTGAAGGGCTGGCTAGAATGGTATCCACAATACCACATGATGAGGGTGAAACATTCCAGTCCCTAGTATCTATTTTATTTAATTTAAATACAATTTTATTTAATTATTTGTATTTTAGTTAATTAAGGTCATTAGAATTATTTAGATTTATTTTGGGCGTTGGGCTAATTGGGTAGTAGTTTTAGGTCTGTGAGTATTTATTATTCAACCCGACCCAATTCGGACCCACTTTGGATCCATTAAACCCAAGAACCCAAACTAGGCCCTTATTTATTAATTAAATTAAACTATAGGGTTCTTTTTGTAAAATCCAAAACTTACCCCAAATCCTATTCCCTACTTATATCACACGATCAGTAGCCCCATTTCCCCATCTCTACAGTCGCTTCTCCTTCCTCTCCTTCTTCTCCATCTTTTGATCAATTAAGCCCAAGCCAAGCCAGCCGCCGGTTGCCATTTCCATCTTCTTCATCATCTCTTCTTCTTCTTCTTTGTCTTCTTCATTGGGACTATGGGTGTGCACGAGAGAGAAAGAGAGAGATCTAGGATCATCTCCCCCATCAATCTTCATCTCAAGGAAAGTAGATGCATCTATCTCTAATGATTTTCACTAGTTCCATTGATTCATTATTGTAGATGTTGTGCAATGTCCATTAAGTTATAAATGATCATGATAGGAAGATGGATCTTAATTTTATGGATGATTTGTAAATGATGTGATGGATTGTGCAGAGGGGGAGCTACACCACTGATGAAGGAATAAGATTTAAAAAAAAAAATCTGCAGTGTGCATTAGGTAAAACCCTGCCTACACACAACTGCAGGCAGCGCTTCCCATGCATGTGCGCAGGTGGGGGCTGCCTGTGTTTGTACGCAGGTGGGATTCATCCCCCCACTGATCACGATTAGTGGTGGGGTGAGGTCCCACCTAGCAGCAACCGGGATTTCCCCTTTCTGGTAACAAAGTGGCTCTGGGCAGCGAGCGGGCTCCACTCTGTGGGCCCTGGGCAGCAAAGTGTATCCCCTCTTTGGTCAAAATAGTGGGGGCCAGCAGTGTTTAGGTGGGTCCACCACCTTCATGTGGACCCCTGGCAGTCGGGTAATGGGTGGTGTGGGCCCTAGGCAGCCATATGAATATGGGTTATCATTTATGTGGGACTTGTGAGTTAGGACCGAGTATTATTATTTAAATATTTTCACCTAAAAGACCCTTGTGTTGGTCTTTGTACCGCGACAAATATGATTTAATGATTTAAGTCTATCACATCATCTAAGTAAGGGGTTATGTGGGCAGATTTCCCCTTACAGATTTCATGGTTTGCACATGATGGTACAAACCACCCGCACTTAGATGAAGTGAGAATTAGGCTATGCATCACCGTGGTTTTCGAAAAAATCCCTGACTTTCATCTTGGTTCGTGTGGAGTTGTTGCATGCGTGAATTGTGGTCATAGCATTAGAAATGTTTGTAGAGATATTTTTTGATTCTTAAGCTTGTGTTTCTTTAACCCGTTGCATACATATTAGAGTTTATACCCATTATTTTATGATGATTTGGACCGTGTTGTGGCTTGGACCATTCAGTGTTTATTTGGGAGGTATTCATATTCATCATTATCATCAAAGCCTTGTCCCAACCATGTTGGGGTCGGCTAGAGGTATTCATATTATGTTGGAAATTATTCTATTGGAATAACCTTTCATTATATGGTATTTGGATACCTATTTTGGCCAGCGCTTCACACTACTGTAGGATGTGTCTGTCAAACAATCACTAAACCATGTTTATGGGTCTCAACATAGGAAGGGGCAAGGCTATGTGAGATTATTATGCGGATCTGGCCATTGGACGCTTGCAGTCGGTATATAGATGTACACTTTGATGATTTTACCAAACTTAGGGCTGAAGACGAGCTTACCACTTGTACATGGTTGGTTTCACTATGATCTTTTGGACAGGATGCTAGGCATCTGGAGACGGATTTGATCCACCATTTTTGAAAAGGATGTGAGGCATCTGAAGACGGTATAAATCCTGTAAGGGCATCGACTGATGCAATGCTCGACGAATGTGATATTGTTCATTTGATGTAGAGTTGGATTTAGGATCCGTTCCTTCTATTATGCATGGTATTCTTTATCTATATCGTTCATATATTCTTATGATTTCATTGTCTTATTCTCACATTGATAATGTATTTCATTATGAGTTATGTGTATTCTACCTGCCGCCACTTCTGTGGTTGACCTTGTTTTTCTACTTATTGGTGCATAGGTACCTAGCTTGGCTATGCCAAGGAGGAGGCGGAGGTCGAAGCGCTTCAAACACTTGAGCCAATTGATGTTTCTGAGTGGGGTGCAGATGATAGCTTCAGGGCTGTCTAGCCATGCACAGGAGTGACTCATCTTGTTACAGTTATTTTAAATAAATCATTCTTTAGAGACTTGATTCTTTAGTGGAACATTGTAATAAACTATTATTCATTTTATTTACAACTTGAAAATTTATTATTATTGTTATCTGGAGATATGCAAATCTGATTTTCTATTGATATCTAATGCATAAAAATGCTTCCGCAAGTTTGAATGAATATGAACAGCCTAAACTCACCACGGCCTAAGATCCTGTGGGAAAAATGTTTAGGAGTCAATGGTTTTATTTAGGAAAAGTATAATAAAAAATAAAAAAATTGAAATTGACTCTTAATTTCACGTAACCCTAGTTTCATTTTTGGGGGCATGATAGTTGGTATCAAAGCCCAGGCATGTTTCTAAAAAATTATAAGTGGATAGAAACATAGGACGCGTGTGAGGTTCCGATTTTGTTAGACAAATTTCACCCACTTTTTGTAAAGTCCATAGAATTGTTTGCTTGAATTGGTTTAATAGATACTAAGCATTTCCAACTATTTTACAGATTTTGTCTCAAAGAGTTACTTGTTCACAATCTAATGGAGATAATTTTCCATCTCAAGATAATGGATTCACCCAGCTTTTGCAGGCTTTCATGTAAGCTTAGAATAATCAAGTTGCTATGCAAAGAGAGCATGAGAGATAGAGGGTTGTAGATAGGCAATAAGTTCGCAAAGTGAGGGCCGCCGAGAGAGCCCAACTAGATGCTGACAGGGCTTTATATCAGGCTCAGCTATTGGCCACCACAGATAGAGTAGGACAACCAGTACAGGTTACCTTGCCACCAAAGAAAGTGGATCCCAATGATATCTTCGATAAGTTCATGAAGAGGTTCCCTCCACAGTTTCATGGTACCGAAGATCCGATGGGTACTGATGACTTCTTAGATCATCTGGAGCAGATTTTTGCAGTGTTCCGATGTACAAGCATTCAACAAGTTCAGTTACCTGCATATATGTTAAAAAGGATGGCTAAATAATGCTGGGACTCTGTTAAGGCAACAGTGTAAGTAGACACATTACTAGTGGTCAATGCTTGGAAGACATTCACGAAGGAGTTCACCGACAAATTTGTGCTTCAATATCTTCCAGATCAGAAAATGGAAGAGTTTGAAAATCTGAAGCAAGATGATATGACCATACAACAGTATGAGACGAAGTTTACCAGATTGTCTAAGTATGCGCCTACCCTTATCCATCCTTTAAAAGAAAAAGTCAAACGTTTTCTCAAGGGTATGAATGCTCTATTGTAGCAAAAGTAGGGGATGTGGAGAGGCCAACATTTTAGGATTATGTGAGGAGTGCAAATTGGGCTGAGGCCATGGTAAAGTGGATGGACGAGGAGGCAGTTTCGTTAAGGTTGAAATAGCAGCCAATACAGAATCAGCTTGCAGGGCAACCCCAGTAAAAAAAGCAGAAGTTTTAGAACTCCAATCTTGGTATAGAAAACCACAGTGTGCAAGGTGCGGGTACAACCACCCAACAAAGATGTGCCGCTGGTGTACAGGGCTTTACTTTTTATTGTGGACAGTCAGGGCATAAAACCTGTAATTGTCCTAACGGAGGTCGAGAGCACACTTTGGCGTGGGAGGTAGTGTAAGGAGTTTATGAGCAGCAGCAGCAGCCTGGGAGGTAGGCACCCTAGTTTAGGCCACAGCAGCCTTACTAGCAGCCACCTCTGGCTCCGCAATAGCAATAGTTTAGAGCCTCAGCACCTTAATATCAACAGTTTAAAGGACCAGTCCCGCAGCAGCAACAGAAAGCAATAGCCCAACAAAGGTAGTGGCAGAATCAGGGCCAATAGGACCAAGGGAAACAGAGGGTTCAACAACACAGAGGGGGTCAGCAACGGCCACAGGAGCTAGTGCAGGGTTAGCAACAGAGGCCGCAGCAGGTTGGAAGAGCTTTTGCAATTACTCATGAGCAAGCAGATGCTTTGGGGGGAGTGTGTGGAAGGTACTATTCTTATCTTAGACGTAGAAGCTAAGGTATTATTTGATTCTGGTGCCGCCCATTCTTTTGTTTCTCAAAATTTTACTAAGCATTTGCATGGGAAGGTAGCGCGTTTAGATTGTCCCCTATTACCTAATACACCCATGTTTTCTTACTTATAAGTCTAATTATATGGTCTTGAAATGCTGCAAGAATTCAAGTAGCCAAGACCAATCAGTATAGCATGCTTCTAAGTCTGACTACTTAGTCCCAAAACGCTGCAAAAACTCTTGTAGCTAGGACTGGTCAGCATAGGATAATAAGATTGGGTTCATGCCCATTTCTGACCATTTCGGTTCATCCAATAAGGAAACCATATTGGTTCATAAAGCATTCATATATCATTCTGGCTAGCCCAAAAGGCAGCCATGTTGGTTATAAAACTAATACAGTCCTTTGGGTTTATTGTTTTGTAGAAAATACCATGGGATCCCTAATCATTACCTTTGACGAAGCCAAGGAGAGGCTAGTCAAGACCTCCATTTCCCAGAACGGTCCATCAGCAAGAACACCGAAGCAAGCCCGGACTGACCTTGCTACTCTTGCATCAAGGGTCTCAGTTTTTCAGAGGCTCTTTACTTTTGTGAACATAACTACTTTCATTGATCTGAATAAGTCATCTGTGACTTTGAAGTCCACTAAGAAGATTGAAATTCTCAGACCCTGAGTTTCCAAATATGCCCTAAACCCATTTGGGATGTCTACCAAGGTTTAAGAGGAACCTAAACTCAAGATGTAGTAAAAAAGTAGTAGCCTGCACATTGTCAAGCCTCGTTTAGGGGTAAGACTGGTCCGATTCATAGATTGCAAACCAATGGTTCCTGACAAGTTGCGTGTTATAGCTGCCTAGAGCCCAAAGTCATCATCAACTCGACCCAAGCAATCGGTCATTAAAAACCAAATGCATGAAGCACCAAAGGACCTTCAGCAGTTCCTAACTAGCAAGAAGGCCTAGAAGGATGCATCTATTTCTAAATGTAGTACGTGGTCACCTCAACCACATACTTCAAAACCCAAGAAGGCTGAAAACAAACCCTTGGCCTCAATTGAATAGAACACCTTTTACCCTCTAACTTAGAAAGAGGGACGAATGTTTGGTAGAAGGCATTTACCTTCTATCATTGTATTACCTACCTCGCCATCTTCACCTCAATATCTTTCATATGTTGCTAAGCACCAAAAGAAGACTGAGCGATTGGTCATTGACAATGCGGCCGATCTCATTCACTTCAAAGATTTGCTCCTGCAGAAGAAGGAGCAAAAGAAAAAGAACAAAGTAGGCACATCGACATCCTTTCATTTCCTACTTTTGATCTAATGGACTCGGAACGAGTTATTGGCACTTTAACGCCGCTTCTGGCTAGGTTCAATGATCAAACCTTGGCAACAGGCTAGCCAATCAAATGAAAAGGAAAGCCTTGGCTCACCACAAGGAGTGGACCCAAATGCTATCACAGCACAAGATCACTCAAAAGTGAGTGATCAAAGAAGATAATCCTGACTTGACCTCGTCTTGCATGGTTGGGCTAGGTTCAACTCGAAGAGTTACTCAGAGTATGGCTCGGACTCAATCACAGGGGTCTAATTCAAACTCTCACTCAAGTAGGACTTTTGAAGGTCACATCTAAATTGATTCTGACGATGATCTTACCACTACCTTGGATACAAAAGATAGTCAGTCCACTCCTTAGGCATTGACATCAGCTTAGCCCCGTTAGTACACTATGTTTATGGCTGAGGGGAGTGGAACTAGCAGAGATGAAAATGACGACGTCACTGGAACCAAAGATACCAGTGAAGAAGATGCTAGTGAAAATGAAGATGATAATGTTAGTGATGTTGTCAAACAATAAGGAGCCAAGATCGACCACCTAACTGCCCAACTGAAAATCTTAGCAGATAAGCTAGTGATCGTGAGCTCCAAGTGCAGAGCCATGATGTAGTAATAAAAACTAATGAGATTAGGTCGATCCATAAAGAGCAGTGTTTTTAAAATGTTTTTAACTTGTAACTTGCCCTAAATAAAATCACGGTGCAAATCCACATAATCACGGGTAAAACCTCTAATACATATGCAACAATGTAAAGGATCACAAACTCAATGATCAAAGGATAACATTACAACTATCTCTAAATTCATGACCACGATTCACGCATGTGACAACTCCACACTAACCACAATGTTGTAAGGTTGAGAATTTCTATGAAAACCACATTGGTGCATAGCTCAATTCTCACATCATCTGAGTACGAGTGGTTTGTACCATCATGTGCAAACCATAAAGTTCGTGAGGATACGATTGTCCACTAGTATGCTCATTACCTAAGATAAAGCGGAAGGGAGGCCTCGAAATTTGGTTCACACAAGTCCACAAGTGTTGCAAAATTCCCCTAACATAAAAAAAATCCTAGGAAGGCCACACCCCCAAAATAGTCCCCACACCAAGGCCCCTCACAGGCAGCAACCCACTTAGCACGACTACCAGGCCCCACACGGGTGGTACCTGCGCTACACGCTAGTGGGAGCCCTCTTATGCACATGCGTAGGCAGGCTCCTGCTTTGTGCAGGTCTAGGGGTTTTGCCCCCATATATTTTATTTGTTTTATTTGTTTATTTATTTATTTCTAAACCCGATTTCCATTCATCTGTAGATCTAGCACCCTTCCACTCAATCCAATATGTCATCAATCTCAAATCAATGAATTCAACAACCATCTACCTGTTATTATACTTTAGAAATTTTATTGGGCATTGATAACAACATCTAAACACAATAGAATAAAAAATTCAATGTAAATCACTATCGGATACATGTATTCACTTGCTTTGGGTGAAATTGACGAGAAGAAAAAGAAAAGATTACCCTATATCTCTTGCACCCCCACACACAAAACCCACGGAGAAGATGAAGAAGCAGGAGAAGATGACGGAGATAAGGTGCTCCAGTGGCTTGAAAAGGGCTGGTCGATTGAGGTTTTAAGGGAGAGCAAGAAATGCACAAGAGAGAGAGAGAGGCTGTGGATCAGTTCTCTTATTAGTATTTCATAGGTTTTCGGTTTTATAAAAAGGCCCCTAAGGTTTAAGGAAAATATAAGTGAAGGCCTCGTTTGATTTAGTTGGGTTTCTATGGGTCTAACATGGGTCTAGATTGAGTCTGGTTAAACAGTACGGTCTTATAGATCTAAACCCTTTATCGGTTAGTCCAAAACCCGAAAGAAAGCTAAATTAATTATAACAATACTTAATTAACTAAAATACAGACAATTAGATTAAACTAGCAGTGCCCTGTGCTCTACACGGGATATACAAACTACTCCACCTTCCGTCCCCCGTCCCCACACGCCTAATAGTCCCTCATATCACCTCAAAAAAAAAAAAAAAGGACAACAAAAAAGAAAAGTTGATGGATGGAGAAAAGTGAAAAACAAAGGTTTTGAACCATGAATGAAAGAGGGTGAAATTAGGTATCAATAAGAGAGTCAATAAGCTAAGTGGAAGATTATACAATAGTCATTGATAAGAGAAAAGACCATGCTAGATGGAATTCAACACACAACCATCATACTAAAGAAAAATACAACAAATAATGATTTGAAGGCATTGAATATACAGAAAAAATAGTCACCAAGAATTGAAAATTTTGAAATTCTTATTACCAGTTTACAAAGCTTTAAAAAACACAATTTCTTACCATTTAAGTTGGGAAAAAAGAAATTGATAATTACAATTTTCATGTTTGGATGTGTTTTGGAGTGTGATCTGATTGGGTATTACGCATGATGTTCCAAATGCCGGAGCTATAGGGGGTGATTGTATCTTCCCTAATTAAATTGAACCACAAAGAGAAAGTGGGTTATGCCTGGGGTGGGTTCTACAAATTTGAAGTTGTAGAGTAGACGTTTACTCGATCTCTTTTTACTGTCTGAGAAGAAAAACTGCAAGTCGAGAATCCAAAAAAGGAGCAGAGCATGCCTCTTGCGTGGATTTTTTCCTCTTCTTAAAAGTGACAAAGAAGGGAAATAAAGGTGCCATTTTGTTGGTTTGGTTCTATAGAGATTGAATGGGAATAAAAAGCAGAGAGAACCGGGTTCTTGGTTTTGCATGAAGCAGAGATTCCAATTTTTTTTTTTTTTTTGAATTTCAAGAGAAGTTGATCTCAAAAGATCTAGACTTAATCTTGCTAGAAGAAATAGAAAGTTTACCATCGTAGCCTAATTTATTCGTCTTTGACGGATGAGGAGGGTTGTCGATTTCTTGTTGATGAAAAAGATTGCCACGCACTGCCGATGCCCTTGCACATTGTCGTCGGACGAGCCCATTGCTGCGGCCACCTGCCACTGCCGGACATCTCCATCACTGTTGTCCCCTTCCTATTTGTTGCAACCAAGGAAGAACTGAAGGTGAAGCTTAGGGTTTTGTAGATTTTCTATTGCAGAATTAGAATAGAGGAAAAGAGAAGCCTAGGCATGTCGGTTCAGTATAGATTGGGTCAAGTGAGAGGTGAGATTTTAGAGGGGTATTTGTTGGTGGGGGAGAAGATGGGAGGCAGAGAGGCTGTATATTAGAGAGTTTGAATGAGATGTGTTGATGGGCACGGAATTCACTGGGCACTTGTTGGGCAATGGTTTGTGAATCTTATTTTGAGAAAGAAAGATAAAAAGAGGGGAAGAGGGGGATGTGTAGTTATGAGATGTGGGTAGTTAGTTAGAGGGGAGAGAGGGGAAAGGGAAGTGATGAGCATCTCATTAACTGACACATTTTCTTCTTCTTCTTCTTCTTCTTTATTTTTATTTTCTTGATAGCCTAAGAAATTAGCTTTAAGGATTTGGGGCCTTTTGGTTGACTCAAACAGTACCACTTATAAATAGAGATATAGATTGTATTTAATAATTTAAATAAAATATTAACCTGGGGTATAGAATGTTACTTTCCTCCCCTCTTAGAGCATTTGGTCCTCCAAATGTTTAACTTTCCTCAGGAAGAAGATTCGGGTACATCTTCACTTTGTCTCTAAGCTCTTGAGTGGCCTCCCTTGAACTATGCTGCTTCCATTAGACCTCCACCTAGTGAATGGTTTGCATCCATAGGAATTTCTCCTTCAATGATCCACAATGGCTTTTCAATCACTACAAGAAAATGCATAATCTGTGATGGAATTTAGCGACAACCAAATTTGTTTGTCACGATAAATTACCTTTGGCGCGACAAATATTACAATTCGTCTCCTAATATCATCCCTAATGAAATCCCGCCCTCACCCAAAATTCCCGCTAAAATTTGTTTTTAACGATAACTAAAATTTGTCGCTAAAGGATTTTTTTTATTGGGTGATGAACTATTATTCGTCGCTAAATGTAAAAGTCTTTGGCGCCCATCTATGCATGTTGGCGCGCTGAAGGGCTACGAATTTGGGGACAAACAAGCATTTGTCCCCAGAAGTAAAAAAAACATTAAGTAATGATAAAGGGCGCGAGTGTGTGGGCATTAACATCAAAACATTAAGTTTAGAGTGCTGAAGGGCTATAAATCCTCTGTTTGGGCATGACAACGGCAAGAGTGTTTGGGCATCGTCTTTCTTCATTTTCTTAGGGTTGGCTTTGCTCTGTAACAACGGCGAAGGGCTCCTCGTCCACACGGCACATCGTCTCTCTCCCTCTCTCTCTCTCTCTTTCTCTTCTTCTTCTACCTTTTCTTCTTCTTCTTCCTATTTTGTATTTTTTTTACTCCGGTTTTAGAGCTTTGCGAAAACAGCGAAAGGGCATAAAAGGGATTTGGCTCGCTGCTGGTTGGACGCCGGTGGTGGTGTTAGTGGTTGACAAGGAGGAGGAAAGATGAGGAGGAACGAAATTTCATCCAAGGTATGCCTCACCGAAAATCTAGGTTTTGATTTTTTTTAGAAGCTTTTTTTTTTACATATAAAAGAAAACAAGCCATATTAAATCTTTTTCAAATAAGCATTCCAGACAAAAACCTAGAGAAAGAGATAAAAGAGAAGGAGATCAGAGAGGGGAGATTGATGGAATACCTTGACGAAATAGAGGGATGAGAGATGGTGGAGAGAGTGTAAGAGGCAGAGACACCCGAAGAGAAGATAAAGGCAATGAAAGAAAAGCTCTGTTGTAGAGATGGAGTTCTTCTTCTTCAATTTCGCAGCTAGGGCTTAGGCTTGTTGATGCGAGAGCGCGTATTGATGAATGTTAAGAGAAGGAGATGATGGCTAGATGTGAGATGGTGGTCTCGGTGTTTGGCCGGGGTGGGGGGGGGGGTGTTATTGGTTATAGGTATTTTGGGCTTGTGTCTAAGGTTTAGGTAAAGGGAGCAAAAACTGGGGTTTTGGGCTTGGTATGAATTTAGAGTTGGTGATGTTGGGCTGGCTGGGGTGGCGGGATGATGGTTTGGAGAGAGATTTCTTGGATTATGGTGGATTGGCTTTTTTGGTGAAATTTGACTATTTAAAGAGTTAGGTTTCTGTTGCTTTTCTTAGATTTTGTTGAAAGACTCAAGCTTTTAAGTGCTTATTGTAGAAAGATAGTTGTGACTTGTGAAGGCTTGAGCTTTTCTTTGTAGAGTTCATTTAAGGGTTGGGGCTTTTTGGTTAACTTTTTTTTTTTATTGATGCTTTTTTTGTTAAATTTTAAGTTTAGTGCTGTAGGAATTTTGGTGTTGTGTAGTTCTTTGGTATTCAAATGCAAGATTCAATTTTTTACTGAGTTTTAGCACATAGATTCAATCTTCTTAGGATTACTAAAATTCATAATTATATTGTGTAGTATTATTTTATTTTTTTTAATTTAAACCATGTTATGGGATATGTATTTTTTTTTAAGTTTCTAATATCGAAGTGTAGGTTTGTTTTAATGGGGTTTTATGGAATATAGATGAAAAGACTCTATTTTTTAGAAGCTCTTTGAATCTTGATAGACTTTATTAGTTGCTAATTGCTTTTTAATCAACTTCATGCTTAAGGCTTAGAAGTTTAAAGCTTGATGAGAGGCCTCCTACTCCCAATATAAATGTCTTGCTTGTGGATGATTCAAGGGGAGTACTTATTTTTGGTAAAAAGCTTTGAAGGACTTAAGGAGGGTCACAGGGATGTATTGTTAAGCATTTAGGTTCTTTTATTTATTTGTCTATCCAAGGAAAGCATTCAAAAGAGTAAGGAACTCCATCCCACTAGTATTCTCTCAACTTGTTATACTCCTGGTATAACAATATTTCTAGTAGCTTTGCCTTTTTATATACGACACTCTAAAGGGTATTTTTATCCATAATCTTGAACTCCCAATTGCAGATATTCATTTGGAGAAGGAATCAAGATTGTGAAGGGATTTTTGCTCCCTTAATAATACTCCCAAGACTAAGTCATATTAGGCTATGGTCATCTTAGTGGGGCTCAAAGAGGCCCACCAACAAACCAAAAGCATTACAACTTAGATAGAGTTAATTACTTCAAGGTGAACGCTGAAACAATTTACTTGATGAGAAATAATTTTTTAGGGCTTTCTTCTCTCTTCAGAACTTAGAGGATCTGCTCTTCATATGCTCTTATCACTAGTAGGAAAGAGAAGAAAAAAAATTCTCTCTTTCTCTTTCTCTAAGATTTGCTTTTTTTTTTTAATGATTATAAGATTAGTTTAAAATGAATGATTAGAAATGGAGATGAACTACTCCCCTTATTTCAAATTCAATTTTTGTGTAGGTGGGCATGTGACCCAGACTTGTTTAACAAGTGATGTGGGAAACAGTACTTGCCCCAAGAATTATTAGGTTGCTAGTAAAAAAATGTATTTTTAGGCTTGATTTCTATTGGATATGACTCATATGGAGGAGGTTAATGAGAGAGCTGAAACTTTGCTTTTACATAATTAGAATGTGCCTAACAGATTGAGACTTCCTTTTTTGAAAACCAATGGCAACAAATACTGGTTTGATTGAGTTGAAATAGCAATCAAATTGTACTTTCTAGAACTAGATGAGTGGTGCCAACCGATGATTTAGCCATTTTAGATTCAGCCCATTTCTCTTTTTTATAGATTATCTAGTTACTTGTGAGCCACTTGTTAATTTTATGTGCATCATATATTTGATGGATTGCCTACATGCTGGTTTTTAATCAATCATTTTGTACTTTTTAAATCTAACCACTTGCAGATATTTTACAGGTGATGGGGATTATAGACATAAAGGGTTTGTTATAGACACCTGCAGACATTTAAAGGCGAAGAAATCATACTAGGTTTGGAATTCTATTCGTTGCCTCGGTATTGTTGCTATAAAGATCTTATCAAAGAGGTATGTTCTTTTATTATTTCTGTAATTGGTTTTCATTCAATGGACAATTCAAATAAAAGAGTATGTTTTTATAGTGATATGAAAATAATTCCAATGTGACGTCTAAGATGAACTGTCTTCGGGTAGGAGTTTTATATGAACTGTTTGGTGCAATTGTTTCATAAAGGCATCAAAACATGTGAAACATGTATGGGTAGATTACATGAATTGTATAGTTAAAGGTCATGATGCATGTCATTTGATGTTAACCTTGCTTTTGTAGCAGACTAGTTATGGACAAGAGTTGGATGCCGATCCGGAATAGAATGAGTAAAGAGTATCGAGAGGGGGTTAAGTCATTTATTCAATTTGCAGAGGGTAGTGTGGACCCGGATGGTAAGATTCGTTACCCCTGTATTGACTGCTTGAACTTTGAATGGCATAAAAGGGAGGTTGCGGAATTTCATTTGATCAGGAGAGGGTTTTCATCTTCCTATAACACGTGGTTGCATCATGGGGAATCTATTCCTGTGAACTAGAATCAGGACCACGACGAGGATGAAAATGCTGTGGAACCAATGGTAGTGGATAAAGAAGAGGATCATGATGGATTGAATGATATGTTGGAGGATTATTTCATGGGAAACATCATGAATAATGATACTGAGGAGGACGAATTGCCTGATAGTGTTGAAAGGGAGAAGGATGTGTATGACTTCGAAAGATTGTTGAATGATGATCAACGTGAGTTGTACCCGGGTTGCCAAAAGTTTACTATGTTGTCGTTCATCATTAAGATGCTTCATCTGAAGGTGTTGAATGGGATGAGCAATAAGTGTTTCGACATGCTTATGGGGTTATTAAAGGATCTTCTACCAGAGAGTGACCATCGGATCCCATTTTTCCTATATGAAGCTAAGAAGTTCTTGCGTGACTTGGGTTTGGGGTATACGTGCATTCACACTTGTCGTTATGATTGTGCTCTTTTCTGGAAGGAGAATGCAAATTTGGAGAGCTGTCCGACATGTGGTGAGTCTAGATATAAGTTGAATGATGACAAGAACAAGAAGATCGCTCAAAAGATTTTGCGATACTTTCCACTAACTCCAAGGTTGCAAAGATTGTTTATATCGAGAAAAACAGCTACAGAAATGAGATGGCACAAGGAGAAGCGTGTGGATGATGGGATATCTAGGCATCCGGTTGATAATAAAGAGTGGAAGGATTTTGATCAAAAGCATCCCGAGTTTGCTATGGATTCCCAAAATGTGAGGCTAGGGCTTGCCATTGATGGTTTTAACCCTTTTGGAAACATGAGCACTTCCTATAGTATGTGGCCTGTGATAATGATGCCGTACAACTTACCACCGTGGAAGTGCATGAAAGAGTCATTTAACATGATGTCATTTCTTATTCTTGGACCGACTGCCCCGGGAAAAGACATCGATGTTTATTTGCACCCGTTGATTGATGAGCTGAAAGAGTTATGGGAAAGTGGTGTAAATACATATGATGCCTCGATTAGACAAACATTTTGAATGCGTGCAGCTATTATGTGGACAATTAATGACTTCCCTGCTTATGGCAATGTGTCTGGGTGGTCTACAAAGGGTTATTTGGCTTGCCCTACTTGTAATGAGGATGCGTCATCACAAACATTGAATGGAAAGATAGGGTACACTGGTACACGTCGATTTTTGGCTGATGACCATCCTTAGTGGAGGAGTAAGCTCTTCAACGGTAAAATTGAGGAGCGATTTAGACCTGTGGAGCTATCAGGTGAACAAATAGCAGAGCAATTGAATACCTTGCCCGAGGTTAAGTTTGGGAAGCATCCTAACTTCAAGAAAAGAAAGAGGGATGATCAAATACTAAACTGGACAAAGAAAAGCATTTTCTTTGAGTCACCATATTGGAAGTCGATAAATCTTCGGCATAATATAGATGTCATGCACGTAGAGAAAAACATATGTAAAAGTTTTATTGGGACATTCATAAATATAAAAGGAAAGAACAAGGATATTGAAAAGGCACGTATGAATTTGGAGGATATGAAGATAAGGAAAGATTTACACCTGAAGAGGTGACCGGACGGGTCATTAGAAAAGCCCGCAGCATCATACACATTGACTTTGAAACAGCGACAAGGCTTTTGTGAGTTTTTGAAGTCGATAAAGTACCCTGACGATTATGCAGCTAACATCTCGCGGTGTGTGAGCAGTGAGGGTGATAAGCTGTTAGGCTTGAAAAGCCATGACTATCATGTCCTTCTCCAACGTATTCTTCCAATTAAGATGTGTGGGTATCTTGACCAAAAAAATCTGTACAACTTTGTTTGAGTTGGGAAGTTTCTTCCAAGACCTATGTTCGAGGAATTTGCGAGTGTTAGAACTGGATAAAATGGAGGAACGTATAGTGCTCATTCTTTGCAAGCTAGAAAAGATTTTCCCTCCTGCGTTCTTTGATGTTATGGTCCATTTAGCTGTTCACCTACCTCGTGAAGCCATGCTTGGTGGTCCAGTGCAGTATAGGTGGATGTATCCAATTGAAAGGTAGTTATATACGAATAACCTTAACTATGTGATCCACATGATATTAATGTACTAATGTGTTGTTGTTTGTTTGAAGGCAACTCGGAACTCTAAAAAAATTTGTGTCTAATCGAGCTCATCCAGAGGGTTCCATCAAAGAAGCATACATTGTTAAAGAATGTCTTACTTTTTGTTCAATGTATCTTGATGATGGGATGGAAACCGCATTTAACCGATCGGAACGGAATGAAGATGGAGGTGAGCGTGGGCCAGGGTTAGCGGTCTTCACTCATAGAGTCCGTCCATTTGGACAAATCATAAGGGCACCTGATGTGTCCCGGGAGGAAATGGAGGATGCTCATTGGTTTGTTTTGAATAATAGCGAGGAGGTGGAGCCATATATGTTGTAAGTTTGCATTCCATTTTACGTGTGGGTCTATCTTGTTTGGTCTTTATGAATCATGCCTTACTGTAATATGTTACTAACAAAGCACATGTTTGTGATTAGTGAATAAAAGAGTCTGTTAGGAAATGAAATAACACGTAACATCAGAAAGAGATTTTTGGACTGGTTAAAACAATGTGTAAGATTTAGAATCTTATATGACACGCACTTTTACTAAGTTTCAACTAAATGCATTCTTAACATATGCGGTTTGTGTAGGTAAATGCATTGCGGGGTCAAGGGTCAGCGCAAGCAACTGATGAATTGTGGTCATTAGCAAACGGTCCTCATGGAAGAGTTAGTATGTACTTAGGTTGCTTGTTTAATGGCGTCCGATTTCATACCAAAGACCGGGATGATCGTCGCACGACTCAAAATAGTGGGGTTGTCGTGCAGGGGGACAACGATGGATAATATTTCTATGGTTACTTGTATAGCATTTGGGAATTGAACTATATCTTTGGGTATAAAGTTGTTTTGTTCAAATGTGAATGGTTTAACACCGGAAGTGACAAAACATGTCGCACAGATGGACATACCACGAGCATCGACGTAAGAAGCCGTTGGTATAAAGATGATCCTTTTGTCCTTCCAAGCCAAGTACAGTAAGTGTTCTATGTTAATGATACCAAACTAGGTGAAAATTGGAAAGTCGTAGAACGATTCAAACATCGTGGGATATGAGATGTGCCGGAAAAAGATGGAGTAGAACCTAATGATGTTGGATTTCCCATTCCCGATATTGTGTTCCAACAGGACGAAAGCTATGGCGCTCTCCCTATTGTCGTGGATGAAAAAGATGGGCTTGATGATGAGTTTGATATAGATCCTGATGTAGAACCTTCTTTTGGATATTCTTAATTTGTTCATTGTATATGTTATAATGTGTGCTTCCTTTTTTGGTATGTTTTATGTTTCATGGCATTATATTCCATGTTAAATTTTTGTCATGCTTATGTGAAAATCTCATCCTTACAGGTAGTCTATTTGTTTTACTTTAAGTTAATTTATATGTTATTATGTAGTCAAATTACAAATGAATAAAGGGAGAAAATTATGGGTCAAACCCAGGGGCGTGTCCCATTATTATGAGAAGCAAAGGCATGACAGAATGAAAGAGAACGAAGCTAGAATGAATGCATTGGGGCTGCATCAATTAGCACATATATACATGGGGGTGAATCAGTCCAAGGTTTCATGTGAAAATGGAAAAAGAAAGGGAGGCGAGGCCGATCATGACGGGTATCGACCATCATCGGGTGAGGAGGCAGGGCTTAATTTTCAAAGTGAAGATGAGGAGGACGACTTTGATGATGAGTTTGGTAATGCTCGAAGCAAATAGGTATTGCTTGCTTGGTAATTATTATCACATTTTTTAATTCATAGTCATGCCTTAATGTTTATATACTTGTGTTTTATAGTTGCAGATGATGAGAATGAGGCCTAGTCACAATAGCCCCCGGCGTACACTATCATCATCTGCATCTGTGCCGACTGATCTTTCAGGGCATGTGCCAAGAGTATCCCCTCCCCTTGCAGTGTCCTCAAGCCCGGCGTCAAACCCCACTACGTATTTGAGTAGCATGGGTAAGTGTTAACAAATTAATTGCTTGTCAAAATTCCTTCTGCAATAGTTTATTAAAACAAATTAAGGATATTGGCAGGTTCAACATCAAGAAATGTTCGAGGGAAGACGAAAGGGAAGGGCGTAGACAGGATCATTTCGCAAATGGGTCGTGGCTCCAAGCTGCCTGTTCTGATTCCCCCAGGATTTAATGCACTTGTTGGGGACAATGCTGCTAAATTGGCCAATGCAATTGGTGCAGAGATTAGGAGTACGGCACCCGTTCGGGGAGTAATGTACTGGTCTGATATTGACCCCTAGATTAGAGCATCCATTGTGCAGTCCGTCCGGGTAAATAATAGTTCCATATGGTCTTATTCTATTATGTGATAATGCTTAACAATGAAATTCATGAATGTGTGCAGGACAAGTTTGAAATTGAGAAGTATGAGAAAGACCTAGATGTAGTCCGTACTATCGATAGGAAATGTCAGGAGCGATACAAGAATTGGCGCCATAAGATGTGGGTGCATTATAAAAAGCTAGTGGAGGATGGTGAGGACCCTTATAGCAAGCCATACACAGATATGGATCCGGAGGTCTGGAGGTGGCTAATTGACGTTGGTTGGAAAAGTTCCCGATTCATGGTAACAAAGGATGCTTATAATTTAAAATATTCACACTTCATATTATATGATTATTGTTTGTTAATCAAATTATTTTTTAGAAACAATCAAAGAAGAATACTGAGAATCGGAAACGGTTGCCTTATAATCACACTATGGGGTCCAGATCATTTCCTTTAGCGATGTATAAAATGGTGATGTATTCTTTAGTTTCAAATTATGTCTCGTTAGTATGTGATCTTTACACTGTACACTAACATTTAAATTCTAATTGAATTAGGCAGCTGAGAATGAGGGGGAGGGGCTAAAATTTGCAGACTTCTATAAGGAGTCTCATTGGAGGAAGTGTACCAATGATTGGATTTCCCCTGCCTGTGCAATGCATCATGTACGTATTTATTATGATATTAGCATGTAAATGTTTTAACTATTTGTTTGAAGCTATAAAGTTTGTTACTAACTTTTTGATCCTATCAAAAATGATAGGAGGAGATGCAAAAGCGGAGCGAGGCAGGCTCTCAGCAAGAATCTGAAGAGGTTTCACAGGAGCAGATTGCAAGGCAAGTGCTTGGTGAGAAGCGATGGTACATGAAAGGATATGGAGTCGGTCCGAAGCCCTCTTACTTCACATCTGTTGCCGCTGAGACACGAGCTAATGACGTGTGTATGGATGCCCTGCGATCGGAGGTTGAGTCATTGAGGGGATTAACTCAGAGCCAGCAGGCAAAGGTTGAGTCGTTGAGGGGATTGACTCAGAGCCAACAGTCAGAACTAAACATGCAGAAGAAGAAGTTCAAGGAGCTCGAGGCCATGATGAGGATGCATCTATCAAAGATTAATATTCCTCTTATCACGTCAGATGCCTCACCATTTGGCAGTTAGACAGGGCATTCATGGTAAGTAAATTCATTATCGCATTATAGGAACCAATATTTAAAATGATCGCATTAAGTGAGTAGCCTATATCTCATTTGCTTCATATTTTATGTTCTTTGAGAATAGAGTAGGCCTATGTTGCTTTTATTTTCATAGTTATGATTTTGTTAGATGGAATATGATTTTTTCATAGTTATGATTTTTCACACGCCCACTTTGGGGCTTGTGCTTTGGGTCCATGGACCTATTGAATTCTAGGCAACTTGAGTTTGGTTGATTTTTCTAGTTGGGCCTGTTAGGATCCATATGTTTGCCCATGCTCTTCCACTGAACCTGGTGTATCCAATTTTCACCACCAGGCCACTTGTTTAGTCAACCCAACAGTCAGCATTCCTAATGTACTGTTAGTTGCTGTTAACTGCAGTATGTGGCCATTATGTATGGACTGACCACTATGCAATTGTCTGCTATGAACTGCCCAGTATGTTCCTGACCTTCCTACAACAATCTGTAAACTTTTATGTTCCTATTTCCATCCCTTTCAGAACTAACTCCCGTTTAAGACTATTTCTGTAAACTAACACCTGGATCTGAAACCCTGACCAGTCATGAGTATCTGAAAGTAATGTGCAACATCTGATGCTTGCCCACTAGATTCTGTACTCTTCATTCTTTTTGTTCAATTGATAATGGATAAAGATGTTCCATGACTACTGGCGATGCAAGTTTGCCAGCATGTACAGTTTGGCTAGGGTTATTTTTGTTTGCACCCCCAACTTGACTCATGTGACTTCTCAACAGAAAGTCTGCTGTCAACTTTGTCCTCTGACCGGACCCTAGCTATAGTTTAATTGAATGGTCTGATATCTGAATTAGCCATCTCTTTTTGTGCAGGCTGTGTGTTTGATTTCTTAATTCTTAGATCAGGTTGTTACAGCTGTGCATTGATTTTCTTATCTCTGTATCTGTTTCCTGTTGCCATCTGACTGATGGATTTACTAGTTCTTAGCTTGACACCTTTTCCTTTTATCTCTTGTATTTTTGAGTCCATGTGAACTAGCATGAGACCATTGCACTGTGTGTATCCAATTTTCACCATTAGGCCACTTGTTTAGTCAACCCAACAGTTAGCATTACTAATGTGCTGCCAGTTGCTGTTAACTGCAGTATGTGGCCATTATGTATGGACTGACCACTACGCAATTGTCTGCTATGAACTGCCCAGTATGTTCCTTACCTTCCTACAACAATCTGTAAACTGCCCACTAGATTCTGTACTCTTTATTCTTTTTGTTCAATTGACAATGGATAAAGATGTTCTATGACTACGGTGGAGTAGCGAAGGATTCCATCTGCGATTGTTCATCTTCATCTATCTTACTCCAATAGTAACTCTCTTCCACAACTTTTATTACTCCTCTCTCCCTCATCTTTCTCTTTCTCCATTAGATATCGGAGAGAGAGAGAGAGGGATTTGGAATGCTAAATGGAGGGTTGATAGATGGAAGAAAAAGAAGGGTAGGGATATGGACTGCATTTGTTTCTGGAAAAACCTTCTGATCAAGTTTTCATTTTCCTTCTTTCTTTCTTTCTTTCTTTCTTTTTTTTTTTTTTTTTTTTTGTGTCTTTCTTCCTTCCTTCTGCTACTGTTGTTGTTTTGAGATGAGATGATAAAAGAGTCTTTTGTGTGTGTGTATATTTGGGGGAGGGAAAGATGTAGAATGTGGAGAGGAGAGTAGGTATATATATATAGAGAGAGAGGGTTGTGCCGGTTTGGATGAAGTGTTGTGTTGTGCTGGGGGTGGGGGTTTGAATGAATGAAAGAGCATGGCTACATTTGCCTTGTGATCTTTTGTATTTTAGTTTGCATGTTCTGTCCATGACTGTTCTTAGGTAAAACTGTAATAAAATTTTGATGTGAATGCAAGGGATGATTAGTAATGCTTAGTGTGAAGATTGTGGATGAATGTGTGCTGGAATGGTATCGGTTATTATGAATGTAAGTGATGAAAACCATAGCTTTATTCAGCTCAAGCCTTTACTCTGTTTTTTGAAAGATTATGTGCTTGGATCAGGATTCAAAATTCTTGCTTGGGATATGGATTCACTCACTTTCACCTGTTTGTGCCTTAAATCTTGATTCAACCTATAAAAACCTTAACATGGTTGAATCTTGTTTCTAAGTCTAACTAATTTAAGGTTTACTAGACATCATAGCTGAACATGTTTAGATGACAAGTAAAGCTGTCCATTGATTCCATTTGTCTTCTGGTTCTTAGAACATCAATGCTGATAGAGAAATCAACCGAAATAGACATCCCAAGTGGACTAAGCTCTTCTTCTTTTCCTTTTTTGTTCTGCTCTTTCTTTTTATCTCTCTCTACTTTTCTTATCTTAATCATCAGAACTGGGATTTGGGGTCCATCTATATGCACAATTAATGAAGTTAAAAGGTGCACAACTGTATCTGTGCCTTAAATGTAAAAGTCATGAACTTCATGTATCTAGTGATCATAGGGAGGAAGAAAAAAATAGAACTTTATCTATCCTTGACAGTTCTACAAGGTTCCATGGATTGACCACTGCGCAATTGTCTGCTATGAACTGCCCAGTATGTTCCTAACCTTCCTACAACAATCTGTAAACTGCCCACTAGATTCTGTACTCTTCATTCTTTTTGTTCAATTGACAATGGATAAAGATATTCCATGACTACTGGCGATGCAAGTTTGCCAGCATGTATAGCATGTACAGTTTTGGTTTGCCCTTTTAATTTCTCAATTGTGTTAAAAGTCTAACATTTCCAACTTGACTGTTATACAGGCAGGGTTATTGCCAGCTATTAAGGAGAACATGTGCATCAAGATTGAGCCCATGGTCCACATGGGACCTTGATTGACCTACATATATGGCTTGAAAATGTTTTATTATTAGTCTCTCATGTTTTTGGTATTTTCATTTGTCAATCAAAAGGGCCAAGGGATAATAAAAGGTCATTTACATTAGATTAAGTTATAATGGCTAGGAACACCTTCAACAGATGAATCCGTTGGGTGAGTTTCATTATTAATCTCTGCCATTTACATTAGATAAAGTTGTATATATATTACCTTAACATATTACCTTAACTTTGTGTAGGTAATGTTTCTTATAACACACTAACCTTTTGTTGTTTTTACTTTGGTCACAGATTGGAGATGGAGTGGGCATGGACTGGCAAAGGTTAGTTCTATATTTTCACCTTCTGAAAATGTCCAATCACTTCTGTAGAGTTAACCAAATGTGTTGCTTTTCCGAAGAAAAAGTGAACACCAGTGGCAACCACAGCAAGTGCAATCTCTTCATGCTTACATGTTGAACCAGAATACACTTCATCTCCTGTCCTCTTTGTGACTGGCAGAGATTCTCCTGTAAGAGTTGACTGCATCAGGGAGGCTCAAATTTATTTGATGATGACAATGAAGTCTAAGGCATTGAGTGTTGCGATTGTTCATGAGGGCCTTTTTTTTTTTTAGTATTTGGAATACTGTTTGGACATTTGTTATGTTTAAGTTTTTTTATTTGGATGGATATTTGGATGGATATTTGGCTGAATATTTGGATGAAAATTTGGATGAATGCATTATTCTTATTTTGTGATGATGTCAATGGTTGTGGGTATGATGTGAATGGGTATGATGTGAATAAGAATTATTGTTGCAAATTGTATATTTTCGACGACGATTCCATCACCGCTGAATGGTCAACCGTGTTTTTCAAATGTGTGATGACCATTATATACGGTGACGAATAAATTTGTGTCTAAAGAATAAATATTTGGGGACAAATAATTTTGTGTCTAATGGAAGGACTTTTAGGGATAAATTATTATTTGTTGCTGATTATCTATTTTTGGCAACGAAGATATTCGTACCTAAAAATTATATATTTGGTGACAAACACATAGGGCGACTAATTTATTTGTGCCTAAAGGATGGATACTAGGGGGATCTTAAGTAGGACATTTGGCAACAAACAGTATAAGGGACAAACAAAATTCATGCCTAAAGATTGACATTTGGGGACAAACAGATATTCATCATAGAATATATTCACAGACGGGCTTTTGGCGACAACATGGGGACAAATTTTTATTCGTGGCTAAAAGTGTTTGGCGACGAATGTTACGCATTTGGTGACGAATTTTCTTCCTCGCTAAAACCCTTGTTTTCTTGTAGTGAATGCAGGTAGCATCTGGTTGAATCTCTAGTGATTCATATTGAAGAACATGCAAAGGATCGACAACATACTTCTTCAAATCGAGACATAGAAAACGTTATGAACTCCTGACAACTCCTTTGGCAAAGTTAATTTGTAGGCTACATCTCCCACTTTCTCAAGAATTTAAAACAACCCGATGAAGTTGCTAGATAATTTTCCCTTTTGACCAAATCTGAGCATCCCTTTGGCCGATGAGACTTTTAGAAATACACGATCGCTCATTGCAAACTTAAGATGTCTCCTTTGCAAATCGGTAAAGTTCTTCTGCCTGCTATTGGTAATTTTTAATCTGGCATGAATCTTCTGAACTTTCTCACTGGTATCAATGACTATCGACGGCCCATGGAAACTCTTTACACCAACCACCTCCCAACAGATTGGTGTCTTACATTTGCGCTCATACAGTGCCTCGAAAAGTTGCCATACCTATACTCAAATGGTAGCTATTGTTGTATGCAAACTCACAAAGAGGAAGCTTTTTCCATCAATCCTTTTCTAAGTCTAACATACAAGCACACAACATATCCTCTAGTGTCTAGTTGGTCCTCTCTATTTGTTCATTTATCTTTGAATGATATGTTGTACTGAAGTTTAAGGGCGAATCGAGTGCCTCCTGAAGTTGTTTTGAGAACTTATTCAGAGACCTTGGATCCCTGTCTGAGACAATTGATACCGCTACACTAGGCAATTTGACCACTTCCTCCATGTATATGTTGGCCAACTCATCTCTAGGTGTCTTCATGCTCATTGATAGAAAATGTGCAACTTTAGTAAAAAAAGTCCACTATCACCCAAATACAATCCTTACCATGAATCTTCAGACGTCTAGATATGAAGTCCATCCTGATGTGTTCCCACTTCCAATCTTGTACTGCTAATTGCTTGAAAAGTCCCGGGGGTCTCTTGTGTTCTGCCTTAACTTGCTGACACACCAAACACTTGGAAATGAATCCTGCAATCTCCTTTTCATGTTGTTTCACTAATAATGACTATGGAGATTTTGATATATCTTTGTGCTACTAGGTGGATGGTGAAACGAGAGTGGTGCGCCTCAATTAGAATCTCATCATTCAACTCCTCTATGTTTGGCACACACAATCTATCTTGGTAGCATAATACACCATCTATCATTTTGAAGTCTGGCCTACTCGCAATTTGCTTCATCACCCTAACCAACTCCGGATCTTCGACTATGTGCTCTTGATTCTACCCAAGATCTTTGGCTCCCAGAAAAAAATACTGGTAATCATCACTTTGTCACTGATTGGCTATAAATCAACTCCTTAAACTAGAAATATCTCTACCCAAGACCACTCTGCCCGCAAACTTGCATTCCTCTTTACTTTTATGCTTAGTGCATCTGCCACTGCATTGGCTTTCCCTGGATGATATTTAATTGGAAAGTCAAAATTTTGATATATTCCATCCATTGGATTTGCCTCATGTTTAACTCTGGTTGAGAGAAATATTGAGCACTCATGTGGTCCGAATGCACCTCAAATCTCACATCCACATTTTCAATGCTGAAACTACTGGTGCGAGCTCAAGATCATGAGTAGCTTACTTTTTTTTTTTTTTTTGTATTCCTTAAGTTGTCTAGATCCCTAGGTGACAACTTTCTCATCTTACATGAGTATGCATCCTAAGCAAACTCCTGAAGTATCTGTGTAAAGCACAAAATTGCCATTGTTTAGTAGTAGTGCGAGCACAAAAGTTGTAGTCAATTGGGCTTTCAACTCTTGAAACTAGCCTCATACTCGTCAGTCCGCACGAAAGGTACATTTTCCATGTTAACTTAGTCAATGGCCCTGCAATCGATAAAATCCCTGCACAAATCTCCTGTAGTAACCGACCAAAGCAAGAAAATTGTGAATCTCCAACACTGATGTGGGTCTCTACCAACTAACAACTGCTCAATTTTCACTGGATCCAAGGCCAAACCCTCTTGCTAATGATGTGATTGAGGAAAGACACCTGCTCCAGCCAAAACTCCCAGTTACTCAATTTCACATAGAACTGGTGATCCTTTAAATTTTGTATTGATGTTCTAAGATAGTTCTTAGGCTCCTCTCAAGACTTAGAGCACACTAATATATCATTAATGAAAAAACATTGTAAAGTGGTCGAGAAACACAGCGAAGATCTTGTTCATCAAGGCCATGAAAACTTCCGGAGCATTTGTTAGTCCGAACGGCATCACTAAAAACTCATAATGGCCATATCTAGTCATGAATGCTATTTTTTTCACATCTTGCCCTTGACTCTCAATTGATGGTATCCTGATCTCAAGTTTATTTGGGAAAAGAATTCGGCTCCCTGTAGTTGATCAAACAACTCATTGATCCTCGGTAATGGGCACTTGTTTTTTATGGTGACGTGATTAAACTGTCTATAGTCGATGCACATTCTCATGGAACCATCTTTCTTTATCACAAATAAAACAAGTGCTCCCCGTGGTGATACACTAGGCCTTATGAAGCCTTTTTCTAGAAAGTCTTGTAGCTAAATTTTTAGTCCTCTCAACTCTGCTGGTGCTATTTTGTAAGGAGCTTTTAAGATCCGTGCTATCCATGGTGCTAACTCAATGGTGAAGTCCATCTCTCGAATCGGTGGTAAGCCTATAATCTCATCTGTGAAGACATCCAAAAACTCATAGACTACGGGTATCTCCGATACATCCCCCACAGCCTTGGATTGTTTATTCTCGATGACAAATGCCAAGCAACTTTCACAGCAACTCCTAAGCATGTTGTCTGCCATCAAGGTTGATATCCTACACATAGCAATGTATTTCCTCTGACTAACAAATTAAACTGTGTCTAATTTGACTGCCAACTTGATAGTCTTGTTGAAACAGTCCATCACTACTCGGTAAGTCCTCAACTAATCCACACACAGAATGACATCGAAGTCATTCATCGTCATAAGTACTAAGTTTTTTGGAAGAATGAACTCCCTTATATGGACTTGAATACTTGGGAAATACATTTGACATCTAACCTGCTTACCCATGGGTGTGTGTACTAATAGGGCACAATCTAAATGCATTATCTCCCCATGCAAATGTATAGTAGAAATATGAAAAACAAAAGAATGGGTGGCGCTGGAATCAAACAACACCCTAGCTTCTACTTCTGAGATAGGAATAATACCTTCCACGCACTCCCCTGAAGCATTTGCATCCTCAGGAGTGACTGCAAAAACTCTCCCAACAAGCTTTGGTCTTTGTTGTTGACCCTACACTAGCCTCTGTGGTCTTTGTTGTTGGCGAAGCATTTACTGCCCTTGGCCCTGTTGGCCTTGATTCTGCCACTACCCCTGCTGGGCTACTACTCTTTATTGTTGAGGGGTTGGTCCCCTAAGCTGCTAATATTGAGGTACTACAGCCCTAAATTTCTATTGCTGCTGCTAAGGCTGAGGCGGTTGTTGGTAAGGTTGCTGTGGCCTAAACTAAGGTGCCTGTTTCTAGGGCTACTGTTGCTGCCCAGCAATTCCCTACACAGCCCCTCGTGCTAGAGTAAGTTCCTGACCTCTATTTAGATAATCATGGGGTTTATCCCTTGGCTATCCACAATGGAAACACAGCTTTGTACCCCATCAGCACATCTTTATTAGGTGATTATTACAACATCGGGCACACTACGGCTTTTTCATGCCAGACTGGGGTTTTAAAATTCCTACTTTTTTTTATTAAGGTTGCCCTATAAACTAATTCTATACTGGTTGCTGTTTGAACCTTGTCTGCATTGCCTTTTCATCCATCTGTTTTACCATGTCCTCAACTAAAATTTCACTCCTCACGTGGTCCTGAAATATCGGTCTTTTTAGATCCCCTACTTTTGTTGCAATATAACCATTCATAACCTTAAGAAAATGTCTGATTTTCTCTTTTAAGGGATTGATGAGGGTAGGTTCATACTTAGGCAATCAAGTGAACTTTGTCTCATAATACTGTATGGTCATTTCACCCTACTTCATGTTTTCAAACTATTCCATCTTCTAATCTTGAAGATACTTAGGCAGAAATTTGTCAGTGGACTCCTTTGTGAAAGTCTTCCATCCATCTACCTCTAGTATTGTATTTGCTTTCATTGTTGCCTTAACTGAATCCAACCACTATTTAGTTGCACTTTGAACATCTATGTAGCTAACTAAACTTGTTGTATGCTTGTATACCTGAATGCTGCAAAACTCTGCTTAAGATGATTCAGGAAGTCATTTGCTGCCGTCAGATCCTTAGTGCCGTGGAACTGTGGAGGGAACCCCTTCATGAACTTATCAAAGATATTGTTGGGGTCCACTTCTCTCGGTGGGATGGTAACTTGCATTGTTTATCCTACCCTATTTGTGGATGCCAAAAGTTGAGTCTATAAGAGTGCCCTGTCAGCATCTGTTTGCACTCTTTTAGCAGCCCTCCCTGTATCAATTCTAGTTTGCTTGGCAACCCCTCTTGTCGGTCTTGTTGCCTATCAGCAGCTCTCTGCTTCTCATGCTCCCTTTGCATAGCTACTTGATTTTTTTGAGCTTGGTCGAACGCGTGCAAAAGGTGAGTGACTCACTCGTCTGTAGGTGGCGAATCATCTCCATTAGATTACGAACATATACCTTTGTAAGCCACAATCTGTAAGATAGTTGGAAATGATTAGTCTTTATTAAACAAATTCTAGTAAACAATTCTATGGACTTTACACAAAACGAGTAAAATAAGTCTAATGAAATTGGAACCTCACCAATATTTAATGTCGCGATCCATATTTAGTTTTCTAGAAACATGCAAGTTTCTGATATGAACTATCACGTTCCCTAAATGAGGCTATGGTTATGTGAAATTAGAAGCCAATTTAAGATTTTTCCTTGTAAATAAAACCAATGACTCCTATTTATTTTTCTCACAACATCTAAGGCCGCGGTAAGTTTAGGCCATTTACATTCATTTAAACCTACGGAAGCATACAATGCTAATTGTACCAACAAATTAAATTTGCATCATAAGGAATAATGTTTAAGTTCGAAGTTGCAAATAAATCCAATAAACAATTCATTGCATTGTTCAACTAAAGCGTATAGTCTCTCAAGAATGATTTATTAAAATTAATCCAAACTACAGTGAATCACTCCTAAGTAGGTCTAGGCGGCTCTGTGGCCATCAACTGCTCCCCACTTGGGTCATCAATTGGCTCAAGCATTTGAAACTCTTCACTCTCCACCTCTTCCTCAGCAAAGTCGAGCTCCATACCTTTACACCAATATAGAAAACAAGGTCAACTACAAAAGTGGTGGCCAGTGCAATACACATAACTCATAATAAATCTACATTATCAATGTGAGAATAAAAACAGGGAGATCATGGAATATGTAAAACAACATGTATAAAGAAATGCAATGCATAAAAGAAGGAATGGATCCTAAATCCAACTCTAATAAAATGAACAGCATCACATTCGTTCAGCATCACCAACTGATACCCCTACGGAATTTATACTGTCTTCAAATGCCTCACATCATTTCCAATACGGTGGATCAAATCCGTCTTCAGATGCCTAGCATCCTATCCAAAAGGTTACGGTGAAGCTGATCATGTACGAGTGGTAAGTTCTTCTTCGGCCTTAAGTCTAGTAAAGCAATATAGTGTACATCTCTGTACCGATTATAGTCGTCCAATGACCATATCTGCATAATAATCTCACACAGCCCTGCCTTTCTTGTGTTGAGACTCATAAACATGGTTTAGTGATTGTTCAATAGACACAACCTAAGGTAGTGTGAAGGGCTGTCTAGAACGATATCCACAATACCACATGGTGAGGGTTTATTCTAATACAATGATTCACAAAACAACATGAATGCCACTTGAGTAACAACATAAGGCCCTTGCCACAACACGGTGCAAATCCACATAATCACAAGTATAACCTCTAACACATATGCAACAACATAAGGATCATAAACTTAATGATCAATGGATAACATTACATCCATCCCTAAATTTATGACCATAATTCACGAATGTGATAACTCCACACGAACCAAGATGATGTAAGGTTGAGAATTTATTTGAAAACTACAATCGGGCATAGCCCAATTTTCACTTAATCTGAGTGCGGGTGGTTTGTACCATTATGTGCAAACCATAAAGTTTGTGAGGATACAACTGTCCTCTAGTACTCTTATTACCTAAGATAGAGCGGAAGGGAGGCCTTGAAATTTTGTTCACACGGGTCCAGAAGTGTTACAAAATTCCCCAAACATAAAACAAAATTCTGGGAAGGCCACACCCCCAAAACAATCCCCACACCAAGGCCCCTCACAGACAGCGACCCATTTGGCACTGCTACTAGGCCTAACATAGGTGGCAACCCACCTACCACTGCTGCTAGGCCTCACACAGGTGTTATCCGTGTTGCACATAGGTGGGAGCCCTCCTGGACACATGCGCAGGCAAGCTCTTGCCTTGCGCGCGTCTAGGGTTCTGCCTCTAGATACATTTTTTGTTTTTATTTTATTTTATTTTTGTTTTTACACCCGATTTCCATTCATTAGCAGATCTAGCCCCCTCCCACTTAATCCAATATGTCATCAATCTTAAATCAATGAATTCAACAACCATCTACATATTATGATACTTTAGAAATTTAATTGGGCATCGACAATAACTTCTAAACACGATAGAATCAAAGAGTCAATGTAAATCACCATAAGATACATGTGTTCACTTGCCTTGGGTGATGATTGACAAGAAAAAGATGAAAAGAATACTCTAGATCTCTTTGATGTCCACACGCAAAACCCACGGAGAAGACGAAGAAGGAGGAGAAAATGACAGAGATCTAGTGATCCGGTGGCTTCAATAGGGCTGGTTGATTGAGGCTTTGAAGGAGAGGAAGAAATGCACAAGAGAGAGAGAGAGAGAGAGAGAGAGAGAGAGAGAGAGAGAGAGAGAGAGAGAGGCTGTGATCAGCTCTCTTGTTAGTATTTTATAGGTTTAGGGTTATATTTTGGGTTTTATAAAAAGGCTCCTAAGGTTTAAGGAAAATATAAGTAAAGGCCTGGTTTGATTTAATTGGGTTTCTATGGGTCTAAAATGGGTCCAAATTGGGTTAGGTCGAACAGTACGCTCTCGCAAATCTAAATCCTTTACCCGGTTAGCCCAAAACCCAAAAGAAAGCTAAAGTAATTATAATAATCCTCAATGAACTAAAATACAAACAATTAGAATAAACTAGCAGTGCCCTTTGCTCTACACGAGATGTACAAACCCTTCCACCTTCCATTCCCGGTCCCCACATGCCTAATTGTCCCCCATACCACCTCAAAAAAAAAAAAAAAAAAAAGGAGAGGGATGATGGATGGAGAAAAGTGAAAATCAAAGGCTTTGAAAAGAGAGGGTGAAATTAGAGGCATGAATAAGAGAGTTAGTAAGCTAAGTGGAACATCATACAATAGTTATTAATAAGAGAGAAGACCATGTCAAATGGAATTTAACACACAACCATCATACTATAAAACCTGTTGAGGTAGTGGGCGAATTCGAACATGCCAATGGATACAACAATGAATGTGTGAAAATTATAAGTAAAATAGACAAGAAAAATAACAAAGAAAAAAACAACAAATAATGATGGGAAGGCATTGAATATACAGAAGTAACAGTCACCAAGAATTTAAAATTTCGAAATTCTTATTACCTGTTTACAAAGCTTTAAAAAAACACAATTTCTTACCATTTAAGTTAGGAAAAAAGAAATTGATAATTACAATTTCCATGTTTGGATGTGTTTTGGACTGTGTAATTTGATTGGGCATTATGCATGATGTTCCAAATGCCGAAGTCATAGGAGGTGATTGTATCTTCCCTTATCAGATTGAAGCACAAAGAGAAAGTGGGTTCTGGCTTGGGTTTTACAAGTTCAAAGTTGTAGAGTAGATGTCCACTTGATCTCTTCTTACTATTTGAGAAGAAAACCTGTAAGTCGAGAATCCGAAAAAGGAACAGAGCATGCGTCTTTCCATATTTTGTTAAAAGTGGATTTTTTTCCTTTTGTTAAAAGTGACAAAGAAGAGAAATAGCGGTGCCTTTTTGTTGGTTTGGTTCTGTAGAGATTGAATGGAAATAAGATAACTTGGTTTTTGGTTTCGCTTGAATCAGAGAATCCAAAGTTTTTTTTTTTTTTTTTTTTTGAGTTTGGAGTGAAGTTGTTCTCAAAAGATTCAAACTCAATCTTGCCGAAAAAAGCAGAGGGGTTATCATCCTTGCCTAATTTTATTCGTCTTTGGAGGTTAAGGAGGTGTTAGGTTCATGAATTTGAATATTTATGTATCATTGTATGATTGATTAGGGGTTTAATTAGGTGAATTACATCACTATTCATCAAATTTCATCATTTAATGCATTTTCACCTAAGAACTTGAATTTTCATATTTTTCACACACTTTTTGCATTAATTTAGAAATTTAAAAATTTTCTTCAAAGAATCCATATTGGACTAAAACTCTATCTGGACGGGTTCCGCTTCAATGTGGGCTTTTCAGTATTTTATGAGTTTTCTTAGAATGTGCAAGAAGATGTGAGCTGATCATGTGGGGCATACCATATAAGAAATCTAGTAGATTGGCTTCATGAGGACCCTACACACATGTACACACATGCTTAGATGGTCAAAAGAGGGTGTTACTCTCAAGTTGTTAAAAGAATTCAAATTTGAATCAATAAAAGAAAGCCAAGGTGGAAAGAATTCAAGAAAAGTAAAGTAAAAAAAAAAGGAATTTAAAAATGGAAATTTAATCCCAGTTTTCTTTGGATGGCATAGATTAAAACATTTATAACTCTCAAATTGAGCATTGAGATTGGATAATCTACTTATTGGTGAAAAGATCTTTTTGAGTAGATGTTCTTAGGATTCAAGATTATATCAATAGGAGCTGAAACGATAAAGTTATGCCTCAAGAAGTTAGCTCTGTAATTTTCGATGAGTTTGTAAAAAGATTGAAAACTTTTCCATGTTACACACCTTTAGGTGGGGCCATCTCTCCTCAAGTGAAGTGTATTGAAAATTAAAAAGGGGTCCTACAATGTGCATCAAATTCATAAAAAGTCAGCCCATTCCAAGTTGCTCAAAGCCAAGAATAGAAAGTTTGTGTGTAAAGAGTTTTTCCAAACCTTGCTAAGTCTTTGCTAACTTAGAGGCCAAGCTAATAGACATTTCCAAAAGAAGACTTTACAATCTACAAAAAAAGGAAAAAAAAATAAGGATAGAAGAGTAGCCACAAACCCTATAAATCCAAGCCATTGGATGATCATCACTCTCCATACACTCCGCTCTCTCTTCTAACTACTCTCTCTCCTCTCTCCTGCACCTCTCTTCCTCCCATTAATTTTCTATTTTTACTTTTAAGGTAATTTTAGAGCCTTGCTCCAAGAACTAGGAATTTAGAAAAGAGATTCTTAGAGAGTGAATATTGTACAAGAATGCTCTTAATGAAATTTGTGATGTTGATCTTTGCAATGTCTAGTTAGTCCTTTGGATCAGAGCACACAGATGAAGCTAAGTAAATTTTTATTTTAATTCATATGTTTATTTTGTTCTTTTTTTATCTCTTCTATATGAATGCTCTGTTAGAATAATAAATTTGTCTTCATGCCTTAGGAAACTTTTGTTTTAATTTCTAATAAAAATAATTTTATGATTTATGTTTATTTTGATAGATTATGCTTATGGCTGAGATCCTTTGATAGTTTATACTTAATTTGATAAGTCATGCTTATGATTTTTTATTCTTTTATGAGGTGAAGGAGTCTTGGGCGATGATTTTATTCTTCTTATTAAAAATTAGTTTTTGCAAAAGTAAAATCTTCTAGATCAGAAACATTAATTTGTTTCTGATCTGAGTTATTTCAAGACAAAGAATAGAATAATTACATGATTGGATTAATTATCTTACTTAATGGATTATGGATGCTTTGAACTATTTTCTCCATTGATTTTTCACTACTTTCAATTGCATCAAGTTTATGATATTCTTAGTTTTATTTCAAATCAATTTCTTATTAAAAGCAGTTTTAGATTTTTAATTAAAAAAGTTCAAAAGTGCTCATTGTGAGATTGACCTGTACTTGCTATTGTCTGAATAAGATAACTGTGCACTTACAGTTTTAAGTAAATTGATTAAATTTACATCAAGTTTTTGGTGCCATTGCTAAGGAGCTAAATATGAAAATTATTTTTTTTGTTAAATCTGTTTTTTTAGGTGCATTCATATTTATCATTAAGTTGCATTATTAGTTGTTCAATCATTTAGTTTGCTTTCTTAACTTTGTTTACAATTAGTGGTAGTTTTTCTTTTTATTTTGTCTAAAGAAGAAAAAATTTTGGATTTTCCTGATATTTTAGTGTTTTATTGAAATTTTGGAATTATAAAATAATTACAAATCATTTTTTTAAAAAAATTTGTTCCTTAATTTTAAAAGTTAAAAATTGAGTAAATTTTTTTCTCGGGTTTTTTATATTTTCTTAGAGTAGTTTTTATTTTCTTTTAGGATTTCTTTTTAGTTAATCACACATAAAAAACACTATTCTTTTTTAGGATTTTTGGTAATTTCAAATTTCAACAAAAAAACTAATTTCAAGGTTTCATTTGATTTGTTAGTATTAGTTTGATCAGTGTTAAGGTTATTTGATTTTCAATTTGAATGGTTAGATAATTTTGCTATCTTTAAAAGGTTTGATTTTCTGGGTTTTGTTTTACTTAGGATTAGATTTTAATTTTCTTTTTAGGAGAAGATAGGAGTTGATTTTACTTAGAAATTACTACTGATTTTTTTTATTTTTTTATTTTGATAGGTTTGCATTGCGTGGAAAGAT
Organism: Sextonia rubra; assembly: GCA_037013555.1. NCBI lineage: Eukaryota > Viridiplantae > Streptophyta > Magnoliopsida > Laurales > Lauraceae > Sextonia > Sextonia rubra. The sequence continues at coordinate 15,649,605 of JASUAD010000014.1, read as the reverse complement.
TTGATAAAAACACGAAACTGAGGGATTGCTATAAAAAAAATCCAAAAACATCGAATTGCTTGCAGAAATTGCTAAAAAAGAAGATAAGCTTGCACAAGATAGGATTTGTGTTGAGCCACTGTAAGATCTTCTATTTTTAACTCGTGAATCCTTTTTTGTAAATGGGTTTGGTTGATTTAAATTTTGCAAATTGTGATTGCTTGTGTAGCACACAATTTAAATTAAACCCACACACTTAGTTAAGGGCAACTCACCCCAAGAAAATAAGGATTGGATTTCATCACTAGATCCTTGCCCATCTAGGTTTAACCATCTCTCACATCAAGATCCTAACCTTAATTAAAATCAAGTAAACAATGAGACCCTAGGATTTGAGCTCAGTAAGATAAAGACTACAGATGGTTGCACCAATTGCGCTCTTTGATAGAAGTTGATGCCCAAGAAAGCCTTTGCTCTTGAGGGTGTGACAGTTTGACTATTAAGGGAATTGGTGCTTAAGTGAGTTCATCCCCACCACTCCTTGGTGGCTACCTAGTTAAATACAGTTTCATAGGACCGAATTGGAGGCCCAAGTGTTCTTGATCGCGCTTAAAATGGCGCGGAAATGTGTAACGGATTCAATGTCCAACATTCACGCACTTCAATTATTAAGAAGAATGGGAAATAACTACAGTTCATCGTTAATTTCCCTTTATTTACATGAGTTCTAATACTCTGACTGTGGAGATGCAGGCTGTTTATGTGAGTTTGCAAAATTTACAACCCCTCTTTCAAGTCTTAGATGTGATCTCAATTTGGAGAATACAATGAAATGTACACAAAGTAAAAAAAATGCAAAAAAAAGAAGGGAAAAATGTGGTGACCGTGACCCACGGTCACTGCCCCAAGCCAGTGACTGTGGGTCACGGTCACTGGCAGGCAGTGACTTTTCAGTCACTGTTTTGCTTTCGTTTTTCTTGTTGTTCATGCTGGTTCTTCTTTCTAACTCTTTTCAAGTGCTGGAACTCCTTTTTATGACTCTTGGGGTGTTGAACAACCATCGAGAAGATCGAATTCAACCATGGAATCAATTGAAAACTTTGTAATTCATCATTCGTGTTTACAGACTATCTTTTGTTCGAGTCCAAAGAGGGTATCATAGGAAGCCAAAGTTGTATCATTCTGAACCTATAACTTTAAAGGAACAAAATGAGGCCCAAAGAGGCTTGTTCATAACCTTTGCAATAGCCAAGAAACCCCTCTGAATGAGAAAAACAAAGATACCAACATCATTTTTCGAATAGACATCAATGCATGGACATGGTTTTTTCTTTAGCCACCCTCTGTTCTCCTCCTCCTCTAAACCTTCTTGCTCACCTTGGTAATTGAGAAAAGGAGGGGAAAAGGTCGTGGAATGCTGCTGTCCTCTTGTTTGAATGCTTTTGATTGCCTTTTTGTTCTTCCTATTTTCTCTGTTGTCTCCTCCCCTTTCTGTTCAAACACTACCCCTTTTATAGAGTCTTCAGGTGGTTTTTGACAGTTCTAGGGAGTTGAGGGGAGTTATGGGAAGTTACACTTCGAAAGGAAGTGGAGAAAAACTGTCCAAAACCGCAGGAAGTGCCTTTTGGAGGTCCGTGACCACAGCAGCGGTCATGGCCAAGGTCCAATTTAGGGTTTTTGCATTTGTGACCCGTTTTCGCCTATTTGCGGCCCAAATGATGTCCAATCGCCATGAAACTTGGAGGGATCCTTCTTGATGCTATTTTGACCATGTCATAAAAGTTTCAGCTCGTTTTCACCATCTGAAGTTGGTCAACTCCCTTGATGAACAGGCTGCAGTCACGGACAAAGCCATTTTTGGACTTTTGCATTTGTGACCCGTTTTTGCCAGTTTAAGGACTGAAAGGTGTTTGATTGCCATGAAACTTGAAGGGATGCTTCTCGAAAGTATTTTGAGCATGTCATAGAAGTTTCAACCTGTTTTGACTTTCGAAAGCTAGTCAACTCTCTAGTTGACTTTTTATGAAAATGGGCTCTGGTCTCAGCTGTTTGAGGCCCAAACGACTTCAGTTTGATTCGAAACTTGGAGGAACTGATATTAGGGATATCTTGGAGTGTTCATAAAAATTTCATGCAGTTTGGATTTGAGGAAGTAGGATTTCGAACAGTGGCCTATTCATTGCATGTGTTAAGTTACTATTCACCTCACATTGTAGGTAGTCGGCTTGTTTTCTACCTAAACAACGTCCAATTGACTTGAAACTTTGAAAGAATAACTTTGAGCATTATTTGAGCATTTGTTCTAAATTTTATCAGCTTTGGCCTCTTGAAAGTAAGAGTTTAGCTAGTGACCTTCATAATTCGGGGTCACCGTCCTCTAAGCTGATATGTAGTGAAATTCAAACCAAATGGGGTCCTTTCAACTTGAAAATTTGCAAAATATCTTCTAAGCATAACTTAAGCTTTATGGCCAAATCTCATTAATTTTGGACATCAGAAAGCAGGATTTTGGTCAGTGACCCCATGGCTTGGGGGAGGGGGGGACTGACCTTAAGTTGACATGCTTGTGGCTTTTGGGTTCGATGATGTCTATTCAATCCAAAATTTTGTAGGGTCTGTCTTGGGCGTCATTTGGGCTTCCTCTGATCGTTTCAACTAATTTGACCTTCATGAGATGTCACTCTATACAGGGACCCATAGAGCATAATATATGATCATTTGGACCAAGTTTGGATCTAAATGATATCCAAATGCTCTGAATCCTTGAGGAGTAGTCTTTAAATGTACTTGAAAGTATTTTGTTGAATATAAGCTTACTCCAACATGTGGAACTGGCAGGTCCCGTAATGATTCCCAAGGAGCTAGCAAAGAGTCTCTGAAACTGATTTGAGCTAAGATGAGGTCTAAGTGCTTTGAAAACTTTGGAACTTTATAATCCAAAGCTTGTAATGCCTTCGCTGCATTATTTGAAAAATTTTTATGGGTCAACAAGTGCCCTCTCGAGGTACAATGATGATAGTGTAATAATCATTGTGCCTTGAAATAGCCAATCTGTGGGAATGATGGATGACTTGATGAAAAGACAGTTTGTTAAGGTAGGTTGTAGGCCTAAACTCGAGGTCTTGAAAATTTTGATAAAAACCATGAAGGGTTTTGATGATGGAATTTGGTGAAAAACATAAAAGTGCCGAACTTCTTTACCCTATTTCACAGATATCCAAAGTGGCATCTCTATGGGGACTGTGGGAAACACCCACAAAAGAAATCCCTGGGGTATTTATAAACTTCAGAAGCTTATGATTTTTGTTTGGATTTTGGAAATGAATTTCTTTTGACCTATTTATCATAGATATCCAAAATGACATCTCTGTGGGGATGTGGGGAACACCCACAAAAAGAATCTCTAAGGTTTTAAGAAAATCAATTTAAGAAAATCAAAGGTATGGTTTAAAATGAATTTGGACTTAGATTTGCATGAGTTTTTAGTTCACTTTCAAAAATTCGAAGTTTAGGTTTGATCTTGACTTGACATGAAGTTAAAATTAAATTTTGAATAAGCTTGGCTTTTGTGGGTTTTGAAAAATCAGTTGTTTAAAATCAAGCTTTGACTCCAAAGAAACTTTGACATTTGGGTTGATTTTATGTTAGTGGGAAAAAGGGTGAAAGAATCATGACTGAGGGCGGCCATCATGTCATATGAGATGAAGTGAATTACCAAAATAGGGTGGATCTCCAGATCTTGGACCCCATTGATAATCCCATGACCGTGGATGAAAAGACACAACTTGGCTATTTGAGAGGCACAACTTGGCCTTTTAAGCAGTGGGTCCCAATACTCAGGTATGTCATGACCGTGAGCAAGGGACCAAGGCCGTGAGCAAAGGATTAAAAGAGGGAGAGACCGTGGGCTTTCCTTCTCTTTTTCTTTTCTTCCTTTCTACTGTTGCCTCTTGAATCAACTAAAAGAGGGGGCGACCGAAATTTCTTTAACCGAAGAGAGGGAGACCGGGACTCCATCAACTAGGAGAAACAGACTGAAAGAAGGACGGGCCACGATTCAATTGAGAGGGGAACATGCCGAGAATCCAAGGATCTAAAGGCACTCATCTTCTACATTTCTCCCATCCTGTAGCCATCTTGCAGTGTCATCTGGTTGAAGACGATCACCATGGCTGGTGAGTTTCTGAAATTTTTTTTTTTTTTTTTTTTTTTGATTTCATCATAACCAAACATGGAATTTTTTCTGTTCTTGAGTTTGTATGTGTCGACTGATGCATCTCCTTTGCTGAATGGGTACTCATCAAGACAACAATCCAATTTACAGTGGTTGCCTTCTTTGATTGGGCTCAGTTATTTCTCTTCTTCTTCTCTCTTTTTTTTGTTTTGTGTTGTGCTATCAGAGCTATGATTCCATGCTCTGCTATAAGACCATGTTCAATTTAAACATTGGCCAAGCAGGTACCATTGTCACAAGTTGTGCTCTTCCTCACGGTCACAACCTGTATGACAAAATGCTTGACTGATTCTTATTTTCTCTCTTTTTTTTTAATTTTTATTTTTTATATACTCTTCTTTCATACATGCTGATGAATGAACCATGTCTGAGCATTCCACCATGGAGGATTTTGCCCCAAATTAGTCATCACTCGGGCAACTCTTACAGTCACAACCAACCAGTCTAATAGGTCCCATGCTCGTGGCCACCTTTGCCTCCTTCTTTCTTCTTCTTCTTTTTTGTTTTGTTTTTTTTTTCTCAGCTTATCTTTTAATAAGAGGGCTCTGTTTGAGCTCAATTTTTTGGCCAGTTCTTCAAATTGGGTACCAACTGACAATTCATAGTCACGGTCATCACTATCCATGAGACCTTCACTGCCAGTCTCTTGAATGGACTTGTTTCTACCCACCCCCCCCACCCCCCACCTTTTTTTTTGGCAGTGTTTGCTCAGATTTAAGCATGGCGTAGACACATCCTTGACGACAATCATTACTGTCTGGGCCTGTTCCATGGTTGCAGCTACCTATACCCTCGGTCATTGCGTGTCTTGTTTTGATTAATTCCATGGTCACAAACCTTACGGTAACAGTGCACAGTTATGGGCTATGCTGTTACAGGTCATTTATCTGGCTTGATTTCTTTTCATGGTAGCTGCTATACAATGGGGAGATTCCAAACCCGAACAGTTGGGGGCTTCAGAACCAAACAGTTACTGGTGTTCTGGTGCGTGAATTGTATGGATCAAGCACACTAACTGCGTGGAACCCATGATCATACTTTTGGATGACTGTTCTCCTTCCTTTTTTGTTCCTCACTTGTACGATGCGTTTGATTCAGTTTAGGATTTTGATGGGGGGGTAATTTCTCCAACATTAGTTCAACTGTGTGTTACATAGTGGAGGATGATTTGTCATAGAATCTCTTAAAGTCTGATCATTGTTTGCACCTTCTCACGGTCAATCCTGACTGTCTAATACTTGTTGCCGTTGTCACAGTGACTGTCACAAACTGAAATTTGCAATTCCTGGTGACTGATTTGAGTTGGAATTGTCATCGGTGGGAATGCTTCATACCGAATAGTGGGGAAGTTTAAAACCAGGGAGGTTTAAAACTAAACAGCCATTGAATCTAAGTACACAGATTCCACACACATTACTGGACACGTGCCTGCCTTCTGTAGGGGGTATAGAAGGACATGAGATGGCAGTCTGCTTATTGTAAGCACAAAGTGGACCTGACCATAGCCTCTGTGGGAATTATAGGGGATTGAATTGTGGTGGTTTCCTCAGCCACTAACATGAATCCATACAAACTCGATCACCATAGTCTTTGTAGGAATTGTAGCCTGAATCATCAGACCAGGTAGCCGTTAGGGGCATTCTTCTTGCCTTTGATGAGAAGGTTATTCCCCTTAAGTCTCAATAATCATGAGAAGCATAAACCACCTCAAATATAAGCAGTTAAGGAAGGAGATCAATAGAAAACCGACGGAAACAACTGAATCGTCATAAGGTGGATTCTCTCTGTCTTTGATGAGAAGGTTACTCCCCTTAGGTCTCTATAAACATCAGAAGTATAAACCACCCCCGAATATGAACAGTTGATGATGAAAACCGACAGGAGATCGACGGAAATAACCGAATGGCCACAAGGTGCAGTCCTTCTGTTTTTTATGAGAAGGTTACTCCCCTTAAGTCTTATAAAACATGAGAAGTATAAACCACCTCGGGGTATGAGCGGTTAACGAAGGAAACCGACGAAAATAGGACAGATCCCCCGCCGATCACAAAATTGGATGTAGTCTTGAATAAACTATTTTACATTGTCTTTCTCTACTACAACTTCCAAGCATGAAGAGCCACCGACCATACGGTTGAATGTAGCTTTGAGTAAGACGTTTTACATTGTCTTTTTCTACTATAACTTTCAAGCATGAAGAGCCACCGATGACACGGTTGAATGTAGCTTTGAGTAAGATGTTTTACATTGTCTTTTTCTACTACAACTTTCAAGCATGAAGAGCTACCGATCACACGGTTGAATGTAGCTTTGAGTAAGACGTTTTACGTTGTCTTTTTCTACTACAACTTCCAGGTATGAAGAGCCACCGATCACACGGTTCAATGTAGCTTTGAGTAAGACATTTTACATTGTCTTTTTCTACTACAATTTTCGAAGTAGATTGACCCTTTCTTGCCTTTTTCTGATTTGACTTGGAATGTATTATCTGTGTCAGTTTTAAATGATGTCCTTCGTCTTTGTGGGAGGCCAATAAATACAATATCACCTTCCGATCATTGATGATGGTTGATGATCATTGAAATTAACTTTGCAAAGCAATGCTTCCTTCATTAGCTTTACACACACTGTTGATTCCATAAGAATGTCTAATGGCCCCATCACAGCAAATCATCACCCATGACTTCGCTTGTTGAGGTTTAACCAAAGCACTTGTTGATTTCACAAGAATGTTTAATGGTCCCATCATAGCAAATCATCACCCAAGACCTCGTTTGCTAAGATTATGAATGTGAAAATTCTTTAGCTTTGAAATGGATGTTACACTTTCTTGATGTTACTAAAAAATGTCATGCACTTTTAAATATTGTTCTTTCATACATGCTTAAGTTTGTTTATGCTTTATATGCTGTACACAAATGCAATTTTCGTGCTTGAACATGAATCTATTCCCCCCTGAAAAGGTCTTAAGCTGCTTGAACACCTGTTTGGACCGGGAGCCTCAGTTCTGGGACTTAAGTGTGCTTTGATGCTAATTCTTGGTCTCAGAACTGAGTATTGCTTTCTCCTTTTGGCCTCATACTAAAGGGAGATGTTGCCTTTTTTTTTTTTTTTTTTTGTAGAATTCCATATCATTGTTACTAATACCATCTTTTCCTTTTTTTTCATTTGTTTTGCAGACAGAAAAGGTAAAGCACCTGCAACTGCAACTGCAACCGCTGGGGCATCAAAAAGTCGTGCCAAAGGTAAAACCATGAGGGAGTCTGATCCAAAAGATCCAAATGAAGCATTTAGTGTCAACTTATGGCTCCAGAGAACTAAAGCTCTATCAATGAGAAATTGGTACTCTACTGGTGCTTGGCAAACAATACCAATTGGGAGAATAATGACAAGGTGGTTTTCCCAAAACCTCGATATATATATGAAGATGCCACAAAGGAGACTGCAAAGCAGCCTACTGACCATATGCAGTATCGTTACAAAAAGCCGGCAGGGATTATACGTGAATTTGTTGGAAGTAGGTGGGCCTCGTGGATAGATGTTCAAAACTTTTGACCCACTTGACACAGGGATCAACTATCCATAAGACCAAAAAAACCAATCCAGGATGCATTACCCTCAATCTCATGACCATGTACAATAAATATTCTATCTAAAAAACAGGATTAAACAGCACTAAACATCTATAATAATCTACGACATGCAAGAAATGGATCATACCTTTGGAGATTCGTAGTGCTTTAATGGAGAAGTTGCGACTCTACTGGTGATGAGAATCTTCGACACCTCTTAGCCTTCCACACTATGACCCGAATTGGATTTCTTTTCTTAAGAAGATCGGTGGAATCTCCAGGAGAAATCCCAACTTGAAACTCCAAGGAATTAGAAGAGAGAAGGAGAGAGAAACTCGTGCAACTGTTACACACATAGGGTTTTGGGCATGAGAGAGAGTCTTATTCAACGTCCAAGAGATTTTTTATATATTTTTAAATCTCTTCGTTGCTTAATTGAAATAAAAGTCTTACTTCCAAAGCAATTAGCAACTTTCTCCTTTCTTAACACTTCTTTCTAGAGTTCAAGTCGGATTAGTATTTTCTAATAACTTGGGCTAGCGTGGGGACCACTAGGGATTCCTTAGAAAGCTGGCTCCAACTGGAACACCACGACCGCACATCTCATGTGCAATCCGGGCCCACAGTTAATTACAAATAACACCACTATATAAATGCAATTGCACTCCAGTCTTAAGAATAAATTACAATGAAAACCCTAAACTTCCCAATTACCACAAGTAGGCCCCTCTATCAATATCCGTGGATCAATTGGAATAAATCTGTCTCTTTTAATATAAGTTCCACATCTTGTTATCCTTGAGCCCCAATTAATTACAGACCATTCAATTAACTCTTAATTGAGATGGGTGCGCACTTACTAATGACAAATCCATTAATTGATATAGGGGGATAATAGAGATAGATTCCATTTTGATCATTCAACGTTCCCACAGTTCTACTACCACATATCCAAGACACTGAGGTGTTAACCTACAGTCGGCCTCACTCATTGGTAACTCAAAGCAAATGAATAGATAGAAACTTTAGTTCATCAATGTCTCAGGATTGAGAGCCTATTGCCAGGGAATTATGAGAGCATACCTTATTATTGAGACAAAATTCCATAAGGTGCATCTCATGGTCCTTCCATACATCCAATGTACCAGCACCGTAATCTAGAATTTTACATTCTGATGATCGAGACAAATCACATTATCTCATAGTGATCAAAGTGCTGCAACTTTATCAAATGAGATGCCCAGTCTCATTACTGGTTGTGAAGCTATTTAAGTATAAGATTTGTGACATATATCTCCCGTGTGTGAATCTCATCCATGCACATATATCACATCTAATATACTAATGGGACCCGGTTCAACTCATGAACCATTATGTCATATGTATTAGTCATGTGCATGAAGTAGTAAAATAACATTCATCTTATGAAAGTAAAGCATGATTTTATTGATAAATAAAGAAATTAATCAATTTATTACATCAACTGATGGATTGAGTCCACAAAATCTAACAATCTCCCACTTGGGCTCAATGCTAATCAAGGTTGCATCTCATGCCCATCCCTTCTACATGCTGCTCAAAGACTTTGGTAGTCAAAGGCTTAGTAAAGGGATCTGCCAAATTGTCCGCAGAGGCTATCTTGGTAATAGCAATATCACCTCTCTGCACAATCTCTCTAACTAAGTGATACTTCCTCTGTACATGCTTTTGGCTTTTATGGCTTCTGGGTTCCTTTGACTGAGCAACTGCCCCGCTGCTGTCACAGTAAACAGTAAGTGGCTGTCGTGCCAAAGGTACCACCCCAAGTTCCAAAAAGAATCTTTTAAGCCATACTGCTTCCTTAGCTACTTCACAAGCTGTAACAATCTGCTCCGCACTATCGAGGTATTGTCCGCTTTTGGACTTCCCAGGAGGTCACCCATCTTGAAATTGTTCTGACTCGAGCACGCTTAACTTTACAGTTTTTATGGAAGTCCTCATGGTTTTGTCCCCAAAAGGCGCCTCCTCATTTTGAAAAGGTATTGTTCCACCTAACTGATCATACAGAGCGGGCAGAGGACGCTGTCTTACCCTTAGAGTACGCAGCGATGATTTTGTCCTTGGTGAGACTCGAACCCTGGTCAGAGGACACTGGGAGTCTTAACTAGTGAGCCACCCAAGCGCGCCTCGATAGTTTAGAATCGATTATTACTTATATTCTTTCATTTAGATTTTTACTTTGGGACTGGGTCGTTACACAAGTTGTTACATATTCAGCCTCCGAGGTTGAATCAGCGGTACATTCTTGTTTTATACTCCTCCAATTGATAGCTCCGCCTCCAAGCATAAATACATAACCAGAGGTGGATTTCCTAGAATCCTTATCTGACATAAAGTCAGAATCTGTGTATCCGACTAGAATCAACTCATGACTGCTATAAATCAACATGTAATCTTTAATCCTTCTTAAGTATTTGAGAATACATTTTACAGCAGTCTAATGTTCAGGTCCTGGATTAGATTGATATCTACTAACTAGGCCCACTACATAACAGATATCTGGTCTAGTATATAACATATCATACATGAGGCTACCAAAAGCCGAAGCATATGGTATCGACCTTATCTGCTCCTTTTCCTCGGGTGTCTTAGGACACTGATCCTTGGAAAGGTGCACTCCATGCCTGAAAGTTGTGATGCCCTTCTTGGAGTCTTGCATTGCAAACCGTACTAGCAACTTATCTATGTATGCAGCTTGGGATAAGCCAATCATATTATTTTTCCGGCCTCGATAGAGTTTGATCCCTATAATGTAGCTAGCTTCTCCCAAGTCCTTCATATCAAAAGTCTTGGCTAACCAAACTTTTACCGTTGACAACATTCCTATGTCTTTCCCGAGGAGAAGGATGTCATCGACATATAAAACCGGAAAAACTACCTTGTCACCCTCACTTTTCATGTACACACATGACTCATCCGGATTTTGACAAAAACCAAATGACTTGATTGCTTGGTCAAAATGGATATTCCAGCTTCGGGATGCCTGCTTCAGTCCATAAATAGACTTCTGCAGCTTGCAAACTTTTTGCTCCTGGTTTTTAGCTACAAAACTGTCTGGCTGCACCATATAGATGTCTTCCTTAAGATGGCCATTGAGAAACGCCGTCTTGACATCCATTTGCCAAATCTTGTAATCGAGATGAGCCGCAATAGATAAGAGTATCCGGATGGATTTGAGCATGGCTACTGACGAGAAGGTTTCCTCATAATCGATCCCCTCTTTCTGAGTATATCCTTTCGCAACAAGCCTAGCCTTATAGGTCTCCACTCTTCCATCTGTTCCTCTTTTTCTCTTATAGACCCACTTGCATCTTATAGGTTTAATATTGGCAGGCAAGTCCACAAGTGTCCAAACCTGATTTGAGTATATAAACTCCATCTCAGCTTTTATAGCATCTTGCCACTGTCCCGAGTCTAAGTCATTGATTGCTTCACCATAGTTAGAGGGATCTTGTTCCGGCTCTTCTAGGATTGCTTCATAAGACTCTCCCAAGAATGAGAATCTGTTAGGCGGTCTGACAATCCTCCCACTACGACGAGGCACTAGTGTAACTACTGGGTCTGGTAAGGGCGGTTTTTCCTCAAGTTCGATCATACTTGGATTTGGAATTGATTGCTCTTGAATCTCTTCCAAGATCACCTTTTCTAAAGATTTCCGGTCCATCATATAATCTTCCTCCAGAAAAATCGCATTGGTGCTTACCAGCACTTTCTGCTCTTTGGGATTATAGAATAACCAACCTTTAGTTACTGTAGGATATCCTACAAACGTGCATCTTTCCGACTTCGTTTCCAACTTATCCGTCTTAACCTTGAGGACAACCCCAAATGTGTAAATGTTGTAGACTAGGCTTTCGCCCTGACCACAATTTCCGGGGAGTCTTAGGTATAGACTTAGATGGTACGAGGTTTAGTATGTACATTGCAGTATCCAAAGCGTATCCCCAAAAGGATATAGGTAATCTTGAGAAACTCAACATAGACCTAATCATATCTAAAAGAGACCGGTTCCTTCTTTCTGCTACTCCATTCTGTTGAGGCATACCAGGAGCAGACAACTGGGATAGAATCCCATTTTCTGATAAGTAACCCATAAAATCAGCAGCGATATATTCCCCTCCTCGATCTGATCGAAAAGTCTTGATATTCTTACCTAATTGCTTTTCCGCTTCCGCTCGAAACTCTTTGAACTTTTCAAAAGCTTCGGACTTGCGGTGCATACGGTATATGTAACCATATCTTAAGTAATCATCTGTAAAAGTGATGAAGTACTCATATCCTCCTCTGGCCCTGACATTAATGGGTCTGCAAACATTGGTATGCACTGATTCTAATAAATCTTTTGCCCTATTACCCTTAGCTGAAAAGGGTCTTTTGGTCATTTTACCTTCCAAACAGGACTCACAGACAGGCATTGGTTCTACCACCAATGAAGGTAAGATACCATCTTTCACTAGCCTCTCAATCCTGTTAACGTTTATATGACCTAGCCTCAGGTGCCAAAGTTTTGTTGGATTAGAAGAAGGTGACTTTCTCTTTAATGATTGGTCTATTAATTGTTTTAGTATCATGTGTCTCATACATCGTGGGGTTTAACAAATAAAGTCCATTGGTTACCTTGCCAGAACATATGAAAGTACCATTCCTCTTTATGACAACTTCTGTACAAAAAGTAATAGAATAACCTTTATTCACCAAACTAGAAACTGAAATTAAATTCCGCCTTAAAGACGGTACATATAATGTTTCTGACAAAACCAATTTATTATTTGAAAAACATAAAGTAATGACTCCCACTGAAACAGCCTCCGCCTTAGCGTCAGATCCTAGGTTGACAATGATTTCTCCATTAGTTAGCCTCCTAGTTTCCCTGAACCCATGCAACGTTTTACATATGTGATTAGTTGCCCCGGAATCCACACACCGGGATTCTGAAGTACCAGTTGCAAAACTAACTTCAGATATAAGTGACTCAATCATACCCGGGGTCTTTTTCTTATACTGATATTCTGGACAATTCCTCTTTCAATGTCCTGTCTTACCACTATGGAAACATTTTCCTTTTGTCTCTGAACCCTTAGCTTTAGCTACGCCACTAGTTGGACCATTCTCCACCTTAGGACCCTTCAGAATTGATTTCTTTTTGCCTTTCTGCCCTTTGCCTTTCGGCTTGAACTTGCCATCTGACTTTTCTGTCAATAAGGCAGTTGGTTTTTTCTTCATAATCCCTTCAGTTGCTACCAGCTGACTAGATAGTTCAGCCAGAATCAGATTCATTTTATTCATATTATAATTCACCTTGAAATTGTTGAATGACTCTGGTAGTGACTCAAGGATTATGTCAATCTGCGATTCTGCATCAATCGCAACTCCCAGTACATCTAACTCATTTAATGAGTCCATCATCTTCAACATGTGTTCCTGTACTGATGTACCTTCAGCCATCTTGGTGCTAATGAGCACCCTTATGGCTGCCTGCCTAGCAGGTCTGCCTTGTTCTGCAAACATCTCATTTAAGTTTGATATCATATCATATGCAGTCTTATAAGATTGATGTTGGTGTTGCAGCACACTAGACATCAATGCCAGAATGTAACATCGGGTCATCTCGTCGTCTTTGGCCCATTTGGTGTAAAGGTCCTTTTCTGCTTCTGATGCATCTGGGCCAGGCTCTTCAAGGGGTTTTTTGGTAAAGACATATTTATATCCTGAAGCCGTCAGGACAATATCCAGATTCCGTTTCCAGTCTACATAGTTGGATCCCACCAACTTATTCTGGTTGAGGATGGTCGCAAGTGGATTGAAAGTATTCGAATTCATGCTTGCAATATTGCAGCATATAACCATACATTCAATTAATGAATTTAAATGACATTAGGGTTTAGTATTCTACCAAATTTATGTGGGAATCCTCATAACCATAAAATACAGAATACATCGAAATCCCAATCCTGCATGGTATGCCTCTTTGGGGAGTGCAAATACCTCCTAGACTGGTGTGGATTAAAGTTGGTCAAAATTGGGATTAAGACTAACTATCCATGATCCCCTTCATTCATTACTATCTAGGTATCTCATACCAAATAATGTATGACTCCCGATTAGCTTCGGTTTCTAAAATACAGGAGGCAAATCCTTGGGGATACTACATCATTATTTTAGTTAAGTGTGACCCACCAACTAGCATTGCATGACAACCGTTGCGGGCAGCTCCTCCTTGGGGAGTGGGCTCCTACCCCGTCTCATCAACACTATCCATAGGAGATCCATATCCAGTATCCAGATAAATACAAGCCCTTCGTGGGGAATGGCCATTCTCAAAATGGCGCGAGGCTAATACTTTCCTTACAATAGACCTATGGTGAAAAACCATGGGGATTTGTATATATAAATGCCCCGCTCCCACTTAATATTTTAGAGTTGAGGATTTCCTTATAGGTGTATGGGTCCATTAAATATAGGTATGAATTCATCTCATGATACGACTAATGATTGGTTTCAAGTCAACTTATTTTAAGGAAAGTCCAGTTTCTAAAATTAGTGTTACCAATAGATCCATCTCATGGGCCCACCAACTCTAATTAGAACTCTTTCCAAAAATTAATTTGATTTGACCAATTTTGGAATTTGCTATGTTTGGATCAGATATGGAAATACTCTAAAATAAGAATTCATCCATAAATAGAAAGTGCTATAATAAAAGACTAGTCCTCTCCTCCACATTTCCCAGGCGGAAAAAACTTCTTGGACTTCTAGACTTTCCAAAACTTTAAGATTCTTCAAACTCTTTTGGCATCTACAAAACACCTTTTGGTAATCTTCAAACTCTTTGATTAAGAGTCCGGCTTCTCTTTCCTTTTTTTTTTTGTTTCGGACATCTCCAGAATTTACAAATTTTAAAAAAAATACATAAATTCCTATGTCTCTATAATAAGACTTACATGGTAATCTAAACATGGAAATAAAAGGGCTATAGGGAAATTCACCATGCCTTGCCCTTTTACGGGAAACCAAGGAAACCATGATGCCCTTTACACTTAGTCACAAATAAACCAATAAGTAAAAAGAAAGGAAAAAAAATATGTGGGCCATATAGAGAGGACATTATCACTTGCAAGTTAGTATCTCATATAACAAAGCGTCTCACAAAACTAGGTTGCCAAACCACAATAGAAAAACAAGATGCCAAAGGTTTGCCTCCACTATACAAGATCCCCTACGTAGAGGGGGTCCGGGGGCAGCACCCTCGGCGGGGTTCCAGCTAGCCGATCTGGTCCCTACGGCTAGCCAACAGACCTCTACAGCCATAGTGGTCCATTTGACTAACCGACCTGACGAACCCAGAAATTTGGGTTTTTTTAGATTCGGCTCCTGCTCTTCCCAATCACTTCTAATGATCTCAGTATGCTTCTAATGGTATCTTACCATCCTCCTATCATGATTAAAACCTTTTGAGACTTTCCAAACATGGATCTACTACAAAAGCAAGCAAACCCAATAAACACTAATCCTTTCATAGCCCTTGCTCTATCCTCTTCTCATCTCATGCAAAGATTAGAACAAGCTTACTGATCTAACATGATTAGAGATGAGGTATGTCTCTGATACCAATTGTTGGAAGTAGGTGGGTCTCGTGGATAGATGTTCAAAACTTTTGACTCACTTGACACAGGAATCAACTATCCATAAGACAAAAAAAAAACCAATTTAGGATGCAGTACCCTCAATCTCGTGACCATGTACAGTAAATATTCTATCTAAAAAACAGAATCAAACAGCACTAAATATCTATAATAATCTACGACATGCAAGAAGTAAATCATACCTTTGGAGATTCGTAGTGCTTTAATGGAGAAGTTGCGACTCTACTGGTGATGAGAATCTTCAATACCTCTTAGCCTTCCACATTATGAGCCAAATTAGATTTCTTTTCTCAAGAAGAGTGGTGGAATCTCTAGGAGAAATCCCAACTTGAAACTCGAAGGAATTAGAAGAGAGAAGGAGAGAGAAATTCGTTCAACTCTTGCACACACAGGGTTTTGGGCGTGAGAGAGAGTCTTATTCAACGTCCAAGAGATTTTTTATATATTTTTAAATCTCTTCCTTGCTTAATTGAAATAGAAGTCTTACTTCCAAAGCAATTAGCAACTTTCTCCTTTCTTAACCATTCTTTCTAGAGTTCAAGTTGGATTAGTATTTTCCAATAACTTGGGCTAGCGAGGGGACCACTAGGGATTCCTTAGAAAGCTGGCTCCAA
The DNA here is from genome assembly GCA_037013555.1 of Sextonia rubra. NCBI lineage: Eukaryota > Viridiplantae > Streptophyta > Magnoliopsida > Laurales > Lauraceae > Sextonia > Sextonia rubra. The sequence continues at coordinate 15,633,524 of JASUAD010000014.1, read as the reverse complement.
CTGGAACACCGCGACCCCACATCTCATGTGCAATCCGGGCCCACAGTTAATTGCAAATAACACCACTATATAAATGCAATTGCACTCCAGTCTTAGGAATAAATTACAATGAAGACCCTAAACTTCCCTAATTTCCACAAGTAGGCCCCTCTATCAATATCCGTGGATCAATTGGAATAAATCTGTCTCTTTCAATATAAGTTCCACATCTTGTTATCCTTGAGCCTCAATTAATCACAGACCATTCAATTAACTCTTAATTGAGATGGGTGCGTACTTACTAATGACAAATCCATTAATTGGTACAAGGGGATAATAAAGATAGATTCCATCTTGATCATTCAACGTTCCCACAGTTCTACTACCACATACCCAAGACACCGAGGTGTTAACCTATAGTCGGCCTCACTCATTGGTGACTCAAAGCAAATGAATAGATAGAAACTTGAGTTCATCAATGTCTCAGGATTGAGAGCCTATTGCTAGGGAATTATGAGAGCATACCTTATTATTGAGACAGAATTCCATAAGGTGCATCTCCTGGTCCTTCAATATATCCAATGTACCAGCACCGTAATCCAGAATCTTACATTCTGATGATCGAGACAAATCACACTATCTCATAGTGATCAAAGTGCTGCAACCTTATCAAATGAGATGCCCTGCCTTATTACTGGTTGTGAAGCTATTTAAGTATAAGATTTGTGACATATATCTCCCGCGTGTGAATCTCATCTATGCACATATATCACATCTAATATACTAATAGGACCCGGTTCAACTCATGAACCATTATGTCATATGTATTGATAATGTGCATGAAGTAGTAAAATAACATTCATCTTATGAAAGTAAAGCATGATTTTATTGATAAATAAAGTAATTAATCAATTTATTACATCAACTGATGGATTGAGTCCACAAAATCTAACAAAATTAACTACTGTTCGGTCTATTCGATGGCATCCAACTATAATGTCGCTAACTCCAACAATGCCATCTAGGAACGATCCCTTTTCGTGGATAAGGTATCGTGTCCATTTCAAGACTGGCAAATTCATGCGTCAGCCTTCATACTACTTCACAGAACATCCAAGGTCTGAAATAGAGACCATAGAATAGTGCACTTTGAATTTGGAAGTAGGCACTGTGATTTCACAGCTCAGGACCGTCAGGTTTGGTATTCGTACGGGAGACGGGAGTGCTTGGCTCGGCGAGATACATCAATCTTGTGGGTGGTTTAATTGTATCGGGGATTGGCCAGGCTGGGTGACTACAATCAAACATCATTATGCAGAAGATTTGAAAGCGATCGGGGTTTTTGATGCCGTAAATGCTACCACACAAAGAGTACTGTGTGAGAACAAGAATGTCTGTAGGGCCATTCTAGAGTTGTTTTGCCTAGCAACTGGTACCTTCATTACTCCGAACATGGAGTTAGGATTCTCTTTATGGGAAATAAAGAAAATTCTTGGTTTGGCTCCTTACGGCGAGATTTATGATGAAACCGTTTTACCTGATGAAGAATCAGCCACCATGGATGACGAATTCCGGGCTGCATATTACCTCCTTTTTGCACTTAAGGACTCAATTCAAACAACTAGCTGGAGTCAGGGCAAAGTTGTCCAATGGATGAGTCAGGTGAAGAGAATTACCGAACCTTTCTTCACAAATGGAGGCGGATACTTTAAATGGAAAGAGGTAATACCGAGTGAGGATCCCAAGAAAGGTCTGACAATTGTCTATCATGAGGCTACGGACTCTCAACCTTACATTTTTGCCAAGTATCCATATTTGAAAAGAAAATGTTGGCTCGCTTCATTCTTGGCGGCATGGTTGTCTAAAGTCCTCCTTCCAAGTTCTGGAAATGATCTTAGGCCTGGTTGCATATAATTAGCACTTAGAATGGCCTTTTGACATAGCCTTGCCTTGGGTCCAGCCTTTGTCTCCTATATGCTAATTGAGTTGAAGCTTTCAGGATTCACCGTCAGAGAGGGGAAGCCTTTCAACCGATTTTATACTGAATATTTGTTGTGCACCTGGTTCACCTACCATTGCAACGGTCTTCATTCACATAGCAATGTACCGGGAAGCATTTTCATGGAGGGTGTAGTTGGCGGTAGTTGCCTGATTAACAACTATTCCATGACTGACTTACGCCAACATTTGCGTAACTTTAACAATTATGTTGCTTCTCGTGATGCTGTACCCAATATTGAAATTCTGACACAATGAGGAACGCTGTAGAACCATCCATTGACAAAGTCAGAGAGGGAGGCAGGGACATTGGCTTGTTAGATGAAGAAAAAAGCTGTCTTATGAGCTTAAGGCTTGCAGATCTAGTATATAGGAAAAGTACACATATCAATATTCAACCTTATATACCTGCCAGATTTGGCAGACAATTTGATTTTTATCAAGCTGTTGTGGGAGCACCAGGCCGAATTTGAGGCACTACCGGTTCCTTACAAGATGCCCAAAATGATTGAGAATTCTACCAGGCACTTGATACTGGGGCTCGTTTCAGCTATCCTCGTCTTCCGAATCCTGGATACATGAGTGGTTTCGCCCAGTGGTTTGCCAAAAGCACCATCGCCATTGTGCAGGCGTACATAAGCAATCCCCGAGTTAAATGTCGTGTTTTGCCTGCTTTTAAAAAGAATGAAAAAGGAGAAAAAGATCATTTTATCATAGAAAATTTTGAAAATTGGCTACATTATGGGGATCAATGGCAAATTGGTTTGGTGGCCGGGTCCGACATCTGCCGAGCTCACCATTCTTTAAGAGGTGAGGAAGACGAAAGCTACATGCCTCCGCCTAATGTGTCTGCAGTGAGAATGCAATGAGCCGTAAATGAAAATTTAGGGGAGAGTATAAGTCTTACTGAGATTCAACAGATAGGCAGAGCTGCTTTGGATTTTGGACCTGCGTCTCATTCTGTCAGAACAAGGTTTCAGTAGGAGAGCAAACCAGGCAGTTTGAAGAAGAGTAGTCTATTATGCATGCAGCTACTGAGGCAGATCTTGCTTAGCGATTAGAAACTGCTACTGATGCTCCAACATCGATAGGGACACATGTCGGTCAAAGTCCAACAGAGAGGGTCCAATTTGCTGAAGCAGCTATGAGGGCAAGGTCACCTGCTATAATGCCTGTGAGCCCTCCAGCAGACCTGGTTTTGTATAAGAAACTCAGAGCCACTCATTCAGAACTGGGAACCCGAGCCTGAGCCTCAGCTAGCAAAAAGACACTTCCCCAAAAGAAAAAAGCTGAAAATCCTTAAGCACGTCGTTCTCAGAGGCTAAAAACTGGTAACATATATATAGTTGTTTATAATCATCTTCTCATTGATCCCATACCTCTTGTTTTGACATTTATATTTCTTTTTGGCTATTTAATTAGCTCAACCGTCAACTGCTGGAGGATTTGCGAGGCAAGTGGCTGAAATTACTGAGGATTATGCCTCTGATGAAAAGGGTGGAGGAGAAAGCAGTTTTGATACCCTCACAACTGGGGAACGAAATGATAGTGAGATTAACATCGAGTTCGATTTTGAGAAAGAACCATTTGATCAAACGCTGACGCCTGAATCTGAGGGAAAAGTGGCAGTAAATGTACCGATAGAATCCATCACTGCAGAGAAGTCTATCGATGATGTTGGTGCTGTTGCTACTACTGATTTGCTTTCCAAGTTGGACAAAAAAAGCTTTCTTCTGAGGTTGTTGAGGAATCTGCAGCCAGAGCCTCGATGGATATTGGGAAAATTCAGTTGTCGCTGAAGGTAAACTTCGTATTAGCTTGGTTAGTGTTTCAACATTTGTGCTCTAATTCTGTTCATTCCCCCTTTTTAGGTGATCAGGCGGAAGAGGATGTTTCTGATATACTTCCTACTATCCCAAGGAGATTTTTTGGATTGCTCATTGAGGAACAAGTGGAGAAGGAGCATGCTGAAGCTTCGATTAACCTGGATGATATCTCAATTCATAGTGGATATTTAGAGACATCGCCAGGCAGACCCCTAGGGAGTGATCTACAACGTTTTGTAAAAAGTTTATCATCAGATTCGCTGACCAAAAGTATCAATAATGGTGCGGGGTTGTCACTAGCTGGTACTACATTGCCTGTTAATAATGAACTAAGGGTTGATGAGGCTGGGGAAATTTGGACAGGGCCACATACTAAAGCTATCGGCGATGCAGAAAGGGGAACAAACAGTGTCATGGTTCCGGCTAAAGAAGCCCTTGTAGCGGAACCTATTATAATTAGAACAAGTCCTTTCGTTAAGTAAGCATTGGTTTTAGAAGTGCAAGTCTCTCGGTAGAGGACACTCCCGTAACACCTGTCACTAGTAGTGTGCCTCCGGTAGTTGATAGTTTGACACCTCCCAAAGCCATGACACCCCCGAGGGTCCACTTTAGGGTGGATCAGTCATCACCTCTGAAAATTGTTGAAGATCCTGCTGTTCAAAAGATATCAGATAAGGCTTCTGCTGTTGAAGGTGGAGGATCTCAGAAGGCATTGTTACATGTGACAGTCACACCACATACAATTAGGGATCCTTCGACTACTTTGTCTTCACAAGGGTCACATGATTCACCATCTATCCGTGAAGAAGCTTTTGCTATTCCTGGGGGTGTGGATATAAATGTCGAGAGAGAAAAGGGTAATCACTCAGGTTCTCAGACCCAGTCAAATTCACAAGAACGAGAATCAAACCTTTCTATCCCTAGAGAACCCAGCTTATTGGGGGACACCCCAAAGCCTCAATCTGCTATCAATTTTGCCACAAAGATGGCGATCCGCAGCATGTTGGCCACCATTTTCCAAGGAGAGTTTTCTTCAGAGAAGATTCAAGGTGCCAAAGCTTTAGCTGATATGCTAATATTTTCTGGTACAGATTTGAGTGGCCTTCGTGATGCCTTTATCCTCTTCTTCAACAAACTCGAAGAAAAAGATTCTTGGGATAAAAATGTTGATCATACCAAAGCTTTCCAGGATGAAGTCCTAAGGCACAAAATTCAACTGGCTGCAGAGATTGACAGTAGTGAAGAGGAAGTACAGATAATAAATGCAGAACAGGCCAAGATGACATAGGAACTGGCTACGCGTGTGGACGAACATGAAAATATTCAACAGCAGATTATCGTATTGCAACATCAGCTATCATCCGTGGAGAATACCATTGAAAACTTGCAGAAGTCTATTTCAGAGAAAATTCACCGCCAAAATAATCTTCTTACGCATACAGAATCGAAGCGTACAGCCTTAGATGATTTTATTCAGTCCTTGGAGGTTGAATTGAATATTAAGCTGGACGAGATTGACATTAATACTGCTGTTCCAGCTTTTACAAGCTACAAAGGACATATCCTAATGGAAGGAGTACTAAATGCAAAGGGACAATTGGAGAAGTTTCTGGACTAATATTCTCTGTTACAGCTCCTATCTGATGTCTTCCTTGCTTGTTCCTTTCATTCTGACTAGCCCTGAGGGCTATGTATACATTGACTTCACTTTTTGTATTTGAACTTTAAATAGATATCAATGGGAAAAACTTTTCTTTTGCTCCATTTTGTCATTGGTATAGGTATTTGGTTTAATTTTGTGCGGATGTTTGATGTGGTTTGTATGGATGGTTTGTTTGGTTTGGTTTTCTCAGACTTGTATGAGGGTCTGATTTGCTATCTTTTGGATCCACAAATCGAAACTAAGGGAGTCAATAGGTGGACATTATCCGGTGCCCATGTGTGAGGCTTTCCCTAGGGTCTATGACTTGATCCTTTGGTTGTTGAAAGGGATCAAACAAAGTGGATGTTATCCGGTGCCCATGTGTGAGACTTTCTCCGGAGATCCTTGATTTGTTCCTTAGAACTAAGATTTGGTTTTGGTTTTTGTTTAGATTTTAGTTATACAAGGTCTACAAAAAGACTTATTCTATATAACCGAAAGTAGTCATATAAGGTCTGCAAAAAAACTTGTTCTATATAACTAGGAATTAGCTATATGGAGTCTGTAAAAGGACTTATTCTACACAGCTGAGTTTTACTACATAGGATCTGCAAAAGGACTTAACCTATATAGCAGGATCTTACAAGGGATCTTGTAAGGACGTAATCCAGTAACAAAAGTTTGATTAGAGGAGTCGAAAGGTTTAATCCTCACAATCATTTTATACAAATCTGAGGGATTTTGGTTTAGAGTCATAGGTTGTGGCTCGAAACTAGGGGGTTTTGATTTTGGTTAAGAATGAGGATGTACACTATATATGGTTTAGGTACATTGTACATGGTTCGGGTATACCAATGATACTCAAGTGTAGTATTTCTTGAGAAGTTTCCCATTGATAGGCATCATGCATCTATCTCCTTCAAGTGTGAGAAGTGCGTAGGCACCGTTGGAGTAGACTTTGTCAATGACAAATGGTCCTTCCCATTTAGGTTCAAATTTACCTTTTGACAAGTGTGTGGAGAACATGGGCCTCTTAGCTGCAAGGACTAAGTCTCCTTTCTTATAGGTTTTGTATTTGACCTTTTTGTTAAAAGATCTGGCCATACAAGCTTGATACAATTCAATACTTTGTTGAGCGGTAAGCCTCTTCTCATCAAGGCTCTCTAGCTCTTGGAGTCGGAGTTTAGCATTCTTCTCTTTAGTATATTTGTTTATCACGGCTACCCGAAGAGAATGAAGTTGTATTTCTAAGGGTATTACGGCCTCACAGCCGTAGACCAAGGAATATGGTGTTGATTTAGTTGGATCGAGAACTGTAATTCTGTAAACCCATAATGCCCCAGGAAGTTTGGTGCTCCAACCTTTTTTGTTGTCAGAGACCATTTTCTTTAAGATTTTGCAAATAGTCTTGTTGAAAGCTTCAGCAAGTCCATTGGTTGCAGGATTATATGTCGTAGATGGACAGCATTGGATTCCATATTTGTCACAGAATGTATAAAATTTATCATTATTGAATTGAGGACCATTGTCATGATATAAACGTCTGGGCACTCCAAAGCAACAAATGATGTGAGTTTCCAAAAAACTGAGGACTATATCTGTCTTGACTTCTGCAAGGGGTATTGCCTCTTCCCATTTGGAGAAGTAATCTGTCGCAGCCAAAATAAGCTGATGGCCACGTTTTGATGGTGGGTTGGTCTTCCTAAGTATGTTCATTCCCCAAGATTCAAACGGCCAAGAGGTGAATGTAGGATGTAAATATTTAGGAGGTTGATAAATGTAATTGCCATGAATTTGGCATTCATTGCATCTTTTAGTAAACTTGATGGCATCAGATATCATAGTAGGCCAATAGTAGCCTAGCCTTCGTATTTGATCATGAAGCTTTTGCCCAGCCTAGTGAGTGCCACACATACCAGAATGGACTTCTTTAAGGACTTGCTCTGCTTTTTTTGGTGACAAGCAACAAAGAAGAATTCCATCATATGATTTGCGATATAAAGTCTTTGAAGGCAGATTGAAGTGGAATTTTAGAGCTTGTGTTTGAATGCTAGTTCTGTCTTTAGTATTCTTTGGTAGTACCCCATGAAGAATGTAATCAATAAAAGGATCTCTCCAATCTCTAAATGAATTATGGAAAGATGAAATCCGATTATTAATTATAGTAAAGCTATCAGCCACTGCCTTGTGGGTGTCGAGTGGAGGTAGAAGTCTTCTTTCGACTACTTCTAATATCATTTTGTCATTTTCAGGAATTGACATTGAAGCTACCAAACTTGCTAATGCATCTGCTTTGACATTCTGATGCCTCGGAACATGGTGAAACTCAATTAGACTGAATCTTTTCTTGAGTTCACAGGCTTTGTTAAAGAAAGGAACTAGATTAGGTTTTTTCACTTCATATTCATGATTCATTTGCTTGATCACGAGTTGTGAATCTCCATAGACTCCAAGCATATTAATACCTGATTCTATGACTAACTCAAGGCCCATGATCAATGAGGTATATTCTGCTACATTGTTTGAGCACGGCTTAATTAATGAGAAGGAATGAGGGATGTAAAATTTTTTCGAGCTACAGAAAATAATTCCAACTCCTGAAACTGGTTCTCCCAATTCATTAGTTTTGGAAACTCCATCAAAATGCATGATCCAATGCAGATCTGGGACAATGGTGGGTTTCCACAATTGTTCAACGAAAAAGACTGGTTCATCAGGGAGATTATCTATGAATTCAGAATCCTCCGAGAGCGGATGTTCTGCCAGAAATTCGGTAAGAGCTTGCCCTTTTATATCCTTTGCAGGGGTATATCTGATATTATATTAAGAGAGGAGAATCGATCATTTGGCAAAGCATTCACTCAGAGCCCCGGCTTTTGTTACTAATACCTTTAACGGATTGATGTTAGAAACTAGGTACACTACATTGGAGAGGATGTAGTGGTGCAGCTTTTGAATTGCAAACATCAATGCAAGACATTCCTTTTATACTAATGATAATTGTGTTCAACACCAACCAACATTCTCGACAAGTAGTAAAGAGCCACCTCTTTCCCTTCATCATTCTTTTGAGCTAATAATGCCCCCAGAGAGTGATCGAGAGCTCGGGTATATAGAATAAAGGGTTTGCCTGGAATTGGAGTTGAAAGAACTGGTGAATTAGTAAGATATCGTTTGATATCTTGGAATGCATCTTCACAAGTTTTGTCTCATACAAAATCTACTCCCTTCTTCATCAGTTTGGAAAAGGGCCTGCATTTTTCAGATAAGTTTGAAATGAACCAACAAATATAGGCAAGTCTTCCTTGCAATCCTTTTAATTCTTTTAGAGTTCTCGGAGAAGGCATTTCCAATATGGCTTTGATTTTAATTGGATCTATTTCGATACTGCCTTTTCGAACCACAAATCTTAGAAACTTTCCAGAAGAAACTCCGAAGAAACATTTCAAAGGGTTCATCCGAAGTTTGAACTTTCGGAACCTTTCAAAAACTGCGTGGAGATCAGCCAAATGATCTGATTTTTGCTTGCTCTTGACTGCCAAGTCATCGACGTAACATTCAACAGACTTATGCTGTATGTCCTTGAAGATTTTCATCATTGCTCTTTGGTATGTGGCCCTAGCATTTTTGAGGCCGAAAGGCATGACGGTATAGCAATATATGCCAAAGGGAGTTCTAAATGAAGTATGTTTTTCATCTTCTTTAAACATTTTGATTTGATTGTACCCCGAGAATCCATCCATAAATGACATCCTTTCATATCCAAAAGTATTGTCAATCATGATTTCTGGTATAGGCAATGGGAAGTCATCTTTAGGGCAAGCTTTATTCAGGTCTCTGAAGTAAATGCAGACTCTAATCTGTCCATTCTTTTTGGTGACTGGTACTATGTTGGCTAACCAGTCGGGGTGTTGTTCTTCGCGGATGAAACCGACATCTCTGAGCTTCTGGACTTCTTTTTCTATTTTATCCATGATTTCAGGTTTTGTTCTCCACTGGTCTTGCTTTACAGGTTTAACATCACCTGTTATATTCAATTTATGTACCGAAATCTCTGGATCTAGACCTGGCATTTTCGCGTAGGTCCATTCAAAGCAATCCATGAACTCTCGTAAGAAACTCACATTCATATTAAGTTCGTTTCCTTTGATTTGAGAACTTACAAACGTAGGTCGAGGATTATTTGGGGTTCCCAAGTTTATTTCTTGTACTTGGCCCTCTGTTGGAGGCTCGGGAGGAGGTGTTTCCACAATGTCATCGAAAGTTTCCAACTCCGTACAGCCTTCTGGAGTTTCATTTGGCTGTTTAAGCCAAAGCTTGATCCCTTTCCATGGATTCGATTTTTTAGGCTCTTTAGCTTTTACATCAAGGGCTAAGCATTCCCAGCGAACATGTTGTGATGGGCTTATTTCTTCATTGAGTTCAGGTGGCCAGTATTCAGTGATTTGTGATATGATGTCGTCGTCATCACTTGCCCCCTCAGAATGTTGAAAAGTGGCCCAATTAGTAGGTTCTTGAAAGATGAGTTTCAGAAGAGTCATCATATTCATACTCTTCGGCAAAGGCCACAGGTCTTATTCTAATGATTTGGTTCAGTTTAGGAATGCTACTGTAGGGAACATATCCTATGCAGTGACGTAGCTGTTCAATTTTGCATCCCATTTTGAGATCTTCCTTCATTTCTGGGGCGAAGACGTCCAGAGGAATTCTTATCCCATTTGCATTCAATCCAAGGCCTGTGGGCTTTTTAAGATTGTACCTCATATTCTTCATCATGTTATGAACCACAGGATTGTAGCCATCAAATCGTACTTTCCCATCATTAGTGATTTTGCCAATAGGATTTGAAGGAGAAGCATCTTCAGCTCGATGAAAAATGATTGGATGATCATATTGTTTTGATGGAGGCACTAAGAAACAAGATCCTTCAAAATCATATATATGGGACAAATAGGCCATGGTAAAAGTGGAGGATCCTAGTCTGCTATAAAGTGCATAGAGGCATCTATCATTTTGATATCCTTAGAGTCTGACTCAAAATCTGAACCCCTGATTATTGAACAACATGTATCGGACGTGTCCGTCTAGATCTCCTACGTAGACGATAGAGCTCGACTTCGAGAGATGAAACAATTCGAGACATTTCATCGAAGGTTTGAAACTCCATTGCCATATTTAAGCTACGGAGAGCTGGTCGGAAACCTATCCAACATAAATGAATCCATGTGGATAAGTACGGAGGATTTTCACATCTTTCAACCAGACGGAGCCATCTGTCTATATATCTGTAGGATAGTTCTCCTCTTTGTTGCGATGTTAGCACGAGCTGACGAAAAGTAATAGGAGAATCAAGCCTTATAGGTGACATTCCTCTGGCGGGAGGAGGTACATTATGCTTTCTTTATCAGAATCTAAGCTATCGGCTGAGGAAACTGCATTTGTCGGATATGAGGGCTTTTCATATCCTGATTCTTTTTTTCTCAGTGATTTTGTGAGTATGACCAGAGGTTGATCTAATTGTTTGATTTCAGATTTGACCTTGATCACCAAAGGAGCATTGGTTTTTACACACTTTGCCACAGGCTCTTTCCTAGGCTGCAACTTTTTAAGAGGACAAGATTGCTCGCTGGTTCCTAGGCAAGCCCCTTTTATACTAAAATAGTAAAACGTTCTGTAGGATTATCATCCACTGGAAGGCTTTTATATCCGTCTTAGACTTTACAGGCCTTTCTTAATAGACGGCTACTATCACGGCCCGATCCCGGGAATTGGGGTTAGGATGGCCCCACGGGGTGTGCATACGTAATGCCGTAGTAATCTGTGCATGTAAACATACACACACAAATCACTACAAGGGAAATTGCACAGGAACGTGTAGAGAAGTTCTCCGACACGTAATTTACATTCAATAGTAAGCGGAAGCCTGTGTAATACATCTGGAATGATCACAAGCATTAACAATAGAATCATAACATCCATAAATAAGTCTGTACTTAACCATTTCTACATTTACATGATAACCATTAGTTAAACATGAACAAAATCTTAAAATGTAAGCAGGCCTATCCGAACTTAAACACTCAGCAAGTGTCTCGTTGTCGCACTTCGTACGACGACGTCATCTGCAATACACTCATTTAGTCCTCGAGGTTTAGTACCTGTAACACCAAGGGTAGCACTGTTAACACACCGGTTAAGCAAGTATATAGAGGTACATAAGACCATCATGCCGTATCAAATGAAGTAAGAGTATATATTGATTAAAAGAAGGCAAAAATCGTATACTAGGTATGTCGTGCATGAGTAAGCATGAGTAATGAATCATAAACAGATTATCATACAAACTTATTGGCAACCACGTGGCCGTATTCTCCCAAGAGAGAGCATATCATCTAGAGGGAGCGTGCAGATTCTAGGGGATCAGCCTAGCTTATTGAGAAGCGCCGACAACTCCTCCAAAGACTACTGCAGTAGCGACATATCGTATCATATCCAAAATGGTCACGTGGAACCTAATAAGGACGTAGCTAAGTGGTGCCAACTGAAATTATCAAGACCGACTCAAATTCATATCTTTTATGCATCTTGGTTATACTTGTCATATCATATATACTAGGAGTTCGGTCTTGAGATTACATTCATTCATTCATTCATATCTGATAATCACTTCATGCATACTTAATTGAGTTACATATGTTGAGGGCATGGTTTCTTAATAATATGGATGCATTTAGATTGCGTAGGCATCAAAGATAATTACTAGCCAACCGTATGCTAGATAATCCGTGATCCCGAGGGCATTCAATACGATGTATTCATAAAACGTTCAGCGTCATTGTGTTACCAATCTTGGTGTTACATTATGTATGCAAAGGACACCCTTCTTATGCCAACACCCATGACGTGACATCGGGAATTCGTCTAGAAAATCGAAGGGGATGAGTGACAGCTCTACACTTGTCCACCTTTCATTTGATTACCATTGGGCTAATTTGGTTAGGAAATAGGTGCCATATCTAGAGCCCTACAAGGTCATTGAAGGTTCCTCACATCCTATATTCACTGGGTTCTTACGGCTTAGCCATATACAAGGCTACGGCTTAGCCGAGTGGTTCAGGTTTCCCTCTTAATTCAATACGCATTTACGGCTTGGCCGTATATTAACCTACGGCTTAGCCATGCTAAGCCTACGGCTAGGGTTACGGATTAGGTACAGCGTGGCTGTAGCAAGTTCATGGCGTAGCCGTGCATGAACCGTAGATAAATTCTGGGTTTGGGGCTCTCTGGAAGGTTCACCGTAGAATATCCTACGGCTTAGTCACAGGGAGGTTATGGCTTAGCCGTAGTTTATTCCACGGCTTAGCCAAGTGTCAGCCGTAGTGTAATTTGAATCTCTGGATTCTGGACCGTAGAGACTTACGGCTTAGCCGTAGGCTTCGTCGTAAGCTTTAGAATAACTAAAACTGATTCTGCAGCTCGGGTTCAAGTGCAGAACTCTACCATTTGGGTTCCAAAGAGTGCTATATGCTTCCAAACTCCATAATAGGTCTTAAATTGTTCAATATCATTACTATTTCTCAGCTATACTCATTATCACCTAATTCCATACCTATGTGTGCTTATTTAAGGGGAAATGAGCTGTAAGTTGAACATTGAATGAGCAATCCAAGAATCAATCAATTTAAACATACATGCAGTACCATATATACTCCAATACTTGCCTCTTAACAGTGTTAGCCTTCTTTAACTCTTTCTTATTGTGTAGCTAAAGAAAACCTCCAAAATGAGAATGGGTTCTTTACAAGTAGAACATGCAAATAAAGATGGGGTTTAGATTCACATGCATGTCACATAGTGGAGTCCTCATACCCCTAATACACTCAAAATGAATGAAATAGAAGCAATCCCTCACCTTATACTGCTATAGTATTGGAGAAGGTTGTGATCTCTAAGAAGGAGATGCCCCAAAAGGAGAAGAAGAGGTTAGATGGATGCTATTGCCCTTGCATGCAAGCTCAAAATCTTAGTTCCCAGCTCTAAGATGAAGAGAAGATGAAGAATGGTGAAAAGAGGGGATGGCTCCAACGAACGCAGTGAGAAGGTGAAGAAGAAAACGTTGGGTTCTTCTTTTAAACTTAAAGTTTTCTTGAATTTGCATGCAAGCCCTCTTTCTTGAGGAATTTACAGTTTAAGTCAAATAGGCTTCAACTGAGCCAGGGTGGATCTGAATTGAGTTGGGCCCAACATGAAATTGTCCCACAAGAAGAAATGCACATAATGCAACTGATGAAATGTCCATATGATGCAAGATCAATTACAAAAAGGTCCTTGACTACCTACGTAAAGTTCGAATCCAACTACCTATCCAACTGAAACCCACTAATAATTAAAAACAAGGTGAATTAAGACTAAAATATACATATTAATAGGAAAATCAAGCTTAATTAGTATAAATTATAATTAAGTCAGGTCGGGACCTTACAGCTACATTAGTGAAGTAGACTTCTTTTCCTTTCAAAGGTTTTTCATCTGCAAAGACCCAATGCACTTTACCTTCATTGTCAATATATTTGAGACATTGATGGAGGGTGCAAGGTACTATGGCATAATCATGAAGCCACCTCCTTTCTAAGAGGATATTATAATAAGCACGAGTCTTAACCATGTGCAGAGTAGCTTCTGAAGTTAAGTCTCCTAACTAGAATCGGATTCGAATTTTACCAATTGAATCTTGAACTTCCCCATCATAGCCTTAAATAGAAGTCTTTGTAGTAGATAGTTTGCTTACTGGGATGCCAAGTTCTTGAAGAGCTGTAATTGTGATGAGGTTCAGAGCTGATCCTGGGTCGACCTAAACTCTTGGAATAGGAATGTCTTTGATGTAGGCTATGAAATAAAGTGGCCTTGTGTGTTTCATATCACCTAAGAGGAGATCATCTTTAGTAAAAGATATGGTAGCTTTAGAAGCATTGTGAATTGAAAAGCATTCCATGCATTGCTTTTGAGGCTTTTTTGATTTTGTTTTCAAGTAGTTCTTTTCTATTTGATGAACTTGTGTTACATGAGTCTGATTGTCTGTATTTAAGGCTTGTAAAGCTCGTATGAAATTATTGTGAGTCTCTTTGGACATTTGCAAAAGATTGAAGATGTGAAGCTGTGCAGGTATGTGTTTGAGGTGTTCAACAACATCATACGTGAATGGCTCTGGTGGCCTTGCATTAACATTTGCCTCTGAAGAAATTATATTTACATTAGTGTTGTCCCTCGGAGGGTTTACATAAGAAGGAGAAAAAGAAGAGGGTCCATCATAGTTGACCCTGTAGTTACGACCGGAATGAGTGCCATCGTTAACCATGTTACTTCGGCGATTTCTGGATGAGTATCCCTTCTTATGGTGTTAACTTCTTCGGATTCAAAAAGGTGACTGATTTCCTCCAAGCTTGACCCTTGCCCTGTGTTATTAGGAATGGCTTGAGATGCTTGAGGCTCGTTAGCAATACTCAAAATTACCAGAGTGGGAGCCACTGATATCTCTTCTTCATAGTCGGAAACACTATCTTGAACTTGAGAGACTTCCTGTGGTGCGGCAATGTTAATATTGAAGTCATCATGTTCCTCTATCAATCCGAGCTCATTAGTTGGATTAGACATGACCAACTGAGTGCTTGGTTTGAAGTCCACATCCTGAGAAGTCAACTCCGGGTTTGATTGGGAAGGAACATCTGGTGTAGAGGTTACTGTGCATGGAGAAGGAGGAACCACCTGCTGTTGTTGTGCCTCACCAGGATCGACCAGTAAAGGTCCAGGTGAATTTCCGGGGGTAGTGGAAAAGGAGGAGGGTCATTCGATCCACCACTCATGCTTGATCTATGTATATCATACAGCGCTACCGAGAGTGTGTTAAGACCATGCTCAATATTGAGTGAACCCATTTCGGGATCAAAGGTTTGTTCAAACTCTTCATCTTTGGTGGAAGGGTACTCGTCAAACAAGTAATCATCAATCCCTTGACCATCTTCGAAGTCTGAGTAATTTGGCCAATCCTCTTCGTCATCTGAGTTTAGGGGTGTGCCGTCCCATGATATCCGATTACAAATGGATATCAATGGTTCTTCCTCGTCTTTTGGGATCGCTATAATGTAGTCAGCTAGAGTGAAGTGACTTTTAACTGGTTTGGAAATTCCTCGGAGATCGGAGCTTCAATTACCTTTTCCTCTTTCCGCTTGGCTTGTTTTTCTTGTTTAACTAAGTGATTTTGGGCAGCTTTTTGAAGATTTCTAAGTTGCCTTTTGACTTTCCTTCTTTCTGCAGGTGTGGGTTTGGTTTTCACTTTCTCCCAACCTTCAACACTTACTAAGTCTGGGTGAACCCACATTTCTTCCCCTGAAGAGGTTTTGATTGGTATCAATCCCCATTCATTACGTATTGCATTAATGACTCAGAATTCAACAGTTGGTGGTTTTGATGGAGTGGTTACTGCTATGGGTGCGAATTACCCAAAAGAAATCATGTTGACTGGAGCAGCATCATATTTCCGGTCGAATGTTATCACTCCATTTTTCCACATCTCGTGGACTTTTTCTTTCAGGATAAAGCAGTCTTTAAGAGGATGAGACACCATCCGATGATATGCACAATAATTTGGGTCATTGATGCAACCTGCTTGCTCCGGTTTTTTCATTGGTGGAAGCTTAAGTTTGTTATTTTCCATTAATGTTTGAAAGATTATTTCAATATCTCCATTGAAGGGATATTTAGCTCTCTTTCTCTTTTCATATTCCTCCTTTTTAGCTTGCTCTGTCTTAACATTCTGAGTCTTTTGAGGAGGTGATTTAGAGGTTTGCACATTGAATATCTCCTGTTTCTTTTTCGAACTTGGAATGGTTGATTTTGGAGCAGAAGACGACGATGATTCCACTTTTTAGGAATTTACCTTCTTTTGACTGATTTTTTTGAAAGTCAACTCTGCATCAATAGCCCCCTCAACTAATCGGGTCAAAGACTTAGTTTTGTAACTAAGTATGATAGCTTTGATTTCTGGCCACAAATTAGTTTTGCACATTTCAATTGTAGCCCTCTGAGATGGCTGTTCTAAGCATCTATAAGATAATGCTCTCCATCTATTGATAAAGGCTTGTGCAGTTTCGTTTTCTCCTTGCTTTGTGCTGCTAAGCATGGCTAAGGTAACCGTCTGATCTTCTTCTTAAAAATGAAGTAAGAATTTCTTTTCCGTGACTGGCCATGTTGTGAAAGAAAGTTCTGGTAATTATTTATACTAGTCAAAAGCAACTCCTTTCAATGTGCCTACAAACAATCTTATTTTTAGAGCATCCAACTCCGGCAAGCTCCCAAGGAGTGACTTGAAATACACTATATATTGATAGACTGACCCTTTTCCCAGATAAGGCTGGAAAGATGAAAGTTTGTAATCTGGCGGAAATGGAACCAGATCAAATTCCGGAGGATATTTGGGCATGATACCTTTCTTTTTCATCTTGTTTTCCACCTTTGATTTGGTTAATATTTCTTCAACTTCTTTGACGGTTATATGCTTTTCGGGATCCGCATGAAGACCAAGGATTGATAAATGATCGCCACCAGCAGAACTTGCGGCCATCACTTTATCTATTAGGGATTTAATTTGAGCCGTAAGCAGATCGATTTTGGTGGCATTCCTCCTGATCTTAGCCTGCTCCCTCTTGTCAGCGAATAAAGGATTGACTAGAACTTCAGCCAAACCACCCAGCTTGTTTGTCAAAATTTTTAACTGGGCAGTTAGGTGATCAATTTTAGCTCCTTGCTATCTAACGACATCACTGGCGTCATCTTCTTGATTTTCACTAGCATTTTCTTCGCCGACATCTTTACGCTCACTAGCGCCCTCATTTTTATCGTTTCCAACCCCACTCCCTTCAGCTATAAATACGGTGTACTGACGGGGGTAGGAAGACGTAGGAAGAGTGGACTGACTATCTTCTGTGTCCAGGAAAGTAATTGAGTCCTCGTCGAAATCTGTTTCAACATGTCCTTCAGAGGTCCGGCCTGAATGAGAATTGGAATTAGATTCTTGTGACCGGGTTCGAGCCATGCTCCGAGTGACCCTTCTAGTTGGGCCTGGTCCAACCATACCTGATGAGGTCAGGCCGGGCTCATCTTCTTTGACTGCCCATTTTTGAGCGATTGTATGCCGAGACTGCTTCCGAGTGCGGCTTTTATAATGAGCCAAAGCTGTTTTCTTAATTTGATTGGCCAATCTGGCCATCAAAGTTTGATCTTTGAATCTGGCAATCAGTGGCTTACAAGTGCTGGAGAGTCGATCCCAATCCATAGGGTTGGAAGAAGGAAATGAAAAAACGTCAATGCTATTTCTTTTATTTTTCTTCTTTTGTTCCCTCTTTTGTTGGAGCGAATCTTTGAAATGCACAAGATTGGTCGAATCATTGATAACCAACCGTTTAGCTTACTTTTTGTTTTTAGCACCGCATAATGAATGCTATGGTGCTACAATGACTAAAGGCAAACGTCTTCTTCCGAACCTCCACCCTTCTTTTTGAGTCAAAGGGTAGAAGGTATTATCTTCAAGTGACGCCGAGGATTTGTTCTCAGCCTTCTTGGAATTTCACATGCGTGGTTGTGGTGACCACGTGCTGCAGCCTGGGATGACAGCATGTTTTTGGACCCTTCTGGGGGTTTGTCAAAAGTCCCTTGTCACAACCCCATGTTTGGGCCGAGCTGATGATGTTCTTAGAGCTTGGGTAGCTGCTTGATGCAACTTGTTGGCTGTGGTGACCACGTGCTGCAGCCTGGGATGACAGCATGTTTTTGGACCCTTCTGGGGGTTTGTCAAAAGTCCCTTGTCACAACCCCTTGTCTGGGCCGAGCTAATGATGTTCTTAGAGCTTGGGTAGTTGCTTGATGCAACTTGTTAAGCGCCCCTGGTTTGTGATTCGTGTAACGGACCTGTCTTGCCCCCAGTCGAGGCTTGATGACACGAAGACTGCTGCCTCTTGACTTTGGTTTGTACTCTGGGTCCTTTTGACCCTTGTGGAGGACTCCAAATGGGTTTTGAGCATATTTAGAAACCCATGGTTAAGCAGTTTCAACTTTATTAACGATCTTTAGGGTCACTGAAGACCCATTCTGAGCTGAAGTGGTGGAATCCGTTAGAATAGAGAGTCTTTGGAAAACTGAAACTCTTGATGGAGGAGTAACAATATCTGTTCGGACCCTTTTTGTGCTCTTGCACATGGCTTGTTTTGTGTCATGGAGATTCTGAAAAGCCTCTCCTTAGCTTTGTCAAAAGTGATGATTAGGGAACTCATGATATTCTGCGAAAAGCAAATCCACAGGATTATATTAATGTGACAACGAACATGGCCGTTTCTTTAGCTAGCAGGAATGGTTTGTAAATGGCATCTAAACCAACATAATTTTGGATCGAAATGGTTAGACAAAAGCACGAGTCCCATCTCATTGTGCTATGCTGACTGTCCTAGCTGTCAGAATTTCTGCAGCATTTCGGAATCATGTAGTCAGACTTAAAGCATGCTAGGCTGACTAACCTTGGCTACTGAAATTTTGGCAGCATTTTAGGGCCATCTGTGTCAATCTTATAAGCAAGAGAAGGTTGGATCTAATCAAAGGGATAGGGTCCACAGGATCGAGCCTGCACCACTACCACAATGATCACACAGGATCCATCAGTGCTTGACGCCAGACAATGCATGACTACAATGTCGTTGGTCTTATCACTGATTTAATAAGACGTTTGTTTGGGTCAAAGCCCTTTGGACTGAATCATCACTCCTCCGAAGGATGTGATTTGGTCTGTGCGCATCAAGGTGTAAGTTCTTTCAATTAAGGCAAAGATTTGCACTTCGAGGTGCTTAATGCCTTCATTTACATGATGAAAGGATGCACTTCAAGGTGCAAAATTCCTTCAATAATGTCTCCAAAACCTATCGTAGACATCAAGGTCTTGCATGGGTGCCCTCAGAGGTCAAATAAACTACTTTTAGTAGCAAAATAGGTTAGTGACCGTGACCCACGGTCACTGCGTAGTTCCCGCGGTCACAACACTTTTTGTATAGTTTCCCACGGTCACAGGCTTTCAGCAGCACTTTTCAGCACAACAGCAACACTTTTCAGCATAATAGCAGCACTTTTCAACAATTTTCAGCACTTTTCATGCGTTTTAAACCAAATTTGATCACAAATTAGGCCAATCATATATTCCCACAGACGGCGCCAATCTTCTGATCGTGCTTAAAATGGCGCGGAAATGTGTAACGAATTCAATGTCCAATATTCAAGCACTTCAAGCGTTAAGAAGAATGGGAAATAACTAAAGTTCATCATTAATTTTCCTTTGTTTACATGGGTTCCAATACCCTGACCGCAGAGATACAGGTTGTTTACGTGAGTTTGCAAAATTTACAACCCCTCCCTCAAGTCTTAGATGTGATCTCAATTTGGAAAATACAATGAAATGTACACAAAATAAAAAAAATGCAAAAAAAGAAGGAAAAAATGGGGTGACCGTGACCCACGGTCACTGCCCCAGGCCAGTGACCATGGGTCACGGTCACTAGAACCTGCCAGTGCTGTGAGTCACGGTCACTGGCAAGCAGTGACTTTTCAATCATTGTTTTGCCTCCGTTTTTCGTGTTATTCATGCTCATTCTGCTTTCTAACTTTTTTTAAGTGCTGGGACTCCTTTTTATGACTCTTGGGGTGTTGAACAACCATTGAGAAGATCAAATTCAACCATGAAATCGATTGAAAACTTTGTAATTCATCATTCGTGTTTACAGACTATTTTTTGTTCGAGTTCGAAGAGGGTATCATAGGAAGCTGAAGTTGTGTCATTATGAGCCTATAGCTTTCAAGGAACAAAATGAGGCTCAAAGAGACTTGTTCATAACCTTTGTAATGGCCAAGAAACCCCGCCCCCCCCCCCCCCCCCCCCCCCCGCCTCGAATGAGAAAAACAAAGATAACAACGTCATCCCTCAAATAGACATCAATGCATGGACATGGTTTTTCTTTAGCCACCCTCTCTTCTCCTCCTCTTCTGAACCTTCTTGCTCACCTTGATAATTGAGAAAAGGAGGGGAAAAGGTCGTGGAATGCTGTTGTTCTCTTGCTTGAATGCTTTTGATTGCCTTTTTACTCTTCCTATTTTCTCTGTGTCTCCTCCCCTTTTTGTTCAAACACTACCCCTTTTATAGAGTCTTCAAGTGTTTTTTAGCAGTTCCAAGGAGTTGAGGGGAGTTGTGGGAAGTTACACTTCGAAAGGAAATGGAAAAGAACCATCCAAAACCGCAGGAAGTGTCTTTTGGAGGTCCGTGACTGCAAGTCCAATTTCCGACTTTTGCATTTGTGACCCGTTTTCACCGTTTGGGGCCCAAACGATGTCCAATCGCCACGAAACTTGGAGGGATGCTTCTTGACACTATTATGACCATATCATAAAAGTTTCAGCTCATTTTGACCATCTGAAGTTGGTAAACTCCCTTGATGAACAGGCCACGGTCACGGACAAGGCCCATTTTTAGACTTTTGCATTTGTGACCCGTTTTCCCCAGTTTAGGGCCCGAAAGGTGCCCGATCATTATAAAACTTGGAAGGATGCTTCTTAACACTATTTTGAGCATGTCATAGAAGTTTCAACCTGTTTTGACTTTCAAAAGCCGGTCAACTCTCTAGTTGACTTTTTATGAAAGTGGGCCCTCGTCTCAACTGTTTGAGGCTCAAACGACTTCGGTTTGATGCAAAACTTGAAGGAACTGATATTAGGGATATCTTGGAGTGGTCATCCAAATTCCATGCAGTTTGGATTTGAGAAAGTAGGATTTCGAACAGTGGCCTATTCATTGCATGTGTTAAGTCACTTTCACTCCACACTGTAAGTAGTCGGCTTGTTTTCTACCCGAATAATGTCCAATTGACTTGAAACTTTGGAAGAATGACTTTGAGCATTCTTTGAGCATTTGTTCCAAATTTCATCAGCTTTAGCCCACTGGAAGTAAGATTTTAACTAGTGACCTTCATAACTCGGGGTCACTGTCCTCAAGCTAACATGCAGTGAAATTCAGACCAAACGAAGTCCTTTTGACTTGAAAATTTGTAGAATATCTTCTAAGCATAACTGAAGCTTCGAACCTGAATTTCATCAATTTTGAACATCATGAAGCAGGACTTTGGTCAGTAACCCCATGGCTTGGGGTGGGGGGGGGGGGGGGGGGGGGGGGGGGGGGGGGGCCTTACCCCAAGTTAACATACTTGTAGCTTTGGGGTTCAATGATGTCTGTTCAACCCAAAATTTTGTAGGGCCTGTCTTTGGTGTCATTTGAGCTTCCTTTGAGAGTTTCAGCTAATTTGACCTTCATGGAATGTCACTCTACACAGGGACCCACAAAGCATAGTATATGATCATCTGGACCAAGTTTGGATCCAAATGCTCTAAATCCTTGAGAAGTAGTTTTTAAATGTACTTGAAAGTATTTTGTTGAATAGGAGCTTACTTCAACATGTGGAAGTGCCAGGTCCCACAGTAATTCCCAAGGAGGTGGCAAAGTGTTTCTAAAACTGATTTAAGCTGAGATGAGGTCCAAGTGCTTTAAAAACTTTGGAACTTTATAATCCAAAGCTTGTAATGCCTTCGCTGCATTATTTGCAAAATTTTTATGGGTCAGCAATTCTCTTCACCAGTTAGGAGCTACCTAGTGTCTAGGTTAATCCTATAACTTTTTTTTGTGCTCAATCCTTGTGCTTTATTGCTTGATTTATGCATCATATTAGGATCATTAGGACCTCGCATGTAGATTAGGTTAACATTTTTTTAGGGTTAAACTCAGTGCATACCATCTAAACCTGAGAGGAAAAAATTATGGGAACATAAAAACAGTTGGTTGATCAGGATAGAACCTGAGTTAACCTTAACCATTGTAGGTAGTTCATCATTTTTTAAAGAAAAAATTATGGAAGTAGACCAAGTGGACCCACCCATGACCTTGAAAGATTACATGTATACCACTAGGACAACTCAACTGTCCTGTATCAGGTTGCCTTAGACCAATGGTACATTTGAAATCAAATCTGACATGATCCAGATGCTCCTAGTCTTTCATGGGACATACCAAGAGAACCCATACCGACATGTTAGGGAATTTGAAGATATCTGTGGAACCATGAGGATAAACAAAATGACAGAGGAAACCCTAAAGCTTAGATTTTTCCCTTTCTCCTTGAAAGAGAAAGCTAAGGCATGGCTTTATGCCTTATAGGGCAGTTCTATTACTATGTGGGCCAATCTAGTCAAAGAATTTTATAAGAAATTATACTCAAAGCAGAAAACTGCTTCGCTTAGGTAGGCCATTAATGGGTTTTATGAGAAGACACTCTACAATTACCATGGATTTAAAAAGATCCGATTGGTCTAGATTGTGAATGAGGGCATGGATTAATCAACTAAGCAAATGGTGGAATCTTTGTGTGGTTAGAATTTTATACAACAAATAGTAGATGAAGCATGGACATTTTTGGAAGATGCCACTGAAAAACGTTGTAGTGGGCCCCTATTAAGAGGGAGCCAACTAAAAACAGCATTCCAAAAAAAAAAGGGGAATTTTTAAAGTTGAACCGAAAATTGAGGCAAAGGCCAAGCTAGCTTCATTAATGAGGAGATTAGAGGCCTTAGAAATAAACCAAAAGCCCACTCTAAGTACTATGGAGTCACTGAAGTATAGTTAGACTGTAAGTGAATAAAAAATGCTCAATTTGTACTAAAACATCCTCCATTAACCCTCTCAGTTTCTTAACAGATCGATCGGTGAGTTGAAGAGTAGCTTTAATTGTTTCAACTCGCCAAGCTCCAATTGCAGATAAATCGAGTAAGGTAATAAGTTCACACTCGCTCCCAAATCTAGTAAAGCTTGACCTATCCGATGATTTCCAATAACACATGGAATGGTGGGGCATCCTAGATCTTTGTATTTAGGAGGAGCTGTTTGAGTCATGTATGCACTTATCTGTTCAGTGAGGAATGCTTTCTTTGAAACATGAACCCTATGCTTAGTAGTGCGAAGATCTTTTGAGAATTTAAAGTAGGTGGGGACCTATTTAATGGCATATAGTAGAGGGATATTGATTTTGACCTCTCTAAGAACATCTAAAATTTCTTGATTCGAGATTTTTTGTTTGGGATGGGTCAACCTTAGAGGAAAAGGGGCAAAGTGGAGTTCGGACTCTTGTCAATGTCAATAGTAGTCTTTGCATTAGTGTTATCTTTTCTTCAATCTTCTCATTTAAATCCGAGGAGACATGTTTTTCTTTTTTTGGATTCACTTGAATCTCTTTGCCACTACGTAATGTAACAACCTAAATATGCTCCTAATAGTTTGGGCCAGTTATGTTGTTCAATTCAAATTAACCTTTTGGGTTCAGGAGAGGTTGTGTTGGAAAGGTTCCTTTCCCTTGAACTTCAAGGCTACATTTGATTTGTTCGACAAAAGTATCTAACCTTTGTATAGCTTGTTAATTATCTTGAATAGCCTACTAGTTATTCTGAATAATATGTTGATTATTATGCAGGCATTGCATAAATTGCTATTGAGATTGTATCAGTATATTAAGCGACTCCTCCAATGACCTATTCTAAGTTTGTGGTGCATAAGATGTATTATGCTGTGGGGGCACGTATGCACCAGAATTTGATGGTCTTTGGGGATTATACTTAGATGTAGCATTTAGTCCATTTTTTTAGCTAAAATTTGGGTGGTTCTGCCATAAAAGATTATACATATTTCCCATGGTATTTATATTGAACGGCTTTTGATAAGAGTTCAAAGCATTAGCCTATTCTTGAATTGCTTCCTGTAACGCAGGTCCAGTTGGACAGTTTGTTAATATTTGATTTTTGGAAGTACAAATACCACAAACCATGACTGTATCCATGTATTTTCTAGGTTTCAAGGTTTTAACTTCTCTTGTAAGTGCTGCATGCTTGGCTTGGGTTTTAGTTTGATTGTTCAATTGATATATTTCTCCTCCCTTAGATTGCTTTAATGACCTGGATTGATTTGCCCCATCAGACAAGGCCCATTTTTTTGCATTTTTTGCCATTAATTTCAAAAATTCACATGCTTCATCAATTACTTTTGTTCAAATTTACCATTGCACATCATCTCAATAAATTGACGGGTATCAGGAGTTAGACCTTCAATAAAATTTCGATGAGATGATATGTTTGAAATCTGTGATGAGGACATGCAAGGATCAATTCGTTAAATCTTTCCTAACACTTATAATAGGATTCCTTAAGACTTTGTCTGAACACCATGATCTCCGTCTTTAAAGTGTTGGTTTTGTGTTGTGGGAAGAATTTTTTTAAAAAATTCAGTTTCAAGGCCTTTCCAAGTATTAATTGAACTTAGTCTAAGAGAATGGAGCACCCTTTGCTTTATCTTTCAAAGAAAACGGAAATAATCTGAATGTGATTACATTCAGCACTACATTTTGTAACTGAAGTGTTGCATATACTTCATCAAATTCTTTTAAGTGCAAGTATGCACTTTCAGAGTCAAGCCCATGAAACTTAGGTAAAAGTTGGATCATACCCGGTTTGATTTGAAATTGGCCCGTAATTGCGGGCACTACCATGGATCAAAATCGCGGTATCAGTCGTGGTATTGGTTGACCCAAAAAACCAATATGACATCGATATCAGTCGCGGTTCGCTGTCTGTCGCGGTCATCGCAGTGTGATTTTTTTCCTCAAAAAAATTTAGAAAAGTATCCAAAAATTTTAGAATATTGTAAAATGCTAGAAAGCACTATTTCTTTCCATTAGTAACAACTATAAAGCAAAATATCGGTTCCCTAAGTTAAAACATCCTATATCGCTGTTTAATATTTTACTTTTAAATGTGTAACCTTTAATAAGGTTTAATTTTTTGCCAGTTTTATAATTTATAAATCCATCAACTTGGCCTTTGTATAAATCCAAGCCACTCAAAATAATGATCAAAATAAATGCCTCATCTAATATGATCATCGTATATTTCAATTTTGTATAACTTAAGCAATTGTTAAATGGACTATTTTATAATGTTTGATTGCCACACAAATTTATTAAAGGCCCATTCAAATATAGAGTTACTAGCTTTTATAGGTAAAATGCACCAGATGGTTACAATTAAAAAGAAAATAAAAATAATAAAAAAGTCCAAAAAATGAGGCAGGCAAATGAAAAATTCAAACCCCTCAAACTAATTAGTCTTTTTTGGGTCTCAACCTCATTTCATTTTAATTGAAAATTGACCCATTGTTTGATAATTTAAAATTGACAAAAATAAAAAAAGAACCTAGCCAATTAAAAAATAGGCCAATCCCCAATTAAAATGAAATTCATCTTGAACCCAAAGAAAATACTAGTAGTTTACTGTATGGCCTACTGTTGGCCCCACATTTTGCACCATATATGTATATAGTATATAAAGGATTTGAAGAAAAAAAAAACAAACATAAAGGGTCCCAACTTTTGCCTCTTCCAATCCAAATACATAAAACTTATTTCTGGGTCCAATAAAATAGATCAACCCAAGACTTTAAAAAACTAAATGTGTCCCAAATAAGTATCAAGACCAGACCTTATTTTCACAAGTCAAGTCCAGGGCCCCTAGTAAATAGCCGCCCATTGTAACTCCAAGTTCCAATCTTCCAAAGGTTTCTTCTTTCTAACATTTCATCTCACTTGTACTATGTACAGAAAAGGGGGGGGAGGGGGGGGGGGGGGGGGAGAGCGGAATGGAAGAGAAGCAGGAAGAAGAGGAGAAGGAGAATAGGGAAATAAAAGGGAAGGAGAGAAAAAGAAAAAGAAGAGGAGCAACGGTAGGTATAGCGGGAGCAGTGGCAGGTTGAGGCGGGGGCAGCGACAGCAGCAAGCGGAGGCAAGGGCAGTGACAGGTGCAGAGGGAACGGCGGCGGTAAGCGGAGGCGGGAGCAACGGCAGTAGCAGGCGGCGGCAGATGTAGTGGGAGCAGCGGCAGGTGGAGGCAAGAGTGGAAAGCACAGCGGCAGAGGCTTGATCGGAAACAGCGAGGCAAGACTACTCCGGGGATGAAGGGAGACACAATGGGTACGTTCTCCTCTATCTCCTTTTTCCATCTCCTTTTTCCTCCTTTCTCTACCGCTTTTGATTTTTTTTTAACTTTTTTTTGCTTCTTCAGTTCTTCTTTTTTGGATTGGGAAAATATTGGCCGATACCGATATTTCATTGATATATTGAAATATCAGCCGATACCACCAATATTATTGGCTATATTTAGTAGTGCCAATACCAAAACTAATAAGTGTACACTTATCGGTTCGGTCAAGGCCGATACCAATACGCATCGACCAATACAGACCGGTATTAGCCAATATTTTAATCCATTAGCACCACTATACATGATGGTGTGGTTTGACGTGCAGGGTTCAAATAGTCACGTAAAGTCCCCGGTGGTTGGTTAATTGATAAGTCCTTAATCATGCATGTTTTTAAATACATGTTGGACCATTTTAAGGACTTATTGATTTAAAAGAGCCTCATTTATTGTGAAATCATGGTTTCATACATTTTATACATTATTGTAGTGCATTTTTACATAATTTGCTTAAAAATCACAATTTTTGCTTATATTCATGAAACCTACCTTTTTTAAGAATTTATTTTTGGAAAGTTTTGTGAAAATTATTGTTCTCATAAAAAAAATAAATTTTCATCATCATTAGTTCATTAACATAAAATCATGAAAAATGGTGCGTATTTTTATTGTCATTTCATGAGAGATGGGCCCGCATTATGCATTTGTGATCTTAGGGTTAAAATTGTTTTTTCACATGAATTCACATTTGTTTTGTAGGAAATTGATGACATGGGTCCCATTTTCAAGAATTGAAGCAAGAAAATTATTTTCAAAGAAGTGAGAGAAGAATTGAAGAGAGAAAGAAATTAGAAGGAAAAAATGAAAAAATTGGCTTCATGGTCCTGCATACATTCACATGTGTGAGAACACACTTGTGGAACATTCAAGAAGGGGTCCACCATCTTTTACTGCATCATCCAAAGATAATTTCAAGAGATCTTAAGATATTCCAAAAAAGGAAAGCTACATAAGAGACCTTCTTTGAAAAGGAGTAGAAGAAAAAAAAAACTATAAATAGGGCACCCCTTTGGAAGTCTAAGGCATGGGAAAATAGACCACCTCTCTTTAAAATTACTACTACACTTAATCTTCTTCAACACTCTCTCCCTCCATTAAAGTTTTCAAGGAGATTTGGCCTGAAAATCATACTACACCCTTGGGTTTTTTTTTTTTTTTTCATCTAGAAGAGGCTTCTCATCTTAGTGTAAGTAGCATCTTTTATTTCAATTTATATATCTTTGTAAGAGACTACTTCATTTGTAAAGTTTTGCTTTCTTGTAGATCTCTCTTTTGTATAGTTTGTCTTTATACTTTGATTATGATGCTGATGGATATGCTTGGATTGACAACCCAAGTCATTGGAATTATGTTCTAGTTGATGGATGAATTTTGTAAATAATTAAATCTTGAGATAGCAAATCTACTACATTTACTTTTCTGCAAACTACATTTATGTTTTTTGTTGACTACATTTAAATTCCGTTTACTACATTTACTTTCATTGTTCACTACATTTAAATTTCTGTAAAAACACTACATTTAAATTTCACTGTACTTTTAACTTTATTTGTGTTTTTTATGTTGCATGATTTATGGCTAGGATTAATTTTTAGAAGCATGTATTCATATCATTTGTTAGTTTAGTTGTTGGAAATTGGAGTCTTAGATTTGAAATTCATGATTTTTATTTGGAAATTAAAAGGATAAATTTCGGATTTAAAAAGACAGCAAAATTAGACAGCAAACAGTCACTGTTTTTGTCCAAATATTTGCAATTTAAAACATGACATAGAAAGATTATTTTGCTTGAAATTTGGAGGAAATATTGCTGGATGAGTTAACTTTGTACCATAAAAATTTAAAGGGAAAAGGATCAAGGAAGGTTAGATTTTCAGCCATTGAAAGACTCGCCAGTCAAAAATCCTGTACAGAAAAATCTGCACAGGGCAGATTTTTTGTCCGAAAGTTTGGAATTAATAGACATATCAAACCAATGAGTTTTGCTGTAAAAATTTGATGAATTGAACTTTGATAAGTAAACTTTAAAATCCCAAAGTTTCCCCATTTAAAGTGACAAAATGATACACTTCAAGATGCAAAATTCCTCCATAGAACACTCTCAAACCCATCACAGACATCAAAGGTCTTAAATGGGTGTCTTCAAAATCAAACAAGTCACTGACTATTTGGCATGATGCTCTTACGTTCATAGCACTTTGCACAATCTCCTCTAGCCACATCCCATTTTACATAGCATCATGCGGTCATAGGCCAATAGAAGCAATTTGTCATGCATTTTGGCACTTTTTTTTATGTCTTTTGGCTAAGTTTGATCACAATTAGAGCAAAATCTTCCTACATACGACGCCAATCTCCTGATCATGCTCAAAATGATGTGAAATGCAGCGGATTCAGGTCTAATATTTACACATTCAAATGCATAGAAGAATGAGAAAATAACTACAGATCATCATTAAATTCCCTTTAATTACTTGGGTTCAATGCTCTGACCTCGAGGATACAGGTTGTTTACAAGTTTTGAAAAGTTACAACCCCTTCCTCTAGCCTCAGATATGATCTAAACTAGGAAAATTAAGAAAATTACATGAAAAGCGGAAGAAAATGCAAAAAAAAAAAAAAAAAAAAAGAAGACAAGGGAGTGGTGACTGTGACTCATGGTCACTGATTGACAGTGGTTGTTTTGGCCACGGTTTGTCTCTATTTCGTCTTGGTTCGCCTCTATAGTGCTTTCAGAGTCCCGTAATTTTAAAGTTTGATTTTAGGAGTGTTGAGTGATCACCAAGAATGTTAAATTCGACCATAGAATCGCCTATAGTCTTTGGTAATCACCACTTCTTTGTTACAAATCACTTTTGTGCAAATCCGAAAAGGGTGCTTTTGTACAATTAACTGATGCCAAAGTTGTATCATTCTAGTCCTATGATTTTCAAAAAACAAAATGAAGCCTCAAAAGGCTTGTTCACAGCCTTAAAGATGCCTAAAAGCCTTTCAAGTGGGAGAACCAAAGAAAGTATCTTCATCCCATCGAACTTTTTTGACGCTTAGTAGCCTTAAAGTTCAATGTCTATGGTCATGGCAAGATGTATCTCCTTCCCATCTCTCACCTTAAATCTGTTAGATAAAAAAAAAAAGTGAACTTGGATGCTTGTGGTGCATGAGAAACTTAGAGATCTTACTTTAAACTTGATTGGGAAGCCTTGGAATCCTTGCTTCAACCTTTGAACCTTGCTTGGAGCCTTTCGAACCTTGCCTCGAACCCACTCCCACATGCCCAAGTATGCCTTTTTTAGACTTTAGAGGGAGTTGGGATAGCTACTTATAGTTGTGGGGGAGTCATACTTCAAAATAAAGCGAAAAAACTCTTAGAAGCTGTCAGGAACCACTTAACAAATGTTTGTGGCCATAGCCACAGTCACGGACAAGCTAAATTTTGGATTTTTTACATATGTGGCCCGTTTTCATCAGTTTAGGGCCCAAATGATGTTCGATTTTTATAAAAATTGGAGGGGTATTTTATGACACCATGTTGAATGTGTTATTGAAATCTTAGCCTGTTTTGACTTTTTAAAGTTGGTCAACTCTCCCTTTGACTTTTCATGAAAATGGGCCCTTGTATCAAGTATTTGAAACCCAAATGACTTCGGATTGACTTGAAACTTGGATGGATTGATGTCAGGAGCATCTTGGAGTGTCCATATAAATTTCATATGGTTTAGATTTATGGAAGTAGGATTTTGATCAATGACCCACTTGTTGCATGTTCTATGTCAATGTCCTCTTGCATTGTAGACAGTTAGCTTTTTTTTTTAATCTGAATGATGTTCAATTGATTTGAAACTTTGAGGAGTTGACCTTGAAAACATTTTGAGTTTCTGATCCAAATTTCATCAGCTTTGGCCTTCCAAAAATATGATTTTGGTCAGTGACCCCATGGCTTAGGAGTCACTGACTCCTAAGCTGACATGTAGCTGAAGTAGGGTCAGATGAAGTCTCCTTGACTTGAAAATATATAGAATAATTTTTGAACTTGATTTGAGCTTTATGTCTGAATTTCATCAACTTTAGTCACCTGGAAGCAAAACTTTGGTCAGTGACCCCGAACCCAATTCTTCAGGGTCACTGAACCAAAGTTAACATGTTTGTTGGACTTTAGGTCAAATGATATCCATTTGGCTTAAAATTTTGTAAGGCTATTCCTTAATATAATTTGAGCTTTCTCTAGGAGTTTCAGCTGATTTTGAATTTTAACATATAGAAGTATCAGTTGTCACAGTGACCCCAAAGAGGTGACGAACAGTCACTAAAGATTTAGTTTGAACTAGAATAAAGTCCATATCCTTTGAAACTTTGAAGCATCATTTCTAAACATATTTTGGAGTTGCCATATGAATTTCAGCCATTTTGGTAACCGAAAAGCTTGAGTGTATTCAGTGCCCCTTAGGTTTTGAGTTAATGAACCTTGAGTTTGGTATTTGGTGAGTTAAGTGACTAAATGAAGTCACTAACTTTGAAATTTAAATTGCTATACTCTAGGCTCATCTGAAGTCTTTTTGAGTGAGTTACATTAGCTCTGAACATTTAGATATAGTACTTGACTTGGCATTCCACAACCCTAGGGTTTATGTGCCCTTAAGGTTGGAATTTGCTTGTGAAGTCTTCACTACAACACTTATAACATTTTGTGGTTTTTTTATGGGTCAACAATAGCTTAAAGAAACATGGAAGCAAATATTAAAAAAATCAAATTACACCAAGCGAGCATGGGGTTAGCCGTAATAGAGCTCAAACGATATGAGGCTCAAAAGCCTTTACCTGTCATCATGTGAGCAAGACGACTTGAAATTCGACTTGAAATTCGACTTGAAATTCAAAGCAGAAGCTCGCCTGCTGCTACTTTTGTGCTTTATCTTAAGTCAAAAAATTCAAGGCAATGGAATAGTATTAAAAAAAAAACAGAGAAGAGGCAACACGAGCTTTATATTGTGCGTGTTCAGACACTGAGCTCCTCTTCTAAGCTCTCAGTCGCCGACTTCCTTCTCCCACGGACACAGCGTAGTTGAATCAATGGGGTCCACAGCGTGAACTACACCTACTCATGGTCACTGCTACTTCCCTCTTACAGACGGACAATGCTCCTCTTTGCCCACAGCCACTTTGATTTTGAGTGGTGGGACCCACTGCTTAGGGGTCCACATTCTCAAGAATGTTCATTCAAATTTCCAGAGCACATGGTGTACCCACTTCGGGTATTTTACCCAAAACAAATAAAAAAATGATTTCTCACATCAAAGATCAACCCACTTTGGGTATCTTTTAAAAAAAGAATGGTTTTCCTCCAACGCTAAACTCCACCTAAAACTCAAATTTATATAGGGGTCAAACCCAATTTTGAGCAAAATTTATCATCTCAAATTACTTTTGGATCAAAATCCACAAAAACCAATCTCCTTCAAAATTCCACCTCATTTTTACTTATGTCAAACCAAGTCAAAATCTAAAACTTGATTTTGAAAATAAACCAAAGTCCATGAAAATTCCAAACCAAAATTCATGTCAAACCCAAACCTTGATTTTTCTTAAAATCTCATGGATTCATTGGGTGTCTGTTCCTCATAGTCTCTACAAAGATGCTACTTTAGATATCTGTGATAAATAGGTCACAAGAAAAATAAAATCCACTTTCCAAAATCCAAATCAAGTCCATAAAATTCTAAATTTCCCAATACCTTAGGAATTCTTTTTGCGGGCATTCCCTATAGTTCCCATAGAGATATTACTTTTGATATCTGTGAAAAATAGGACAAAGAAAATCATATTCTTTATCTTTTTACCAAATTCCATTATCAAACATTCATGGTTTTTTATCAAAATTTCAAATCTAGGCCTACAGCCTACTTTGACAAAACTATTTTTTTATTAAAGCATTCACCATTCTCACATATTGGCTATTTTGAAACACAATGATTCCAAATTCATGCTTCCATCATTGTACCTCAAGGGGGCACTTGTTGACCCATAAAAAATCACAAATATTACAAGTGCTGCAGTGAAAACATTCCAAGTTTTATGGCTCATAAATCCTAAAATTATGGAATGCCAAGTCAAGTACTACAACCAAATATTTAGAGCTAATGTAACTCACTAAGAAGACTTCAGATGAGCTCAAAGTGCAACAGTTTAAATTTTAAAGCAGATAGACTTCATTTAGTCACTCAACTTACCAAACACCAAATTCACGGTTCATTGACTCAAAACCATGGAGTCACATAACACATTCAAGCTTCTGGATTATCAAAGTGACTAAAAATCACATGTAAACTCCAACACAAGCTCAAGAGTGATGCTTCAAAGTTTCAAAGCATTTAGACTTCATTTCAGCTCAAACTCAAGATTCAGTGGTTGTCTACTAGGGTCATTGAGGCAACAGACACTTCTGCATGTGAAAACAAGCTGAGACTCATGGGGATGTCTTTAAATACATTCAAGGGCTATCCTTCAAAGCTTAAAAACATTTGGACATCACCTGGACCCAAACTTCGTTCAAATGGTTGTCTACCAAGCTCTTTAGGGTCATTGTGCAAAGTGACACCTTATGACGATCAAATCAGCTGAAACTCCTGGAGAGATCTCAAATTATATGTAAGAGTAGCTCTACAAAGTTTTAAGTCAAATCAATGTCGTTTGCCCCAAGTCCAACAAACATGTCAACTTTGTGTTAATGGCCCCCAAACCTTGGGGTCACTGACCAAAGTCTTACTTCCTAGTGACTTAAGTTGATGAAATTTGAATACAAAACTTAATTCATATTCATAAATAACTCTACAAATTTTTAAGCCAAGCGGACTTGGTCTGTACTTCAGCTATATGTTAGCTTAGGGTTCAATACCCCACGCCGCCCCACCCCCCCCCCCCCCCCCCCCCCCCCCCCCCACCCCCACCACCACCTTTTGTCACTAACCAAAATCCTACTTCTAGGAGGCCAAAACTGATGAAAATTGGATCAAAGACTCAAAATGTGCTCAAAGTTAACTCATCAAAGTTTCAAATCAGTTGAACATTGTTCAAGTAGAAAACACGTTGACTGCTGCAAAAGAGACATTGACTTAGAACATGTAACAAATGGGCTACTAGTCAAGATTCTACTTCTACCAATCCAAATCATATGAAATGTGATTGGATACTTCAATATACTCCTAAAATCAGTCCTTTAAGTTGAAGTCAATCCAAGGTCATTTGGGCCTCAAACAACTAAGATAAGGGCCTATTTTTATGAGAAGTCAAAGAGAGGATTAACCAACTTCAAAAGGTCAAAACATGTTGAAGTTTCTATTACACACTCAAAATGGTATAAAAAAAACATTCTTCCAAGTTTTGTGAAGATCGAACATCGTTCGGGCCCCAACCTAATAAATATGGGTCATATAGGCAAAAAAACCAAAATTTGGCCTATCGGTCACGGAGACTTGTAATGTGGTTCTCGATGATTTTTAGCAGTTTTCATACTTTATTTCAAAACTCAACTTCTCATAACTCCCCAACTGCCTCTAAAATCTAAGAGAGGCAAGCTTTGGCACTTAGGAAAGGATTTGAAGAGTTCCAACCAATGTTCAAAGAAGATTTGAAGATTACAAGCTAAATCACAAGGCTTTTTAAGCACCAAGCTTCCAAACTCCCTCTGTTCTTCTTCTTCTCACTAACTTAAGGTGAGAAATGGTTTAGGGAAGGAAGATATACATGTTTGTTGCTCAAAAAGATGAATTTCAAAGTTATCAAGTGCAAGGGAAGTCTGATGGATGAAACTACGTTTTCTTTGGTTCTCCCACTTAAAGGAGCTTTAAGTCATTTTTAAGGTTGTCAATAAGCCTCTTTAGGTTTCTTTCTGCCCTTTCAAAATCATAGTATCATAATAATACAACTTTGGCCTCAGTTGCTTTTATAAACACCTTTTTCCAGATTTGCACAAAAGCGATCCGTAACAAAAAAGTGGTAACTATCAAAGATTGTAAACGATTTTACTGTCAAATTCAACACTCTTGGTGATCATTCAATGCTCCTAAAGTTAGAAGACACAAGTTTTAGCACTCAGAAAGCATCATAGAGGCAAACAGAAACAATACAGGGACAAACAATAGCCAAAATGGCCACTATGCCCTGTTTCCATTTTTTGCATTTTTCCCTTTTTCGTGTAATTTCATTAATTTTCCCAGTTTGGATCACATCTAAGACCAGAGGGAAGGATTATAATTTTTCAAAACTTATAAACAATTTACATCCCCAAGGTTCGAGCATTGAACCCATATAATTCAAGGGAATTTAACAATGATCCATAGTTATTTTCCTATTCTTCTATGTGCTTGAATGTGTGAATGTTGGACTTGGTTCCATTATATTCATCATTTTCGAGCACGAACAAATGGTATAGGATCATGTAAGGACAAATAAAGCTAATAATCTATTGAGGGAATTGGTTTTTTGTAGCAGTGCATCATTGGAGAGGTATTCATTTGAACCATGTTTTCCAGCTCAAATCCACGTCTGTTGTACCACACACAAAATGCAGCAGATGTTCATTAACCCAAATAAAACAGAGCACTAGCAAGCAAAACTCGAGCAAAAAGAAGCTCAATAAGGTCATGGAAAACAAAATCATAGAGGAATAATTAACAGAGAAATCCAAAAATAGAAAACCACCAAAGAAACGCCCATTTCACAAACACACAAAAGAGAAGGTTTTGGCAATAGTCTAGGGCCGTATGACTATGATAATGACCAAGACCATTGTTCTAAAAGCATGTTTGGACTGCCATCTCTGCCACTAACTCTGCCACTAACTCGATCTTAAGGACTTCATATGTGATCTCCTACATAAGTACAGGCCTAGGACTCTCAAGGACTTCATCTGCAATAGATATAAGGCCCAGTTTCTTCAAAATCTGGTATTTAATTTAAAATAAAAACACAATAAAATAGTAGATAGAAATTATCCATAAACAAGCCAATCAATGGAAGAAGATACGAAAAACGTATTTCCATGAACACCAAGATAAACTCAATAAAATCAAAAGATCGTAAATCCAAGCAACAAACACAAAACCAATTTCCATGTCACTACACAAAGACAATAAGGCCAATGGAAACACACAAATCCATTTCCTTCCAACACAATAGAATCTACAAATCTAAAGAAAATGCAGAAACACCCATTTCCCATTCCACCATTGTCACGCCCCCAAAACTGGGCCGAATCCAAACTCGGTTCTAAGGGTGTGAGAATTGGGCCAATTAAAATTTTTCTAACATAAACGATACGGGCCCCAATTCTGGGTGGATCGAAGTCCTTCGTGAGGCTATGCTTGGTGATCAAGCAACCATAATCACACGCGGAACTAAAATCCAAACTCATTGCAGACGATTATCATAGAACAATCATGTAACAAATCTCATTAATAACAAAACCAAGGTCAAGTGCTTCGAAGCATAGTAATTAAAGTTATAATTCCAAGATAAATAAATTTAATAAATACACTAATGGCCCAAACATGACCCTATTACATAATCTAATGTTCCAATCTCTACACCAACTCTAGGATACCTCAGATTATGTCATCGGTGCTCCACTCAATAACTCCGCCATCGGCGGGATCCCCTACGTCGCTTGACCCTTCGGTTCGACACCGGTAACGGGACCTAGACACCAAAAGTAGTTGGTCAAATTGACGTAATCTGGCAAGAGGGCAAACTGCAAGCAATGGATTAATCAAGTAAATTAAACATAATATTCATTATGACCCAAAATATATCAGATGCAAACCCTAATGGCATGAATACACAAAAACGGGTATGCTCGCAAATACTATATACCAAAAATTGGTATTCCCGCAGACAGATAAACAGAAACGGGTATTCCCACAGATAAATATACAGAAATGGGTACTCCAGCGAATAAATATGCAGAGATGGGTATTCCCATAGATAAATATACAAAAATGGGTATTCCCGTAGACAGATAAACAGAAATGGATATTCCCGTAGATAAATATACAGAAACGGGTATTCCTGAAGATAAATATACAGAAACGAGTATATTCCTGTAGACAGATAAACAAAAACAGGTATTTCCGCCAAAGATAACAAAAGGCACGGCTGTGTACTATAATCCACAGTACACGCTAACCTGATGGCGTACGTCCACCTCTGAACTGCAGTCAACCAGATATATATATACAACTATACATATTTATAAATACATAAGTATACCGATGCAGAATGAACCATAATATGAAACTCTTAATCCCAATATTCAATCTAATATGAATTTGAATACTTAGAGTACTCAATTTAAAAGTGTATTATGAATTGTGTGTCTTCTCAAGTTCTCTGAGGAAAAGTACTAATCCACTTAACGGTCATGGTTAGATAAATATGCACATGAGAACTAGCCATCTCTTACAATGAAAATGTGAGTCCACAATGTCAATATCCTACTTTTCATGTCTATCATGTAGTGCATTCCGAACCTTACATTCCCATTCTGAATTTAGTCTAATTCTCATGTGAACATTCAACTAACTTTTCTAAAAGGCATAAATCATCTAATCTAATTATATACATTTAGTGTGTGTCATAAATTTGGTAAAAGATATTCTAATTCCAAATCCAAACTTAATCAAATTATAATAAAAAAGTGAGGGAAAAATTAAGTCTTTAATTATCATTATTGTGAATAAAAGCACCTTATTATTTTATATAAAATAAAAGTTCAAAATTCCGGATTCAAATTCGAAATTTAAACTCAATTTAAAACCAAATTAGAATTTCAAATAATTTCTAATTAAGTCTTAATCACTCTCAAGTACATCTTAATTAAATTATAATCAATCTAAATAACATATTAATCACAAATAATTAAAACCCCAATCAAATTTATTAATCATCATAACCAAAATTTTAATCACCTAATTTAGGAATTAATTGTTATAATTAATCCACCCCTAATTCTTAAGTAATAATTTAAGCCATTTACACATAATATAATATGCCTGAATTATATATATTTAATTGAAATGGGCCTAGCCCGTCAAAACCTGGCCCAGCAGCTACCCGGGCCAGCCAGGCAGCCAGCCCAGCCCAGCCAGGCCAGGCCACTGCCCAGCCGGCCTAGGCAGCAGGCCCAGGGGCTACTACCAGGCGGTAGACACTGCCTGGCATGCCAAGCAGCGCTGCTACCAGGCATGCCAAGCAGCGTTGCGGTGACACAGATTTTGTTTTTTTTTTCTTCTTGTTGTTTTTCATTTTTTTTTTTATTTTTTGTAAGAGAAGAAACCAATCTTCATCATCAAGGCCTTCAAACCCAAATCAAATAAAACCTATGTGATTCTTTGTTTCAATCAAAATTAGATTTTCTTTATTAATACAAAACCCAAAATATTAAACCAAATCAAATATATCATGGTTAGAGCATGTGATTCAAGATAGAAACCAAGAAGACATTGTTAACAATTATCCACTTGCCTGGTTTCGATGCCAAAAGCGAATATGAAGATCAAACCTTGGAAGATCAACCTTGATTTCCCTTCAGAAAACTTCTAGGGCTTGGTTGCAGAAGGAAGGAAAAAGATGGGAGAATAGGGAAAACCCTAAGGGTTTATATTATAAAGAGTTTTTTCTAAATTACAAGAAAGGGCTCCCAGTTTTTTAGTAAGTTTTATGAAATTCCAAAAAGAGTCTATTGGCCTAAAAGTGTCAAATAACGCAAAACCAAGGCCCAAGAGTGTTAATCAGTCTATCTAACTCCTCTTAACCCGACTCAAACTCGATAGACCGGTATGACCCAAAATAAAAATTTAGGACTTGACATCTCATCCTCCTTAGAGAACATTTGGTCCTCTAAATGACTAACATACGTTTGAAAAAAAGGTGTGGATACTGTCTCTGCACTCCATCTTTAAGCTCCCACATTGCCTCCTCCGAGCAATGATGACTCCATTGAACCATCACCCAATGGATGACGCGGTTCCTCAACACCTACTCTTTGGTGTCTACAATCCCCACTAGCTGTTCAGTATATGTTGTATTATCCTGCACTTGCAACGGCTCATATTGTAACACGTGCAAAGGGTCTGCTATATACTTCCTCAACATAGAAACATGGACGACGTTATGAACACCTGATAGCTCTGATGGCAGTGCTAACCGGTAAGCCACGTCGTTGACCTTGCTAATAATTTGGAATGGTCCCACATATCTTTTGAAGAGTTTCCCTTTCTGCCCAAACCGTAAAGTTCCACACATAGGTGATACCTTCAAAAATACATGGTCACCAAGCTCAAACTGCAACTCCCTCCTTCTATTATCTGTATAACTCTTTTATTGACTGTGGCAACTTTGAGCCTTTCTCGAATCTATTTTACCTTATCACTGGACTCTCCAACCACAGACGGTCCATGAAAACTACAAGCTCCAAAATTCGACCAACATATAGGGTTTCGACATCTTCTTTCATACAAAGCTTCAAAAGGTGCCATGCCAATGCTAGAGTGGTAACTGTTGTTGTATGCGAATTCACATAGAGCCAAGCTCTCATCTTAACTAGTCTTGAAATTCAAGACACATGGCCTTAACATATCCTCCAATGTTTGGTTCGTACGCTCTGTTTATCTATCTGTCTGTAAATGATAAGCTATACTAAAACTCAACTTAGTTCCTAAGACTTCCTGCAGTGATACCCAAAACTGAGATACAAACTTACTATCTCGGTCGGCGATAATAGAAACTGGTGCTCCATGCAATCTCATCACTTCCTTAATATACAAATTAGCCATTTTCTCCATTCTTTGAGTAGTCTTGAACGGTACAAAATGGGCTGACTTAGTCAAACAATCCACAATCACCCAAATAGCATCAGATCCCTTTCTAGTGTTAGACAATCCTGGCACAAAGCCCACAGTGATGTGCTCCCACTTTCACTAAGGAATCTCCAACTGATGTAAAAGACCCGGGGGTCTCCTATAATCTGCTTTAATCGCTGATAAACCAAACATTTTCTAATAATTTCTGCAATATCCTTTTTCATATTCTTCCACCAATAATGATCCTTCAAATCTTGATACATCTTGGTACCGCGTGGATGAATACTATACCGAGTATAGTGTTCCTCTACCATGATTTCATCTTTCAAGTCTAGAAAATCCGGCACACAAATTCTGCCTTTATAATACAAAATATCATCTTCCAACTTAGAATTAAGCTTCTCATCCATATGATCTTTAATTTTTGTTATCTCAGGGTCTAATAACTGGTATTCTCTAATCCTCAGAAGTAATTGGGTTCCCACGAAAATATACTAGCCAACACTACATGCTCACTGATAGGCCGGAAATACACATCCATATCTTCCAAACATCGAATCCAGAAGCATTTTGCAATTAATTCTCCAATGAACGCCACTTTTTTACTTAGAGCATCAGCCACTACATTAACTTTTCCTCAATGGTACTTTAATCCAAAATCGTAATCCTTAATATACTCCATCCATCTCCTCTGTCTCATGTTTAAATCACTCTACTAAAGAGATACTGGAGGCTCTTATGGACTAAATGCACTTCAAAAGTGGCTCTATAAAGATAATGTCTCTACATTTTCAAAGCAAAGACCACTACTACTAGCTTTAAGTCATGGGTTGCATACTTCCGTTCATATTCCTTCAACTGCCTGGACCCATATGCTACCACCTTCCCATGTTGCATGGGAACACAACCAAGTCCAACTCTATATGCATCGGTGAAAATCACAAAACCATCATTACCTAGGGGCGGTGGTCAGCCTCCTTTAACTCTTGGAAACTTTACTCACAATCCTCATTCCACACAAAAGGAAATTTCTTACAAGTCAATCTCGACAGTGGAGCTACTATTGTGAAAATCCTTCCAAGAATTTGTGGTAAGGACATGCGAGGCCTAAAAAACTTCAAATTTCTGACATTGTTTTTGATCTATCCCACTTTATTACTGCTTTAATCTTTGTTGGGTCCACCACTAAACCTTCCTTGGAGATGATATGACCAATGAGTCCTATCTATTCTAACCAAAATTCACATTTACTTGCCTTAACATATAATTGATGTCCCTCTAATAGTTGCAATGATGTACGGAGATGCTGAGCATGCTCTTCTCGACTCTTTCAATGTACAAGTACATCGTCGATAAATACCACCACAAACTTGTCCAACTACTATGCAAAACCCTATTCATCATAGCCATAAAATCTATCGGTGCATTAGTCAATCCAAAAGACATCACCAAATATTCATAATGACCATATCTAGTTCTGAATGTAATTTTTGAAATATCCTGATCTCGTACCCTCAACTGATGATATCCTAATGTCAAATCGATCTTAGAAAACTACTGAGCACCCTGCAATTGATCAAACAATTCACCGATTCTAAGTAAAGAGTACTTGTTCTTCAGGGTCACTTGATTTAGTTGTCTATAATCAGTACACATTCTCATAAAACCATCCTTCTCCTTGACAAATAACATTGAAGCCCCCACAAGGAGAGACACTTGCTCTAATAAAACCCTTGTTCAACAGCTCCACAATTACTCCTTAAATTCTCTCAACTCAACTGGGGCCATTCTATAAGGGGCTTTCGAGATCGGAGCTATGCTCGGCACAAGCTCAATTACAAAGTCAATCTCACGGACCGGCGACAATCCAGGAATATCATTGGGAAAAACATCGGGAAACTCAGGCACCTCTAGTATTTCCTCCACCGCTTTAGCCCGTTTATCCTTCGTGATAAATGCTAAATACCCTTTAGAACCTTTCATCACCAACTTCACAGACTTAATAACTAAGATCGTACAAGTAACAACCTTCTTTATAGATCCCACAAATTGAACCTTAGTGCCATCATCAGCTATTAACTTAACTGTCTTCTGTCTCCAACATTTAGTTGTAAGGTGATTATTGCTACAAATGCCACAAGACTCCCTCTCCTGCTTCTTGAATTGGTATTGTGGTACCGAAGACAGAGCAACATTCTGCTTGGGTTGGCTCATAGGGGCCATCCGCCTAATCACCTCCTTGGCCCAGTATGCCTTATCCAAATATTTTTAGTAAGTATTCAAAACTTACAACTTGGCATGAAGTAGTATATCTAGTCAAAGGCCCTCGAGGAACTATCAAATCCTCTCACTTTTTGGAGTGTGAGGGTTGGTGTGAAACGAGAGAGACGGGTAAACTGCAGCTCATACTCTCAAACAAACAAATTCCCTTGCTGCAATCTATCAAACTCTATTCGCTTCTGAATGCGAACATGCTCTGGTACATACTTATCATGGAACTAATTACGAAAAGTAGTCCAAGCCATCTCTTTAGCGATCCCCTCATATATTAGCGACTAAACGACCAAAGATGCGGAAAGTAACGAACTCCTATAACCTCTAAACAATTGCTAAAGTTCAAATATGATTATATGCGTCAAAACCTCCAACATTCCCACTTAGAATATCTAATCCTCACATCAGGCCTACATTCTAGCATCTTTTAGAATTTCTAGAACTTGACCGGCTCTAAAACCATCTATTACACTCCCAAAACTGGGCCGGATCCAAACCTGATTCTAGGGGTGTGAGAATTGGGGTCAATTAAAATTTTTCTAACATAAACAATACGGGCCCCAATTCTGGGTAGATCGAAGTCCTTTGTGAGGCTATGCTTGGTGATCAAGCAACCATAATTACACGCGGAACTAAAATCCATACTTATCGCAAATGATTATCATATAACAATTATGTAACAAATCTCATTAATAACAAAATCAAGGTCGAGTGCTTCAAAGCATAATAATTAAAGTTATAATTCCAAGATAAATAAATTTAATAAATAAACTAATGGCCCAAACATGACCTTATTACATAATCTAATGTTCCGATCTCTACACTAACTCTAAGACACTTCATATTATGTCATCGGTGCTCCACTCAATAACTCCGCCATCTGGCGGGATCCCCCGCGTCGCTTGACCCTCCAGTTCGACGCCAGTAATGGGATCTAGACACTAAAAATAGTGGGTCAGATTGACGTAATCTAGCAAGAGGAAAAACTGCAAGCAATGGATTAATCAACTAAATTAAACATAATATTCATTATGACCCAAAATATATCAGATGCAAACCCCAATGGCATGAATGCACAAAAACGGGTATACTCGCAAATACTATATACCAAACACTGGTATTCCCGTAGACAAATAAACAAAAAAGGGTATTCCCGCAGATAAATATACAGATACGGATATTCCCGTAGATAAATATACAGAAAAGGGTATTCTCGTAGATAAATATACAAAAACGGGTATTCCCGTAGACAGGTAAATAGAAACGGATATTTTTGCAGATAAATATACAGAAACAGGTATTCCTGCCAAAGATAACAAAAGGCACAGCTGTCTACTATAATCCACAGTACACGCTGACCCGATGGCGTACGTGCACTTCCGAACTACAATCGGTCAGATATATATATACAACTATACATATTTATAAATACATAAGTATACCGATGCAGAATGAACCATGATATGAAACCCTTAATCCTAATATTCAATCTAATATGAATTTGAGTATTTAGAGTACTCAATTTAAAAGTGTATTATGAATTGTGTGTCTTCTCAAGTTCTTTGAGAAAAAGTACTAATCCACTTAACGGTCATAGTTAGATAAATATGCACATGAAAACCAGCCATCTCTTACAATGAAAATGTGAGTCCACGATGCCAATATCCTACTTTCTGTACCTATCATGTAGTGCATCCCGATCCTTACATTCTCATTCTGAATTCAGTTATTCTCATGTAAACATTCAACTAACTTTTCTAAAAGGCATAAATCATCTAATCCAATTATATACATTTAGTGTGTATTACAAATTTGGTAAAAGATATTCTAATTCCAAATCCAAACTTAATCAAATTATAATAAAAAAGTGAGGGAAACAATTAAGTCTTTAATTATCATTATTGTGCATAAAACCACCTTAT
This sequence comes from Sextonia rubra, assembly GCA_037013555.1. NCBI lineage: Eukaryota > Viridiplantae > Streptophyta > Magnoliopsida > Laurales > Lauraceae > Sextonia > Sextonia rubra. The sequence continues at coordinate 15,589,828 of JASUAD010000014.1, read as the reverse complement.
TATTTTATATAAAATAAAAGTTCGAAATTCCGGATTCAAATTCGAAATTTAAACTCCATTTAAAAACCAAATTAGAATTTCAAATAATCTCTAATTAAGTCTTAATCACTCTCAAGTACATCTTAATTAAATTATAATCAATCTAAATAACATATTAATCACAAATAATTAAAACCCAAATCAAATTTATTAATCATCATAACCAAAATTCTAATCACCTAATTTAGGAATTAATTGTTATAATTAATCCACCCCTAATTCTTAAGTAATAATTTAAACCATTTACACATACTATAATATGCCTTAATTATATATATTTAATTGAAATGGGCCCAGCCCATCAAAACCTAGCCCAGCCACGACCCGGGCCCGCCAGGCAGCCAGCACAGCCCAGCCAGGCCAAGCCGCTACCCAGCCAGCTTGGGCAGTAGGCCAGGGCGCTGTTGCCAGGTGGCAGACATTGCCTACCATGCCAAGTAGCACTGCGGCGACACAGATTTTGTTTTTTTTTTTTTTCCTTCTTGTTGTTTTTCTTCTTTTTTTTCATTTTTTTAAAGAGAATAAACCAGTCTTCATCATCATGGCCTTCAAACCCAAATCAAATAAAACCTTTGTGATTCTTTGTTTCAATGAAAATTAGATTTTCTTTATTAATACAAAACCCAAATATTAAACCAAATCAAATATATCATGGTTAGAACATGTGATTCAAGATAAAAACCAAGAAGACATTGTTTACAGTTATCTCCTTGCCTGGGTTTCGATGCCAAAAGCGAATCTGAAGATCAAACCTTAGAAGATCAGCCTTAGTTTCCCCACGAAGAACTTCGAGAGCTTAGTTACAGAAGAAAGGAAGAAAATGAGAGAATGGGGAAAACCCCAAGGGTTTATATTATAAAGAGGTTTTTCTAAATTACAAGAAAAAGTTTCCTGCTTTCTAGTGAGTTTTATAAAATTTCAAAAAGAGTCTATTGGCCTAAAAGGGTCAAATAACGCAAACCTGAGGCCCAAGAGCGTGAATCAGTCCATCTAACTCCTCTTAACCTGACTGAAACCTAACAAACCAGTATGATCCAAAGTAAAAATTTGGGGCCTGACAACCATATAATGGAAAAAAAAAACAACAACAAACAAAACCCAAAGAAAACACCCAAACTATATTTCCATCTGACCCAGAAAAATCATTAAGATTCAAAGAAAAAACACAAAAACCATCTCCATTTAACTGCACAAAATCAATCAAGACTGCATAAAACTCATTTTCATTCAGCTAACATCAACAGAAAGAAAAAGCTCACTAGAAAACATACCACTATGATGATTAGCTCAAAGGTAGGAATGCTAACATGCGATCAAGCAATAGAGGTATTGAAGAACAAAGAGACTCATCCTGGTTGCAAGAAATTCTACGAAAATCAGTGGGTCAGTTTCCTTGGTGCTCTATTTTGTTGAAGACGATATATGATAAGTAAATGCATCAGAAAAATGAGATGATATATTCCGTTACAGCAAAAAACTTATTGCAAAAGGGAATGAGCATCTGCGGCCAGTCAAATAACTCAATAAAAAAAAGAAGGGGCCGGCCATGTGCCTATTTGGTTGAGAATACAAGGTGAAGAAAAAACTGAAATTATTACAGAAGAAACACACATGGATAATTTCATGGATTTTGTTGGTTGGTTTCTCATTTCCACACTCAAACTCACATGGATAATCCTCTGCTGCTTTACTGCCTCCAGCAGGCGCCACAATTTCTTATCACCACCACATTTTCAAATAACCCCAAATAAGTTAGTCTCCAAGTTGGCTCACCAACATCATCTATCTAATCTCATCACCTTCCACTTTGCCACTTGCGGGCAGTTCTTATATCTTAAGCCATCACGTTTACACGTCAACCGTAGAGGGCGACGCCTCATCATCAGGCAGTCTATCAAACCACTGATAAATAGGGTGGGGCTATTTATTTCATCATCTATTTTAGTGGACTGTGTTTAATCATCCCACTGGCATCTCTTAGGACACGGTCAACCCTTACAAAATGCAATTTATCCCTAGAGGCTCCATTCACATTGAATGTAAGTGAATCCCATTAAGCGAAAGACAAAAAGGACTTCATAGACCGTTTTTTAGGGTTAGGGTTTTGGGGGTGAATCTGCATCTAGGTTTTGTCATTTAGGATGGGCTTGAAGGTTTTTCCAAACAGTGGATTGAAAAGAAATTTTGGGAATTGTCTTTCTTTTATCCCTTTACTCTCTCTTGGGGTTTTGATTCTTTGTGATTGTGTTTGTTTGTTTTATTTTAATGCTGTTTGGGTGGGGAGAAAACAAGTGGGGAAAGCTGGTATAGATATCTGAATGTCCCACTAAATTTCATCTTCTGAAGAATTTTCTCCACCCCCTTTTCAAGCCCACTGTGATATTTTTAGTTTAGTTTAGTTGTGCAATGAAAAGAATTCAAAATTAAGGGAAACTGCCCTGATTATCTTTATAATCTATACTGTTAGCCTATATGGTTTTTTAGTACAACATAATTGACAATAAAGAATTCTTACTCTTGGGACTTGTTTACCTTCTCCCTTATAGAGATCCAAATCCAATGTGAGTAGAGAGCTAAAGAGGAAATTCATGTTGACACAGAAATTCACGTATGAGACTCTATTAATCGGTGCATATTTTCATACATTTTAACCTATGATAAATACTTATTACACTTTTCTACATATCTCCATGATTTCAAGTAATGTGAAGCCCTAAAACTCCTCTATAACCATCTGTATTTTAGAAATTCTCATGCATTCAACAAGAACCAATAAAAAAAACCTAAAACAATAGTTGTCAATGCAAGAAGAAAGATCGATAGACAGATTACCTTGGCGATGTTAATCTCATCTTTGATCTTAATCTCCACTATCAGGCTCCAGATTTTTAATTTTGGGTCAAATTGGTTTGTCAGATTTGAGTTGGGTCGAGAGGGGTTAGATAGGTGATTAATAGGCCAATTTAGATATTTGGATCCTTGCATGTATGGTAGTTTTGCGTAGGGCCCATTGGAGATGGGCTGATTAAACATTCTTGGGCCTTAGGCCTAAGTTATTTGACTCTTTTTAAGCTAAAAGCCCTTTTTTTGAAATTTTGTAAAACTCACTAAAAAGCAAGGAGCGTTTCCTTGTAATTTAAAAATACTTGCACATAATATAACCCTAAAGGCTTTCGATCGTTGTTTCTTCATACCCCCAATTTTTTCATCGTCTTCTTTTCCTCTGCAACTAAGCCTTAGCAATTCTCTGGGGAAAACTAAGGTTTGATCTTCAGATCTACTTTTGGCATCGAAATCCAGGCAAGTGGATAGCTGTATACAATGTGATTTGTTGCTTGGTTTATATGCTTAGAAATCTAAATTATAAGATGTGGGTTTAAGGTTTTGATTATGGATTACTCTTAGGGTTGGAATCTAATCAAATAAAACAAAAAAAAGGGGTTCCAGCGGCGCCGCTGACAACTAGGCAGCAACTACTACCAAGCATGCACAGCAGTAGCACTGCTTGGGCTTGGTGGCCTACTGGCGGGTTGGACAGTTAGCCAGCCTGGGCTGCTGGAGGGATTGGGTTGGGATTTTAGGGGGCCCTGGCAGTAAAGCCAAGTGAGCCCAAAGACTGAAACTTAGATTAGATTTTTTTTTTTTCAGGATTTATATTTTATACTTATTTTGGGTTTGCCATAGTAGGGTTGGGGTAATTTGATCATTAAATTGCAATTTGTTTAAAATATTGATTTGGGTTTAATTGTACCTTGATTAGAATCTTAATTAATATTTAATTAGATGCTTAGAATTGTAATTAGATTTAATTATAATGTTAATGGAGATTTAGTTACTTGTGATTTTTATTTTAATTAGTTGGACTAGAATTTAATTAAGATGTAATTGAGCATGATTGAATCTTAATTAGATAGTATTTGTGATTCTAATTTGGACTTTTAATTTGATGTGAGATGATGATTAAGAAATTGGTTGTCACCTCTCACTTTACTCATAAATTTGGTTTAGCTCGGTTTGGATACTTTTACCCAATTTTGAAAACACACTAACTTTAAATAATTGGATTAGATGGATTTCATTTCCTTTTAGAAAAACTGGTTGAATATTCACATGAGAATTGAACTGAATTCAGAATGAGAATGTGAGATTTAGGATACACTATATGATAAATACTGAAAATAAGATATTGGCATCGTGGACTCTCATTACTATTGTGAAAGAAGATTAGTTCTTCTGTACATATTTAACTAAATATGACTGTTAGGTGGATTAGTGCTTACCCTCAGAGAACTTAAAATGACATATGATCATAATAAACTTTTAAATTAAGTAATCTAGGCGCTTAAATTAATAATGGTTTGGGTATTATGAATTAAGGGTTTCATGGCATGATTCACTATGCATTCATATATAGTATGTATTTATATATATATTTGATTGACTGCGATTAGAGCTGGTCGTACACTATCAGGATAGCGTGTGCTATGAGATATAGTACACAATGGTGCCAATTGTTATATCTAGCGGGAATATCCAGTTTTGTATATTATATCTACGGGAATACCTGTTTTTGTATATTATATCTGTGGAATACCTGTTTTGTATATTATATCTGCGAGAATACCCTTTATGGTATATTGTATTTACGAGTATACCCTTTTTGTGCATTCATGCCATCGGGTTTACATTCGGTGTATTTTGGGGCAAAATGTAAAATATGTTTTAATTCAATTGATTAACAACATTGCTTGCAGCTTACCTTCTTGTCAAATTACGTCAATTTGGCCGACTACTTTTGGTGTATAGGTTCCATTATCAGTGCCAAATCGGAGGGTCAGGCGACGGAGGAGATTCCATCAGATGGCGGAGTTGTTAAGTAGAGTGCCGATGACATCATCTAAGGTATCCTAGTGTTGGCGCTGAGATCAAAATATCAGATTATGTAATCAGGCCATTTTTGGAGCCATTAGTTTATTCATTAAATTTATTTGTCTTGGAATTACAACTTTAATTATTATACTTCGAAGCACTTGCCTTGATTTTATTATTGTTGAGATTTGTTATATGGTTGGTATATAATACTCAGCTATGCAAATTATGGATTTCAGTTTCGCGTGTGATTATGGTTGCTTGATCACTAAGCATAGCCGCACGAAGAACTTCGAGCCACCCAGAATTGGGGCCCATATTGTTTATGTAAAAAAATTTTTTAATCGGCCATAATTCTTACACCCCTAGAATCAGGTTTGGATCCATCCTACTTTTAGAGGCGTGACATCTGCCCACCTTCAATAAAAAAAAACCATGAACAAAAAGGGTCTTTTAGAAATCCCAATGAGAAATTGAAAGAATAAATGAATGAGAGGGGATTTTTTACGAGAGAGAAACTCCTTTTGCATGAAAATGGAGAAGAGAGACGTTTGGGGGTTAGGGTTTGGGGGGTGTTTGGAATCGTAGAGAAAATAGAGAGGAGATCTGAACCGTGTGTTTGGGATCTAGCAAGGCGAGAAAGGAAGTAGCAATGGGTTCATTTGCATCCGAATCGTGTGTATGCATGGTTGATAATGTAGCTAAGTTGGTGGGACCAAATTAAGATGCTTCATGTGAGTGGGTTGTGTAAACTCAGCAAGGGCCCACCCACTCGTGATTTGAACCTTCAAGGCATCAGTGGGTTGCTCAAAAAAATTAAAATAAAAATTAAGAGGATTCATTTAGGACATTGTAAAGATTGAAGGCATAATATTGTGCTCATCATGTTATCAATTATGCATTCAATTTTATAGTATGATTATCAATTATGTATTCAATTTTATAGTAGGATGAAATCATGCAAAGTAAATTTGTGAATGTGCATTCAATCTTAATGATTGGGCAAATCCCATGGTGAGTTACAAGCACCCCACTCATTGGAAGTATGTTTCAGACCACTCTAGGGTAGACAAAATGGAGTTTTGGTGAAGTGGCCCAGTTGGTGGTATATTCATAGCATGACATTAATATATGAATTCTTTAAATATTCAAAATTAAAAAAAAGTAACAACACAGCACCTAAAAAATGTGAAAAATCAAAATATTATAATCCATCAGTACCAACGTAATTGTCACAAAATCTTCAATTCAACTTAAAAACCAACTTAATCAACCATAAAAAAAATTGAATTCAACTTAAATTTGAATTATATCAGCTAAACAGATTTTTTAATTAACTCACATTAATATATAATTTGAAAAAACACCAAACAATCTATTATCCATGAAAGTCTACTAAATCAACAACATAAAATTTTCAATTCATCTCAAAGTTTTAACTCAATCAACCAATCACCTCAATCACTAATAGATAGTGTGAGCTGTGAGATTAATTAACAAGCACAATCCATGATGGGTTTTAACATGCATACCCAAACCCACACCAAATTGGTACCAAGCCTGTCCATAAAAAGAGTGGGTTGGGTTGGGTCCTAATTTAAGCCCGACCCATTTTTACATAACCAAGGATGGAGTGGAGAGTTAAATTGGAGTGGAATTTGACCTAAGGTTAAAATAAGGATGGGAAATTTCCTTTTTGAGTGATTTGGACTCTATATGTGGACCCCAATGATGAACTTATAGCATAGAATTAGACAAGCAAGTTTACTGAACCAGTTAACTCAAACTCTGAACTCTAACTTCAGATTAGATAAATCAAAGCAATTGGATTAAATAAATCTAAGAAAATCAAATGTACTTACTCTACAACATATTTTCAAATTAGGTTAAAGTCTGGAATTATGAATTGTGAACATGAATGTGTCAAATTGTGAACCAGGTAACTTGACAGTGACACCTTCAAGTCCATATAGCTTGAAAATATAGTAAATAAATAAGTGCAACAGGAGGTGAGTGACGAGTTAATAAATATCCCATTATTTCCTAATGGAACCAATATTATTTTGTGAGGCCTTGTAATGCATATCTAAAAAACAACTATCCAAAGATAGTTCTAATAAAAAATCATTGAAAAAGATTTCTTAAGCTTTTTTATTATAAAAAAAACATCTTGTATTGAGAAGTAAAAAATAATCAAACTTTCATCGAGGGCTAACTTTGACCGATGCTACATATACGTTTTAGAGTCCAACGTTCAAATGGCCGTCGCTAAAATTAAATTTTGCCCTCGCCTCCACTGGTTGCCGCTATAAATTCGACACTAAAAACTTAATACAGTCTTGCCAAGAGTTAGCGCCATCATAAAATGATTTTTACGGAAGCCATACTAATTGTTGTTCCAAGAGGTTAAAAAAAATTGAGTTTGATTTTATAAAAAATTAACTACTATGCCCGACGCGAAGAGTGCACTGGCAAAAACATCTTAACTACTATGCCTGACACCCTTTTGCGCTGGCAAAAATAATTTCAAAAATTTGTAAAAAAATGCAAATTGAAAAAGAGTTGCAATTTGCTAGCAATTTAAATAATTCACTGGTAAAAATATAACCTTTGCTGGTGAAAAAAAAAACCATTAGTTAAGAAAATATAGAAATTTTGGTGACATTTTATTCCACTGGGAAAAGTCCAGCTACTGTTGGCAAAATATTTTTTTTTTCGCTGGAAAAAGGTTACTTTGCTTAGTGTTTAAATCTTGTGCCAAGAAAGGACGTCAATAAAAGTGTAAATTCTTGTAGTAAATTTGCAAAAAAAAGTTGGTTAGAATTAAGAATCGTTCGTTCGAACAAATGTGGCATGAATTAAAAAGTTTTGTCTAAAAACATAGTTCGTTCGAACCAAAAAGCACTTATTCAAACGAAACATGTAGAAAACCCAGCCAATTTGCATGAATCATTTTTCTTTTTATGCTGGGACTATCTGCTTGAGCCCTGATTGGATTATATCCTTAAAACATGAATTAGGGCTTATGAAAAGATATCTTAGAAAAGCCCTAAGCATCCAATCTAATTATTCAAAGTAGAGAGTATCTATTAGAGATTTTCTTCTTCTCTAGAGCATCAATTGGAGAATTGTGCTGACTTGAAGAGCATCTAGAGATCGTTTCATCTACTATTTGTGGAAGATCCGTTTGCCTTCTGGTTTCAAGGTGGTTTGATTTGTTTGTCTTGCGAATTCAAGATGATATTGATTCAAGCATGAGGAATGTGGAGGGTTAGTGAACAAGGATGTTATCAGCAAGTGATAATACAACAGTCCTTAGGTTGTAGTGAATTGGAAAAGCTCTGTGAGTATCATGTAACTATTCAATTCATAATGTTTGGCTTTTCCTTGTATTGGGTTTCCACATAAAAATCATGTCCCTTATTTGTGTAGTTGATTGATTTTCAATCCCTTTATATTTTTGTTATTGTTATTACTGCACTCTAGAAGTCAAATTGAGACCTTGAACCTTTCAACTTTGGAGGTTCTAAAAAACCTTCAATTCTCATAAGAACTTCGAAGTTAAGTGTGCTCGAGTGGGAGCAATACAAGGATGGGTGACATTCTGGGAAGTCTTCATGCAAGGACGACTTTGTCTCCCAATGGGTATGATGTGAGGCCTCGGATCAAAAGGCACCCCATAGTACTTCGGTCTTAAGGGGGTATAGCATGTCGATCAAAGGTCCACCTAGCGGACTATGGTTTCAAGGTCCGGCATCAGCAAAGGGTTGTTCGGATCTCTAGCTTATAAATCAAACCCCGTGTTAACTTAATAAGATGCATTTTAAAGTCATGTAGATCGGATCTCATAAGAACTCCAAAGTTAAGCATATTCAAGCAGGAGCAGTACTAAGATGGGTAACCTCCTGAGAACATGGGTTAGACTGGGAATTGGCAAAGGGCCCCCCTAGAAATTGTAGATAGACACTTTTAAATTTTGTTAAACCCTATATTTGATAAGAGTTTTATATGTTTTCTTAGATATGGCCACCCCAAAACTTTCTTTTTTACAGTGGCCCCCCCAAGGAAATTTTTCTGGTTCCGCCCTTGGTACATCTGCTGAGAAGTCTTTGAGCATGCACATGGGGCATAAAATATCATTTTTAGTTGGGTGGAACTAGGACACAATAAACAAGCCCATTTGGATTAACCATTCTCTATGCATTCCAATTCCATGTTAACCACCAAGCCCATTTCATGCAATCACTTTCTAATGTATTCCAATCCAATGTAAGCAAATATTCCCGTTCCATCAATGGGGTTTCCTGTGCATTCTAATTTCATGTAAACAAATAGGTACATTTGACATTAAACGCCCATGTTTTCCGATTCCAAGTGAGCAAATGGGCGAATCTAAATCAATTACTTAGTATATATTGCAATTCCATATAAACAAACACGCCCATATGAATTAATTACTTCCTATGTCTTCCATTTTTCATAATAACAAACAGGCCCATTCCATCAATAAATTCTTATATATTCCAATTCAATTCAACCAAAGAGGTCCATCCTCGTGAGCAAATATATCCATTTGATAATAAATTCTTTTTTATTGGGTTTGGAGTATTTGACAACAAAACCTTATGTATTTCAATTCCACATAAACAACTAGGCCCATTTGATAATGAATTATCAAATATTCATTTTAATATAGATTTCAACTACATGTAGCCAAATAAGCCCATTTGAAAAGGCCCATTTGAATGCAGAGAGATAGAGAGAAAGAGAGAGAGAGAGAGAGAGAGAGAGGGAGATTCTGCAATGCCTACATCAGAGACAAGACTTGCTCTATACACAATCCTCAAAAAGAAGCGTAATGAATCTAAAACCTGCGCAACCGTTGATTTGTGTATTCTATCTTTGGAGCATACGCACCAACATTTACACTCGTTCATTTACATACATAATTAAGTGCAAACATTGCACCCGTGTAATTGTTGCACCTGTATGTTGTAAATGGGTGAAACTAAACATCCCAAAAGAAACCATGGCTATAAATATCTTTGATGACTTTCCAAATGAGAATGTTTTGTTTTATGAACTTCAAGACTTATATTCTTCATCCCACAATGTTTGAAAAATATCCTTATATTGCTTAACGTTTGCTTGACAACCTATGGTAATAATTAAATAGAAAGAAGAGTTTCACATGAACTTTTCAACTTTTTTTAAGAAAAAGACATAAATTTCAAAATTTTTCAAATTAATTCCTAAATCTTTAAAAAAAAATTTCAAGAGAACAAAAGGGCCCCTCATTAAGTATGGGCCTAGCCAGTGTAGGTTTTAGGGAACCCGTCACAAAATGGTCCCTCATTAAGTACGGCCGAGGATATGGTATGTGCAAGACTCTAGTGCGAGAAGAGTCCGCTCCCAGGAATGCCTCTCGCAGCCGCAGGCAGTCCCAGCCCTGTCGTAAAGCACCGTGACCCAATTCTCACCAAAAGGAAAAAGAGCAACAAGATCTCTGCCAAATGTCCCGAGTGGACCCCACGCGCATGTGTGGGCATCTACTCCCACGCCACACAAAACCGGAAACACCCCACTAGATATATATATATATATATATATGCAACGACGACATTTCTTCTTCCTTCGTTTCCTCTCTCTTTCTTATCATCTCTCGCTCGCTTTCTTGCAACTTCTTCTCCCTCTCTGCCCTACCATGAAAGAAGAATGCCGAGACGACTCAGACGGCTGGGTCGACGACGCGCTCCAGACCAATTTCATGGTGGCCAACATGCTGATGCGGCTCTCCGGCAGCGGACGACCGCCGCAGAAGTGGCTCCGGCGGCTCCCTCGTTCGAGACAACACCACCCTTTCAGCGCCACCGCACGTGTCAAGGAGCTCCAACAATCGGCTCGAGCCAGCCCAACCACGCCGCTCTGTTTCAGCCGCTCCTCCTCTCCCAGCGCCTGCGACGAGCACACCCGACCCGCCAAGCGAGCCCTACACGACGGCTCTGATAAGCCCCCCGCACGTGCCGAAAAGGTTCGTTTCTTCTTTCTTCTCTTCTTGTGTTTTTTTTTTTTTCCTGCGATTTGTTTGGTTTCTTGGTTTCGGTTTCTCTTGTTTTTCGCTGGTTCTCCTTTTTCCGATGGACGAAACTGCCCTTGAAGTGGTGGAGATCCATCTCTTTAGATTTTTCGGTCAGTGCTTTTTCTCTCCATTTTCTCCTTTCCTTCGCTCGCATCTCTTTTTATTTGGCCGAAAATACCCCTGATGAAGTTGGTTTTTTCCCCCTGAAGATGGAACTTCTCTTGGGTTTTCTCGAGGGGTTTTGACCAAAATACCCCTGAATGTTAACCCCTCTTGACTCCATTATTCCGAGAATCCGAGGGTTAGTTTTTGTCTTCACGCGAAGAAGATATGGAGTTGTTTCTCACCTTCTCATCCTCTTTTCTCTGATGTTTCTACAATAGGTTCAAGGAAATTCCCAGCTCTGCTGCAAATGACCAAAGTGCCCTGGAATTCCCTCTCACAGTTTTGAGGAGCCAAAACACTCAAACCTCTATACATATTTTTTTTTTTCTCTTTTGCAACAGTTTATTATGTTGAATCTATAGGTAGGGGCTCATGTGGAAAGTGGAGGAGGGATGATAGCTACTTAGGAGGTGTGGTTCGCGTGGTGGAGTGGGATTGGTGGGACTCGCATGAGGGGACGGGGGACATGGGGTGCCTTCTGGGGTTTGGTTAGGTCTGTGTTTGGTTTGGTGTCAGACGTCTAGTGGCATTGACAGTTGCAACTTGCAAAAGTGCAAACGCGCCGGTTTGTAGAGTTCTACAATGGATTCCCTATTTTTCTGTCCTTTACTTTGTCGGTATTTGGTGGTTTTCTCTCTTCCTCCTCGAAGCCCCATTCTTCCCCAAGACCGGCACCATTCAATGCGGCGGGCCTAGTGTGGCAGAGGACGAGAGATCCTGGCCGTAAACCGATCTTGTGGGTCCATTAGTCTGACAATCCTAGCTGTCTAATTCGGTGTAGGATTCTTCTTTGATGGGTGGGTGAAAACTGAAGCCGTGGCTTGTGGGTCCATAGAGATTTTGGGGCCTTGGAAGAAGCCGTTTAACAAAATGATTCTACACTCTCTGACCTTCCAATGCGATAGGGGTTTGTTGCTATTTCATTATTTAATTCACAGGAACAAAATTGGTGTGTTTATTTTTGGTAATCGCTCGTTGATTGGTAGTTTCCTTCGGTATTATTATATAGAAGCATAGTTTCAATATTATATGTTTTAACAAAAGCGAGAAGGGTTTGTGATGAGAGGCCCTTTGACGTTTTGACTTTTGACCGTCTCCAGCTGGGGCTGTAAATGGGCCTGCATTTGAAAAAGAAGTAAATGAGGGTTATTGTGCGTCGGTGACTCTCCCCTGGTTTTAGATAGCTTGTTGAGTTGATCCAAGACGGCTACAGAATTGACTTTCCGGTGCAGATTCCTTATAGTCAAAGGACTCAAGAACGATCTCTCGATCTCTCTCTCTCTCTCTCTCTTTTCTTCTTTTCTTGGTAGAACACGACTGCTGAAATCATTGTTTTATGTACGCACCCATGTTCCAACCAGCTTATCAACCGCTTGGGGAGCCTTATTACCTGTTATTACTGGGATTGGAACTGGTCAGACGTGCTCAACTTCCCTAGCATGGTTACCTACGAGTTGACTTGGGCGAGTGAGAAGTAAGTTTTTTGAAGTATAGGTATAAAGGTCGGGCCTAAACTAGTCCAGATATTGCTCATGTATCCAGTCCATCCAAATGCTAAAAGTCAAAACTGGATCAGTCCATTTAACATAGAAACTTAGCGGATGAAGTAATCTCAGATTTTGTGGAGGACTCATAATTTTCGTCTGAGGAATGCAGATCCAAACTGGCAATCGGGTGTTGGGAACAACTCTATTGGGTTTATGTCTTTTATTTAGACTAGGTTGCTTTATTAGGTTGGCCAATTACCAAATGCAGAGTCATATTTGGGTAATTGTATTGTGGCTTTTTTAGGATTAAAAAGATTTTTTATACACCTAGAAAGTATGAATTATATTGTAATGTAATATGAAACTCTAAACAGTGTGTGAGAGGTGAGAGCACTCTTCTCTGATAGTGTTAGAGATTTTCGAATCATGTGTGGTTAAGGAAAGTAGGGTTTCTTTTTCGCCGAACTAGGCGAGTTTACTGACTCACGTAAAATTTTTGACTTGATTTTTCTTCTTGTCTGGTTTAATAGATTGTTGATTGTGGTGTCCACACTTCCGTATACATTCGCACAACAAGTGACGTTAGCGCTGCATTTATTAGAGCGAGGTTGAGATCCTCGGTTCCGAGAGAGGTGGAGATAATCAGGTTTTGTGGGATGGAGATCACTCGAGTTTCAGAGCCTAGGGGTTCCTAGGGTTGGAGGTGGGAGTCGTGCACGGTCGACGACTGAGATCGAGGTTGGATCTTAGGATCGGGATTCGTTGGGTTTGCCGGAGGATAGAGAGTTGAAAGGGCTCGCTATTCAGTAGAGATCTCAGAGGTTAGGATCTCTACTGGACCACACAGGTTTCGTTTCCATTGTCTAAAATAAAGACTGGCTCTTGGTTTGCAGAGTGCGGAGGGTTCCCTAATTTGTAGCGGGCAAGGGTTGTTATTGGTTCTTGGCATTGATTAGAGAAGATCTAGCAGAGGAATCTAGACTCTTTGCATCCGGCGCAATAGGCACCAGAAGAGGACCGGGGGGGGGGGGGGGGGGGTTGGGTTGTTGTGGGGGTGGTGATCTTTAGTGGGCAACAACATCTGTTCAACTTGGGTTGCTGTTGTTGGAGCAGTCGCCGTACATGTTAAAGCACTAGAGAAGAAAGTTTACTGTTTCTCAGAGCGCACCAAAACGGTGGATCCGTACTCCCTTGCTTACTAAGCATAAACAAAACAGTGGATCCTTACTCCCTTGCTTACTATCACCCATTCTTGCCAGAGAAGAAAGCCCAATCAGCAGTTGCCGCTGCCGCTGCCGCCTCGCTCTTGTTGCCAGATTTTGGCAATGACGACCGACGCCACTGCTCCCCATCATTGAGGAGAAAAGTCGAACACAGGTTTTGGATTTCTCTTTCGTCCTGGTTCTAGGAATAGAGGAATTGAAGAAGAAAGAAGAGAAGCGGCTGACATCAGCACTAGGTTAGCAGAGGTATGGTCAAAGGGGTTTATTCGGGGATCGATGCCAGAATTTGTTTATGAAATATTTTTATCATCTTAAGTCTCATCGAAGATCCATTGCACCTATGGACTCTTTGGGAGCATATCTATACAATTGTAGAAGAATATTGGTAGTTCAATGATCAATGGGGAAGTTTCACTGATCGGAGTGAAGAAAACTATTTCTATGATATTAGAGCCATTTGGAGTTAGATTACAGATACCCTTTTTCTAGCAGGCTAGTGGTGACGAGATATACAACATGGTACCGATATTTGAAACAAAGAGAAAAGAAAATGATCCTTACTTGCCTAGCTGGAGAAATTTGGATCTGCATACCTTACCATAACAAGTTTGGTCTTGTTTGCAGGAAGAGTTAAGGTATGAGAAAAAAGACATGAATAGGTCAGGTTCGAGTCAACATGACTTATTGTAAAAGCAAGCTCGGTCAGTAGGAGTTGCTGACATCATCAAAGTCAGTGGGAGTCGCTGACATCTTCAAGGAAAGGTCAAGTCAGGTCAGATTTGACCAAATTAAAGAGTATTTGTAGATTCAAACGAAGGTGTTTGTTTGGAAGGCACGTATTGCTAGATCACATGTGATGCCATTCATCTTATCAAAGCCCAAGCTAGCCTAAAAGCAGTTAGAGCTGATGCCATGCCCTTATTAGTACAGATCAAACAGGGTTTTTGACTAATCGGAGATAGGGATTTATACTAGGTCAAGTAGGGCTTTTGACTACTTGGAGGCAAAGATTCTTCTACAATTGTGGAGTCCTCTGGACTCAGAATGCCGTTCCATTTTCATTTGTCTATTTGTGGTGATTGAATCATTACCATGATGTTGAAGTTGAGGCAATTTGATGGCCCAATAGTGAGTGATTTAGAAATTGACATCACTCAAACTTGTCAAATGGATTCAAGCATCAAGTTCAAGGTGGAGTTTGACGAGAAAATGAATTTTGTCCAAAGTTCAAGTGTTAGTTCAACATGTCAAGAGTGTTGAATAATGGAGATTACGCCATTGGTGTAGGGACTTTCCATTCAACAAGGCATGAGAATACATTGTATGACATTCATGTGGCTTAAATTGTGTGGAATATAAGCCAAAGTGGAGATTGTTAGGTTTATATATTGCATTCCGGTTTGATCGGGTTGGTTCATTAAGTTAGCCAATGACCAGGTTTAAGGTCATCGGTATTTTGGTAATTGTGCCGGAGCTTTTTTGGGTCCTAGGCCAAGAAAGTGTAGATTATATATTGAATAATTTATGATAGTTGACTCTGTGTGAGAGAGGTGAGAACTCTCTTCCCTATGGGTGTCGAAGATTTCTGAACCGAATGTGGTCTAGTGGAGAAAACAGAGTTTCTTTCCCGTGGACATTGGTGAGTTTGCTGAATCACATAAAATCTATGTGCTTGATTTCTCTTCTTGTGTGACTTGATTGATTGTCGATTACTGTGTTCCACACTTCTATATAAACGCACACAGCTATTGGCATTAGAGCCACAACAAAACCTAGGATTTTTATATAGATTTTGGGGTTAACACAAGATTTTTATGTGAAGTTTTGCAATATCGCGAATACTTTCATTATAGTTTTAGAAGCAGACCATGGTCCAACCAGTGCAACTGCGGCTACATGGATGTTCATGTCTTGGGTCTGCCCATAGTCAGATTGATGGATATGTTTGAGATGATCAACTTGGGCTGTGTGCAATCAGGGCCCTAGATCCGCTATTGGGTCAAACACAGGCCTGGATCTAGACCTAACCCAAGAACTTCCAATATATGTGTTCACTCAGATACCTGCACTCGCTCTACATCAGTCCCCGTAGATCCAACGGGCGGCTGTGTTTAGTTTCGTTGACCAAATACACACCTCTTATGAAAATATTACTGACCTTATTTACTGTTTATTGATTCCTTGTTGGACCCTTTGAGCAGGATCCCTCATGTAGATTGACCTATTCATGTATGCTGTGGGTCCCAAAACGGAAGAGAGTTTGGTGCCTTTTGCGTCACCAACCAAGCATCAATGATTGATGATCATCGTTGTTAGCCTGATGATTTGTTGTGACTGCAACTGGGAACCGAATCCATGTTGGTTTTCAGTTACTTAGGGTGATTGTTGTGTTTTTAGTTGATATCAAAATTCTCTTTTTATATTTTTATTTTGTGGGGGAACTAATACCTACTATGTTTTCAGATGGGTGGAAGCAAAACGGATATGGGATTGAAGACAAGGACCAAAAAGAAAAAGGTAACATATTTATTTATTTATTTATGATTAGGAGAAGAACAATGGGAATTGGTGGGTCAGGATTTTTACTGCTGCTTAATTCAATTGAATGGAATGTTTCACATTTAATGCTTGATTTCAACTACTGGTTGCTGCAGACCATTGCTGAACTGAGGGAAGAAGAAAATTCATCACTAATGGATAGGGAGGAATTGATCAGGGTATGTTTTAATCGGTCAGTTCTTGTTTCCTCAGTTTATTAATTGGCAATTGACAGATGATTCTTACTTTAATCTTCTTTTGTCAAACAGGAGGTAGAGATTCTACAAGCAACTTACAAAGATCTGATGCTTAAGAATGAGAAGCTGAAGAAACTAAAGGTGATTACAAACTTCTCATCAAATTTAGAAATTTGTCAAAAACCAGTAATATCATGCACCTTGTGCGGAGGCCTTTCTGTGGAAAGGTGTTTCCATGATATCGTTTTTCATTGATTTAACATGATAAAAAAAACAAATTTCCTTGATTTTCCTAAATTGTCTCTCTCCCACATCATTTTTTTTCCCTTGATTTCTTTATATCAAATACTTTAACATAATGCAGTCCTAACGGATAATGATTATCTAAAGTGGAGACCCACATGGGTATGTGGTCATCGAGAGCCACACTTAAGCCCAATAATTCTAAGTGGCACTTGTATGGTCAAAATCCAGTCATAGGATTACAGGTTATATTATATATAAAAATCTCCTTTATTCTTTATTTTACGTGATCAATCTCCTTTCTTGAGTCCTAAGAAAGCCTGCAAATGAAGACTACAGTATGTTCTTTAGCCTTAGATTTGGATCATGGCCGGGCCAGAAGACTGATCTAGTTAACCCGAAATACCAGGCATAACGACTCGCCCCAACATGCAAGTACAATGGTTCGACTTCCATAGCAACCATTTCACGACGTGGATGGCAGACTTTCTCGTATGTACGAAAGAAGTAATTGAAACGAGAATATAATCATCTAATAAGCATCATAGACGGTACCAACTAGTAGAACTAAACCAATCATCCTTCATCCTTGTTCTTTCTAGTTGTATTTGTGACTCTAACTCGGCCATCTCTTTTTCTTTTTCAGTGTTTTAATTTTTTTAACAACCAAACTCAGCCATTCCTTTACATCTTAAGAAAACGATAAAATTTGAATGCCTTTTTCTCCCCCTTTTTTCGTTCTCGACTGAGATCAAAAATAAGATGGGAAGAAAGAACATTGCATCTAATATACCTTTGTTTTCTGCAGCTGGATTTGGAGTCTCGATTAGCAGCAAAGGCAAGCATCGGCACATCTTCTGATTCTCCGACAGTGTTGAAGGCAAGCATCATCACAGCTTCGGATCTTCCGCCAGCTATTAAGACTATTGGCCTTCCTGATCTGAATCTACTCCCTCCTGAGTAGCGTGGTGAGCTGAGTTGAGCTGATCTACTAACAAACGCTCCTAACCCAGGCAGAGCAATCAATCATGAGTGTCTATGGGGTCCGTCCATACAGATAGTTCAGAGGCTGAATCCTCTCCTATGAGCCAATTGCAATTGCAGTCCAGCACTATGGCTACACTTGGGCCCACCTTCGATTAATGCTGCTCCTTTCTGACTCCTATACCCGTTTGGCATCATGCCCAATTTTATACTTAGCGAACTTAATACTCACCATTTCATAGAATCTCAACAAAAAAAGTCTATGGTTAGAAGATAATTAAATTTTATGCTGGTTAAATCAAGTGGTAGGATAGTATGATGGGGCTAATTTTTTATGTGACCCTTATCCATGCAGAAGACCTTTCCATCTATCCTTTCCTTGATGATAGAAGTGCATCGAAGTTGGTCCCCAAGTTGGACTGAATTCTTGTAGTTTAGAGACCTTAACTTTGTTGTCCTTGATTCTTTCTTTCTGTACCTTTTGTTATTAACTAATTGTAGAGGACTTATGAGCAATTTTTTATTTTATTAATCAAATGTCTTACAGTTAATTCTCTTTCTTTGTGAAGTAAGAAAATAATTTTCTTTCTCAATTTTTATCTTCCTTGGATGTATTGATTTTTGTTTGAAGATGGAGGCTGGTTTGACCAGTTGTCTCCATGTTTTCTTGCCGTGGCCCTGAATATGATGCTACTCTCACTCTGGTAAGCTATGCTTGTGGTACAGTCCACAGTGGAGTGGTTGGTTTGGCCCGTACTAACACAATGCTGTAGGAAAGAATAAGAGGATTTTACCCAAAAATATCTGTTAGATGTGCATTAAATATGATTAAGTCCAATTTTTTAATATGTAAGAATACGATCCATGGGGCCTAATTATGTGCAAAAAGATTTTTTTTTTTTTTTTTACAAGCATGGTTGAGTGATGCTAACATCATACATAGAAAAAAAAATGCAGAAAAGAAAGAAAGAAAGGAAGAAGAAGAGAGAGATGAAGAAAGGAAGAAGAAGGGAGAGAGGAAGAAGAAGAAAGGAAGAAAATGAAACGAGAAAGAAGAAAGGAAGAAGAGGAGAGGAACAAATGAAGAAGAAGAGAGGAGAAAGAAGAGAAGAAAGGGGGAAAAAAAAAAAGAAACCCTAATCACTTCCTGTCTTCTTCTTCTTCTTACTTTCCTTCCTTTCTTCCTATCTCTCTTTTTCTTCCTTTCTCCTCTCTTTTCCTTTCTTTACAATTTTTTTTTCTGCAGGGCTAAGTGATGCTTTTCTTTTTTTATGTAGGGTTGAGTGGGATCTGGTAAAAAAAAAAACGTAGAGAAGAAAGGAAGAAGAAAAGAGGAGAAAGAAAAAAGAAGAGGAGAGGAAGGAAGGAAGGAAAAGAATAAAAAGAGGAAAGGAAGAAAGGCAGGAAAGGAAGAAGAAGAGGAGTGGAAGAAGGGAAGGAATTGAGGGTTTTTTTTTTATAATCTTTCGTCTCTTCTTTGTGCTCTCTTCTTCTTCCTTTCTTCTTTCTCCTCTCTTTTTCTACCTCTCTTCTTCTTCTTTTCTTTCCTCTCTTCTTCTTCTTTTCCTTCCTTTCTTCTCTCTTCTTCTTTATTTTTCTCTCTTCTTTCTCCTCTCTTCTTCTTCCTTTCTTCTTCTTTCTTCTCTTTTCTTCTTTTCTTCTTGGCATTTTCTATTTTATTTTATTTTTCTTTCTATGTACAATTAGCATCACTCAGCCACACATGCTAAAAAATTTTTTTTTTGCACAAGATTAGGCCCCATGGACCCAATTCGTGCACATTGAAAAATTGGTTTTAATCGTATTTAATGCACATTTAATGAGTTTTTTCCGATAAAATCCTCAAAGAATAATCAATGAGTTATTCTCCAAGCCAAAACCTTGGGGATAAGAATTCACATGGATCAAAATTTTCTTGATCTCATACTAAAGACACAACAGTGAGAAAACTTCAATGAAAAATTTTATTAATCATTGAACTTATCCCTAATGAGGGATTACAATCCTTTATATAAGCTCCATGCTCTACCTATAATTTGAAAATAAATTTAATTAAAATCAACACTAAATCAATGAAGATAAAAATTTCTAATTAATCTAATAATTATTTCTAAAATTTAGCTGCTACTAGAAAATAAGAAATATAGACTTGGATAGCAATTTGCTGGAAACACCTAGAAATCTTTCGAAATGGGCTCTAGTCGGCTTGAGCCTAGTGGGTTGGGCTGGCCTGCATCACATACACATAATTTAATTTGGTTTATTTGTCATTTTTCCTTTGGCAGCCTTCTCTTAGTTTAAAGTTCCTTTTTGAGAAGATCTTCTAGAGATATGTAAGTAGTAAACTTACCAAGTCACAGCCCACTTGCAAAGAAGCTGTTGCCTTTGTTCTGATAATATTAGGCTGACCTGATGGTGGACCTTGTCTTTGTAAGAGAAAGGAAAATGCTGGTGTCTTTGGCTTGAGTGGGGTCTTCAATTTTAAAGAAGTCCGACCCAGTGGAAAGGTTGGATTGCTTTAATAGGATTCGGGATGGCAATGGGGTGGGTTTGGTATAAGTTGGGGTAAATCCAAATCTGTCCCTTCTCAAATTCATCTCTTCCAAACTTGCTGTGCTCTGTGATGGATCATTTATTGCAATACCAAACCCACCCCGTTTAAGTGGGTCGAGTCAAATATAAAGCTTAAAACTTTTAAAATATGTAAAAATAGATGCCTTATGTTAATTTAAAAAATCACATGCACCATATGAATTTTATTTATTACTTAGAACTAAGTATATACATATTATATATTCGAGGCAGGGTGGGCTAGGTCAACAAGACCCCAACTCGCCCTATATAAAAGGAAAACCACTACCAAATCCGCACCTAATAGGCGCGGGGCAGGGCAAGCAGGGCAGGTCTCCTTTATACCCGATCAATTGCTGTTCCTAAAAAGGATATAGGTAGCTGTGGCAAGGGTATCCCCTTTTCTCAGGCCTAACTCAGACCTGACCTTTGGAAATATACTCTAGGTACTTGTTTGGACCCATTTAACTTTTGGGTCTGGATCCAAGTCCGTGTGGTTCTTCTAGACCCAAGGTTTGTACTAGAAGTGTGTGCATATTTGACAATTATAAATACTTACATCATATCATTATCATCATACCAAAGCCTTGTCTCAACTATACTGGGTCGGGTATATGAATTTTGGTTGTTCATTTAGATTTATCATGTAAGTTACATGTTTTAAGATATATTTTTACTACTTTCATGATCAACTTCCTTTTTTACTTACCTCTTTTTTTCAGTAGGCCATCAGCATGCATAGCACAAAAATTTTTTAACCAGCGTGATTGCCAATGTGCATTGGATATGTCCAAATCCTTTCAAACAAGTCTCTCTTATATTATCTCCCAGTGATGTCACCCTTAAATGTTCTCAAAATTATTCATTTTTAATTTAACCCTTAAATGTTCTCAAAATTATTCATTTTTAATTTATCCTTCTTAATTTTACCATATATCCACCTCAACATTCTCATATTTGTTATATCCAATTTTGTGCTTATGTTAATTCTTGATTGATCAATATTCTACTCATAGGTCATAACTGCTCTATGGCACTAATCGTTGTTCTTTAAAAAAATTTCCTTTAATCTTATTGGCACGCCGATTACAAAGTGTTGGCCATGTGGGTCTAGATCATTAGTGGGTTCAGTATTTGGGGTGATTTTCCTAATGATATTAGGAATTTCCTGTTTTATCAAACAGTAGTTTTCTAATAGGTTAGGACTTTCCTTTTTCTTGAGATAGAGTTCTTGGGGGATAATGATGTAATGGTTATATATATGATGTAATCTGTAACCCTAGAGAGAGGCTGAGAGTGGCTGAGATTCCAAGGCTGTGGTTTCACAGATTGGAGGAGAACCTAGTGGAAATTGGTTTCTCGTGGACGTAGGCATCTTTGCCGAACCACGTAAATCTCTTGTCTTCTAGTGTGGTGATTGTTTGATCTTGGCTGCCTTTGCACACACGCGCACAACAAGTGGTATCAGAGCGATTGATTGTGCGTGGAAGATCAACAGGAGGAAGAGATCAGACGAGATCTCTGTGTGGGCCATGTGAGAAACACGATTTCTCTGTTACAGAGAAATTGGTTTCTGCAATTGCTGGAAAAAGAAGACAGAGAGAGGGTTCTCAGGTTCGGTTGCTGGACATCTTCGTCGGAGAAAAGGGGGTTGGTCGTCGGATTTTCTGAGACGAAGATAGGAGGAAGATTGAGAAAGAAAAAAAAAAATTTTTTTGTCAGGGTCGCCGCTGCCAGCCGCCGCTGGTAGCCATCGTCGCCGGTCCCCGCCAACTCGCCGCCGTCGCAGTGTGACTCCACCAGTCGCCGGACCAGTCCCCCGGAGAAGACACAGACGATCGCCTGCGTCAGCGTCTGCAACTGGGTTGCAGAAGGCGAGGTTGAAGACGACCCTGTTTTGGGTCAGTTGGGTCTCGGGTCGGGTCCGTTTGACCTGACCCGTTGTGAAGAATAAGCCCAGCAGCGCGTGCATGTTAGTTCAGGTTTCAGGTTGGGTCAGGCCCAACCCGTGGTAAAAGCCCAGCCCAGCAGCACTAGTGCAGGCAGGTTCGGGTCGGGTTGACCTGAACCCGCACGCAGTCGGTCCAGCCCGTTAGCTGCCGCGCAGACGTCAGCAGCGTAATGTCCTCAGGCTGACGTCAGCCCACGTCATTGGACAGATGGTCAACGGCCAGAGTTGACCAGATTGACGGCAGAAATTTGTTTCTGCGATATCTTGATCATCCGACGTCCGATCGAAGATCCGTTTGTGCCTACAGACTCGTTTCGAGCAGATCTACGTGTTAGTGGAAGAAAATTGACTATTTGACAGTCAACAAGGAGTTTGACCAAATCAGAAGCGCAGAAAACCGTTTTTGCGATATCGGAGCCATCCGGAGTCGGATTTCAGATCCGTTTCTTCTATCGTGCTCGTGTTGACGAGATCTACAGCTTGGTGCAGGAGTTGAGGTCAATGTTAGTTGTTTGTTTTTCCTGTTACTTAATTTGATTAAGATGGAGAACAATACTATCAACATTACCATGGTTAAGCTCAACTATTCCAATTGGTTGATCTGGAAACCGAAGATGGAGGATATTCTCTATTGTAAAGACCTCCATGATCCCGTTGAAGGGGATAGTGCCCAACCGAAAGATATGAAAGATGCTGACTGGAACAAGTTGCATAGAAAAGCGATTGGTTACATTAGACAGTGGGTTGATAATAGCATATTTCACCACGTGTCAAATGAAACCAATGCAAATACCCTTTGGAAAAAGCTAGAAGCAATGTATGATAAAAAGACCTCAGCGAACAAAACCTTCTTGATCAGAAAGCTTGTGAACATGAAATTCAAGGATGGTGGTCAGATTGAAGATCACATCAATGAGTTCCAAAGTGTGGTAAATCAGTTAGCCACCATGAAAATGATCCTTGATGGTGAGATGCAAGCTTTATTGCTTCTGAGTTCTTTGCCAGATTCATGGGAGACATTGGTTGTTTCCTTGAGCAATTCTACTCCAGATGGTGTGTTATCTATGAGTCAGGTTACCAGTAGTCTACAGAATGAAGAAATTAGAAGGAAATCTGCAGGGACAGATAATGCACAGGCCTTTGTACTGAGAATAGGGGGAGGAGTAAGAGTAGAGGACCAAAAGGGGATCGTGGCAAGTCTAGAGGTGAATCACAGTCTAAGTCTAGCAATGAATAACAGAGCAAGAAAAAGTCTGTAAAATGCTTTTTCTGTGGCAAGATGGGCTACGTCAGGAAAAATTGTTTTACCATGAAAGAACAGAAAGGATCCAATAATGAGAAGAAGAATGACAATGATAACACTACAGCTACTTTGGAACAGGAAGTAGTAGTGCTCGTCGGCGATGATGATAAGTGTTTGAGTGTTGCAGATGGTCAGATTGAGTGGGTTGTTGACATAGCAGCATCTTACCATGCTACTCCCTGCAGGGAGATGTTCACGACGTACAAAGTAGGTGACTTTGGTACTGTGAAGATGGGCAACACGAGTAATTCAGAGATTGTTGGTATCGGTGATGTCTGCATTAAAACTGATATTGGTTACACGATGACGCTGAAAGATGTGCGCTATGTTCTTGATTTGCAGTTGAATTTGATTTCCGGGACTGCATTAGACCGTGCAGGTTATGAGAATTACTTCGGAAATGGCAGATGAAAGCTCATTAAAGGATCTCTTGTTATTGCGAGAGGAACGGCAGGTAATACTCTTTATAAAACACAATTAAAGCTGTACAAAGATGCATTGAATGCAGTTCAAGACAATTCCTCTCTGAATCTGTGGCATAAGAGGCTTGGTCATATAAGTGAGAAAGGCTTGCAGATGTTGGCAAAGAAGAATTTAATTCCTTGCTCCAAAGGTATATCCCTTGACCCTTGTGATTATTATTTGTATGGTAAACAACATAGGCTTGCTTTCTCTTCGACATCAAAATTGAAATCAAATATGTTGGATTTGGTATATTCTGATGTTTATGGTCCCATAGAGGTAGAATCATTGGGTGGCAATAAGTTCTTTGTCACGTTTATCGATGATGCATCCAGGAAAGTCTGGGTTTATCTGTTGAAATCAAAGGATCAAGTGTTTCAAATGTTTCAACAGTTTCATGTCAAGGTTAAAAGAGAAACAGGTAAACTCTTGAAGTGTCTCCGTTCAGATAATGGAGGAGAGTACACATCCAACCAGTTTAAAAGTTATTGCTTGAAGCATGGCATTCGACATGAAAAGATAGTTTCTGGTACTCCACAGCATAATGGTATGGCAGAGAGAATGAACCGCATTATTCTTGAGAAGATGAGATGCATGATAAGATTAACACGGTTGCCTAAGTCATTCTGGGGTGAAGCCATTCTGACTGCCGTTTATCTGATTAACAGATCTTTCTCAGTTCCTTTGAATTATGATCTTCCAGAGAGAAGATGGACAGGTAAAAATGTTCCCTATTTGCACTTGAAGGTGTTTGGGTATAAAGCGTTTGTACATGTACCAAAGGAGCAACGTTCCAAGTTGGACGATAAGGAAGTGAGTTGCATCTTTCTTGGCTATGGTGGAGATGAGTTTGGCTACAGATTATGGGATCCAGAGAAGAGGAAACTTATCAGAAGTAGGGATGTGGTTTTCCATGAAGACCAGTTCTTTGGAGATGTTGAGAAGATTGATAAGTCTTCTGAAAAAGTTGATAGAGTAGTTGATCTCACATCGACTCCTTCTCCGGTGTAGACTACAGGTGGAGAAGGTGGACAAAATGATCCGAATCGTGATGAGGCACAGGGGTTGCCAGATGATGAGGGTGTTAAGCAGGGGGAGCAGCAGTGTCCTCGAATTGAAACCACAGAACCTTAAGTTAGGAGGTCTACCCGAGAGCGTCAACCATCAACTAGGTATCCTGCATCCGAATATGTTTTGCTTACTGATGAGGGAGAGGCAGATAGCTTCCGAGAAGCAATGACTCATGCTGATAAATATGAATGGATGAAGGCTATGCAGGATGAGATGAGTTCTTTGAAGAAGAACAAAACATATGAGCTGGTGCAACTTCCTAAAGATAGGAATGTTCTGAAAAACAAATGGGTGTTCAAGCTGAAAAAGGATGAGAATGAGAAACTGGTGAAGCACAAAGCACGATTAGTGGTAAAAGACTTCGCACAGATGAAGGGTATCGACTTCAGTGATGTTTTCTCTCCGATTGTGAAAATGACTTCTATTAGAGTCGTTTTGGGTCTAGCCGCCAGCATGGACCTTGAGCTTGAACAGATGGATGTGAAGACTATGTTTCTTCACGGTGACTTGAAAGAAGAGATCTACATGACTCAGCCAGAGGGGTTTGAGGTAGAAGGAAAAGAACAGATGGTTTGTAAGTTGAAGAAGAGTCTCTACGGGCTGAAGCAAGCACCGAGACAATGGTACAAGAAATTTGATTCATTCATGTTGAGTCATGGGTACCGGAGGACAGCTGCAGATCATTGTGTCTATGTTCGTCGATTTATCGATGGCCGGTTCATCATCCTTCTTTTATATATAGATGATATGCTGATAGTTAGACAGGATAGTAAGTTGATTGGCAAGTTGAAGGAGGAGATGTCAAAGTCGTTTGACATGAAAGACTTGGGTCCCGCACGAACGATATTGGGCATGCAAATACGTCGTGATAGGAGTTCCAAGTAGCTGTGGTTGTCACAGGAGAAATATGTTGAACGAGTGCTCGAACAGTTCAACATGAAGAATGCTAAGCCAGTTAGCATACCTCTAGCCAGTCACTTCAAACTAAGCAAGCGCTTGTGTCGTACTACAGATGATGAAAAGGAACGGATGGCATGTGTTCATTACTCCTCTGCTATGGGGAGTCTCATGTATGCCATGGTTTGTACACGGCCAGACATTGCTCATGCTGTGAGTTTAGTGAGTAGATTTCTCGCAAACCCTGGAAAAGAGCATTTGGAAGCAGTGAAGTGGATCTTTAGATATTTGAGAGGTACTTCCAAGGTGTGCTTATGTTTCGGAGGTTCAAAACCAGTCATGGAAGGTTATACTGATGCTGATTTTGCAGGCGATCTTGATCGTCAGTTGTCGACTTCTGGTTATTTGTTTACTTTCGTAGGGGGAGCTATTTCCTGGCAATCGAAGTTACAGAAGTATACAGCATAGTCTACAACTGAAGCGGAATACATAACTGCTAATGAAGCAGGGAGAGAGATGCTTTGGTTGAAGAGATTCCTTCAAGAACTTGGTTTGAAGCAAGAAGAATATGTAGTTTACTGTGATAGTCAGAGTGCTATGGATTTCAGTGAGAATGCTACATATCATGGTCGCATGAAGCACGTTGATATCAAGTACCATTGGATTTGTGAGGTGATCGAGAAGAACTTCATGAAGCTGGAAAAGATTCATTCGGACAAGAATCCCTTGGACATGATGACCAAGGTTGTGTCTAAGGGAAAGCTAGAGCTGTGTTCAGAGTTGGCAGGACTGAACTCCCAGTAAGTTGTTAGGGCGTCTTCCCTATGATCTAGAGGGGGAGATTGTTGGCCATGTGGGTCCAGACCATCAGTGGGTTCAGTATCTGGGGTAATTTCCCTAATGATATTAGGAATTTCCTGTTTTTTCAAATAATAGTTTTCTAATAGGTTAGGACTTTCCTTTTTCTTGAGATAGAGTTCTTAGGGGATAAGGATGTAATGGTTATATATATGATGTAATCTGTAACCCTAGAGAGAGGCTGAGAGTGGCTGAGATTCCAAGGCTGTGGTTTCACAGATTGGAGGAGAACCTAGTGGAAATTGGTTTCCTGTGGACGTAGGCATCTTTACCGAACCACGTAAATCTCTTGTCTTCTAGTGTGGTGATTGTTTGATCTTAGTTGCCTTTGCACACACGCGCACAACACAAAGCACTCTAAAAGCAAGTCTCCACTTCAATTTTCTCACTTTTATCCTATATTTAACACATTCACCGATCTTTCTATCCTAATTAATTAACAAGATTGGGTAGTGGAATGAATCTCTTTATGTGTAATGGATTTTCAATTCTTACAGCAATTTCAACTCTCTCTGTATGCCCACCAAAGTTGTAATTCATTTATTGTATCTTGACTAGGTTAATTTTTAAGTCTGTTGATTCTGAAGCTTCCTGGCATCTCTCAAAACAAACTTAAATCATGTATAAGTCAAATATATATGGATGCAAATATATTATATTATTGGAGAATACTACCCCCTCTATCTATTTATCTCTTTCATACTTGAGTTAGACATAGGCCCAAATCTGGACATGGACCCAAACCTTATGGATTTAGGGGTTTTGGGATTGGTCTTATGATAACCAGACCGAGAGACAATGACATTCTTCTTTTTGCTATGGATATGGCTGCGTCCTGCCAGGACCAGATTGTTTACAGACCCTCTTGGAAAACAAATCAGGTGTTTGACCTTTTTACGTCGGAGTCCGATTGAGTATATATTTGACCATAGTTAACAGGCCCAGATCCATTCATATTGCTCTTTGAGTTTAGGAACTCACCTAATCTTAACTCTAGAAAGAAGATCTGATCTCAATATATGGGGAAAAAACTAAAAAACCAAACCAAATCAAACCTTAGCAGTTGTCACAAGAGAGATCAAAAGTGCACTAAGGATATGTAACGGGTTGATGTATTTAAGGTTAGGCTGGCATAAATCTCACTCAAATTTAATAATAAATTATGGATTATACTTAAGAAATACATGAATGGAATGAATGATACCCAATAACAAGCATGGATGGAAGTCTAATCTGCAAAATTGGAGAGTCAAAGGCCTCTGTATTCACCACCATATATAACCATATTATCCATCTCAAGTTGCAACCAGCGAATCTATAAGGATTATTGTGTTGACAAATTAATGGATTGGGCAAAACTTGAATCTATTAGTATTGTATTTTACATATCTTTGAGTATGGACAATGATTTGAGTTGCTGTCTATACTGAAGTGAAGAAATCGAAGAAAAAGCGAAAAATTGATTTGATTTTCTATGGACAATATGGATTAAAAAAGTTATATCTCACAAACCGAGCTTCAGATATAGGCTTGCGACCTACCGTTAGAAAGCTCGTTTCGAGTAAATTCCGTAAAGCGTAAGATTGCTTCAATCGGAGTTAAAACGAGAAAGTTATGGCCTTCGAAAGTTTGCAGAAAATGTTCTGAATTTTCACCTAAGCAGAATGGTAATCAAACTGATCGGACCATTTATCCGACCGATCGGACAGGTGCAAAAAGTTCACTGATCAGTCCGATTTACAGAGAAACTTCCATGTTTCATGTCAACTCCTTTCCTGATTGAAATATACTTATGAGGCACGAAATTTGGGCTATATAAAAGGGTTATCTCTCAACCATAAAATAGAGATCTCATTGTTCTGAATGGGGAGTATATTTTAGAGATCATCTCCTCTAAAGTTTTTTTTCCAGTGTTAAAGGGCTGAAGTTCTACTCTATATATTCTTATTTTTTACTTCTTTGAATGTAGAAGATTACTTTGGGGAGTCAAGTGCTATATCTAGAAAGCGTCTAGGTGCTTGGATCTGTTATAGAGAACGGCAAGGGGTAGTTACAGTAGGGAGCTATACAAGGGAATCACAAAGTCCTTAGGTTAAGGGGCTACTGGATAAGGGTTGTGAGTATTCTCTTGTAACTGTAGTTTGATTCATAGTGCTTGATTTTTGGCCGTAGTTGTTTTCAGGTTGGGTTTTCATGTAAAATCTATATCTTCTTTTGGTGTGTGCTTTTGTTTGATTTATTTATGCTGCGTAGATGATTATTTGCATATATAATATTAAGATTTGCATTAATCCATTCTACAGGGTCTCCCCAAAAAACCTTCAAAATCCATGGCCAATTCATAGTCTACATAAAAGAACTCTAAAGCACAAAAACTACTAAAATCTAAAACCTCATAACAGAAAGAACCCATCTTGTAAATAGAAAATTCACAAGAAGAAAGCTATAGGATACTCCTTGACCCCAAGGGTGGAAGCAAGAATTTTCTCTTGGAGACTGAAGTATTTTGAGGAGTGGGCTTCACTCGATGAAAAATATAGAAAAGTATTTTCACTACCTCTACTAACACCTTGAGGTTTTGATAGCAATGATTAGATGAGGAAATTTAGTATAGTATCAAAGCCAACCGGTTTTAAGTTTGCATCCAAGAGGGAAAAAAAATGAAAAAAATGCATATTGTCAAAAGTGCGCCAACTGGGTTCCTCTTGAGGGGGACTATTGAGGAGGTTAGCCAAGGAACTTTAATAAAGTATAAGTCTTTAAATTTTCAAAAATGTTATTAAAAATACTTAGAAATATTAGTTATAGTTGTGAATTGTGCTAGATATTCTGTGATATAATAGAAATTGTCCATTATTATTTTTTGTTTTGAGAATCCTTTCTCTTAAAAGATTACGTCATTAACAGAAAATTAGCCATGCGAGTTATGAAAATAAAGATAACATTGACTCAAAAAATTTAACACTTAACAAAAAAATATATGTTTTTAACAATTTAACAATATTGCTAAAAGACAGCAGTTACATGAGGTGAATTTTATTGACTAGCTCAAGTCATATATAAAAGCACCATAGGTCCATCTTTTAAAGATCTGAACCGTTAAATACACCTCCAACATCGACAAAAGTTTTGACCTGATGATAATCACTGGATTGGGCAAGTCGTATAAAAACTGATTGAATTCCATGATGCATAGCTCTTTAGACATTCAATTTTTTTAATACATTTTAGCCATCTTGTGCATGTCTATCATCAATCTAAACTATCATCCATGCCTTGATGGATTTCCAACATTTTTGCTCGATTGTGAGAAACTTTGGCCATTTGATTGAAAGATAAGAAATTACGAACAAATAAAATTACGATTGTCCAATCACAAGGGCAAACTTTATCTGATATTGGTTGAACCAACTGCACATCACATGGATTGTTTAGAATCCTAAAACGTGGACCCTATTATATAGAAATTCATAAGTTGTTACAAAATCATTAGTAATTATTTTAAGGGGTTTTCACGAATAAATTCATCTTAAATATGAATTAAATGATTTGATTATGAAAAACACATATATAATGAATTAGGGTGTGGTACATTTTGTTTTTGGACAAATTTATCATAAAAAATCATAACAATATCATTATCCAAAAATCATATACTTGCGAGGAAAAAATACACCTGTGTCAAATTCTAGTGTCATTTGCTGTGCTTTTATTCATCTCAGTATAAAGATATTATTAATCAAATGTTGCAAATCAAAATTGGGCATAGAATCTATAAAAAATGATACTGATATCATTGTCTGAAAATCTTATACTTGTGAGGAAAAGTATTTTTGGGTCAAATTTTAATATCATTTTCAGTGTTTATACACCTCAGTTGAAATAAGAACTAATAAGCGGCCATAAAAAAATGGAGTAAAATATCCAACTTCGAAGAATTTTATTTGTTACCAACATTTATTTCTTTAAGTGAGAGCAACTTAGTTTACCTAGTTCAAAGCAACCCCATTTAAACATCAACATATAGAAAGTTCTTGGCTAAAAAATGCGCCAATATATTCTTAAAGCCCCAACCATATTCTTATAGATTTTATGCCCATTTTATAT
Organism: Sextonia rubra; assembly: GCA_037013555.1. Classification (NCBI taxonomy): domain Eukaryota; kingdom Viridiplantae; phylum Streptophyta; class Magnoliopsida; order Laurales; family Lauraceae; genus Sextonia; species Sextonia rubra. The sequence goes on along the minus strand of JASUAD010000014.1, from coordinate 15,558,784 downwards.
CTCTAACATCCGATCTGTAATATCTTTATACTAAGGTACATAAACATTGAAAATGATACTAAAATTTGACCCTGAAATATTTTATCCTTGCAAGTATATAATTTTCAGGTAACGATATTGTTACCATTCTTTATAGAGTCTATGCTCAATTTTGGTTTACAATATCTGATTTGTAATATCTTTATATTGAGATGAATAAACACAAAAAAATGACACTAGAATTTGACGCAGATATGTTTTTTCCCCCCAAGTATAAAATTTTCAGATAACGATATCATTATCATTCTTTATGAGGGCAGAATTGTGCAAAAAAAAAAAAAAAATGTACCACACTTTAATTCATTATATATATGTTTTTCATAATTGAATCATTTAATTTATATTTAGGATGAATTTATTTGTAAAATCCCTTCATTTAATCATGTTTTTCTGAATATGCTAGCAAATATGGCTCACTTGAAACCAGATATTATATCCGTTGCATAAAATGGGTTGAAGTGACATGTGAACCGAGTACATGTTTGAAATGCAGACCAATTTTTAAAATATCGGCCGATATGTACCGGTATCGGTCCATATCACAACGATATCTCACTAAGATATCCATTGCGGTCTTGTTGCAGTCAATATCACATAATATCGAGCAAATATCAGCTGTTACAACCGATATTTCAAAATATCAACCGTAACGACGGTTATGGACAAAACTTAAAAAAAAAAAACAGAGAGAAGGGTATTAAGAAGAAGAAACATCAGAGAGATGGACATGGCTATTACATGATGATAGGAAGCATGCGTTGTATATAAAAAAAAAAGAATCATACCTTCTTCTTCTTCTTCTTCTTCCTCCTCCTGCTCCTTTTTTTTTCCTTCTTTTCCTCTTCCTCCTCTCCTCTTTTCCTCCTTTTTTCCCCTGTTTTCCCTCTCCCAGCAATCTCCTTCTACCCTAGTTCTGTATGTTTCAATCAATACGTAGAAGACGAAAAGCCCTTTTTTTTTTTTATCTTCCTCCTTTTTTTTCCTTCTTTTCCTCTTCCTCCTCTCCTCTTTTCCTCTTTTTTCCCCTCTTTTCCCTCTCCCAGCCATCTCCTTGTGAGTTCTGTATGTTTCAATTGGTGGGTAGAAGACGAAAAGCCTCTTTTTTAGGGTTCTCATTTTGAGTAGATGGATGGGTTCAGTTTGTGGGCTCACCATTTTTAAACAAAACCTAATATATAGGCCCAATAGTATAATACTTGTCAATAAAGCCTACTTATATAAAGCACTCAAATATATGTTCATCTGAAATGGACTTTCAACACAATAATCCAAAATACAAGTTTGCCCACTATAAGATTGATTGCTTAAAATTTTCTTAGTAAAAATTAAAAAAATTGAAATACTTTATAGTAAACAAAACAATGGTACCCCTAGGTCCTTGGAGTATATGGACTTTTTAAAAACTTGTACCCCTTTATTAATGGGACCCACTTTTAAAAAAAGACTAAATCACTCAAATAAATGCTTCCATAATGGGCCCTCAATAGAATATATTCTAATAAGATTTGGGTTCAATCTCCAATATCATATTGGTCACTTATAAAAAGAATGTGAAATAAAAAATTCATGCTTTATAAGGGTCACTGTGGGCTACATTGAGACTTATAAATTATAAAAATGGGCCCAAAAGTTTAAACATTAGAACTTAATATATTTAACAATTAATAATAGAATAGCGATACAGGATGTTATAACTTAGGGAGATCGATATTTTGTATTATTTTGTGTACTAATGAGAAAAGAATTGTTGTCTAGCATTTTCTAATATCATGAATTTTTTGAATGTTTTTCCAAAATATTTTGAGGTGAAAAAAAAAATTACACCATAATGACCGTGACGGACCTCAAGTCGCAACCGATACCGATATCGTATCGGTTTTTGGGGTAGACCGATACCGCGACCGATACCACAATTTTAATCCATAATGCTGACTTATATACAATGAAAAAATAAGTCAAATGAGAGAAAGTTTATATCAAGGACGCCTAGGTTATATGAATTTTCGCTAGATGGATGCAAATCACAAGGAATTCAATAATCAAATGGATTATTATTATTATTATTAGTATTGTTGTTGTTGTTGTTGTTGTTATTTAGGGGGTTTGATTATGAGGTTTCTTTATATTTCTTTCTTTAATAAAATAACAAGTTGCATAATATAGTTATATTTTTGGTAAAAAGTTGCATAATATAGTTGAATGTCAATAGTTAGCAACATTAATATATGGCTTTAAATTATGGAGCCTAAGTTGTGAAGTCTGCTTGTGTGGCATAACATGTGGGTTTGCTCACCACATTTTGTGTTCAAAACCCACTCTGAATTTACCAAGTGTGCGTTTGTATGGATTTACTAGAAACCACCTGGGGGATTAGGCCTGTTGGGTCAAAGAACTTAAAAATACTCACGTCGTTAAAAAAAAAGGAGCCCAAAAAGAAGCACACCAAGAATCCGTAGTCTTATGCAGCGAGTTTAGGTCATCTAGGTCCAAGAGGCTAATATATTTGAATTCGATCATACTTTATTCTTTTCATCTTAAAAGATTCAATTTTATAGAGGATTTAGGTTATTTAGGATTTTATCAAAGAAGGAATTTGTTTCCTACTTATATTGTTACTCCTTAGTCCTTGTACTAAAAAGGTAGGTCGCCTCACTTATTATTGATTTTGTTATAATATAAATATCATAGGGTGGATGCCCACATTGGGACCCACATGAGATAAAGAGTTCGCATGGGATATGAGTTATCATACCCTAACATGTTACTTGGAGAGGAAGTCTTCCATTGTATAGATAAGACTTTTCTCCTCCTATTATGTATACACAAAATCTCTCATTAATATAATGTCTCTTTTTCTCCCCCTACTCTTCTCTCTTCTTGTTTAATATTTTAACACGTTAACAGCATGAAGAGGCTCTTCTTCTTCTTTTTCTTCTTTAGTTCTAGTAAAGAGAAAAAAAAAAAAGCCACCAACGATTACTGACATTAGTAGTGATGTAAACAGAAATAGGGATCGTCGTTAAAACTTCAAATCACGATGTATTGGCCATCTGGAGTAGTCCGATCGACTATCCACTTGAGCATACGGAATGCTCACGAGCATATCTATACATTGGAAGCAAAAGGGGGAAAATTGAATGGTTAAGAATATTTTTCTTATTTTATAATCTATTATTAGTTTGATAATTATATACATGCATTTATCTTTATTCTTTTGAGATCTGCAAGTATTTATAATTTTAACTTGAGTGATGAATGATTTATTTTCTCTATATCAAAGGAAAATCATGATAGAACTATAAATTATGGATTATAAATAAAACCAAAAGTTCTATTTAAGTAATCGGAACCCGAAGTTGCATTCAATATTTAGAACTAGAAGTTCTATATCGAATAAATAATATGGACCTAAAGTTGCATACAATATTTTAATATAGAACCAAAAGTTCTAATTCGAACCCAAAGTTCCACGAGTTATTCAAATATAGAACCAAAAGTTCTAAAAATTGAGAATATGGACATGCAGATTCATATTTATAAGCAAATCTGAAGCTTTGACAGAACCAGAAATTCTGACCAAAGCCTAAAATCTTGACAGAATTAGAAGTTTTGATCCAAACCTGAAGCTTTTACAAAACCGGAACTTTTGATCGAAACTTGAAGTCTTGACAGAACTAGAAGTTTTGATCCAAACCTAAAGTCTTGACAAGAACCAAAAGTTTGATCCAAGCCTGAAGCCTTGATAGAACTAGAAGTTCAAATTCATGCCTACACTATTCACAGAAGCAGAAGTTCTGATTCATCATTTAAGAACTTGATGTTTTAGCTCAATCCTAAAGTTTGACAGAACTAGAAGTTCTGATTCTTAAGATGAAAACCTAACATTCTAACTTCAATTGGTCAATTCTTCATCACATTTATTCTCGACTATGTTCAATTGGATGTTAAGAACCTGAAGTTCTACATTTTATTTCTATTTCTCTATCTTTTAGTTTTAATTTTATATATTTTTTTATAGTGCACCACATGCCTGACATAATTACTTCAGTACAATTATGACTATATGGTTATATGAAACTTTAGGTTTGGTGAATTTATTAATTACACTCGAAAATGATGTGAAATGAAGTGGAATTGTGTTAAACATTGACACATTCAAGCACAAAGAAGAATGAAAAAACAACTACTATTCTTCATTAAATTTCCTTTAATTACATAGGTTCAAATGCCCTGACCTCGAGGATGCAAGTTTGTTTGAAAAATTACAATCCCTCGCTTTGGTCTCGATGTGATCCAAACTAGAGAATGTAGAGAAATTACATGAAACAATGAAAGAAATGTAGAAAAAATGAAAACAGGGGTGGTGACTGTGACCCACTGTCATTGAGCCTTTGCTAGTGACCATGGCTCCACTACTAGTGACCGTGGCCACTGTCTACAGTGGCCTTTTTGGCCACTATTTTCTCCCAATTTCGTTTCTATTTGCTTCTGCAATGCTTTCAAAGTGCCAAAATTTGTATTTTCTAATTTTTAGAGTGTTGAATTACCACCAAGAGTGCTTAATTCGATAGTAGAATCGCTTACAACCTTTGGAAATCACACTTTTTGTTCTGTATAACTTTTGTGCAAATGCGGAAAGGGTGCTTTTGAACAAGCAATTGAAGCCAAAGTTGTGTCGTTTTGATCCTATAATTTCCAAAGAATAGAATGAAGCCTAAAGAGGTTTGTTCACAACTTTAAAAATGGCCTAAAGCCCGTTCATGTGAGAGAACCAAAGGAACGCAGTCTTATCCATTGGTATACTTGATGACCTTGGCACTCATCTATCCTGAGTGAAAAGCATGTATATTTTCATCATTCGAACCATTTCTCAACTTAAGTTGGTGAGAAGGAGGAGAATAGTGAATTTGGATGCTTGTAGTGCTTTGTAAACTTAGAAACTTTTTCTTTGAACCTTCGAATATTACTTGGAACCTAAGTTGGAACTCTTCGAACCCCTTCCCCAATGCCCAAGTTTGCCTTTTATAGGCTTTAGAGGGAGTAGGATGTTTTTTGGTAGTTGTGGGGGAGTTATAATTTGAAACAAAGTGAAATAACTACTAGAAATCATCAGGAACCACTTTATAGGTGATCGTGGCCGCCACGGTCATGGACAAGTCCAATTTTGGTTTTTTTTACATATGTAACCAATTTTTATCAGTTTGGAGCCCAAATGATGTCCGATCTTTACGAAACTTGTAAGGATGTTTTCTAACATCATTTTGAGTATGTCATAGAAATTTCAACCTATTTAGACCATTTGAATTTTGTTAACTTTCCCTTTGACTTTTTGTAAAAATGGGCTCTCGTTTCAGCTATTTGAGGCCCAAATGACCTCAAATTGACTTGAAACTTGGTGGAATTGATCTCGGGAGTATCTTAAATTGTCCATCCAAATTTATTGTGCTTTGGATTTGTGGAAGTAGAATTTTGACCAGTGGCCTACTTGTTGCATGTTCTAAGTCAATGTCCTCTTATATTACAAGCAATCAGTTTGTTTTCAACCTAAATGATGTTTAATTGATTTGAAACTTAAAAGAGTTGACTTTTACCATACTTTCAGTCTCTAATCCAAATTTCATCAGATTTGACCTCCTAGAAGTAGGATTCTTGTCAGTGATCTCATGGTTTGAGGGTTATTGACTCCTAAACTGACATGTAGCTAAAGTAAGGTTAGACGAAGTTCCCTTGGCTTGAAAATTTGTCAAGTCACTTCTAAATATGATTTGAGCTTTGTGTTTAGATATCATCAACTTTAGTCACCAAGAAACAAGACTTTGGTGAGTGACCCTCATGGCTTATGGGTCACTAATCCAAAGTTGACATATTTGTTAACTTTGGGTCAAATTACATTCACTTAACTTGAAAATTTTCAAAGTCTTTCTTAAATATAATTTGAGTTTCCTCCAAGAGTTTTAGCTAATTCTGACATGTAAAAGTGTCAGTTGTCATAGATCCCAATGAGTTGGTAAACAGCCATTGAAGTTTGAGTTTGAGTTGAAATGAAGTCTTTGAAGCATCATTTATATGCATGTTTTATAGTTTCCATGTGATTTTCAACTACTTTGATAACCCAGAAGCTTGAGTGTGTTCAATAAACCTTAGGCGTTGGGTTGATGGACCTTGAATCTGATGCTTAGTGAATTGAGTGGCCAAATGAAATCCACTAATTCTGAAATTTGAACTACTATACCCTAAGCTCATCAGTCTTTTTAGTGAGTTACATCAGTTTTGAATATCTGGATGTAGTACTTGACCTAGCATTTCACAATCCTAGGCTTTATGTGCCCTTTGCTTGGAATTTGCTTATAATGTCTTCACTACATTATTTATAATTTTTTATGGGTCAGCAACTTGGAATGGGATAAGGATGTGAGATATTGCAACTGTGAGTTATCCTCCTTCTTTGAAAAATCTCCTCATCATCCTTCTTGATTTTCTTCTTTATCTACTCCAAATTCAAAATTCCAAATCTACTATCCAACTCTCATAAAATCTGAGATGATCATATGAAACATGCAAGAGCTATGGTGGGCCCACCTTGGGATTCACGCCCAAGGTGGTGTTGGTCCAAAAATCTAAAATTCTTTCACATAAATCACATTAAACTAAGAACTTATCATTTCATGAAGAGAAGAATAATAACAAGCAAGGATACTAGAATGATGCGAGAAAGAGTAATTCATGAAATCATACAATACTATGAATTTTAACTAATTTTGATTGAAATTCAAACATTGATGCTCAATTACATAAAATCATGAAATTTATTGAATACGATGTAATTATCCTAATTATGTCCATAATTTTACGTAAAACAATGATGAAGTTGTACAATTTTATAGAATTATCATAGCCCCTTAGAGGTTACCAAAAAAAATACCGTTAGCATTCAAAACTTTTTGCACTAATCCCCCTTTTATGATATTTTTGAAAATGACTTTAATTTATCTTTTTTTTTAACTATAATCATGTTCTCACAATTAAGTATGCTAAAATCTTACAACTTTCAATTCTTCTCTACTATGATGGACCCCTTATTCAATGCTGTTTGATGTGTAATGCAATAAAAATTTATTAATTTTATCTTTTTTGGGATACAATTTAATAATTTATTTATTGGTTACATTGCACAAATGATTTCTAAATTCTGAAATTATGTTAATATGTTACGTTTTAATTTGTTCTCAAATGTTATTTTCATTTTTTTAATAACTACCACTAGTAGCAGTGTTTCTGGTGAGGGGACTAGCGTGGTATGTGGTGATTACCTTTTCCCCCCAAAAAAAAACTTTTTCTCATAAAGGTAAATTTTTTGCCCCCATCCTCAAAGAAAATCCCAGCCCCACCACTATTGGGAGTATTATTTCAACATGAGTCAATGTTGAAAGATTTGCATACATATTAAAAAAAACATTATCTCAAGATCTATATCATGAATATTTAAGACATGAAACCAAACCTTTTGGTGTTTAATTAAAAAAAATGGACCAGTTAGGATTAAAATTTTGGAGCTCACAAGAGTTGCAAAAGTTAAAATATGATGATAGACTTTGGAATCATTCAACCTCTCAAACACATCATTTATATTCATGCTTTTTTACTAGGATAGATGACTCATTTAAACTTTACTTTCACACCCTATTTATGCACCCAATTAGTACTTGTAAGATAACATACCTACTTAACCTGTGTTTGATGCTTATGATATCAAACCTACCCCATGAAAGCCACAGATTAGGTTAGGTTTGTTAGTGGTTTATTTAATAATTTTGAAAGTATTAAAAAAAAGGATATTTATAAGCTAGTCCCTGATATAATTTACATCCAAAGTTAGGCCCAAGATCTTTTTTCTTAACTTATTAGTACCAACTATTTATATTTTGTTTATTCTTAGGCCCCTGTAATTGTTTTTGAGTTTTTTTATTTCCAAAATACCCTTTTTTTGTTATTTCTGATGATTCACACTAAAGAACCTAACATTCCTTTTAAAAAAACCTTTAAAATACTTTAATTTCCACTGCACTTATTTATTTGTAACAAAATTTATATATTTAGATTCGTTTTTTCAAGATCTACAAAATAAGATCCGTGTTAGATATGTAATTCTGTAAAAAAAGTATTTTATTTGTTTAGTAGTTTTCTATTAAGTGCAACAGATAAAATTTGTTAAACTCAACAAATAAAATCTTCTATGAAAAAGAAAGGCAAATAAAATCTTTTAAACACAATAGATAAAATCTATAAAATGTAATAGATAAAATCTATTTGATATTTTTCTATTGAACTAAATAGATTAATTTATTTGTTCATAGTGATGAACTCCATAGATCAATTTTATCTGTTGCTTGAGAACACATTAGTTTTATCTATTTGTCACTATGAACAGATCAATTTTGGTATTTTTCTATTGAACGTACGTAATAGATAAAATCTGTTAAATTCAACTGATAAAATATTCTGTGGATAAGAAAGGCCACCATGGAATACCAAACACATAAAATCGATTACACTTCAACAGATAAAATCTTCTATGGACAAGAAAGGAAAACAAAATCTATTAAACGCAACATATAAAATCTGTTTGGTCCCATCTAAAGACTTCAGCAAGCAATTGGAAGGTGCAATTGGAATTTGAAGGTTTGAGTCTACTAACTTTTACCAAAACAACATCATCATCATCAAACAACAACAAATTAAAACCCGATTGCAGAAAAATGGAAACTGGGTTCAATTTTGGGGATGTGGCAAGCATGATTGATTGCAAAGGAGGAAAGAAAAAGTGAGAATTATTAACAATTGTGACAAGCAGATCAATTTTATCTGTTCCCTAATAGAATACATACTTTGGAAAAGAAAGAAAGGGGGAGAACCACCCTTTTCTTAATCAACGGAGAAGCACGGGATAGTGTTGCTCGTCTCGTTCGATTTGCTCAGTCGCCAAAACCATCGTTCAATAAACCTTTGCCCACTGCAACTACGTCGCAGGCCATGCTATCCACAGGTTGACATAGCAAAGGAGTTCAGATTAGAGATCTCGGAGTGGGCAGATAGGAACTTGGATTTGCCATTGAGAAAAGAAAAGTTGCTGCAAACCCGTTTCTACAGAGAGTAACCGAGGCAGAAAAAAGCCTCCTTGCTCTTTTCTATCTTTAGAGGCTGTGGATAGAAAAGAAGACAAAGTATTGTCTTTATTTTTTATTTATTTATTTATTTTTTAAAGGTGAGAGTGGTGAGGTTTTGTTCATTGACAAGTGGAGTGAAAAAAAATTTTGCTAGTTGCTACGGTTTCCTGAACCCAAGCTATTAGAGAACTCGCCACCTCCATTCCTCGCTGAAATCTGGGTGCTGCCGCCTTGTTGAAGCAGCCTCATTGCCTCGGCAGATGCCGCTGCCACCTTCCCTCCGTCACAGGACCAATGTGTCGTCGGAGAAAAAGAAGAGGCAACAGTGCAGTGATGACCATGATTCTAATCGTCTTCTCCTTGAATGTGGGAGAGGGAGGAGAAGAAGGAGAGTAGAATTTTTGTTAATGTATAGGAGTTTTTTTAAGTCAAGGACCTATTGTAGCAAAAAATTAGTCCCTAGACCTATCCTAGCATGGGAAAATATATGAGGACCTATGACCAAAGTCCCCTTAAAAAATACATGTGTTAAGAAATTTGAAACCATGAATGCCGAGATTATCAATTCTAATTACCACTTGCACCACCAATCCCTTAAAAAAGACAAAATCAGTTACTAATATATAAAGCAAAGATATATTTGAGGGTCAAGTTGACACACCCAAACTCCAAACTCGCCCCAACCTAACTTGGTTTAATATATAGAAAACCATATTTGACCCAAACCTTACCCACATGTTGCCAAACCTACCTGTAATAGGAGTGGGACAAGTGGGTCCCCATTTAAACATGACCCATTTCCATTCCTAGTTTAAAAGAAAGTTAACAAATATGTTCATAAGTAGATTTTATACATGTGTATCATTTTATATATGTAAACTAGCAATATAGGCCCGTACTTAGTCTTGGCCTCCATAAAAAAATTAAATAGTTTACTAAAAAATTAATAAAAATACAAAATTTCAAATATTTATAGAAGTCCATCTACTAAATGAATAAAATAAAAATTAGAAAATGTTTGAAAATGTAAATAGCCCACTTAATGATTCTCATGGTCTAAATAAAAGAAAAAAAATTCAAAAGTTTATTAAATTTTATAAACATTGAACTTTAATTATTTTTATAAACTTTGTAATAAACTATTTAAATTTTTTATATAGGTTCGGCTAAGCACGGGTCGGCATTGCTAGTCTTCACTTATGATAGATATTTTAAAGGGTTTTGCTGCATAAAAATAATACATCAAATATTATTGTATTCTTCAAAATATTGTTGATAAAAATAAATAAATAATAGATGAATATATTATCTATCAAGCTAATTGATTTTTTAGAATTAGATTGAAATACTAATGTTACTTGCTTTAAAATTGAAAAAAAAAAAAGAATTACATAAAAGGAAATGATGATGATGATGATTGAGAATTTATCACAATAAAATTAAAAAATAACATCCTCAAAGAAAAAAGTTCTTGTAGTTTGAGTCTACTTAAATCCCAAAAATTTTTATTAAAAAAGCTCAGTTCCTACTTAGAAAAAAAAGGAGGAAAAATAAATGATAGTATACAAATATTATTCTACCAAGTTAAATGTCCAAGGAAAAAAATCACAAAATCCTTATCTCTAGAATCAATTAGAAATAAGCAAGTAACAAAATACCAAAATTACTTGAGAAGCTTAATTTTCTTAATTAAAAAAATGCAACGTCAACCTTCTTCCTTGGATTTACTTGAATAAAATTGATTTAACTTGGAAACCATTCAGAAAAAAAAATTCAGATAAAACAACATTTCATATCAAATTAGAGAAGTAAGTGTTGCGGGCTTAGATTTATCCAAACCAAATTTTAAATAAGCATAAGTTGAGCCCGTTATAACTATAAAAAACTTGACATTTTCATAATTTAATGGTGGCCTAGGACATATCCTCTGGGAATGATTTTCGTGTGACCCACTTCCATATTTTAAAAGTATTATAAAGTTTTTATAATTTAATGGTCCTGTAAAAAATGGAGCCATCTATTTTGATTGGTGTTACATCTTTATAAATAAGCCCTACAAGAAAAATTAGCATTATAATTTGATCATGAGCCTAACTCCTATAAAAAATGGAGCCATCTATTTTGATTGGTACCAAATCTTTATAAAGAGGCCCCACAAGAAAAATTATCATGCTATCATTTAGGCAACAAATAAGATTAGACAACAAAAAAGGTACAAAAAGGTGGATGAGTGGGAGATTTTAGTGATAGTAGTGGATGAAGAGATTTGAGGGGAATTAGTGATTTCTTGGTGCTATATGTAATTTTTGAGGATGCTAACGTATCGCTCTAGAAAAAAAAAAAAAAAAGAGGTGCTGATGTAGCACCCTCTAAAGGCCTTCATTTTTGTAGCTTTAATATATATAACTAGCAGAAAAAGGCCCGTGCTAAACCCGAGCCGAAAAAATATAAATATATTTAAATATAAGATTGATTGAATGTGTGACTAGTTCGGAATTGACAACTCTTACATAGATTATCCAAAGTTTAGCAGTCTTGAATTAGCTATACAAAAGCTGTGCAAATATTAAAAAGAAAAAAAAATACAATGACTAAACATGCAGCTAGAATGAGCGAAAGCATCTGAAAGCATACATGGTGACACAAACCATACCATTTTGAAGAAAAAGAAAACCATGGTTGATGGTGTTTCGCAAAATCTAATATCATCTACTTAAATAGATAAGGCTGCAACATCCCTCACAAGAAAGCACCATAATGCCATAAAACAAATAAGTAAATCAACAAGAAGCAAGATCAGACCTTTATTTCAAACATCAAGCTGCTTCCTCAAACTGTCTAAGCTTGTCACAATATGGTGTTTGTTGCGTCAAGCCCCACTGCCGACGTTGCAACTCAAGCTGGCAACTCTGTGATAAAAGCCCAATATATTCCCTCTCCACCTGCCATTCAAGGACAATGCGCTCAGAGCTATCAATAGGGTACTCCTCTTCAAATTTGGATGTCTTCACATAAAAAGGCACACCCTTTTCAGTGACAAATTAGTGCTGATAAGGGTGTGATCGTGAGAGTGAATAGATAGGTTCTGAAGAAAGGAGAAAGTTCAAAAGCAGGAAAAGTATCACAGGCAGTATCTGAACCAGATCCTGGATATTGGCATTACTAGACCCATGGGCATTACCATTTCCAAACCTAAGAGGGTCATCAGGGTCGAATTCAGCTTCATAAAACCCATTAAAACCATATTGCGCTGTGCGATAAGATCGATTTTGGTGATCATATCTTTTCCGCCTCTCTTTATCACTCAAGCACTTGAAAACCTTTGAGAACAGATGATTCTTGGCGACAGCCGATCTGCTGTGAGCAAGTTCGTAGACTCTTCTTCTTTAGATCCGATTTCACAATGACCGATCCAATTTTGTAGAGTTCGAGTGAAGGCCTCCCTGTTCTTCTTTAGATCCTCAGATCCGATTTTGCCAAATGTTGCAGGCGAGTTCTTGGCAACAAATTCCTCAGATTCGATTTTGTCGGGTGAATGCCTCCCTGTTCACGGACGATCATAGTTCAAGTGAAGGCCTCTCTGTTCGCAGAGTTCTTTCGCTGCAATTTCTTATTTTTCAAATACAATCGAAGAGAGAGTTCGCGACAGTCTTCTTCGGCAGAGCAGACGATCAAAGTCCGAGTCTTCTAATCCGTTGTGATTTCTTCTTCTTCGAATCCCTGAGATAGTTCACAGACAATGGGTTCTTCGTGGAAGGAGATGTTGATTTGTGATGGACCTTTGATTAAAAATATAAGATAAGAAAAGAGAACGAAAAATATGGAAAGTTGGGTGGATGAAAAATATGGAAAGTTGGGTAGATAGTTAGAAGAATTGGAATGCTGAGGTGGCACTCTAGAAAAAAAAATAAATAGGAGGTGCTGCTGGTGGTACCCTTCAGATGCCTCGGTTTTTAGTGATTTAATATATATAATTGGTATAAACAACTCCTTACTTATTTGCGGCACAACTCACTGGACCAAATTTTAAAATCATGTTAACCAAAATTAAATCCCTCATCTTTCCTAGCACATCTTGGTTGGAAATGGAAGTACAGGCTTTCTCGGTTTCATATTTCGCACACCAACGGTTAATCTAGCAGCTTCTTACCAATCATCATACCTTTTTTGTTTTTTACAATGTAAGATGGTATATTATAAACAATTATAGAAAAATTACAGCAAAATAGGGAGCATGTTTTGCCACGTTGTTGGATCAATAATAGATGGAACAACAAGTCAAAACAAGCTACAAAAGAAAGGACCCAAAAACACATGGCAAAAACAAAAAAGGAACAAATTAAGTTGACTCAAAATAGGAGCTCCACAATAACCAAACTAAAGGGTATGAGTTACAACTAGATAATTATGACTCCTAATATTCTCGAGGTGTGTAACTATTCTTAACCACTATAAAACAGCATTAGGAGGCTTGTGGCAAGGCAAGTAGAAGTTTTCTTCCACCAACTAGTTGAGGGTCATGAATAATAATAATCTTCAAATTCCTGGAGACTACTTTTCCACCATTGAGGGTTATCTTCTTGGTGAATGGAGGATGCCCAAATCATACTTCCTTTTCTTTATCAATGGAAGAAAGTCTAAGATGCTTTTCCAATACACCCCATTTTCCAGTTTAGTCCCCACACCACTGAAGGCCCTTTATAAATAACGGGTGCACTTCCCTTCTCAACCAACATATGCAACAAAATGGTTGGTTCTCCAAAACCAACTTGGCTGTGGAACTTTCTTTTTACGATCCTTGCCTTTTTCCTCTCTAATTCCAACATTCTCATTTGCTCTCTTCCGACCTTTAGTTACATTTCTCCAGCCCACGACAGCCTTCGATATTCTCCTCTCCCTCCTCTGCCACCCCCACCCCACCACTTCCATCAACACCACCGCCGCCACCGCAGGAATTTACATCGATCGCCGCCGCCGCCGCCCTCAATTAGACCATGTGGGTCACCTGAGCCAACTCCGCGCAAGCACAAATTTGTTCCCCCTCCACCTCCTTCATCATGCTACTTTTATTCTCCACCACCTCCCAGCCCTCCTTTCTCTCCTCGCCGTCTTCATGATCCTCAGCCTCTATCTCCACCATTAGTGCAATCGTGAAATTAAAATGGTTGGCTGTTACTGTTTGCAAGTCTGAAACTACATGCACACCTTTTGTTTCTTTCTTTTGGATGAAATCGGCGTCACGTGTTTCTTGACATGTATCTTTTTATAGATGAAACATATGTATAGTCGAGGTGGCCGGACGCAAAATAATAGTCCAATTAGTGTTATGGGTTGTTCGCTTTTGTCATTGCTAGACATAAATTTGATTTCAAGTGGTTGATCAATTGTTTATTGAGTCTATTTTGTAGCATCCAATGGGTTGTGCTCGTTTTGCTTGTCTATCCCACTTTTCGCATTCCGGATGCTTGACCGACGGACGTGGTTGGCTTTCATCTTGCGAAAATGAAATGCTCAGGAAACTAAAGCCTGGGCCGACGCCGACCATTATTAGGGCTCATTTGTGCCCGACTCCCTGAAGTTCTTAAAAATTTTAAGAAAATCTGTTTTTTTTTTTCTGATAAGAAAGAAAATTTTATTAACAAAAAGCTTACAAACAACTACCCAACCCCTTCTTAAGGTTTTGGGGCATCTTAGCTGTAAATAAACATTAATAGTTAAACCTTCAGCTGTAGCTTAGTTGGTTAGAGATATGAGTATGTGAGTGTGCTTCAAATCCCGCCTAGCATAAAAATTAATTAAATAAATAAACAAACTAGAACAGTTTGTTACTAATTGGCCTAATAGATCAAGTTTGTGAACCCTTTTGTGAGATTTACTTAAATGCATGTCAATTAAGAGGCTAAAGGGGTACTGGAATATCTTGATGTGGATTAGAAATGATCAAATAGATTATGATCTGGAGACCGGTGACCATGACTAAGGTCTGAAAATTTAAGTGCTTTACAAGTGTATATATTACTGTATTTTTGGAACACTGTCTCTGTCTGTAGTTCACTTGTTTATGAGGGCACCAAATGCAGGGGAAACTGCATTCCTCGAACAAGAACCAACAATAACCAAAAAAAAAAAAAAAAAAAAATTAATTGGATGCATACTAACTGTCACACCCCCAAAACTAAGTTGGATCCAAACCCAATTTTAAAGATGTGAGAATTATGGCTAATTTAAGATTTTCTTACATGTACAACATGGGCCCTAATTCTGGATAGATTGAAGTCCTTCATGAAACTATGCTTGTTGATCAAGCAATTATAATCACAAAGAGAACTAAAATCCATATACTGCATACTTGGACATCATATGCAAACCATATAAATCAATCACAATATTAATTAAACAATTGGTCAAGTACTTCGAACATAAAAATTAAAGTTATAATTTCAGAATAAATAAATTTAATGATTGCACTAGTGGCCCAAACATGGCCTTATTACAAAAGTCTAATGTTGTGAATACGCATCACTATTAAGACATCTCAGACGATGTCATTGGTGCTCTACTCAATAACTCTATCATATGGTGAAACCTCCTGCATTGACCCTTCAGTTTGGCACCGGCACCAGGATTTAGATATCAAAAGTAATGGGTCAGATTAACATAATATAATAAGAGGTAAACTGCAAGTAATGATGTTAGCCAACTGAATTAAATTATATATTACGTCCTAACCAAATAAACACATTACAAACCTAATGAAAAAAATGCACAAAAATGGGTATTCTCCCCAGATACAATATAAAAAAATGAGTATTCCTACCAGATACAATATACAAAAATAGGTATTTCCGCCAGAATATCACACAATACATGCTAGCCCATTGGCGTACGACCACCTTCAACTGTAGTTAGCCATATATATATATATATATATATAAAGTATACAAATCCTCAATGAAGTCATGCCGTGAAATCTTCAACTCATAATATCCAAACCATTAATATTTTAAAGTGCTAAGGTTGCATAACTTAATAATATATTATGGTCATGTGGTATTTTCCAATTTCTCTGAAGGTACGCACTACATTACCTAATAGTCACAGTTAGATAAGTATACACATCAAATCAGGCCTTTCTTCAAAATGTCAATATAAGCCCACGATTCTATTGATATACTTTTGGTGTCTATCATGTGATGCATTCCGGAACTCACATTCCCATCCCGAGTCCAATCCAATTCCATTGATACATTTAGCTAACCCTACCTAAAAACAGAACTCATTAGATTTCCAGACCCATGTCATATATCGATTTATTCATTAATTAACCATTGGGCATGATATAGGGCTAAGTGATCCTTTCCCATAAAAGTCACTAACCTGTAATGCAGTCCCCGTGACTGAATCATTTAGTTATGGTCACTAGTTCTACCCTACTCTACTACCAATTTAATTAGTCTTCCTTGCTCTCGTGGCCTAGCTATGACCATCTTACTGCTTAACTACAGTCCAACCTATGGTTGAGCTAGCCAATCTTACAGCTTAGCCATAAGTCCTCTTATGACTTAGCAGTGAGCACACTTGCACGGCTAGCCGCAGTACAATCTCACCTAAAACAGCTCACTGGAATGTCAGCTGTAGCCTAGCCATAGGCTAACCTATAGCTTCACTGTAGGTGCAAATAGTTTCACCCCTTTTTTTTTCTCCTGAAAACTCAATCTTAATCAATCAAAACTCCATAATAAAACATCAACCCCAACCATCTAAATTAGATTTTAAGCATATCATTCAATAAATTGAATAAGTTGATATTATTTATAGTTATCCACTTGCCTCAAATCTTGTACCGAAAGTCAGATTTGTAAGGCTAGACATAATCACGCAGAAACCTCTATTCGGATTTGATTCACCTATCAGAAATCCTATATATCAAAGAAAATACACCAGATCCCCTTAATCTATTGAACACGCCCTCACAAACTGGGAAGAACTACATGAAATCTAAGAGATTGCTACTTATTGGAGTTGCAGATAATATCTAACTATATAGAGAATGGGAAGAAGAAGAAGAGATGATGATAGTAGAAATGTCTCCTTTCCTTTTGAGAGCTTTGGCTCTCTAGAGATCACGAGGACATGGTTGTAGAGGAGAGGCAGGGAAGAGGAACGAAAGAAAAGTGTGCACAAAGAAAAAAAGATTGGAGGTTTTTAGGGTTGGCTTACGTAAAGGTTTATCTAAATTATAAGGAAAGTCTCCATGCTCTTTAACGAGTTTACAAAATTTGGAGAAAGGGCTTTTGGCACACAAAGGTCCATTGGCTTGGGCCTAAGGCTCAACTAGGGTTTAATCAGCCCATCTCCAATGGGCCCTACATGAAATGCCATGCATGCCATGATCCAACTTCTGAAACAGTTTATCCAACATCCATATAACTGTCTCAACTAGACTCGAACCCAACAAATCGATTCAACCCAAAATCAAAAGATACAGGGCTTGACATCTCAGCCCCCTTAATGACATTTGGTCCTCCAAATGACTAACGTAGGTTAGGAAAAAGGTGCAGATATTGTTTTTTCACTTCATCTCTGAGCTCCTACATAGCCTCCTCTGGAGGATGGTGGCTCCACTGAACCTTCACCCAATAGATGACATGGCTCCTCAGCACTTACTCTTTGGTGTTGACAGTTACCACTAGTTGCTCGGTGTAGGTCGTATCATCCTGTACTTGCAACGGTTTATACTGTAATATGTGTAAAGGGTCTGCCATGTATTTCCTCAGCATAGAGATGTGGAAAACATTATGGACACCTGATAGCTTCGGCGGTAGTGCCAATCGGTAGGCCACATCATTAACCTTATTGTTAATTTGGAATGGTCCAATTTATCTCCTGGAGAGTTTCCTTTTTTGCCATGCCTTAAGATACCATGCGTAGGAGACATCTTCAGAAATACATGATCACCAATTTCTAACTTTAATTCTCTCATTCTTTTATCTACATAACTCTTTTGGTAGCTATAAGTGACCTTCAACCTTTCCTGAATGCGACTAACCTTGTCACTAGACTTTCCCACCACAAACGATCCATGAAAACCATGAGCTCCAAAATTTGCCCAACATACTAGAGTTCTACATCTTCTCCCATACATTGCTTCAAAAGGTGCCATGCCAATACTAGAATGATAGCTATTATTATACATAAATTTACACAGAGCTAGTCCGTCATCCCAACTGGTTTTGAAATCTAAGATATATGTTCTCAACATATCCTCCAAGGTCTGGCTTGTACGTTCTATCTGTCCATTAGTTTGGAGATGGTAGGCTATACTCAAACTCAACTTTTTCCTAAAACTTCCTGCAAGGACACCCAAAACTGACATACAAACTTACTATCCCAATTTGAGATTATTGAAACTGGTGCTTCATGTAATCTCACCACTTCTTTGATATAAAGATCTGCCATTTTCTCCATTCTTAAATAGTACAAAGCGGGTTGATTTGGTTAAACGATCCACTACCACCCAAATTGCATCAAACTCCTTCTGAGTATTAGGTAATGCTGACACAAAGTCCATAGTGATGTGTTCCCACTTCCACTGAGGAATTTTCAACTGATGCAAAAGACTTGGAGGTCTTCTATGTTCTGCCTTAATTTTCTAGTAAACTAAGCACTTTGCAACAAACTCTACAATATCCTTCTTCATATTCTTTCTTCCACCAGTAATATTTCTTCAAATCCTAATACATCTTAGTTTGCCAGGATGGATAGAACACCGAGTATGGTGTGCCTCTACCATAATTTTCTTTTTCAAATATGGAAAATCAGGTATACAAATTCTGTCTTTTTAATACAAAATACCATCATCTAGCTTAAAATCAGGCTTTTTAGCCATATGTTCTTTAATTCTTGCTATCTCTGGGTCTAATAGCTAGTGTTCTTTGATCTTGGGAAGCAACTCATGTTCTCATGAAATTATACTTGCCAACAACACTACATGCTCACTGAGGGGTTGGAAATACACATCAATGTCTTCGAAAGACCGAATCCAAAAATACTCTACAATCATGTCGCCCATGAACGTTGCTTTTCTACTTAGCTCATCTGCCATTATGTTAGCCTTCCTTGGATGGTACTTCAATTCAAAGTCATAACCCTTGATGTACTCCATCTGCCCTCTCTGTGTCATGCTCAATTCACGTTGCGTGAAGAGATACTGGAGGCTCTTATGATCTAAATGTACTTCAAATGTGGCTCCATAAATATAGTGCCTCCACATCTTCAAGGCAAAAACTACTTCTGTTAATTCCAAATCATGGGTTGCATACTTATGGTCATGCTTCTTCAACTATCTTGAGTCATAAGCTACCACCTTTCCATGCTGCATAAAGATACAACTAAGTCAAACTCTAGATGCATCAGTAAAAATCACAAAACCATCACTACCTGCAGGTAAGGTCAATATAGGAGCTGTGGTTAACCTCCTTTTCAACTCTTGAAACTCTACTCTCAATCGTCATTCTACACAAAAGGAACCTCCTTACAGGTCAACTTCGATAGTGGGGTTGCTATCCTTCCATGAGTCAACAATAATAACCTACTAGGCCTAGGAAACTTCAAATTTCGGATACTATTTTTAGCCTTCCCCACTTTACCTCCCCTCAATCTTTACTAGGTCCATCGACAAACACTCCTTGGAAATGATATGACTAAAAAATCCTACCTGCTCCAACCAGAATTCACACTTACTTGCCTTTGTGTACAATTGGTGCTCCCTCAATAACTGCAATGAGGTGTGAAGATGCTGAGCATGCTCTTCCCGACTCTTTAAGTACACAAGTACATCATCAATGAATGCCACTACAAATTTATCCAAGCATTGCACAAAGACCTTGTTCATCATGGCCAAAAAGGCTGCCAGTGCATTTGTCAAACCAAAAGACATCACTAGAAATTCATAATGACCACATCTAGTTCTGAACGTAGTTTTTGGAATATCCTGTTCTTGTACCCTCAACTGATGACACCCTGATCTCATATCAATCTCATAAAAATGCTGAGCACCCTACAATTGATCAAACAATTCATCTATTCGTGGTAAAGGGCACCTATTATTGATGGTCATTTGATTAAGTTGTCTATAATCAATACACATTCTCATAGAATCATCCTTCTTCTTAACAAATAAGACTAGAGCCCCCTAAAGGAAAGGTACTTGATCTAATAAAACCCTTGTCTAACAACTGCTGTAATTGCTTTTTGAGTTCTTTCAACTCGGCTGGGGCCATCCTATAAAGGGCTTTTGAAATCAGAGTTGTGCTCGGCACCAGCTCTGTTGTGAAGTCAATCTCACGGACTGGCGATAATTAGGGAATATCCTTAAGAAAAATATTCAGAAACTTATACACCACTGGTGTTTCCTCCACCACTCTAGTCCATTTATCTTTCAAGATAAACGTTAGATACCACTCATAACCCTTCATCATCAACTTTATAGCCTTAATGGCTGAGATCATTCGGGTGAACACCTTTTTCTTTGCTCTGGTAAACTGCACCACAGTGCCATCATTTGCTTTCAACTTAACTATCTTAGCAAGGTAGTCCATCATTAGACTATGAGCAACAAGCCAATCCATACCCAAGATGGCATCAAAATCGTGCAACAACAACAATATTGGATTAGCTTTTAATATCACACCACTTAACAACTTTGCAATTAGGGTAGTATTCCTAACAATTAACTTTCTTACCCACCGAGGTAGTCACAACTAAATCAAATGGCAACTCTACTGCTCTGACACCAATTTTCGAGGCACACTTAGGGGAGATATAAAAATGTGTTGATTCAGGATCAAATAAAACCTTAGCAATGTAATCACAAATAGAAATAGTACATTAACAATGTTCTTGCAACATCGGCTTGCTCCTGGATCAACGCATAAACTCTGCCCCACTAAGGCCTAGGTTGCTATCTATTTGGCGCTTTAGGTCATTGGGGTTTCCTTTACAGTCGAGGCTGCTAGGGAGGTTGATACAACTGCATCTATTGCTACGGTGCCTAAGGTCGTGGCTATTGCGGAGGAGCTGGGGCTATCTGCCTCAAAAGCTGAGCTTGAATTAGAGCTCCCTATGCTGATGTCTGCCAATATTGTTGACCTTTTTTCTTTGGGCTATCCTTAACTTGATGACTAGTGTCCCCACACTGAAAACACCCTTTGTCTGCCTCCAGCACCTAGATGTTGGGTGATTATGGCCGCAAATGCCACAAGACTCCCTATTCTTCTTCTTGTATTGATGCTAAGGGGCCGAAGGTGGAGCAACTTTCTACTTGGGTTGGCTCGGAGGGGCCATGCACCCAATCACCGCCTTGGCCCAGTATGCCTTGTCTAAATATTCTTGATAGGTATTCAGAAATTGTGATTTGGCATACAACAAAATATCAGGACTAAAGCCATTAAGAAATCATTGAATCCTCTTGCTTTCTAGAGTGATAAGGGTCGTGCAAAGCAAAAAAGTCTGGTAAACTGCAGCTCAGACTCATGAATAGACAAATTTCCCTACTTAAGCCTATCAAACTCTATCCTCTTCTTGATATGAACGCGTTCTGGTACATACTTCTCATGGAACTAGTCACGGAACGTAGTCCAAGCCACTTCCTTAGCTATCTCATCATATGTTTCCTTAACAGTGGTCCACCACTTGTCACTTACATCGCGGAACATCAAAGCAGCTAGTTTAACCTTCTGCCTCCTAGTGCAAATTAGGTTTTCAAATATCTTTTCAATCTGAATCAGGAACTCCTCTTCCACCATTGGATCTTCACTCCTGTTAAACTCCGGTGGTCCGCTCTTTTTAAACTTCTCAAATATGTTGTTGGGATCCTGCGGTCTAGGGGCAACAATAACCTGAGGTTGCCCAATCCTCTGCAAAGCCTCAAGTATGCTGCCTGATCTACCATTTGAGGTCGTAGCACAAACGGCAGAGTCGGCAATGTTGATGGCGCTGCATGTAGCACTTAGGGCTGATTCACCCTCTGCTGCTTCCAACAATTGGGCCATTTGTTGATCTTGATTTTGCTAGTGGGCTAACATAACCTATAGTAAAGTTTGTATGGGGTCATTTGTCATTCCACTTGGCCGACCCGATTTGTCGAAGGACGGGTTGGCTTTCGTTTTTCTTGTCATAGGTGCCATATCTGCAAAACAACCAATTGTTAGTGACTAAAAAATCTAGAATATGAAAGCTAAACACATCCATGCAAACTCTAAACATCACTAAACTATACGCGCCTACATTTAACGATTCCACTAAAGTTTCAATCTTAACATCAAACATACGTTTCTAGTATCTTTTAAAACTTCTAGAAACTTGACCACTTTGATTCCATTAGTCATTCTCCCAAAATTAGGCCAAATACAAACCCAGTTTTAAGGGTGTGAGAATTAGGGCCAATTTAAAATTTTCTTACATATACAACACGAGACCTAATTCCAGGTGAACTAAAGTCTTTCGTAAGGCTATGCTTGTTGATCAAGCAATCATAATTACACGTGGAACTAAAATCTATATACTGCCAGTTGGACATCATATTCAAACCATATAAATCATTCACAATATTAATTAAACAATTGGTCAAGTACTTCGAAGCATAAAAATTAAAGTTATAATTCCAGAACAAATAAATTTAATGATAGCACTAATGGCCCAAACATGGCCTTATTATAAAATTTTAATGTTTTGAATACGCATCATTACTAAGACATCTCAGACGATATCATCGGCGCTCCACTCAACAACTCCGTCATCTGGCGGAACCTCTCACATCTCCTGCCCTCTAGTTTAGCACCGGCACCGGGACCTAGACACTAAAAATAATGGGTCAGATTGACATAATATGGCAATAGGCAAACTCTAAGTAGTGATGTTGGCCAACTGAATTAAATTATCTGTTACATCCCACCAAAATAAAAAGATTGCAAACCCAATGAATTGAATGCGCGAAAATGGGTATTCCCGCCATATATAATAAACAAAAATAGGTGCTCCTACTAAATACAATGTACATAACATGTATTCCCACCAGATATAACAATTAACATAGCTACATATTATATTACACAGTACACGCTGTCCCGATGGCATATGACCACCTGTAATTATAGTCAATCATATATATAAGCTAATGAAGAATAGAGTCGAGTTTGTATGGGACAAAGAATGTGGCGATGCCTTCTAAAATATCAAAAGGTATCTCACCAACCCACCTATTCTCGCAGCACCTGTGCCCGGGAAACGTTCATCCTATAAGGCCATGGAACACTCACTCGGGGCATTGCTCACTTGAGAGAATGACAAAGGAAAAGAAGTTACTCTCTACTGCCTTTCTCGAATGATGATAGAAGCAGAACACAAATATTCTCCAATCGAAAAACAATGCTTGGCATTCATATTCACCATTCAAAAACTACGGCACTACTTACTATCTCACATAATATACCTGATCTTAGGTTAATCTAATAAAAGTGCTGGTCTCAAAAGTCAAAGAATTAAGTGATTGCTTGGCAAAATGGTCGATCACGTTAACACAGTACAACCTTAGATACATTTCAGCAAAAGCCGTCAAAGGGCAAGCCCTACAGATTTCCTAGTAGAATATTCATTTTTGGAACGCCTCAAATTCAAAGAGGAACTGCCTAATGAACTTGCATTCATTGTAGAAGAACCCATGATGGAAGTAGAACTAGTTATTCATTGGACCATGTATTTTGATGGAGCTTCAAGAAATAATGAGCACCATCAACTAGTAGCAGGAACCAAAATAGTATTCTATAGTCTAGAGGAAACATATATTCCACATTCATTCTTGATAACCAAGGGTGTTCTAATAATGAAGCGGAATATATAGCCCTAATTATCAGATTTGAACTTATTTTGGAATCTAGCATCATATCCTTGGAGTCTACAAAGATTTTCAACTTGTCATCAAATAAATGAATTCAGAATATGAAGTGAAGAACCGAGTTTTTTGCCATACCATGAATGGGCTCAGCAGCTGAGGAAACACTTTGGTGGAATTCAATCATGTTCCACGATGTTAAAATGTTGAAGACATTCATTAGGTAGCCAGATAATATCACTAGTTATACCGGAAGGCGATCAACTCTAGAACTCAATTGTCAAACGATGGTTTATAATTCCTTTAGAAGCTGTCTCGAGTCGAACGGAATGCTTTAGAACAACTAGAAGTCAAATCTCCTCTTTTTAGAATTCTTTTTGGGACCGGCGGGAACTCTTCAGTGACAACATGTTATATGGAGTCCTACTGAAAAACCCTAAACATAGAGCAATCATTCAAAGGCGAGCTCTTAAATTACATTTCAACATGCTATCAAAATGCTATATCGAAAATCCTACGATGGGGTACTCCTTTGTTGTCTATCTCAAAAGGAAGCAAAAGGAACACTAAGGCAGGTACACTAAGCCTATGTGGGGCACATTTGCTGAGTTCGAAATTACATGATCAAATTCTGAGACTAGGCTACTACTGGTCAAAAATGGTCTTCAACGCCATGAAATCCCGACTCCAACGGAATGCTTTAGAATAACTGGAAGTCAAATCTCCTCTTTGGAGAATTCCTTTTGGGACTGGCGGGAACTCTTCATCAACTACATATTGTATGGAGTCCTACAAAAAAAAATCCTAAGGATAGAGCAAGCAATTAAAGGTGAGCTCTTAAACCCCATTTCGACATGCCATCAAAAACGATACACTGAAAATCCTACGATGCGGTACTCCTTTGTTGTGTATTTCGAAAAGAAGCAAAAGGAACACTAAGGGAGGTGCACTTAGGCTTATGTGGGGCACATTTGCCAAGTCCGAAATTACATTATCAAATTTAGAGACTAGGCTACTATTGGTTGAAAATGGTCTTCAATGCCATGAAACTCGCAAAAGGTTACAGGGAATGCCAAAGTCATGGAGACTATATTCATATGCCTCCAGAAAACTTGCACCGGACTTTCATTTCTGAGTGGTTCAAATCCTAGGGAATGGACATTGTTGGAAAAATCCACCCGCCATCAGATTGGGGACATCATTTCGTCCTAGCTGCTACAGTTTACTTCTCCAAGTGGGCCGAAGAAGCACCCTTAACCAAAGTCAAAGCAACCCACCCTTAACCGAAGTCAAAGCAACTATGGTTATCAATTTCATAAAAAAAAACATCATTTGAAGGTTTAAAGTAACAAAACTGTTATATCATGACAACAGACTGCAGTTTAATAGTGACAAGTTTTATAGGTTCTGTGACAAATATGAGATTCAATGTTGCCCATCCATAGCATACAACCCTGCAGCAAATGACTTGCTGGAAGCTTTCAACAAGACGATTTGAAAAATACTAAAAAAATGGTCTCAAATAACAAAAAGTAATGGGCCACAGAGTTATCCGAAGCATTGTGGCCTATCAGACTATTGTGTGCAGCCCCACTAAGTCTACACCATAACCCTTGGTGTACGGTTCTGAAGCAATGGTGCCTCAAAAATACAACTCCCCTCCTTTTGCTTGGCTCTTACAGAAAATTTCACACAAGAGGAGAATGTAAAATTGAAACTTCAAGAATTAAAGAGTCTCGATGAAAAATGGTTGGCAGCTTAAAGTATGGAGCTATACCAAGCTCGAATGGTCGAAGCCTTCGACAAAAAAGGTAAAAGAAAGGCCTTTCAAAAAGGGCAACTTAGTTCTAGCTATCGAAAGACCAATCACTCCAACTCATAAATCAAAAGGAAAACTTGACCCAAAATTGGAAGGCCCATTCTTCATTGACAAAATCTATTCCAATGGCTCCTACACTGTCCTCACCATGGAAGGAGACTAGTGTATGATGCCAATTAATAGAAAATTCCTGAAGTGGTATTCCGCTTGAAACTATTGCTTCTTCCTTTCAAAAAAGCAAACAAGAGGTCTTGTATCATACATCCAAGCCCTCAGAAACAATCATAAAGGAACAAATTAAAGACCTCGAACAAAAGCTATATACAAAGACACCAGTCAACGTCTATTCATTTGACCCCTCTCAACCAAAGAAAAATGTACGATCCACAAGCCCTAGTTAAAGTCATGCATTCAAGACCCCATTTAAAGTCCATTCTACACAGCCTCTATCAAACTCTCAATATGCAAACACCAAACCATGCAACAAAAGAAGAGTAGTGTAGACATTAATAAAAACAAAAAAAGAGAAGAAAAGTCTTCATTCCCAAAAATATTCATTAAAAGAATTTTCTACATGAAAAATTGCTCAATCTACCTTAAGATTTCTTGAAGATCGGCTTTGGATCACTGGTCCAAGAAAGCCATGTAAACATGAGTAATAGGTTTAGCTACAGCTTCATGAATTAACATTCTAAGGCAATCCTCCACGGACTTGATCAAAACATTCAGCCCTGCCCATTTAGCACCAAGCTTGCTAGCAATATCCTCCAGCTTTTTAGTTAAGGCTACGATAGATACATCATCACATGCATAGGTGGCTCGGAGATCAGACAGCTTCTCGTGGCCTGCTCAATCTGCTTCTTCTGAAAAGCCAAAGACCTTTCAAGATGGCTCCACTCGAGGGTATGGCTAACCTCCTATTGTTAAAGTTTTAGAATCTTTTGGTCAAAGGCCTCTTTCTTGTTGAGCACTTTTCTCTGATAAAAATTCGAAGGATCTTAGCCTATTCGCCCTAGCAATGCCTCAGCTACCTCAAAAAGCTTATAAAAAAGAATGGTCCAAAGCAGCTTCGCTTATTTAAAAACCTTTCATCCTAACCAAAAACACCCCAAACTCAGGCAAACACCATCTCATGGGAAACAAAATCACAGAAACCAACCTAATTTCCATCAGAAAAACCTCACAAACCCTCAGGCAAAACGCTAAACACTTCAAGCCTCAGGCAAGACCCTAAAATCTAAGGAAAAAAACCCTCACAATTCTTTTGAAAATAGAGTATTGGAGACAAAATCTCCACTAACCAACCCATTTATCATCCTTCAAAACAAGGATCCCAAGCCTCTTCAAAGCCTCAGGATCCATGACAAAACAATTCCCACAGATCACATGATCTATGGCATTCCAGATTAGGTCATGTGCATTTCTCTTTTATGAAGAAAATGATGGATTTAGATTTGATTTCAAAAACTAATTTTTAACCTAACTCATGTAAGATTTGTGTTCAATCAAAATACTCTAAAAAATCTTTTAAAAGTGTTGAAAGATGTTCTGAACTATTAGGTTTGATTTACAATGATATTTGTGAGTTAAATGATATTATTACAAGAGATACTAAAAAGTATTTTATTACTTTTATAGATGATTTTTTTAGACTTTATATATATATATTTACTTAAACATAAATCTAAGGCCATTGAGAAGTTTAACCTCTTTAGACGAGAAGTTTAACCTTTTTAAACTTGAAGTTGAGAATCAACTAGGAAAGACGATTCAAATTTTGAGGTCTAATTGAGGAGGTGAATACTTGTCCAATGAATTCATTGAGACTTATAATACCTTAGGGATGATTTAAGAAGTGACAGCTCCCTACTCCCCACAATTAAATGGTATAGCTAAAAGGAAGAACAAAACATTAGTTGAAATGTGAATTCAATGTTAAATAGTTTTGGGACAACTCAAGAACTTGTGGGGGTGTCTCTTCTGATAACCTGTCACTTCCTAAATCGAATTCCCTTCAATAAGACAAATAAAACTCCATATTAGTTATGGAAAGGTAGGATCCCTAGCTTGGAATACCTTAAGTGAGGGAGTGTTTAGCCCATATTTCAGTTCCAAGTCCTAAGTAGACTAAAATTGGACTTAAAACAAATGAAAGTATGTTCTTAGGGTATGCCTTGCATAGTAAGGCATATAGATTCCTTGTAATCTCAAGTTTAGAAAAGATTCAATTATTGAATGTAGAGATGCTGTTTTATTTGAAAATCACTTTCCTTGTAAAAATTAATTTTTAAAATCCAGTAGTAATAATGATATTGTTTACTAACCCCCACTGGTGATTCTAAATCTAAAGACCTAGAACCTTGAAGGAGTAAGAGGCCTAAAAAGAAATCTACCTTTGGTCTTGATTTCATCACTTATGTTATAGAAAATGAACCCACCACTCATCAAGAGGCCATGTTATCTCCTGACGCTGTTTTTTTTTGGAAAAAGGCTCTTAATAGTGAAATTGAGTCTATTAATCTCCCTCTGGAAACTAAACTATTTCGAAATAAATGGATATTCAAGAATAAATTAAGAATTGATGGTTCAATTGAAAAGTTAAAAGCTAGACTAGTCATATGAGAACTCAAACAAAAGGAAGGAGTTGACTCTTTGATACATATGCTCTTGTACTCAGGATCACTACCATCGGAGCTTAATTGCTACAGCTTCCATTCACAAAATGATCATCCATCAAATGGATGTGAAAATTACATTTATGAATGGTGTTGATATGAAAAAAAATTTAGAAGAAATTCCACAAACAATTCAACGAATCAAAAGTCAGGTCAAGACTCAAAAATAGCTCAAACACAGCAAAACAAAGTATAAACAGCTCAAGGACAAAGCCTAAGAAGACACCTTAAAGTTTGAAGAATAAAATAAGTCAAAATACTTCAAAAAAGAGTATACCGACCAGCTGAACAAATCAGTGGCCAAATGTGCACTAGCCAACTGATTGTGGGAGGATAATAGACTGAATAAATACACGGTCAGCTACCCCTATGAAATAAACTTTTTTCAATCTTTTCCCTATCACAAATGACTGGAGAAGATGCTTGGAGGTATAAATACTCCCCCTTAGATGCCCATTCCAACAGAACAGACACACAACACACCAGTGCATAAAACACATAGCAACGACTCTTCAGATGCTCTTCGAGAAGACTCCAACGCTTTGACTTCTTCAAGTTTTAGCCTTGACTTCAAACACAAGGTACTTAGTCTTTTGAAAATATTCAGAAGAATAGTTCCTTGGTTCGAAAGGATCTCCAAAGAAAACAAGTCTTTTGAGACTTTTTCATTTCCTTCACTTAGGAGTTGAAGGTAATATGGGTACAACTATGGCCAACCTATTGGTATAATGCGATAAGCAATTTATGGGGGCAACTATGATCGTAGAACCTTCATTTTAACTCTCCTTGAAAATTCTACAACCAAGGAAAGGTTACCAAGTTGATTATTCGACTTGAAATATAAGAAGGTGGTGCACATCTTCGGATTAGTCTCTTTTTTCCTTTTTTTTAATGCAAATTGTCATTATTTTCCTTCCTTTTTAAGTGTTGATCATTCGAGACCAAGCGGGGGGCTGTGAAAAAAAACTACATGTCAATAGCTTGCACATTAGAACACAAAAGAACCGACAAAAATAAACTTGCAATTGAAAAGAATAAAGAACTTCAGCATTTCTTATTTCTTTTTCACTTATGTGTCTTTTCCTTGCTCTCCAACAAGGGGTGATAAAAAAATGGTGATTTGAAAGAAAAAATATATATGGAATATCCCGAAGGTTTTGCAGTCCCAGGGAAAGAAAATAAGGTTTGCACACTAATTAAATCAATATATGGCCTAAAGCAAGCTCTTACATAGTGGCATGAGAAGTTTCCAAGTGATGATTGTTGAAGGTTTTAAAATTAATGAATTAGAAAAATGTGTTTACTTTAATGATTTTGGGTGTGACTTTGTGTCAGTAGAGAACACTAAAAGATTTCTTTGTTCTATGTTTACATGAAAGGCATGGGTGAAGCTGACATGATATTAGGTATCAAAATACATAAACACTCTTAAGGTCATCCGTTGTCTCAATCCCACTATATTAAAAAAGACCTTTAGAGGTTTAACATATCTGGAGGGGATGGTGTTTCCACTCCTTATGATCCAAGTGTCAAACTATCTAAGAACAAAGGAGAAAGTGTATCTCAATTAGACTATTTCAGAGCTATTGGATGTCTTATATATATCATGAATTGCACTAGACCTAACATTGCATATGCAGTAAACAAATTGAGCACGTACACCTGTAATCCCAATGATGAGCACTGGACGGCTATGATCTAGGTATTGAAATACCTTATAAGAATCATTGATTATAGTTAACACTATGGGAGATGTTCTGCTATACTTGAATGATATAACAATGCTAACTAAAAATCTGATTCTAAGGAATCGAACTCTATAAATGGTTATATATTTACCCTTGGTAATGCAACCATCTCTTAGAAATCGAAAAAGCAATCATACATTTCTCGATCCATAATAGATGCGGGGATTATTGGTATGGCTTTAGCCAGCGAAGAGGCCAAATAGCTGAAGAGTTTATTGATAGATGATCCTTTATGGAATAAACCTATTCTAGCGATAACTTTATATAAGACTCCAAATCAGCAATTGACAAGGTAAACAACAAAGTATACAATTGAAAATCCAGACATATACATCTGAAGCATAATCTCATGAGACAATTACTCAAGCAGGGAAGAATTTCATTGCATTTTGTGAGATCGATTACAAGCTTAGCCATTCCACGAACGAAAGGATTTGCTAGAGATCGAGTGCTTTCTACATCAAGGGCAATGGGATTTAAGCCTATTAAGGATAAGTCTCAAATAACGGCTACCCAACCCATTTGATTGGAGATGCAATGGGACGGGTTCAATGGGAAAGATGAAGTTACCTTTAGGTGGCACTGAAGGAACATTTCAAAACCTTCAAATGTGTACATACCAATTCCTATGATATGAAGTGTTCAAAACCTATATAAACAATTGGTAAAAAAAACTCTATGTCTTTTATAAGCGGGGTGTTGTACAGGAACAGCCTTGATAGAGTATACCTATATGAGTGTGGAAGTCAGACCAGTTCTTATGAGAGATCAGGCTCCTCTTTGGAGTGCTTCTAAATGCTAGTATAGCACAAGGCCATTAATGTGCACGGTTCAGTTAGGAATCCCTTAAACCCTGAGGCCATATATGTACTATGTACAAGTTACTAGATAAACTCTTGGTTGAAGATCCTAGTTCACCATAGAGTTTTGGTATTTCAAATTTAGCTAGACTAAATGACGGTTTAAGACTCGTTCACCTTCATTTATGCATGGTCCCAAGTGCATGACTTGCAATAGCATTTTTCTTCCTCTATTTTATTATTTTCTTATGCTTGTGTGGGTGATTGTTGGAATTAAGTGTCCATTAAGCACAAGTTTCCCCACCATTAGTGCATGAGTTTCCTCCTCATTTATTCCTTTTTAGTAACTATTGTCCCACATCAGTTTTTTACTACTTCTATTAAGTAGTTTATTAATATTTTCCTCCTAACTTATGGTGTTAAGCTTTCTAGTGGGTATTGTGGTGTTTACCACACACGCGCCCGTGCATGCAGGCCAGCCATGCCATGGCGTGGAGTGGCGTGCATGCGTGCAAGTGGGCAAGGCGAGGTGAGGCAAGGCTAATAGGCCTGGGCCTTGGCTTGGCTTGTGTGTGTTATGCTATTCGGGTCAAGCCTACCCGTTCATGGCAAACCTGCTTGTTAGGTCGCCGGGTTGAGCCTTCCTCCTCGTGTGTATTTTTTGATTGAATGTGGATCTAGATCCAAATCCACTTGTCGATAGCCAGCATTTATACGGCCCATATCTTTCTTCGAGATCATAACCGTTAGGATAACATTTCCACTTTAATATGAGTTAACATTATGGTGATCGTTGTGCAGAGAGTTATTCCACGCATTTATTTCGTAAGGAGTATCTCCTCTTGGCTATATTTACTAAGGAATTACTAGAAAAGGTTTTGGGTGATCATTGTCTGAACATAGGAGATATTTGAGACTTGTTGTCTACGTGACACTTAAGATTTGTTGTTTGCATGATAGCAACACTTGGAATTTGTTGTTTCTTTCTACGTTTACACTAAGGAAGTTCTATAGATTTCCTTCTTCTTTTCTTATTCTTTCTCTTTTTCTTCTTTTGGTTTGCTACCACTATGAGTCTGCAAAATTGGTCCCTTTGGGATTCGAGTACTCTTTAATCAATTGAGTGCACGATTACTAGAGATTCCAATCAAGGAACCCGCCTTATCTGTGGTAGATGTCTGTAAGTCCATTTGCATTTATGTGGGGCCAAAATCTGCCTAAAGAAAACGTCTTTAAAGAAATGAATTAGATTCCAATTATTTTGGTGATTCGTAATATTTCCTTAGTTATTTATTTTTTACAGCTATTATTAGTAATTCGCATATACCGGAATCAAACACTGACTTGAAGGATTCACATGGGGAATTATTCTAGATTGTAGTTCAAATAATACTACTTTTATATTGTGAAAAATAAAAGCAATTATCTACACAAAGAATACAACACAATATTTAATGCGAAAACCCAAACCAGAAAAAACCGATGAGCTCAAAGTGGACTATATCAAACACTAACTTCTATAGTTACAAGATATATTCACAGCTTGATAATCAGTCGCTCGACACAAGACGTTGTAATTGTTCTTACTAAATTCCCTCGATATGCAATCCCTCGATGCCCCTATATTAGCACTTTGATCACCTCCTCAAATAAATCTTTTCTGTGAGATAGCAATATCCTATGAAAATGTAGAACCCATAGATCTAGATCTTGAACTAAGAACAACTCTCTAATATAAGCTCTAGATGGAATCTTCAATGTGAAATCTTAACTCAAATTATAGAGATGGATGCCTTAGGGTTAGGAGAAAAACCCTTTTTATAACCCACAATTCGTGCCTCATTAAGATAACCCATTTAGAACTCTACTTACTAATCCTAATACAAATAGGAAATAATTCCACAACAGGAAAGTGGGTTTCTATACGCTATCTGATTGATTAAGTACCTAATTCGATCGATCATGTATCTTATTTGATTGATCGGGTACCAATCCGATCGATCAGGTATCTATTCTATCTGGGTATCAAATTCAGATTTTGCCTGTTTTTTCGATCAAGTATCTATTCTATTTAGATACCAAATTTGGATTTTGCTTGTTTTTTTTTTCTAATTTATTCTCTTCAGCTCTTCTGGAGACTCGAATCATAGTCCACCATTAAAGAATATAAAATACAACCACGACTTAGTGTTTTGTCCAACCCATGAATTAACTAATATATAAAAATATTAATAATCTCCTCCTTTGGCAATTCATAGACACAACTCTTCATACAATCAATTTACCAAAAAAAAAAAAACAAAGAAAAGATAAAACCAAATTTATGTTTGAGTAAATTTCAAAAAGAATTTGTGTACCATTTGGTGTGCCATCATCACTGTACCAATTACCAATTGAGTCCATCAATCTTCAGCTCTTTGAATCATCATATCTCATTGATCTTTAACTTCATATTTCATTGAATTTTCCAGACTCCCCCTGAATAGGTCATTCTCTCCCTTTTTGTCCTTTATTGACAAACTTAAAGTTGTCAGCATTTAGCATAACTATCAATCAGGTTATAACAGTAGATTCCCCTCAATTGTGACTCCTCCTTAATGATATCCTCGTAACAGCTAAGGGTGGGAGCTTGATCTTCTTGATCAGGAGCTTTTGGATTTTAGTACCTACACTTGTGCATTAAAGAACTTCTGCATAGTGTGTACCAGTATAGAGGGAAAATCTACCTTCTTATCGTAGATGGCACTTGCTTTCACTATGGACACAGAAAATAGTGCTTCCGTTGTAAGTTTTTTGGCAAAGCTCTCAACTTATTGCAATGGAGACCAATGTTTCCTTTTATTCCATAGTGATGACATGTGAGTGCTCATGCAGATTTAAGAGTAGACTCATTCTTTGGTGTAAAATTAACATCTTTCTTCTATGCAAAGGGTGCCTTTACTGTGCTTTTGACAAAAATAGTTTTATTTAATGATTTTGATGTTGAAGCACCATCAATGTTACCAACATCAGTCTTATCATTATTTAACTTCTTAACACTCAAAATGTTGTCAAATATATTCGAACTAGCATGCATATGGTTTAAAGTAGATTTTGTAGCATCTAACTCTATCAACGCCTTCTTTAACTTTATAGTCAGATCTTCATTCTCAACCCGGTTCTTCAATACTTTCGTTATCAATGACTCATTTTCTTGTTTCTCAAAAGCTAAACTTTTAATTAGAGAATCTTTTTAACCTTCAACAAGAATAATCTTTGCATGTGCCTCTTCAAGACTTTTCTTAAGAGATAGAATTTCGGTATCAAATTCTTCAACCTTTGTCATAAGTTTTGTAACATGCTTGTTCAGGTTTTTAGTTTTTCCATAGAAGAATTTATATTGTCCTTTTCAGTCTACATTGTCATATGACACTTCATCACCATCATTGTGTTCATTAGCATCATCGTAAATGGTGAAGATCTAGCCATGAATTTGCCATTTGCAATGTGGGAAGGATCAAGCTTAAGAATCCCTTCCTCCCTTCGGTAGAAGTATCGTCATCTTATATAGTATTTAAGGCCTTTTTACTGCTTTGTATAGGCTTCTTTTCTTATTAGTACAATCATTAGCTGTATGCCCATAACCTTGACATTCAAAACACTGAATTCCTATTGAGGAACTTTTCTTTCCAGTTGGCACAAGTTTAAATGCAGTGCTCTTTTCTTTCATAAGTTTATTAAATTATTGTACAAACTCAAAAGACAATTGCATATCTACTTCCTTAGAATCAGAATTAGATTCAACTTTCAATTTCTGTATGCCATCCGATTGATTGGCTACATATTTTGTTTGCTTACCAAATTCGAATTTCGCATGTGTTTTCCTAATTTCTTCTGTTCAGCTCTTCTGGAGACTCAAACCATAGTCCATCATCAAAGAATATAAAATACAATTAAATGGACTTAAAGTTTTGTTCAACCCATGAATTAGCCATCATACAAAAATACTACCAAGATTGAATCTGCAATCCATCTCAATAGGGCCTACTTGGGCCCACCTATGATGAATGAAACTCCTTTCACACTCTTATCCCCATCATCTTGAAGCATGTCCAATTTTATGTTTGTCAAACATTTAGTCATTGTTGGATTCAATCTAAATGAAATTTATATATATATATATAATTAAAAAATCGTTAGACTTTTAGGCTGATAAATGAAGGGCCACAATAAGCTGTTGGGGCTTGTTTTTGGCTTGAACCTTGTTCATAAAAGATCATTCCATCCATCCGACTACCAATGATAGTAATCCATCCAAATGGGGCCCCACAATACACAATATATATGTACTTATAGGTGAAAATCAATTCCTATATATCATTACAATTTTTTTTTGCAAATCTCAGACCATTTTTGGCATAGGAATAGTTGAGCCGGTTTAAAGCGAGGGCCGGTCTACGTACTATTAATTTCTGATTTGATATAAAGTTAGGCAAATGGGCCCTTTTAACTATTTCTCAACCAAAGAATTTTCAAGGAATTAGGGCTTGAATGGCAATAGTACGGTGGAAAGGTGGGATAGCTTTTTAGAGGATGGAAGAGAAAAAAAACAAGGCAAAAGTCTAAGCACTTGTGCTTATCTTTTGACAAAGGAGACTTTTACTCATACCTTTCAGCACTACATACCGACCAATTCATTATTCTGTTTCATCACGAGAAAACAAGTGGATGAGCACAAAATTCTCTCTTGATTTTGCATTGTCAACAAACTACACATATCTTTTGTTGAAAGCAAAGTAACTTGCTTTGCGCTTTGGCATCATAAATGACCATGTCCTTCTTGCGAGTGGAAGCACTTTTAGCACGTGTAGGACCTCAGACCCATCAATATAGCCCCCACGTGCCCGCCCCTCATAAACTGACACTGACCGTAATTTGAGTTAATCGGAATCATACTCACCACTTTGAATTCAATTTCATAAAAATTATTTGTTAAAAAAGAGTTAAATTTTAAGGGTTCTAAATCAATTGTTGTGATAATTTAAAAGATGACCTACTGCGCCCAAAATCATATCCCAAGTGAGATCTTTTCCATCAAACCATCCCCCATCATTTGCATATATCCTAGTGGCTTAGACTTTTACCTCTCATTGCAGGTTTACATTGTGCCTCCCATTGCATTATCTTGGGATTATCCATCTTCCAAAGCAGTACATTTACATTGACATGGAGATCAGGGGACTCCATATTATTTAAACAACATTTATAACCAACTCAGCTATTGTCCTCAATGTCACAGACACCTATACAGTGAAGGGACCATAGGCCCATCCACCATCATTACAGGCCTGTTTGGTTGTGATAACCTTCCTCCTTACGACCGTAACACATCATCGTCCTAGCTGAAGAGCCACTTCACGAGGAATGCATGTCTTGTTAAATCCCCAAATTTAACGCCCAACCTCAATTCATTTTGCTCACACTTAGTTGTTAATTTCGGTATTTGATTCACGCGAAATATTTTACATTGGCCCAATTGTACAACCCTTTTTAAAAATTTTCAGCTCGAATTTCAGTCCACTGAGTACGACATTTCTAAGTTTTTCCTTTAGAAGAAAAAAAAAACACCCTCATGTTATCCAGGCCAAGAGCAAAATAGTCATGCTAAAACAAAACTCAAAAGTTAGGGGCTTTTTTGTTTTTTTTTTTGTTTTTTTTTGTTTTTGTTTTTTGTTTTTTTTTTTTTTTTTTGTTTGAGAATGCAAGGGCCTTTATGGAAAAGGCCCAAACGTAAATAGCACTTCTCAGTGTCTTTACAGAACCCATTTTCATTGGGTGGGCCATTAGGAAACAACCGACCTGCCACTTGATCCGTTAACCGTGTGGATTAGACCATGATTCATTTTACAGTCCAGATCATCTTCAGCAGGGCCTACTTTTTTTTTTTTTTAATAGAAGATTTCATAAAAAAAAAACACAAAAACACAAGCAAAGAATCGTAAATGACACAACAACAGACACTAATCCCCCCAACCCAAAAGCACCCACAAGAATTAACCCTACTGATAGGGGTCCCTAGCCACACATAGTTGAGACCTACTTGACCCCATTTGGAAAGATAGTGGGCCACCATATATAGTTTCCTAGGGATGTAAAAAACTTTTACAGACTCAAAAACATAAATAGATGTCTGGATATCTCTTATGATCGCCTGGATCTTCCAATAAAAAACTCTTGTAAAAGCTTTTACTACTTCCAAAGCATCTGTGCACAAAATAATTCTTAAAAGCTCACATCCTCTTATCGCCTTTAGTGCAAAAAGAGCCAACCTCGTTTAAGCCTTTTTAGCGGAAAAGGTTCTTGGTCCTTTGGTGGCACCTACAATTACAAGTGAACCATTATGAAATATTATAAAACCAAAGGCCGACTGGCCAAAAGAGGGGTTATAAGCTGCATCACTAAACAAACTTGTTGCATTCCCAAATTCCAAATCCACAAATTGAGGAAGATAAGATAGAACATGAGACATAGATGGATAATTATCCATAGAAGGGTGACTAGCCATTTTGGGCTGCATAATCATAAACCATAGGCAAAAGAATTAGCCCACATTGGATTAGGGAATTTAGCTTTGAAAAGGGAATCATTTCTGACCCTCCATGCAGCCCACCATATGGCGATGGAGAGAGCTTGGGATTCTAAATCAATTTGCAAAGCATCCTTGTTCCACCATTCATCTATACTATAATAAGGAAACTTGTGGGTCAACACCCCAAAGTGTGACCCAAACCAAACAGCTCAAGCAAATTCACACTTAAACATAATGTGCTCTACCGTTTCCTCTTCATTTTTTCAAGGAGGGCAATTAGAACTAGAATTGGAGACCCCTCGATTTTAGGATGGATCTCACTAGCATTGCTTTCTTGAGACATTTCCATCCTAACAGCCAAACTCTTTCAGGAAGGTGACACTTTTGAAAAGATTTCCAACTTATATTTGAGTAATTGTGATTAAACTTTTTTCTTTTAAAGAATGCATTTATAAGCTGATTTAGTAGAAAGATCCTCAATATTAGTGGCAATCCATATTCTTTTATACTCCTCCGTAGAATGAGAGAGGAAAATAATTTTCAACATGTCCTTCCTATCTCTGTAATTGTCAAAGATGTTGATTTTAGGGGTTGAAAAATGCATTTATAGGCTGATTTAGTAGAAAGATCCTCAATATTAGTGGCAATCCATATTCTTTTATACTCCTCCATAGAATGAGAAAGGAAAATAATTTTCAACATGTCCTTCCTATCTCTCTAATCGCCGAAGATGTTGTTGATTTTAGGGGTTGAAGAATGCATTTATAAGTTGATTTAGTAGAAAGATTCTCAATATTAGTGACAATCCATATTCTTTTATACTCCTCCATAGAATGAGAGAGGAAAATAATTTTCAACATGTCCTTCCTATCTCTCTAATCGTCAAAGATGTTGTTGATTTTAGGGAGATCCCAATTTCCACTTGAGTTCCTAAGATCCTCGACCATTAGGTCCAATCCATTAATAAGAGAGAAGGGTTTCCTTTGGCCTTCCGCACAAGGAATCCAATTACATTCCCACATTGAAATCTTATTCCCATTCTAATAATCCAACCAATATTTTTTTTAATAAAATTCAAGGTTTCAACAAAACCTTTCCAAAACCAGGAGTGAGTTCCCTTATTTGTAGCCTCCCGTATGTCTTTATTAGGGCAATATTTCACTTTTAATATTTTAGTACAAAGAAGATCTAAATTAGTAAGGTATTTCTAACATGTTTTAGCCAACAGAGCTATGCTTTTACTGTCAGATTCCCTAATCCCCAAATCCCCATCTTCAATATGTCTAAATAATTCTTTCCATTTAATTAGATGCATTTTTTTCCTTCCATCTTGGCCTCCCCACTAGAATTTATTGTAACTCCCATCCAAAGTCACTGAGACCATATTAGGAAACCTGAACACAGGCATGTTATACACTGGTAAGGCTGGCGCAACAGATTTGATGACAATATTTCTACCAACCTCGGACAGAAGTGGGGCTTGCCAGCTTTTAAGCTTGTTCTTCACTTTATTAATAAGGGGTTCAAAGGACTTGATCTTACTCTTTCCAATAAAAAGAGGGTTTCCAAGATACTTTTCATTATTATTTAGTGATCTAACCCCCAAGACCGAAGCAATGGCTTTGCAGGTTTTCTTACATGCTCCTTTACTAAAGGTGATGGAAAATTTATTGAAGTTTTATCATTTGCCCTGACATATGACAATACTCTTCAAGCATTTATGTCACCTCCCTAGCTTCTGAGAGGCATGCTCTAGTGAAAATAAAATTATCATCAGTAAAAAAGAGGTGAGAAATTCTCGGTGCACATCTTGCTATTTAAACGCCTTGAAAATTACCCTCACTTTCAGCCTTTCCCATCATCCTTGATAGAACTTCAGCTCCTAGAATGAATAGATAGGGAGATGGGGAATCTCCTTCCCTCAATCCTCTTTAAGGAGTGAAGTTGCCAAAAGGAGATCTGTTTAAAAGTATGGAATAGGACAGATTGTATGCATTCTCTGACTATTTGGATAAAATCTTAATGGAATCCAAAACACCCAGCGTTACATAGATGAAGTCTCATTCCATCTGATCATATGCCTTAAACATGTCTAATTTAGTCCCATAAATTTTCCTCGTGAATTATTTTTAAAGGAATGAATGATTTCATGTGCAATGATGTAATTATCTGCAACCTGTCTTCCTCCAATAAATGCATTTTGGTAAGGACAAATAACTTTATTTAGTATCACTTATAATCTATTAGCCACCACTTTTGAAATAATTTTATATATTACATTGCAAAGGCTAATTTGTCTCAAGTCGTTAACATTTTGAGGGCTACTTTTCTTAGGACTAAGGACAATGAAGGTTTTGTTAATCCTTTTTAGAGGAAACTTATATCTAAAAAAAATTTTCACTAAAAGGACTGTCTTTGCCAAACATATGCCACATTC
This sequence comes from Sextonia rubra, assembly GCA_037013555.1. Taxonomy (NCBI): domain Eukaryota; kingdom Viridiplantae; phylum Streptophyta; class Magnoliopsida; order Laurales; family Lauraceae; genus Sextonia; species Sextonia rubra. Next base: position 15,518,644 of record JASUAD010000014.1, on the reverse strand, counting down.
ATTGGTAGAAACTAACTGGATAGCCATCTAGGTTAGGGTTTTAATAGGGCCCTGTATGAAAAGAGCATTTCTAACTTCCTCCGTAGAAGGTATACTTTCTAGGTTAGCCGTAGTACTTCTTATGGGTCAGCCGTGAGGTTAGCCATAGAACAAATGCGGAATTTTTTTGATTCCTAACAATACTATATTTACGGCTTAGTCGTGAGCTTCAGATTTTTTGAAGCTGTGTTGGTATAGAGGTTCAGTTCTTTACAAAACCTGTTCCATTCAATTCCATTATGATTTTGTTTGTTCAAACTATCACCACACATTTTCAAAACCCACATTTCATCATTATTTTATAATCATACTCATTATCATTCAAATCATCACATATTCTTAATTAGAATGATAAAAAAGCAGTAAGTTGGCATTCAAAAGAGAGTTCTTTAAGAATCAACAAATTCAAACATGTATGTAGTAATATACACTCTATATTTATCTCTAATACAATGCTCAACCTAAATCAACTTCTCCCTTAGTTTGATGTTGTAGAGGGCCATAATAGAAGATGATCCTACTATATGCAAACACATGCAATAGGTGAATTGAGTAGGAAATACATGCATGTTGCTTATTTTTTTCTCCTTGACTCATTTGAACTCAAAGCAATGGAATAGTGATTCAATCCTCACCTTAGAGAGCTGTAAAGGAGAAGAGGAGATGAAATGGAGAGATTCTAATGAAGAAGATAGCAAGAAGATGATGAGGAGGACAATGGTAGCCTAGGCTCCAACATTTAATAACTCCAAGATCAATTTCCAGCTCCTAACATTGAAAAAGAGATGAGAGGAGAGTGAGAGGAAGAAAAGAGATGAGAGGAGAGTAAGAGGAAGAAACTCAGCAAGGAGATCAGACGGAAATGAAGAGGGAACGATGGCTTGTTCCTCTTTAAGTCAAATTTTCTAGAATTTTGCATGCAAGCCCACTGCTTTAAGGAAATTACAGTTTGAGTCAAGTGGGACCTTAGTTGGGCCAAGATGGATCCAAATTAAGTTGGGCCAAATACAAATAAAGACCTGCATGATGAAACACACATGATACAATTAATATGACAATAATATGATGTAAAACCATGCAAATCTAAATTACTAGAAAATTCTTGCCTACCTAGGTTTGGCTAATTCCAACCCAACTACCTATCCATGACCCAATAAAATTAAGAACAAAATAAATTAGGACTACAATAAATTAATTAATATGAAATCAAGTTTAATTACTATAAATTATACTTAAATTGGTTGGGACCTTAAAGTAATAAACATGCGATATAGTAAGCAAATAAAGACTGCAATGATCATATGAAGGAGTACACCAAATGGTGCATGGCAAAACAATAATAAAGTAAGAAAGAAGGGAAACACCCTATCCAACATTACACAAGTGAACAACCCACTTGAGCTGAATTTCAGAAATATGCATGTCCAATTTACAGGGTGTAGCCCATCTTTGGGTGATACACATCCTGTCCAAAACATAGAGTCCAAGACTCCGTCCAAATAGGTGTGGTTGGTCTGTCTTCAGATGATACACATCATATCCAAAGCAATAGTGTACAATGGTACCAATACCGAGCTACGCAGTCATCCAAAAGACCCAGATCCCCACGCAACACAAACAACTGTACATAGAGGTGCCCTCCCTATGATGGACTAATAGCTTAGTGCTATTTGACGCACATTACATCCTAAATCAAGTGAAGGGTTGGCATTTTTGCAGAACGGTCCAATCAGTAAGGAACTACTCACGTTCATTATTCAATCCCAAACTGAGTCCACACACACCTCGAGTAGTCCTTTTAGAGCATCACTCCAAGCCACAACATGATCCAAACCATGCAAAAGGGAATAACCTCAAAGAAACACACCCACACAAAGCAACAATGTATACCCGAAGGCTAAGGAGTGTTTACAATCCAAACTCCTAGATTACAATGACAATTTGAGCACCTAACAACAACCATGGGTAATGTGAAGTTGAATGCCTTATCAGACAAACACGGGTGCACAGGTTCAATGTCCACATTACTGGGTTCTATGTAGGTTGTGCACCATACTCGAACCAGGCATCCTGTAAGAGTGTATTTTGTCCAAAAATCACTCTTACTTAGTGTAATAAGGGTAGTCCAAGTCATCCGGGTCCAACGGAGGGTCCTACAATCATTCTCTAGTCAAATAGGGTTTAGCCCCTCCATTCCATCCACAGGACATTCACATAAACCATACAATTCATCCATTTCGTAATCCTAGTATTAATTCCATTTTCATTCAAAATGGGCAAAACGAAATCACATATGATAAGCATGCTAGAATCAAATTTAAATCAACATATCAACAATGGAGATGTTATCCACTTGCTTTAATGAAATTTGGAGAAAATAGGTCAAAACCTAGCTCACCAAAAGACACCCCCAAGCTCAATCTCAAGCAAATGGAAACCCCTACTAGAGCAAAGGTACAAATGCAAATAACAGTAGCTAATGAGTATGATAAACACTATCCTAAAACCAAAACTCCATATGGCCGAATTTATCGGAGAGGAAAACCTTACCTAGGGCTTGTCTCTTTTGGGGGAGAACTTGAAAGATGGGCTCCTTAGGAAGAAGGAGGTTTGAGGAGGAAGATGGAGGTTGAAGAGGAAGCTGTGGTGGTGGAGGCAGGCATGGATTCTAGTGGCAATAGCAAGGGAGAAAGAGAATGGAAGAGAGAAAGGGAAGGAAATACAAAAAGAAAGAAAGAACAGAAGAGGGGATGGGTGGTGGCAGTGGTCACCAGAAAATGGTGGAGTCGGGATCATTTGATGGTGGCTAGGAGAAGAGAAATCAAGAGGCAGACCCAGGAGAAGAATGGCTGGGGCAGTCTTTGTTGAGGGGAAATAAGAGATGAGATTAAAAATTGATAAAGAAAGAACGAAGACAAATGAGAAATGAAAGAAAGAGAAATAAAAAGAAATAAAATAAAGGAGAGAGAGTCATCGCTAGAAGAGGGGAAAAGAATGAGGGAGTGAGGGAAGAAAGTGAGGGAAATAGGAAATGAGTTGGGATTTAGGGAAATTTACAAAATTGCCATCCATTTAATAACTTGGCTAAAAACTTGTTTTAGCTATAACTTGTAAACCATGGGTCGGATTGAGTTACTATAAGTGTCAACATTCACAAAATAAAATGAGCTTTCTAATGAAATGACTCTTGGCATAGTTTGAAAGAATTGGAATTTTGGCATTATTAATGGGTTTTCAGGTATTTTTCATTAAAAAAAGCTTATTTGTTGGAAAATAAGATATTTTCTGGCCAAGATGGGTCCGATTTGGGTAGAGGAATTAGAAGATGATCTTGGACTAGGAGAGCTAGTTAATGAACTCAAAATCTTGTAATTCGAAAAACTCTGAAAAAGGGCTTCTTGCTTCCTAAAATTGCAAGCAACCCCCTACTAAACTCAAACGAGATCAAAACCTAATACAGCTTTGCACACACGATTCTAACATTAAACTGGACTTGCTTAGCTTTTAAACGCACTTAATTGACTAATAGACAATTAACTAGTACTAGTTACATCCTGGGATTTTGGAACATTACATTCCTTCCTCCTTTAGAACTTTTGGTCCTCCAAATGCCTAAATATATCTCCAAGATCTATAAAAGCTTAACTACAGAAATCTGCACAACTCTAATAGTGACTCTAGCAACTTGCAATTTGCTCGGTGGATTGAGAACTAGTACTGCTGAAACTCAATTCTAATCTCATAATTCTGACAACCTAACCCAAATTCTTCCAAGAAATTTCATAACTCTAATTGATGGAAAAGAAACTGGCACTCCAAACAATCTAGCAATCTTTTTCAATTTTTATGCTCTGGCTGAACTTGCTAACTAACTAATCATTCTAACACTACTCTACCAGCTCCTAGTAACAAACCAAACAATCTGAAATTGTTCTGCCTTTTCTCGCTGACAAACCAGGCATCTTGCCACTGCCTCCACTTACTGACGAACCAAAGATCCTAACACTAACCACACACTTTCTGACACTGCTTTGCCTTAGCATGCTAACAACTCAAACATTCTGAAACTGGTTTGCTTTACTACCAATGATTCAAATATTCTTACGCAAATCCTATAATCGCTTTCTCTTCATGATGCTCTACTAGAATTGACTGCGGAATTTTCTACTGGAATGAAGATCATAACTCAGGCCAAGTGCTTCTGACCTAGTCTAATTCTTCAAGTTCTACTCATCTTGCATACACATTCTGACTTGGAAATACAACACACCCTAGTAATCTGAATTTTGACTTGCTCTGCACTAGAAACACAGCACATCCTTCACAAATTCGAACTCTGACATGCTCACAATCTACTTATTCACTCTGACAACAATGAATCCCTGCATGGTTGCTCTAAATCTTGCCCAAAATCTCAGGTTTCCAAGAGACATGCCAACTATCTTTTAATTTTCTCAATTATCTGGCTCATGACATGATAACTAACATCACTCTACTGAAAAATAGGGGTACTCTGAAAGGTTGCTATTGTGAGAACAACTACTACAGGCTTTTGCGATTTAAATGGACCTTAAACTTCATGTCAAGCAATAAATATCTCCATATTCTTTATGCAAGAACTGACGCTTCAAGCATAATCATCGCAAAATCCATCTCTTTGATCGGTGGCATCACGCCCCCAAAACTGGGCTGGATCCAAACCTGGTTCCAGGGGTGTGAGAATTGGGGCCAATTAAAATTTTTCTAATATAAATGATACGGGCCTCAATTCCGGGTAAATCGAAGTCCTTCGTGAGGCTATGCTTGGTGATCAAGCAACCATAATCACACGCAGAACTAAAATCCATACTCAGCGCAGACGATTATCATATAACAATCATTTAACAAATCTCATTAATAACAAAATCAAGGTCAAGTACTTCGAAGCATAGTAATTAAAGTTATAATTTCAAAACAATTAAATTTAATTAAATAAACTAATGGCCCAAACATAGCCTTATTACATAATCTAAAGTTTTCGATCTTTACACCACACTAGGACACCTTAGATGATGTCATCCATGCTCCACTCAACAACTCCGCCATCTAGCAGAATTTTCTGCGTCGCCTGACCCTCCGGTTCCGCACCGGAACAGAACCTAGACACCAAAAGTAGTGGGTCAGATTGACATAATTTGGCAAAAGGGTAAACTGCAAGCAATGGATTAATCAACTGAATTGAACATAATATTTATTTAACCCAAAATATATCAAATGCAAACCCCAAAGGCATGAATGCACAAAAACGGGTATTCCAGCGGATAAATATACAAAAACAGGTAATCCCGCATATAGATAACAGAAATGGGTAGTCCGGCATACGGATAACATAATCGGGTAATCCCACAGATAATAATAGAATCGAGTAATCCCGCAGATAATAACAGAAACGGGTATTCCCGCAGATAATAACAGAATCGGGTAATCCCGCAGATAATAACAGAAATGGTTAATTTTGCAGATAATAACAGAAATGGGTAATCCTGCAGATAATAACAAAATAGGTATTCCCGCAGATAATATACATATCTACAAATATATACGTATACTGATGCATAATGAATTATGATATGACACCCTTAATCCCAATAATCAAACCGTTAACAAGATGAGTACTTAGACTTTTATAATTGAAAATTTATTATGAATGTGTGTCAATTCAAGTTTTCCAAGGGTAAGCACTAAACCACCTAACGGTCATAGTTGGTTAAATATACATATGAAAACCAACCTTCTTTCACAATGGAAATGTAAGTACACGATGCCGATATCCTACTTTTAGTGCCTATCATGTGGTGCATCTCGAATCTCACATTCCCATTCTGCATTTAGTCCAATTCTCATCTGAACATTCAACTAACTTTTCTAAAAAGACATGATTCATCTAATCCAATTATGTAGATTTAGTATGTGTTACAAATTGGGTAAAAGATACTCAAATTCCAACTCCAACTTAAATCAAATTATAATCAAAAGGTGAGGGAACAATTAAGTCTTTAATTATCATTATTGTGCATAAAAGCACCTTATTATTTTATATAAAATAAAAGTTCAAAATTCCAGATTCAAATTCAAAATTTAATCCCAATTTAAAACCAAATTAGAATTTCAAATAATTTCTAATTAAGACTTAATCACTCCCCATTCCATCTTTATTAAATTCTAACCAATCTAAATAACATATTAATCACAAATACTTAAAACCTCAATTAAATTTATAAACAATCCTAACCAAAATTCTAATCACCTAATTTAGGAATTAATTATTATAATTAATCCATCCCTAATTCTTAAGCAATAAATTAAACCATTTACAAATAATATAGGATGCCTTAATTAATATAAATATACATATTTATTTTAATTAAAATGGGCCCAGCTTGATAAAACCCGGCCCAACCACAGTTGGGCCTCGCAGCAACTCGGGCATGGCAATTGCAGCCAGACCTGGCCTGGCTGCCCAGGCAGCAAGTGCTGCCCAGTTAACTAGGCAGCGGTAATGCATTTTTTTTAAAAACATATTTTTATATTACTTAAAAGAAAGGAAATCGAATCTCCATTATTAATCCAAATCAAGGTATTAAATCAAAACGATGAAATCATACAAAAAGTTTAAATCTAAACGAATAAATCCTACAGAAAGCATGTTATCCAACAAATAACAAAAAGATATTGCAAGTAACCAAAAACCATTGATTACAGTTATCCACTTGCCTAGATCTTGAAGCCAAAAGCAAATCTAAATAACAAGCTTGGAAGATCTAACCTTGGTTTCCCCCTAGAGAGCTTCTAGGGTTTGGTTGAAGAAGAAAGAAAGAAGATGGGAGAATGGGGAAAACCCTAAGGGTTTATATTAAGAGGAGATTTTTCTAAATTACAAATAAGGACTCTCTGCTTTCTAGTAAGTTTTATGAAATTTCAAAAAGAGTCTATTAGCCTAAAAGGGTTAAATAACGTAAACCCAAGGCCCAAAAGTGTATACTCAGCTCATATAACCTTTTTCAACCCAACTCAAACCTAACAGACTGCTATGACCCAAAATAAAAATTTGGGGCATGACAGGTGGCAACCCTGAAATCTCCTTCTGAAAGAAATTTGGGAATTTGCAAACACTGCTATATCCTCCACTGCTAGGATTGTTTATGCTCCGCGATAAACATCAAAATCCTTCACGTCCAATCCTCATAAGACTGTTTGCTCTCAATACTGGAATTTCACTCATCCAAACTTTCCTTTCTGTCCCACAGACTGCACACTGACTAAAACCATCAACTATTTTTCATCCCACCCTTCATAAATGCACATCTAAACCAACTGTCATAGGACTTGAAAATATCACAACTCCTACGCTGCTTGCAGACTGAAGAAAACCACTAGCATCTGACAATGATTATGAGCCACTGGAAACTAGAACAACGGCATCTAACAAGATCTATTGCCAAACACACTTCAATGAACTACAATAGCACGAAAATGAAAGAAAAACTCATAAATGTCCCTGCAAAAAAGGCCTACTAGCTCTACGAAAGCCTATGCTAACACAACAACAGGTACTAAGACCTAGCACAATGGGTAATGAGACATTAAATGCTCTACCCACTAAGAGTAAATGGAAGCCTACAAAGAAAATACAACTCGCACTAGCTATACACTAGGTATACAGCACTATAGGATTTACATCATGCTTGTAAAAATCCCTCTAACATATCGATATCCTCACATGAGTCCTAATATTCATAGCATATTTTATTTCCTATAAACATGCAAGCTTTGATACCTTTTGTCATGCCCCCAGATTGTAAATTGGGGTTAAACGTGAGATTAGGGCCCAATTTAAAATTTTTCTCAATAACAAACCAATAAATCATTTGTGTTTAAAACAACACGTGTAACACTCCGACCCAACTTAATCCGAATTAGTATCTAATTAATTGCGAATTTGGTGTTAAGTGTGTTTTGGTTTTGTTTTTCTTTGGTTTTAAGCAATGGATGTGTAGTTCAAGCCTTTTTTCATAATTTTCTATTTTGTCGGACATTGTTAGTTTTCCATCATCTTGATGTCAACGCGTGTATTTTATTGAGCTCGTCAATCTTCATAATTGATTCAAACGCAAACGACTTCGTTTACTCCCGTTAGATCGCTACTTGACTCGAACTGTAAATTGTGTAAATTTATGGACTTTCTTGCAATTGTGACTCATCTTTATCTTATAAAAGGACACAACCACCGCCTTCCTTTCTTCTCTACTGTTTTCTCTCTGTTCTTCTCTCTCTTATTCATCTCTTTTTCTCTTTCTTTCATTTCTTCCTTGTTTAAGTGAGAAAGGGAGCAGTGCACTCGTCATCTTCGTGTGAATTTGACGGTATGTCTTGTGTTTCGTTGTGTTTTTCCTATTTGATCTTCCTCCTATGTCAGTTTGGTGCATGTATGCAATGTGTCTTTGAGTTCTTAAGTGTTTGATGAGTAGAATTGTGTTTGGACAACGGATTGAGCCCAAAACAATGACTCTTATGTGTGATTTCTATTTGAGGCAAGTATAAGCACAAGTAGCTTGAACACTTATTGGTAATGCTTTGATTGTGTGGATTTTTACTCTTCTTGTATGGATCATTGATGTACAGCCCTAAGTTTTGTTCTTATTTGCTTAATTCAGTTGAGAATTAGCCTTTTTTGTACTTTTGTAACTGTTTCAGGAAATCAACCGAGCGCACTCACGGTTAACCCGGGAACTGTGATACAGTTGAGCCGTAAACTACACTACGGCTAAGCCGTAAGCCCAACTGTGACCTAGCCGTAGATCAATACAGGGTGACACCTGAAATAACTGAGAGTTGGTAAATCTGTTGCTCTTCTACGGTCAAGCTACAGTTAAGCCATGCATTGGCCTACGGTTAAGCCGTGACGTCACCGTGGCCAAGCCGTAGAGCAAAGCAAGGCTAAGCCGTATACCAAGTGAAAATGATTGAATGGGATAGGTTCATATTGAGACCTTGTAGGGCCTTCGAGATAGAATGTGGTAACTCACCTTGCCCAAGGGAATCTATATATCGCATGAATGATCCTTCGGGCTGTGATTCATTTATGTGTGTTGTCCAATTGTTAAGCACATTCCCATGGGTGTTAGTTTAAGGGACTTTGGTACACTTTCGTACGATTAAGATGCAACACTCCTCGATTGAACAATTGTGTATCGAATACCTTAAAACTACATCAGCATGCACGGTTAGAAACACTGGACAACTAGGTTAGGATTGGCTCATAATTGACCTTGATTCCTCAAGGGAAATCTGAATTGCACTGCATCTTGATTTCGGTTTTTGCCCTCTTACGTGTTTTGTGTTGGACCTCTTGAATCTATGGGAAATGTAGCAACATCCCCAGAACGAAGCTCGGGCAGGAACAATCCACTATTGTGTATTCGTTATTACTCATGTGGAGTACTTAGTTCTTGCCTCAATGATGATTCGTTATTCATAACCATTCGTCAGTACTTCTTCGCATTGGCTCTTCGTATTGAGTATCAGTACGTGATGCACTTATTATTGTTTCATTTGTTGTGATAGCTTGTGATAAGTGATATGTATGTAAGATTGATTAATGTGCATCATATGATTTGATTGAGATTGTCTATATATGGCACTACTTAACTTCAGCCTTAGGATACCCGACGGGGTTGACTTTGGCATAGGTGTAACCGCCTCTGCAGAGTGCTTTTGTCTTGGGATTTAGGACCTTGGGAACTGGAGACCCATTCGTACCCTGGCCTGGTCGATGGTGTTCTCATATCGATTGCTCTCGAAAAGGAGAATATGGTAAATGTAGTGGCCACTTTGACAGTTTAGCTATTTCTGATTCTGCTAGCATGCTTCTTCATATGCACTATTTGCCTAGTCTACGGACATGATCACTATGGATCTTTGCAGATGACTACTTTACTCATTGATAGACACGATGCGTGTTAACTTCTTGTGGCTTATACTTTGCTAAGTCGTTATACTTATGAGTTGTTCTTAGTGTTGCAAGCTCAAATCCCTCTCCCGATCCTGCGTCGGTCGACCAGACTCCAAGAGAGACACATGAGGCCCCCTCCGACCTAGAGGAGTGGACTTGATCTATTCTTCTGAGAGCGGTTTGCATCATTTTGTTTCCCTCCATTTGTGTCTTAGCTTATCTGGGGGATTTTCTATGGATTGTATTTTGGGTTTTGGTTTATACCTGTATTTTGATTTTGTTGACTAGTCCCTCTATTTTGTTGTACATTGCTGTAAACCAGTCTGATCTTTTGTAATGATCGCGTCTTTTAATTCTCTTGTGTTTATCTTGTGGTATGCCATGATACTTACAGCTTCCGCGTACCCTTGTTTGCACGTGTGTTTGATCTCTTGTGTGTGTGCACTTGGATGAGGTCTAGGTGTACGTGCACGGGAGTACGTGTGTCATTAGTTAGGTTTTCTCTAACCCCGATTTCTGGGCTTGGGTTATGACAACACGTGACCGTTAATCATGGTCCCCGTCTTAGATCGTAGTCCGTTGTGAGTCTCAATATCGGTTACTTCACCAATCAATAGAGCGGAAGACTTGATCAGTACAGAGGGTACAATAAACTTTTCTGAGCAAGCATGTAAATCCATTTCCAAAGTTAAAGTAAACAATTAAAAAAGATATGTTAATTAAAAAACCACAACTAAAAACCTAGGCCAATATAAATATAAATAACTACCTGTAACAATAAAAAGTCACTTGTGGGCAGGACACGATGGATCATAGATGCTGTTGGCACATCACCAGTGCTCAACAATATCAGGCTCAGCCGCCTGATATATCTCTAGCGGAACATCTAACATAAGCATACTCAATACCTATGCAGTAAGGACAGTATCATCAGACTACAAAAGTCATGGGAAGTAGGTAAACAACAGCCATAATAAACATGCAAATAGTAAGTGAGTAAAGATAGTAGTGATCATATGAAGGAGTACAACAAACGGTGCATGGCAAAACAATAGTAACGTACAGAAGAAGGGAAACACCCTATCCAATGTTACACAAGTGAATAACCCACATGAGCTGAATTTCAGGAATACACATGTCCAATCTATGAGGTGTAGCCCTTCCTTGGATGATAGACATCCTATCCAGATACAGTGGATATTCCATCTTTGGATGTCACACATCCTGTCCAAAACATAGAGTCCAAGACTCCGTCCAAATATGGGTGGTCGGTTCGTCTTCGGATGATACACATACTGTCCAAAGCAATAGAGTACAACAGTACCAATACTGAGCTATACAGTTGTCCCAAAGACCCAAATCCCCACGCAACACATCACCCCTACATGGAGTTGCCCTTCTTATGTTGGACTAACAGCTTAGTGGTGTTCAATGCACATTACATCCTAAGTCAAGTGAAGGATTGGCATTTCCGTAGAATGGTCCAATCATTAAGGAACCACTCATGTTCATCGTTCGATCCCCAAACTGAGTCCACACACACCCTAAACTGTCCTCATAGAGCATCACTCTAAGCCACAACATGATTCAAACCATGCAAGAGGGAATCACCTCAAAGAAACACACCCACACAAAGCAACAATGCATACCTAAAGACCAAGGAGTGTTTACAATCCAAACTCCTAGATCACGATGACAATTTGAGCACTCGACAACTCTATTGGAACCATGGGTGATGTGAAGTTGAACATCCTACCAAATAAATAGGGGTGCACAGGTTTAATCTCTACATTACCGGGTTTCATGTAGGTTGTGCACCATACTTAAACCATGCGTCCCATAAGAGTGCATTTTGCCCAAAAATCACTCTTAGTGTAATAAGGACACCCACCAAGCTCAATCTCAAGCAAATGGAAACCTCGACTAGAGCGAAGCTACAAATGCAAATACGAGGAGCTAATGAGTATGATAAACACTATCTTAAACCAAAACTCCATATGGCCTAATTTATTGGGGAGGAAAACCTTACCTAGGGCTTGTTTGGTTTTGGGAGAAAACTTGAAAGATGGGTTCCTTGGGAAGATGGAGGCTTAAGGAGGAAGATGGAGGGAAAAAAATAAGCTGAGGTGGCAGCAGCAAGCGCAGATTCCGATGACAGCAGCAGGGGAGAAAGAAAACAAAAAAAAAAAAAAGAGAGGGAAGGAAATAGAAAGAGAAAGAAAGAAAGGAAGAGGGGATGGGTGGTGGCAGTGGTCATTGGAAAAAGGTGGAGTCCAGATCCTTGGATGGTGCCTAAGAGAAGATAAATCGAGAGGCAGACCCAAAAGAGGAATGGCTAGGGTGGTCCCTATTGAGGGGAAATAAGAGATGAGAGTAAAGAGAGATAAAGAAAGAAAGAAGATACATAAGAATGGAAAGAATGCGACATGAAAAGAAATAAAATAAAGGAGAAAGAGTCATCACTAGAAGAAGGGAGAACGAGTGAGGGAGTGAGGGGAGAAAGTGAGGGAAATAGGAAATGGGTTGGGATTTGGGGAAATTTATAAAATTGCTATTCATTTAATAACTTGGCTAAAAATTTGTTTTGGCCATCACTTGTGAACCCTAGGTTGGATTAAGTCACCATAAGTGCCAACGTTCACAAAATAAAATGAGCTTTCTAATGAAACAACTCTTGGCATGGTTTGAAAGAATTGGAATTTTGGCATTATTAAATGGGTTTTGGGGTATTTTTCATTAAAAAAGCTTATCTGTTGGAAAATAAGATGTTTTCTGGCCAACAAGGGTTCGATTTGGGTAGAGGAATTAGAAGATGATCTTGGATTAGGACAACTACCTGATGGACCCAAAATCTCACAATTAAGAAAACTACGAAAAAGGGCTTCTAACTTCCTAAAATTGCAAGCTACCCCCTACTATACTCAAACAAGCTCAAAACCTGACACGGCTTCTCGCACACATTCCTAACATTAAACTGGACTTGCTTTGCTTTTAAACGCACTTAATTGATTAACAGACAATTGACTAGCACTAAATACATCATGGGATTTCAAAACGTTACACCTAGGGCGATACGGGGGTGGTGGTCCCATGTGGATTGGACCATTGCGTCCTACCATCTAATGGTCTTAACCAGCCTAGGCGGTAAACCTTTTCTGATGGGTGAACATGCTAGGTTCTCTTGATATGCATACACATTCATATTAGTTTTATGGCCATGAGAAGAAAATGGATAGCTCACCCATTATTATTATTGATCTTTTTTTTTTATTATATTTATCTCAACCTAAAGGCTTTTCATATTGGTGTTTGAAGTTTATCTCTATAAATGGGCCCTAAGATATCTTAAGGCATACTAATATTGATTTCCTAGATTTCAATTTGACATAGTTGCAATTAAATATAGTTAACGGCCCACCTTGATCATCATCAAATCTATACATGAACACTTTATTAGATTCCTAAATCTGATCCCTTTACCACACTTGATCAATTGGTTGTTTGTTTTGGTTATTTAACATTGTGTGTGCACTTGGTGGTTCCTGGGTCCGTGGGGGTTAAGCTAGTTATGATTAGTGGCAAAGTGGATTTTGTAGGTTTATCATTGAAGAGGTGTGATATGGCTATTGTCCTTCCCTTTTTCAAGTACTCGACACACTAATAGGGCCACTAATAGCTTTGCTGCCAAAGATTACAACATCAAAGGGGTTATCCTAGTGGTTTAAAGCGTCTTATCTTAACAAACTCAAATGAGGCAAGGGCAAGCTTCTAGGCCATATTGCAGGAGTTCGGGTCATCTGAGTGACTGCCCTACAGTGATCGACCACCATGTCACCGTCAGGCAGCCTGCCATGCATGCGGCCACCTGCCCCATTACATGGTAGGCTACCCCATGATGATGTGATAGACCATAAGTGGTCCACCCCTAGTCACAGACTCACCGTGGGGCAAACGCTCATGTAATCTCCATTCCATATTGCAGGTTTACCATCATTTCAGATAGTGTTACGGGCTCTTTGTCAACTTTTATTTTACCACCAATACCTTCGATGGTAAATTAGGTCCCAAAGGGTTCTTTGTTTTGGTCCACCAAATGATACATAAATGTGATGCATGATGCCTGAGGTTATAATGTTATAGAACATAATTATGAATAAACAAATAAATAATTAAATTGTAACTAAGTAAAATGAAATTCATCGTGACATCAAGGGTAAGGTCCACTCAAGATTAATACTTGAGGGCCATATTGCAGAGTCGGGGTCCTTTGAGTAACTATGCAACACTTATTGTGTACTATATACAATACATAACTTAAATAATTACATATAGATGAAATGAACCAAGTATGTGTGTATGAATTTTTAGAACATTTTGTAGTGGGTAGGTGTGTATGAAATTGCCTTCATATCCTCTTTTATTACTACTAAGTGATTGTGATAAGGGTGTTATATATATATATATAGGAATTTTCAAAAACTCCCCATTTAAAAAAGGGGAGTTTTTGCCCCTTTTGACATATCCAATGAAAATCTGTCACCTTACAAGTATAGAGCAAAAGCATAGAGGATAGTTAATTTTAAAAAGATTAGATGATATATATATTATATGTGTGGAATATTAGTATGCATCCTTGACGCATACATGGCTTTCCCTATTTGTACTTGAGCATTTCTCCTTTTCATATAACCTTTTGTCTTTTATATATTAATATATTCAAATATGGAAATGTCCCTCAACCTATGGTGAGGGATGGATGCATACTAACATTCTTCTATATATGTGTGCGTGTGTGGAAAATTCTAAGGAATGCCCCACTTTAAAAGGGCATTTTTACCCCTTTTGATGAGTCCACTCATATAACACTACATCATATTGATAGGAAGGCAATGAAATAAATGTGATGTCAGAAAAGCTGTAAGCCTTAAAAATTGAATGCCCACTTTAAAAGCGGCATTTTTGCCCTTTGTGACCATTCCACTCATACAATGTGCATCACATTGATAGGAAGGCAATGAAATAAATGTGATATCATAAAAGCTATAAGCCTTAAATTAATGTGGGTTCCACATTCTAATACATACCAATAATCAGGATCAACTAACAATGAATGTGATGTTTCACATTCCAAATCATCCGAAAAGGAGTTATTTTCGGGCCAATCATCCAAATAAAATGTTTTTTTTTTGTGCCAAATGCAATGCATCATGGGGCCCACTTATTATTGTAGTAGCAATACCCTTTTTAAAAAAGGTGCATTTTTTCCCTTTTGCAACGTAAAATGACAAAGGGGCATTTTTGCTTTAATTTTCTTCTCCTGCATTCTCTCCTCTTTAATAGCATTTAAAGGAGAGAAAAAGTATTTGGCATGAGATAACATTTAAATATATCAACTTCTCTTCCAAAAAGTAGGGTAGTAAAATATTTCACCTAGCTCACTTGTTAAATGCAAAAGGGGCATTTTTGCTTTTGCAAAATGCCTGGGTGCCATATAACATTTCATATATATATAGATATTTAGAGAGAGAGAGAGAGAGAGAGTGACCACTATTATGCATTTGACTCTCACACAATGGTGAGAGACACTTCCGTGTTTGAAAAGTATTAATGTACAAAAAGACAAAAGCATATATATATATGAGGAAGACTACTATGCATCTGACTCTCACACTATGGTGAGGAACACTTTCTTTTTTGGACTTAACAAGGTAAAAAAGATCTGATGAGGTGTGATGGTTTTTGTCTTTTTGCAAGTGCGCATACACATACAAACATACACACATATATATATGAGGAATGTTAGTATGCATCATTCCGTCACCATGGAGTGAGGGATGCTTATATGGCTTTCCTTATTTCTATATGAACATTTATCTTTTTTATATACTTTTTTTTCTTTTGCACATGAATATTTTCAATTATCCAAATGTCCCTTACCCTATGGTGAGGGAACGATGTATACTTTTATTTCTATATATATATATGAAATGAATAAAAATAGGAGGGCCAAGCTACTACTATCCAAGTTTAGCCCTCAAATTTCAAAACTTGCAAAAAATTATCCTAGCCCTGCCTTAGGGCTTTACCTTAGAAAGAAAAGCTCTCGTCTTAAAGGCCTTTTGAAGGTCAAGCTTGGTCGGGCCCCTCACAAGCAAGGTCAACGCAAGCATGGCTAATCATGTATTGCATATTCCAACGTGATCCATTTCATCAGCACCACGTGCATCACGAAGCTATTTGTTCATGCATGAATGGAACGTGACCACCAATTTCCCACCCTAGTTCTCCAGATTGTCGATGGAGAAAAGGGACACCCTACCTTTCATTTGGAATTGAGATTCTATGAGGGTTTGCCCTACGGTGATTCTAAATGCACCTATCACAATCTGTCATATCACCATGGGGCAGCCTGTGGGTGATGTGGTGGACCGTGATAGGTTCTACTACAGTCACCGTGGGGTGAAATATTGAAAGCTCTGGAATCCTTTCATTTGGTGTAAACTAAACTTTTACGTAGGGATGACAAGGAATCCGATTTACATGGACCCACTGTTAATAAGGGCGAATTTGGTAGTGTGATGATAGTGTTTGAGTCAGATATGATTTTTCATACACAACCTAGTTGGGTTGGAGGTGGGTTTTGGTCTTCAGTGGAACGTAGCTCAGCCCGTGTGTCTTCACTTTGTATATGAAGTTTTGCTAGTGTAGGTGGTAGTAAGGAGTTACATATTTCAAAATGTTAAGGGTTCAAATCTTTCTGAATACATTAGTTTTTTTTTTTTTATATTTTTCAAATGAGATTAAATCAACTATTAACAAGCACAACCCAAGACTGTCATGGGGTGGGCTTTGGCATGACAACAAAAAACCAAGCATGGGTCGGGCAGGTATATGTTAGTTGAAATATCAATTGGGTCGGGTTTAGGTTTGGGTGTCGGGTTCAGGTTTGGGCATTCCTAAACCCAAACCCACCCCATTCTCATACCTACTTTGATGGTTCGGTCAATAGTCTCTCAACCACGCTGTCAATCCTACCCTTTGACAGGGAGGCCAGGTCCGGCTCAGCCCGTAAAATCCCTCAAAGTCAGGGCTTTTCTTTTTGTCCTACAGACCAAGGGTAGGTTGGGCCCAATATTGAAAAGCCCACAATCTTAAAAGCCAAGCTAGAGCTTGATTTATCCAGCTGGGCCCTTTGCTTATCTATATGTAAAATAAAATATGTATAATATAATATGGAGGTCTAATGCCTTTTTGAAATAAATCTAATTGAATCATATGAAAATTGACAAATATGATTTGAAGATTCATATTATTACTTTCTGAAAAAAAAATGTGTTACATGAATTAGTAAGAAATTGTACAACTAGTAAAACTTCAAATGCAACAATCTTACTAATAGCCTAACAATAAATAAAATTGGATTCATTATTTAAATTACGTAACTACTTCTAGTATGCTACCTTCCATATCCTCATTTCATATCACAATAGTATCAAATTAGTTTATTTCATTTAATCTTCAATAATAATTTTATATGAGGACAAAGTAACTTATTTTGTACATTCTTTTAGAAGTTCACAAAACTATTAACTTTTAAATTTCACTAGTCCAAGCTCAAACAACGGAGAGTTATCATCATAGTGTAGAAAAATTATAATATATAATAATATTTTTAAAAAATTATTTCTTTTGGCGCTGGCCTAGACTTAGCCCTTGAGGGGTAAGGTAAGGGCTTACCTGGGCCCGGGCCAACGCCTGACCCTTTTGACAGCCCCACCTCTCAGACATCAGGGGCCCGGCAATATAATTCGTATGAACTTGGTTCATATGTTAAGACGCGTACTCTCATATATTAGCCGTGTACTGTGCGCAAATTAAAACGGAGTCCATCCGCGGCAGAATCATTGGCACCGTTATTAGGACTCACCCTAACTTCGTCACTGGACATGCTCACCAACTACTAGTTATTGTATAACTATGGATATGCTCCAGCGAAACCGTGATCACTGATGACTATTTGGAGAAAAACAAATTTCTCACTTTCCTGTTGCGCTCATGCGTTAGACTTGCTGTAGGCTTTGACGAAAATGAATGAAGAAGCAGAAGTAGAATCAGAGCTGAACAGACTCCAACCACACGAATAGTTTCTGTTGGGGGCCACAGAGAGTCCTGTTTGAGCAATTTCATTTTCAAATCAAATTATAACCTAAAATTAAAACCTCATTTGATTTTAAGCTAGGTTCAGATTGGATATAGCAAAAAAATTTCGCATAAACTAGAGTTGCACCACAGACCAAGTCGCCAAGTTCAACTTAGCCATTGCAAAATCAGGCTGGGGTTTTAATTATGCCAGGTCAGGTTGATTTCAGCTTGCACCACAACTAGAAGACACCCACCTCAATTGCACCTTAATCGACAGTAAGTACTTCTATACATGAAGGCAATGTGAGAAAAATGAAAGACAAAATTAATACATAATATTTATAGTAAAATCATAGTATGTTGCACTGAGGTGTATTGCATGTTTGACACTTTACTAGAATAAAATAAAGTGAAATAGAGCCTCCATTTAAGAGACATGAAAGGATGTATAGGTCATATCAAAAGTACAAAAATTCAAAATTCTCCCCTTCTTTTTTCATAAAGAAAAAAAATTTTAAAAACAACATTCTCAAGCCAAATGACAAAAAATCATCTATTTTTGACACAAAGGCAAAAAGATTCCATCTCAAGTCCCTAAAGACAAAATATCATCACATTATGATTAGGCCCCATCATATTTTTCTCTTGATTTGAAGTTTTTCTCATTTTACTTTACTAGCAAAGTACCAACCAGGCCCGGTCACCTTTCAACTATTTGCACTACTTTAAATGTTCTTCTACTAATTCAATACAGCGGTACAATACCACCTGGACTGGAATTAAAGAACAGGTTATATTGCCTACAATTTCACTGTAGTCGTTTTGATTCTCCTGCTCAATTCCTGACAATAGGGTTCTAAGAGGTAGAAGCCACTCCATGTAAGCCTTCCGCAGATTCTTCTGTGTCAGAACACCACTGTTGTTTGTTTTCCCTGAAATCCAGCAGTAATTCATTGGCAACTGGAATGAAATTTAAGAACTGCTGAGTTTAGCTATGAGGAACACAACACAATTAATAACAGTTTCACCTAAAGGAAAAAAGAAATGTTAGACTTGTCACAGTGGTGCACCAAAATAGGCCAATTTACTACCCGAGGGATGTCATCCAAAAATGATCCATGCACCTGCTATGGCAGGCCCACCTGTGATCAGTACAACCTCTTCACACTCACCACCTAATGAATTGCCACCAGCACCAATTTGACACTATTCCCACAGTTGGATTGATCAAAGAAGAAAAGTTACCAACAACTTTCAGGCCCTTAAATCAACGTGTTGTCTATTTGGCCTGATTTTTTTGCAGGCCCATCACCAATGTGTTTCAGTTTTTTGGCATACATCCAATCCAAGTGGGGGACACAAGCTGTCCCAAAACAGAACACTATGTGGAACACCTTTGGCAGAACGTGCCCACTCACCAAAATATAGGGAGCCTTTAGAAGGTTGCAACAGTTAATGCAATTGAAAAAAAGAAAACAAATAAAAAAGAAAAAAAAATCCTACTGTTTTATCTATAATACTAAATGATGAAATCATAGATGGAGAATAAATAGCAACCATTGTTTAGAAGTACCCATGCAACACTGTGACAAAAAACAATTCCCTGAGAGAAGATTATCTACTCCACAAAGGGAAAACTTTTTCTACAACTACTTAAGCACCAAGGACCACTGGTTTTTAGAGGCCGCTCCACAATAGAGGAAGGCCCAAATAGGAAGAGGGAAGTGTGCCAATTATCTCGCCAGGTGATCTTCATTCACCTTGATAGTAATAATCTCACTTTTAATGAATTCACTCTAAGACCTGACACTGTTTCAAAGCATAATATGATCGCCTTGACACCAGAAAGAATGTCCTCTCAAGCATTGCAAAAAGGAAGTATGTCATCGGCAAACTGAAGGAGGGAAATTTCCTCAGCACCATTGGACGGACGAAAGCCTTCAATCAGGTTAGCATTAGCTGCTGCATGCCTGCATGCACCAGGCAACTGCGAGCTTCACCTATATGACATAAAAAAGGGCAAAAGGGTCTCCTCGAGGAGAACTCCAGTGGCGGAGAAGAAACCTATGGGGAAACCATTAAAAAGGATAGAGAATGTAGCTGAACTCAAAACATTCTGAGATCCACGCCTGCCATTTAATACCAAAATCCATCCTCCATAATAATTATTGGAGAAAATTGTAATCCCCCACATCATAGGCCCTCTCCAAATCTAGTTTCCAGATGAGGCCAGGCCTTCTTTCCTTGTTTCAAGAATGAATGCATTCATTAGCAATAAGAACACCATCTATGATTTGATGACCATGCATGAAAGCTTCGGGGGCAGCATATATCAGGTCAGGAAGCACTTTTTAAAGCCTACTAACTAATACCTTAGCCAACACTATGTATATGGTGTCGAAGAGATTGGTAGGCCAAAAATCTGTAATGCTAACTGAACCTACTTTCTTTGCAATTTAAGTTCTAAATGATGCATTGATATGTTTTGAAAGTCTACAAAAAACTCTCACAAAGTTCATAACTTTATGCCCTCCCAAAATTGCTCGAAAAAAGCTAGAGGGAAGCAAGCAGTGCCAGGAGCTTTATCTCCCAACAAAAAAAAAAAAAAAAAAGCCACTTTCACCACTTCATCAAAGGCCTCTTCGGGCCATTTCACATTAGCAGCATCAATCAGTGATAATTCCAAATTATCTAGAGAGGAGGAACCCAATCAAAATTCAGAGGCAAGTTTGTTTGCATGAGGAGAGGAGTGCAGTAAAATAAAGGGTCAAATCAAGAGTAATGAAAAGAGGAGGCAGTTGAGAGAACAAGCATAAATGACAAAAAGTTACTTCTCCCCAAGGTATAACCTATGATACCCGGATACGGCAATTGACTTATCGCACTTGTGCCAATGCGGTCCGATACGGATATATGGGATACGGCAAGGTACGATTTTGATACGGCAAGCAATTTCATGATACAGCATCATTAGTTGTTGAGTTGGATTTCATCCTAAATTTTTGGGTTTTTGAAGATTAGGTCATTAAAAGAAGAAAAAAGAAAGGAATAATTGTAGATCTTGTGATTTTGAAGAGGGAAAATTACTAATATGGGATGATTCACATACCTTTCTTCATATGGGATGTATACCTGACTTTGTAGTCGTTGCTGCTGCCTCTCCCCAAAAGACGACTCTACCACTCGCCGCTGTCATTCGTTGCTGCCTCTCACCAGTTGACGACTCTGCCGCTCACCACGACCATCACCATTGACTTTCTTCTTTTTCTTCTTCTCTCTTCCTTCCCTTCTTCCTCTTTTTTTCCCTTCTGCCATTTGCCATTGCCTCTCACCGGACAATGATGCTACCATTGCCCATGACCATCGCCATCTGCTTCCTTCTTCTCTCTCTTTCTTCCCTTCCTCCTTTTTTTTTCTTTTTCACTCGTTTGCTTGCCATAGAGTGGGTTTTGGTTGAAGCTTCAAGAAAGACACGGTTTTGTGTCATTGTCATGTGGAAATGACAAAAGGTTATAACCTATGATGGCCAAATACAGGTACGAGAAAGACACGGTTCACTTAACCATTTATTTTACTCCACCTCTTCGCTCATGCAAATAAAAATGCCCCAAGGGACGAGGTCTTTCTAAAAAGGAAGCATATGATCAGATATTCCCTCCTTGCTTTCCCAATCAACTATCCCCATCCAAAATAATAGAAATCATATTCATCAAGATTCAAAACGAACAAAACATTTGGAAGAATTTAGTACTTCTATAGCCCTCCTTTAGCCAAGAGCCAAGCCAAGATCTCTGCATGTAATTAATTCCCTGTCCACCACCCAACCCCCACACACCCCCACCCCAACACCCCCCCCCCCCCCCACAAACACAACACCCACCACACCCCCGCACAAAAAAAAAAAAAAAAAAAAAAAAAAAAAAAAAAAAAAAGCCCCGCTTTGACAAAGATTTAAACCACTTTCTGAAGTGGACCCACTTTGAATAAATCTCTTCAATACAAAGCAGCAGCACTGCCATGAAAGCCTCCACAGTTACAAAATTAAAATTGGCCCATGGTTTGATGTTGGCCTTAAGCTTCTTAAGCTTTGTCACTAATCTGAACCCTGCCCAACCTTGCTTCTTCTGGATATGAGACTACCAAGAACAAATAAGATCTGTGAAACCCTTGAAAGCAACATAAGCTCAAAACGAAAGGGTTTTGGAGCCCAAGAATGCAACCTCAAGTCTGAAACAATAGGATAATGATTTGAAGCAGGCTTCGGCAAAGCCACTGGAAATGTACAAGGATAGAGATCAATGCACTCCCCTGAGATAAAAAAATTTGTCTAACCGAGACATAATAGACAGTGAGTGACGATTTGACCAAGTGAAAGAAGCCCATTCAACTGCAATCCAGAAGTCTGCAACTATGTATGCCGTCAGAGAAACCACACATATCTGAAGAAATTTAGCAACCACCCAATTTCTCTCCAGGAAATCTTATGTTACTGAAATCTCCCCCAGTGCACCATGGACTATTCCATCTTGCTCAACCTGCATCTAACTCTCTCCATAAATTCACTCTTAGTTTATGTTGGGACTATGAACAGAAGATAATGAGGCTGTCTCTGTGGTTTTCAAGGTCTTCAAAAACAACAGAAACCGAGAATTCACCCATTGAGTGATCCTCAGAGCTAACTCCAACTGATAAAAATGTTAGAAAAGTAAACAATAATAATTACATTAATTAAAAAGTAATTTAAAGTAAAATTTGGACACTTGCATCCAAATCTGTCGAATATTTTCATTACAGTAGTCATATCCTCGATCCACATATCCAAGTCTGTACTAATATTGTATGTAGGCATCCAGGAATCGAAGTGTGTTTCAATCATTGTAAAACCTAGAGAGGAAAAATGTATAGTATGAAACCATGTGAGGGCTACATGACTTCTACAACTTCTTAAGAGGGAAAATTTACTACCATGTTGAGATTAATATTTAGCATTTAATATTGAATCCTCTCACGTAAGCAATCAATGGAAAATTTTCAAGTGAAAAGGAAAAATTTACACATGGTCTTCATCCATCTAAAAAAAAAACTTATGACAGGGTACTTAAAGATTTAATTTGGTGGGTTTAAAATAAAATGAATGTTCCTATAGAGGTTATAGTGAAATTATTAAATACATTCATGAAAGAGTAGAAGCGAGTGTGAAACTACTTGTGGAGAGACATGTGAGTTCTCAATAACCATAGGTTTGCATCAGGGGTCAACTCTAAGCCCTTATCTCTTTACATTGATTATAGATAAGTTAATTGCTCATATTCAAAAATAACCTTAGTGTATGTTAATTGAAGATGATATAATGTCGATGGATGAATAAAAAGATGATATGTATACAAAACTCGAATGATGGTAGGAGGCTTTATAACCCAAAGGCTTTAAAATAAGTTATACAAAAACAAAATATAAGCATTGCAACTTTAGTGTGCATTTACAAAGAGTTGAAACTATTGTGAGAATAGAAGCTCAAGAGATACTAGAAAAAGATTCTATTACTTAGGTTCAATAATTAGCAAGGATAGGGAAATTGATGCAGATATCGAATATACGATAAATGTGGGATGATTGAAGTGGATACTAGCTTTTGTAGTGTTTTGTGACAAACGAATTATAATAATATTGAAGGAAAAACTTTATAGGACAGTGATTAGACCAGTTATGACCTATGGAGCAAATGTTGGCCAATCAAGAAGCAAAATATGCACAAAATGGTCATAACAGAGATAGGAATATTAAAGTGGATGTTTGGTAAAATTAGAAATGAGAAGTTTCAAGAGTAGCTAGGGCTAGCATTAATATGGGATAAAATTAGAGAATCCTATTTGAAATGGTTGAGCAGATCCAACACAAGATGGCAATGGCACCGGTAAGAAAAAGTTTGGCTACACAAATTGATGGCCTACGAAGGAAAAGTGGTAGGCCAAAGAGGATGTGGAAAAAAAAAGATCTAAAAAAGTGCAACTTATATGAGGATTGGACTCAAGATGGAACAAAATAGAGAAATAGAATTCATGTAGATGACCGCAACATAGTTGGGACAAAGCTTTGATGATGATCATCATCATTTAATATTTCATCTTACTCATATGCAAATGTCAAATCTCTATTTTTACCATATATTCAATCTTTAGGGCAAAGGCGATCTTAGGCTAAATGCCAACTTTTCCAATCTATATTACTCCCCACCATTCCATAAGTATCAATATTTCAAGTAGGTATTATGAAGAGAACTACCATTAGAATCTAACTTCAAAATCTCCTAAATAGAAAATTTACCTAGCACTTAATATAGGGTGGCCAACATTAACTATAAGTTAGCACCAATAATAATAATACTAATAATTTATTATCTTCCGCTCTTAAAGTCTGGATGCACAGAAACTTAAAATTGCTCATGTTGTCCGCTACAGGACAATAAACCATCCTGCAAAAATAGTTGATTCTATGCACCATCCAGGGTTCATGTTGATTGTTGGAAAGCCACTGCAGATAAATTTTTGACTCTTGATAAAATTAAATGATGGAGATATTCCCTTACAAATATCTTTCATGTGTTGGTCCCACGAGAAACTATGTATCAGATTTTCCAACAGCCTATCCTTAGTTCTATTTTTCTTCGATCCATTTTAGATAGAATCGGCTTCCACTTGTACATTGTAAACCTTAGGGAAGGTTGGTCCTTGGAATTCTTCAAAGTGAAAATAAGTTGCATCAGTATTATCAAGTTCATGGAGAACATGAAACAGAAGAAACAACATAGTTTGAGAGGAAATAAACAAATTAAAAGTTGGCATTTAAGTAATAAGGAGTTTAATAATGGAAGTAATAGGAGTTAGATTTTTTTTTAGTTAGAAAATATGACCGATTGGTTTGTAAAGATTGCAAAGTTATCCCAGGAGAGAGTTTAACCACGTAATATAGGCCTGTAGTTTTAGATATTTTAGCAAACTTTTAAATAAAGAACATATGAGGGATACAAGAACTAGAAAGGATATTTCATAGTAGAGCATAATTTTTTTCGTAGTATTAGAGGGGTGTAAGTGAAGGAAGCATTGAAGCGAATGAAAACAAGAAAGGCAACGGGCCCAGATGATATTCTAATAGAGGTATGGAAATGCTTAGGAGAGGTTGGGGTGTGTTGGTTATGTAGACTATTCAATAAAATAATTGTGACAAAGAAAATGCTGGATGAATGGAGAAGAAGCATTGTAGTACATATATATAAGAATAAGGGAGATATACAAAATTGTACCAACTATTGAGGGATTAAACTTATAAGTCAAACTATAAAGTTATGGGAGATAATAATAGAGTAAAGACTGAGACGGAAGACCAAAATCTCTGAAAATCAATTTGGTTTTATGCCAGGGAGATCAACTATGGAAGCTATCTTTTCACTTAGGCAATTAATTGAAAAATATCGAGCAAAGACAAAAGATCTACACATAGTTTTTATCGATTTGGAAAAAGCCTATGATAGGGTACCGAGGAATTTAATTTGGTGAGTTTTCAAGAAATCGAATGTCCCCAGAGGTTATATTGAAAATTTTAAGAATATGTATGAAGAAGCAGTAACAAATGTGAACACCATATATGAAGAAACAGATGGATTTCCCATGACTATAGGTATACATTAGGGATCAACTTTAAGCCCTTATCTCTTTGCATTAATTATGAATGAGTTAACTGTGCATAGTCAAGAAGAAGTACCATGGTGTATGTTGTTTGCAGATGATATAGTATTAGTGGATGAATCAAGAGATGGTGTAAATGCAAAACTTGATAGATGGCGAGGGGCATTAAAATCTAGAGGCTTTAAAATAAGTCGTACAAAGACAGAATATATAGATTGCAACTTCAGTGGACATATACAAAGTGTTGAAACCACTGTCAAAATTGAAACCCATGAGATACCACGTAGAGATTCTTTTCCGTACCTAGGCTCGATGATTAATAAGGATGGGGAAATTGACGAAGATGTAAAGCATATGATAAAAGCTGGATGGCTAAAGTGGAGATTAACTTCTGGAGTGCTTTGTGAAAGATGAATGCCAACGAAATTGAAGGGCAAATTTTACAAGACAGCGGTTAGACCAGTTATGACATATGGAGCAGAATATTGGCCAATTAAGAAGACGCATATTCATAAGATGGATGTAGCAGAAATGAGAATGCTTAAGTGGATGTATGGTAAAACTTGTGGTAAAACTAGGAAAGATAAAATTAAAAATGAGCGCTTTCGAGAGCATTTAGGAGTAGCACCAATAGGGGATAAGATTAGAGAAATCCGTTTAAAATGGTTTGAGCATATTGAGCGTAGGCCGGTAATGACACCGGTGAGAAAAAGTTTGGCTATACAGATGGATGGCCCATTAAGAGGTAGGGGTAGGCCGAAGAAAACATTGATGGAGGTTATTGATTTAGGTTTGACGAAGTTTAACTTATCGAAGGATTTGACTCAAAATAGAACGAAATGGAGAACAGAAGTCATGTAGCCGACCCCAACATGGTTGGAGTAAGGCTTTGATGATGATGATGGTCTTTATCGATTTAGAAAAAGCCTATGATAGGGTACCGAGAAATTTAATTTGGTGGGCTTTGAAGAAAAGAAATGTCCTAGCGGTTATATTGAAAATTTTAAGGATATGTATAAAGGAGCAGTAACAAATGTGAGAACCACATGTGGAGAAATAGGAGGATTCACCGTGACTATAGGTTTGCATTAGGGTTTAGCCTTAGGCCCTTACCTCTTTGTATTGATTATGGATGAGTTAACTATACACATTCAAAAAGAAGTACCATGATGTATGTTGTTTGCAGATGATATAGTATTGGTGGATGAATCAAGAGATGGTGTAAATGCAAAACTCAAGAGATGACGAGGGACATTAGAATCTAGAGGCTTTAAATAAGTTGTACAAAGACATGATATATGGATTGCAACTTCGGTAGATATATACAAAGTGTTGAAACTACTGTCACAATTGAAACCCATGAGATACCACGTAAAGATTTTTTTCGGTATCTGGGCTCGATTAGTAAGGATGGGGAGATTAATGAAGATGTTGAACAGAGGATAAAAGTTGGATGGATGAAGTAGAAACTACCCTCTGGAGTACTTTGTGACAGATGAGTGCCAACGAAATTGAAGGACAAATTTTACGGGATAGTGGTTAGACCAGCTATGACATATGGAGCAGAATGTTAGCCAATTAAAAAGATGCATATACATAAGATGGATGTGGTGGAGATGAGAATGCCTAGGTGGACGTATAGTAAAACTAAAAAAGATAAAATTAGAAATGAACACTTTCGACAGCATGTAGGGGTAGCACCAATAGGAGATAAGATTAGAGAAACTCGTTTAAGATGGTTTGGGTATGTTGAGCATAGGTTGATTATCGCACTAATGAGGAAAAGTTTGACTATCCGGGTAGATAACCTATAAGGACGGAGTAGGCCGAAGAAAACATTGATGGAGGTCATTAAATCAGATTTAAAGAAGTTTAATTTATCTAAAAATTTAGCTCAAAATAAAACGAAATAGATTTTGGGATAAGGCTTTGATGATGATGATAATAATGATTTAAGTAATAGGGAGTTCAAAGGCATATTCCGCTACTGACCCAAAAATAAGGTAGTTTGCCCCAATTAATGGTCGGTTAGGAAAAAAAAAAAAAAAGTCCCCATCACTACAAATGGCTGAAGTTTAGATATAAGTTCATAGGCAACTCACTGTTATGATGTGGTGAGAAAATCAGAGATTGCCATCAACAACAAAGCCTTATCCAACCACTCTTAAGGCTTAGTTAAAAGGCGCACATCAAAGACAATAAAGTTCAATCACGGCTTGTTGAGGTTCTAGCAAGTTTGGTGGCTCATGAAGAAAAATAAAAAAATAATAAAAAATATCTTAAACCAGAGAGAAGAGGGTTGACTCTACAAAAATCAAGGATTAACTAGTCAACCTGCGAGGGTGGAAGAAACTTCTACTTTATCATATCTGGATTCACAAGGTTGATTCCAATTCATGCATGAAAAGATATACACTGTAGTATGTGTAGGATGGTTGTGGGGTGGGGGTGGAATTTATTTTCACTCTTGTCAAACCAATCAACATCATCATCATCATCATCATCATCATCAAAGCCTTATCCCAACCATGTTGGGGTCGGCTACATGAATTCTATTTCTCTATTCAGTTCTATTTTGAGCTAAATCTTTCGATAAGTGCAACTTCTTCAAATTTGAATTAATGACTTCCATCCATGTTTTCTTTGGCCTACCCCTACCTCTTGATGGACCCTCCACCTGTATATCCAAACTTTTTCTCACCGGTGCCATTACTGGCCTACGCTCAACATGCCCAAACCATCTTAAATGAGTTTCTCTAATCTTATCTCCTATTGGTGCTACCCCTAAATGTTCTCGAAAGCATTCATTTCTAATTTTATCTTTCCTAGTTTACCACACATCCACCTAAGCATTCTCATTTCTGCTACATCCATCTTATGAATATGTGTCTTCTTAATTGGCCAACATTCTGCTCCATATGTCATAGCTGGTCTAACCACTGTCCTGTAAAATTTTTCCTTCAATTTTGTTAGCATTTGTCTATCACAAAGTACTCCCGAAGCTAGTCTCCAATTTAGCCATTCAGCTCTTATGCTATGCTCCACATCTTCGTCAATCTCCCTATCCTTACTAATCATCGAGCCTAGGTACCGAAAAGAATCTTTACGTGGTATCTCATAGGTTTCAATTTTGACAGTGGTTTCAACACTTTGTATATGTCCACTGAAATTGCAATCCATATATTCTGTCTTTGTACGACTTATTTTAAAGCCTTTAGATTCTAATGCCCTCCGCCATCTCTCAAGCTTTGCATTTACATCCTCTCTTGATTTATCCACCAATACTATATCATCTGCGAACAACATACACCATGGTACTTCTTCTTGAATATGCACAGTTAACTCATCCATAATTAATGTAAAGAGATAAGGGCTTAAGGATGATCCCTGATGTAAGCCTATAGTCACGGGAAATCCGCCCGTTTCTCCAAATGTGGTTTTCACATTTGTTATTGTACCTTCGTACATATCCTTTAAAATTTCAATGTAACCTCTTGGGACATTCTTTTTCTTTAAGACCCACCAAATTAAATTCCTCGGTACCCTATCATAGGCTTTTTTCAAATCGATAAAGACCATATGTAGATTTTTCCTCTTTGCTCGGTATTTTTCCATTAATTGCCTAAGTGAAAAGATCGCTTCCATAGTTGATCTCTCTGGCATAAAACCAAATTGATTTTCCGAAATCTTAGTCCTTTTTCTCAGTCTTTGCTATATTATTCTCTCCCATAACTTTATAGTGTGACTCATAAGTTTAATCCCTCGATAGTTGGTACAATTTTGTATATCTCTTTTATTCTTATATATAAGTACTACAATGCTTCTTCTCCATTCATCCGGCAATTTCTTTGTCACAAGTATCTTATTGAATAGTCTACATAACCAACTTACTCCAACCTCTCCTAAGCATTTCCATACCTCTATCGGAATACCATCTGGGCCTGTTGCCTTTCCTGTCTTCATTCGCTTCAATGCTTCCTTCACTTCCACCTCTTTAATTCTACGGAGAAAAGTATACTCTTGTAATGAAGTATCCTCCTCCACTCTTGTATCGCCCAAATATTCTTCATTTAAAAGTTTACTAAAATATTCTTTCCACCTTTCTATAATATCGTTGTCCTTCACCAAAATATTTTCCTCATTGTCCTTGATATATTTGACATTATCTAAGTCCCTACTTTTCTTTTCTCTTATTTTTGCAAGATTAAAAATATCTTTTTCTCCTTCTCTTGTTCCCAACCTATTATAGAGGTCATCGTATGCTTTGAACTTTGCACTACTTACTACTTTTTTAGCTTCTTTCTTTGCCTTCTTATACAACTCAAAATTTTCTATACTCTTAGTCCCCTGCTAAACTTTGTAGCAATGTTCTTTTTGTCGAATAACTTCCTGAACCTCCATACTCCACCACCATGTTTCTTTATTAATATGTCTCTTCCCTTTTGATTCTCTAAGTACATCTTTTGCAACATTCCTAATGCAATTAGCCATTTGATTCCACATTACTGTAGTTTCTCCTTCAATATTCCATTCTCCTTTCTCAATCATTTTGTCTTTAAATATATTTGCTCTTTCCCCCTTCAAATCTCTCCACCTTGTTTTAGGGTCCATTTTGTTTACTACTGCTCTCTTTTTACTTCTAATGCAAATATCTAAAACTCCAAGCCTATGTTGCATAGTCAAACTCTCTCCTGGGATAATCTTACAATCTTTACAAGCCAATCGGCCCTATTTTCTAACTAGAAAAAAGTCTATCTGACTCCTATTACTCCCACTTTTATATGTAATTAAATGCTCATCTCTCTTTTTAAAGTAAATATTTGCTACTATAAGATCAAATGCCACTACAAAGTCCAATATAGTGTTTCCGAATTCATTCTTTTCTCCAAATCTATGCCCTCCATGCACTCTCTCATATCCTCTATTATCTCTTCCTATATGCCCGTTTAAATCCCCTCCAAGGAAAATTTTATCACTATTTGGGATTTCTCGCATTAAATCATCCATCTCCTCCCAAAATTGTCTTTTCACACTTCCTTCTAGTCCTACTTGGGGAGCATATGCACTAATGATATGAATTATGTCTTCCTCTAGTACTAGTTTAATTGCTATAATTCTATCACCAAACCTCTTTACCCCCACAATTTTCTCTTTTAAATCCTTATATATAATTATACCCACTTCATTTCTTGTATTACTATTTTCTGCATAGAAAAGCTTATACCCATCCATGAGCTCCTTAGCTTTATTCCCTTTCCACCTTGTCTCCTGTATACAAGCCACACTAATTCTTCTTCTTTTCATTACCTCAACCAACTCCATGCTCTTGCCTGTCAAGGTTCCTATATTCCA
This sequence comes from Sextonia rubra, assembly GCA_037013555.1. Taxonomy (NCBI): domain Eukaryota; kingdom Viridiplantae; phylum Streptophyta; class Magnoliopsida; order Laurales; family Lauraceae; genus Sextonia; species Sextonia rubra. The sequence goes on along the minus strand of JASUAD010000014.1, from coordinate 15,487,438 downwards.
AGTAGCAAGTCTAATTTTCCTATTTCTCCTCTTCTTCTCATGGACTAACTTCTTTAACCGCATTAGCCCAAAGTCATGCGGTAGCCCTTGCACACTTTTCACTGCAGCCGGGCGATACTGCAATGTGTCGCTTAAAGCGGGGAACGCCCTAGCCTTATCGTGAAATATCATTTGTTCAGAATTCATGTTTGGATTGTGACAAAGTTTTACGCTAGCTGTCACCTACCTAACGCAACCTTCCTCCTTTACCCGGGCTTGGGACCGGCAGCAAAACTGGCGGAGTTCTTGTCAAACCAATCAACATGAATAAAAAATAACTGAAGTAACCCAACACATGACAAACTCATTATAATGCCACATTTTCATTGGGACATTGAGCTAATCAATCTATTGCCTGCACCATACACTTTATAATGGGAAGTTACACATGGGAAAAGATCTAAAAGAGAGAAGCACTAAATTAAATCAACATGACTAAGCATAATTCATAACAGCAAAATAGACAGGAAAAGAGATCTGAAACAGAGTACTAATAATTGTCATGCACCTGTGGACTCCATTATCAATAGAAATCTGTACAAGTTGAGAGCTGATACAACCTGAATATATTATGCATGTCAGTCCCCAAAGAGTGGAAATATCTAAGTAAATAAATATGTGGGAATCACATTTCAAAAGTAACAAAAATATATTGGAATTACATTATTACTTGATTGACCAAGTCCTTCATTAATATTTTGCTGGAAGAAAATTTAACATTCTAAAGTCAAGCAACAAAAGGAGATGCATGACAGTATGACACACGCATGAATACATATATATATAAATGTTATGCTGAGATGACTTTCTATGGCCCACTTGGATGAGTGCCAACAATGAACGGTGTAGGGGATTGAAAGATCTTGATGATGGCTATGTTAAGTGCAAAAAACCAACCCCATCCAATCGTCCTAGCACCTTGATCTCAACAATTTACATTTGCAAATGTTTGCAATGGCCAAGAAAAAATACCCCATTTCACATATCAAACCATATTGGATGAGGTTGATTTTGCACATAACTAGCCCTCATCAAGATCTTTCAATCCCCCATGCCCTTCATTTTGGCACTCATCCAGGTGGGCCATATAAAACTCATCTCACCATGTCACGGTATCATTTCTCTATATCCTGTGCACACTAGTTGTTGGGTCCACATGGAGCCCTGCAGATCATGTGACATATGAGGAATGGAAAGATCCACTCATGATGGACCCAAATATAAAAAATTGGGTCAATCTCATGCCTCTTAACCCTTGATCCATGGCCCACATGTTTAACAACTTTATATTAAATAAAACAATAAAGTAAACCACTGCTATAAATAAATAGTGGACCCCTTATGAAATCTAAACCATTCAAAATTAAAGTGTTCCACTGAATTAGCATCCACCCCAATTTCACTACAATCAAACATGGGCCCACCACCTAAAGTTTGGAAGAGCTCCCCACCCATAAAGTTTAGATGTCTACTTTCACTTCAATTAAACATGGGCCTACCATCTAATTATATAAGAGAGCTCCACTGATATAGGCTTGATGTCAATCTATTTGGATATTAAAAGCCTACCCTTCTTTATATGTGTTCGCGCATGTGTGTGTAAGAGGCACACTACAAAATATTTGGGTGCTTTGTAAAGCAAGAACGACCCCAAAGTTTGACCAATAAATGTCACAGTTTTCATAAAAGATAATAATATCTTGATACTTAACCTTTTCTCCTTTACAGGTCATCCAATTTGATACCAACACTATATGGGTGGACTCTCAAATAAAATCTAGTAGTGAGCTGAAGTAATATTAACGTCAATGCTAATTTAGATAAAAAGTTTAATTTAAAATGGTTTAGATTTCATAAAGGGCCTACTATTTGTTTACAACAATGCTTTAATTCCAAATGGTTATGCAATTGTAAGGGCCACTAACTAATCAGTAGGCCCCTTGACGGAATTTTTTTTTCTCATGGATTTGTAGCATTTCATCTTGAGACTCAAACCTAACTCAATAGTTTAGGCTTTAAGAGTGGCCCATCCATGCAATCTTATGTCCAACTATTTTGAAAATTTATCACCCCTTGACGGAATTTTTTTTTCTCATGGATTTGTAGCATTTCATCTTGAGACTCAAACCTAACTCAATAGTTTAGGCTTTAAGAGTGGCCCATCCATGCAATCTTATGTCCAACTATTTTGAAAATTTATGAAGTCTTATGAAAGAGGAGAAAAGTAGGGGGTTTAGATTTTACAAGTGGGGCCACCCATGTACTCTTATTATGTCCAAATATTATGATATTTCAAAAAGCCTTGTGAACAAAGGAAAAAAAGGTAGGGCAAGGTAATCAATATTTCTTTAGTTGATTGATTCCTTTCAAATTTAAAGCCTTATCCCTAATAAGACAACTCTATTTCTAAAAAGTAGGAGAGAGAATTGCAATAAATCGTTGCATTAGGAGGAGAAAAGGTTTGCACATCCAAACATTTTTTAGGGAATGAATAGGGCGCTCCCACCCATTTACTAGAGGGGAATTTTGTAGAATTCCTCATAATTATATATATGAGGAATTCTATGAACTGCCCCCATTTTAAAGGGGGTGTTTTTATCCTCTTTATCCAATCAAATGAAACAGAGCCACGCCTGAAGTCAAAGTCCAAAAGCCTTAACTTAGCTCAAAACCCAAAACCAATAACCATTTGCAGTTAATTTTGAGAAACTCAGATGTAGCCTCTTTCTCATCCCTTTGTGGTGGAGAAGAGTTGTTCAAACCTTTTTCAACATTTCCAAAATAACCCTTTGCAATTTATTTTGGGGAATTCATCACAAATTAGTGAGGTTCCTCAATAAGGCCCACTGATGAAAGATCTAAACCGGTCAAAATAATTGGTCTCATCTTTTATGGACCCTTAACAAGTTTCATTTAAAAAGGAGTTAGTACCACCATTAGATTATGGAAGTCATAAATTTTTTATAGTGTTCTATCTAGTCAAGCAAAATTTAATGAAGGTCAATAAAAGACGGTCAATAAAAGACAATGGCATTTGTATTGATTGGAATGGATTTTTATTATAAGTGGTCCCCAATAATGGGTTCTCCATATTGCCTCTTTGAGTATGGTTTATGGTTATAAGCCCTTCGTAACATTCAAACCAAAATGTAGATGCTCAGGGCGTCACCACTTTCTACTTTAAAAACAGGACAAAAAGTAGGGAGCTGTCCTGACCACTGAACGTTTATGGCTTGAAATTAGATCAGAAATAAAACTATTCCTAGTCTTTATGGTTAGAAGGAAGGGGCATCTTTACACTAGAAAACGCTCAAGCATTTGTAGCATGCCTCATATAAATATATAAATATATATATATATATGAGGACAGCTAGAAAACGACCGGGCATTTTCTATAGGCAAAAGTCCCCCTCTTTCAACAAATAAAACATTCAGTTGTCATAAATGAAATTTAAATGTGTTTAATCTCTCTCTCTCTCTCTCTAAATGACTTGAACAGCTTTATCTTTTCTTTTTCTCTTTAAATGTGATTACTTTTGTTTCTTATATTTTCTCCTTTTTATAAGACAGGCCTTCCATGTTAAATTAAATAGATGATATGGGACCCATCTCATCATCATCATCATCATCATCATCATCATGAAAGCCTTGTCCCAACTATGTTAGGATTGGCTACATGAATTTTGTTTTTCCAATCCAACCTATTCTAGGCCAAATCCTTAGATAAGTTATTAAACTTCTCCTGATCTGATTTTATTACTTCCATCTATATCTTATTCGTCCTACCGTTTCCTTGTGGTGGGCCATCTATCTGTATAGCCAAACTTTTTCTCACCGGCGCCATTACTAGCCTACATTCAACTTCAATATGCACAAACCATCTCAAATGGGTTTCTCAAATGGGTTTACAGTCCGAGTTTCGTGCGACCCGACTTAGTATGGGCGAAGTCCGACTCGGCCAATTTTTAAACCATGCGTACAACTCATTCTGGAGTACTTTAACTAAAAGAAAGGAGAAAACAATCATCATAAGACCTTCGTACAACTCAATATCTCCTTGTTGAAAGAAGAGCAAAAATAGTTAAAGACAATAAATGTTCCCTTTAAGGAATGAGAATGTTTCTATATCAACTCTCATTGACAGTTCCATGATACAGAGAAACAAGATCCAAAATGGTTTTGAATGGAATTGGTTGGTCTTCCTTGTGGATCAACCATTGCTTTTATACATGTGAGATGCCCATTTTGGGCTACAAATTCAACATAAATTACAATCTATTAGGATTCCTTATTTTGGTATGTATTGCTGTACATATTACATTAAGTTGACTAGTGTATAGTGATGGACTTTGCAGATGAGTCATGGGCCAATGGGCTTTATGGGTCATTGACACCCCCCAGCCCCAGCCCCAGCCCCAGCCCCACCCCCCTCTTCTCAAATTGATGTAAGAGAATCCATAAGCATCAATTTTCTCACTAGGAATTGATGTTGCAATTAAAGTAGCCTTTTCAAGAGTATGTTTGCAATTTGTAGACTTGAAGAGATGTGAGAAAGGTTGATTGTGTCATGGAGAAATTCATCACGAATGAAATAGCAGTCCACCACTATGTATTTAGTATGTTCATGAAAAACTAGATTAGCAGTAATATGAATCACACTTGTATTATTAGCATTAAGAGGTGTTGGAGTAGTCTAAGGGAAGCCAAGTTTTGAAAGTAAGCCCTGGAGCCAAGTTGTTTCAAAACATGCAGTAAATATAGCACGATATTCCGCCTCCGTAGATGATTTCGACACTTTGTCTTGTTTTTTACACTTTAATGAAATTAAGGAGTCCCCGAAGTACATGCACCATCCTATAGTAGATCAAATGGTATCTGGACATCCTGCCTAATCAGCATCAGAGTAAGCTATGAGGCTCATTGATATCCTAGTAGAAAAGAATAATCCTCTAGTGGAGGTACCAAGAATATAGCGTATGATATGCCAAACAACAACTAACTGAAGGTGGTGGGGATTTGTCATGAACTGGCTGATGAGATTGACTATATAGGAAATGTCTATTGAAATGATAGTTAAGGATACCAAGCTTCCAACCAACCAACGATATAATGTACGATCTGGCAGAGGATCACCAGTGTCTTTACTGAGTTTGACATTCACCTTTAAAGGTCTATCTACCAAAGCAGACTTGTGAAGACCAGCTATGTCAATAAAGTCTATAGCATACTTATGCTGATTACGAATCAAGTTTTTTTTCTAAGTGATGAACTTTAAAGTCCTAAATAATAAGTCAAAGGTCCTAAGTCCATATGAAATGATTCATGAAAAGATGCTTGAAGATTTTGAATCATTCTTGTATTTGTGCTAGATATGACAATGTCATCAACATAAACAAGGAGCGCAATAATCCCCCTATCTGTGTTATGAAGAAAGATAGAAGGATCAAAAGAGCTCTGATGAAATTGTAGTTGAAGAAGAGCTTCCTGAAATTTCTCAAACCATGCTCAAGGAGCTTGTTTGAGACTGTATAAAGATCGGTGTAAGCAAATGACATCACCAGGCTTATTACTAGAAAGACCTTGTGAGAGGTGCATACATAACTCCGTCGGATTACCATGCAAGAATGAATTTTTAACATCAACCCAGTAGAGGGACTAGCATTGATCAGTGGCGATTGCAAGAACAGTGTGAACTGTTGTCTTTTTTGCTACTGGTGCAAAAGTATCATCATAATCCACACTATACTCTTGTTTACTTCCAAGAGCCACCAGCCGCGCTTTATATTAATCTAGTGATCAATTAGATTTCAACTTAACGGAATACACCCATTTGCATCAATGGGCTTTGCAGATGGAGTACAAGGTACTGCATCCCACATGTGGTTCTCATGAAGTGCATCTAGTTCTGCTTGCGCAGCTAAGCGCCAGCATTCCTGTTTAGCTGTTAGAGAATAAGAGTGAGGTATAAAAATGGATGATAAGGTAGCAAGCATAGCAGTATGAGTAAACCCATAACGATCTAGAGGGTGATGGATCCGTGAGGATCACTGAAGTTGAGGTTGCGGAAAAGGATTTGGATTAGGTGCAGGAGAGGGTTCATGCGGGGGCTGTAGTGTGGGAATATCATATTTATGTCATCGCTTATAAACAAAATTCGCGTTAAACCTATCAAAGGGTGAAAATTCGGGAGAGAAATCTGGAATGCTAAAGAAAGATGGTGGGGGTCACGATAATGTTGGAAAAAAATACTAATTTAAAAAAAAAACCACATTTCTAGAAACTCTGACACGTTGAATAGTAGGATCATAATAAAGAAAAACCTTTTGATTTGAAGCATAACCCAAAAATGCACATTTAGCATATTGAGCAATTCACTTTGTGCGTTTAGTGGATGGAAGATGAACAAAACATATACAACCAAAGGAATGGAGATGTGTACATGGGTGGAGTTCCATAAAAGTGAAAGTATGGAGACTCATTATTCAACTCTGGAGAAGGTAGATGATTGATTAGGTGATGATTGATTTGGTGAACAGCCGTGGATAAAGTTTCATCCCAAAACTGGGCTAGAACGAAAGATTCAAGGAGAAGTGCATGAACAGTGTCAAGCAGATGCCTATTCTTCCTTTCAGCAATACATTTTGCTGAGGGGTATATGAACAGGATCATTGAGAGATAATTCCTTTTTCTCTTAAAAAAAAATTTAAAACGATTAGATACATTCTCCCCTCCTGAATTGGTTCTAAAGGATTTTGATACTAATAGAGAATTGATATTGTACCTAAGCCACATATTTTGTAAACATAGCAAATGTTTCTAAGTTGGACCATAACAAATAAATCCACGTGAACCGACTATAGTCATCAACAAAGGTGGCAAAGTACTTAATAGTGTGTATGAGAAATGACCGGACCAATGCCCTAAACATCACTATGTATAATATCAAAACATTTTGAAGCCGAAGTCTCATGCAAAGGAAAAGGAAGTCCTAATTTTACCTAGTTTACATGTGGCACGATCCATCACATCATCATAAAATATATATATATATTTATTGTTATTCACCAATCTAGTTCTGAGCAAGGATAATGGAGTTTTGAAATTTGGATGGTCTGATCTGTTGTGCCATAGTTTCCAATTATTCAGAGAAGAAGTACAAAGAAATGCACACTCAGGTTTATTCTGAATAGTGGATAGCTGCAACGGAAAAAGAGTTCTACACTTAGGGCCCTTCACAATCACCTTCCCCAACACTTGATACTGCACAACACAACCAGATTAAGTGAATAAAACATGGCAGTTATTATCAACAAGGTATCCAACTAAGACAAGATTTGTAGATAAAGAAGTGGACAAAAAGTCATTTTTTAAGGGTAGGGAATGGGGAACATTACCAACAACAATAATTGGAAGCCTTCACCATCAGTTGTATGCACATGTAGATTACCAGTATACTTACAATTTGTGTAAGTAGATCAGGTGAAAAGGTCATTTGATTAGATGCTCCTGAGTCAAGGTACCAAAGTCAGTTAGAAGAGTGAGAGATACTTGAAATGCCCAGAGTAGAGAAGGCATTCACAATCATCTGTTGAATCATGTTAGGAGTACTAGAAGGACCGGTGCTTGATGTGGGAGGATTGGAGGACATAGAAGATGTAGCAGGAAAAGGAAAAGCGTCAGATCAAGCAGGATCAGTTGCAACAAGATAAGCACGAGAGTTGCAGTTCTAAGGCCTTTTTCTACATTCACCGATGATATGCCCATTTGTTTTATAGTAAATGCAGAATTTTTGCTTACATTGAGATACATAAAGGCCGAAACTCTTGCAACTGTAACATTGAATAGAGCCCATGTCTCACTCAGCATTTTTCCCTTTATCAGTAGTAGGATGAACAGTTGCCTAAGAATTACCACTTGCCGCATATGCTACCACGAGAGGACCAATGGTAGTTTGTTGTGTCAAAACTACTTGAGTAACTTGTCTTTGTTCTTCCTCTAATAGCTCATTGAGGCATTCATCTAATGATGGGGAGGGAACTCTACTCATGAGACCAGATCGAACTTTTTCAAATTCAGGTTGTAATTTCATCAAAAATTAGTCCTATGACTGAATTCTTTAAGTTTCTGTATTTCTAGAACAGCTGCAGGAGATACACTGGCATTTTTTATTTCATCATATTCGGTCAATAAATTCAGAAACCCAGAATAGCATTCCTGAAAGGAAGAGGTTCCATGCGTATATTAGGCAATCGCAAATTCCAACTGATATTGACATGTGAAATTATTCTGATAGTATACTTTTTTTTTTAAATAAGACCACATGTCTTTTGTTAAGCATTAGATTCAAGATTAGGTGTGGTTTCACCGTTCGAAGGATCCAAGATATATGTTGACATCCTTGGTTGTCCAAGCAAAAGTCTTTTTCTCATCCTCCGTTGGTTTGGATAGATCCAATGATATGCCCCAACATTCCCTTCCCCCACAACAAAGATAAAATTCAAATTGAAATGCCTAGGAGGGATAATTTTTCCCATTAAATCGATGATTGGAATTTCTGATTTTTACACGAAAAAAAATTCTTTACAGAGTTGTCGCAAGAATCCAAAAGATGGTAATCAAGAACTATTTCTAGTACAAGCAGTAGAAGAAATATGCAAAACAGACAGAAACAAGTACAACCGATCAAAAAAACTGGGCAGCATGACGCTGTATTCTACAACCAGGTACTATTTCCAACAAGAAAAAACACAAAATGCAAGATGACCTGTATTTTGCTGTCTAATTTGGGATGTGGGGCCAAGATATTGATCAACTTCAAGATCTGATCAGTCTAAATCCTGAAGATCCTTTTTCTCCTCAAAAGGATTCAAGATTCAACTCAAGCTTTTGTAAATCCACTACAAAGTGTTCATTTGATGAAAACTATGTGTATCAAACAAGGAAACCACAAAAATGATCAGATGGCTTACATCTGATGAGCTAAAAAATCTGAAAAAAAATCCTCTAAATTCTCAAGAGTGGACAACCAAGATTGTATGATTCTTTGATGTAGTTGTGATGATTGTTGGGGGCCATAGAAGAGAAGAACTGATGCAATCCTAGGGTAGATTTGCAATCAAAGGCAAAATGGGGGTTTTCACAGAAACAATCACATGAAGAAGACAGCTTTCAACGATAAAATCCCACAGAAAATATTAACTCAAAAAACTCTGTATAATTGTTACTTACAATGTCATATAAATAGGAAATATAACTTAGTGCTTAAGCAACCCTAATCTATGTAATACCCAAGGGTAGAGATTCTGGCTGTGTTCTTAAATACTAAATTGATGATTTTATGGTGAGTCCTAATGCTAATTAGTTATTGTGGGGTGTGGGGCAAGATAATAGGATAAATATTTGAGTGAGGGGACCCATTCCATAGTAGTATAGATTAGTCTTCAAATGAAGGAAAGAGAACTTTTATGGTACGACACCTACTTTCCTTAGGAGGTGAATTTTGGATGGAAAAGGAATCTTACTAATGACCCTTATCAGGAAGTGGGGATCTACTATATATATATATCTAGGAGTCTCTCAATTGTTCCACCTTATTTTTCTTTAAAACGTAGGGGAGAATCAGAAAGGGAGAGAGAGAAGCCTAAGAGAAGAAGGAGAAGAAGGTGACAAGCTGGGTAGCAGTTGACGGATGTCTTCTCGCCACATATTGTGAACGTCTACAAAAGGTGAGTGATCTTCCTACATCTTTCTAATGAGGTTGGGTTATGGGGTCTGTCGGCCATGGTTGCTTGTGTAAGATTTGAATTTATTTTGTTACAATTTAAGCATTGCAAGGTTAGGCTAAAGTACCTATGAGTTATGGGTTTACCCAGTGTCTTTCTTCTCCTCTAGTCCATCGATAGTAGTGGGAATTAAGGATTCTGGGTTGCAGAATGATTGGCGTGATGAACAATTGAAGAATGAGACCCCGGTGGACCACGAGTGGACAGATTTGGACCATAGACTTGTGGATCACTTCAAAAGAAGTTGTGTGGAAATCAATCAAAAAGGGGGCTGTAGGTATGAATCGGGACCCTGTCTTCATGGTAGTCGGCACCGTCGACCTCTGGGAAAGGACTATTGATGATCAAAACCCATCTTTAGGTGATGAAACTTGGCCAATTGAATTTCTATGATCAGTAAGCCTCCTAGGCATCATGTATGCTAGCAAAGATAGAAGGGTTACAAGATGAATGCAATCGGAGAAGGAGCTTTCCAATTTCCAGGTCATCTTGAACCAGTTTGGTCGTCTGGGATTGTGGGCCCACATGACCCACCTGATACAAGATCTGATCCACAGATCTTGTAGTGGACCTTTAGGCGAACCCTAGGGTGGTGGTCTCAATTGATTCGAACCATTGGGTCCCACCATCTGATGTCTTGAACAGGGCTAGGCGTGAAGGCTCTTCCAATGGGTCTGGGCTCTGTATATTTCAATTCTGTCGATACCAGTTTCATCGGGAGTTTATGGATGGGGCTCTAATGTCATTACAATTACATATATAAGTCCTTCTCTATCTTAAAAATTTAGTATTCAAAAGACTGGGGGTGTTGTTGAGAATACTTATAATGTATGTATATAGATTGCCTTAGTATAGAAATCTGAATTTAAGGAATGAAACAAAAGGGAGACGTCCAAGCATACCCAGAAAATCCATAAAAAGGATAAGTAGTGGGTAATAATTAATTGACACTAGTGCATGGGGCCATACATGTACTAATTCATAAGCTAGAAAGAATTTGGAGCTGTAATTTCTATTATGCATGACTCTAATTGGAACGACACATGATCTGAACTACTAACACGGATTTATCTATTGTGATTGTGTGACTTTGGAATCATTGGATTCAATTGGTAGATTGATCATGTTGTCTGTAGATGTAGAGATTAAGACATTGAGGTCCTGATGCGAAAGGGTCCTATGGGATGTTGATTGAGGAGATGCAGGAGTGGCATCTTGAAGAATTTTGGTATATTAAGATGGTATAATGATGTGAACTAGGTGCAAGGATGTGGTTCAGAAATGTTTCGTAAAAAAAGAAAAAGAGTTATATTCATTGATTTAACTATTTATTGTCTATATTCATTTGTTCTGATAATGTCATTACGTTAATTATGAATGTATGTTAGAGTAGGAGATTCATTTACCAGTTGTACTGATGTTGGTTACCCTATTTAGGTAACAGACTTGCGGTTGGACCGGAGACTGGCGATGAGCAGCCCATAGTGTTTGGTATGCGTGGCTGAGGAGAGCGTTACATCCATATTCAGTAGTTTAGGGAGATCTTAGTATTGGATATTTAATTATTATTTGATGGATTCTATTTTGGAATTTTTTTTAGACATAGAAAATTCTATTGATTAATTTATATGAAAGGATTTATTTTTAAAAAATGATGCTTATGCCTTATGTGCTTATTTGATTTATGTGTATGAATTGTATGCCAATGTGTTATAACTCAGATTCCGACAGGGTCCCAGAATTTGGGTTGTGACAATCTAATAATAGAAACTTCTTAAAAACAATGAAATTAGAAATCTACAAATAATAAAAATAATATAATCCTAATATACTTGAAAGGGGACCACTTGTGGGCCCTTGCTGCATCATTTCCCCTAGGTTGGAAAAGCGTTCAACCAGTAACTCGGTATGGCTTGGTATTGCATCGGTAGACATTGTATACGTGAAGCGCGTCCTTAGTAATGCGGGCTTGTGATCCTTGTTTGGGCGGTTCAGGCTTCATAGCATGGAGCGTAACATGCTTTCCATTGTGAGTGAAAGTATGTGTTATTGTGCATGCCATGAGATCTATTCTTGTCATACATCCACAGACGTCCTAATAAGAGATCACCATTGTCCATTGGTAGTACATCGCACCAAACTAAATCTTTGTAGTCTTCACCAATGGCAAAAGTAACTAGATATGCATACCGTACTTGTACTTCATCACCTATCATTAGCCACTAAGAAAAATAGGGACGATAATACTTTCAAACCTTCAGCTTCAAATGATCCACTTAGGCTTGAGAGATAATATTGTTAGAACTACCTCCATCAATCACAACTATGCATGCTTCTCCATTGACTATCCTGTGAACGAAAAATATTATTGTGCAACCATTTCTTTCCTTAGGTTTGCTAATTCACTTTGATGACCATGAGCATGTCAATTTCCTCTAGGGGATCCACTGTTTCAATCTTTTTACTTTCATTCCCCTTAGAATCATCTAGAATATCTTGCACATCAATTTCAGAGGTATTTTTCTCATTACTTGCAAACTCAATGAGATGTATGCACTTTGGACATTCCGTTGCGCAATGCCCAGGCTATTGACAATGAAAACAAATTATCATATTCTAACCTTCAGTCTTTACAAAAATCTTTCCAGATGAACCACTTGGCTTAGATGCACTAAGTTTTTGCACCTGATGATTTGCAATATCCTTGGCTTTGATGGCATGTTGGATGAGTTCATCAACATTGTCAAAATTTTGAAATACAAAAATGTAATGAATGTCGATTCTCAACTCATTGAAAAGTCTATCAACAACCATATCATCATCTTCATTCAAACTACAACGAGCTTGCAGAGTTAGAAATTTCTCAGAATAATCAACGACTCTCTTGGATCTTTGGTTCAATTTTTGAAAACTTGAACACAAGTCTCTGGCATAGTTGACCGGGAGGAATTTTTGTTTTAAAGCATTTTTCATCTCATTCCATGTTTCAATGAGGTCTATATTCGGATTCTTCCGTTTTCTTCGTAATTCAACCCACCATGTTGCAACATAATTATAGAATCGAGTGGCAACCAGTATAATTTTGTCATGCTCATTCACTGGCTTGTGTGCAAAAATATTCTCCGTACACACTAACCAATCCATGAATTCAATAGGTTGCAATTTTCCATCATATTCGGAAATCACAAGTTTAATACCTAAATCTCGATCAAGGTTTTTGTCTGGTAGATCTCGTTGATTCCGAATATTTTCACCATCACGATTGTGATTCACACGCTGATTATTTTCTAAAGTTCTCACCCTAGTTTCCAGTTGTTGCAGGGTGGTTTGCACGCCATCAACTTTTGAGGATAATTCTCTAATGACACTAACCAAATCTTCAAGTGAAGAAGATGAAGATTCGACCTCAACTTGCTTCTTAGGGGGCATTTTTTTTTAATGCAAACTTACTAAATATGACTGACTAGCTGTGTAGATCTGTTCTCCAACACGATAGCAAAGACGGATCTGAAATCTTACAACAGAGGGTCTAGCAATTGCAACAATAAATTTTGGCCTTTGATTTGGTGTCAGGTACAATGTCAACTGACTGGAAATTTCAAAACAAGTTGGATTTTCTTCTGCAAGTGGGTCAAAATTGAACTGACTTGACCCAACAATGACCTAAATTGAATTCAAGCACAAAGGAATTGTCGGGCACGTGTCTAAAGTAGCAACTTTTTCTCTGAAACCACGGATCGAAAAGACAAAAAGGGCTTAGAAGCTCTGTTTTCATTTGTGTCTTTGTCCCGACAAAGAGAAGGGGAGACCTAGAGAGGATCCAAGGTGTTGGCGATGGGTGGCAGTCGGTCTTGTTTTCTCCGACCACAACTGACGCACTCTACCAATGACGACGGTGCAGGTTGGGGCAGACGGTGCTCTGATGAATAGCGACGATGAACAATGATCAGCAGGCAATGGCATGGGTGCTGCCGACAGTGTGGGTATGTTTTTCCCTCCCTACTGCTTTCCTTCTTCTTCTTCTTCTCTTTTTTCTTCTCCAATTTCTCTGGTGCTGGCTCCTTTTGTGTGTGTGTGTCTCAAGGGTGTGGGTTTGAAGATGCCGAATCAGGGGGTTAGGAGTGAGCAATGGTGGGGCTAGTAGATTTGCGATGGTGGATTGGCAAGAGGTTTGGGTCTATGGGGGAGTTGAGATGGTCGACGGAATACGAGGTGAATGGACAACAGAGCAGAGAGAAGGAGATAGGTTTGGATGTGTGGTTGCAGGGATTAACAGGAAGATTTGAGTTGCATTTGTAGATGTGATCTGATGGTGGGATGGGGTTCGACTAGGGGTGTTTTGGTGGTGGGTTGGGGTTTCGGTTCGACTGATGGGGTGGACTTTTGGATGTTTCGGTGATGTTGGGATTGGCCGAAGGTAGATGGAGAAGTTGGAATAGGGGTAATCACGCTGACGATAAGGGATCATTCGGCTCTAATATCAATTGATGCAATCCTAGGATAAGATTTGCAATTAAAGTGAGTACCTTGGCACAATATGGGTTTCCACATAAACAATCACACGAAGAAGACAAAGCCTCTAATGATAAAATCCCACAAAAAATATTATTAAATCAAAAAAATCTGCATAATTATTTCTTATAATGTCATATAAATAGGAAATATAACTTAGTGCTAAAGCAACCATAATCTAATAATAGAAATTCCCTAATAACAATGAAAATAGAAATCTACTAATAATAAAAATAATATAATCCTAATCTACTTGAAGGGGGACCACTTGTGGGCCCTTGCTGCATCAAGAACCCAAACAATGTCGATATAATGACAATGCACAGACTAGCTAACGAAATCAGAGCCTTATATTGAGATGTTCGGAAGATGCTTTTACAAAAACAGTGCACTGTTGTTCTTCAACTGGACAACTGATCAAGCACTATGATCTCCGCGATTTTCTTTAGCCCTTATACCATGAAAGTTCCACGATATTTACAGAGAAACTAAATCCAAAATGGTTTTGAATGGAATTGGTTGGTCTCCCTTAAGGATCGACCATTGCGTTTATAGATGTGAGATGCCCATTTTGGGCTACAATCAAGATAAATTACAATCTATTAGGATCCCCTATTTTGGTATGTATTGCAGTATATATTACATTAAGTTGACTAGTGTACAATGATGGACTTTGCAGATGGGATCATGGGCCAATGGGCTTTATGGGTCATTGACACTCATTGGAAATTAGATATGGCTAGAAATGCCCCATTTTAAAGGGGGCATTATATGGTGTATATATAAGTATGGCTCCTATATGGATATCCTGCATCGTTAACGAAAAAGAAAAAACGATCTAGCCTCTCATTCTCATCTCTCTACGATATCAATGTTGGCAAGGGAAACGGTTGGCAAAGATTCCAAATGATTTTAGATGCTTAGGTTTTGAAATGTCTACATTGGAAATGGTTGGGTTTTTAAATTGTTTAATCTTCTTGGTTTTGAAACGGTCAGCATATGAACCAGCTTGGCTTGGATTTTCATATGATTTCAAAATCCTATAAGCACAGTGTCCCACAACACCATCGTGGGCCAACATGATGATAATCTGAGCACCACTGATCTCAAAATCCATCCCCTCCAATGGTATATCCTCATATTTCAGTTTAATAGGAGTGGGACCCACCATCAAATTGAACTGTTGGAAATTTATACTAAAAGCATACTTTTATATATTTGTCTTTGATTGATTTATTTATTAGTAAAGTTTATCTTTTTATCTTAATGAAAACTTATATGGGCAAATGGTTGCATTGTTATTTGTTATGCATATGTATCTTTATTCTATGAAGTAGACAAGTTGATGTATAGAGCTCAACTTACACACGGAAAACTTGTATGCCAGTTCCTATAAAATATAAGTTATTATTGTTTACAATCTAGATGGAGTCGGACACACCATCGATACGATTGTAGCATAATGTTTTAGCAGACCTGTCTTGGCTACGGAAAACGGTATAGTTTTGATTCGTTATGCTAGTACGCTTCGTGTATGTTGAATAGGACTGTTTTTGGGTTTACTGTCTTTATGCTGACTATATAAGACGATTAACATCCAAATGGTTATTATGAGTGCTTGTACTCTTAATCCCAATATAATTAATAAACATATACATTTAGTGTTTGAGATTTGATTTAAAAAAGAATGAGACCTTTTATGGGTCAATAACCTCAGTAAATTGGATGACTACGCTGTATGTATGGTGGATTTTAATTTATTAATGAAATCCACGTCTCGTAATAGGGATTGATGATATCCCCTTGATGAAGCTTATAAGTTTTGATTATGTCAAATCCTGTAGGTAGACTTCATGTTCGACATATCAAATAAGTTAAGTAGAAGATCTCAAGGAAATATAAAGATATCAATTAAATATAAATGTTAGTAATTATTTAATCGATAGATATTTGAAATCATAATGTGGGGAGATTAATAAGCATTTAATAACAAAAAGCTTGAAATATTATTTTGAGAATAAGGACAGGAGTGCAATTATAATTCTCAAATAGACTGAATTGTAATTTATAGAACTAGGATTCTAATTTAGGTCGAATTAGGGTTTCTTATTTCCATAAGAAGCCTATTCTTTATTTCCTTCTTAAGCTCCCTATTGTGGCCTATAAATGTGCGCTATTACTCTCTAGGAAACGTAACAAGAGAAATCTCATTTTTTAAAGTAAAAAGAATTCACAGAAGAGGCCCACACCCTGGTGCGAGTTTGAGCATAGAAGAATATAATAAAGGGCCTTGAGGTTTTCGGGTTGCTGTTAAGACCGAGATTAAATCAGAGAGATCTCGCAGGTATGGTTCTTGAATCATCATCTCAAGTTATTTCCGCAGTAATCTGTACGCAATATCTAGGAAACCTGGCGGCTACCTCCAATATGAACTCCATCACATTTCCATCATGTGCTAAATTCGAAGGTGGGACCCACTCCTAATGAAATGAATTTTGAGGATATAGCACTAGGGGGATGGGATTCAATATGAATGGTTCAGATTATCATCGTGTGGGCCCCATGGTGGAGTCACAAGCATCTAGATGCTAGAGGTTCCACCCTTTAAATGGTCGCATAGATATGTTGGCCAAGAGGAGTCCGTGCCATAAGGGTGCAGGTAAGTGAAAATCTTGCTACGGAGAAAGGCTCAGAACTTCTTAAGAAATGTAAACCACTGGAGTGAACATATATTTCAAGAATGGAGCATGCTAAAAACCATGAATTTTAAGAGTCTTCCTCCATGATAATAAATGGAAACTATGACTTCATAAATTCACTCACAATTTATAAACAATATGGCATACGTTGACTCTAACATGTCATGTCTAAAAGAACTGAAAAGATATATCATCAAATTTTTTTATTTTTAATTTTGAAAGGTAATAATTTTTTGAAAGGTAAAGTTCTTTTGAAAGTAAAAATTATTTTGAAAGGTAAATTTTTTTCTGAAAGATAAAAATTTTTACCTTCCAAAAGAAAATTTCCCTTTCGAAAAAAGAAAAAAAAGATATATCATCAGGAAGTTGAAATCCTAGATTCAACAAGATCTAGGGTTTTGTCCAACCATGTTGAGAGACAAGAAAAGGAAAGAGAAAGAAGAGAAAATAGGAAAGAGAGAGAAGGAAGATGAATGTGACGAAGAAGTAGAAAGATAATCACCCCTACAAGGTTGGGCAAACATTCCTATATAGTTATTCCAATAATTTATGAAATTACAAACAAGTGCCCGACTTGTTCGACAAATTACACAAGTCCTTCTCTGATTTATAACAGATTATACATAAATCAGAAATGAATTAAACAGTCCAGTATTTTCTGTCACTTCAAATACAATATGCAGAAATAAGAAATGTATGTCCCTCCTATAATTCTTCTCTTTTAACTAACATACATTTAAATATTAAACAAATAGATAAGGAGAACAAACTCAAGAGATCTAATTGTGAAACTAACAACAGGCTATATTAATAAACGCTGAAGAAGATATTATAAACAGGATATGAGAAGTACCGATTCACTCTGCTCTGGAAGGGAAGGTGGACCTCCCTTGGGAGGCTTCAAAATGTACTCCACCAAGCCCAGGGCATTCACAATCCAAAATAGTGAGCTTGGATCAACTTTGTTTTCAATTTTCATGGGTTGTCCACCATTTTCTCTAACTTTCTGGACTTCCTTCAGAATTTCCTCCCTAACAAGATCCATAAGAATTGCAATCTGTGTACAGAACATGGTTATCCAGTTAAAGATGAATGGGTTTTGAGCTAATGTCTGGTCATATAGTAATACTAATGACTCCCAATAAAATCCATCCTATGGGCCAAAATTACACGAAGATCAACTGTGGGATCAAACCCTCCCCATGTAACTTAACAGGCGCTTGCCCTAAGTATCACTTGAAGAAAGTCATTCACATATTTTCCTTACAGTCAATTTGCAGATGGATTACTCGTATTAATGTGAGATACAATTACATTAACATAGAGTTGATCAAATGAAGTGCTTTATGAAAGTTCGTCGTCAACTTTCAAAAAAAGGGGAAAAAAAAGAAAGAAATAAACATGGGCCTGTTGTATAAGATTCACCACATTGTTTTTTTTATAGATAATTTTTCATAAATAAATTAAAATTACAATTTCAGCGGACTTACCATTGATGAGGAATTGCTATTTATGATAAGAGCTTTTAAAAGATCAAATCTTTCACAGGAAGGAATATTTCTAAGCACCTGTTTAGAATATCATGTACAAAGAAAAAAAATAAGAAAAGGCAAATATAGAAACATTTCATTAAAATAAAATTAGAAAATAGAAAAAAAAGAAGCATATAGAAACTTTCATTAAAATGAAATGTACAAAAAGAAAAACAGCACATGGTGCTTGGTGAAAACGAGGAAAGGAATTTCTAATGTTGTATAGTGCTTATAACACAGACATCACGATAAAACAGTGTCGTGGTAAAGACAAAGGTTTTAACTTGTAAATCTCAAATTTGAGGGGCAAACCAATCACCCTCAAGTTGAGTGGACTTGGCTTAGTCAGTCTGTCTCATCCTAGGGCCCTAAAATGCCTCAAAATAGTGAAAGATGAAAAGAATAATGAAAAAATGTAGAAATTGATGTCCTCTGAATAGAGAATTAAGGCACTTTCATTTTGATTATTTTGAATGAATTTAAGTAGTAGTAGGTGCTCGTGTTTGATTTTCACTAAGACAAATTAAGAACGCTACATTTCATAAAGTTCATTGCATTGCCATTATGAGAAACATACCCACTTAATGACTGAATAAGACAACAAAACTTGATCCAATTCAAACCTAATCAAAATCTGAATTCTAATTCAAAATTCAGTGAAATTCTAAATCAAACTTTTTTGAAATTCTAATTTAAACCTAAACCTTATCATAACCTAACACCCTCAAGCAATCCCATGATTCTTCCAAGAAAGGATTGTGCAATTGGTTACAAGAAAAATACAAGCTCTTGGTCTCTAAATGGACTTGGTTGATATTTTTGTTAAACATTCATTGTCTCGCCGTCTGTGTAAAGTCTCATCACTGTCACATCCTGGTGTTTTGACTCTATCAGAGTCGATAGCTCACTAGATTGGACTAAATGACACAATGAACTAAATGAATGTGTGGATGAGGATGTTTGACCATTATTTAGGATGGAAGCGGAGGTGGGGAGGCATGAGTGGGTTGACAGGATGTTTGACAAAAAAAATGACCATGGTCAACTAAATCCTACAATCACTATTAGGACATGGCTCTGATACCACAATAACACTCAAATGACTAAATTTCTTATCAACAATAAAACGGGCAAAAGAAAAATTCTGGCCCTTTTGTATTAACACTCAAACAACAGATGACTCAACTAAGTAGTGTCGAGTCCAAGTTGACTTGGACTTGGGCAGTTTTTAAAACAATAATAAGAACATAACTATCCTTAGGAAGGATGGGGGCTCAAGCTTTGTGTACCCCAGTGAAAATCACCATTGTGAACCAAAATGGTTACTAGCCAAAATAAAAGATTAGGCTCTCCTTGCTAACTAAAATTTGATAAGACCATGTCAAAAGCATTTTAGTAATAAAAATCCTAAAAAAACAAGACAAACCACATTAACAATAATTGTTTGAAACAAACTTAAGTGAGTTTTTAAACAAGCTTACCTCTCTTGAGGGGAAATAGGAAAAGATGCCCTAAGAGATAAAATTGAACAATGAAAAATTCTCCTAATTGTTTATTTTGTACATTGTGTGGGTGCTTTTGTCATGTACATTGAATGTTAATGGATTAAAGCTAAAGTTAATATAGTAGAGACACACACAGATATATATAGAGGGAGAGAGAGAAATAGATTTACTGAACCCACTAAATCTATTAGAATAAGAGATTTTGCAAATAAGTTTTCCT
Organism: Sextonia rubra; assembly: GCA_037013555.1. Classification (NCBI taxonomy): domain Eukaryota; kingdom Viridiplantae; phylum Streptophyta; class Magnoliopsida; order Laurales; family Lauraceae; genus Sextonia; species Sextonia rubra. Next base: position 15,467,149 of record JASUAD010000014.1, on the reverse strand, counting down.
TTAGTAAGTTGCTCCTTGTGATTATCTCTCTACGATGCTTCTGATTTTTTTTTTTTTTTTTTTTTTGTCCATGGAAAGATCCTTCATTGATGATCACCAAAGAAAAAGGGTCACTTTCTATAATTCAGTTGTTTGATAAGACAACTTATGAAAAAGAGATTGTCCAAAAATTAGGAACAAGATATAAATCACTGACAAAGAAGGTGAAAGTTATCCTTTCCTTCCCACTAACATTGATCAAGGTATAGTCACCAATTTTCTCATTCTTGACATTGGTTTTTTTTTTTTGTTTTTGAAGCTTGACATTGCAAAAAGTAGAGTGAAAAGAATTGGAAGTACCTGGCATATCATCAGTAGCACCTAAGTCAAGAACCCAAAAGATAAAGAATGATGAGGCATGGAATGCATTTAGCATTACCTGTTTTATGGGGAGACACTGCATAAAGTAATGGCCCAAAGTCGCCTCTAGGAATTTTTAACTTGTTCAACTAAGGATGAAGCAACAGTTGAAGATGGAGTAAAACCAGGGTGTAAAGAGCATAAACCATCATGTGAATGATCCAAACTTTAACAAAATCAGCAGCTCATTGTACTGGTCACAAGTTACAACAAGCGTGAGTGCAACAAAGAGTCATTTCACAACATCTACTATGCCTCCACATCACAACTGTCAATGCCTCCTCCCTAACCCCCCACCAGCATCAGTTGTCTCAGCTTTAACATGAGCAATTTTTCTTCCAAATAGACCTGGTAGCATACTCATCTTTATTGTTCATTTCCAAGTATCAATCTATAAACCTTATTTAAGGATGGAAAGGTAGCATTGCTGAGAATCTGTGGCCAAATATGTCCAAATTCCTGATTTTGGCCAGAAGTAAATCAAGGCATAGTTGTGAACTTCGATCCATTTCAGACTAAATGGCTGAATATTTCAGTTCAGGTAATACTCCTAACCGAAGAGTCCCTTCTGAAAAAATTCATCTAGATTCCGACCATTTCAGCTGAAATTTCGAATTTCAAACCATTTCAGTTTAATTTTGGATTTCAGCTGAAACTTTTTCAACATTTAGAAAAGAAAGAAGAAGAAGAGAGAGCCTACTATACCAGCTCGCAGAACAGGGACAAAAAAAAAAAAAAAAAAAAAAACCGAGAGAGAGAGAGAGAGAGAGAGAGAAAGGGGGGGGCCAGAAGGAAAAATAGAGTTTTTTGTTCTTTTACTCGTACCTCTATTAGGCCCACTTCGGAAAAAACTAAACCACTGGAAATAACTCATTTTGCATGTAGATATAACATATTGCATTATTGATATGGTAGAATTGATTAAATGTAAATAATTAAGGGCAACCATGCACACCAGATCCTAGGGCTATGGTGAGAGGTCAATGCATAGGAAGATTCGCCAATAATTTATATATATATATTTTTACATTTTAATATTTACATATACTAGGTTATTTAATTTTTTCTATCTTTTCACAAAAACGCAACTCCAAACATTTCACCGAAATTCCAAATTGGTCGAAACAATTCAACTTGGAGGCCAAATAGATATGGGTTTTGAAACAATATTCTCAACTATGGATCATAGGCTTAATCAAGCTCCATACTTTTCTTTCATTCTGCAGCACCTTTAACACAATGTGACTTTACATTTTCCAACTACACCAACTCTTGCCAGTAGCTTGGTAGTTTAATTTAGTACTTCATCACTGACCTATCAACTTGACGATATAACTGGCAATATCCTGATGTATCCTGTAAATCCAGGGCCATATCATTCTTCGCAGGATATAGCTTACTATCCCAAATCTCTTTAGGTGTTGATAACACATTAATAATGTCAAGTCCCAGTCAACTGGTTGAGTTTGAGTTGAATAATCTTCTCATTATACCGAGTTATTTATATTTATGAGCTTTTTCCTTAACTTTTCTTTTAGGATCATCAGTCCATCCACATATCCCAACTTAAACATCCTAACAAATGCATACGAATCCTCACTTTTCCTTTTAGGATCAGCAGTCCATCCACATATCCCAACTTAAACATCCTAACAAATGCATACTAATCACCCTAAACCATTGGGAAAAACAAGTGTACCATTAGTAGCATAGCAATGATTAACCTTGGAATAAGATGCCTCAGATGAAAGTATAGATGATGAAGCTTCTATCATTGTGAAATTTTGCCAATAACAACCACTGCTCAGCTGCCCAAATTCAACTCCTCAGTAAATACTAGTGCTGGTTCAGTAGTATATAATCAAGCCCAAAGCTGAGAGGTTCATCATATTAGTAATTTCTTTTTACTTCCTTCCATTCTGTTTTCTTTTTTTTTTCCCGCTCGTCTCCCCCTTTTTAAAAGGTTATCTAGTGATTAACAAAACCTCTCAAGAATTTCTCCAACTCTGATGAAGGCCTCAGATGAATAAGGAGCAGGCCATGTGTCTCCAACTCTGATGAAGGCCTTAGATGAATAAGGAGCAGGCTATTTTTCCTTTTAAAATTTTTTCCTATTTCTCATTTTGTTAAGAAATAAAACATCCTACAATATGCAATACAATTCATGATACGATCTGAATCATCTTATTGAACAATTAGCGAAACGATACTGATTTCAAGAACAATGTAATCAACACTAAAACATGGAAAACCACTATAGGTCTAAAAGCTCCCCACACATCCTAGAGTGAACACACATTCCACTATTCACCATAAGACGTACTCATTTTAGGTATTAAAAAAGTACCCCAAATCATTAAAGTTAAAAGAAAATGCCTATTAACATGAAATATCTATACCAGATACGCATAATCAGGGAGGATACTGCTGTGATGTTGATAACCAAATCTTCAAGCCAAACAGAATATGCCATCCAAATCTTCAGGCGAATACAAAAAAGAGCATTCATATGCCAACTTTTGATGGGAGAACTGATAACAAAAGAAACCCCTTGGTCCTATTGGAGAACGGTATTCCCAGGCATCCAGTCACCCAAGCATCTCCAAGAGTAGAACACACAGATTTGGGTTTCACACTGCAAATTTATGGATGGTTATGGTGGGTGGGTGTGGGGAGAGAGAGAGAGAGAGAGAGAGAGAGAGAGAGAGAGAGAGAGAACGGCGAAGGTTGTAGGTACCAGATAGATCTGATACAGTGATGTTGTGTAAAAGCGATTTGAACATTATTATACATTTACCACCCATCCCCAATGCTATCGTTTCATCATCTTTGCTACGGTGTACTTTTGTTTCAAAGAGCAACATCAAGAGTCATGCAAACAAGTTATGTTGTAATATCCTTATCAGGACTTTTTAGGTCTAAGTGGAATTCTCAATTGGATCCAGATACCTACATGTGATTGGAGTAGGACCAAGACTCTTACTGGAATTATAGTTAGGCTAGATTAAGGTGATTAGGAGACTGAGGATTCCACACAGGATTCTCTCTCAAGAATAAACTCCCAATAGGACTCCCTTGTAGTTTCAAATAGAACTCCTAGTGCAGGATTGTCCAAGCACTAATATATATAAGGAGCTTGCTCTTCTTTCTTCTTCACAGAATTTAGGGGGAGAGAGAGAGAGAGAGAGAGAGAGAGAAACTCTAACGTTGGGTTTTACAGCAGAAGGAAATGATTGTGAGGAAAACAAGGAGGATCGGCAGCAGGACGCATAGTAGATGTCTAGCATGAGATCGACCACTGCTCGAGCAAAAAATTTCTACACCAGGTGAGTAGAATTTCAACTTTTACTAATATGGGGTCTAATGAAATATAGAAAATTTCTCAAAATTCTAGTAATAAGACATACCAAGGTCGTCAGTGATGGTGGTCTCATGCAGCCCGTCTGATGACAGATCAGAACCTTATACTTGATGGAGGGTTGACGGTTGACCATGGAGTGGATGCTCTCTTCCATTCTAACCATTAAAGACTATCATCCCAATTCAGAAATAGGGCCGACAACCATACATGAACCTGTCGACAATTAGGAATTCATGGCAAACAAATCCAACTGACATGGGTAGACTTTAGAAGAGACTCATCTATTATCATCTATTTATTAACAAAGGGTTTCCATGCGAATCAATCAGAGAATAGCCACGGATTCATTTGGATTGGGAATTTCTCAAAAAAATGGCCATTAGAGAAGGTATGGCTCGGCTGGTGTTGTATGCACAAGTGACCCATCTGCTGTTAGATCTAATCCATAGATCTTGTTGTGGGGCCCCAAGGTGACCCTAAAGGTGGGGGTTCGATGTAATTTGGACTACTAGGTCCCACCAGGCCATTACACTAATCACATGAGGCGTAAGTCCCTCCTTGGGATTTCGTTAGAGATAAATCGACATAATAGAATTCTTCGAAATTTTACAAAATGGTCCATGGCTTTATTCTATAATTAAAAAGCCCTTAATTAAGGCCTAGCATTTTGGTATCCATAGAATAGTTTATACTAATTTTAGAATAGTCCTTGCAGTTACTAGAAATCAAATTTAAACTCTTACTTCAGATGATTTGTCCATGACGATATACTAAAGGATGATGGTATTAAAAATCAAACATTAGATTGGGCCCAATAAAGACTATGTTTATTCTTAGGATATGCTAATTGTTTATTCGATGTATGATTCTTAAATTAGATAATATTCACTTGTCTAATATGCTATGTAATTGATAAGAAACTAAGACTTTGAATTGATTTATGTGATCTATGATCTATGATAATTAATTAATTTCCTCAATAAGATATGGACAATGCCACATACCTGGGTACCAATTCCGATTCATAGTGGGGTGAGAACTGACCGAGTGGTATGTGGTACTGGCCAAGGAAAGAGTAAGATAATATTACCTATTATGATGGAGATGAAACTCTAACAAGTTCAATTGATTTGAACTTGAAATTGATGTTTGGAATGGAGTTACAACGACTGTTAGCAATGAGTAAAGAACTTCTATCATGGATGTTGGTTGAGGGAAGTAGGTTTAACAATCATGGTGGAAGGACAAGCCATGTCGTTGACAGAAATATAGATACTCCTATGTACGGTCTTGAAATAGGCTCAATAATCATGGTGAACGACAAGCTATGCTGTTGATGGAAACGTAGATGAACCTATGTGGGGGGTATCGAAACCATTTTTTGCTTGCGGTGGGGAAAGGTAATCAGGAAAGAACTAATTAGAATATTGTCTTTACATTATTAATTAATATTATATGTATTCATATGAATGATTGAAAATATATTATTCATTAGTGTTACTTGAATTGGAAATTCTACTCACCAATGTTACTGATCAATATTTCACCTCACTTCAAGTAATGCATTTGTAGAAGTTATAGGGAATGGCGAAGATCAGCCGATGAATTTTGGCATGTGTGGCTGATTAGAGCGTGAGGAACAATAACTAAATTCAAAGATGGGATTAGCCCGAACATTTAATATTTTTCTTTACTTGATTTAGAGACTTGTCTTTTATTCAATAGCTTTTATTATAACTGTTAATACATTATGACTTTAATACATTTATTGATTTAATTATAAATTGACTATGAATGCTTTTGGACATTTATGCTCATTGGAATTTGATTCATGCAGTGTTGATAAAATTTGAGTACGTCTTGAGAATCTAAACAGCTCCAAATTCTTGGGTAATTACATATGTACAATCCTACAACTCAATTTTTCGGTTTGTATAAATGCATCCAATTCAAAAATTAGTAAGGGGTGCAAATTGGTGGGATGGGCCAGATATTGAACTAAGCCAAGCCTGACCTTATTTGAATTTAGTAAGCTAAAAGTTTCAAGCTTGAGACAAATCCAAATTAGAAATCAGAGTCCAAGCCTAGATGATATTATAAGTTATATCATCATCATCATCATCAAAGCCTTATCCCAACCATGTTGGGGTCAGCTACATGAATTCTGTTTTTCCATTCCGTTCTATTTTGAGTCAAATCCTTCGATAAATTAAATTTCTTCAAATCTGAAGATGTTTATAGCAATGTCTTTTCTCTTGAATAACTTCTTGAACCTCCACACTCCACCACCATGTTTCTTTATTAATATCTCTTTCCTTTTGATTATCCAAGTACCTCCTTTGCAACATTCATAATGCAATTAGCCATTTGATTCCACATTACTATAGTTTCTCCTTCAAGATTCTATTTTCCCTTCTCAATCATTTTGTCCTTAAATATATTTGCTCTTTTCCCCTTCAAATCTCTCCACCTTGTTTTAGGGTCTATTTTGTTTACTACTACTCTATTTCTACTGCTAATGTAAATTTCTAAAACTTCGAGCCTATGTTACGTAGTCAAAATCTCTCTCTTGGGATAACCTTACAACTTTTACAAGCCAATCGGTCCTATTTTCTAACTAAAAAAAGTCTATTTGACTCCTTTTACTCCAACTTTTATAGGTAATCAAATGCTCATCTCTCTCTTTAAAGTAAGTATTTGCTACTACAAGATCAAATGCCATTGTAAAATCCAATATAGCGTTTCTGAATTCATTCTTTTCTCCAAATCTTTGCCCTCCATACACTCTCTCATATCCTCTATTATCTCTTCCTATATGCCCGTTTAAATCCCCTGCAACGAAAATCTTATCACTATTTGGGATTTCTTGCATTAAATCATCCATCTCCTCCAAAAATTATCTTTTCACACTTTCCTTTAGTCCTACTTAGGGAGCATATGCACTGAATATATGAATTATGTCTTCCTCTAGCACTAGTTTAATTGCTATAATTTTATTACCAAACCTCTTTACTCCCACAATTTTTTCTTTCAAATCCTTATATACAACTATACCCACTCCATTTCTTGTATTACTCTTTCCTGCATAGAAAAGCTTATATCCATCCGTAAGCTCCTTAGCTTTATTCCTTTTCCACCTTGTCTCCTGAATACAAGCCACACTAATTCTTTTTCTTTTCATTACCTCAACCAACTCCATGCTTTTCCCTGTCAAGGTTTATATATTCCAAGTAGCAAGTCTAATTTTTCTATTCCTCCTCTTCTTCTCATAAACTAATTTCTTTAACCGCACTAGCCTAGAGTCATGCGGTAACTCTTGCACACTTTTCACTGCGGCCAGGCGACGTTGCAATGCATCGCTTAAAGCAGGGAACGCCCTAACCTTATCTCGAAATATTGTTCTTTATTCATGTTTGGGTTGTAACAAAGTTTTACGCTGGCTATCAACCTACCTAACGTAACCCTCCTTTACTCGAGCATGGGACCGGCAGTAAAAATTGGCAGAGTTATATTATAAGTTATATGTGTATATTATATTTATAATATATATACATATATATATTATATTAGGAAGGCTGCAGAGTCAAAAGGGAAATGACACTATAATAAAGAAACATGGAAGTGGAGTGTAGAGGTTCAAAAAGCTATTTGAGAGAAAAACTGTTGCTACAATATGCTTAAGAAGGCAAAGAAAGAACCTAAGAAAGTAGTAAGTGAAGTAAGTTCAAAAAATGAGATGACCTCTATAATAAGTTGGAAGCAAAAAAGAAGAATATTTTTAAGCTTGTAAAAATAAGGAAAAGGAAAAATAGGGACTTAGATCATGTCAAATGTATTAAGGACAACGATCAAAAGGTTCTAGTGAAGGCTAACGATATCAAGGAAAAGTGAAAGGAATATTTTAGCAAGCTTTTAAATGAAGACAATATTCTTCTTTTTCAAAAGAGAACAAGAGAAGATACTTTATTACCAGAACATACTTTTTTCCTCAAAATTAGGCAGTGAAAGTGAGGAAAGTGAATGAATCCAAGAAAGGCTACCGGTCTAGATGACAAACTGATGAAGGCCTAGAAATGCTTAGGAGACGTTGGGGTGATTTAATTAATTCGACTATTCAATAAAATATTAACGACAAAGAAAATGTAGAATAAATGGGGAAGAAGTGCTGTAATACCTATATATAAGAATGAGGGAGACATAAAAAATTGTACCAATTAATGGGAGATTAAACTTATCAGTTATACTATTAGGACATGGGAGAGAATAATGGAGCAAAGACTTAGGCAGAAGATCAAGAAATCTGAAAATCAATTTGGTTTTATGCCAGGGAGGTCAACTATGGAAACTATCTTCTCACTTAGGCAATCAATGGAAAAATATTGAGCAAAGAAGAAAAAAATTTGCATATGGTCTTCACCGATTTAGAAAAAGGTTACAACAGGGTACCTAAGGATTTTGTTTGGAAAATCTTATCTGTACAAAATAGATCTGTCTTTGAAAGAAAAAACGGTTTGAAATAGATGTTTAAAAAATAGATCAGTTGGTAAGACCAAAAAATTGGTTGAAATAGATGTTTCAAAAATCCAATGATTCTTGATTTTTCTACTAATTATTTGAGACCAATAAAGAATCTAGAACTGAAATTTTTTTCATGTAGTCATTTTCATTATTCCAAAGAGGATCAATGGCTCAGATCATGATCTAGGGGCCATAGATGTCCATCAATGTACATCTACTGTTCTGTACCATCCAAAAATATCTCAAGATTGGAGACAGATCAATTATTTCGGATTTGGCCCAATAACAACTATTAGCGTTAGAAATCTTGCCAATGGTTTGATTGTTATTTAGTGGCCCATAGTTTGAGAAAAGAAGGGAAAAAGAAGATAGGTTAATATACACACATAAATTGTTGTTTTGGACATAAGCATTTTTGAAGACATCTAGATATTGGAGAATTACCAATGATTCAAATTTGGGGCCATTGTTGTTTTCTACATTAAGAATGTTTTCAATGGTTTGGTTCATAATTTAATGGGCCAAAGTTTGAGAATAAAAAGAAAAAATGGACAAGTTAATATGCACATGTAATTGTTGTACTTGAGCCATATCCAACGGTTCTCATTTCTGATCAGTTTCTCGAAATCTACATTGAATCAGTAGGTGAAATTTGGACCCAGAGCCGTTTTCAATATTCTAAGAAGGATCAATGGTTCTGATCACATTCTGTGGGCCCACAGTTGTCCAGAACTGTCCATAATTATTTATATGGCTTTTTGCAAATATCTCTAGGTTGGAGAGTGATGAACAGTTCAAATTTTGACTCATGGCCGTTTTTGTTGTTATGAGGTGTTTCAACAGTTCGGATTATCACTCAGGACACAAAATTAAAACATATATATACATAAAAAAATCAATCAACCCATAAAGACCGTCATGTAGACTATAGCGAAGGATATCCATCCACTTTAGACAATGAAGTCCAGTTCAAATATGGCCAAAATTGTGGCTATCCCAAAAAGATGTATTACCTCTTTATGAGGTTTGAAGTAGAGTTGTAAAATGTAGTTGCAAAGCGCTCTAAAAGCATTTTTAATCAGTTTAAGAGAGAAAGAGGTAGAAAATAGAGATGCCAAACACTGCCTTAATTTGGTGGGTTTCAAAGAAAAAAGAATATTTCAAGAGGTTATATTAAAATTACTAAGGACGTATATGAAAGAACAGTAATGAGTATGTTCTGCTTGCGACAACTACTTGCGAAGAGACAAGTATGTTCCCCATGACCATAGATTTGCATCAGGGGTCGACCTTAAGCCCTTATCCTTTTGCACTAATCATGGATGAGTTAACTACTCAAATTAAGAGTAGGTACCTAGGTGTATGTTATTTGCAAATGATCATATTGGTGGATGAATTAAAAGATTATGTAAATGCAAAACTCGAGAGATAAAGAGAGGCCTTAGAAGCCAAAGGCCTTAAAACAAGTCATATAAAGAAAAAATATATGGATTGCAATTTCAATAGGCATATATAAAGAGCTAAAACTAATGTGAAAATTGAAGTCCAGGAGATACCACAGAGAAATTCTTTCTATTACCTTGGCTTAATAATTAGTCACGATGGGGAGGCTGATGAAGATGTTTAACATAGGAAAAAAGCAGGATGATTGAAGTGGAGACATGCTTCTGGGGTGTTTTGTGACAGACGAATGCCAAAAAAAATTGAGAAAAAAATTTTAAAAGACGTTGACTAGACCAACTATTTGCTATGGAGCAGAATGCTGAACAATCAAAAAGCAGCATATGTATAAATAGATACATCAGAGATGAGAATGTTGAGGTGGATGTCTGGTAAAAATAGGAGAGATAAAATTAAAAATGTGCACTTTCAAGAGTATTAAGGGATAGCATCAATAGGGAAATGTTGAACGAAGGGGAACAACGATGCCAGTAAGAAAAAGTTGGGTCATATAGGTTGATGGCTCACTAAGGAGAACGAGTAAGCCGAAAAAGACATGGATGGAGGTAGTAAAGTCGCATCTAAATAAGTTTTAACTTATCTGAGGATTTGGCTTAAAATAGGTTGGAATGGAGAAACAATATTCATGTAGCCGATCCCCAACATAATTGAAATAAGGCTTTGATGTTGATGATAATAATGCTGATATATATATTGCATAATTTATCTATATCAGTAGGGATTGCATAATATATCTATGTCAGTAGGGTACTAACCCAATCTTGCAACTAAGGCCCAAACCCAAACCAGAACAAGCTTTTGCCAAAATTACATTTTCATGCAAGGTAAGACATGCAGGTTCAAACCTTGGCAAGCCCAAGTTGGATCCCTGGTGCTTCCTATCCTTTGTCTTTGCTTTCTCTAAATTCACAAAATTTCCCAAAATACTATAAGGGCTTTTTTGTGTAAAGCCACAAAAGAGAAAACTCAAGTTCCTCTTCCATAGAAATGGAAGTCTAGAGGAGAGGGAGGTGGGACAGGGGTTTCCACTTAATAAAATAAAATGAAAAAAAAACCATAGTACAAAAATAGAGATTTCCATGGAGAGTTCTTTCGCACTGAACAACTAAGCATAGAAAATCATGAGGATTTTATCTCTACTTCCTCAGAAAAGGCCCACAAATGTGCCCTAGGTGTCTGTGGAAAGGGACTGATGGAAATGGGAACAATGGAAATCGATGGATTCAAGAGAAATTTAAGGAAAAAGTAAAATGATGAAAATACATAATCATTTTTCAAATTCCACAGAGTGGCCTAAAAGCTAATATAATAATCTCAGGAATTCTAGCAAAATTAGTGGAGTTCCAAAGATTCTAAAGAAAATCTATCCACCCAGCCCCAACTTCTCTCCCGTTTATTCTTTTTGTCTTTTTCAGAAACTTGGCCAAATTTTCCACCCAATGATGAACCCTTGATGATTGGTGTAGATTAAAGAAGTGGAGAGGGCAATGCCAAGTCAACTCCAATCTACCATAAAGCATCTCAGTAAAGTTAAGCCTTTGTAGAATCCATTTAGGACCAAGATGAATCTAACTAAAAAGTTTTAAGTTACATCATACATTACAACCATACAGCCATTGGAGTAGAGTACGATAATAATTTTAAATAAAATGCATTTTCTTTTCATAGGCAGCTCCAAAATACAGGAAAGATGAAGTTGACAAGCATATGTACATAACTTTGACATGCAAAAATAACTTTAAAAGCTTACACTTTTCAAAGCAGCAAAAGCCTTCTTTCTTAACACATCATCTGAGGTATACATCATGACCATTCCAAGAGCCTGAAAATGACCATTTAGTTGTAAGAAAAATAATACACCGGATAATATAAATTAGAAGTTATTACAAAAGGTACCTGCAGGGCACTGAAAAGACCAGGCACATAGGATGAGAAATCCAAATGACTCTCATTACACTGGTTCTGGACATTTTCATCCAAAATACTCAATAAGAAGTCAATGGAGTGACCTTTCAACTCCCATGACTGATCAACAGCAGAGAGTACACATTTCAACATGCCAATTGCCTGCCACCTTTCAGTTTGGCTGTGCTTAAGTTTCTCTTTGACAACAATAAGGTCCTCCCCTGTAGCCTTTGCAACTTCATCAGATATATGGCCCCATATTACTGAATTAATACATGTCACAAAGGAAAGGAAAGAAGTTAGGAACTTAACAATATAAAATCAGGAGAATGAGTAACGAATAATCACTAGTTCAACAAAGGAAAAAGAAAAATCCTTTGTAACTTCATCAGATATATGGCCCGAGATTAATGAAAGAATACATGTCACAGAGGAAAGGAAAGGAGTGGGGAACATAACAATATAAAATCAGAAGAATGAGTAACGAATAATCACTTGTTCAAACCAGGAAAAAGAAAAATCAAAAAACATAATAGTGTCACTTTGCAGCGAAGAATTTACATCCAGAGTAAAGAAATAATAAACATAACAGGTTGAAGGAAACCTGCAAGACATGCTCCAGTCTTCACAAAGGAAAAGCAATTCAGAAAGTCATCCCGATCCTCTACAACACTTAAGAGAATAGTATTAGGAACCTTTTCAACTTTGAAAATACAGAGAAACAAAGGTATCTGCATTAAATGAAGGAAACAGAAGTGAACCTTCGAGAATCATGTTAGTACTTGCATCAACATCAAAACCAGTAATAAGACCAAGATATGATAATCCACAAAAGGGAAGCAACCGAGACAATCGTAGGAAGAGCGAAACACTAGTAGATTTATCCGCCAGACTACTAGCTGTAAGCGCCTATAAACCAAGAGTAAATTTTGAAGCACAAGTCAAGAAAAAAGGGCAAAGATATTAATTAGAGAAAGTAACAGAAAATATATAAATCATAAAGTAACTTGACACATACTGAATCTTCAAAGATAGTTTACTACCAACCATGATTTGTAAAACATATAATCCAAGTAGAGCATGAAACTCCTTTTTTTTTAAATCCACCTATTGGAAGAAAATAAATAAACTGGTTATCAACAGTGAAGCTAATAGTATATATATCAATGGCATTAATAGTAACATGATAAAGCAAGATGAAAGTTCCTTAAACAAGGATGACTTACCAATTTATCGCCAATTGTCTGTACAGAAGTGGCAATGTCAATTGCTCTGCCAACCAACTCTCTGAGAGAATCTCTTTCTTCATCCTCTGACTCTAATGATACGCGGTTTAGAACATTGAGAATAACTGGGAATGCCACTTTTACCTGCTCAAAGTGGCGCCTTTGGATGCAAAGGAATACTGCAAAAGCAAAAATACATGCAATCATTACCATCAATCACATTAGTATATAGCAAATCAATTTAGCATATGATTTTAAAACTTAAATGAAAAATGGTACATCTTTTACCCTGATCATTTTGAAATTTTGTATTTGTTTTAGGAGCAATGATATTTATTTTAGGATGGTAACAGAACGATTTACCTTTTTTCTTTTTTCTGTTAATTTACTTTCCTTTTTTTTTTTTTTGTTGAAGCATATAATATTTTATTAATTAACAAAATATTCATAGAAATTTTTCCACGTTAACATGGTTTGGCTTGAATTTGTGTGTGGCTAACACCTGTCATGTTCCACATGTTACATGCTGCTGCTAGTTATTGAACATTTGTCGCACTGTTCCACCATCAGCAAGTAGAATGAGGACCTCATAGTAGTAAAAAACATGGTGAGATGACGGGTAAGGCCAACTAAAGTGCAATAAGTGTGGAGATGAGTTGGAGAATAACAAGGTTCAAGGATAATTTATCTCTGATGATGCTAAAAATCATTGAATGGTTCCTACTGAAGTTAGAAAACAGAAGAATGGTAAACAGTATAACACTTCATTAATTAACTAAATATTCATTGATGATTTTTCAAATTAACAAGGCTTGGCTTGTAATTGTGTCAGCGAAGAGATGAATGGTGAACGGTACAATACTTCGGTAATTAACTTCATTGATGAATTTTCGTATTAACAAGGCTTGGCTTGTAATTGTGAGTGATTCACACAAGTCAAGTTCCATGTGCCACATGCCACTACTGGTTATTGAATGTCAGTTGCTACAATGTTCCACTACCACGATGTGAATGAGGACCTGACAGTAGTTTGAAAACACAATGAGATGATAGCTACGTGGTCGTCAACAAAGGAACATTTAGCTCTTTTTTAACAAAGGTAAAAACCATTTAATGGTTCCTACTGAAGTTTGAGTTCAAATGTGAGAGAAATTACCAGGTAAAATTCTGAGCAAGTTTAAGAAGAGTAACAAGGATGAAGAACTTAAGAGGACTGATAGTTATGACAATGAAGTAAAATGCCTTGAAATTAGAAAAAGGGCAATCAATGCACAAGGCTCCCACCACTGCATGGTCTGGGGAGAGTCAGATGTACACAACCTTACTCTCGCAAGCAAAGATGCCGTTTTTGCATTTCGAACCTATAATGCCCAGGTCACAAAGGGGCAATCTTACCATTGCCCAAAGGCCAGTCCTCTTAAAATGGGGTGCAACACAAGGACTTCCTAGGAAGTCACCCATGCTACTACTACTCTTGCCCAAGCACGCTCTAACAACCCAACTTAGACTTGATGGACCACCTTGTACAACGTGGGCCATACTCAACCAACACATGCTAAGAGTTAGTCGAGGATTTTTGGTCAAATTGTTGTCCTAGTTCAGTTAGAGATTTATTTATTGCATAATTCTTTGAGACTCATTAATTCTATTATTACTTGGATTAGTATTTGAGGCTCAAAGACTTGTTAGGATTCTACCCAGGCCATTAAGTGTTTAATGAGTTCCAATCAGGACTCTCTCTAAGTGTGTAATTCAAGTAGAACAAGTCTACGTAGTATCCTATTAGAACTCCAAGAGCATGGAAGACCAAGCCCAAGCATAAATAAAGGGCTAGTCTCTCCTTCCTTCTTCACCAATCAAAAGAACCAAGAGAGAGAGAGAGAGAGAGAGAGAGAGTCCAATCTGAGATGTGAAATCTATAGAACAAGAAGAGGGTCGCGAAGAGAACAAGGAAGATCGGCAGGGATGCAACGAACTTCTATACAAGGTGAGTAGAACTTCTTCTTACAGTTATTGTATGATGAAACTTTATGTTGAAAATTGAAGTTTCAAATTGATCAGATTGATTTTTCTCTGTTATGAGATATGCCAAGTGACTGTCAACTATGAGACTCTTTAATTGGGAAAATCCTTCCTTTAGAAATCTTGCAATGTCAAGTAACAATGTTTATAGGATGGCTAGGCAACTTATATTCAATCCAAATCGATCAAATTCTAGTGAAAACAAAATCAGAAAGTGAGAACCCCAGAAAACAGGGCATCCCAAATAGCTTTTCACGTTCTGTCCATGGGCCCCACCTGGCACACTTGATGAATGATCAGATCTGATGATCTGAAGTGGGACCCTTGGGCAACCCTAGTGGACCCAATCCGTTTTGGAACCAACCTATTTGGGCCCACAGATCCAAGTCGTAAATTCTGTCCACGTCAGATGAAGTTAGAGACGACAGTCCTGTTTGCAAAATTGATAATAAAAACCTACTTTTCTCTTGGTGAAAATATGTGGAAAAGTTTTATGTAGTAATGGAGGAACCCAACTATGAATTCATGATGGATTGGTTGAGGTTTGGTGTTGTAAATAACTAGAAATCTGGTCTTCTTTCAGATCAAGATTATGGTAGGCAATAAGTGTCGTCAGTCCTTGTGGGACCCCATGGCCCACCTGATCAATGATCCACACCGACCATCATGTGGAGAGCTGATAGGTGACCCTGGGGGACAGGTTCCTGAGTAAGCCCCACCTATGAGTGGCCATTATCTAGTTGACCAAAGAAGGCCAGGCAAGACCCCCTTCTGTGACAAAAATGAAGCCTCGGTTTCTGCCGACTTCTACCTTATAAAATAGTTTGCCAAATTTGCATATAGGCCCTTGAAGTTATAATAATTTTCAGAACATGTAAGAGACAGTAATGATAGATTATTATAGGAAATCAATAGGCATGATATCTACTATAATATATATTGAATTCTTTTTATTTGAAATCATCACAACTATATTACGAACCCTTGAATTTAGTGCAAGTTAACATGGACCTTTGCCGTGTATTCAGGTATATTGGAATATGGCCAATTTGAATCATGACTTGACTTTATGTTTTATTTATGCGAAATAATTAGATTCCTCACTAAGATATGGGCAATGCCACATACTTGGGTACCAATTCCGATTCGGAGTGAGGCAAGGTCTAACCAGTGTTATGTGGCCCTGGCCAAGGGAAAAAGTAAAATGATGTTACCAATTATAATGGAGATGAATCCCTAATAAACTTATTGAATTTGAACTTGAAATTGATGTTGAAATCATGGATGTAAATATCGGCCACAGCGCCCAAGGGCGCTACGCTTTTTGCGAAATAGCGGCGCTCACAAGCATAGCGGCCTGTAGCGGCCGCTACGGCCGCTATATTTCCATAACAGCTGCTATGTATGGGCCTGGTTAAATAAGGCCCCTCTTCCCGCTTCTTCTCTTTTGCTCAACTAGTTGAATAACAAAAAAAAAAAAAAAAAGTAAAAAAAGAGGAAGAAAGGAAAAAGAAAAAAAAAAAAGAGAAAGAGAAAGAGATAGAGTGGGACGAGTTGCAAACGACATACCTGATACGACGGCGGCAGCAGTAACATCACGGCAGCAGTAACATCACGGCGACGGCAGCAGCAGCAACAGCAGGCAGTAGCAGCGAGCAGCAGCAGCATGAGAACCCAGCAACTCCTCCTCTTTCTTCTTCCTCTTCTTCTTCTTCTTCTTCTCCTCCTTTCCCTCTTTCCCTTTTTCCCAAAATCCGATCATCTATTTTGGGCGATAGTTAGGGCAAGTGGGCAACAAATACCGTTCGTTTGTATTTTATTTTGTTAATGGGTCGGTCATGGCCCACGATGGCCCATTTGATGAGAGGTAGAGATAAAAATTAAATGGGCCACTCAAAAACATTAAAAACCATTAAAAACATTTTAAAAAAATTAAGTGGGCCCATCCAAAACAATAAAACCTAAAGAACCTGTTGTAACCATTGGTGGGCTTCACAATGAGGCAACAACGTTAAAATAAAAGAAGTCACATAGGAGCCAAGTATTACTAAATTGAAATTGGCACCTTCCTCACATTTTACTCAAATTGGAAATAGGGTCATAGCCAACTTCCACACCTACTTTTTACAGTTATCTATAAAAAAAATTCCACACCTTCTGAAAATAAAGCACATCCAAATTTCACACTAATTGAACATAGATTATTTAATAGGACGCAGGCCCAACCAAAGTTCACCCTAGTTAATAGGAAATAGGGCCCTAACCAAATAACACTACAATAGAAAATGGACCTTTTTCAATTTTCAATTTAATAAAAAATTCCCCTCCACATATATATAAATATATATATATATATATTTCAAAATACAACTATGAAATAACCATTAAAAAAACTAATCCAAACAATTTTACTCTAATAAAAAATAGGGCTTTAATCAAATTTTACTTTCATAGAAAAACTTTCTCCATATATATGTGTGTGTATTTCAAGATAAAACTACGAAATGTTATATTCTAAGCATGACTAAACAACATTAATCCATATGAAAAAAATTTACATTCCTATTTTTTTCTATTCATTGAGCGATACAGGACCTCATGCAATGAGGCGACCGTTACATACCCTTATACTAGTTCCTTTCGCAAACCAAGCATATATTCCATCATTTTCCAATATTCTGGATTTCTTGGAATTTTTTCAGATTTTTTTGAAGACATTTTCCAATCATGCCACTACGTATCGCCGCTACCGCTACGTATCGCCCGCTACATAGCGTTTCGGCGGCAGGCCGCTGCGCCCGCCGTAACCGCTATTTTCATCCTTGGTTGAAATAGAGTAACACAAAAACCACTAGCACTGAATATAGAACTTCACTCGTGGATGTTGGTTGAGGGAAGTAGGTTCAACAATCATGGTAATAGGACTAGCCATGTTATTGAAAGAAATATAGATACTCCGGTATAGGAGTGGGTTATTACGCACGCTTAACTATGGATTTCTAATAGGATCCAGTGCTTTAGCGCTAGTATGATAGTACCAATGTTTTGAAATTAGAAATGAGAAGAAAAATGAGCGCTAAGTTATAGTCATATAGAACCTGCTCATTAGCAAGATCATAGAGAAGAAATAAATTCCATTCAAGGACTTACGCCCCTCTAAAAATCTTAAAAAGAGAGTAGTATCATTTAGTAGGCTCCATACACATACTTTCTCACAAAGTAGCATGTACAAATATACTACAAGCTTACCCAAGTTCTCCCAGTACAATTATATTCCTCTAGCATTTGCGAACTCTTGGTATTTTAACTCACGGTGAGGCAATTCCAGAATTGAAGGACATACCATACATAGGAGTGGTAAAAATATATCAACACTCATATAGATGAGCTTAGCAATGCATTAAATCATGCAAAAGAACCTAAAAAAAAGTGGAAATACCATCATGGGAGGACCAGCCCACAAAAACTCCAAAGTTGTATTGTCAAGACACCAAATTTCATGACTCTAAAGATGCATCAGAATATGTGAGCACATGAGCTCACTTTCTTGTGGGGCCCACCCTGGGATGGGACCACCATGGAGGAAGGGAGGGTGTCGAAGGATTCTCCCACCCCCTACTTGTGTATGGTTGCGGAGGATCATAGCATCGTCTAATCAGCAGCCCACAAGTTTTCATTATCCAAAACGAGTGCATAGTTGATCCAATGGTCCAGAACCCAAGATTGGTGATTTTCAAGAAGTGAACTATTTTCATAGAGTTTTCATCGAGAACTCTACGTGGGGCACATGAATCACTCAATCCAAACCTTGCAATAAACAAGGGACACCCTGATAGTCACATACCCCAAGTTTCGGTCAAATCCGAATTTAATGGACCGTTAGATCAACTGTACACTAATCTGAATGGACTGGATTTGTGGGCCACAGATGAAAGGGTTAGGGACATGTAATTAGGGTCAAACTTGATATGTAGGTGGTCCCGCATAGATCTTTCCATTCCCCTTGTCCCATACCCAAATGGGACCCATAAGTGGGACCCATAAAAAGTTCTCTCAGAGTTACTGGGAGAACTGTTCTCACCTGAATTCCCTATATAATATATATATATAGTGTGAGAGAAAAGAAAGGTAAGGAAAAGCTTTTCAATGCAAGTTAGGGGCCTCTTAAGGAGAAAAGGTACACCAAATAAGTCATGGATGGAATTATGAAGAATTCCTCTAAAGAAGTACAACAGATTGGTGGATTTGGCCCAGCATAAACTATAATGGAGAAACAAAATTCATGTACCTAACCCCACACAGTTGGGACCTGGGATGAGACTTTGACGACGATGATGCCAACGATGATGATGATGATGATGAAAGAGAGAGAGGGAGAGAGAATATTCTACCAGAAATAGCTCCTTTATATTCTTGAAAATGTAACCTTTTACAAAGCCCACATGGATGTATGCCAACCTTGGGAAAACAAGGAAATGACAGGCTACATGTGGACTAGGGGTAGATTAGAAACTATATCCAATCAAATTATCCTAGCCCTTGATTTAGGGGTCCTAATATTTCAAACATTAGATAGCGTGCTTACGATAGGGTAGATTAGGAGTTCTTTCTTTATATCTTGAGGTGTATGGGGCTTGGAGTTAAATGGCGTGCATAGATCAAAGAATGTGCTTCTTCTCGGATTTCAATCTTGACAAAGGTTTTTCCAAACTGAAAGGGGTTTGACTTTTGAGACAAGGAGATCCTATTTCTCCCCTCCTTTTTATTCTTGCTGGTCATGCTTTTAGCACAATGACTAGGGCTGCAAGTTCAGCGGTTTAATCAAAGGCTTTGAGCCTGCCAGAGTTGCGCCATAGGCTTGAGCCTGCCAGGAGGACCACCAAGGCTCCAACTTAGCTTGACTAAAGATCTATGGTGGGGATATCAAGGCCTAGTGATTTAGGGAGGGAAAGGGCTATAATATCTTCAAGACCAAATCTAACAATGGATATAGTCCAAATGTGCCTCAAATTGGGTCAAGGGGAGTAGTAGTATTACGATGTCTTCAAATCCCATTGGCCATTATATCTATTCCTGAATAATAGATATAATGGGAAATAATGGATGAGAGCCTATGGGACCAACATGGATGCATACAATTCTCAACACCTGTGCAATAATTAGTGTAGTTAAGGTACACAATTATTTTGTAATTTGGGGCTAGGTTCCGGTATATATCTCTTATGTCAGTACATTTATGTATTTTGCTTCCTGTTGATGGCTAGTTGTAATTTTTATTTTTGTTTAATAACAGTTACTAAAAATAGTGTATGCAAGATGCACACCAAGACTGCGTAGTGCCTAGCTTGGCCCTAGGCAAGGTGGCCATAGGCGCACACATGAAAAGTACATGTGTGCTTCCAAGTGGGCCTTAGGATCCAGTGAAGCTTTTACACGTGTTAAAGTGGTGCCTTTTATATTTAAGAAATATAAGATGCTTCTAGGGTTTTTGTGGAAGTAGATAGATTGATAGATAGAAACATAGTCTTCGTTTTCACATTAGTTAGAGTGCAGCCTCTTATACTTAGAAAATGTAAAATGCTTCTAGGGTTTTTGTGAAATGTAAAAGTGTGGGGCCTCTTTATACTTAGCAAATGTAATATGCTTCTAGAAGAGATCACTTTTTCTATAGGCAACAATTGTCCTCTTTTTTTTTCTATTTCTTTTTCTTTTTACTTTTGTTTGGTTCTCCCTCCTAATCCTCCTCCTTTTCTCTTTTTCTTCTTCTCAAGTTGAGTTGACAAATAGCAATGGATTAAGTTACTATATTAAAACTTCTGGCGCAGCCCTAGATCCACGATAAAAAATAGATCAATCCCCGGTGGGATTGATCCAAGGATGGATTCTAAAATCTAGAACACACACAATAATGGGAAACACCATATTGAAGGAAAAACTCAAAGAAAATCTTTGAATAATAGAGAAAAAGCATGGAAATTACAATGAAGCTTGTCCTCTATATATAGGATAATTCCTATTAATTGGCAACCAAGACTTTCCTAATAATTAAATAAACCTAATTAAAAGATGAAAGTTTGACATTAGCAATACTACTCATTTAACAAAAAAAAAAAATAGAATTAGGATAAAACTAGAACTCCTCAATAGCTCTCGGTCAAATTGGGCATATGGACTAAACCCAATGGACTGGGTTGACCAATAGTCGATGGTCTGGCCCAGTTGACTTGGGCTTGGTCTTGGTTCATACTACATCAACTATGCTTGGCTTGGGAAAAATTGATTCCGATGAGTTAATAGATTGATAATACTCATAGAGGTCCAGATTGAGAAGTCTAGAACAGTATTCCATGTAGCATCAGAGATCGGATAGTTCTACCAACAAACTAGAACTTCTGGAATCCTTGCCAAGTAGAACCAAGCTAATCATCAAGAACAACGATTTTATCAGCAGGTGGAGGAGTTGTTGGTAGCGCAATGTCCTGTTCTTCAGATTCTTCGTCATTGTCATGTCCATAGTAGAGTATGAAATCACTAACATTTAAGGTTGGATTGACACTAAGATCTTATGCTAAATCCATAGGATAGGCATTGGAGCTAAGTTTTATCAAAACTTTGAATGGCCCTGCATTTCGTGGATGTAATTTCTTATTAGCTCCTAGTGGCAACCATTCAGGAAGGATATGTACCATAACCATTTCTCCTTCAAAAAACTCAATTAAGCGATGACGCTTATCCACATTAGTCTTGCAAGTTGTAACTATCATTGGTAATAGCGAATGGCATTGAACTTCTTCATATACCTATTGCATGTATTTGATGAAATTATCCACTTCAACAATAGGTCACGCTTCGAAAGGTAATGGAACTAGATCAATAGGCAAGCGCAAACAAACACCTGCTACTGCTTCAAAAGGGAAAATGCTAGGTGAACGATTGACTAAATTGTTGTAAGCAAATTCAACTACGGGAAAAACCTAATCCCATGTTGCGATACGATCACAAACAAGGCACCATAATTGTTGTCAAAGGGTTTGATTAACTACATTTGGTTGGCCATCAGTTTGAGGGTAGTAAGGAGTAGAAAAGTTGAGTTTTTTCTATACTGTCATCCACAAAGTCTTCCAAAAGTAACTTACAAATATTGTGTCATGATTTGACATGATTGTCTGTCAAAGTCCATGAAGACAAGCAATTTTCTTGAAGAACAATTGTGCTACTTTAAAAGCATTAGTGGTAGTGGTACATGGAATAAAATGAGCCATCTTTGAGAAACAATCAACCACAACAAAGATTGAATCAACTTTTTTGGTTGTCATTGGTAGGCCAAACACAAGTCTATGCTTTTATCTTCCCATGACGCATAAGGAATTGGTAATGCTTGATATAACCAAGTATTCCTTTTGTTTCCTTGGCCAATTGACAAGTGCAACACCTTTCACAAATGCTGATAACGTTAGTCTTCATTCATGGCCAATTGCATTGATCATCCACATGAAGAAGGGTCTCGTCAAGTCCAAGTGTCCACTACAACTTCCTAAATGTAGTGAGAGACATGTTCTTGAATAGAAGGGGTAGGTAAGCAGAGTGTGGTGCCTCTAAATAAGAAACCATCATGTATATTGTAATGAATGTGCTTTTCTAAGTCACCATTAAGAAAATCTAAAGAGATAGTGCCACAATCTTTGTCATTTGCATACTCCTGCTTGATTTGTTCAAAACCTGGTACAGCGATTGTCAAAGTGGTGAGGAGATATTTCCAACGACTTAATGCATCAGCCACCATGTTCTCTTTACCTACTCTATCAGATACTGAAAATAAACTCCTGAAGATAAGGCACTCCGCTTAGCTCGAATATCACTAGTGTTGCTGGGAGTGAAGATGTTTTAATTCTTCATGATCAAAATATAAGACGGAGTCTCTACCAACCAGATAATGTCACCAATGTTGCAATGCTTGCACAACGGCATAGAATTGCAAAACATATGTAAATATTTACTCTTGGCAACGAAAAGCTTCTCATTGAAAATGTAACCAGATGACCCTCGTGGCAAAGAACTCCTCTAATGCCAACATTGGAAGCATCACAAGAAAACTTCATCAAAATTTGTAAATTGCAATATGTCACGACCCAAATTCTAGGGCCGTTGGAATCCAAATTATGACTAGTAGGCACATATCACCACACATTTATCAAATTACATTACACATAAGGCAAGACATTATCTAATAAAAACCAATCTTTCAATTTCAACCCAACCAAACTAAATAAACATAACCATGTCTCAAAACATCAATCTCATAACATAATCCCCATTATTGCTTTAAAAAAAATAATAAATGAATGCATGAAAATCTACAACTGGGCTAGTCACCTAATCTAGTAAAACTTGAAAGGATGTTCTCACCAACCATGCATGCCAAATTCGACGGGTTAATCGTCACCGTACTAAAGCCCTCCCACAATCCGATTACTCGAAGGGGGCCAATCCAACATCAATATAAACTGGTTAATGAATTCCCCACTCTAGCAATCATTGAAAGTCAACAATTAAAGAGCTCATAAAATCAGCAATATAAATACATAATAGACATTTCAATCCCGATGGTTAAAAATTCAAGCATTCTCATATCTCATGGTACACCTCTAAACTACATCTTCACACCCAATCTACATCATCTTGCCGCCCCAAGCACCACTCATATGTCAAGAGGCCACCTAAACATCATATCACTACATATGTTCAATAAGGACCTGCCAACACAGCGACCTCCACGGCCCACATCCATAATTCATTCGCATCACATACATATCACAAGTTGAACCCTGTGGTCCACCATCTCATAACCACAAAGACCCTGAGTACGAGATCGCCACCTCGTATCATGCTAGTAGTTCAGAGTTCATAATTTTATTTAGCTTGCTCAATCCCATTATCCATTCCTATCATAATATACAACCAAGCACACCATTAACCATAATATAGATTAGTTTTACCCAACATTCATCATTGTGTAACCAACCCCATACACAAGAGCCGTTTGAACATTGCCCCACCTCATCATAATTGGTAGTTAACCGTGTAGGAGCAGGTCATACCTTTTTCATTATAAACACCTTCCATATGGTTTAGAATTTCAGCATCATACACTTATTCAAAGAGATAGGACCATAGACTCATAACATCCACATTCCTTATTCCCTAAGAGTCCCAAGTATTTAAGATATTAAGGCTCCTACATAGTTAATATAAAGAGTCAGGACCTTTATCTAAATTCCTAGCGTTTCATGTTTTAAACGGAACCCGATACTGCCATCATATTCCTCACGCCTGCTGAGACTGAAGCTCTTGGATGGTGGGTCAGAAAAGGCCCACTCCTTTGGGGGTCCTACACAACTATGGTTGCCCATTGGTCTTCTTTCGGATCCATGGTGCTCATCATTCATCAAGGGTCCCAAATGGGCCCATAGCCCCATGCAAGAAAATTTCTCCCATATGACCTGGAGGCAGAAAATCCAGATTTCGATCCTAACTTTCCCATCATAAAAGGGAAAATTGATTTGTGGAAGATTCCTTGACATTATATTGTTGATAATACCGAGATTTGCTAGCATTCTAAACAATAAAAATAGGAATTAAGCCACAATGGCTGAATTACAAGGTCTTCAATCACTGTAGCATTAAGTTGATGCAGGAAAATTCAATTGAGGCATCCAGTCCCTAAATTTTAATAAGAAACAGTAGATATTGGAAACTAACTCACCTTTTGTAGAATATTATCGTATTCGCAATGTGTGGTTGAGAGTAGGACATCCATCTACTGCGATTCCACTGGTTGCCTTCTTATTCCTTACAAAACCCCAAGTTTTCTCTCAAAATCCCAAGCAACAAAGCTCTCTCTCAAATTCTCTCTTAGGGCTTTAGAAAGACATTAAACGTAGCAACTGAGAGGGCCTCCCTAGATTTTATAGTCGATCACCCGTTACTCCTAATAGGGGTGAATTGCAAGACTTCTTTCCCACAAAGAGTTATGCACAAGACTCCTACTGGGCTGTGGAATGTCATGCAATAGTGGCTTGGGTCCCTTCTTTAAACTTAACAACTAATCTTTACCTTATTAACAAGGTACGGGTCCCACTCTTTTAGTTAACATCAACATAATTTATGCTTTTATGAGGGCCTTTCTTAGGTTTATAACTTAAATACAAAGGTCCCACATCCACCCCTATTCTAATAACATTACTAGGGGCCACTCATTAAACAATATTACAAATATATTCTGTCAATCTATGATCCAAAAGGCAAGAAAATATTTTTGAATGGAAAATTGTGTCTCTGGGTGTCAACACCTTGTCCCTTTATAGCCATTAATTGCCTAATCTAGGCTAAAATCAGTGATTACAATCTCTATATACAGTATCAAGTATAAAAGGAAGTATATATTACATCTTTCAATAAAATCCTATGTGGATTCTAAAGATATAATAAGTCAAAGCCCATTTAGTATACAAGGGCTGTTCATCGGCCAATGTTAACATCTCCCCTCAAATTGATGTTGGTTAACCAGCAACAATTTGCGAACCAAGAACTTATGACATGGCCGAGACAGTCCTTAGTGAAGATATCCGCAAGCTAGAATTCACTAGATATATGAGTAAGGGTGATAACTATCAAACAAAAAGATCTGAATTTTTCTATAAATTTTATGCGTCTCCTCTAGGGATCGACCTTCTATTAAATAAGATTAAAATTCCTTAATCAAGGCTATACATCAAAATCTCTCTCCAATGACAATTATTTACTATCTAATATAGCCAAAGAATATCTTTATACTAGAAAACTATATACATGCATCTGACTAAATCATATCTATAGATTGAGTTCAGTATTGGGCCCAGATCTGAGTTAAGCCCACAAGTGGGCTTTGGGCTATGGCCTACCTGTATTTGCGCCCCCCCCCCCCCCCCGCTCTCTCTCTCTCTCTCTCTCTCTCTCTCACACTCAAATTGATGCTGGTGACTCAATAAGCATCAATTTGCTAACCATGAACTGATGACGAGTTTGTGGAAGTCCTTCGGTGAAAATATCAGCAATTTAAAGATCAATAGAAATTTGAGGAAGGCTAAAAACATCATGCTTGTATTCATCACGGATAAAATGTCAATCAACCTCGATATGCTTAATGCGCTCATGGAAAACGAGATTGGCAGTAATGAGAATGGCACTTGTATTATCTGCATGTAGGGTGTCCGACCTTTTGAAGGAAAACCAATGTCTGAAAGTAAACGGTGAAGCAAAATACTTTAGAGCAAGCGACAGACATCGCACGATACTCAGCTTCCTTAGAGGATTTTGAAACCCTATCCTGGTTCTTACATTTCCAAGAGATCAAGCTATTAGCAAGATACATACACCACCCGGTGGTGGAGCACCGGGTATCCATACAGCCGGCCCAATCGGCATCTACATATGCAGAAAGATAAAGTGGGTTGTTGGCTAAAAAGAATAAACCTCGAGATGATGTATGAAGTAGATATCGAATGATATGTTGGACAGCCGCCAAATGAAGACATTGAGGAATAGTCATGTACTGGCTAACTAAGTTAATTGCAAAGGAGATATCAGGACGAGTGATTGTCAGGTAAATCAAAGTGCCAACCAAACGATGATATAGAGTAGGGTTAGGACGAGGACCATAGATATAAATATCGGCCCATACGTAGCGTATCGGCCGATATTAAAAAAAATTGCCGTTGACATGTGTATCAGCCGATACGGGCCGATACATCGGCCGATACATATCGGCTGGGGGGTTTAAAACCCCCCAGCCAATTTTTCTACCCACCTTTCCCTTTCAACATTTATCTTCTCCCCTCTTTTCTCCCCTCTTCACAGCTCTAAGCCCCTTTCCTTGCCTCCATTTTTCAAATCATCTCAAAAAAACATCAAAATCATCAAAAAAAAAAAAAAACATCAAAAACATCTAAAGATTAAGGTGGCATTTAAGATTCAAGCATCAAGCTCAAAAAAGGTGAGTTTTGAAGCTTTTTTTTTTTTTTTTGTACTTTGTGCTCTTTAAGTAGATTAGTATATTGTTTTTTTATAAAGTTTGAACACAGTTTATCTTTCATTCTTGAATGAATCTTGATGAAATTTGTTTATAACATTTTTTTTATAAACCTCAAGTTACTATTTAAGTTGACATAACTAAACAACATGAATTCATATGAAAAACATTTATTATTCATATTCTTTTCTATTGATACAACGATACAGGATCTAATGCAATGAGGGGACCGCTACATACTCATATACTAGTTGCTTTTGCAAAACAAACACATATTCCATCATTTTCCAATATTCTGGATTTTCTGAAATTTTTTCGGATTTTTTTTTAAGACTTTTTTAAATCACACCGCTACGCCGCTACGTATCACCGCTACCACTACGTATCGTTTTGGCGACGGGCCGCTACGCCCGCCGCAACTGCTATTTGCATCCTTGACGAGGACCACCACCAGTATCCTCATATAGTTTGAAATTCACATCTACCAGTGTATCCATGAGAGCGGAGTTTTGAAGAACAGCCATGTCAATGAGGCCAAGAGCATAATACGTTGATTGAGGACTATGCCCTGAGCAGATTGATGAACTTCAAGACCCAAAAAATATGTCAAAGGACCAAGATCTTTCATGTGAAAAGAAGCCTGTAAAGAAGCTTGAAGTTGCTGGATCATAACTGCATTTGTCCCTGTGATAATGATATCATCTACATAAACCAGAAGTATAGTGATCTTGATGGAAGTATGATGAAGAAACATAGATGGATCATTAGGGCTGGGATGAAAATCCAATAGTCGAAGCGCATTTTGAAAATTTTCAAACCATGCCCGAGATGCTTGTTTGAGTCCATAAAGAGACCAATGCAATTTAACAACACTGCCTTTTTCAATAGCAAAAATACCTTGTGGTAACCGCATGTAGACATCTTCTTCAAGATCACCATAGAGAAAGGCATTTTTAACATCCATCTGGTAAAAAGGCCAAGACTGAGAAGCAGCAACAACAAGAATAGTTTTAACAGTTGTCATTTGACGACTGGAGCAAAAGTCTCATCATAGTCAATGCTATATTCTTGTTGATTGCCAAGAACCACGAGACGCTCCTTATACCGGTCCAAAGTACCATCATATTTAAATTTGATTAAGTAGATCCATTTGCAGCCAATGGGCTTTACCGAAAGAGGACATGGAACCACATCCCAAGTATGATTTTGGGCAAGAGCATCCAATTCTTCCAGCATAGCCTTGTTCCAACATTCATGTAACAAAACTTGAGAGTACAAGTTGGGGATACAGGTAGAGGACATGGTGGTCTTTAGGAATTGTGGGTGAATCCATAGCGATCTGGAGGGACTAAAATACACTGTGAACGCCGCAAGGGAGGATCTTCAGCTAGACCAGATGCCATATGTGGATCAAAAGGAGGACCACCTATAGTCTGGTTATCACATCGTCTGCAATACACAAAATTAGCATTAAATTTAACAAATGGTGTGTTGTCAGAGAAACCAAGTAAGGACACAGAAGATGGCAAATCCGATGGATGAATACATTGTTGGAAAAAATACTGATTGTCTCCAAGAAATGTGCATTTTGCCAATTGTGCAATGAGTTTGGTACGCTCAGTAGGTTGTAAGTGGACAAAACGCAAGGAGCCAAAAACATAAAGATTGTCATAGGATGGTGTGTGTTTGTATACCCGGAAAAAGGGACTCTTATTTTGAATAGAAGAAGAAGGCAATCGATTTATAAGATAGACAGCTGTTGAGAGAGCTTCTGTCCAAAATCGAGTAGGGACCGAGGACGCAATAAGAGATATAGTTATATCAAGATGTCTGTTTTTCCTCTCAACGGCCCCATTTTGTTGGGGGGTATATGGACATATTTTTTGAGCAATAATTCCTTTTTGTTGTAAGAAAGATTGAAACTTTGATGAAGTATATTCCCCCTTGAGTTAGAACACAATGTTTTTATACACGTGGAAAATTGATTCTCAACATAGGCTAAGAATATCTTAAAAACATTGAAAACCTTAGCTTTAGAGTACAAGAAATAGACCCATGTAAATCGACTATAATCATCAATAAAGGTCACAAAATATTTACAATGCGCATAAGATAGATTTGGAGCAATTCCCCAAACATCACAATGAACAAAATCAAGACACTGAGTACTAACTGAAGTAGATGTAGAAAAGGAAGAGTCTTGCTTTTTCCCATCTTACAAGTAGTACAATCAAAAGAAATATCCTTAACAGAACCCATTGGATTTTTCAATAATCCTATCTTAAACATGAGAGATAGAGTTTTGAAATTTGGATGCCCAAGCTTGCTATGCCACGATTGACAATTATTTTGAGCAAAAAAACAAAACAAATCATTTGCATTTTTATTCCTAATTAAGGTAGATAGATCAAAAAGAATAAAACATCCACATTTAGGCCCCTTTGTGATCTCCTTCTCTAACATCTGGTCCTGCACAACATAACCAAAAGAAGAAAACAAGATGTTTATGACAAGATCACGATCACAGAGAAGAGATTTTGAATTCTTTTGAGAATGTATTAATTTTGTCTCCCTTTCTATGGAGATTGTACATCATTATATAGATATTTACAAGCCTTTAATCTAGGCTCTAAGAAAGGAAAACCATCTCATTGTATCAATCACTAATCTAAGTTAAGAAAGCAACTAATTACAACAATTAATTTTCTAAGAAAGGGAAGTTAAAGTTGTCTCAATATTGACCAAATCAATTTCACGTGAGATATAACATTGATGGGCTTTGGGCCTTGGGCCTTGGGCCTGTTTAACACCCCCCCTCAAATTGATGCGGGAGAATCAACAAGCATCAATTTGTCAACTAAAAACTAATGGCGTGGTCGTGGAAGGCCTTTGGTGAAAATATCAGCAAGTTGAAGGTCAGTAGAGATATGTGGCAAGCTGATGACATCACGTTTAAGCTCATCACGGATGAAGTGACAATCAACCTCGATGTGTTTAGTCCATTCATGAAAAATCGGATTTTCAGTAATCCGAATAGCACTAGTATTATCCGCATAGAGGGGGGTAGCGCCGGCAGGTGGAAAACCAATGTCAGAAAGCAAACCACGGAGCCAAAGAATTTCCGAGCATGCAGCAGACATGGCTCAATACTTGGCCTCAGTAGAGGATTTGGAAACTCTTCCATGTTTCGTTTCTTGCATTTCCAAGAAATGAGACTATCACCCAAAAACATACA
Source organism: Sextonia rubra (assembly GCA_037013555.1). Lineage (NCBI taxonomy): Eukaryota > Viridiplantae > Streptophyta > Magnoliopsida > Laurales > Lauraceae > Sextonia > Sextonia rubra. The sequence goes on along the minus strand of JASUAD010000014.1, from coordinate 15,436,955 downwards.
CCATCCAGTCGTCGATCTGGGAGTATCTGGACAACTAGCCCAATCAGCATCGGAATAAGCTTTGAGAGTCAGAGGATTGTTGGATGAAAAAAACAACCCACGAGTCGGTATGCGAATAAGGTACCGAATGATGCTACGAACAGCAGCCAGATGAAGGTGACGAGGAGCAGTCATGAACTGACTCATCAGGTTGACCGCATAAGAGATATCGGGTCAAGTGATCGTGAGGTAGATCAAGCTACCAACCAACTAGCGATAGGCAGTAAGATCGGAAAAAAGATCACTTTCTTCGGGACTGAGTTTGACATTCAGTTCTACTGGCGTATCAACAGGAGCAGAATCAGTAAGACCAGCCAAGGCGATGAGATCAACAGTGTATTTGTGCTGATGGAGAACGATACCTTTACGAGATTGATGAACTTCAAGACGAAGAAATAGTGTAGAGGGCCAAGATCCTTCATTTTAAATGACTCACGAAGAGACGCTTGGAGCTTCTGAATCATTCCGGCATTAGGACCGGCAATGACGATGTCGTCAACATAGACAAGGAGTATAGTGATCCCGAATGGAGCATGATGTAAAAACATAGAAGGATCATACGGGCTTGGATGAAAATCCAAGCGGAGAAGAGCAATTTGAAATTTCTCAAACCATGCGCGAGGAGCTTGTTTCAGACCATAGAGGGAGCGACGAAGTTTAGCAACCATACCGGGGCCGGATGAGCATCCCTGAGGCAATCGCATATAAACATCTTCTTTGAGATCACCATGGAGAAACGCATTTTTGACATCCATTTGATAGAGAGGCCAAGATTGAGATGCAGCAACAGCAAGAATAGTGCAGACGGTGGTCATCTTGGCAAACGGAGCAAAAGTCTCATCATAATCAATGCCATATTCCTGCCGATTTCCAAGAGCAACAAGACGCGCCTTATAGCGATCTAAAGATCCATCAGCTTTTAATTTGAGAGAAAAAACCCACTTACAGCCAATAAATTTGACACCCACAGGAGAGGGTACAATATCCCACATATGATTTTGTGCTAACGCATCGAATTCATCTTGCATAGCCTTGTTCCAACACGGAACCTGCACAACCTGAGAGTATGATTGTGGAATGGAAGAAGAAGACAAAGTGGCCATTAAGGAAGTATGGGAGAAGCCATAACGGTCTGGCGGGACCGAAATCCGAGTGGGAGAAGCCATAATGGTCTGGCGGGACCGAAATCCGAGTGGAGCGATGCAGTAAAGTATGGCCGGAACCGGATGGCGGACGAAGATCAGGAGGGGGATCCCTAGGAGGCGCTGTGCTGTCCCGTCTGTGATACACAAAATTAGGATTAAACCGAACAACTAACGAGTCTTCAGAAAAACCAGGTAATGACCAGTGTTGTCAAGATCGTTTCGATTCGGCCGAAACATCCGAGTTTTCTCGTTTCGAAACCTATTCCGAACCGAACATCTCGACTGAAGATGTTCGGTTAAAATATCGTCCAAATTCGCCGAAATTTAGGGTTTCGAACAAAAAACCCCAAATTCGGACGAACAGTATCCGAATCAACAGATTCGGACGAATCTAGGGCTTGACCGTTAAAGAAGAGAAAATTGATTGTAACCGAATCTCAATACGAAATAAATGAAACCAATCGAAACTTGAAATACCTGTTCTCGCATGCCAGCAACTCCTCGTCTTCCCCTGCAATTTCTTCGGCGGCATGCAACGGTTGCAACCTCATCAAAATCACATCCATCTATAAATAGGGCATGCAACCTCATCAAAATCGAAGATCGCTGCTTATGGCTGCCGATATCTTTGCAGAGAATCCCGTTGGAGTGGCCGTTAGCCGGAGTTCCTGGATCGCCGAAGATCATCGTTGCTGGCTTCCGATTTGTTCGCAAACAATCCCGTTGAAGCCGAATCCTCAGGTGCGCAAGATTTCTTCTCTGCGTTGCTTTCCATTTCCTTCCTGCGTTCGATTTGATTTCCCTAGCCCCTCTGTTTCCATCTCCGTTTTCTGCTCTGCGTCTGCTGCGAAATACAGATGAGTCGTTTCTGCGTCTGCGAAATGCGAATGCTGTGGGAACGACTGTTTATATGGATTATACGAATGGACTTAACGAATGGGTTCATGGGCTGTGGGAAACGGGATTCTCTGGGCCTCACATAAACCATCACTTAATGCTGACCATCTGATCATGTTTGACATGCGGCCCAGAATTTTTTAACCATGTAAATACACGTGTGGCCCACCAATTTTTATCATGTTAATACCAAAGTGATGCCCACTTATTTGTATTGAATACTCAGTGAGTATTACTCACGCTGGCCCATTCTAATTTTTTTAAGACATATGATAGTTTATCAAAGTGAGGCCCACTTGTCTTAAACATTGTAGATGAGGTACAATTAAGTTAATGTTGTGTGAAAGTTGTTACTGGTTTAGTGTTATTTCCTTTTTAATAGTTGAGACATTAAACTTATTATTTTTCGTTGTCTTTTGTTTGCTGCCATTGTATCAGAAATGAGTGATAATACACCTATTTCATCTGTTGCTAATACAATCAGATCCGATGATCCCGCATGGGCTTATGGTCATATAGATCCAACCAATAACAAGCATGTAATTTGTTATTTTTGTAACAAGGTCATTAAAGGTGGTAGGATCACTAGACTTAAAGAACACCTTGGGGGCTTGAAAGGAGATATTGCACCATGTAAAAAGGTGCCAGCTGATGTCAAATGGCAAATAGAGAGACTTGTTTTGGAAGGTAAAAGGAATAGAGCCAAGAAAAGACAATTAAATGAGGAAATTGGAAACCCATATGGAGCTCCAACGGGTGATGCAAATGAAGATGATATTGAAGTAGAAGAAATTGAACCATTCACAAATCCAACTACCCCCACCTCAACTAGTAGGAAGGGTAAAGAGAAGGTCCCTCAAACATCTATACAAAACAAAAAAAGGTGTGTGACCAATTTCTTTGCACCACAAACGATGCCCGGATCTCAGCCAAGCATCAAATCAGCTTTAGCAACAAAGGAACAAAAAGATGCAGCTGATTTAGCTGTTGGTCGTTTTTGGTTTGATGCAAACATCCCATTTAATGCAGCAAGATCAAAATTTTTACAACCAATGACTGATGCAATCATTTCAATAGGGCCAGGTTACAAGATGCCATCATATCATGACATTCGTGGAAAGATTTTGGGCAAAATGGTATTAGAAGTTAATAATTTCATGGAACATTATAAATCTTGTTGGAGTGAAACTGGGTGCTCTCTCATGGCTGATGGGTGGACAGATGAAAGACAACGAACATTGATTAACTTTCTTGTGTATTGCCCAAAAGGGGTAATGTTCTTGAAGTCAGTTGATACAACTCCAATTATAAAAAATGCAGATGGACTATTTAAACTTTTTGATGAAATTGTCATACTTATTGGTCCTCCTAATATTGTCCAATTTATTACTAACAATGATGCCACTTACAAAGCAGTGGGAAAAAGAGTAGCTGAAAAATATGGAACTTTTTATTGGACAGCTTGTGCAGCCCATTGCATAGATCTGATGTTAGAAGACATGGCAAAGCCCCACTTGTTTCCAGTTAATGCATCCACAATTGAAACAGCAAGAAAAGTCACAAAGTTCATTTACAATCATTTATCAGTCCTAAATTTAATGAGAAGAGAATATACAAATGGGAGAGAATTGATTCGACCAGCCATCACAAGATTTGCCACCAATTTTATTAGTCTGCAATGCCTTTTTAAATACAAAAAAGAACTTAGGCAAATGTTTACAAGTACCTCTTGGGTTGAATCTAATATTTCAAGTACCCTGGTTGGCATAGAGATCACTGAGATAATACTCAATAATAATTTTTGGAAGGAAGTTGAACATATTTTGAAAGTTAGTGAAGCTTTGGTGGTAGTTCTACAGCTAGCTGACAGTGAAGACAAGCCTGCAATGGGTTATGTGTATGAGGCAATGGATAGAGCAAAGGAGGTCATTCAAAAGAGGTTAAAGAATAAGAGGGATTACATGCTATACTGGAAGATGATCGATCGAAGGTGGGAAAATCAACTTCACAGTGCTCTACATGCTGCAGCATACTACTTGAATCCCGCATTTTTCTTTAGCCCTACATTTTCTAAGCACAGCGAAGTCATAAGAGGTCTAAATAATGTCATAGAGAGATTAGTTCCTGATTTTGATACTCAAGACCTGATTTTCAAACAGTGTGATGATTATAAAGACTCTCGTTTTGACTTTGGTTCTGCATCAGCAATACGAAATCGAGATAAAATGTCTCCAGGTAAATGAAAATTTTTAACTTCTCATTAACTTATTATATGGTTGTGGTTTATAAAATATAATTTTATATTTCATATAAACTTTTACAGATAAATGGTGGGATCGGTTTGGAAATGGTACCCCTGAGTTGAAAACATTAGCAATTCGGATTTTGAGTCAATGCATCAGTGCTAGTGGTTGTGAAAGGAATTGGAGCATCTTTGAACATATTCATTCTCCAAAGAGAAATAGGCTAGAACATCAGAGCTTGAATGATCTAGTTTTTGTGCATTATAATCTAAAGCTCCGTGAAAGGTATATCAAATGTTAATTTTACATAATTCTTTTTCAAATTGTTATTAATATAGTAAAGTATTAACTTATGTAAATTGTAGGGATATGCTCAAAAGGATGGGAAATGCTGCCTCTGACCCTATCAGTTTGGAGAATATTAATATTTTGGCTGATTGGGTTGCTGAAGAAGCACCTCTCTTGACCATTGATGATGTCAATAATTGGACTGCTATGGAGCAACCAGCACAAGTGCAAGGGGGTATACCTGATTTTGATGGGGGTGATGAAATGGGTGGCCTTGTAGGAGAGGAGTTGGGAGCAAATAAAGATGATGATGATGATGATGTTTACAATGATGCACAGTAGCCAACTTTTTACTTTATTTTGTGATGTTTTGAGGGAGATGTATTTAAACTTTATCTTTTGCAAATAATATTTATGATGCTTGGTAGAATGAAATTTTCTATATATTTTTGATATATATAGTTTTTTAATATTTTCCGAAATAAATTTCCGAATTGGAAAGCGAAATGTCCGAATTTCCCGAAATGTTTCATTTTGAAACCAAATCGAAATCGCCTCCGAAACGAACTTGACAACTATGGTAATGACACAAAAAAGGAGTCAGGAGGATCAAGGTGTTTTTGAAAAAAATACTGATGTTCAAAGAAGACGACATTCCTAGAGATACGGAACCAACGAATGTGAGGATCATAGCAAAGGAACCCTTTCTGGAAGGGTGCATAACCTAAAAACACACACTGAGCTAATTGTGCTGTGAGTTTTGTCCTCTCAGAAGGAGGCAAGTGCACAAAACAAATGGAGCCAAAAACATGAAGATCATCATAGGATGGAGTAATCTTGAACAAACGGTAATATGGGCTTTGATTCTCAATGGAGGGTGATGGCATACGATTGATAAGATGAGCTGCTGTAGCCAGTGCCTCAACCCAAAAACGAGTAGGAACGGAGGATTCCAGAAGAAGGGAACGAGTGACATCAAGAAGATGTCTATTTTTCCATTCAGCGACTCCATTCTGCTGGGGAGTATAAGAACAAGATCGTTGAGAAATAATGCCTTTGTTTTGCAAAAACTGTTGAAAATCAGAGGACATATATTCCCCACCAGAATCAGTTCTCAAGATTTTAATGCAGGTGGAAAATTGATTTTCAACATAAGCCAAAAAAATTTGAAAAACATGAAAAACATCAGATTTGGAATGCAGAAAGTAGACCCATGTGAACCGACTAAAATCATCAATAAACGTCACAAAATATTTATAATGAGTGTGGGAAAGAGCTAGAGCAATTCCCCATACATCACTATGAACTAAATCAAAACACTGAGAAGTGTGAGAAGTGAATTGAGGAAACGGAAGTATTTTGCTCTTCCCCATTTTACAAGTAGCACAATCAAAAGGCATACAAGAAGAGAAACGAAGAGATTTATTTAATAAACCAGAATTGAACATAAGGGACAAAGTCTTGGAATTAGGATGTCCCATTCTATTATGCCACAACCGGTAATTATCTCTAAGAGAAAAACAAAACACATTATTGGCAAATTGATTCCTAGAAATTTGAGAAAGATCTAGCGGAAACAAGCGTCCACACTTAGGCCCCCTCGCGATCTCCTTTCCGGACATCTGGTCCTGCACAACACAACCAGAAGAAGAAAAGGAGATGTTACAATTATTGTCAACAAGTTGTCCGACTGACAATAGGTTGGAAGTTAAATTAGGACAAAGATAAACATTTCTCAATGGAATGGGACCAGGGATATCGCCAATGGCAGTAATGGGAACATGTCCCCCATCAGCAATTTTTATTTGAAGAGGGCCAATGTACCTTGTCATATTAGAGAGAGGAGTGTGGGAATACGTCATATGATTAGACGCCCCGGAATCAAGAAACCAAGTAGATGAGGGAGACTTACCGGATAGACCAAAAGCAGAGAGGGCATTGATAATCATTTGTTGAACCAATTCAGGAGTGAGAGATGAGGAGGACCCAGGTTGTGGGGTTGCAGATGTAGGAACAGGCATAACCGAAGAAGCCACATAAGCATGCGGAGTCTGAGACTGTGGAGTAGGATACTGCGATGTTGGAGACTGTGGAGTTTGATATTGTGTTGACTGACGTGGAGGACGGCGGCGACATTCAGAGATGATATGGCCCGACTTTTTACAGTAACTGCAGACTTTTTGTTTGCATTGAGATGCAAGGTGCCCAAATTTCTGACAACTGTAGCATTGGGTTTTGCTCAAGTCTCGAGGCTGAGAAGTTTTATTTGCCGAGAACGCGACTGAATAGGTTTCAATCTTTTGTTAAGTAATATGAGCCGAGGTCGTAAGACGCTGTTTTTCGCGTAAAAGCTCATTCAAGCATACATCCAACGAAGATAGGGCGACCAATTCATCAGAGCAGATCGGATACTTTCAAATTCATGCCGTAGTTTCATCAAAAATTGATCTTGCTGACTAAATGCCTGAAGGTCTTGAATTACTGTCAACACATTGTCAGCCACATCCGCATATTTAATACTATCATATTCCGACCACAGTGTACAGAAACCGGAATAGTAATCTTGTACTGACAAAGTCCCTTGGGTATATTCAGCAATAGCACATTCAAGATGGAACAATCGCGCAAAGTTATCTTAATGGTATACTTTCTTCAAATACCCCCACATGGCTTTAGAAGTGGGGTAAGGCTTGAGATTCATTGTCAAATGAGGCTCAACAGAGCCCAGAATCCAGAATTTGATTTTGGCATCTTTTGTATGCCAAGAGGAGATCTTCTTTCCATCCTCAATGGGTTTAAGGTCAGCACCAGAAACAAAACCCCACAATTCCTTAGCTTCGAGGTAGGTTTGGAATTGAAAGGACCATGCAGGGTAATTTTGTCCAGTGAATTTGATCAACGTAACCTCAGATTTGTCCATCTCAATGTTAAATTAAAATTGATTTTAGCCAAAAGAGAACAACAGGAAAGTATCACGTCCTTGATTTCAGCAAACAGCAGCAAAGATAGAAGAAAACAGCAGCAAAGAGAACAACAAAGAAAAAAACGTCCTTGATTTCAGGGGAAAAGGTAGCACGTGGACCCCACTAAGTGATCTCAAGACAGATCAACGACAGGGGATAGAAGGGTAGTCAAATGTCGCTACTGTTGGAAGAGGTCTCACTCAAAACCGATCAAAATCCACAATTTTGAACGGCTAAGATGAAATTTGTTGGACAAAACTGAAATACTAAAAGAGATGGTAGATGGCCTACCTCTAATGATCGAAAAAATCTGAAAAAATATCCAAGAATTCCGGGATGAGTGGTCGACCAGGATGGGAGGGTCTGCTGATACTGCAGTGTTGATCAGAGGTGGGCCTCTGATGACTTGCTCCAAGTTGCTGACGTGAATGGTTCCCAGAACCTAAATCTGTCTTCTGATTTCTCTGCTGAGTCAAACAAATGTCCACAAGGCTCTGAATCAACTGTCGATCAAGATAGAATGATGTCTGTGATAAACTTGGGCTGATCTGTGGTGGGACAGCGATCAAATTTCAAGATGTAGATGAAAAACTATGTTAACATGCACGAACAATCAACGGCAGGATGCCAATGACTGTTATCACCAAGATTCAACAAACCAGTTAAAGAAGAAGGCTAGAAGAGAAGGGGACTGTAGATCAGTGCTCTGATACCATGACAAGATCACGATCACAGAGAAAAGATTTTGAATTCTCTTGAGAATGTATTAATTTCGTCTCCCTTTCTATGGAGATTGTACATCATTATATAGAAATTTACAAGCCTTTAATCTAGGCTCTAAGAAAGGAAAACCATCTCATTGTATCAATCACTAATCTAAGTTAAGAAAGCAACTAATTACAACAATTAATTTTCTAAGAAAGGGAAGTTAAAGCTGTCTCAATATTGACCAAATCAATTTCACATGAGATATAACATTGATGGGCTTTGGGCCTTGGGCCTGTTTAATATTTTAATTGTTTTCAACAAGTAGCCCAATTGAAAGCAGATTGGAAGTTAAACTTGGGCAAAGATAAACATTCGTTAAAAAATCGAGCTAGAAAAGTCTTCAATGACATTAATAGGTATGAGTCCTCCATTAGTTGTTTCAATTTGATGGTTGCCTGTATATTGTTTCAAATTTGAGAAGTGGGTATTGGATGATGTCATATGGTTTGATGCACCAAAATCAAGGACCAAATAGAGGATGAAGGTTTAGTTTTACCCGAGATGCTAATAAAGGCATATAAAGTGTTGACAATCATTTGTCGTACTAATTCAGCGGCGAGGGTAGAACCAGGATGTTTTGTCATAGATGTGGAAGCCGTATTAGTAGCAGAAGGCTCCGTCTTGGCAACATATGCATGAGAAGGTTCAGTTTGGAGACGTCAACGACATTCAGTAAGGATATGTCCCTTAAATTTGCAATAATTACAGAATTTCTGTTTGCATTGAGTGGCGATGTGGCTGTACGTTTTGCAACTGTAGCACCGCACCTTATGCATATTCCAAGTCAGAGTAGGCTAAGAAGAGTGAGGAGTCTGAGGACAACAAGGAGACCAATGTGGAGGTGTTTCTGACGTTCCTGTAATGGCCCAAATTCTGGGGCCCTATCGGAATCTAAGTTATAATGCATTGGCATACAATCCACATACTTATATCAAATGAAACGCATAAGGCATGAGCATCATTAATTAAAATTGTTTTCAATTACTCAAAACCAATTAAATAACCAACACATTGTGTCTCCGGTGTCTAACAATTTCCAAAATAAAATCCATCAAGCTAATTAAAGTATTTAATACTATCTATTTCCCTAAACTACTAAATATTGATGTAACGCTCTCCTTAGCTATGCATGCCAAATACTACAAGCTGATCTTCGCCATTCTTCGGTCCACCCACAACTCTGTTACCTAAAGGGAGCAACCCAACATCAGTATAAATCGGTGAATGAACTCCTTAATCTAGCATACATCCTTAATTAACATAAATAACATCAAAGTAAAATAATTCACCAATAAGCATTAAATATTTCAACTTAGTGAATAAATCCATCACAGGTTACATCAATGAACTACATCCTCACACCCGATCTACATCATCGCACCATCTTGGCATTACACAGATTTCGAGATACTACTCACGTATCTCTTTACCCAATGTCCCATACGACTCACTATCTCAAGACCTCAATGTCCTATCTGTTAAACAAGCCCAAGGCCCAAGGCCCAAAGCCCATCAATGTTATATCTCACGTGGAATTGATTTGGTCAATATTCAGACAGCTGGAATTGATTTGGTCAAGTAGAATTGATTTGGTCAATATTGAGACAGCTGGAATTGATTTGGTCAATATTGAGACAGCTTTAGTTTTCCTTTCTTAGAATAACAATTGTTGTAATTAGTTGCTTTCTTAACTTAGATTAGTGATTGATACAATTAGATGGTTTTCCTTTCTTAGAGCCTAGATTATAGGCATGTAAATACCTATATAATGATGTACAATCTCCATAGACAAACACACAAAAATTATTGCATTCTCAAGAGTATATTCAAACTCTTTTTGTGATCGTGAATTTGTCATGGTATCAGAGCAAGGATCAAGGCAGTCTTGATCTTAGACATCTTCCAAAGCCTTGAGGGAATAGGGATAGAGAGAATAAGTCTCTCTCGAGCAATAAATATATTTAGGATCTATATTCAAGAAGTTTCCAGCAACACAGTGCCAGCGATACCTTCTTCCTGCGTCAAAGATATTCTGTTAGTGGCCCACTGTTGATCGATCAGATCAATTTCAAAAATCACCCACTCATGGTCGCCTCATATTTCTAAGGATATTAGTGATTTTTCAAGAATTTTTCAGAGACTCAAGGTTGGTATTTTACTCATTCTCAAGATTTACCAGAAATTTATATTGTTTTCATCAGGACCGTTGCAATGGAAAAATCTGAGGTCACGTTGATTAAATTTACGGGAAAGAATTACCCTGCCTGGTCTTTCCAATTTCAAACATACCTCGAAGCCAAGGAATTGTGGGGATTTGTTTCAGGCACGAAACCTAAACCCACTGAGGATGAGAAAAAGATCTCTTCTTGGCATACTAAAGATGCCAAAATCAAATCATGGATTCTGGGATCCGTTGAGCCCCATCTGATAATGAATCTCAAGCCTTACTCTACTTATAAAGCCATGTGGGCCTATTTGAAGAAAGTATATCATCAAGATAACTCTGCACGTCAATTCCATCTTGAATGTGCAATTGCTGAATATATACAAGGGACTTTGGCAGTACAAGATTATTATTCTGGATTCCGTACACTGTGGTCGGAATACGATAGTATTAAGTATGCGGATGTGGATGACAATGTGTTGACAGTAATCCAAGACCTTCAGGCTTCTAGTCAACGAGATCAATTTTTGATGAAACTGCGTAATAAATATGAAAGTATCCGCTCTGCCCTAATGAATCAGACGCCCTTACCTTCATCGGATGCCTGCTTGAATGAACTCTTATGAGAGGAACAACGCCTTACGACCTTGGCTCATATTACTCAACAAAAGGCTGAAACCTATTCAGTCGCATTCTCGGCCAATAAAACTTCTCAGCCTCTGCCTCGAGACTTGAGCAAAACCCAATGCTACAGTTGTCAGAAATTTGGGCATCTTGCATCTCAATGCAAACAGAAAGTCTGTAGTTACTGTAAAAAGTCAGGACATATCATCTCTGAATGTCACCGTCATCCACCACATCCGTCAACACAGTATCAGACTCCACAATCTCCAGCTCCGCAGTATCAGAATTCACAGTCTCAGATTCCACACGCATATGTGGCTTCCTTGGTTATGCCTATTCCTACATCTGCACCCACACAGCCTGGGCCCTCATCATCTCTCACTCCTGAATTGGTTCAACAAATGATTATCAATGCCCTCTCTGCCTTTGGTCTCTCCGGTAAGTAACCTTCATCTTCTACTTGGTTCCTTGATTCCGGGGCGTCTAATCATATGACGTATTCCTACACCCCTTTCTCCAATCTGACAAGTTACAATGGCCATCTTCAAATACAAACTGCTGACGGCGGCCATGTTCCCATTACTGCTATCGGAGATATCCCTGGTCCCATCCCATTGAGAAATATTTACCTCTGTCCTAATTTAACTTCCAATTTATTGTCAGTTGGACAACTTGTTGAAAATAATTGTAACATTTCTTTTTCTTCTTCCGGTTGTGTTGTGCAGGACCAGATGTCCGGGAAGGAGATCGCGAGGGGGCCTAAGTGTGGATGCTTGTTTCCACTGGATCTTTCTCAAATTTCTAAGAATCAATTTGACAGTAATGTGTTTTGTTTTTCTCTTAGAGATAACTGCCGGTTGTGGCATAAAAGACTCGGACATTCTAATTCCAAGGCCTTGTCCCTTATGTTAAATTCTGGTTTATTAAATAAATCTTTTGGTTTATCTTCTTGTGTGCCTTTTGATTGTGCTACCTGTAAAATGGGAAAGAGCAAAACTCTTCCATTTCCTCATTCCATTTCACACACTTCTCAGTGTTTTGAGTTAGTTCATAGTGATGTATGGGGAATTGCCCCAACTCTTTCCCACGCTCACTATAAATATTTTGTGACCTTTATTGATGATTTCAGTCGGTTCACATGGGTCTACTTTTTGCATTCAAAATCTAATGTTTTTAATGTTTTTAAAATATTTCTGGCTTATGTTGAAAATCAATTTTCCACCTGCATTAAAATCTTGAGATCTGATTCAGGTGGGGAATATATGTCCTCTGAGTTTCAGCAGTTTTTGCAAAACAAAGGCATTATTTCTCAAAGATCTTGTCCTTATACTCCCCAGCAGAATGGAATCGCTGAAAGAAAAAATAAACATCTCCTTGATGTCACTCGTTCCCTTCTTCTGGAATCATCGGTTCCTACTCGTTTTTGGGTTGAGGCACTGGCTACGGCTGCTCATCTTATCAATCGTATGCCATCCACCTCCATTGAAAATCAAAGCCCATATTACCGTTTGTACAAAACCGCTCCATCTTATGATGATCTTCATGTTTTTGGCTCCATTTGTTTTGTGCACTTGCCTCCTTCTGAGAGGACAAAACTCACGGCACAATCAGCTCAGTGTGTGTTTTTAGGTTATGCACCCTTCCAGAAAGGGTTCCTTTGTTATGATCCTCACATTCGTCGTTTCCGTACCTCTAGGAATGTCGTCTTCTTTGAACATCAGTATTTTTTTCAAACACACATTGATCCTCCCGACTCCTCTTTTGTGTCATTACCTGGTTTTTCTGAAGACTCGTCAGTTGTTCATTTTAATCCTACCTTTGTGTATCACAGACGGCACAGCACAGCGCCTACTAGTGATCCCCCTCCTGATCTTCCTCCGACATCCGGTTCCGGCCATACTTCACTGTGTCGCTCCACTCGAATTTCGGTACCGCCAGACCGTTATAGGTTCTCACATACTTCCTTAATGGCCATTTTGTCTTCTTCTTCCATTCCACAATCATATTCTCAGGCTGTGCAGGATCCATGTTGGAACAAGGCTATGCAAGATGAATTGGATACGTTAGCGCACAATCATACGTGGGATATTGTACCCTCTCCTGTGGGTGTCAAACCTATTGGCTGTAAGTGGATTTTTTCTCTCAAGTTAAAATCTGATGGCTCTTTAGATCGATATAAAGCGCGTCTTGTTGCTCTTGGAAATCGGCAGGAATGTGGCATTGATTATGATGAGACTTTTGCTCCGATTGCCAAGATGACCACCGTCCGTACTATTCTTGCTGTTGCTGCATCTCAATCTTGGCCTCTCTATCAAATGGATGTCAAAAATGCGTTTCTCCATGGTGATCTCAAAGAAGATGTTTATATGCATTTGCCTCAGGGATGCTCATCCGGCACCGGTATGGTTGCTAAACTTCGTCGCTCCCTCTATGGTCTGAAACAAGCTCCTCGTGCATGGTTTGAGAAATTTCAAGCTGCTCTTCTCCGCTTGGATTTTCATCCAAGCGCATATGATCCTTCTATGTTTTTACATCATGCTCTATCCGGGATCACTAAACTCCTTGTCTATGTTGATGACATCGTCATTACCGGTCCTAATGCCGGAATGATTCAGAAGCTCGAAGCGTCTCTTCGTGAGTCATTTCAAATGAAGGATCTTGGCCCTCTCCACTATTTCCTCGGTCTTGAAGTTCATCAATCGCCTACAAGTATAGTTCTCAATCAGCACAAATACACTATTGATCTCATCGCCTTGGTTAGTCTTACTGCTTCTGCTCCTGTTGATACGCCAGTCAAACTGAATGTCAAACTCAGTCGCGAAGAAGGTGATCTTCTTTCCGATCCTAGTGCCTATCGCCAGTTGGTTGGCAGCTTGATCTACCTCACGATCACTCGCCCCGATATCTCTTATGCAGTCAACATGATGAGTCAGTTCATGACTGCTCCTCGTTACCGTCATCTAGCTGCTGTTCGCCGCATAATTCAGTACCTTATTCGCACACCGACTCGTGGGCTGTTTTTTCCATCCAACAATCCTCTGACTCTCAAAGCTTATTCAGACGCTGATTGGGCTGGTTGTCCGGATACTCGCAGATCGATGGCTAGATGGTGCATGTTTTTTGGTGATACTCTCATTTCTTGGAAATGCAAGAAACATGACAAAGTTTCCAAATCCTCTACCGACGCAGAGTACCGCGCCATGTCTACTGCATGCTCCGAAATTCTTTGGCTCCGTGGTTTGCTTTCTGACATTGGTTTTCCAGCAGCAGGAGCTACCCCACTCTATGCGGATAATACCAGTGCTATTCGGATTACTGAAAATTCAATTTTTCATAAACGTACTAAACACATCGAGGTTGATTGTCACTTCATCCGTGATGAGCTTAAACGTGATGTCATCAGCCTGCCACATGTCTCCACTGACCTTCAACTTGCTGATATTCTCACCAAAGGCCTTCCGCGACCACGCCATCAGTTCTTGGTTGACAAATTAATGCTTGTTGATTCTCCCGCATCAATTTGAGGGGAGTGTTAAACAGGCCCAAGGCCCAAGGGCCAAGGCCCAAAGCCCATCAATGTTATATCTCACGTGGAATTGATTTGGTCAATATTGAGACAGCTGGAATTGATTTGGTCAAGTCGAATTGATTTGGTCAATATTGAGACAGCTGGAATTGATTTGGTCAATATTGAGACAGCTTTAGCTTTCCTTTCTTATAATAACAATTGTTGTAATTGGTTGCTTTCTTAACTTAGATTAGTAATTGATACAATTAGATGGTTTTCCTTTCTTAGAGCCTAGATTAAAGGCATGTAAATACCTATATAATGATGTACAATCTCCATAGACAAACACACAAAAATTATTGCATTCTCAAGAGTATATTCAAACTCTTTTTGCGATCGTGAATTTGTCACTATCATCCACACTCACATACATCTTAAACAAATCTCAAACGGACCCAATAGTCCAAAACCCATAACCACAAGTGACCCTTAGTACATAGTCACCACTTCATATCGTGCTAGTAGTTCAAAACATGTTCCATCCTCTTTATAAAATCCTTTCACAAGATAATTCATATAATAATAATTCATGTCTAGTAATTAAAATATCAGGATTTATTAAACATCATAATTTCCATATCATCACTAGAGCAACAACAATCAGCAGTACATATATTAGCTCATCAGTCAAACACTATTTCTCCTAACTTTTCATTAATAAAGAAGTAAAAGGACTCTTTTAGTATAACCCAAAAGGAGTAGGACCTGAATGCAATTATCCCATCACTGTTTGGTTTCAACAGAACTTTAGTTTGGTCTTGACAACACTTCGTCCCGTTATAAACACTAGGGATTTGATGTCATCAGATGGTGGCCCATACAACACCTAATCCATTAGGGTCCAACGACACTAAGATTGCCCATGCGTCTTCTCCAAGATCCATGGTGTTGATCATGCATCAGCCGAGCCATGTAGGCCCACAACTTCACGCTCGAAAAACCTCCCAGTCAGCCTGATTTTGGGAAAATCTGAGCTAAGGTGTAGATTTCTCATCATGATGAAAGGGATTTGGTTTAGGAAGTTCCCTCATCATCCCACCATTATCACCCCTTAGGTTTAACAAGATTATACCCTTGAAAGCATGGATTACAAACTCAAATTGTTCCCTTTAGGTGTCGTTAGTCACTGTAGCACTCAAATATAAAGAAGAAACTCAATTGCTCATGTTTAGAAACTTCCGACAAGGTTGAATAACTTATTTAAACAGATTTGTAATACCCCTTAGTCATCATTACAAATCTTAAAGAAGTTAGCCAACTGATCTATGTACAAAGACTGAATCCAAAACAACACACAATATGATTTCACCCATTAGAATATGGCCCCATTCACAATGAATCCAGAGTCTGTTTTCTTCTCAGTTACTAATCAAACCTGGACTAGATTACCTCTATTAAGTCTCCAATTCACAATATATCATCGTCAAACTAAATAGATGTAGGAACTCACTCACCACTTAAAGATTCTTGTCATGTTTGCTATCTGTGGTCAAGAGTAGGACATTAACTGCTGCCCGGTTGATTGCCTTCTTCCTCCTCTTAATATCTTTCGCTGAAACCTAATAATCCAGTGAGTGTTGTCTCTTAGGCTTCTCTCTCTTTCTAATTCTCTCCTAGGGTTTAGAAAGAAGTAAAGTGAGATAAATAAGAAACTATCCATATTATATAGCCAATCCCCCGTCTTTTCCTAGTAGAAGTCACATACAAGACTCCCCTCCCATCAGAAGTCCTGCACAACAATCCTTACTCTCCTACCAAAGTCCAATTCTTTTGGGATGGAAGTGTCATGCCCTCTTCTCCACTCAACTACTAATATTGCTAATAAGGATTAGGTCCCATCGCCCTTTTACACAATCTTAAAATCATATGACTTATTCTAACAATAACTAAATGGTAATAGGACTTACCCATAAAATTAACAATTTAACATTTAAAATAAGCCCCAAATCCCAAACTCAAACCGTGGATATTATAGTTCCTCTAGTATACAGCAGTATAGGTGTCATGCTTCCGTTCAACTAACTGAGTCTTTGTCAAAAGATGTTCTCCTTCACGAAGAAGCTCATTTAGACAGACGTCTAAGGATAGCAATGGCATTTGACCCATTAAAGCAAATGTGAGAGTCTCATATTCAGAGCGTAATTTCATCAAGAATTGATCCCTCTGATTGGATGCTTAAAGTTCTTAGATTGTGGCAAAAACAATAGTAGGGACAGTTGCATATTTGATGCTATCATATTCAGTCCACAGATTTCTGAAGATTGAGCAGTAACCTTGAACGAACAAGTGTCTTTGCATATAATCTGCAATTTCACATTCCAGCTAAAACTGGAGAGCAAAATTGTTGCGATGATAAACCTTTTGTAAATACTCCCACATTCCTTTGGAAGTGTTATATGGTTTAAGGTTCAAAATGAGATGATGTTCAACAGACCCAAGAATCCATGTTTTAATTTTGGCATCCTTGGTGTTCCATGCAGAAATTAATTTGTCATCCACTGTATGTTTTGGTGCAGCACCAAATACATGTCCCCATAGTTTCTTGGCCTCAAGATACAGTTGAAACTGAAGACCAAGTTGGGTAATTTTTCCTATTGAATTAGACCAATTTGACCTCAGATTTCTCCATCTCTAAATGTGAAATAAAGCGAATGCAAGGAAAAACAGACCCTGAAGTGCATTAATGATATCAAACAACCAAATAAGCCGATTTCAGATATGCCAAATAGTGCAGAAAACAAGGACAGAGAGCAGATCAAGAAATTACTGCACAATGGATAAAAACAGGTCCAAGCGACCTGTATTTTTACCACAAAATCTCTGCGTGGGGCCTACTGCTTGATCTGGTTGAGGATCAGATCAAGAAGGTTGAAGGAGATTCAAAATCTCTTTCTAGCAATACAAGTTTTATCAAGATCCATCCACAATCCAAGATTTTGTACGGTTGTGATCAAAACTATTTCAGAAAACATAAAATCACAAGCCTAAGCAAATGGCCTACCTCTAATCTTGGAAAAATGTTGAAAAAATCTCCAGAATTACCAAAGAAAGAGTCAACCACTTCTATAGAGCTTTTCAAAGATGTTATGATGATTGCAGGTGGGCCACGGTTGATCACAACGTGATAGAGGTGGTGTCCACCACCTGATTGTTTCCAAAAAACACAGATCCTTGATCTAGTTGCTTCCAAAGTTACTAATCTTGTCTCTCCCAAGAGCTGTTTCAGAACAACAAACCTTCAAGACAAAAACAAAGAGACTTTCCATGATTTTTATCTGAAAGACTTAGAAACAGAGACTTTCCACGATGTGTATCAGCAAGGCTAGCTCTAATACCATATCAAACAAACAAGATTTGAATTTTTTTGCAAATTTTGTGTGTCTCCTCTAGGGATCGACCTTCTATTAAATAAGAACAAAATTCCTTAATCAAGGCTACATATCAGAATCTCTCATCATCATCAAAGCCTTATCCCAACCATGTTGGGGTCAACTACATGAATTCTGTTTCTCCATATCAACTCTGCCAGTTTTTGCTGCCGGTCCCAAGCCTGGGCAAAAGAGGAGGGCAACGTTAGGTAGGTTGATAGCCAACATAAAAGTTTGTCACAACCCAAACATGAATTCAGAATCTCTCTCCATTTACAATTATTCACTATCTAAATAACCAAAGAATATCTTTATATTAGGAAACTATATACATGCATTTGACTAAATCATGCCTACAGGTTGAGTTCAGTATTGGGCCCAGATCTTAGTTAAGCCCACAAGTGGGCTTTGGACTATGGCCAGCCTGTATTTGACAATAACTTTCCGATCATATTCATCCCGAATGAAATGACAATCTACCTCGATATGCTTGGTCCACTCATGAAAGACTGGATTTTCAGTGATACGTATTGCACTAGTATTGTCAACATATAAAGGAGTAGATGTCCAAGGAAAACCAATATCGGAGAGTAAACCGCAAAGGCAAAGAATCTCTGAACATGCCAAAGACATAGCATGGTACTTAGATTCCATGGAGGATTTCGATGCTCTTTCCTACTTCTTGCATTTCCACGAAATTAAGGATTCACCTAAGTAAACAAACCATCCCATCGTAGACCGAAAAGTATCCAGGCACCCTACCCAATCTGCATCGGAATAGGTAGTAAGAGCGAGGGGGGTGCCAACTGGAAAGAATAATCCACGCGTTGGAGACATATCAAATGATGCATTTGACAGCGACCAAATGAAGATGCGACAATGCAATAATAAACTAGCTTACCATATTTACTGCATAGGATATATCGAGGGGCAGCTTGGCCCAACGGTAAGACTTACCGGTAGCATCCTGCAGGATGCGGGTTCAAGTCACGGAAACAGCCTTTCCAAAAATGGGGGTAAAGCTGCGTATATCTTGCCCTCCCCAGACCCCGCTAGGCGGGAGCCTCGTGCATTGGGCTACCCTTTTTTTATATATCGAGTCAAGTAACTGTCAAATAGACAAGATTCCCAACAAGACAACAATAAGTGGTTGGATCAAGAAGACTGTCGCCCACATCTTCACTCAATTTGACAATAACTTCTAATGGTGTGTTCACAGTGTTGGAAAATATAAAAGCACTAGTCCTAAGATCAAGCATATCATCAGGTTTATGGATAGGAAAGCGATACTTTACAATGATTTTGTTGATTGCATGGCTATCCACGCACATATGCCAACTTCCATCCTCCTTTAAAGTGAGGAGGGTGGGTACTACACATGAACTAAGGCTTACCCGAAAATATCCCCATTCCACTAGACCATTAAGTTGTTTCTTTACTTCAGCAAGTTCTGATGGACTCATCTAATAGGCAAAAAGATTAGGTAGGAATGCTCCTAGAAGTAAATCAATGGCATCTTGTATTCTCGCATTGGCGGCAATTCATTGGGTAGTTCATCTAGAATTAAATCAAAGAAATCATGGAGCAATGGCTTTACCTCTTAGGGAACAGAAGACTTTGAGTCTTCCTTTGATTTTGTCACTTGCTTGATAACTAAAGTATACATCCAACCTTGCTCTTTACTTTCTTCAAATTTGCGCATAATTACCGTGAGGAGATACCAAAGAAGTAGCTTATGGCGATGAAGACAGATTCTCCATGGGTCTCAACTGAATTTGCCACGCATTCCATTACAAGCGTTATGTATCAGCTGCATGGTCGATGATGACCTCAAGGGGTTAGAGCCAAGACCGGCCAAATAAAATGTGGGTGACATTCATGGGAACAAGATATCACTTAACACTGTTTTCATATGACCCAAGTTTTAAAGGAATAATGCACTGTCGGTTGACAGAAATAAAATTATCATCTACCCACACAACTCTACAAGGTTTCGGATGCTTTTCCACTAGTAATTGAAAATTCCCGACTGTTTCTTTGTACATGACATTCATAGCACTGCCACCAGCAATAATCACATTGCAAGCCTTGCCTTTAAAACTTACTCTTGTCCGAAAAATAAAAGCTTGATTCTCATTATCTTCATTTGTGTCATCAGAGACTAAAAGGCTTTCATTAGCAAATATAATCTCAAGTGGGAGTTCTATCTCATATTGTGATTGTGTCAAGCTACTCCATCTCTATGTGCTCATCATATTGTTCATCGTCATTGGGCTCACTTTCAGAATGCAGATTCTTGTACTGACATTCATTGGCATAATGTCATTGCTTGCAAGAATAGCATTACAATATCTCGCCAATTTGTTCTACCACATCCTCTAGCAGTAGTTTGGTTCGCTTTCCATCTTTCATTTTTCTGAGGATTCCGTTGTCTGTGTGGCAGAGTTTGCTACTACTGTTGAATTTGACTCTGCATTTGTGCTAGAGTTGGTCAGAACCCCTACTGTGAGGTCCAGTTGGAATCAGACTCCCTGGCTTGGGAATCAAAATGTTGTCCAGTCTATTGATGCAACTCTTACTCAACTCGTTGCACCTTGTGAGAGAATTCATCGATAATACAAAAGTCAAACATTACCATCTCACACTTTATATCTGACCATAATCTTTCCCGATAATGGTTGACCATGACGCAATCTTTCACATCAACCTTACAGCGGATACAAGCTCATGGAATTTATGAGTGTATTCATTGATGGACATTGAACCTTGCTGAAGATTGACGAGCTCTCTTTAAAATAAGTCAAGGTAATCAAATGGCAGAGATTTTTCCTCGGATCTTTCTTTCATAGCTTCCCATCGGGTAATAGAAGGACGGTCCATATTTTCATTGCGATCCTTATTATTTTTCCACCTAATTCGAGCAAGACTCTTTTTCACCCTCATCTTGACAAAAAATTACATGTTGAGGATCTTCTATGTGTATCAAGTGAAACAATCCTAAGCCAGTCAAGGAAGACTCTAGAATCAAGTTGCCCACAAAAATCAGAAACCTCTAATTTGAGTTTCTTGGTGAGGTCATCCTGGCATAGGGCAGGTATGTCATCAATGTCCCTCTCATCAAAAAGACATCGAAGGAACGCTTGAACCAATTCATGAGGACTAATATCCAACTGAAGTCCTTGATTTTGTGCAGTGGAAGAGCTGGAAGATTCACTGTCAGGGTTGGTAGGGGCCCTGTTGAATTCACCAAATGTGGCTTCTAAAGCTTACACCCATGCACATAAAATCAGATGTGCAGTTGTCGCATTCATTATCGGTAAGACTAAAATGAAAATTTTGACCAATGCAGGTAGCCATTGGAGATGGGTTCTTTCCTTCTTTTTTTTTTTTTTTCCTTTTTTTTTGAGTGATAGTGGCTTAGATCGAACCTGAACCAGAACTCAGGCCCAAGAGATGGCTTGACTGGCATGTTTCAAAGAGAAGACATGCGAGGCGCTCCTTGCTTCTTGTCTGCTTTTGTTGTCTTGCTTTTTGTATTGAGAAGAGAAATAAAAGAAAGAGGGGCTCTTACTTGTTGTATTCGACTGCAACAAAAACGACAATGTTGAAGAGGCTCTGGCAATAGTGATCCTTGATGCTTACAGCAGAGACGTCAAACTATGGTAGATGGCTTAGGCAATTGACAAAGACGGTGGGGTGAAGACAAGGATGGTCGAGGACCAATGGGCCTCAACAATCAACAATGTCTTTCAGTGATTGATGGAGATGTTTGATTTGTGCCGATGTGCTAATATTGTGGTGCCAGATATCCTCTTGAACTCAGATTCTTCTTTTTTTTTTTTTTAAGATTTGGGTTCAAGAGCTGGATGAAGGAATGGATGGGGTAATTCAGCTAAGGGATTGCGGGTCTCGGGGCAGCGATGTGTGAAGATTTGGGAATTTCAGGCTTGTCTAAAGTATTTTGATGTGAGTTATGAGTACGATCTTCTTTTGTTCAATAAATATTTTTAATTTATGAATTATGCGTGTGGTACTAAATTTTCTACCCTTTTCTCAGTACATTATAATCTTCATTTAACTATTAAAAAGCTCAAACATAAATGATGTAGAATACGAAAATGGACCAACGAATGAATGACTTTTACTTCAAAAATGGTGTGGCATACAAATGTTTATCCTATAAATGCTCTTGTATAAACTATAAAGTAGAACAGTCCGCACAACCAAAGGAGAATATCCTTCCCTCAAAAAATGTCTCCAATCTCTAAAAATGTTGTTTGCTTTAGTACACAAGTTATTTACCTAACTCATAGGTTCATGTTAGCTAACCTTCTTTTAGTACACAAGTTTATAAATTAAAGGTAAACAACATAGTTACAACTCACAGGTTCATCTTTAGGCTTCAATACTTAATAGTTTTAATGCCTGCTCTTATGTAACAAAAAAATCCCACTAATTAAGTTAACTACAACTGAGGACCTCAAACTTTATAATATCAACAAAGGACCTCCTGCCCAAATCCTTATTTTCTATTCCCATTCTACCCCTTTTTGGTTGATGTCAACATAACCCTAGTTTTTGAAATCTGAAAAATAAAAATAAAATAAAATAAAATAAAAATGGGAATCTTCATCCCTACGATCCTACAATCGTGATCCTCTTCCCTTCACCCAAATTCCTTGCATCACTCCACAATCTGCTTCTCTTCTGCCTCCTCACATCTCCACGGTTTGCTTCTATTCCTCGTCTTCCCTTTGCCCAAATCCCTGGCGTTACTTTTGGAGACTTCCTTCTTGCATGCCATTTTTGTTGAGGGAAAAAAGGAAATTGAAGCGAGATGAAGCTCCAGCTTCATCAAGTGCCATCTCCTACATCTTTTTCTTCTTCTTTCTCTTCCATTTTTCTCATTCCTTCCTAGCTCGGTCCTCGAGATGACAATTAAAAAGGGAAGGGAGGGGTTGGCCCTTCACTAATCAGCTTGTTCTTCTATTCCACTCATATTTTCTCTTCATGCTTTTTTGCAGTTCAATTCATAAACTTTTGACATTCAAATACCGGTTCTAGTGGTGCAAACAGGTGGAAAAGTCTCTCTTCCTGGAGGATGTTTGTCATTGCCAGAGATTAGTGTTGTATTGTCAGAGTGGATCGTCAATTGGATTATTGCCATTGATTGTGAAACCCCTCTCATATTTGGAATATTGAGGAAGTTCTCATCTGAAGGTAAACTCCTAGTTTCATTAATATATGTCTTTCAATTTGGAGATGTTGGGGTTTTGATGGCCATTTCATCTCATCTCTTTATTCGAAAAATCTATTGCTAAAAGCAGATTTTGATTTGGCTATTCGAGTTTCATTCGAAGAGTTTGACTGTTTCATAAACTTTCTTTGATTATGTTTACAGATTGAGATGTGTTTGAATCATATGCTCTTAGTTACAATGTCTTGAAAACTGCACTTTTTTGGTTTTATGCATTTTCAAACAATATAGTTACGATGACCGAGGGACCCCTATTTTGTTTTGATGTAGTGAAAGAAAACTAATACTCATGCTTGCTCTATTGTTGTCCTTTGCTTGTGGAGGGAGCTCAATGAGATAGCCAACCTGATTTACTCTGTCGTTGTCCTTTGTTGGTGTTAATAGTGGTCCCTTGGGGATAGAGGAATGACCAACTTTTAGGAATAATCCTTTTAGTGTGGTGGAACATTAGTATCAATTAGTTCTAAAACATTATTGGTTTCATGGGCATTTAAGTTGTAATGGTCATAAATATTTGCATGATGTAGCAGTAGGGTTTTGTTGAAAAGTAAGCTTATGAAGCCCCGGGTAAGCTGAACCTAGCTAGTTAGGGGATAAGTGTGTGGTTCCAAGCCCAGGGTTCCATGGCCATTTGGGGCCAATGAGAAGAAATGGAATATGGTTATGAAGTTGATAGTGGATGTATGTCATGCCATGAGCAAAGAAATTGATTCTTGTTAATCTTTGGGGGCTTCCACTGGAATTATATAATATTTTATCCTAGGGGGCTTCCACCAGTATTATATAATATGGCTTCAATTTGATGTACATTTGTGGGTCATCTTCCTCATCATCATCATCATCATCAAAGCCTTATTCCAACCATGTTGGAGTCGGCTACATGAATTCTGTTTCTCCATTCCGTTCAATTTTGAGTCAAATCCTTTGATAAGTTAAACTTCTTCAAATCTGAATTAATAACTTCCATCAATGTTTTCTTTGGCCTGCCCCTACCTCTTGATGGGCCATCCACTTGGATAGCAAAGCTTGTTCTCACCGGTGCCGTAACTGGCATACGCTCAACATGCCCAAACCATCTTAAACGAATTTCTCTAATGTTATCCCCTATTGGTGTTACCCCTAAATGCTCTCGAAAGCGTTCATTTCTAATTTTATCTTTCCTAGTTTTACTACACATCTACCTAAGCATTTTTATTTCCGCTACATCCATTTTATGAATATGCGCCCTCTTAATTGGCCAACATTCTGCTCCATATGTCATAGCTGGTCTAACCACTGTCCTATAAAATTTGCCCTTCAATTTCGTTGGCATTCGTCTGTCACAAAGCACTCCAAAAGCTAGTCTCCACTTCAGCCATTCAGCTTTTATCCTATGCTCTATATCTTCGTCAATCTCCCCATCCTTACTAATCATCGAGCCTAGGTACCGAAAAGAATCTCTATGCGGTATCTCATGGGTTTCAATTTTGACAGTGGTTTCAACACTTTATATATGTCCACTGAAGTTGCAATCCATATATTATGTCTTTATACGACTTATTTTAAAGCCTCTAGATTCTAATGCCCCCCTCCATCTCTCAAGTTTTGCATTTATACCATCTCTTAATTCATCCACCAATACTATATCATCTGCAAACAACATACACCACGGTACTTCTTCTTGAATATACACAGTTAACTCATCCATAATAAATGCAAAGAGATAAGGGCTTAAGGTTGATCCCTGATGTAAACCTATAATCACAGGGAATCTACCTGTTTCTCCACATGTGGTTCTCACATTTGTTACTGCTGCTTCATACATATCCTTAAAAATTTTAATGTAACCTCTGGAGACATTCCTTTTCTTTAAAACCCACCAAATTAAATTCCTCGGTATCCTATCATAGGGTTTTTCCAAATCGATAAAGACCATGTGTAGATTTTTCCTCTTTGCTCGATATTTTTCCATTAATTACCTAAGTGAAAAGAGAGCTTCCATAGTTGATCTCCCTAGCATAAAACCAAATTGATTTTCAAAGATCTTAGTCTTCATTTTCAATCTTTACTCCATTATTCTCTTCCATAACTTCATAGTATGACTCATAAGTTTAATCCCTCCATAGTTGGTACAATTTTGTATATCTCCTTTATTCTTATATATAGGTACTACAATGCTTCTTCTCCATTCATCCGGCGTTTTCTTTGTCACAAGCATCTTATTGAATAGTCTACATAACCCATGGATGCAAATAGCGGTTGCGGCGGGCGTAGCGGCCCGTCATCAAAACGATACGTAGCGGGTAATACGTAGCGGTAGCGGCGATACGTAGCGGTGTAGCGGTGTGATTTAAAAAAGTCTTCAAAAAAATCCGAAAAAATTCTAGAAAATCCAGAATATTGGAAAATGATGGAATATGTGTTTGTTTTGCAAAAGCAACTAGTATATGAGTATGTAGCGGTCCCCTCATTGCATTAGATCCTGTATTGCTGTATCAATAGAAAAGAATATGAATAATCAATGTTTTTCATATGGATTCATGTTGTTTAGTTATGTCAACTTAAATAGTAACTTAAGGCTTATAAAAAAAGTATTATAAACAAATTTCATCAAGATTCATTCAAGAATGAAAGATAAACTATGTTCAAACTTGATAAAAAAACAATATACTAATCTACTTGAAGAGCAAAGACTTTGTAATGGAGGAATACCTCGCTGATTAGCTCTAATCTAATACCAAAGGGAATGTCTTCCAGGAATCACATTGCTATCAGTGTCATCATCTTCATCATCATTTGTTTTGTTTGTGCCCCTATTATATTGCACATTCTCCCCAAATTGGAATTGATATTGGTGAGCATTGGGATCTTGCATTGCAAAGAAGAAATCAAAGGACGTTGGAGGAGGTAGATATCTATATTGAGGTTGACTATCATCATAGTCACCATATGAGTAAGACCCTGAAGCCGAAGATTGTTCTTCTTGTTGTTGCACATGACCATACTGATAATATTGTGATGGTTCATGAGGATACGGCCTATAGTCTGAATGTGGAAGTGGAACATTATAAATAGGGTTCCAAGATGCTGATTGTTCCCCTCCTACATTTCCACTTCCACCCATATTCCCTTGCTCATCTATGTGTGCGGGTGAAGACATTTTCCGTCGCCTTTGATAAGCACGTTGTGGAGCCATTCTTGATTGTTCGGGAAACTCCTCTACGGTCTCAACAGGAATGGCATTTTCTTCTTCATAATATTGATAAGACTCGGCAGTGCCACCTGTCCCGCTGTCTCCTCCGTCTTCTCCAGGACCTCCACCATGGCTACTGGAAGAGGCAACAGTAGAACTACTATCTTCAGAAGATGACATAATATGAGCTGGTTCCTTTCCTTTAGATGTTGCACTTGCACTTCCACTACTTCTTTCTCCCTGAGGTGGCTGTCCCTCTGACATTTGTACATCTTCAGTAATTAAACGTTATACTTCTTGCTGAAAGCCCGGATCTGAATCTAACAATGGATCTTCAGTCTCGGCTATCCATGGAAGTAAGGGATCATCATCTCTGAATATGTGATCCAAATTAATTGGACAATAAGTAGGATCATCCCTTGCCTTTCTCTCTCTATTTTTGTTCCTCAACTTGATATTGTAACGGCAGTATACCAATTTGTTGAGTTTTCTCATGGTTATCCGATTCCTGGGCTTCGTATGGATCATGGAGAAAGTGCTCCAATTCCGTTCACAATTTGATGATGTTGTTGTTTGACTAAGGATGCGAATGGCTGCTCTCCTTAGATGTGGAGTACTCTCTCCAAAACTCTCCCACCAATCAGCTGGAATACAGAAAAAAAAAAAAAAAAAAAAAAAGACATCTTTAAATCGTAGAAAGTTCCTTTTCTATGTATTGTCAGTTGCGTATAAGTATAACTACCAGGTGAACATTTTCCAATCGCTCGCTGTACAAAAGGGTCAGCGAAAGTTCCTCTCTTATGTGTATAAGTGGAAATCTACAATGCAAAAAATTAGAAATAAATAAGTACATCATATCAATACAATTAACTAAAATATATTTAAAAGATTAAATAAATTTCTTAATTAGCTTACCTCTTGTATAGCTTCGATATGATCATCTTCACTCAAAATTCTTTTCAACACAGTCCTTAATCCTACTCGCAATTCCGTATCTATTGCTTCAATGTGGTGTGGGGCATTGCGATAGTAAAATTCAGGATTTAAAAAATAACCTGCAGTATGCAATGGATGATGCAGCTGATCGTTCCACTGGGCATCAATAATTTTTATGTAATCATCATGATATCGGCAATTTTCTATAATGGCTTGCTTTGCCCGATTAATTGCTTCATAAATGTACCACATTGTTGGCTTTTCATCAGCATCTACAAGCCACAACACTTTCACTAAAGGTTCATATGCCTTTAATATGTTCTCTACTTTGGCCCAAAATTTATTATCCCTCATTAGAATTGGGATGTCAAACTCCGGACCACGTGTTGCTTTGCCCCATTTTGAACGAAGCCATTCTTCTGATGAAAAAATTTGAATTAGCTCCGTTCTCCAACGTACTAGGCTTTCCATAGCAATAAAATGGGTAGCAAATCTGGTGGATGCGGGACGCACTAAGGCATGATTGTTTGTGAATCTCTTCATCAAGCTTAAGACCCATGAATGGTCGTATATGAACCTTGTAATGCCTCTACATGACTTGATTGCAGTGGCCACATTCTTCTTCTTTCCAATATCCTCCATTATAAGGTCAATGCAGTGTGCTGCACATGGGGTCCAAAATAAATGTGTCCTCTTTTCCATTAAAAGTTGACCAGCCTTCTTAAAATTAGCTCCATTGTCTGTCACAATCTGGACAATGTTATCCTCTCCAACACTTTCTAAAACTTTATCCATAAGCCTATAAATATAATTTGCTGTCCGTTTCTCTTCAGATGCATCAACGGACTTCACAAAGACGGTCCTAGTGACATTATACACCAAAAAGTTAATTAATTGTGTTTGGGTGCCGCTTGTCCACCCGTCACACATAATAATGACTCCAGTTTGCCCCCACATGAGCCTAAACATCTCTACCCAAGCCTTTGTTTCTTTATACTCTTCTTTAAGGTACTTGGTGCCCACATCATACACGGATGGCGACGTAATACCCCGCCCAGCTTGAACCGCAACATCAAGAACTGTCTGAAAGTAAGGAGAATCAATTGCGGTAGGGGGTATATTCTTATGAATTAGCCATTTTGCTATAGCTTTGGCTAATCTATCTCTTGTAGCCTTCATGACACCCTTGACAACATTAGAGATTTTTTGTTGCT
Source organism: Sextonia rubra (assembly GCA_037013555.1). Classification (NCBI taxonomy): domain Eukaryota; kingdom Viridiplantae; phylum Streptophyta; class Magnoliopsida; order Laurales; family Lauraceae; genus Sextonia; species Sextonia rubra. The sequence continues at coordinate 15,408,309 of JASUAD010000014.1, read as the reverse complement.
TAGCTGCCTCCGATCTATGTGCGAAAGGATCAACAAAACTAACCCCTCTTCCAGTTTGTGTAGGTGTAGCCATCCGAGTAGAAATAATCTCTATATCATCATCCCGCTGTCGGGTGCTAAATGCTCTACGCAATTTACCCGCAATGCCTTTGCCCTTGCTTGTTGCACCAGATGAGCCACCTTCATCATAGTTTCTACACTGGCTATAGGCTCGACGCTCTGCTTCTTCTTGGCACGACAAAAGGGACTCTCGGAGTGCAGCCATCATTTCTGGGTCATCAAACTCATCATCAGAAGCAGGACCAAGACCTTTATCCCCAAATACATCATGGTGTGCTGCATCAACACCCTGCTGCTTCTTCTCTTTAATTTGTACTTTTCTCTGTTTTATTTGATTCAATAAATTTTTCATTTGCTCCCTAACTTCTTTGGACACTTCAGGACACCCTGCAACATTGCCTTGCAAATGGGCCAAATGTTGTTTAAATTTTGTAATGCCCCCATAGGTCACTTTGTGACAAACTTGCACTTAATCTTCAATCGATTGTTTTCAATTGCCTCACCATAGCTCCATGCAAGATCTATCTCACGCGGCAGTTTTTCACGTCACAATACCTAAACAAGATTTAAAAGTAATAGGTTAAAATTTAAATAAATTTCAAAAACATGAAAAAATTAGAATAACACGCATCTACGTGGGTGGGAATTGGGATTGATATATAGGAAACATAAATATAACATTTGGGGACTATTTTCAAACCATTTGATTCAGTTTACTTTTATACAAAAATATTTTTTTAAAAAAAATACAAAAATCCGAAAATAAAAAATATGAAAAAATTAAAAGAACACAAAAATATGTAGGATTGATCTATGGGAAACATAGAACTAATATTTAGTGACCATTTTCAACCCATTTGATTCAGTTTACTTTTATAAAAAAAATATTTTTTAAAAAAATACAAAAATCCGAAAATAAAAAATATGAAAAAATTAGAGGGACACAAAAATATATGGGATTGAACTATGGGAAGCATAGATCTAACATTTAGGGACCACTTTCAACCCATTTGATTGAGTTTGCTTCTATAAAAAAATATTTTTAAAAAAAATACAAAAATCCGAAAATAAAAAATATGAAAAGTTAGAAGAACACAAAAATATGTGGGATTGATCTATGGGAAGCATAGATCTAACATTTAGGGACCACTTTCAACCCATTTGATTGAGTTTGCTTCTATAAAAAAATATTTTTAAAAAAAATACAAAAATCCGAAAATAAAAAATATGAAAAAATTAGAAGAACACAAAAATATGTGGGATTGATCTATGGGAAGCATAGATCTAACATTTAGGGACCACTTTCAACGCATTTGATTGAATTTGCTTCTATAAAAAAATATTTTTTAAAAAAAATACAAAAATCCAAAAATAAAATATATGAAAAAATTAGAAGAACACAAAAATATGTGGGATTGATCTATGGAAAGCATAGATCTAACAATTAGGGACCACTTTCAACCCATTTGATTGGTTTTCCATTAACAAAATAGATTTTTTTTTAAATAATAAAATAATCCGAAAATAAAATTCAAAAAAAAAAAAACTAAGAAAGTGATAAAAAAAGAGGGGCTTGATCAAAGAGGAACATGGATCTAACAAGAACAACTCATTTTCAAGTGATTCATAGAAGAAAAGAGAAATAATCACAAAGTAGAAAAAAAAATGCTTCAAAACTCACCTTTTTTTATGTTGATGCTTGAATCTTAAATGCCACCTTAATCCTTAGATGTTTTTGACGTTTTTGTTGATGATTTTGATATTTTTTTGAGATGATTTGAAAAATGAAGGCAAGGAAAGGGGCTTGGAGCTGTGAAGAGGGGAGAAAAGAGGGAAGAAGATAACTGTTGAAAAGGAAAGTGGGTTGAAAAATCGGCAGGGGGGTTTATAGGCTGATACACGTGTGCGGCGCTTTTTTAAAAAAAGCGTAGCACCTAGTGGCGCTACGCCCGATTTATCGGCCGATACACTTCGTATCGGCCGATATTTATATCCATGACATAACCAACTCACCCCAACCTCTCCTAAGCATTTCCATACCTCTATCGAAATACCATCTGAGCCTGTTGTCTTTCCTATCTTTATTCACTTCAATGTTTCCTTCACTTCCACCCCTCTAATTCTACGGAAAAAAGTATGCTCTAGTGATGAAGTATCCTCCTTAACTCTTGTATTACTCAAATGTTCTTCATTTAGAAGTTTGCTAAAATATTCCTTCCACCTTTCTTTAATATCGTTATTCTTCACCAGAATATTTTCCTCATTATCATTGATACATTGGACATGATCTAAGTTCCTACTTTTCTTTTCTCTTAGTTTTGCGGAGCTTAAAAATATCCTTTTCTCCTTCTCTTATTCCCAACATATTATAGAGGTCATCGTATGCTTTGAACTTTGCACTACTTACTACTTTCTTTGCCTTCTTATATAGCTCAAAATTTTTCATACTCTTAGTCCCCTGCCAAACTTTGTAACAATGTCTTTTTTGTCGAATAACTTCCTGAACCTCCACACTCTACCACCATATTTCTTTATTAATATGTCTCTTTCCTTTTGATTCTCCAAGTACCTCTTATGCAACATTCCTAATGCAATCAGTCATTTGATTCCAGATTACTGTAGTTTCTCCTTCAATATTCCATTCTCCCTTCTCAATCATTTTGTCCTTAAATATATTTGCTCTTTCCCCGTCAAATCTCTCCACCTTGTTTTAGGGTCCATTTTACTTACTACCGCTCTCTTTCTATTTCTAATGCAAATATCTAAAACTCCGAGCCCATGTTGCGTAGTCAAACTTTCTCTTGGGATAATCTTGCAATTTTTACAAGCTAATCGGTCCTGTTTTCTAACTAAAAAAAGCTTATCTGACTCATATTACTCCCACTTTTATAGGTAATTAAATGCTCATCTCTCTTTTTAAAGTAAGTATTTGCTACTACAAGATCAAATGCCACTGCAAAGTCCAATATAGTTTCTAAATTTATTCTTTTCTCCAAATCCTTGCCCTCCATGCACTCTCTCATATCCTTTATTATCTCTTCCTATATGCCCGTTTAAATCCTCTCCAAGGAAAATCTTATCATTATTTGAGATTTCTCGCATTAAATCATCCATCTCTTCCCAAAATTGTCTTTTCACACTTTCCTCTAGTCTTACTTGGGGAGCATATGCACTGATGATATGAATTATGCCTTCCTCTAGCACTAGTTTAATTGTTATAATTCTATCACCAAACCTCTTTACCCCCATAATTTTCTCTTTCAAATCCTTATCTACAACTATACCCACTCCATTTCTTGTATTACTCTTTCCTACATAAAAAAGTTTATACTCATCCGTAAGCTCCTTAGCTTTATTTCCTTTTCACCTTGTCTCCTGTATACAAGCCACACTAATTCCTTTTTTTTTTCATTACCTCAACTAACTCCATGCTCTTGCCGTCAAGGTTCCTATATTCCAAGTAGCAAGTCTAATTTTCCTATTCCTCCTCTTCTTCTCATGGACTAACTTCTTTAACTGCATTAGCCCAAAGTCATGTGGTCGCCCTTGCACACTTTTCACTGCAGCCGGGCGACGCTGCAATGCGTCGCTTAAAGCGGGGAACGCCCTAACTTTATCGTGAAATATCATTTTCTCAGAATTCATGTTTGGATTGTGACAAAGTTTTACGCTGGCTGTCAACCTACCTAACGCAACCCTCCTCCTTTACCCAAGCTTGGGACCGGCAGCAAAAACTGACGGAGTGACAAGACTTCATCTAGGCTTCGGATCTTTGAGAAAAAAACTATTGAGAACTGCCACAATACATTTTTGGCCGCGTGCTAAGACTTCATCTAGGCTTCAGATCTTTTAGTAGTCTGAAAGCCAGGCTATGTTGGAATGGATCTTGAAACTATCCAAAGGGATTTGGTCGGGTTCTTGTTCTTTGTTATGTGAATGGGAAGACAGATGTTTTAAGTAACAGAAATAATCTACCCTTAATCATTAGCCTTGTTGAATTTATTGTGAGAAGTCAATACAAATTCTGTAAATCATCAACTCTTGGATAAAGCATTGGCCATCCATGAGGAGGTAGCCCTTGCTTGGCAAAGATTGTCAATACATTATAAGTTCAAGGTTGATACATTTTCGTATTGGAATAAAATTGTTGCTACAAAGTAATCTTCACCTTGAAAAAGGATTCATGCTCCTTTAATGCAAGACTTCAATTTTTGCATAATCAAATATATCTTTTAACCACATTGATTGATGATAAACCACTTATGGCATTAATTCCTTTCCATTTGATTCTTATGTATTCAATGCAGACAAACAAGTTGTAGTTCAACTAGCTAGCATTTGATTACTCCTAAGGTTATTCATGTATTATCCCGGCCACCTCTATCAAACCTATGAGTCAACCCAAATTCAGCACTGAAAGCTATACTTGACATAGGCATGTGGTCTAACTTGGGCATGAGCAACCCAAGTGGCTACAATAAAGATGTAGGGGTGAAGAATTATAGAACTTACAAATATTGTAATGTTAAAATGTCATAGTTGAAATTGTATTATTATTTTAATTTGGCAATTAATGTTTCAAGGCCGTTTTGATCCCTACATGGGTGGTGAGAATCAGAGAACTTCCTAAATGCTCAAAATAGGAAGAGTATGAAACTAAAGCTTATTAAAACAATAAATTACTCTTTTCAATATCATCAACTACATATCATATCATATCTCTCGTGCATAACCTTTATTTAACTGTGCTTTTGTTTTTTATTGATTGTTAATGTTGTGTATTGTATAATTTGAATTTTTATTATATCCAGATGAGTTCCAACTTACCAAATAAAGAAGAATAACTACTATTTGAAAAAGAACATCACATTTCATAGGCAGTCTAGAATGGAGAGGTGCGTGTCCAATTTTAAATTGAAATTTATTTTTCAATTTGTGAGTTTTACATTAAATGACATTTATACTTATTTTGGTTATCATTGAGGGTGATCAACAGTAATCTTTGATTATGTAGATTACTTAGCAGAGTGGTAATTTCACTTCTTTTAATTGAAAAAGTCCAAAAATTAGAGAAGGTGTCCGTGGAGAATGTTCCTTTACAAGAGAATTCGTATGATTGTGGATTCTTTGTAATGGCATATGTAGACCACGCCGTCCTCAATCGCAAGGTTGAACTCACTCAGCGGGACATGATGTGTTATAGATACAAACTACTAGTCCAACAATTTGGCAGGCAAAGAGTTGTATGAGATAAGGATTTAATATGCGACGAATTGATGGTTGGAAATGTTGATAGTTATTTTTTAAATGTTGATGTAAGTTTTTATGTGAATTTTGATAATGTATGTAAATTTTATGGATGTTGTTCCCAATTGTAAATAGTTTAATTCTTATGTAGATGGGTGTCTTTGGTGGATGTATGGATCTTTGATGAATGTATGTATGCAAGGGATATTTGATGGTTGGTGGTTGAATAGATGTCTTTGATGGTTCTATAGACGCTAAGTTGTCATGATGAAGTTCATTTTTGTTTATGGCAACAGATTATTTGTTGCCATCAAACTAATACATTAACTGGATATTGAAACTATATAACTGAACATTTGAGTTAACATCATCGTTTAAAATCGCAGTATCGGTCGTGGTATCAGCGAACCCCAAAAACCGATACTGTCGCGGTATCAGTCGCAGTTCGCGGTCCATCGCAGTCGTCGCGGTGTAAATTTATTTTTAACCCCAAAAAATTTTAAAAAAATAACCAAAAAATTCAGAATATTATAAAATGTTGGAAAACAATGTTTTTTTTCATTAGTAACAACTATAAAGTAAAATATCGGTCCTCCTAAGTTATAGGATCCTGTATTGCTATAGGATTTTTAAAAACTTATTATGTGAAGTTTAGCTCAACTCTAATTTAACTCTAATTTGTCGAGTCCTATTTAATAAGGGGCATATATTTTGAATAATTTTATGGAGCAACCTTTCAGTGAAAACTCTCACCCTGATACGTGTATTTTAAAATTTTATTTTAATTTGAATTTTCTCGGATAAATAGTTCAGTAGAGATCTAATGCCCTCATTTCTTTATGACATAAATTGTGGCCTAGCTAATTGTTGTGTTCCACTTACCCATTTAGAAAAAAAATGCCCCAAATGAATATAAGATAGTGTAGTACTTCACTATGGGTTAGTTTTTTAAAAAGTGGGCCAAAGCCCAAAAATTACATGGTAGTAGACTCACACCATTATATGAAATGGTCAAAACCATAAAAAGGGCATTCTATCTCCCATTTTCCAATTCCAGACCGTAGACACGATGGGAAGTTGGCGACAGAGGCAAAAACACACTGGAAACAGAGGAGGCCAAGGAGAGAAGAAAGAGAGGGAAGAAGAGAAGAAAAATAAAGAAAAAAGATGAGGAGAAGAAGAGGTAGAGGGTGGTTGGTGTGGATGCACTTGGGGCAAGACCAGAAGTGGTTGCAACTGTGGCTGATGGTAGTTGTTGCGGCACCGCCGCCAGGCTATATTTGGTAGCGGTTGTAATAATGCCATGTAATGGAGTTGAGGCTCTCTTTATTCTCCCTTTTTCTGCAGGGATCCACTCTTCCTCTCCCTTTCTCCCTTTTTTTTATTTTTTTTATGAGTTTTGTTCGTATTGGTTGTTACGATCGATATTTTGAAAATATCAGCCGTGACCACCAATATTTAACTGGTTTTTTTGTGATATGGGCTGATACGATACCGATACCAGTATCTCATTAAAATATCATTGCGGTTCAGGCCAATACCGGTACGTATCGGCCGATATTTTAAACAATGGTTGACATCAACAAATAATTTGTCGATGTCAACAAAAACTGATACATTAACTAGGCATTGAAACTGTATAAGTAAACGTTTGTGTTGATGTCAACGAATTATTTGTTGACAGCAACAAAGAATTGATTTAAGGTTAGGAGAGGAAAAGAAATACATGGTTTCATCGAATCTACCTGAAAATAATAAGTTATGATGTTGGGTAGGGTAGGATCAACTACCCACTATGTTTCCCTCCCTCCTCTCTTCGTTTCTTCCTTTTCCCACAAATGTCGATTTTTGCCTTTTTAAGGTTACGTTGACATCAACTAAAAGAGGGGCCAAATGGGAATGAAAAAGAAAAAATGGGTGGGAGGTCCTCAGTCAATAATATGAAAATTTGGGGTTCTCAATTGTGGTAACCATGATTAGTGGGATTTTTTTAGTAAACCTCCCTTTATATAATTTTATATTCTTTCACTTCTTTAATTTAGTTTCTTATTTTAGGTCCCACTGTAGTTAGAAATGCTTGAACTAGTGTAATATCCCAGACCGTTATGTAAGGGCTAGGATATCTAGCAATAATGCATATATTTATTCCATGATCTTCTTGATTTTTAATTTGGAATATTAAATTTTTCTTATATATATTATAGAGATTTATTAATTTCTAAGAATATTATAATTATGTCATTGAATTATATTATTTAAGTCAATATTCCTATGTTCCCACAACAATTGGGCTATATACAAGTAATGAAAGTATGATTTTTCCAGTAGGTACCACCCCAGGTTGGGCCCCTGTGGCTTGACCCATATTTTACAGTTTTGGACATAGTGGGACGGACCTCTTTTGTCATTCAAGAGTGAAGTAGGACATAGTTGAATAGGTTATGGCAGGACCCACTAGAAAGAGAGTTCATTAATAGTTGTAGTAGGAGCCAAGACATGGCTTGGAGAATTCAGCCCAAGCCAATTAGGGCCCTGAATGAATTCCAAGGAGGCTTAATAGAGGCACAGAATTCTAGAGAAAGCCTTAAGCCTTGGCCAACACATGTGAGTGTGTACGTATATATATAGGAAAATAATCCTATAAGAACTAGTTCTCACCACCGTTTTGTGAGAAGTCTAGGTGAGGGCTCGTCTATCACCCACATGGACCCCACTGATAGTCACACGCCCCAAGTTTCGGTCAAATCCAAATTTATTAGACCGTTGGATCGACTATGCACTAATCCGAATGGACTAAATATGTAGGTCACGAAGAAAGGGACTACGGACATGTTATTGGAGCCAAACTTGATATTTTGGTGGCCCCACATAGATATTTCCATCCTCCCTAGTCTCATCACCAAATGAGACCCACAAGTGAGTCCCATAAAAAGTTTTCACAGTAGATGTGTGATAACACTTCTCATAAGATTAAATTCTATATGTATATATATAGGGAAATGATCCAATGAGGATGGTCCTCACGATCTGCACAGACCATTTCCCGTAGTGGGGCCCACTATGTGGCCCATTTGGTCCATCTAAAAGGACCACACACACAAACCCCCTGAATTGCACACGTCCACCGATTTTCAGCCCCATCCAATTTGACTGGACGGACTGCACAAAGACACACATATATATGTATATATAAAGTCCAATCGGATGAATGCACTCGATCCAATGGTCTAGTCAAATCGGATGGGGCCTAAAATCGATGGACATGTGCAATTCAGGGGGGTCGTGTGTGTGGTACATTTGGTTGGACCAAATGGACCACATAGTGGGCCCCGGTATGGGAAACATTCCGTGCAGGCTGTAAGGACCATCTTCACCCTTGCTCTACCCACATCTACAATATACAAATGAGAAAAATAGAACGAGTAAATGGAAAGAGCCCTAATTTTAGTTTTGTGTGGGTAATTGATAAAAGAAAAAGGGATTCGTAAAGGAGATGAAGGACAGCAACCACGTGACGCGTAGCAGATGACCTATTCAAGACAACAGGTTGAGAGAGCGACTACTGGGTATACCACGTGAGTAGTTGTTCTAAGTAGAAGACCATAGAACTTGGAAAATCAAGTAATAGTTATGCTATAAACCTTATGAAAGGTATTTGATGATTGTGAGTATGAATTATGATGATCAAGATCTAAGGAACGAGAAGGGAATGACCAATTGATGGGAACCATGGAGATCAACAACCATGTGGGAGGAGACCCACCATGGCCAAACCCTATTTGGCCAGAGCGATGGTCGCTGACCACGCCTAACAGTCAAGCCATTACGGTGAAACCCTACATGGGCTTGGTTCGTCATGGCTGAAACCCATAAGTGAGCCTCGAGGCTTGGCCGAACCCCATGGGTGGGATTTAGGGCTGGCTGAACTTGAGGGAGGAAACTTGGGATTTTTGTTGTGTTGATGTTTGAAATTGTGTGTTTTAGAAACCCTAGTGTCATACTCAATCTGGAATTAGGGTTTCAATGATTGATTGGAAAGAGGGTTTGACTGAAGAAGATGAATTGATATCCATACATGAACTGAATTTGGGTTTTACCATAAGTTTAATGCATTGATTGAAACTGTTTTATCATTCTTAAACCATTATTACTCTCTTTGATGCATATGATTATATGATTAATAATGAATAACTGAATCAAGATCTGATTTCAGATTTTACTATGTAATTTGGAAACCCTGGATTGGGTTGGTTATGCTTAACAGTGAATGAATTCTGAATTTATTTGTTATGACTGAACTCTAATGTTGAAACATGTGAAATCTGAATTTAATTGACAAGAGCAATGTCACATGCTTGAGTATAAATTCCGAATCAGATTGGGACGTAGCTTAACTTAGTGCATGTGGGACTGGTCATGTGGGAAGAAAAGATCGATGATACATTTTTTCTCACTTGTTATGACAAGGACATAGTTTCTAATGAACATTATGGAATGATCCTATGTGAAACCTATATATTGAAATTGAGGAACCAATGCTGCTAGCACTGGATTGAGATTTTGAGACAAGAATCATGATGGATGACAAGTCATAATAGGCAACAATCACAATGGTCAGGCAAGCCACATTGTTGATGAAGAACAAGGACTTTCCTTGTGGAAATATGAGATACACAGACATTACTCTCATAATGGGAGGGTCCGGTTGATTGAATTTTCCTGTAGGGGAAAGCCATAAGAACCTTAGAACTCCCATTTGAGGGTTTATAAATTGGCCAGTGCAATGATGTAAATAGGGACTTCCTACAGAAGATATAATTAAGAATGACATAAGATACTCTCATGACTGAACCCCATCAATTTCATGTTCAATTTGCTTTCTGGATATCCATATGATTAATGATATGAATTTTAGATATATATACATTTAATTTCTCGATTTAGAAATTCTATTCGCCAATTGTACGAAAACTAGTTTGCCCCACTCCAAGTAACATGAATGAAGATGAGCATATGATGAACAAGATGATGTATGCTTTTGGCTTGTGCAATCTTAGGGCAAAAGATAGTATGAAAAATACAAGAACTAGATACATAATATTTAATGGTTGTGAACAATAAAGGTTTTTTCTTCTTTGGCATTACTTTTCTTTATAATTTCAAGATTTATTAATTTATGCCCAAGAAACTGAATTGTTTATTTAACTATTGCATATGGGCAAAATGAAGAATCATAGTTGCAACATGGAATTCGAAGGGCCCCCAATTCTGGGTCGTTACTGGAAGTAGGAATTACCAATTAAGACTTATAAGGGACAATTAACTCACAAACCAGAGCACACATCAATGATGATGATGATGTCAATGACAAATCAAAATAGAAAGTGATAATATTCTGAAACTGTCGGCCTAAATATGTAGGAAGGTCATGAAATCAAAATGCATGAAACATTATCAGAAATCAGATCTCAAAAACAAGATTATGCTTTGAAATAGATCAGGTTTGCAAGTTCCATTTCAAAATAGATGTTAATCGATCTAGAGACATCTGAATGTTATTCAGGTCAAATATTTATCCAAAAAACTACCTTTCGAGAGGCCACGAAAAAGAGGAAGGAAAAAATTCGGTGCTTTGGATTCTTTATTTAGGGAATCTAGTGCCTGTCCAAAATAAAATAGAAGTCACCAAACCTATAACCAAAATCAGAACATGGCAAAAGGACCAATACTGAATAGGATAGTTACCAAAATGAAGCATGAAATACACAGGTATCTATACAACATGCAATCAGTTCTTTGAAACCAGAGTATGCATCATTCAAGCAATTAAGTAAAGATCAAACAAGAAAAAAACCTTCATATGATGTAGAGAGTCAATTATCTAAGATGGAAGAAACGCAAGAGAAAACAAACCAAGAAGAATGCGCATAAATGGTTAAAATTCAAGTCTTATCAGTAATAAAAATCAAGCCTTACATTCAAGAATAAATAAATAAATAAATAATTCAAATATTACATGAAGAAAGAGGACTGATACTCTTAAGGCAAAGCACAATGCACCAAAAGACTCATTGAAAATGTTTTTTTTTTTTCGAATGGTAACTTTCGTTAGAGGAATGAAAAGAAAAACCAGTACAAAAGCTTCCTACTGATTAGCAAAAACACAAAAATGACAAAACAGAAAAACAACAAAAAAAAAAAAAAGAAAAAAACTTGAAGCTCCAGGAAGACCACAGCTCAAACAACAGGCATAATGATCATGAAAAGGCGATTTCCTTCCAATTAATCATAATTTGCTCAACCGTGTAATCTTTGAAGATAGGATTCAGTTTCACCCATTGAGCGACTGAGAATCTAACTTTTCCACACAGCACCTCTTCCTTTGCTTTATTTCTTTCAAAACATCTTGCATTCCTTTCCTTCTAGATGTGCCATATAACTGAGAAAAAGACCACCTTCCACATCTCCCTTCCTTTCAAAGATCCACATAATTTGCTTTATTTCCTCTCATTGAAAGTGGTATTCATTGTAGACATATCAAGTCTTTTAACCATACTGAGCAATCAACGAAAAGGATTTATTGTAAGATGCTTCAAAGTAACATGTAGAGGGGACTCCAATATCATTAACAATATTTAGAACCAACTCTTCTATTGCCATCACTGTAGCAGACACCAACCCAACAAAGGGACCATAAAGGCACATCCATTATCATTATGGCTATGCTTGGCTGTGATAACCTTCCTCCTTAACTCATCATACTCCTGGCCAAACCACCTCCACAACCACTTCATTAGGGATGTCTTGTTAAATCCAGAAATGTACGTCCAACCTCCCTTTCTCTCACGCATAGTTGTCAACATCGTAATGGTTTAGCCACAAACAGGTTCACACTGACCGAACCAGACAGCCCTATTAAAAAAAATTTTAATCCAGATTGCAGTCCATTTCGGCTGATATTTTTTAATTATTATTTCCAAAAAATAAATAAATAAACGAAAAAACTAATGAGAAGGGCTCATTTTGTATAGTTTTTTTGTAAAATATATGCAACGCGCCAACAATATGCAAACTGTAAAATTAATTGCATGTCAGATTATGAGTTGAGATGTGAATCATAAGGCTGTCATTGTGGATACCACGCCCGCTCCCATAGCTCCACCCAGGGATTGATCCTTGGGCGTGCAGATTTACTTCATGTCTGTTGGCCACTAGGCCAGCCTATCTCAATACTGATCAGGTGTGATTAAAATGACACACGATGATGCAACGAATTTTGAAAATCAATTGTACATCCTCTTTTGGTTAAAAAAACATGCAAGCCCCCCTCCCGGATTTTCTCTCCCTTTTTCACTATGTCACTTCCCCAACTCAATATTATCCTCTCTCTCTCTCTCTCTCTCTCTCTCTCTCTCTCTCTCTCTCTCTCTCCCCCTACCTCCCTCCCTCGCACAAAGACCAACAAACTCCATCACATGCAACGAGCCTCAGCAACCCAGCAGAAGAAATCATTGGCACTGTAGAACAGGACCCATGCTTTGAGATTCACAGAAGCCATTGAAGAGGTTTTCTCTTTTTTTTTTTTTCCTTTTTTTTTTTTTTTGTGATCAGATTCTCTCAATCAGAAGAACACCCTTTTTGGGATTTTATGGAATTTCTAAGCTACAAGTCAATGGCTTTACTTCTTTGATTCTTCTTTATTTGTTTCTTTCGAGAGTCTTAAAGAAGAAATAAAAAACACAACCCAAGAAAAAGAGCCAACTGGAGGGTTGGCTCTCTCGAATAAGCAAAAAAGAGAAAGATCGGCCCCTTCACCAAGAAAACAAAGCGGTGCAGAGGTTGGAAGAATGGAGAGAAAGAACCAGGCAACTGAAATTCTGATAGGTCCAAAGATGATATCATGCATGCCAAATGCGCCCAATTAATTATTTTTGGCTTCTTATCAGCTCATTCAATCTGTGTCACATGTCATGTTACTAAGTTCAGTCCTAATTTGATTTAGGATTCATTTTGTACAATCTTTGCTCTCAATCTTTCAGTTAGACTTGTGAGGCTTATGTATGTAGAAGAATAGAAAGCAAAAGTTCATCAGGCCCCTAAATACTCCAGGTAAGGGATCTAAAGGAATTCAGTCAATTCTGTATAGCTGTAGTGTATTCTGATTCACATTGATAGTCTTTATATTCTTTCCTTGTTTGTTATATTTAGATATCAATCACTGTAATCCCAGCCCTGCATTAAGGCAACTATACATGTTAAATAGTATGGTCGATGCCCATCAAAGGGACAACAGTTTTCCAAATTCTCTGTGCATGCTGCTCTTCTTCTCCTTCTTCTCTCCTCCTCTTAACGTAAGGATCTATAGATTGGTATCAAAGACACATGTCACATTCTCCTTTGAATACTACCTGTCATATATAACACAGATCACATTCTCTGTCTCTTCCTTCCTTGCATCACGGGCTTCAAGGCTTCTACCACATCAAGCATTTCAGCAGCTCCTTACATCCCATCTCAACAATCAGATCTCGAGTTCAAAACAAGGAGAACAGTTGTGGTCTCTTCCTCTGCAACTCTCAAGGAATCTGATTGTCTGATCAAGAAGTGGGTCCCACCTCAGATTGTGTGATTATCAGTTTTTCTGCACCAAAATAGTCGTCCATTTATTCTAGGAATTCTCCATATCTTTCTAGAATTTTCTCATCACAACAAGTCAGTGCTTTCCTCCTTCTTGGGTTTGACAGTTTTTACATGAACTGTCTTTAATTTTCTCATCTAATTCATATCAAACCATTGGATATGAGAAATTCCTTTTTCATAAGCTATGAAATTATGCACTTAATCTAACTTGGAAGGCTGATTGAAGCATAGAACACCAAACAGCATGATAATCCCCCTCCAACTCACAGTTTTTTGGATGCCCAAAACACACATTTTTCTGTATTTTTCTATTTTTCAACAGAAATTCACATTTTCTATTTGAGACCTTATTCCTCTTTGGCCTAATTCATATCCCTGTCTCAAATGGAAAAGATTGACATTATTCCTATTAAATTTAATGGGACAAATTACCAATCCTAGTCCTTCCATCTTAAGAATTTTATTGAAGGACAAGGTATAATCGGGTATTTGGATGGAACCACTTCCAAACCTACTGCAAGAACGACTACCACATCAAATACTCCAATTATAGATGATAAGGCCCTAGCTATTTGGAACCAACACAATACCAAAGTAATAACTTGGATCCTAAATTTAGTCGATCCCTTCTTTTCAATGGCAACTCAAGCCTTTACCAAGGCTTCTGACATGTGAGTCCATATGAAGAAAATATATGATCAGCAGAACAAGGCCCGTAGATTTCACCTGGATACAAAGTTATCCAAATATAATGTTGCTAGATTGACAAATCTATTCAACAATACTACAATGGCTTTCTTACTCTATTGACTGAGAGGGATCAAATGCTCCTCCAATCTATATCAGAGTTTCTTCCACAAGCCATTGAATTATAGGAGGAACAACATGTCAGTCAATTTCTAATGAATTTTCGCTCGAAATTTGAACTTGTACAAGCTGTGCTTAAAAATCATGAGATCTTTTTTGATCTGGACACGTGTCCAGGAGGTTCTCTATGAAGAAACTCGCTTATCATCTACTCATTCTCTTCTTACAGAACCAAAAGCACTCCTGATAGCTCCATCTTCATCATCTACTGGAGAAATGGTCATGTTCACTACTCATGGTCAAAAACCAATGTTTTGAGTGTTAAAAGTATGGGCATGTGGCTCGCAACTGTAAGAGAAAATTGTTTTGCAACTACTATAAAATGGATGGTTATACAATTTCCACTTGCACATGAAAGCCTGAAAAGAAATAGCACAAATTCCAAAGCATGGCAATACTGCACTTCAGGCTCAGAATACTATTCCAGCGGATCTGGCAACTTCCTCGACACTACCACTATCACAATGACAACTCAGATTTAGGATTTGATCAATTCCTCAGTGGCATCTATGTTTACTTCCATGGGTATTAGTGGCCTATCCTCTTCTTTTGCATTTCCTACATTTCATTTATCCACCACACCATCTCCTTCTTTCATCCCCACCACATGGTTCCTAGACTCAGGACTCAGGAGTCTCTAATCATATGACCTCTATGGCACAACATTTGCACAACCAACTACCCTATAATGGACACGATTCCATCACCACCGTAAATGGTGATCAATTGTCTATCTCTAGTATTGGAACTATCTCCATTGGAACTCTCACCCTGCAAAATGTTTATTTTGTCCCAAATTTGGCTGCAAATCTCATTTCAATTGGTCAACTTATTAATTATGGTTATTTAGTTAACTTCTCTCCATCTAGTTGTGTCATACAGGAATGGCAAACTAGGAAAGTGATTGGGATGGGGAGTAAGCATAGCAGGCTATTCCTTTTCGACATTGGATAAACATCGTTATTTGAATCCTATATAAGTCTTTTCAATAATGTGTAGACCATTTATCATAAACACCTTGGTCATTTAAATAATGCAAATTTGTTATCTTTGTTTAAACTTGGATGTATGGTTAAATATATTTCTAGTTCCCGGGCTTCTAATTTTGCAAAATCTAAATGTGAATCATGCTATTTGAGTAAAAGTCATATCTTACCTTTTCCTATTCATTATTCATGTAACACTGCTCCTTTTGATGTTATTCACATAGATGTATGGGGGATTGCTCCTCATTTGAATAGACTTGGCTGCAAATATTATATCACCTTTATAAATGATCACTGTCAGTACACATGGATATATTTTTTAAAATCGAAATCTGAAATATTTTCCCATTTTGTCCTACTGCTACATTTCCTAAAGCAGACTTCAAATTTTGTTTCGCTAGATTTTGTTGTTGATAGTTTGTGTGATGACAAACACCCCCCCCCCCCCCCCCCCCCAACCCAATGCAATCTAGGCCCCACCATCAGTCCCTCTTTAAATTAGATTAGGATTATATAATTTTTATTAGTAGATTTCTAATTGCATTGCTACTAGGGAAGTTTCTATTAATAGCTTAGGGGCATTAAGATTGATTTTACTATAAATATAGCATTATAGAGAAGAGATTATCAGACTTGATTGATTAATAAAATTAGGTTTCATCCCTGAGAGGTGTGTCCTCGTGTGGACGATTCGAAGTGTCTTTGGACACATGCTTCGGCAACCCTATGCAAGCCCTAACCCTAGAGCCTGCATCAATTTGGTATCAGAGCCAATCCTAGATAGATTGGTGTGTTACCCCTATACTCCCATCCCTGCTCACCAACGGCACCAGCAACAAACCCCAAATCAACAGCCCAACAACCCCATCCCGAATCTCCTTCCCTCTCTGCATCCTTCTTCCACAAACAACCCAAACCCAAGAACCCAGTTTGCCCCTATCTACCCCATCACGATCCTTCCACCATTCGTTCATCACCCCAACCACAGCGGCCACCCCCTCCTAAAACTCCTTCCTGACCAAATCTCACCAATTCGACCCATCACCACCCTTAGCCATCCACCCCAAGAGTCAACCTCTTCAATTCGAAACCAGCAGAGAAAACATATATCCGTCCCAAAACCCCAACCAGTGAAAAAAAAAATTCCCAAATCCCTTCTCTGTCGAGTGAAAATAAAATAATAAAAAAAAAAGAGATGCATCAGGACGAGGAAGAAGAAGAAAAGAGAGCATACCTGGTAGCTTCGTCGCATGACTGCCACCGTCACCGCTGCAACGTCGCTGCCTATTGTCATCGCAATCTTCCTCGCAGAGACGAAAAACAACCATTCCTGCCTTCATCATTGACTGCCAACCACTTCCATCGCTGCAAGTGTTCACCATTCCTCGCCATCGCCAGTCAAGGTTGCACTAGCTGAAGGACGACATCAATGACGCTGCAAGAAAAGAAATAGGGTTTCACCTTCTTTTTTTGTCTTAAGGGCGCTGGTCTTGAGGAGATGCAGACATACGTGTTTCTGCCATCTTCATTATTGGGCCGGTATCAGTTTGGGCTTGCAACAATCAGTTTGGTCCATTCTAACCCATAGAAGATAGCCCCTCCATTTGTTGAATCAAAGGCACTATTGCGCCTAATCTCAACATACTAAGCTTAGCCATCAGAATTTATTTTGCAATATCAAGTTCATTTGCAATTAGATTTTCAAACCACCTTCAACAATGTGTTCGTAATGAGCAGATCTACATCTCAAGTCAGTCAAATTTAAATTTTGAAATTAAAAAAAATGCCACCTAAGAAGCAAGTGGAAGTTGAATCTTCATCTTCTTCAATTGAAGATTTAGTTGGTGCCATTAGAGAATTATCTACAAAAGTTGATGGCATACAAACTACCCTGCAACAATTGAAACTAGGGTGACAACTTTAAAAACTAATCAGCATGTAAATCCCAATTGTGATGATGATGCAAATATTCGGAATCCACGCTATCCACCAGTCAATAACCCTGATCGAGATTTAGGGATTAAACTCGCAATTCCCAAATATGATGAAAAATTGCAGCCCACTGAATTCATGAATTGGTTAGTGTGTGTGAAAACTATTTTTGCACACAAACCAATGACTGAACAACAAAAAGTCACACTAATTGCCACTAGATTCTGTAATTATGCTGCAACTTGGTATGCTGCATTGCAAAGAAAACGGAGGAATCAAAACATGGACCCTGTTGAAACATGAACTAAGATGAAGAATAATTTGAAGCAAAAATTCCTCCCTGTCTACTATGCAAGAGATCTATATTCTAACTTTCAAAACTTAAAGCAAAGGTCCAAGACAGTTGTTGATTATTATGAGGAATCTCTGACTCTGCAAGCTCGTTGTGGCTTGAATGAAGATGTTGATGTGGTTGTTAATAGATTTTTCAATGGATTGAGATTAGACATTCAGCATATCCTTGCCTTCCAACATTTTGATAATGTTGATGAACTTATCCAACATGCTATCAAAGCTAAGGGAATTGCAAATCATCAAGCACAAAAATCTAAATGGGTTTCACCAAAGAATTCATCTCTACAAGATGCTAACCCCAATGGTTCAAGACAGATTTTTGAAAGGACTGAAGGTCAAAATAGGATGATTTGTTTTCATTGTCAACAGCACAGGCATCGCGCAGTAGAATGTCCAAAGCGAATATATTTGATTAAGATTCAAAGTGCTAATAAAAATATCCCAGATGATACTAAGGGTACTAACACTGATCCCAAGAATATTGACAATGAGGAAATTACTGAAACATAAGTTACCACAAGTGAAGCTTTTAGCGTCATTAAAGAGGCTCCACCAACTATTGAGAATAAATAGTTGAGAAAAAATATCTTCCATTCCGCAGGTACATTTCATTGACAAAATTGCACAATTGTTATTAACGGCAGAAGTTGTAAAAACCCCACCTCCCAAGCTCTTGTTGATCACCTCCAGTTAAAAGTTTATAAGCACAACCGCCCTTATTTTGTCAAATGGCTGATGACTGGTGATCAAGTGCATGTTCGACATACTTGCAAAGTTACTTTTACCATTGGTAAGACTTACAAAGATACAATGTGGTGTGATATGCTACCTATGGATAGTGCTAATATCTTATTGGGCCATCTATGGATGTATGATAAAAATGGAACTCATGGTATGCGCAACAACACCTATACATTCATGCATGGTGGACAGCAGGTTACTCTTCATCCTGAAAACCACAACCACCGAAAACGAATTCCTAGAAAGCTGCCACAAAGGAAGTCTTTCAT
Organism: Sextonia rubra; assembly: GCA_037013555.1. Taxonomy (NCBI): domain Eukaryota; kingdom Viridiplantae; phylum Streptophyta; class Magnoliopsida; order Laurales; family Lauraceae; genus Sextonia; species Sextonia rubra. Next base: position 15,389,213 of record JASUAD010000014.1, on the reverse strand, counting down.
ATTCACCACATTTATAAAGGCAATCCAAGGAAGACTCGAGTTCAAGGACGAACTTTTCTTTCAACCCAGGGAGAATGATGTAGTCTAGGCCCCACAAGCAGTTCTTCTTCAAATTAGATTAGGATTATATTATTTTTATTAGTAGATTTCTAATTACATTGCTATTATGAAAGTTTCTATTAATAGCTTAGGGTTTGTTTAGGCATTAAGTTTGCTTTTACTATATATATGGCATTGTAAAGAAGAGATTCTCAGACTTGATTGATTAATAAACTTTGGATTTCTTCCATACGAGGTGCGTCCTCGTGTGTTGAAGTCTTCGTGACGATTCGAAGTGTCTTTGGACACGTGCTTCGGCACCCCTACGCAAGCCCTAACCGTAGGGCCTGCATCACCCCCCCTGTACTTTTTTTTTTTCAGGCAACACATAACGCAAAAAAGTGTCATAATCAATTTATCAAACAGATGTAACCTACAGGTTGCACTCCAGCAACCTATGATGCCTAGATATGGATACGGAAATAGATACAAATACAATAATTGGGGATACAACTCTCTGTTCCTAGATATCTAGCGCATGAATTTGGGTACAATTATCATAATTTTTTTTCTTTAAACATTTTAACCAAATTATCATCAACCAAACTCAAAGAACCATATGAAATAATAAACAAGGTAGGTAGGATATGATAAAAAAAATTGTACTATAGAAGTGTCAGTGAAAAATTGAGGTGCCATTATCAATCCGGCATGGATACATTAGGCAGGTACAAGTACCTGTGTATCATAGCCAATAAACCCGCTTTAGCTCAACAATGCCAACTGCCGAATGCTGGAGTCGAACAAATAGGAGTCAAAAACTTGTGAAACCTAAGCTACGAAAGTGTGAGTGAACTGCTTTGAACCTCTAAACCAAAGGTATAAAAATAAAATAAAAATGAAATAAAAAATAAATTATGACTACTTTATTAATATAACTAGCATATGTAGTTTGAGCACCTCTCTGAAGCAGAGATTTAAACAACTTGGTGATGCAGTCTTGGCTGGCCCCACAAGTGGTCCCATAAAATCTAATTAAATTAGGACTAGATTATTTTATTAATAGCTTTCTAATTGCTTTATTAGGGAAGTTTCTATTAATAGATTTGGGCTTGCTTCGGCATTAATTCTGCTTTTATTATAAATATAGAGCATTGTAGAGAAGAATTTCTCAAACTTTAATTATTGAATAGATTTGTGGATTTTATCCTGGAGATGCATCCTCGTATGTAAAGTCTTCTTAACGATTCGAAGTGTCTCCATACACGTGCTTCGGCACCCCTATGCAACCCTAACCTAAGGGCCTACATCACTTGGCCAACTTGACTAGGACTCAACGACAACCAAGTTGGGTTGAGCCAGACCTGGCCAAGCACCTTCTTTACTCTCTCGTCTCTCCCCTTCAAATCTCTATCGTTTTCACAACACACCCATCAAAAATGGTCAAGAATCCCCAACTATAAATCTATTTCTTTTTTCACTCCTTCTAAATCCACATTGATACCACACTAATCAAAAACCCTAAACCCTAAATCCGACTATCTAGCCATGTCTTCCACACTAGCTAAATCTATTTCTTTCTCCATTCCTACCTCTTCTGAGTTGCCCCCATTCTCACAAATACCCAAAAACCCATATAGACTTACTCCCCAACCCCTTCAATCTCATCTTCTTCTCCAAATCTCCACCACCCATTTTTAAACCCTAACCAATGAACCATTTTCATAGCCTCTCTCTCTCTCTCTCTCTCTCTCTCTCTCTCCTCTTCTCACTATTTGACTCCACAAAAAAAGCAAAAAAAAAAAAGAAAATAAAAATAAAAACAAAACAAAACAAACTAGACCGAGTCACCTGCGATTCAACCTGCCAAGTCCGAGTCCGGATTTTAATCCCTGCTCTAAAGTGAATCAGTCTTTCCTTGACCCTTTCTTTTTCAAGAATCATCAAGGTCAGCCAAAGAACTCAAATGTCCATTGTTCAATATCTTGGTGATGCAAGATTCGGAGGCCAACCCAGCCAAACCTATATCCTAAATCTTAGGCCCAAAAGAGTGGATTTTTGAAACCTAGGTTGGTCAATCTGGCCCTCTCACCAAAAGGCTTAGCCCAGCCAATCAAAGCCTGCAACATTGAGGGTTTTCTTTCTTATCCCAAAGCCAAGGGTAGGATAGGGCCTCTGGGTTGAGGGATACGTTGTTCAACGTAACTATAGTGTACCATATGTTTATAGGAATCCAGTAGGATTGAATGAATTATAATTTATTGTAATTCCCTAATCAAGGGCAAATGATTGGTGTAGTTTCTCAATGCAAGTGTTAAAAATAGGGATGACCTCTCACAATTAAAGGCACTCAATTCAGTTCAATTTTATTCTATCATACTTTCATGTTGAGTACTTGTTAAGTATCGAAGTTGCCAGTCTCTTGAGCCGACTCTCAGCCAATTGTAAGTGGGCCTTGCATAAGAACATAAGAACCATGTCCTCTTCAAGAAAGGGGATCTCTAAACTTCGACTCTCATCATCTTTGAGAAATGGCAATAGAAGAGAAAGGGCAGAGCAGCTTTCTTTTATTGGCTTTTTGCTCTACAGCAGATCAAGAAAGGGATTTAAGGCATCAGCAAGCTTTCATCTCCATCATTCCTTCAGTTTGGCAACAGACCTTTATTGCCCATCATCCTTCTGTTGGATCGGAGGTGGGACCCACCCACTGATCTAGAGTTTTTACAAATCTCTTGGGGGAAGGACACCAGGCAATCAAGAGTTTATTTCCAGATATTCTGGGAATTTTAGAATCAAAAGTAGGCAATTTTAGCACTCTTTCGTTCATAGGATTATGGGACAGATTTTAATTTCGACCATCCGAAATCTTGGATTTCTTGGATCTCACTTTGAATTATCATTCATAAATTCATTTTTGCCCCCAGATTTTATGAAATGATGTACGATTGAAGAAATTATCTTCCTGATAAAACCAGAAGGCATCCAGTGTAGTTGGACAATTTATCTGAATTGTTTGGCACTGTTTTGTTTGGATTTATCCTGAATGAATCTGGATTTCAGAAGCTGATCATCATATTCACTATTGACTGATTGCTTGGCTGTTTGATCTTCGGTTAGCATTGTTACTTGATTTTATTTTATTTTTTTGAATGGTAACTTTCATTTATAGCAAGCAATACACATTGTTTCTAGAATTTCTCACTGTCATTTTGAATCAAGCAACTTGATATCACTAACGTGAAGAAATCTGTTCTGTCTTTAATGGTATGGAGGAATCTGATTATTTTCCAATTAAATTTAATAGGAAAAATACTCTGCATGGTAATTCCAATTTCTGATGTTTGTAAAAGGGGAGTGCGGGGCCATATTGATGGGAAAACCCCAAAACCTATGGACTACTAAACATGATCAATGAGAAGACCATGATTCCATATCACAACTTGGAACCTAAGATTTTTTATATCATCCATTGTTCTTAACCTTCATCCTTATTAAACTACTAAAGCAATGTAAGACTATCTGCAGTGACTTTACAATCAAGAAACTCAGACCTTCAATTTCAACTTGAATATAAATTCGCGAATATTCACAAGGAAATAAACTATGAAAGACTATTACTCTGGTTTTATAAATCATTGGACACAATTTATGGAATTGGTATATGCTGGTGTCCTAGAAGAGTCTCTGCTTGCTATATAGAGGGATCATGAAGTTAGCCAATGGGACCAATTCATGATGAAACTTCAACATGAATGAGTCATTTCGCTCAAATCGGAGAAGCCATGATCCATTTCTCCCCTATGATGCCCAGATACGGACACAGGTACGGATACGGACACGGGGAACGAGGGTTCGATACGCCGACTTGAAAATTTTAAGATACGGATACGGATACGACATTTCAAAAAATATATACATATAAATACTTATCGTAGTGCTCAAATATTACGAGGCCCACTGTATGGATCAAATTTGCAATAAGGTGGGCCTAACAGTATCTTAACATAGAAGAAAATAAAAGAAAAAAAAAAGTTGGGCCAAGTGCCTTGGTTGGCCCAGTAGCTCAACATTAAAATAGAAAGAAATAAAAAATAAAAATAAAAAAAAGCCCAACAAGCCCGTTCTCATACATAAAATGCGATGGATTCTTTTACCCCTTTTGCATCTTTGGGGCATGATTGAACGAAAAAGAAGATGAATGAATAAAAAGAAGAGGAGGTGTATATAGCACCTGAAGCTTGAAGCAACAACAGTAGCAGAAAGCAACACAGTTGCCTACCACCTAGTTGAAGAAGCAACCAGTTAAAACGAAAGCAGTAGCCCCTGTCGGTTTAGTTATCTTCATCCTCCCTACCACCTTCTTCACCTCCTCTTCTCCTTGTTTTTTGCTTTCCTTTTGATCAAATTGAGAGAGGGCTCATTTAGAAGTAAATTGGTCAAAATGGACAAAATCTGTCGAAATTTTGGATAAAAAATATTGCAAAGCTCTATCCTAGAATTGGGGGCCGTATCCAAGCCGTATCTTGCCGTATCCCGTACTCGTATCCATATCATATCGTATCGATACCAATACCACAGGGCATTTGGAGTATCTGGGTATCATAGTCTCTCCCTAGACAGAAGAAGTTCTTTTTTACTCGAGCCACTATAGAAAACCAGAAGGATCACCTTACTACTTTTGATATTCCTTATGCAGCTCAAGGAAAACTTAGGATTCATGACATGATTAAAGTTCAATGCTACAATTGCAAAACATTTGGACATATTGCCAGTTAGTGCAAAAATAAGTTCTCTAACTGCTGTAAGGAATAGGATACTTGATTTTTTAATGTAAGAAGCATCCACAGAAGGGAAACAATTGTGCCTATCATGTTGCTACTAGTCACTCTCACACAAGAAATAATTCAGTTACCACTGCAACCACAGTTTCCATGCTTGCACAATCCACTTAAGCCCCATCTTCCCTCAATCTTGAACTGGTTCAACAGACAATTCAATCTATATGCTGAGATAAACTCGTCCACAAATTTTGGAAGGACGAAAAATGTGCAAAAATGTCTCTGGAAATGAATAGATTCCAACAAAACTGATCCCGAGTTTGAAGAATGGGAGGGAGTCAGATGTAGGCAAAATGACTTCCTGGCATGCCAATGTTGTTGATCCCTGAATTTGATTTTGAAAACAACTGGGATTTGGGATAGCTTAACTATCATAAAAATGCATGGTACTTGACTCATTATATGTTCAGAGAAACTCAACCTCACAGTTCCAAATTTAAAGGGATATTAATTACACTGAATAACGGAATGACACAATTCACAAGTTCCTTGTAAAAGTGACTACTTTGTGGGAGCACAAGTATGCAAGAAGTTTTGAAATATATCAAATTTTTCATGATATGCAAAAATACCAATATGTAGAGAAGATGATTTCTGACCCCAAGCACCAACCAAACCCAGTAATATGGGGTTCACTCAGATTGACAGTGTCAACTTGATTAATGCCCGGGGAGGCTTAGGGTTGGGTCCGTACTTGATACCCAAGCCCAATCCAACCAGACTCATTTTGGTCAAACTCAGGTACCAGACATTAACCAGTAATTAAGGGTGCAGGTTGAGAGATGACATGTCAACCCAATTTATAAACAGGCGGGGTTTCAGTCTGGCCCATATAGTTGCCCCACTGGTCAAGCCAACCTGACCTTTGCTGCCCCTACTGAAATGATCATTATGTGTAGCATGTTCTAAGAGTATTGCCAGAATCTAAATATAATATCAGGACATTTTTGCAACATATGCTTAAAATCATTGTATTTTATAAAATCTTATACTTTAACATTTTAAAATCGTTTTCACATTCCTATTATTTTAGTTTTTGATGGACTTCTTCATAGACTTCCCCAATTAATATCCCACCAAAAACTTTGGGAGTGTCACAATATCAAGTAAGTATTAGAAAAGCACCAAAATGTGAACGGATAAAATGGTGACCAAATATGTGTTGGGTTTTATCTTGTATTCCGGTTTAGCCGGATCGGTCGTCTGGGTTAGCCAGAACTGGAGTACAGGGTTAGGGGTATTTTAGACATTATGTATGGGTTTTCTTGGTGGCCAAGAAAACGGGATCTATATATTAATGTGTTGTGTAATCCTAAACCCTAAGGAGGTGAAGTGCTTTTTTCCGTGGATGTAGGCAAGGTTGCCGAACCACGTAATTGCTTATGTGTCATCTTCTTCATGATTGCTTGATTGTGTGTTTTGTGTGTGCCGTGGTTAATCGCAGATCCTGGGCTTTGATACCAATTGCTGGGAAATATAGCCCAGGATCTGCGATTAACCACGGCACACACAAAACACACAATCAAGCAATCATGAAGAAGATGACACACAAGCAATTACGTGGTTCGGCAACCTTGCCTACATCCACAGAGAAAAGCACTTCACCTCCTTAGGGTTTAGGATTACACAACACATTAATATATAGATCCCGTTTTCTTGGCCACCAAGAAAACCCATACCCTGGGCTATATTTCCCATCAATATGATCCTGATTTTGTAGTACATTTACCAATGGATATTTCTGCGGTATGTCCACAAGATTCTACAAGACCTGCCATTGAAAAATGCCTCTACTACTTATACTACCTTCTCTGGTATTCAATAATCCAACCAAAGTTATTTGAACAGGGATAAAGCTTACCTCGCAGAGAACCGAATGCATATCCCTTGGGTTGCAAACAGCCACAAAATGGTCTACCACACTTTCAGCAATCCCTCTGCATTCATCGGACACGCCCGCGAATCTCACCACCGCCTTAGGCAGCTCGAACGCCAGTGCATCAGCGACCAACTGCACAATCCAGAGAAAGGTCAATTCAATTGGTCAATCAATCACAATTATTCCCAACCTCACAAAGAGAAATCCAAGAAATGAACCTGGCTCTGAGAAGGAGACAACACAAATCGATGAACCTCTGCGAGGGCTAACGCCGCATTTTGCTTTGTTTCAAAGTCGTCGGGATCAGAGAGTGCCGCGCCGCAGATGGAATCGAGGAACATGATGAGATCGCAGAGGGAGGCATTGGAAGGGCTGAAGTCGTCTGATTCCAGAGACTGAGATAGAAGAGAGGGATTGAGAAGTAGAAAAAAAGGGGACGGATGAAGGAAGAGATCATTTGTTACCTTGGCGCATGTGGTTAGGGTTTGGTGGAGTTTAGAGAGGAGAGGAGAGGGATCGGTTAAGTTGACTTGGCGGAAGTCGATGTCGTTCGGTGTTTCTTCCATTGGCAGAAGCTTCAGGTCTACTGGCAAGTGTAGCCAAACTGGAGACTGGGAAACTGCTTGTTGGATTATACTGGGAGAGCTGGCTTCAAGCATAATATGAGAAAGTTCTCCCCACTGACTGAGCTCGGAGCCCAGCGGATTTAGGTTTTCATTTGAAGGGGTCTGACCCAAATAAGGAGGTTGGATTTTGTGTGCAAGCCCATGATTTAGCCTACTCAGATGTATATATATATATATATATCTAGAGTTTTTTTTTTTTTAAACACCTTAAGGTTTATAGGATATATAAATAGGTTTCTATGGTTTTTGTATTTGTATATAGGCCCCTACTTCTCCATTTTAATACATGCCAAGTCCTCAGAACAAGTGTTCCTGATAAAAATGGGCAACCATCATTAGGTTTGTGTTTAAATTTTATAAAATTGATAGCTTTACCTTTACACCCATTAAATAAAAGTAAATGTATTATTATTTTAAATATATATTATTATTTTATCCCAAGTCTCAATGCCTTCTCTCTCAATAACTCTTTCATGCATATAAAGTCTAATAATGTATTTTGAAACTGTTATCAATCAAATGGTGGGTCATAGATGGATAGGATAAATTAGAATCAATTATAAGTACATATTTTGATTGTCATTACAATTGATTGTGACTTAATGAAATGGATTATAGATTGAGAGGAATAGATTTATATAAGGTATGCTTTCTCACTAAATGTAATTCTTAACATCACAAGAGAGAAAAAATACTATGTTTTTAAAATTATGCATATAGGGATAAAAGAGAGAGGCAAAACTATCATTTCACTCTATAAAATTATGGTGGTTGAAAGTCTACAAATTTAAGGGACACAAATGGTATTAAAATGAAAATTTAGGGGTCTATTTATAAATACTAAAACCACAGGAGCTTGTCTACAAATCGTATAAACCTTAAGGGAAGTATTTACAAAAAAAACTCATATATCTATCTCAATGAGAAAAAGAGATGGAAAGCTCTTGTATGCACAAGGGGTATCAAAAATCAGCCTTGCCACGTATGCGATTTAATATCCTTAAAATGCAATTGCATTTTTTAGGGAAAATTGGCTAGTATAATAAATTTGCTAAAATAGTATTATTTTAAATTACCTATATGTAGAATGGGTGAATGGACAATGGGTAAATTACCTATATCATTAGTCCATAAGTTTTATGATAAAATGAGATTATGCTTAGCAATTCTTTTTTTTTTTTTTTTTTTTTGGCCTCCATTTGCCTTAATGTTGATTGAAATAGCATTTAGACTACTTGAAAATATATTTCTTGATATACATTTGAAATTGAGTTTGGGCATTTTTCCTCTATTTCACACAATCATAAAAATGGGGAGAATCAAATCAAATGCATTTGTCTGAAGTGAAAAGACATGTTGTTATAGTGATTTCAACGTTCCTCATGCCCTATTTAATCTTTTTTTTTCTTATAGGACACTAAATTACAACCCTAACAGTTGGATGTCTTTAGAAGGTCAAAAACAACTATAGGTCAAATTTCAGATATTGATTAATCGTGTATTTGAAGATATTTGACAAAGATCTTAGGCACTTACATTATTTTTTGGAAATTATGTGGGCCCCTAAATTAAGATCCAAACTGTTTATCCTCTTTGAAAGGCTTAAAAGGGCTATGGGGTCAAAGTTCAATCTTAATTCATCATAGATTTTGAAAATTTTGGGAAAAAACAATGGGTTGTTGGATGTACTCAAGCTAATGATATGATTTTCACTTTTTTTTTCTTTTTGCAGTTTGATTTTTTTTTTCAAAAATTTTATTATTATGGTCTCTAAAACACATTCATACCATTTGTCATCTTTAAAATGCCAAAAAATTTTAAAAAATTAATGGGTATAATTTCAAGCCAAATTCACCAAGGATCCTGAGATATTTGAAAAAAAACTTCAAACCATTACTTCTACTTTTTGGACTTTTGTAGGCCCCTAATTGATGATATGAACTATTCAACCTTTATAGAAGGCTAAAAGCGGCAATATAATCAAATCTCATGCCTTAATTCATCAAGGATGTTGAGAAATTTGTGGAAAAAAAAAACACAACATGAATCATTCACATCAAAGGTACTCAGACAATAGAATGAGCTTTACATGTCTTTTACAAAACAACCTATTTGTAAAATAAATTTGTTTAAAATAGATTGATTACAAATATTTCAGATTTGTCAAATAGACCTTTAATATGAATAAAAAAGAAATTGCTAAATGCAAGAAATGTTGTGCAGACTATTTGGAGCCCTTTCCACAAATAATAATTTTTTACTACTTATTTAAAAAACTAAAGGCCTTTTGAACTTTATTTCAAAACTACTATAAGACTCCATTGCAAATGAAGTCTTCATTGAAAACGCCATTGAAGACACCATAAACACCAGAGTCTTCATTATTGAATTTGTGGAAAAAAATAGAATCCAAAATAAATAAATAAATAAAAAGTAAAAGATTCTATTGTAAATGGAGTTTTCAGTGTCTTCGTCTCTAAATTATGGAAAAATAAATAAAAAAATATTTTAAAAAGACCGAAGATAAAAAAAAACAAAAAAAATGTAGACGCTATTGTAACTAGAGATTTCACTGAAGACGTTGATCCTAATGGAGTTTTCACTAAAGACTCAGTTCCTAATTTAGTGAAAAGTAGACTAAAATTTAATTTATACATTTGATGTCAATGGAAAGTCACCCAAGCCATTCGTAGAAGCAAAACGTACCCTGGGTTTTGGCAAAATAAAACCCTTTCTCTGCCTTAGCCTCTATCCTTTCCTCTTGCAAAAAACCCTAGCCCCCATTTCAAAAATCCCCAAACTCCCACAAGATTTTCCCAAAAACCTAGACCTAACCCTTCCCTCTTTTGCCCTCCCTCTCTCCAAAATCTCGATCCCCTCTCTCTGCCTCTCTCTCCCTTCCTTTCTTGAAAATCCCAATCCCCTTTCTCTTCCTCAGCCTCTCTCCTTCCCTCTGTCAAAAAACCCCAAATCAAAGAACGTGAGAGTGCAAAACCGTCATCACTCTCCAGCTTGTCGTATGGCATCAACATTGGAGCACCACTGACCGACCGTCCCTCTCTCCGGTAGGTGGGTTGCTCTCTATACTTTCTCTGTCTTTCAGTCTATCTCTGTCTCTCTCTGAAATTTCTGTAATGGCGCCCATGAAATTTCATGGAGTCTGTAACGGCACCAATATATTTTTGTACATTCTATTTTGGATTTGGGCACCAATCTCTTGCACATGGTATGTTATTTCTCCATACCCATAACTTTTTTTTTAATGTTTTGTTGTTGTTGTGTTATTTCAATGGTTTGACTTAAAGTTTGAATCTGTGGTGATGAGTTCTGATTGATGTTTAGGGTGTAGATGCTGTAAGTGGAAAAGGGTGATCTGTAGTTGTTGTTCTTGTATTGGTATGTTCGACATCTTTTGTTTTTTATTGTCTATTTCATCTATATATCAGGTGATTTTAGTGTGATTTGGATAGATGGATGGGGTTCCTTTTTGGACATTTCCATCTGGTTGTATGGATTTTTACTATGAGTCTGTTTTTGAGAAACATGGGTCTTGTTTGGATAGTTGTTTTCATTGCTATCTCATCGTCTCTAGTTTTTTTTTTTAGATGATTGGATCATTTAGTTGCAAATTGTATGCCAGTCTGGCCTCTGGATCTATTGTTCCTTGGTGTTGCTACCTAATCTTTTGGTTTGATTTATTTTATTTTGTTTTGTTTTGTAATTTTTTAAGATATCGTAGTTAAAGATGTTTTGATTTTGAAAGTTGGTATAATTCCTGGGTAATTTGCATTTGGGTGGAATGGTTTTGAGACAGTGTAATGGTTTTTTGGTTGCTACTTGAAAATAGTGCTCTTCATAAGGCTTGTCTTTGTTATATATATCAATTTATATACAATGTTTGCATATTATTTAATTATGCTGATTTTGGTGTTCATAAATAATGGGTGAAGCTCATTTTCAGAATTTGCATATGGATGATTGAATTCTAAGATAAATAGATTGTTCTGAACTTTAAGAGGTGAAAAGGATTAGATATTATCGGTTTTAGATGTTGAGGCTATCATTTGTGCACATCCATGATGACTTTGGCACCATTTGATAAATTTTTGAAATATTTTTTAAAATTTGCTACTGGGTGCATCTATTGTTTTTTTATTTTACCTTTGTTCTAGCTTCAAAAATGAGGAAAGGGTATTATTTATTTGTTCTTTTTGAAGGGAGTTTGTTTGAGTCATTATTAATTGCTTCATCATCTTTTCCTTGCTTTATGTTCATCTATTTGTGATCTTTTTTTAATTTTTTTTTGAGATTTTATTCCAATGAAGAAGTTGAGTAGGATCTATGAATTTAACAAATTGGGCAATGAATCTTTACTAGCTTCTAGTTTTGGATGATGAGAGAAAAGGGTAACTTCCAAAGATTTTTTTATTGATATATTAGTATATTTTAAAATTATGAGTGACATCATCTTTTTTGAAACTTTTCATTTGTCTTTTTTTTTTTTGTTGGGGGAGAGGTGAGGGGAAAAGGGATAAATTACTTGTGAAAAGTGAAAGCAGGATTTAGTTTAGTTATCCTAATTGGTGCATTTTTCACTTTCTATACTATTTATACATTCTCATCTATATGGGGATGCTTCTTTTTTTCATTCATCTTTCTTGGGTTTGCTTTTTGAGATCTTCTACTCATCTCCATCTATGGAAATGTTTAGTACTACTCTACAAAAGTAGCATTGACTTCTTTGGAGTTTCGTTATTGTTCTCAGTTGTGGTTGTTGTTCAACCTTAACATAGAGTGTCTCTATGTTCCATGTTTTGTCATTAATAACCTGCTTTGTATTGGCTTCTTTGGAGTTTTGAAATCTGTATTGTTTATTTAAGTTTTTTTATTTAAGTTTTACTCTGATGTTACCAACAAAATGACAACATGTGTATATGAATCATCTTTGCTTGCTTAGTTACCTTGTCTTTTCCTTATGTTATGGTATTTTTACCCAGTTCTCATCTATTTTCCTGTGTGTTTTACTAGGTGACATATTTTTCTATATTTATCTTTTATTTTCAGACTGGAATAAACTGGTTCTTAGTATTCTTTGATTGTGAGATTGATAACCTGTTTTGCTAGAGATTAGTATTAATTTTCAAGAAATTCGTAAATTAAACAAACAAAAAGTGAGGAAGATGTTATACTTAATCTCAACCCTCAATTATGACTCTTCATGGGCATGTTTCACTAATGGTAGTGCTTGCCTCTTTGAAATTGAACAACGAGTATTTGTTTATTTTGTTAACAATTGTGATACTAACAAGTTTTAACTTTTAAGTGTGAGCATATAGAAAATTGTTTTAAGGGTGTGATTCTTCTTATTGGTAACAAAAAATTTACTTATAGAAAAACAAGTATAAAAAGTAGCCAAACCTAGACCATTTTGATTGGTAACAAAAATGTTAATAAATAAAAAGAGAAGTACATAAGGTAATGAAATGCCTACCATATATTGTAAGAGTTATATACTATATAAACTGATCCTTACCTACCATATAGTGCAAGAGTTATATACTATGTAAACTGATCCCATCCAACAAAGTTGCCCCTAATAACTGTAAGATGATATTGTTCCCTATGTACCATATTTCTTCAAACCTGTACAAGAAATTAATTCTGCAAAACTTTCTTCTGCTTATTTGCGGTCTTGGCATTGTAGATTTGTTGAAGTAACTCTTCTAGGTCAACAATTTAACCAAGTAAATAGAAAGGGAGAGAGAATTTTCCATGATGTCCACTTTCTATAAAGAGTTAAAAGCCTCCATTCATTGGCATGCTTTTTATACCCTTACATTATTGACACATACTGTCTCCCACAAATCTTGTCCTTATTTTATGAATCTATTCACGTGTTCCAATACTTATATAGTTGTTATGTTTCATATAATATCATAGCTAGGTCGATGAGTTTTTAGTAAATCATCAAAAACTTAAAATCAAGATGAAAATCTCTATTTCTAATCATCAAATTTGATCCAAGTTTCATGAGTAGACTCAATTGTTTGAGAGGAAAGGGCATGGCAAGCTTGTATTCCTGCTCATCCAAACGATAGATTTCAAAATCTTGATCTAGGTCTATCAATTTCACTCTGTTGTGTGATACTGCATTGTATGCTAGACCTATGATTTTAGGGGCTATAGTGTGGTATGATCTCTTGAAAAATAATTTCATCTATCCTGAGCATGGACACGGATACATTCTTAAAGGATATTGGTTTGTAAAAGAAGCAGTAGCACTATCATTGAGCTCTAGCTTAGGAAAATATCTATTCTCTATGATTCTTCTAATTTCTACAAATAACAGTCTTTCTCTTGCAGAGGGGGACAGGTGGTTAAGAACCTTCTATTCAGAAAAGAAAAAGAATACCTGTCAGCCCCTTACTAATAGTAACAACGCTATCAACCAGGAAATTTCTAGAATTCATTGCCAAAACCCTTTCATAAAACACACAATTCCAAAATCGATAATGAAATAGAAAGAAAAATCTCATTGGTTCACACAAGAACCCAATAAAATTGATCAAAGATTCAAAACAAATTTTCTCTCTACATTTGCAAACATGAAATAAGCACAAACCAAAATTTCAAATTGACAGAGGAGAGTAAGAGTCTATGAAGTTTAAACCTACCATGATTTTAGAGTTATTAGTTTGAAATAAGGAAACAAAATGAAAAAAAAAATCAGAAAAATAGATTAGCTTACAAAGCTGTTTTACGTGTTATAGGCAAGACACAGTTTCTTCTTCTATCAAAACTTCATATAGAAAAGAAAGCTCTTAAAACCTACTTCAAAGTTCATGAGGGGTGATCCAAATCAAGTAAAGTCATTTAGAATCAAACTCCAAAATGCCTTGCTTCTCTTGCAATTCATGAAAGTAAACATAAAATTCAGTGAAATACCTTGGAAGAGCTCAGAAAGAAAAGAGAATTCTGTTAATTATACAATCCATATGGCAATAGTTTGCTTTGATTTTCTAATTTTGAATCATATGCATGTACAATTGACTATGCCTAGGACACCAGGATGCTTCAAAATTCACATGCAAGATTGCCTTTGATCATTCAATGTATGCAGCAGTTTGTTTTTAAAAATTTTAATTTATGTTAATGCTCTTTATAATTTTTTTCATGAATTCGTACTTGCAAGTATTATCTTTGTCCAAATAGAGTATCACCTATGTACTTGTATGTAATGCCTACACTCATAAATGTTGAAGTGAGTTTTGCCATCCTCAATGTATTGATGTAATATAACATATTCATATCCAGTTCCTACTCCAAAAGCAGAACTCCGAGCCTATATCTAGATGCATGGCTCAATATTAATCTGTATTCTGTATAGCAGTATCATAACATGACAATTAAATGATTATTTTTTATTCAAAGGCTATCAAGATTTGCTTCTTATAATGGTGACTTATTTCACCCTCTCTCCTCTTTCTATAAGCACAGTGTTTGTTTATGGTCTTACAAGTAGTAGAAAGACCCATACAATGTATGTACTATATTTTTTGTTTTGTCAGATGCTTAACTATTGAAACTGATTGCACTCTTCATGCCTTACAATGATATTTAATAGGATATTTTATATTACTTATAGACATATTTTTTGAGTTAAAATCACTTTAAAGAAATATTGGATGCATCTTTATTGAGGGCATAATTTTGTTATTCTCTACCATCACTAGCACCATAAATCACTCTTGTTTGCATCCTATAACCAAGTTGAAGGTATTAGTGTAATTTTCAATTATTCTGATCTCATTATGACATTTGTCCAACACATTTACGATATCTTAATTGTAGACTTCACATCAATTTAGCATAATGCGTGCTGTATCTTGATCGCGTTCAATGTCATTTCTAAGAACAAAGGCACAAAGACCACCTTGCTATTGTGCAACTTACTCATGTTTGCCTTTTCTAAATCTAGAAAATGTATTTTTAATCTATAAATTGTACATGCCTTTTGACAAAAAAGACAGAAATTTCGATTGTTGGCATATTGCCTAAGGAGGGGTGCAAATAGTTGACAAATGCTTCACTATAAATCCCACAATGGAGGTTTGATCAATTTGCAAAAACTGAACTCTAAAAAGTGGTTTTGAGGTAATTTATAACGGAAAGAAAAAGCTACTCTAGTATGTTCTCAGGTTTGTCTTTCTACTATGATTAAACTTTATATTACAAGATGCTGTATAATGTATTAGATTATACTCAATAGACAAGCACAATTCTTGTTTAACCCTCTAGATAACTATATCTTGCAATGAGCCATTTTGAAGTATCTCCTATGTTTAAACGTATGTATTGATTTTTTAAATTCTCTACATGTTGTGGCTTTACAATAGTTTTCTGGTTTCTCTCTCTCTCTCTCTCTCTCTCTCTCTCATTCATTCTTTGAAAGGGCTTCTTCTAACCATTAATATAATTAGAGCTCATTTCTGTGTATACGATGAATATAAGATTCTTTCTTCAAGTTTTTTTTTGTGGAATATAGGATTGATTTTTTGATAGCAACAGGACTTTAAAATACACAATGCCACTAAATTGATTTCTACCTACCAATACATAATTGTTGTTTCCAGGGCACCTAAATTTTACAATTTAATGGTGGAGATGTTAATGGACCTTGACTTTGCTTGGATTTGATACAAGGGTGAGAGTATATTCATTTCCATTATTTTCTTGATTCAATTTCCATTATAGGGGAGGTTTTTTATGGTCATTTTTGAATAATGCATACTTGATTTTTATATTTTTAACCATTAATAGAAATACAACTCTTAGAAGTCCTAGGAATTCATTTGCTTGATAGAAAGAGGCCCTTAGTGCATACTTTACTATGAACTTTGTTTTGACTTCTTCCTTGATTAAAAAAAAAAAAGATGTCTTGTTATTTTCCACATCCATTTTCCCCTTGCTTTAGCATAATTTTTGTGCATCATGTGAATATTTTTCCCTCTTTCCCCTTTTGTCTTATTTTTCTTTTTTATTTGCAGGGAAGCTGTCAATTGTCAGTCGTGTAAAGGTAAATATTTCCTAGTTTTATCATCTGGTGGCTTTAATAATTACAAGTACTTTTGTGTCCAACTTCTTATACTATTCTTTTTTATGGTTTCTGATCAAAATTAATTTATTGATTTGCTAAGAATGGTTAAGTGTGCAATTTCGGACGAATTGATTATATATTGTAAGATGAATACAATTTGGATGATAATCAATTTATATATTTTTTTCCAAAGTGGTATTTGAATTGATGTTCTTTTCATACGGAATAGACAAATTTTACAATTGACCATCCATTGTAGTGTCTTAGACTTAGACACAAAAGCACAAGCACATTACCTTGGTACTTAAAAAGTTAAATCTTCATCTTTTGTCTTCTTTGCCTAATTTGTTTGCTTACTAGGATGAATCTTTCAAAAAAGAGGCCCATTGCTGTTGTGCTACTAAGCATTTGTTTTTGTTGTTGTTCTGTAGAAGGTGTGTTTATGGCAAATGTTCAAATGATGTTTTGGGGGGAAGTATAGAGCAATACCCTAAGGTGGGTGTCTCGTACGGTGGAACTCCTAGGTGGGTTTATACAGTTTGTTGGCATACAACACTGAATGAATTGTTGTATTTTCTTAGTCCTAAAGTAGTGGCGGATGGGGAATATGTTCGATTAAAGTTGATATGTAGATTCTTATTGGTTCACTAGCAATTGATGAGGATAATAAAATATGTCAAAGTGTTAATGACGACGACTCGGCATTGGATAGCATTTGAATATCCCATTGAGTTTCCCTGGGATGATTTGTGTTGAGGTTTACGTGGAGAAGGAGCCATTATTCCTACCTGCAATTGAAGGCCCCAGGATGATGTTTGAAGGTGCTGGACAATTTACATGGTTGTTGACACAGGGGTCCGACATGTATCATCCGTAGTCTTCAGCTATGTTGCCATTCTACTCTGGTTTTATAAACCATTATCAACAGAATGTGGGAGTTTCGCCGTCATAGTCATTATACTAGTCTCAATCTAGTCCTTCTTTGGGGTTTGCACCTTCAACTCGACCACACGGCATAATTGTGTGATCAAGCCTAGTAATGGATATAGATTCATCGAGGACACACAATACTGCTTCATTATTTAACGAAACACGCGGCGTGAATCCTATAGAACATTTTGTTTGGAGTGATAATTTTGGATGGCCAGGTGGTGGAGTTAACGTGGATAGCCTTGCTGAGGAGTCAGAGTCCGATGATGATGTTGATGTTGGATTGATGGTTGAGGAAGAAGCCGAAGACACCATTGATGTAGGGCACAAAGTTTCATCTCCAGGTTGCATGCAAGAGATTCACACCCTATTTCCATATTTTACCACAGTGGACTAGAAATCTGACCACTCCATAATCAGTAATCAAGATACTCATTCATCTATGTTATGGTCTGAATCTAATGCAACATTGAAGGTTGGGATGATTTTCAAGGATAAAGACAGTTTGAAGGATGCAGTAAAGTTTTACCACATGAAATATAATTGAGAGTATGTCGTCAATTTGGCCACTCCTAATCTTTGGGTCATTCATTGTAAGTATAATTGCAGTCGGATGCTGTGTGCAACAATTAAAAAGAAGCACAAGATATTTGAGATCACCAAGTATAACGGTGATTACCATTGTACATATGCGAGGGATAATCGGGACTACTGTAATCTTAGTTCAAAACTTATTGCTAAGTTCATCATGGAATTAGTGTAGGTATTGATCCACTAAATTTCCATGTTTACTAGATTGAAATAATAGTCATAATTCTAGATGCCCGACATGACTCCAAATGTGTTGTGTAGGAAGATCAAGTAATCAAGATTCAGGTTATCATGAAGGAGGTGGCTAAACATCAAAACTACTCCATCTCATATAAGTAGGCATGGCTCATAAGAACAAAAGCCATTGAGATTGTATTTGGGGATTGGAACGAGTCCTACAAGAAGCTGTCGAAGTTTATGCTTGCATTGCAGATGCACAACCCTGACACAATAGTGGTTTGGGACTACTACCATGTAGCTAACCCTAGTTTGGTTGTCCTTAAAAAGGTATTCTGGGCATTCAGACCATCGATTGAAGGTTTTGAGCATTGTAGGCCAGTTATATGCATCGATGGCACTCACCTCTATGGAAAATACAAGGGGAAGATGCTAATAACAATGGGAACCACATCGAGTAATAATTATTCCCACTTGCATTCACCGTTGTTCTCAAGGAGGACGGAGAAAGCTGGACATGGTTCATCCATAACCTTAAACTTCATATTATCCGGAACCAAGAAGGAGTCACCTTGATATCTGATTGTCATGCTCCCACTCAAAGGGCCATTCAGAGTATCTGGAGTAATGCTAACAGGGACCTCATGGTTATCACCGATAATGCCTCAGACAAGTGCGCAGTAACCTCAATTCTAAATTCAAAGATGGCATACCTAGGAAACTTTTCTGGAAAGCCAGGGTTGCTCATCAAATTTGAAAGTACAACCACATCATGGAAGAGATCGGAAACATAAACCCTGATGTTAGCAGATGGTTGAGTGCTATCGAGAAGGAAAAGTGGACACTTGCACAAGATGATGGACGACGTTGGGGGATAACAACAACTAATCATTTGGAGATATTCAATGGTATACTTAAAAGTGCACGGAATATGCCTATCACCGCTTGTGTCCAACTCACTTTCTACCGTTCAATAGGATACTTTGACAAGTATAGGGTCAAAGCAAGTAGACACATGGCGAGTGTTTGCAAGTTTGTCGATATTGTGCAAAAAAAGATTGATTCGTATTAGGCTAATTCAAACATATTTGAGGTGAAAATTTTCAATAGGTTAGTGGCATTGCAATCATACAAGTTCAATTCTACTTGTTAACATATTTAAAATATATAATTTTGTCATTCATAAGGAACGTGTCATTTACGAGGTGAAAAAGTAATCGCATATGAAGGGGGCCCATATCTCACATGTGGTCCGTATGGAAGTTCCTAGTTGTGACTGCAATAAGTGGCAGACTCACAAATTCCTTCTTAGCACATGCTAGCTGTTTGTGCAGAAACTGGACAGGACTCTTTTGATTTGATTGCACGAGAGTACATGATAGATGTCTACATTCATGTTTGGGAGCCAATGTTCAACCCGATGCCTCATGAAGATTATTGGCATGAGCCTAACATGCCCACCATGATCCCTAATCACCATACTCGGTGACAAGTTAGACCGGGTCTCCAATTTCGACTCATATCCACAATGAGATGGATACATTCAATACATGAACCAAGAATCATTGTAGCCTATTTTTGGAGATAGGACACGATAGGCGAACATGTCCAAGTAAGGCTCGTCATATTTGAGGCGTGTCCTTGTGGTATATGTATGTTACAAACCATTGCCATGTACTAAGATTACCACTATATGTTAATTTTGACCTCTCCTCCACATTTGCATAATTGCTAGAGACTTTTGCTAGGGACTTGTATTTGAAAAAGTGTTGATTTGGATGTCTGTTCAAAGGTTGATTGTTCAATTATGTTTCATATAGTTGCATTGATGTGGTCCAAACTTTGATTCAAACTTTGGGGCTGACCCATCTTAATTATGGCCCCAATTAAGATCTTGGGATTTAAATGCAAATTCTACTGATCCACCCATAGTGGATGGAGACATGAGACCACATTTTGAAAGCATTATGTGGTTCTTAGTGGGTTGTCTCATGCCCCATGTCAACACATTTGATTTGTGAAGATGTTTTTGTTAGTGGTGTCCCCATGTATTTTATGATGCCCTTTGTGATGAAACTCCCTAACTTCACACATCTGTTTCACACATGTATTCTATGTGGACATGACAGAGCAACAAATCTTGTGTGGAGTGTTCTTAGTCTTTGAATCAACATCAATATAGGTTGTTTCTTATGCTTATAATCAAGATACAGCTTTTGGTTGTTATAAAGCATTTTTTGGGAGATTTGTTTATATTCCTTAATGAAAACAAAATAAAAAAATACCCTATGAATTGCTGCTTCTTTCTTCCTCATCTTCTCTGAGCACTAAATCTGTCTCTCCCTCCCTCCCTACCTCCCTCTCTCTCCCCCTCTCTATTTACCATAGCATCGTTGGAACCTCTCTCTATTTCTAAATTTGTGTATTACTTTTGTATTTTTTATTAAATTTAATTCTTAATATAAGAATAGATTTTATAACCATTTGGTAATATATTTATCTAATCGTACCTTAACCTCTTACCTCTGTGGACTGCAGCTGGTGACTGGTATTTATCGTCGTGGCACCAAGGCTAGCGGATCTGATGACCATAGGTGTGTGTCCACTAAAGTGGTGCATGACATTATAGATGGATGTTGATATATACTGCAGCGGATGGATGAGCACGATAGACTAGCGGTCCAGACTGAGATGGAGGTACTTATCCCCGATGCCATCCCTATGCCTACAACTATCCATCCCAGGATGCCTCGTTGGGCTACACGGGATGGTCGTGTTGGTAGGGATCGTCTGATGCCTTCACCCTCTGTACCAGCTACTAGCACAGTAGTACAGGATGTCCCATTGTCTACATCTACTTAGCATCCTTTGGTTGTACCTACTCGTGATGACGCATCATCGTCTGTACCGGAGAACATCATCATGCCCCCTCCCCCTCGCGCATAGGAACAGCAGTGGACGACATGCCATCTTCATCCCGACCACAAATGCACTATGATACCCCCTGTGGCCACAGGAATGGCATTAGACGACATGCCATCTTCATCCCCACCACCGTCCACTATAATGGGTGCATCCCCAATTCCAGAGCATCATGATGTCACCATATCCACCTGGTAGTTATGATAGAATGCTCGAAGTAGCCTGATTCACTACAGCAAGGATTGACCCAAGACTCTACTTCGTCCATTGCATCTTTGACGAGAGTATCGCCGACACCCCGGTAGCTTTATGCCACCCTATCCACCTTGGCAATTGTGATGGAAGGCATTGAATCAATGTTGGATCAGCATGATGATAGAATACAGGGCTATACCACCCCACCCACCACAGCAATTTCAACTGGAGCATCATCGACATGATCATCCATCCCAATAGTTGAGGCTAACCCTTCTTTAGGGTTTGCATCGTATGCCCAACTAGATCCATCCAAAGTTCCTTTTACTTTGCCACATATTAGTGACACACTGGGGGATTCGGTTCCAGAGGATAGATTCACTGAGGTAGAGGCAGATGCAGAGGACATTAGTTATGGTAAAGGTAGGGGTAGAGCAATGGGCAGGGCCAGGAATAGGGGCAGGGGCAGGGGTACAGGCAAAGGCAAAGGTCGAGTGAGTGAGGTGACTTAGGTTGAGGGAGTGAGTCATGTTCCAGTAGTTGAAGGACACAGTGATGCGATATATCAGCAAAAGAGGCTAAAGAGGGATATACATTGGCCTCAATGTGGTACTTGTTATGTTTCCTTGACTTTATTTGTATTATTTTGACTGGGATGCTCTTGGCACTTTTTTACTTGTTGTACATATATGTAGATTAATTACACTAAAGAAAAACATAGGCAGTCATTTTGGTTCCCACCTATATTGGTACACACAGGTAAAATGTTAAATTTTTATTTTTTATTTTTTAGCTTACAACATGCTTAACTTGATTGGGATGTGTTCACTATTTTTTTTTTCATTTCTCGTATAAACATTTAAAGGACCATGTTCGTAACAACATAGAGGCTTACCATGAACACATAAACTATTGGGTAGATAGTTTACAAAGTCATCATTGTTATCTTTCGAGAAGTTTGACATTTCTAGATCAGACACCATCAATGGATCTTCTAAGATTTCTATGATGGTAATGTTAGGATCATAACTATCCTTCTTTGCATGTTCAATAGCATGAAATCTATCCAATCTTCACTACATCTGATCATTCTCACATTGAAGTCTTGCTATTACTTCTGCATTGTCAGTAACTTGTCCATGCATAGTTTAGCTGGGCGTGCTCTTAGAGCTCGTAATGCATGCCATCGACAATATATTTGGAGTTCACAACATTGATCAAACAGGTTTTTCCATTGCAAGTTGTCTCCCTTGATGCAAACCCCACGTGGTGGTTGTGTGTATGCATTATCGATGATAATGTGCCCTACATTTGTGAATTGTTCTTGCATTAGGAGTGGTTTGTTCTGAAACTCCATTCCATGTGTTACCAATTGGATCTGTGTAGCATCCCATCATTGGTCTGCTTTCGAAATCATCATCACTGTCCTGACCAGTCGACAAGCTTGGTTTTGCTCCATTCTTAGATGTCCGTTTTGGCATTTCATTGGTATGGCTTGAAGTGAAGTGTGAAGCCAATTTAATGGACCTTTTGGAATCTCTTAGTTAAAGACAACGTATGATACATCACATAATTAATAACTATTCAATCATAAAGCACCATGTGATGGGTCCATCTCCGTTAAGTCTAGAAATTGATGGGTCATACCATGCACATTGAATGTAGATGGTCAGGGACACTATGAGTAGACATATTTGAATTATTACATGGCACCATGTGATATGTGATCGAGTCAGGCAAGGCTTGTCCTATCACATGACATGATAAGTCAAGTCGGATGGTTGAGGTTTCACTTTTTTGTTTTGAGGTGACAAGCCACTATCAGAGATGTCTTTTATTTATTAAAGTAGCAATCAGTGACTTGTCACTTTTCCAAAATTTGTTCATTTTATAACTTTATATAATGTGGGAAAGAGACAAGCTAGGTGATAAGGTCATATTCCTAATTGTTTATGAACTTTGTAAATGAGTTACATAGTGTGGGATATTTTTGAGGTGATGGGACATAATTGGGTTTTGGAGGATGAATTCCATTACCCATTGAATCCGAGTCTCCTTTACTCATGGTAGCTTGTGGAGACCATGAGAAGTGAGCTTTCGTTCCTAGTAAATCAAGCTAAGTGTCTCGTTGTAGATTTCCAATGAGAAAATTGTTGTATTCCTTGTCAGTTGGTGTTCAATTTGGCTACCAATACACCTCAGCAATTGCAACGCGCACTGCACCGTTATTGAGAAGAGAATGACCACATGATGAGGCATCTTCGACGAGCTGTGCTGCGTCGTGAAGCACATGAGTTTGTTCAAGACGAGGATGTGCAGCCTAGTTGTCTACTTTAGGCATTTAGCATGGACCCCCAACTTCAATCTGATTTCGAGTTGTCTGATGAAGATGATAGCACCTGATAAGATCATCACATATCATCATTCGTATTCATACAATTAGCTTGCTGGACCTTATCTTATCATGTTGATGCACTTTTATCTAACATAAATAAAGGAACATAGACCTTTTTATTAAAAGTTCATTATCACTTTGTTATCTCAAACAAAGATCAATAATTATTGAAAGATAAATCAATAATTAACATGTTCTTAATACATTGATTAAAAGTATCAAAGCTTATCCTTCATATGACATATGATACTCATAAACATACAGAATGATAGAAAGATTGGTCACTATGTGATAGCTCATTCTTTATCTTACATATAATAGTCAGATAGATATTTCTCATTAGTTAGGACGTTATTACGCTCAATGGTGGTGAGTTCCCGCCTAGTTGCTTCAGCCATCTCACTTGCTAGTTGGAGTATGAAATATCGGCACCTCTGCATGAGCATCCTATTATTTTCCCTCTTAATTCTAGTTACCGCTATTTCGTAATCATTCCTGTCTTTTCTCGGCATGGTCAGTGAAAGGCATCGGGGGATTGGTGCACCAAGATTGTATAAATCCATCACCAATCCCTCTTGCTTGACCAACTTGAAATTCTAGTATTGTCTCAAACCAACGTAATACTCCTTTGGATCAGAGTGTTTTTAAGTCCAATAGTTATTGTGGAAAGGCGGGAGTAACCACACCCGAGCACATGCACTTTTAGTTGGACTCCTTGGGCCTCCACCTGCCATTAGGGGGAATGATTTGGTTTCTGAAATATAGGTGATTAAGTTTTAACTATGAGACATTCTGTGGATTGGGTGGTTATATATAATCAAGCTTAGTTGTTCATATGCATACGAAATCACACAATTCTTTATTTATGTTTGAATTGTGACAATCATCTGATGTATCAATTACTAAATTGATTTTAATTGTCGATGTCATTGTAAAATTCATGGAGGGTAGTGTTGGGGATCAACTTTATCCAAGATCGATAGATATGTGTCCGTACCAACCCAGCATGGTTGGCATAGATCTACAGACATGTCTGCTCATCAGATTTATTATTTTGTATACCACATGTCATGTCACACTATCAATTATCTCTTATATGGAGCAAAAGAAAGAGAAAAAAAAGGAACATTGTAGAAAAGAAGGAATAAAGAAATGAAACAAAGTAAAAAAAAAAAAAAGAAAAGAAGAAAAGAGAATGTTGTACAATGTGAGGGAGTAGGAGGGATGAAATAAATAAATGAAGAAAGTAAAAAGAAAAACAAAAAGGAAATGAAGAAGAATGTATAAGAGCGAGGGAGTAAGACTGTAGGAGGG
Organism: Sextonia rubra; assembly: GCA_037013555.1. Taxonomy (NCBI): domain Eukaryota; kingdom Viridiplantae; phylum Streptophyta; class Magnoliopsida; order Laurales; family Lauraceae; genus Sextonia; species Sextonia rubra. The sequence continues at coordinate 15,364,210 of JASUAD010000014.1, read as the reverse complement.
ATGAAAGAGATAAATGAAGAAAAGCAAGTAGTTGTCCAGGCATTTCAAAGTTTGAGTACCTTAGTGAAATATTACACTAATAAATTGTGGTCAAAAAAGAAAATAGGGTTTATGGGAAGCTATCTCAATGGTGTTTATTTATTATTACTATTACTATTATTATTATTATTATTATTGTTTAGTGTTTTTAGTTTTATCAGCAGTGTTTCTTTTTTAAACAAATCAATAAATTTCAATAAGAGTTCTTAAGGCAGGACAACCTCTGTTTTACTAATTTTATAAATTAGGGTTTATGGGCTCCAGTTTCAATGGTTTTTTGCTTTGTGTTTTAAGTATTAAAATGGTGTTTAAAAAAACAAAATTCAAGAAATTTCGAGAGGAGTTTTGAAGGCAGGAAAACCTCTGCTTTACATATTTTGTTATTCAGCTCAAATTCCTTGATAAGTAATGTTTCTTACCTTTTGTCGGCAATCAAGCAAAATACTAAAAACTAGTAACTACCATGGATAGTTTTCTCAAACCAAAATAAAGTCTCAAAGCGTTAATTATTAGTTTATAAGAGGGTGGGAGTTTCTAACCAGTTTTTGCCTTAGTGACATATATCTTTGAAAACAATTTTCATTGAATTGTAACAAAAATTACTTATGTAATGCAACAAATATGCTCCAGCATTTTGAATCATAAGCTATTAATATATGTGATATATGTTTCTTTTTGTCATATTTTATGTTACTTGTTTAACCAAATTAGTCCCATAGATTGGTCGTCCTTTATTGAAATCAACTTTGTTTGTTAATCTTATGGTCATGCAATATTCATATATTTGTGATCCATGAAATCTAACAAGTCAAACACCCTGTAGATTCGATTTCGATAAATTCTTAAGATTTGGCTAAATTTTTAAAGGAATTTGATCAACTAAAAGGGCTAAGTATATTTTATAGATATGATTATTGATTAGATAGAATCGTAGTTGTGGCTAAAAATCAAATGAATATTTGTTAAAGTTCCATTTTTGACATCACATTCTGTTGCTATGTAGTCCAAGTATTTTGATAACTATCTTAGTTTTAATATTTTTGGTAACCATACTGTATAAAGAAATAAAAATGAGTGAGACTTAGAAATGAAGTTGTCAGTGGACCTACTAAAGACTCCATTTCCAATGGAGTCTTCACTAAGTCTTCACTAAAGACTCCATTTCCGACAGAGACTTTAGCTGAACTAAAGACTCCATTCACCTAAAGACTTGATCGAAGTTTCAATAGACTCAAGTGGAGATCCAACAGTAGACTCCATTTCCAATGGAGTCTTCAACTAAACACTCAATTGGAGTTTCAACAAATTTGAGTTTCAATAGAAGACTCTATTGGAGTTTCAACAGAAGACTCCATTTCCAATGGGAGTCTTTAACTGAACAAAATTCAGATTGTTCAACAAAAGACTGAAGACTCCATTCCCAATGGTGTCTTCAAATATATTTTTTAATTTTTTTCAATCTTCGGTGTTTTTTGAAATATATATTTTTTATTTTTTTGGGAAAATTCAAAGATGAAGACTCCATTGGCAATGGAGTCTTCCTCTATGAATTTATTTATTTATTTATTTATTTTTACAAAATTCAAGAACGAAGACTCTATTGCTAACGGCGTCTTCATTCAATGGCATTTTCAATAAAGACTATTTTCAATAGTCTTATAGTAGTTTTGGAATAAAGCTCAAAAGGCCTTTAGTTTTTTAGATAAGTAGTAAAAAAATATTATTTGTGGAAAGGGCTCTACTATTTGGTTTTTTTATAGTAAAAAATTAGGACATCAAACGTAAATGTCATATGAGAAAATTTCAAAGACATGAGATATGTGATGAGAGTCAATCTTATTTCAATTGAGTGAAGTGCATCCAAAAAACAATAGAGCAAGATGTTTTTCGAGAAAAAAAAAAACAACAACCATTATTAGGTACTATTATCCATTTAATATCGTATGGTGTGAGAGATTTAAGATCTATGCAACTTTTTAAAATTATAAGTGAATTCCATGCCTTGTAATAGTGCAAAAGTCAATGTGCTAAAGTTGCCTAATGATGTGAATTTTGATTCAATCTTCTTAAAACTACAAGTGCACAATGGTTTATTGAGACAGTGGCAATTATAAGTCGAACCCACAGAGAGTACTTTTGATTTCTTTAATTCAAAATCTGATTTTTACTTTTAAAAATAACACTAAAACAAAAATAAATGAGGAATTAAAATAAAACTAATGTACAAAAGATTAATGACAGTGAAAATGAAAATAGATTAGAATATTAAGACTCCATTAAGCAAACAAATTAACTAATTTTTATCCAATCAATCTAATATTTTGGGTCAATTTATCTCAGATCAGAGACAAATCAATATTCAACTCCGAGTGACTTGACTATTAAAAGAATACTTATTTTTTTAGATTTATTTAAGAAGATAAAACCTCCTTCACCTCATAAAAGATTGAAACTTCTAAGTATTATATATTCTGTAAATATAGACTATCAAAGAGATTTTACCCTAAGTATAATCTATTAAACAAGCATATATGATCAAAGAGTGTTTCAATAGACATCTACACAGATGCTCGTCAAAGAGGTGAAGGCGCATTTATTATATAACTCAACATGCATATCATAGAGACAATCAATGAAATAAATTAATTGCATAAACATATGGTAAAATAGCTACTTAACTTCATCAAGATACTCTAATCTGGTCCATGAAAAAATTTTTGAACTTCATTATGATCTTCTTTGAATACAAAGGATGCTTTCAATTTTCTCCTCTAATCCTAGTTTTTGGAGCAAGGCTCTAGAATACTCCAAATAATTTTTCTATAATTTCTACACTAGAAAAGAAAGAATAAAAAAGAGAGGAGAGAGAGATTTTCCAATGGAGAGAGGGGGGGGTGGTCTTGGACGTCCAACATGAGTTCTTTAAATAGGATTTTGAGCCCTTTGTTGCCTTATTTTTATTTTTCTTCTTTTGTAGCTTGTAAAGTCTTCCTTTTTGAAAAGTCTCTTGGTTTGACCTCCAAGTTAGCAAGGAATTAGAAAGTGAGGAGAGAATCTTGTTCCAAAATTGAACATTACTTCTAGCAAACCCACTTACCAATTTTATCTCAATCAAATCTCCAAGCCTTGTGGTCCCACCAATGATGAAAAATCTCCAAACATTGTGAGCCCCAATCTTCATCTTCACTTTGCTTTAATTTTGCAAGAGGTGGGACCCACAAAATATATGGCTGTGTGATAGCATGTAGTGCCTGGGCTGAAATTGATTTTCAAAATGCTTGAAATGGAAGGTGGAGTGGAGCCCACCTTGAACTTCAATGAGCTACACTTAATGAGGACCATGAATTTGTATCGCCTGGGGGGTGAAGTGGGTGGTTGGGTTGCACGCCCAGCCAGTTGCACTTCCTTCTCTTTTTTCTTGTTTTTTTTCCTTTTTTTTTCTCTTTGGCTTTTTCCTTTACTTGTTTGCTTACATGCCTTGTCGCCTTTCCTTTTTTAAACAAAATCTCCCTTTGACCTTGGACTTTGAGATCTACTTGGAGATAATAAGAAGAGAAGAAATAATTGGCAAAAATCTAAATGTATCTTGCATGAAGTTGTTGTCCCATATGGCATTGATAACTTTCCAATTTTGCATTTTTCCACCTTTTTCAAAGAATCTTTTTCATTGGACTTTCCATTCTTTGTCAAATTTGATTTTTCCAATTACAATTTCAACTTCTTGAAATAGAATGCAGCAATGTGCAACATGGGACCCTGTCATGAATGTTACATGTGCATATGCATGGGACCCATGAAGTCAATTCTTGCAATTTCTTCAAAATGCCATCTTCTCTTCTATTTTGTCTCTCATTCTTCTGAAAATGTTTCTTTTGCTTTAACCCTTTCTTTTGGGACCCATCTCTCAAATGACTTCATAGGGATGTAATATGTGGGTCCCACAACTGGTGTACAACTTTCATAACACCTAATGACTGAACTTTTCTGGAGTTCTGCGGGTCCTATATTTTCTTGCATATTCTAATTAAACTCATCAAAGACTGAAGAGCTCATGTTGAAGTAGAGCCCTTCCAAACAGAGTTTTACTCCAACTAGGACTTTTTAGAGAAAATTGCTTATTTCTAAATTATTGTAGAAAATGTGTAAGAAATATGAAAATTCGAGTGCTTAAGTGAAAATGCATAAAATGATGAAATTTGATGAATAAGGATGTAATTCACATCATCAAACCCCTAATTCATCCTAAATTGATGAATACTTGTGCAAATTCAGTAACTTAACACACTCCCCAACCAACATTTTGCTAGTCCCTTAGCCAAGTTGTGGACGAGAAATTTTGAAGTTCTTTGACCAATCTAAGAAAACAAGTAAAAACAAAAACAAAACTACTTTCACTGGCATTCTTAGTTGCATTTAGCGTATGCAACATGCCCAAAAACCCCTAGCTTCCTTCTAGTGGATGAGTTGTGCTTCGTGGGGGTTTGTAGTGAATTTATCCACAAAATTCTTTTTCAAAAGTAACAAAGGTAAAAGAAATTTTTCAAAAGAAAATCCACTCCTATCAGAAACTTTCGAAATCTAGGAAGATAAAACATTCAAAATTTTCAAAATCCGGTCCACTATTCTATTTTCAAAAGCTTTCTCAAATTCACACCAAGACTTGTGTTTAGGATGAAAAATGTATACATCACTACCAATTTTAAATATTCCACACCAATGCCATTTAAACAAAATTTTTCTTTAAATCGTTCAATCCCTTAAAAATTCAGCCAAAATAAAATTTTCTCCTCTCAAGGCTACAACAACGGCTTCGCACTGTTGTTAAGGCCAAAAAAACTTCCCCAGTCCTTTTTTTTGTTTTTAAGTTTTTAGCACGGCGAATGGTAGCGTGGCAGTAAGAGATTCTAGTGACGATAGTAGTATGGCGACGTCGTCTTTTTTCTTGGTGCCAATCAAATTAGAATCTAGCAATATAAATGAATATGGATTTTCTTGTAATTTTGGAATTAGGTTGGAATCTTGATCTTCTACTTTGAAAACTGAATGAAAGTTGACTTCATAAGTTGCTGCTTTTGTTTTTTAGAATGTGTGAGGAGAAGCACATCGATCCTTGAACAAAAAGTAACATTTTCCAATTTGCCTGAATTAATTCACTTTAATGAACCAATAGAGAAGAATATTTAGAACCTATGGTTCTCATCAAATCCTTGAGAGAAATTCTAAAAGTAATCATTTTACCTTTCTATCCAAACTTCTAGAAATGTAAAGCATGCATAGTGGGGACAAGTTTACGCAATCCTCCGATAAGTTTCGTCATTCTCAGAAGTTAACTTTCTTTTACTTCCTTGCAAAATTTTGAAAATTTCATATTACTTATATATTTTTAATTTGCTTCAATTCCTTTGAAAAATTCATAAAACTCTTTCTTGAGCAGAAGAAATAAAATAAACTAAAACATAAAAAAGGATGCAACCTAAACCACTCCACCTTGGACTGACATGGTCTTTTAATGTTAGATTCCTGGACGAGTTTACTATCATGCCCATGTTTCATCTTGCCTCATCAAGTAATCATTTTGGTCTCTACCGATGTAGTCTGTCTCAAACCAAATTTCTTTAGTATTACTTAGCAGTTAATGATCTAGTAGTCTTCTTTTTCCCTCACTTGATGAGGACCAGACTAATCCATTGCACTTTTTCTCATTTTCCCTAATAACTAAGTTACATTTCAATCTCACACAACGGTAGCAACAACCTATCCTCTTAGTGCTACGTTTAATGGCATAAAGTCTCTTACCATCAATCGGCAACAATTGTTTAACTTTCATTTCCTGTTGAAAGGCCTTCCTCATTTTCATCATGATGATGAACTTGATGTTAGAAGGAAGTACATCGACACGACCCACATGCAATGCACAATATTGAAAACCACTGGGTTACCAACTAACTAGTGCTAACTTTAATGTCTTCAATTAGACCAAAGACTCCTAATCTTTTTTTCTCTTTTCTTTTATTTTAAATCAAAGAAAAACAAAAAAAAACAAAATTTTTGAAAGCCTTTTGAAAAACAAGCAACTGAGTTTAGCGCACCCCCCAACCTAAACCAACATTGTCCGCAATGTTATGAATGAAGAATGCAATGGGGTGAATGCAATGATGATGATGACTACACTAGGTTAATGGATTCCCGAAGAAGGATCTCTTTAGTGTGTTTGTCTGTTAGTTGAAGAAACGGTTTCTATCGTTGACCATTGACTTTGAAAACACCCCCAATCTTGGGGTTTTCAATTTCCATAGCACCATGAAAGTAAACAATCTTGATAATGAATAGACCAGTCCACCAGTTTGTAACTTCCTTAGAAACAGGTGTGACCGCGAGTTATACAAAAAAACATTCACACCTGGTTTAAATGATTTTCTCAAAATGGATTTATCTGTTAACCCATAAAAAAAATTACAAATATTACAAGTGTTGCAGTGAAGACATCACAAGCAAATTCAAAGCTCAAGGGTATATAAACCTTAGAGGTATGGAATGCAAGGTCAAGTACTAGAGCTAGATGACTCAGGAGACTTCAGAGGAGCTCAAAGTGCGGCATTTGAAATTTCAAAGTTAATGGATTTTATTTGGTCACTTAACTCAGCAACTACCAAATTTAATGTTCATTGACTCTAAACCTTAGTGTCACTGTACACATTTAAGCTTCTGGATTACCAAAGTGGTTGAAAATTACATGGCAACTCCAAAATTTGCTCAGAAATGATGTTTCAAAGTTTCAAAGCATTTAAATTTCATTTTAATTCAAACTCAAGCTTTAGTGGTTGTCTTTTAGCTTCCTTGGGTTCATTATGGTAATTACTACTTCTACATGGCAAAATCAACTAAAACTCGTAGGGATGTCTTCAAATGCAGGCAAGGACCCTCCTTCAAAGTTTAAGAACATTTGTACATCATCTGGACCAAAACCTAGTTCAGATGGTTGTCTTTCAAGTTCTTTTAGGTCACTTGCAAAGTGGCACCTCATGAAGACCAAATCAACTGAAACTCTTGGAGAAAGATTGAGTCATATGCAGGAGTGGCTTTGTAAAATTTCAAGTCAAATGGATGTCATTTGACTCAAATGCAAATAGATGTCAACTTTGGTTCGGTGACCCCCAAACCATGGGGTCACTGACCAAAGTTGATTGAATTTGGATACAAAGCTCAAGCCATGTTTAAAAATGAATCTTCAAATTTTTAAGTCAAGAGGACTTCATGACCCTACTTCAGCTATATCTCAGCTTAGGGGTCAATGACTCTTAAACCTTGGAGTCACTAACCAAAGTCCTACTTCCAAGAGGCCAAAGTTCATGAAATTTGGATTAGGGACTCAAAATGTGTTCAAGATTTACTTGTCAAAGTTTCAAAGCAGTTGGACATCATTTGGGTGGAAAACCAACCGACTGCCTATAATATAAGGGGATACTAACTTATAAGATGCAACTAAGGGGCCACTAATCAAAAAGCCATTTCTACAAATCCAAATTAAATGAAATTTGAATGGAGTCTTCAAAATATTCCTAACATCAACTTCTCCAAGTTTTAAGATCATTTGAGGTCATTTGGACCTCGAAAATCTAAAGTAAGGGCCTGTATTCATGAAAAGTCAAAGGGAGGACCAACTTCAAAAGGTCAAAAAATGATGAAATTTCTATAGCATGCTCAAAATAACTCTAGGAAATATCCCTCTAATTTTTTTGAAGTTTGGACATCATTTGGGCCTTAACTGATGAAAATGGGCCACATGAGCAAAAAGCCATAAATGGGCCTATCAGTAACCGTGGCCATGGTCATTGACACCTGTGAAGTGGCCTTGGATGGTTATGGTTGGTTTTTCCACTTTATTTCGAAACTATCTCCCCCTAACTCCTCCAACTGCCTCTGAAGTATATAAAAGACACCCTTAGGCACTTGGGAAGGGGTTCTAAAGTTCCAAGACGTCAAGTAAGGTTCCAAAGGGCTTTAACAAGATTAAAGGTAATATAAGGGGATTTCTCAAGTATTTAGCACTTCGCAAGCATCCAAATTCCTTCCGTTCTTATTCCAAGCTTAAGGTGAGAAATGCTTTTGGGGAAGAAGATACATCTCGCCACACTCATGAAGATGGTCGCACTTAAAAATGGCGTGGAAATATGTAATGGATTCGATGTCCAACATTCACGCACTTTAAGCGTTAAGAAGAATGGGAAATAATTAGTGACCATGGGTCACGGTCACCCCCTTTTCTCCTTTTTTTCGCATTTTCATATTTTGTGTACATTTTCTTGTAATTTCCAAATTGAGATCATATCTAAGGCTTGAGGGAGGGGTTATAAACTTTGTAAACTTGTGTAAACAACCTGCATCCCCGCGGTCAGGGCGTTAGAACACATGTAAACAAAGGAAAATTAATGATGAACTATAATTATTTCCCATTCTTCTTAACACTTGAAGTGCGTGAATGTTGGACGTCGAATCCATTACATAATTCCATGCCATTTTTAAGTGTGACCAAAAGATTGGCGCCGTTTGTGGGAATTATAGAAAATTGGATTATGGCGATTTGCTCGGTCACTGAGATGACCCCTACAAGCTCGACCATCATAGTCTTTGTAGGAATTGTAGCCTGGATCTTCAGACCGGGTAGCCATTAGGGGCATTCTTCTTGCTTTTGATGAGAAGGTTACTCCCCTTAAGTTTCCATAAACATGAGAAGCATAAACCATCTTGAATATGAGCAGTTAATGAGGGTGAAACCAACAGGGGATTGATGGAAATAACCGAATGACCACAAGGTGCAGTTCTTCTGCCTTTGATGAGAAGGTTACTCCCCTTAAGCCTCCATAAGCATGAAAAGTATAAACCACCTCGAATATGAATGGTTAATGAAGGAGACTGACGAAAATAGGGCAGATCTTCACATCGATCCTAAAAATGAATGAAGTCTTGAATAAACTGTTTTATATTGTCGTTTTCTATCACAACTTGCAAGCATGAAGAACCACCGATCACACGGTTGAATGTAGCATTGAGTAAGACGTTTTACATTGTCCTTTTCTACTACAACTTCCAAAGATGAAGAATTACCGAATACCCGGTTGAATGTAGTTTTGAGTAAGACGTTTTACATTGTCTTTTTCTACTACAACTTCCAAAGATGATCCTTCTCTGCCTTCTTCTAACACTTCCGCTTATTGATGACAGTTGAAAATTGTTAAGATTAGCTTTGCCAAGTAACTGTAAATTCCCCAAGAATGTCTAATGTCCCATCATAGCAGATCATCACCCAGGCCTTCGTTCGCTGAGATTTAACCAAAGCATTTGTTGATTTCCCAAGAATGTCTAATGGTCCCATCATAGCAAATCATCGCCTGGGGCCTCGTTTGCTAAGATTAGGAATGTGAAAATCCTTCAGTCTTGAAATGGATGTTACACTTTGTCGATATTGTTGGAAACATGTCATGCACTTTTAAATATTGTTCTTTCATACATGCTTGAATTTGTTCATGCCTTATATGCTATTCACAAATGCCATTTTTGTGTTTAAACACGAACCTGTTGCCCCCTGAAAGGTTTTAAGGTGCTTGAACATCTGTTTGGACCGAGAGCCTCAGTTCTGATACTTAAGTGTGCCTTGATGCCAATTCTTGGTCTTAGAACTGAGTATTACCTTCTTCTTTTGGCCTTATACTAAGGGGAGATGCTGCCGAAATTTTCTTTTAGGAAATTCCATATCATTGTTACTGATACCCATCTTTCTTTTCTTCTTATTTGCTTTGCAGATAAAAAAGGTAAAGCACCTGTAACTACAACTGCTGGAGCATCTAAAAGTCGTGCCAAAGGTAAGACCGCAAGGGAGTCTGATCCAAAAGATCCAAATGAAACATTTGATGTCAACTTGTGGCTCCAGAGAACTAAAGCTTTATCAACGAGATATTGGTATTCATATTGGTGCTTGGCAAATAATACCAATTAGGAGAATAATGACAAGGTGGTTTTCCCAAAACCACAATATATATTTGGAGATGCCACAAAGGAAACTGCAAAGCAACCCACTGACCATATGCGGTACCGTTACACAAATTCGGCAGGGGTTGTGCGTGAATTAACCACTGTTCGATCAGTTCGACGGCATCCAACTATCATGTCACTATCTCCAACAATCTCAGCAAGGCATGATCCTTTTTCATGTGTGAGACATCATGTCCATTTCAAGATTGGGAAATTCATGCGTCCGCCTCCATACTACTTCATAGAACACCCAAGGTCTGAAATAGAGACCCTCGAACTGTGCACTCTGAATTTAGAAGTAGGCACTGTGATTTCACAGCTCAGGACTGTCGGTCTTGGTATTCATTCAGGAGATGGGAGTGCTTGGCTTGGTGAGAGGCATTAATCTTGCAGGTGGTACCTTCATCACTCCGAACATGGAGTTGGGATTCTCTTTTTGGGAAATAAAGAAGATTTTTGGTTTGGCACCTTACGGTGAGATTTATGATGAGACCGTTTTGCCCGATGAAGAATTAGCCACTGTGGATGATAAATTCTGGGCTGCATATTACCTCCTGTTTGCGCTTGAAGATTCTATTCAAACAGCTAGCCAGAGTCGAGGCAAAGTCGTTCAATGAATGAGTCAAGTGAAGAGAATGACTGATCCTTTCTTCGCTAATGGAGGCGGGTTTTTTAAGTGGAAGAGGGTAATCCCGAGCGAAGATCCCAAGAAGGGTCCAACAATTATCTTTCATGAAGATATGAACTTTCAGCCTTATATTTTTGCCAAGTATCCAGATTTGAAAAGGAAATGTTGGCTTGCTTCATTCTTGACAGCATGGTTTTCCGAGGTTCTTTTTCCAAGCTCTGGAAACAACCTTAGGCCTGGCTGCATATATCCAGCCCTCAAGATGGCCTTTGGACATAGCCTCGCTTTGGCTCCTGCTTTTGTATCTTATATGCTAATAGAGTTGAAGCTTTGAGGATTCACCGTCAGAGAAGGAAAACTGTTCAACCGATTTTATGCCGAATATCTATTGTACACCTGGTTAACCTACCATTGCAATGGTCTTCATTCACACAGTGGTGCACCGGGGAACATTTTCATGGAGGGTGTGGTTAGTGGTAGTTGCCTAATCAACAACTATTCCATGACCCATTTGCGCAAACATTTCGCAACTTTAACAATTATGTTGCTTCCCGGACGCTATTCCCAATATTGAAGTTCCGACTCAAATGAGGAATGCTGTGGAGCCATCAATCTTCAAGGTTGGGGAGGGTGGCCGGGATATGGGCTTGTCAGATGAAGAAAAGAGCTGGCTTTTGAGTTTAAGGCCTACAGACCTGGTGTATAGGAAAAATACATACATCAATATTCAACCTTATATACCTGCTAGATTCTATAGACAATTCGATTTTTATTAGGCTGTCGTGGGAGCACCGGGCCGAATTCGAGGCACTATTGGTTCCTTGCAAGATGCCCGTAATGCTTGGGAATTTTACCAGGCGCTTGACACTTAAGCCCATTTTGGATATCCTCATCTTCCGAATCCTGGATATACGAGTGGCTTCGCCCAGTGGTTTGCTAAAAGCACCCTCGCCATTGTGTAGGCATACACAAGCAATCCTCGAGCTAAATGTTGTGTTTTGCCTGCTTCTAAAAAGAAGGAAAAAGGAGAAAAAGATCGTTTCATACCAGAGAATTTTGAAAGTTGGCTACATGATGGAGACCAATGGCGAATTGGTTTGACAGCTGGATCCGATATCTGTAGAGCTCATCGTAGTTTAAGAGGTGAGGAAGATCAAAGTTACATGCCTCTGCCTAATATACCTGCAACGAGAATGCGATGAGCCATAGAAGCAAATTTACAGGAGAGCATTAGCCTTGCTGAAATCAGGGAGATGGGCAGGGTTGCTTTGGATTTTGGATCTGCTTCCCGTTCTGTCAAAACCAAGGTATCAGTAGGAGAACAGACTAGATAGTTTGAAGAAGAGTGGTCTATTATGCATGCAGCTGCTGAGGCAGATCTTGGTTAGCAATTAAAAACTGCTGCTGATGCTCTTGTATTGATAGAAACACATGTCGGTCAAAGTCCAGTAGAGAGGGTCCAATCTGCGGAAGTGGCTACGAGGGCAAGGTCATCTGTCACAATGCCTGTAAACCCTCCGGCGGGTCTGAGTTTGCATAAGAAAATCAGAGCCACTTGCTCAAAATTGGTAACTCGAGCCCGAGCCTCAACTAACAAAGAGACGCCTTCCAAAAAGAGAAAAGCTGAAAGTCCTCCAGCACATCATTCTCAGAGGCTAAAAACTGGTAACATAAATATAATTGTTTATAATCATATCTTCATTGATTCTGTATCTCTTGTTTTAACATTGATATTTATTGTGGCAATTTTATTAGCTCAACCCTCAATTGCTGGAGAATCTGCGAGACAAGTGGCCAGAGTTGCTGAAGATTATGCCTCTGATGAGAGGAGTGGAGGAGAAAGCAGTTTTGATACTCCTACAACTGGAGAGCGAATTGATAGTGATATTAACATCGAGTTTGATTTTGAAAAAGATATATTTGATCAAGCTCAGATGCCTGAATCTGAGAGAGAAGTGGCAGCAGATGTACCGACAGAATCCATCATTGCAGGGAAATCTATCAATGATGTTAGTGCGGCTGCTATTACGGAGGTTGTTTTCCAGGTTGAACAACAGAAGCCTCCCTCTGAGATTGTCGAGGAATCTGCGGCCATAGTCTCAAGGGATATCGAAGAAACTCCAATTGTTGCTGAAGGTAGATCCCACATTAGCCTGGTTAGCATTTCAACATTCATGCTCTAATTCTGCTCATTCCCCTTTTTCAGGTGGTTGAGCGGAAGAAGGTGTTTTTGATACACTTTCTAAGACACTTCCTTCTGTTCCTAGGAGATTTTTCGAATCCCCTATCGAGGAGCAAGCAGAGAAGGAGCATGCCGAAGCTTCGATTGACCTAGATGATGTCTCACTTCATAGTGGATACTTAGAGACATCATCAGGCAGCCCTCTGGGGAGTGATCTGCAACGCTTTGTAGAAAGTTTATCATCAGGTTCGCTAACCCAAAGTATGAATGATGGTGTGGGATTGTCCCCGGCCGGTACTACCTTGCCCGTTAGTAATGAGCCGAGGGCTGATGAGGCTAAGGATATTCAGATGGAACAACATATTGAACCTATCATCGACACAGAAAAGGAAGCCGACAGTGTCATGGTTCTAGTCACAGAAGCCCTTGTAGCAGATACTATTGTAATCAGAGCAGGCTCTTCTGTTCAACAGGCATTGGTTTTAGAAGGTGTAAGTCTCCCAGTAGAGGATACTCCTGTAACACCTGTCACTAGTAGTGTGCCTCCGGTTGCTGGCAGTTTTACACCTCTCAAGGCCGTGACACCTCCAAGAGTCCACTTTAGGGCGGATCAGTCATCACCTTTAAAAATTATTGAAGACCCTGTTGTTCAGAAGATATTAGATGAGGCTTCTGCTGCTGAAGGTGGAGGGCTCCGGAAAGCCTTACTGCATGTGACAGTCACACCTCATGCCATTAGGGATCCTTCAACTACTTTGTCTTCACAAGGGTCACATGATTCACCATCTGTTCGTGAAGAAGCATTGGCGATTCCTGAGGGCAGAGTAGATGTCGAGAGAGAAAGAGATAATCACTCAAGTTCTCAAATCCAGTCAAATTCGAAAGAGCGAGAATCAAACATGTCTATCCCTAAAGAACTCAGCTTCTTCGGGAACACCCCAAAGCCTCAAGTTGCTATTAATTTTGCCACAAAGATAACCATTTGGAGCATTTTGGCTACTGTTTTTCAAGGAGAGCTTTCTTCAGAGAAGATTCAAGGCGCCAAGGCTTTAGCTGATATGTTGATATTTTCTGGTACCAACTTGAGTGGGCTTCGCGATGCCCTTGTCCTCCTCTTTAACAAACTCGAAGAAAAAGACTCTTGGGATAAAAGTGTTGATCATGCCAAAGCTTTCCAAGATGAGGTCTTAAGGTACAAAATTCAACTGGCTGCGGAGATTGAAAGTGGTGAGGAGGAGATACAGGTATAAATGCGGAAGAGGCCAAGCTGACACAGGAATTGGCTGTGCATGTGGACCAACGTGCACATATTCAACAGCAGATTGTCGTATTGCAACACCAGTTATCTTCCATGGAGAATACCATTAAAAATTTGCAAAAGTCTGTTTCAGAGAGAATTCGTCGCTGAGATGATCTTTTCACACATACAGAAGCGAAACGTACAGCCCTGAATGACTTCGTTCAGTCCTTGGAGATTGAATTGAATATTAAGCTGGATGAGATTGACATTAATACTACTATTCCAGCTTATGCAAGCTATAAAGGGCGTATCCTTATGGCGGAAGTACTGAATGCAAAGGGAAAATTACAGAAGTTCTTGGACTGAGATTCTCTGTTGCAACTCCCATTTGATGTTTTCTCTCTTTATTTTATTTTATTATTATTCTGATTAGTCCTGAGGGTCATGTGTACATTGACTTCATTGCTTGTATTCGAACTTTAAAATAGATATCAATGGAAAAGTTGTTTCTTTCTATTTTGGCATTGGTATAGGTGTTTGGTTTGATTTTGTGTGGATGTTTGAGGTGGTTTGTATGGATGGTTTGTTTGGTTTGATTTTCTCAGATTTGTATGAATGTGAGATTTGCGATCTTTTGGATCCACAAACCGAAAATGAAGGAGTCATATAGGTGGACGTCATCCGGTACCCATATGTGGGCTGGCTCCAGAGTCCATGACTTGATCCTCTTGGTGTTGAAAGGGGTCAAACGAAGTGGATGTTATCCGGTGCCCATGTGTGAGGCTTTCTCCAGGATCCTTGATTTATTCCTTAGGACAAAGATTTTTTGTTTAGATTTTGGCTATACAGAGTCTGCAAAAAGACTTGTTCTATATAACCAAAGGTAGTCATATAGGGCCTACAAAAAAAGACTTGTTCTATACAACTAAGGATTAGCTATATGGGGTCTACAAAAGGACTTATTCCACACAACTGAGTTTTACTATACAAGGTCTGCAAAAAGACTTAATCTATATAACAGGATGTTACAAGGGCTCTTGTAAGGATGTTATCTAAGTAACAAAAGTTTGACTAGAGGGATCGAAAGACTTAATCCTCACAGTCATTTGATACAAATCTGAGTGATTATGGTTACGAGGCATAGGTTGTGAGGCTCGAAACCAGAGGATTTTGATTTTGGTTAGGAGTGAAAACATACACTGTATATGATTTGGGTACACCAATGACATTTAAGAATAGTATTTCTTGAGAAGTTTTTCATTGATAAGCATCATGCATCTATCCCTTTCAAGCGTGAGAAGTGCATAGGCGCCATTGGAGTAAACTTTGTCAATGACAAATGACCCTTCCCATTTAGGTTCAAATTTACCTTTTGACAAGTGTGTGGAGAACATGGGCCTCTTAGCTACAAGGACTAAGTCTCCTTTCTTGTAGGTTCTATATTTGACCTTTTTGTTAAAGGATCCAGCCATACGAGCATGATACAATTCAATGCTTTATCGAACGGCAAGCCTTTTCTCATCAAGGCCCTCTAACTCTTGGAGTCGAAGTCCAGCATTCTTCTTTTTGTTTATAACAGCTACCCGAAGAGAAGGAAGTTGTATTTCTAGGGGTATTACAGCCTCACAGCCGTAAACCAAGGAATATGGTGTTGATTTCGTTGGGCCGCAAACTGTAGTTCTATAAGCCCATAATGCCTCAGGAAGCTTGGTACTGCACCCTTTTTTGTTGTCGAAGACCATTTTCTTAAAATTTTGCAAATAGTCTTATTAAAAGCCTTAGTAAGTCCATTAGCTGAAGGATTGTATGCTGTAGACGGAGAACATTGGATTCCATACTTGTCATAGAATCTATAAAATTTGTCATTATTGAATTGGGGACCGTTGTCATGATATAAACGTTTGGGGACCCTGAAACGACAAATGATGTGAGTCCTCAAGAAATGGAGGACTATATCTGTCTTGACTTCTGCAAGAGGTATTGCTTCTGCCCATTTGGAGAAGTAATCCGTTGCAGCCAAGATGAACTAATGGCCACGTTCTGATGGTGGGCTGATCTTTCCAACTATGTGCATTCCCTAAGATTCAAATGGCTAAGAGGTGGACGTAGGGTGTAAATACTCAGAAGGTTGATGAATGTAATCACCATGAATTTGGCATGCATTGCATCTTTTAGCAAAATTGATGGCATCAGATATCATTGTAGGCTAATAGTATCCTAGCCTTTGAATTTGATCATGAAGCTTTGGCCCAGCCTGATGAGTGCCACACAGACCAGAACGGACTTCTTTGAGGACTTGTTTTTGCCTCTTTTGGTGATAAGTAATGAAGAAGAATCCCATCATATGATTTACGATAAAGAGTCTTTAAAGGCAAATCAAAATGGAATTTTAGGGCTCGTCTTTGAATACTGGTTCTGTTTTTAGTATCCTCTGGTAATACTCCATGAAGAATACAATCAATAAAAGGATTTTTCCAATCTCTGAATGAATTGTGGAAAGATGTAATCGATTATTAATCACATTAAAACTATCAGCCACTGCCTTATGGGTGCCAAGCAGAGGTAGAAATCTTCTTTCAACCACTTCTAATGCCATCTTATCATTTTTAGGGATCGACATCGAAGCCGCTAAACTTGCTAATGCGTCTGCCTTGACAGTCTAATGTCTCGGAACATGATGAAACTCTATCAGATCGAATTTTTTCTTGAGTTCACAGGTTTTGTTGAAGAAAGGAACCAAATCAGGTTTCTTCACTTCATACTCACGATTCATTTGTTTGATCACGAGTTGTGAATCTCCATAGACTCCAAGCATATTGATACCTGATGTTATGGCTAGTTCAAGGCCCATGATCAATGCAGTATACTCCACTACATTGTTTGAGCATGGCTTAATTAATGAGAAAGAGTGAGGGACATAGAATTTTTCCGGGCTACAGAAAATAATTTCAACTCCTGAAACCGGTTCTCTCGGTTCATTAGTTCTGGAAGCGCCATCAAAATGCATGATCCAATGCTGATCTGGGTCAATAGTGGACTTTCGTCACTGCTCAACGAAAAGGACTAGTTCATCAGGGAGGATATCTTTGAATTCAGAATCTTCCGGGAGCGGATGTTCCGCCAAAAAGTCAACAAGAGCATGCCCTTTTATAGCCTTTGTAGGGGTATATCTGATATCATATTGAGAAAGGAGAATCGACCATTTGGCCAAGCGTTTGCTCAGGGCTCTGGCTTTTGTTACCAGTACTTTTAATGGATTGATGTTAGAAACTAGGTACACTACATTGGAGAGGATGTAATGACATAACTTTTGAATTGCAAACATCAGTGTAAGACATTCCTTTTCTACTGGATGATAGTTGTGTTCAGCACCAACCAACATTCTTGACGGGTAGTAAAGAGCTACCTCTTTTCCTTCATCGTTCTTTTGAGCTAATACTGCGCCTAGGGAGTGATCGAGAGCTCGAGTATATAGAATGAAGGGTTTGCTTGGCATTGGAGCTGAAAGAATTGGCGGATTAGTGAGATATCACTTGATGTCTTGGAAAGCATCTTCATAAGATTTGTCCCAAACAAAATTTACGCCTTTCTTCATCAGTTTGGAAAAGGGTCTGCATTTTCCAGATAAATTTGAAATAAACCGACAAATATAGGCGAGTCTTCCTTGCAATCCCTTTAACTATTTTAGAGTTCTCGGAGAAGGCATCTCCAAAATGGCTTTGATTTTAATTGGATCTATTTCAATATTGCTTTTTCGAACCACAAATCCTAGAAACTTCCTGGAAGAAACTCCGAAGAAACATTTCAAAGGGCTCATCTGAAGTCTGAACTTCCGCAACCTTTCAAAAATTGTGCGGAGATCATCTAAATGATCTGATTTCTACTTGCTCTTGACTGCCAAGTCATCGACGTAACATTCAATAGATTTATGCTGTAGGTCCTTGAATATTTTTATCATTGCTCATTGGTATGTGGCCCCAGCATTTTTGAGGCCGAAAGGCATGACGGTATAGAAGTATATGCCAAAGGGAGTCCTAAATAAAGTATGTTTTTCGTCTTCCTTGAACATTTTGATTTGATTGTACCCCAAGAATCTGTCCATGAATGACATCCTTTCGTACCCAAAAGTATTGTCAATCATGATTTCTGGTATAGGCAATGGGAAGTCATCTTTAGGGCATGCTTTATTCAAGTCCCTGAAATCAATGCAAACTCTAATCTGTCCATTCTTTTTGGTGACTGGTACTGTATTAGCCAACCAGTCTAGGTGCTGTTCTTCACGGATGAAACCTACATCTCTGAGCTTCTGAACTTCTTTTTATATTTGATCCATGATTTCTGGCTTTGTCCTCTGCTGGTCTTGCTTTACGGGTTTAACATCACCTGTTATGTTCAAATTATGTACTGAAATTTCTGGGTCTAGACTAGGCATTTCCACATAGGTCCATGCAAAGCAATCCATGTACTCTTGTAAGAATCTCACGTACATATCAAGTTCGTTTCCTTTGATTTGAGAACTTACAAAAGTAGGTCGAGGATTTTCTGAGGTCCCTAAGTTTATTTCTTGTACTTGGTCCTCAGTTGGAGGCTCAGGAGGAGGCACTTCCACAACGTCATCGGAAGTTTTCAACTCCATAAAGCCTTCTGGAGTTTCATTTGGGGGTTTAAGCCAAGGCCTGATCCCTTTCCACGGATTCAATTTTTTGGGCTCTTTAGCTTTTACATCAAGGGCTAGGCATTTCCAATGAACATGTTGTGATGGGCTTATTTCTTCATTGAATTCAGGCGGCCAATGTTCAGTGATTTGTGATATAGCGTCATCGTTATCACTTGCCCCCTCAAGATGTTGAAAAGTAGCCCAATCAGCAAGTTCTTGAGCAATAAGAGTTTCATAAGAGTTATCAGCTTCATACTCTTCGGTAAAGACCACGGGTCTTATTCTAACATCTTGATTCAGTTTAGGAATGCTACTGTAGGGAACATATCCTAAGCAGTGACGTAGCTGTTCAATTTTGCATCCCATTTCGAGATCTTCCTTCATTTCTGGAGTGAAGACATCCAAAGGAATCTGTATCCCATTTGTATTCAATCCAAGACCTATAGGCTTCTTAAGATTGTACCCTATATTCTTCATCATGTTACAGACCACAGGGTTGTAGTTATCAAACCGTATTTTCCCATCATTAGTGACTCTGTCGATAGGATTTGGAGGAGAAGCATCTTCAGCCCGATGGAAAATAATTGTTTGATCATACTGCTTTAATGGAGGCACTAAAAAGCAAGATCCTTCAAAATCATAAATATGAGATGGAAGGGGCCATGGTAATAGTGGCGGTTCCCAGTTTGCTGTAGAATGTACAGAAGCGTTCTTTATTTCGACGTCTTCAGAGTCTGACTTAGAATCTGAATTTCTGATTATTGAAATGACATGTATCGGACGTGTCCGTCTAGACCTCCCGCGCAGACGATAGAGTGCTACTTCAAGAGATGAAACTATTCGAGATATTTCATTGAAGGTTTTCCATAGCCATAGTTAAACTACGGAGAGCTGGCCGGAAGCCTATCCAGCGTAAATGAATCCAAGTAGAGAAGTGTGGAGGATCTTCACATCTTTCAGCCAAATGGAGCCATCTGTCTATATATCTGTAGGATAGTTCTCCCCTTCATTGCGATGTTAGCACGAGCTGATGAAAAGTAATAGGAGAATCAAGCCTTATAGGTGACATCCCTCTGGTGGGAGGAGGTACATTATCATTTTCCTAACCAGCATCTGAACTGTTCGCTGAGGAAACTGTATTTGTTGAATATGAGGGCTTTTGACGTCCTGCTTCCCCTTTTCCTGGTAATTTTGTGAATATGATCAGAGGTCGATCTGATTGTTTGATTTCAGTTTTGACCTTGATCACCAAAGGAGCTTTGGTTTCTACACATTTTGCCGTAGGCTCCTTCGTTGGCTGCAACGTTCCGAGAGGATCGGATTACTCATCAATCCCGAGTATGTTCTTTTTTCCATTGAAATAGTGAAGAGTTCTGCAGGATTATCATCTACTAAAGCGCCTTTTGTGTCCATTTTAGACTTGGTAGGTCTTTCTTGACACATGGCTGCATCAGTGAAGTAGACTTCTTTTCCTTTGAAAGTTCTTTCATCCGCAAAGACCCAATGCACTTTTCCCTCGTCATCAATATATTTGAGACATTGATGGAGAGTGGAGGGTACTATGGCATAATCATGGAGCCATCTTCTTCCTAAAAGGATATTGTAGCAAGCACGAGTCTTAACTACGTGCAGAGTAGCTTCTGAGGTTAATTCTCCTAATTGGAACCAGATTCGAATCTTGCCAATCGGATTCTGAACTTCCCCGTCATATCCTTGGATAGAAGTTTTTGTAGTAGATAACTTGCTTACTGGGATGCCGAGTTCTTGAAGAGCTGTGATTGTGATGAGGTTCAGAGCTGACCCTGGGTCAACCTGAACTCTCGGGATAGGAATGTATTTGATGTAGACTGTGAAATAGAGTGGCCTTGCGTGTTTCATATCACCTAAGAGGAGATCCCCTTTAGTGAAAGATATAGTAGCTTTAGAAGCATTGTGAATTGAAAGACATTCCATGCATTGCTTTTGAGGCTTTTTTGATTTTGCTTTCAGGTAATTCTTTTTTATCTGATGAACTTGCACTACATGAGTTTGATTGTCTGTATTCAAAGCTTGTACAAGTCTCCTTGGACATTTGCAAGAGATCAAAAATGTGAAGTCGTGCAGGTATGTGCTTGGGGTGTTCAACAACATCATACGTGAATGGCTCTGGTGGCTTTGCATTAGCATTTGCCTCTGAAGAAGCTACATTTACATTAATGTTTTCCCTTGAAGGGTTTACATAGGAAGAGGAAGCAGAAGATGGTCCATCATAGTTGACCCTGTAATTGCGACCGAACCGAGTGCCGTCATTAACCATATTACTTCGGTTAATTTCTGGACGAATATCCCTTCTTATGGCGTTAACTTCTTTGGACTCAAAAAGCCGACTAATTTCCTCTAAGCCTGACTCTTACCCTGTGTTATTAGGAATGGCTTGAGATGCTTGGGGCTCATTAGCAATACTCAAAATTACCAGAGTGGGAGCCGCTGGTATCCCTTCTTCAGAGTCGAAACCATTATCTTGAACTTAAGAGATTTCCTGTGGTGCGACAATGTCAGTATCATCATGTTCCTCCGGAAATCCGGGTTTATCAGTTGGTTCAAACATAACCGACCGAGTGCTTGGTTTGGAATCCACATCTGGAGAAGTCATCTTTGAGTTTGATTGGGAAGGAACATCTGATGTAGAGGCTACTGTGTATGGAAAAAGAGGAATCACCTGTTGTTGTTGTGCCTCCCCAGGATCAATCAGTAGTAAAGGGTTTGGATGAATCTCCAGGGGTAATGGAAAAGGAGGAAGGTCACTCGACCAGCCACTCGAGTTTGGTTTGTGTATACCATAAAGGGCCACTGAGAGTGTGTTGAGACCATGCTTGATATTAAGTGTACCGGTTTCAGGATCAAAGGTTTGTTCGAAACTTTCATCCTCATCGGAAGGATACTCATCAAAGTAGTCATCAACCCACCGATCATCCTTGAAGTCCGAGTAATTAGACCAATCCTCTTCATCATCTGAGTTTGGAGGTGTGCCGTCCCATGATATCCGATTACAACTGGATATCAATGGTTCTTCCTCACCTTTTGGGATTGGTATGATGTAGTCAGCTAAAGTAAAGTGACCTTTAGCTGGTTTGGGAGATTCTTTGGAGATTGGAGTTTCAATTATCTTTTCCCCCTTCCACTTAGCTTGTTTTTCTTGCTTAACCAAGGGATTTTGGGCGGCTTTTTGAAGATTCTTGAGTCACTTTTTAGCCTTTCTTCTTTCTGCAGGTGTGGGTTTAGTTTTTACTTTCTCCCAGCCTTTGTCATTTTCCAAGTCCGAGTGAACCCACATTTCTTCGCCTGTAGAGGTTTTGACTGGTATTAACCCCTGGTCATTGTATATTGCATTAACGACCCGGAATTTAACAGTAGGTGGTTTTGATGGAGCGGATACTGCTATAGGTGCAAATTGTCCAAAAGAAATCATGTTGACTAGAGTAACATCATATTTTCGGTCAAATGTAATCACTCCATTTTTCCACATTTCGTTGACCTTTTCTTTCAAGATGAAACAGTCTTTAAGAGGATGAGACACCATTCGTTGATATGCGCAGTAATTTGGGTCATCAACGCGGCCTGCCTGCTCCGGTTCTTTCATTGGTGGAAGTTCAAGTTTGTTATTTTCCATCAATGTTTGGAAGATTATTTCAATATCTCCATCGAAGGGATATTTAGCTTTTTTTCTCTTTTCATATTCCTCCTTTTAGTTTGCTCGGTCTTGACATTCTGTGGTTTTGGAGGAGCTGACTTAGAGGTTTGCACATTGAATATCTCTTGTTTCTTCTTCAAATTCGGAGCAGTTGATTTTGGAGCCGAAGACGACGATGATTCCGCTTTTTGGGAATTTACCTTCTTTTGACTGATTTCTTTAAGGGTCAACTCTGCATTAGTGGCCACTTCAACTAAACGAGCTAAAGACTTAGTTTTGTGACTAAGTATGATAGGCTTGATTTCTGGCCGTAGGTTGGTTTTGCACATTTCAATGGTAGCCCTCTGAGATGGTTGTTCTAAGCATCTGTAAGACAAGGCCCTCCATCTGTTAATAAAGGCTTATGCAGTTTTATTTTCTCCTTGCTTTGTATTGCTAAGCATGGCGAAGGTAACTGTCTGATCTTCTTCTTGAAAATGAAGTAAGAATTTCTCTTCTGTGACTAGCCATGTTGTGAAAGAGAGCTCTGGTAATTACTTATCCCAATTAAAAGCAACTCCTTTCAAAGTGCCTACGAACAATCTTATTTTTAGCGCATCCAACTTTGGCAAGCTCCCTAGGAGTGATTTGAAATGTACTATATGTTGGTAGGCTGACCCTTTTCCCATATAAGGCTGGAAGGTCGGAAGTTTATAATTTGGCTGGAATGGAACCAGATCAAATTCCGGAGGGTATTTGGATGTAATACCTTTCTTTTTCATCCTGTTTTTCACCTTTGATTTGGTTAATATTTCTTCGACCTCCTTAAAAGTTACATGCTTTTCGGGATCCGCATGTAGTCTAAGGATTGATGAATGGTTGCCCCCGGCAGAACCTGTAGCCATTATTTTATTTGTTAATGATTTAATTTGAGCCGTAAGCAGGTCAATTTTGGTGGCGTTCCTCCTAATCATAACCTGCTCTCTCCTGTCAGCAAATAAAGGATTGGCTGGAGCTTCAGCAGGACCACCCAACTTGTCTGTCAAAATTTTTAACTGGGTAGTTAGGTGATCAATTCTAACTCCTTGCTGTTTGACGGCATCACTGACGTCATCTTCTTGATTTTCATCAGCATTTTCTTCACCGATATTTTTACTCTCACTAGCACCTTCGTTTCCATCATTTTCAGTTCCGCTTCCTTCAGCCATAAATACAGTATATATTAATGGGGGAAAGAAGACGTAGGTAGAGTAGACTGACTATCTTCCGTGTCCAGGAGAGTAACCGAGTCTTTGTCTAAATCTGTCTCAACATTTCCTTTTGAGGTTCCGCCTGAATTGGAATCAGATTCTGGCGACTGAGTTCGAGCCTACTCCGAGTAACCCTTTTGGTTCGGCCTGGTCTAACCATGCATGAGGAAGTCAGTTCTAACTCATCTTCTTTGGCCACCCATTTTGGAGTAATTGTGTGCCGAGATTGCTTCCAAGTGCAAGCCAAAAGCCTTCTCCCTAATTTGATTAACCACTCTGGCCATTAAAGTTTGATTTTTAAATCTGGCAATCAATGGCTTAGAAGTACTGGCGAGTTGATTCTAGCCCGTAGGGTTGGAAGTAGGGAATGAAAGAATATCAACGGTACTTCTTTTATTATTCTTCTCTTTACCCTTCTTCTGTTGAAGTGAAATCTTGAAACGAACCAGATCGGTCGAATCGTTAATGACCAACTGTTCAACTGGCTCTTTGTTCTTAGCACCATGTAATGAATGTTGTGGTGCTACAATGACTGAAGGCAGACGTTTCCTTCCGAACTTCCGCCCCTCTTTTTGAGTCAAAGGGTAAAAGATGTTCTCTTCAAGTGACGTCAAAGATTTGCTTTCAGCCTTCTTGTAACTTCGCATGCGTGGTTGTGGTGACCATGTGTTATAGCTTGGGATGACAGCATGTTTTTGGGCTTTCTGGGGATTTGTCGACAGTCCCTTGTCACAGCCCTTTATTTGGGCCGAACCGGGGATGTTCCTGGAGCTTGGGTGGCCACTCGAGGTAACTTATTAAGTGCCCTTGGTTTGTGATCTGTATAACAGACTTGCCTTGCCCCAGTTGAGGCTTGATGATAGAGACTGCTGCCCTCTGACTTTGGTTTGCATTCCAGGTCCTTGTGACCCTTATGAAAAACTCCAAATGGGTTTTGAGCATATTTGGAAACCCATGACTGAGGAGTTTCTATTCTGCTAATGATCTTTAGGGTCACTGATGACCCATTCTGAGCTGAGGTGGTGGAGCCCATTGGAGTAGAGAGTCTTTGGAAAACTGAAACTCTTGATGGAGGAGTATCAGTATCTATTGATGCCCTTTTTTGTGATCTTGCATGTGGCTTGTTCTGTGTCATGGAGATCCTGAAAAGTCTCTCCTTGGCTTCATCGAAAGTGATGATTAAAGAACCCATGATATTCTTCTGCAAAAAGTAAGCCCAATGGACTGTATTAGTGGTATAACCAATATGGCTGCCTCTTGGGCTAGCCGGAATGGTTTATAGATGCCATCTGAATCAACATGGTTTTGAACCGGAATGGTTAGATATAGGCATAAATCCTATCTCATTGTGCTATGCTGACTGTCCTAGCTGTCAGAATTTTGGCAGCATTTCGGGACCACATAGTCAGGCTTAAAAGCATACTAAGCTGACTAGACCTGGCTACAGCAATTTTGGCAGCATGTCAGGGCCATCTGTGTCAGTCTTATAAGCAAGAGAGGGTTGGATCTAATCAAAGGGATAGGGCCTATAGGATCGAGCCTGTACCACTACCACAATGATCAAACAAGATCCATCAGTGCATGATGCCGGACAGTGCATAACTGCAGTGTCGGTGGTCTTATCACCGATTTAATAAAACATTTAGTTGGGTCAAAGCCCCATGGACTGAATCATCACTTTTATAAAGCATGAAATGGTGTGATTTGGTCCATGCACATCAAGGTGCAAGTTCCCTCAACTAAATCTTCCAATTAAATGGCAAAAGTATGCACTTCGAGGTTCCTAATGCTTTCATTTGAATGATAAAAGAATGCACTTCAAGGTGTAAAATTTCTTCATTAATGTTTCCAAACCCACCGTAGACACCAAGGTCTTGCATGGGTGTCTTCAAAGGCCAAACAAGCCATTTTTAGCAATAAAACAGGTCAGTGACCGTGACGGTCACTACCAATTTTCCATTGATTCCTGCGGTCACAACACATTTTACATACTTTCCCGCGGTCACAACACTTTTCAGCACAACAGCAGCACTTTTTAGCACAACAGCAGCAGTTTTTAGTGCAACATTAGCACTTTTCAGTAATTTTCAGCACTTTTCATACGTTTTAAACCAAATTTGATCACAAATTAGGGCAAGAACTTCCCACAAATGGTGCCAATCTTCTGGTCGCGCTTAAGAATGGCATGGAAATATGTAATGGATTCGATGTCCAACATTCACGCATTTTAAGCATTAAGAAGAATGGGAAATAATTACAGTTCATCATTAATTTCCCTTTGTTTACATGGGTTCTAACGCCCTGACCGCGGGGATGTAAGTTGTTTACACAAGTTTACAAAGTTTACAACCCCTCCCTTAAGCCTTAGATATGATCTCAATTTGGAAATTAGAAGAAAATGTACACAGAATACGACAATACGAAAAAAAGAAGGAGAAAAGGGGGGTGACCGTGAACCACGGTCACTGCCCCAGGCCAGTGATTGTGAGGTCACTATTTGCCTCCGTTTTTCATGTTGTTCGTGCTAGTTCTTCTTCCAACTTTTTTCAAGTGTTGAAACTCCCTTTTATGGCATCTTGGGGTGTTGAATAACTATTGAGAAGATCAAATTCGACTATGGAATCAATTGAAATCTTTGTAATTCATCATTCTTGTTTACAGACTATCTTTTGTTCAAGTCCAAAGAGGGCATCACAGGAAGCCAAAGTTGTGTCATTATGAACCTATGATTTTCAAGGAATAAAATGAGGCCCAAGGGGCTCATTCACAACCTCTGTAATGGCCAAGAAATCCCCCCCGAATGAGAAAAACAAAGACGACAACGTCATCCTTCGAATAGTCGTTACTGCACGTACATAGTGTGCTCTTGTAATTACCCCACCCTTCTCCTCTTCCTCTGAATCTTTTTGCTCACCTTGGTGACTAAAGAAGGAAGGGAATGGTTGTGGGATGTTGCTTTTCTTGCTTGAATCCTCTTGCGTTCGTTCAATTCTCTTTTTTTCTCTCCTGTCTGTCTTTCCTTTGCTTCCTTCAAACATCCTCCTTTTATAGAGGCCCCAGGTGGTTTTTGGTGGTTCTTGGGAGTTGAGGGGAGTTGTGGGAAGTTGGATTTCGAAAGGGAGTGGAGAAAAACCGCCCAAAACCGAAAGAAGTGTCCTTTGGGGGTCCGTGACAGCGGAGGCCCAATTTCAGGTTTTTGCAGCTGCGGCCCGTTTTCACTTGTTTGGGGCCCAAACGAAGTCCAATCGCCACGAAACTTGGAGGGATGCTTCTTGACACTATTTTGACCATGACATAAAAGTTTCAGCTTGTTTTGACCATCTGAAGTTGGTCAATTCCCTTGATGAACAGGCCATGGTCATGGACAAGGCCCGATTTTGTTTTTTTTTTTTTTGGCATTTGTGATCCGTTTTCACCTGTTTGGGGTCCGAATGAAGTCTAATCTTCACAAAACTTGGAGAGATGCTTCTTGCCACTATTTTGAGTGTGCTATATAAGTTTCAACCTATTTTGGCCTTCTAAAATTGGTCAACCCCCCAATTGACTTTTCATGAAAGTGGGCCCTTGTTTCAGCTGTTTGAGGCCCAAATGACCTCGGTTTGGTTTGAAACTTGGAGGGACTGAGATCAGGAACATCTTGGAGTATTCCTCAAATTTTCATCAATTTTCGATTTGGGGAAGCATTATTTCAAACAGTGGCCTATTCATTGCATGTGTTAGGTCACTATTCACCCTACATTGAGGTAGTTAGCTTGTTTTCTATCCGAATAGCATCGACTTGACTTGAAACTTTAGGAGAGTAAATTGGGGCATTCTTTGAGCATTTTTCCCAAATTTTATCAGCTTTGGCCTTCTGGAAGTAAGATCTTAGTCAGTGACCCCATAACTCGAGATTACTGTCCTCTAAGCTGACATGTAACGAAATTTGGACCGGACGGAGTCCTTTTGACTTGAAAATTTGCAGAGTATCTTCTGAGCATGACTGAAGCTTTGCGCCCAAATTTCATCAATTTTAGACATCAAGACTCAGGACTTTGGTCAATAACCCCATGGCTTGAGGGGGGACTGACCCCAAGTTGACATGCTTGTAGCTTTTGGGTCTGGTGATGTTTGTTGAACTCAAAATTTTATAGGGCTTGTCTTGGGCATCATTTAAGCTGCCTCTGGGAGTTTCAACTATTTTGATCTTCTTCATGGGATGTCATTCTACACGGAGACCTATAGAGCATGGTATATGATCATTTGGACCAAGTTTGGATCCAAATGATGTCCAAATGCTCTGAATCCTTGAGGAGTAGTCTTTAAATGTACTTGAAAGTATTTCATTGGATAGGAGCTTGCTTCAACATGTGGAGGTGCCAAGTCCAGTTGTGATTCCCAAGGAGCTAACGAAGAGTCTCTGAAGCTGATATCAACTGGGATGAGGTCCAAGTGCTTTGAAAACTTTGGAACTTTATAATCCAGCTTGTAATGCCTTTGCTTCATTATTTGTAAAATTTTTTACGGGTCAACAGAAGACTGTACTTTAAAGCCATCAAGCACAAGTGAAGTTCGATGGATGAAGCTATGCTTTTCTTTGTTTCTCTTACTTGAAGGGTTTAGGTCATCTCCAAATTTGTGAACAGACCTTCTTGGGTTTCATTTTGCTTGTTGAAAACCATAGGATCAAAATAACACAACTCTGGCCACATTTTCTTGCACAAAGCAACCCTTCTCGATTTGAATAAAAGTGGTCTATAAAATCAAAGTAGTGATTACCAAAGATCATAGATGATTCTAAGATTTAATTTGGCACTCTTAGTTGTCATTTATGACTGCTAAAAACCCAAAAATATAGATTTTAGCACTTGGAGGCACTATGGAAGCAAACAGAGAAGGAAAAGAGACAAACAGTGGCCAATCAACCATTGCCTATCAGTGACCATGGGCTACGGTCACCACTTTTTTGTTCTTCATTTTTCTGCACTTCTCCCCTTTTCTTGAAAAGTTTCCACTTTTACATAGTTTGGATCACATCTGAGACCAAAGGGAGGGACCGTGAATTTCTAAAACTTATAAACAGTCTGCATCCCTAAAGTCAAAGCACTGAACCCATGTAAACAAAAGGGAATTTAATGATGATCGTAATTTTATTCCCATTCTTCTGTGTGTTTGAATGTGTGAATGTTGGACTTGATTCCTTCGCATTCATCATCATTTCAAGCGCATCAGAAGATTGACACCATTTGTGGGAACATTTTGCTCTAATTTGTGTTCAAACTAAGCCAAAAATATGAAAAAGTGCATAAGGTGTGCTAAAAAATGCTATTGTTAGTCAGTGACCTGAAGCTGTTGTGTAAAACGGCCTGTGACTACGAGCTACTATGTAAAAATGGATGTGACTATGTGGCATTATGCAAAATAGCTAGTTGACTTGTTTGGATCTCGGTTGAACCTGTTTGGCTCTGAAGGCACCTTGTTTAAGACCTTTGATGTCTATGATAGGAGCATTCATGGAGGAACTTTGCACCTTGAAGTACATCAACTTGTCACCTTAAATGGACAAACCTTGTACCTTGATGTGTACAGACTAAATCAACACCCTTGTATTAATTGAAAGAGTGTTGATTCAGTCCAAAGTCTTTACGTTACTGGCTGTAGGATCACCAATTTGTTTATAATACCTAACAAATGTTTATATTAAATTAGTCATAAGAACAACGACTTTTGCAGTCATGCATTGCCCAGAGTCTTGCACTTTAGTGGCGCAGGTTTGATCTTGTGTGCCCTAACCCTTTGGTTTGATCCGAAACTCTCTTTTATTTATAAGACTAACTATATGGTCCCGAAATGCTACTGAAATTTTGGTAGCTTGGACTAACCAGCATAGCACAATGAAATTGGATTTATGTACTCTCACTTGCTTATAAGTTGACTATGTAGTCCCGAAATGTTGTTGAAATTTTGGTAGCTAGGATCATTAGCATAGCGCAACAAGATTGAGTTTATACCTATTTCTGACCATTTCAGTTCATCCAATAAGGAGACCATATTAGTTCAAAAGGCATTCATAAACCATTTTGGCTAGCCCAAAAGGTAACCATGTTGGTTATAAGACTGATACAATCCATTGAGCTTGTTTTGCGGAGAATACAAATGGGTTCTTTAATCATTACTTTTGATGAAGCCAATGAGAGATTGTTCAAAAACTCTATGGCCTAAACTAATCCATCTGCAAGAACTCCTAAGTGGGCTTGGATTGACTCCTCCATCCCTACAACAAGGGTCTTGGTCTTTCAGAGGCTCTTTACTTCGATGAGTTCAACTGTTTCCTCTAGTTTGAGCCGGTTATTAGTGACTCGAAGCCCATTAAGAATATTGAATTTCTCAAACCTTGGGTTTCCAAATATGCCCAAAATCCATTTGGAATCTTTACCAAGGTTTAGGAGGAACCTAAACTCGAGATGCAATTAGGAGGTAGCAAAGGCAGTGGTCTCCATATTATCAAGCCTCGTCTAGGGGAAAGAAAGGTCCAACTTATGGATCGAAACTCAATGGTTCTTGGCAAGCAGCATGTTATGGCCGCCAAGGGCCCAAAGTCAACATCGGCTTAACTCAAACAATGGGTCATCAACAATCAATTGCTTTCAGCATCAGAGGACCTTTGGTAGTTCCTTATATGCAAGAAGGCCCAAAAGGATGTCTATTCTAAGATGCAACACGTGGTCACCACAACCACATACTTCAAAACCCAGTAATGCTGAGAACTAACCATTGGCCTCGCTTGAAGACAACACTTATTACCTTCTAAGATAGAAGGGGGGATGAAAGTTCGGCAGAAGGCGTCTTTC
Organism: Sextonia rubra; assembly: GCA_037013555.1. Lineage (NCBI taxonomy): Eukaryota > Viridiplantae > Streptophyta > Magnoliopsida > Laurales > Lauraceae > Sextonia > Sextonia rubra. The sequence goes on along the minus strand of JASUAD010000014.1, from coordinate 15,333,706 downwards.
ATCAATGATTATGATGCCTACTCTACCATCCTCACCTCAACATCTGGTGCATGCTGAACACCTGAAGGAAGTCGAGCGATTGGCCATTAACAATAAGACCAATCTCTCTCAATTCAAATACACGCTCCAACAGAAGGAGCAAAAAAAAAAAAAAAAAAAAAAGAACAAAGGAGTTGCTATCGACATCTTCTCATTTCCTACTTCCAATATAATGGATTATGAATGAGTTGTTGGCATTTCAAGACCGATGGTCACCAGATTCAAAGATAAAACATTTGGGGCCAGACTAGCTAGTCAAATCAAAATAAAAGCCTTGGCTCATTATAAGGAGAAAACATAGAAGTTTTCCTAGCACAAGTGTTGAAAATTTATACTAAAAGTATACTTTTATGTATTTGTCTTTGACTGACTTATTTTCTTTTAGTAAAGTTTGTCTTTTCATCTTAATGAGAATTTGTATGGGCAAATGGTTGCATTGTTATTTATTATGCATGTGTGTATCTTCTATTCTATAAAGTAGACAAGTTAGTGTGCAGAGTTAAGCTTACACACGGAAGACTTATTTGTCGGTTCTTATAGAATATAAATTATTATTATTCACAATCTAGATGGAGTTGGACACACCATCAGTATGATTGTAGTATGATGTTTTAGCAGGCTTGTCTTGGTTGTGGGACAGGGGTTTAGTTTTGACTTGTTATGCTAACACGTTTTATGTGTATTGAATAGGACCGCTTTTGGGTTTATTGTCTTTATACTGACTATATAAGACGATTAACATCCAAATGGTTATTATGAGTGCTTGTACTTTTAATCCCGACATAACTAATAGACACATACATTTAGTGTTTGGCATTTTGATTTATAAAGGAGTGAGACTTGTTATGAGTCAATAATTTCACTAAATTAGATGACTACTTTATGTGTATAGTAGATATTAGTTTATTAACGGAATCAATGTCCTATAATAGGGATTGATGATATCCCTTTGATGAAGCTCATAAATTTTGATTATGTCAAACCCTGCAGGTGGACTTTGTGTCTGGCATATCAAATAAGTTAAGTGTAAGGTCTAAGGTCTAAGGTCTAAAGGACTTATATAGATATCGATTAAATATAGATGTCAGTAATTATTTAATCGATGTCTAAAATCTTAACATGAGGCGATTAATAAGCATTTAATAACAAGAAACTTGAAATATAATTTTGAGAATAAGGACAAGAGTACAATTATAATTCTCTAGTGGATTGAATTGTAATTTATGGAACTAGGATTCTAATTTGTATAGAATTAAGGTTTTCTATTTCCATAAAAAGCATATTCCTTATTTCCTTCTTAAGGTCCCTATTGTAGTTTATAAATAAGCACTATTGCTCTCTAGGGAATATAATAAGAGAAATTTTGTTTGTAGAGCAAAGAGAATTCACTATAGAGGCCCACACTTCGGTGCGAGTTCGAGCATAAAGGAATATAGTAGAAGGTCTTGAGATTTTGGGGTTGCTGTAAGACCGAAATCAAATTAGAGAGATCTTGCAGATATAGTTCTTCAATCGTCATCTAAAGTTATTTTTGTAGTAATCTGTATGTAATATTAATGGATCCTAGCAGCTGTCTCCCAAAAACAAGATCATTTAAAGATGGGTGGTCAAAGAAGTTAATCCTGACTTGACCTCGTCTTACATGATTAGGCCAGCATCTGCTTCTATAGAGTCATTCGGAGTATCCCTCAGACTCAATTACAATGGTCTAATTTAAACTCTCATTCCTACAAAACTTCGGAAGGTCATGTCGAGATTGACTCTGAAGATGATTCTATCATAATCTTGGATACAGAAAACAACTTGTCCACTCCTCAGGCATTGACTTCATCTTACCCCTGTCAGCACGCTGTATTTATGGCCATGGGGAGTGGAACTAACAAGAATGGAGACGATGGTGCCAGTGGTGGTGAAAAAGAAGTTGATAAAAATGAAGATGATAATGTCAGTGATGTTATAAAGAAACAAGGAGCCAAGATCGACCATATAATACCTAATTGCAAATATTATTGGGTAAGCTAGGTGGTCCAGTTGAAACTCAAGCATATCCTCTCTTCACCAATCGAAAAAAATAAGCAGTAATCAGGATGAATGCAATTAAGATTGACTTGTTCATGGCTTAAATCAAAACCTTGAATGATAAAATGGCAGTTACGGGTTCTTTTAGTGATCATTCATTGATTCTGGGTCTTCATATAGATCCTGAAAAGCATGCAACCTTCAAGGAGGTTAAAGAAATACTAACAAAGTCAAAGGTGGAGACTAGAATGAAAAAGAAGGGTATCAAACCAAAGTAACCTCTAGAGTTTGGTCTTATTCCATTTCCACCAGACTATAAGCTTCGTACTTTCCATCCATACCTTGGGAAGGGGTTAGCCTATCAACATATTGTGCATTTCAAATCACTTTTTGGAAGTTTGCCAGAATTAGAAACATTGAAAATTAGGCTATTTCTTGACACACTAAAAGGAGTCACATTTGATTGGTACAAGCGATTACTAGAACTCTCTTTTCATAACATGGCTATCACAGAAGAAAAGTTCTTGCTCCACTTCCAGGAGGAAGATTTGATGGTTACCTTTACCGTGCTCAGCAATACAAAGCAAGGAAATATTGAAACTGCTCGAGCCTTTATTAATAGATGGAGAGCACCATCTTATTGATGCTTAGAACTATTGGAAGCATCCGCCAGGACCCTTTGATATTGCATATAGATTACGGAGGAAATAACTTTAGATGATGATTCAAGAACTGTACCTACGAGATCCCTTTGATTTGATCTTGGTCTTATAACAATCTAAAAATCTCAAGACCTTTTACTATATTCCTCTATGCTCGAACTCGCACCGGAGTGTGGGCCTTTTCTGTGAATTCTCTTTGCTCTAAAAAATGAGATTTCTCTTATTATGTTCTCTAGAGAGCAAAAATGCATATTTATAAGCTACAATAGGGACCTTAAGAAGGAAATAAGGAATAGGCATTTTATGGAAATAGGAAACCCTAATTCTACCCAAATTAAAATCATAGTTTCATATATTATAATTTAGTCCACTAGAGAATTATAATTGCACTCGTTATTCTAAAATTATATTTCCAGTTTCTTGTTATTAAATGCTTATTAATCTCTCCACGTTAAGATTTTAGATATTCATTGATTAAATAATTATTGACATCTATATTTAATTGTTATCTATATAAACCCTTGAGACCTTACACTTAACTTATTTGATATGTCGAACACAAAGTCCACCTGTAGGGTTTGACATAATCAAAACTTATGAACTTCATTAAAGGGATATCATCAATCCCTATTATAAGACATGGATTCCATCAATAAACTAATATCCACCATACACGCAATGTAGTTATCCAATTTAGAAATTATTGACTCATAAAAAGTCTCACTCCTTTATAAATTAAAATGCTAAACACTAAATGTATGTGTCGATTATTTATATTGGGTTTAAGAGTACGAGCACTCATAATAACCATTTAGATGTTAATTGTCTTATACAATTAGTATCAAGACAAAAAATCCAAAAGTGCTCCTTCAGTACACACAAAGTGTAATAGCATAACGAGTTAAAACTATACCATTTCCCGTAGCCAAGACATGCTTGCTAAAACATCATGCTCCAATTTTACCAATGGTGTGTCCAACTTTATCTAGATTATGAACAACAATAACTTATATTCTATAAGAATTGATAAATAAGTCTTCTATGTGTAAGATAAACTCTACACACCAACTTGTCTACTTTATAGAATAAAAGACACACACATGCATAATAAAAAACAACACACACATGCATAATAAAAAACAATGTAACCATTTGCTCATACAAATTCTCATGAAGATGAAAAAACAAACTTTACAAATAAATAAATCTATCAAAGATAAATACATAAAAGTATGCTTTTAGTGTAAGTTTCCAACAATCTCCCACTTAGATTTAAACCATGCTAACATGTATTTTAACCCCATTCCCTCCACACGATTATTAAAACTCATTGCTGGTAAGCACTTTGCAAAAGGATTTGCTAGGTTGTCCGCAGATGTAATTTTGGTCATAATTATATCACCCCTCTGTACGACTTTTCGTATAAGATAATACTTACGGTGGATGTAGTTACCTTTCTTATGCATACTTCTTTCCTTTGCATTGGCAACCACATCGGTATTATCACAATAAAGTATTATAGGTGATTTTACTGAAGGTACTACTTCTAGATCCATCAAGAGGTTTCTGAGCCAAACCGCCTTCTTGGCCGCTTTAGAAGCTGCCACATATTCAGCTTCCATAATAGAGTTAACAGTACATGATTGTTTGATACTCCTCCAACTTATGGCTTGTTTGATACTCCTCCAACTTATGGCTCCACATCCCAAAGTAAATATAAATTCTTAGGTCAACTTTCTGGGATTATTATCTGATTGGAAGTCCGAGTCTGTGTACCTAATGGGTATCAAACTCTCGGCCAGGTAAATTAGCATATAATTTCGAGTCCTCTTAAGGTACTTAAGTGTATGCTTTACCGTAGTCCAATGTTCTCTCCTTGGATTAGATTGGTATCTGCTAACCATGCTAACGGCTAAACAAATATCAAGTTTAATGCATAGTATTACATACATAAGGCTTCCCGCCGTCGAAGGATAAGGTACTTCTTTCATCTTTTCTATCTCATCAGGTGTCTTAGGACATTGATCCTTGGATAAAGTAATTCATGCCTAAATGAAGAAATCCTTTTTTGGAATCTTGTATGCTAAATCATGTAAGAATTGCATCAATATAAACCGCTTGAGACAAGCCTAACATTTTTTATTTCCCATCTCGCAGAAGTTTGATCCCTAAAATGTGACTAGTTTCTCCTAAGTCCTTCATATCGAACTGATTCCTTAACCATACTTTAACCGAAGATAACACCTCAGCATCATTACTAATGAGTAAGATGTCATCTACATAAAGCATTAAGAAAATTACCACGTTTTGCACTTCTTATACACACAGGATTCATCAGGATTCTGCTTGAAACTATAAGATTTAATGGCTTGATTAAAACAAATGTTTAAAGATCTAGATGCCTGCTTAAGTCCATAAATGGGCCACTTGAGCTTGCACAACATGTGCTTATGGCCTTTAGCTATGAATCCAATTGGTTGCACCATATAGATGCACTCATCAAGATTTTCATTAAGGAAAGTTGTCTTGACAATCATTTGCCAAATTTCGTAATCGAAATGAGCATGAATGGATAAAAGAATCTAGATGGATTTCAACATGGCTACTAGTAAGAAGGCCTCCTCATAATCGATTCCTTTTTTCTATCACGCCCCGAACCAAGGAATTGGGGATTAGACTAGATACCCATAACAATCCGTTCCGTGTCAAGATACATGTGAACTGTTATAAGGGAGATTCCACAGGTATGTGTGAGGAAGATCCATATCCACATAACAATTATTTACATAATTAAGCTAAAACTTGGAGAATTCACATATAATCATCATAGGCATTAATAAAACCACAATCATTCATTTATAAAATTAATTCCAAGTCTATTGGTTTAACCATCCACATGCATAAAATACTAAGATACATAAACATGTCCATCAATAAGAGTGTCATGTCCCTCAAATAAGGACTCCAAAATATCATATTATGACCATAACCAAGAATGGCAATGATCTAAACAAACCCTAACATGAACCCCATGACATACTATGTAGAATGATTAGTAGAAGACATCATCTTTATTCCACTCATCTACACTCTAAGGTACTGTTTAAGTTCCCTCCGATGGTGCATCGATTGCCAGATTGGCATTGAGTTGTGTACCTATAACACCAAGGGTAGCGCTGTTAACACAACGGTTAAGCAAATATAAGAATACATAAGACTATCATGATGTATCAATTGAATTAGAAAGCATATTGATTAAAAGTAAGCAATAATCGGAAGCTAGACATATTGTGCATGTAAATAAGCAAGAATGAGCATCATATATATAGAAAGGTAATTACATTTTATTTGGCATCAACATGGCTATCTTCTCTAAAAAAAAAAAAGAGCATATCATACAATGGGAAATTACTAGTGGTTGGCCAAGACTATCTAGCTGCCCTAAGAGCATCGATCAACTTTTCATACAACTACTGTAGTACGTAATATACATAATACCCGCATTTGGCCCCGTCGAACCTCCTATGGGTACAAGCTAAGTGATGCCGACTCAAAAGTCTCCAGTTCGACTAGAATTCATACTTCCATACTTATCATACGTAATGATCGGTCCATTCTTATACAAAAACATATAACGGTCCTAAGATCGTGTACAGTCATAAAATCATAATTAACGAAGTGAGTATTACTCAAATAATGCATACTTAAGTGAGCTATTGGATCTCAAACTCTTTTCAACTCTAGTTCCCCTATCTTGGCTCACAGGGTCACGCTCAGTAGAAGCTCCGTCTCTAATCTTGTCTCAAGGTTCACAAGAAGAATGGGTATGTGATTAAATCATGTTGAGGGTAAGATTTACTTAAATAATATTAATACATTTGGATCAAGTGGTTAATAAGGATATTTACTAGCCAACTCTATGCTAGATAATTTGTGTTTCTTTAGTCATTCAATATGGTGTATTCAAAAAACGTCCGGTGTCAATGTGTTACCAAAATCTTAGTGTTACATTTTATAGGCAATGGACACAACTTCTTATGCCAACACCCATGACATGACATTAAGAACCAACTGTTAGGTCTCGACCTGACTTAATTATAATTTATATTAATTAAACTTGATTTCCTATTAACATATGTATTTTAGTATTAATTTATCTTGTTCTTAATCTTTATTGGGTCTTAGTTGGATAGGTAGTTGGGTACAAACTTTACTTAGGTAGTTAAGACTTTCTTGTAAATTAGAGTTTCATGGTTTTGCATAATTTTGGCACTATATTAATTGAATCATGAGCATTTCATCTTGTGGGTCAACATCCATATTTGGCCCTGCTCAATTCGGGACATTCTTAACCCAATTGAAGCCCAATTGCCTTAAATTGTAATTTCCCAAAACAATTAGATTTGCATCCAAAAGTTTAGAAAAAAATTGAATTAAAAAGGGAGCAACCACCATTCCCCTTCATTTCCCTCTACTCTCATTATTGAAACTTCTTCCTCTTCTCTTCTTTTCCTTCATATTAGCTGGAAATCTAAGTTTAAAGCTGCTGCATGTTGGAGTCAAGCCTCCCATTGTCTTCCTCATTATCTTCTTGTCTGTCTTCTCCATTGGAATTTCTCCATTCCATCTTTTCTTCTTCTCTACACCTTCCTTAGGTAAGAACTCCATCATTCCTCCATTTCTTCGAGTTCAAAAGAGTCAGGAAGAGTCAAATGAGCAACATGTATGCATCTTACACTTAATTCACCACTTGCATGTCTTTGCATGTGATAGGATTTGCTATTATTGTGGCTTTCTCTACCATCAAACAAAAGGAGAGGCTAGTTTTGGGTAAGTCACTAATATAAGGCGAGTATAAGAGTATATATTACTAAATGCATGTTTAACCTTGTTGATTCTTGATGTGATTACCTAAATACAAGTTTACAGCTCATCTACCCTTGATTAAGTACACATCTATGTTGGATTCAATGATAATGAGTATAACCATGTAATATTAATGATATATAGGCATTAAGATCTAAGATGATAATTTAGAGTAAAAGAAACCCCATTGGAACCCAATTTGCAGAGTTCTGCACGTGAACTCATACTTCAGAACTTGTTTCTAGGAATTTTGAAGCTTTCGATGAAGCATATGGCCAAGCCATAAGTATCTATAGCTCAGAATCCAGAGAGCTCAAAGACCCATATTTGGACTACGATTAACCCTCGGCTAAGCCGTGGAATCAACTACAGCTAAATTGTAACCCTCCTGTGACCAATCCATAAGCCATTCTATGGTGAACTTTTCAGATAGCCCCAAATCAAGAATTACTCTTCAGCTCATCCACGGCTAAGCCGTGGACTATACTATGGCTAAGCCATAGCTCAGCCGTAGCTTAGTCATAAGCTTTATACGGCTAAATTGTAGGCTAATATATGGCTAAGCTGTAAATGCTTATGGAATTAAGAAGTAAATCTGAGCCAGTTGGCTATGCCGTAATATGTATACTGCTAAGCCGTAAGAACACTGTGAACATAGGATATTACGGATTTCAAATGACTTTGTAGGGCTTTAGATATGGCACCTTTCTCCAATTAAACTAGCCTAATGGTGATCAATTGCTAAGGAGGATGAGTGCAGAGCTATCACTTGTCCCCTTCAATTTTCCGGAAGAATTCTCGATGTCACATTATGGGTGTTGCCATAAGAAGAGATGTCCTTGCATGCATACACAATGTAATGCCAATATTTGGTAATACAATGATACCAAACGTTTTATGAATACATCGTGTTGAATGCCATCGGGATCACGAATTATCTAGCATAGGGTTGGCTAGAAATCTCCTTGATACCTTCTTAATTTAAATGCATTCATATTGTTAAGAAACCTTGACCTCAACATGAAGTAGTCATGTTCCTATTCTTTTTAGCGAACCTGGAGGCAATCGATTCAGAGCTTCTACTGAGTGTGTATCCATGAGCCGAAATGGGTGTAGCTAAGGCTGAGAGGGTTCGAAGTCTATTAGCTCAATTAAGTATGCATTAATTGATTATCAAATACTTGTTAATTTCGATTTCTATGATAGAAATGATCTCAAGACTGAAACTCTCTCATATATGATATGATAAGTGTGAATGAATATGAGACGGTCACTACGATTGATCATAAGTATGAAAGATATGAAGTCAAGTTGGTCTTGATATGTTGAGTCAGCACCGCTTAGCTTGTACCCTTATTAGGTTTGACGAGACTAATTTGGGTATCCCTTATGTCACTGCTGCAGTAGTTTATAGAGGAGTTGTCGGCGCTCTTCGGGAAGTTAGCCTGATCCCCTAGCGTAATTCCCATATGTATGTTATACGCTCTCTCTAGATGATACGCTCTCTTTTGGGAGAATATAACCTTGTGGATGCCAACTAGTATGTCTTGTTATACTATTTATGATTTGTTACTCATACTTAATTCATGCATAATCTGCCTAGTTTTCCACTATTGTTTCTTTTAATCAATATCTACTTTAATTCATTTGATACATCATGATGGTTTTATATATCTCTATACTTGCTTAACCATCATGTTAACAGTGTTACCCTTGGTGTTACAGGTTCTGAATCCAACCCAGTACGGCGAACGATGTGCCCCGTAGGAACCTAAAGGAACCGCGGGGAGTAGATGAGTGCAATGAAGACGACGTCTTCTATTAGTCGTCCTACGAAGAGCGACAATTGGGTTCCTTTTTGGGTTGTTTAGCTTAGACATGTTTGGACTATGGCTTTTCTTGCACCTAGTAATTTGATAGACCCATATATAATTTTGAATTTTATATATGTTTAAGTAACTGTTCCCATACAAATGTGGATGGTTAAGTACGGACTTCAGAATTATTTATGAAATGGATGATGTTTCTTTTATTGTTTCTTATGATTATTATAGGTGTATTACATAGGTTTCCGCTTATTATTGAACTTAATTTACGTGTTGGGGGAAACTTCTCTAGATGTTCCTGTGGAATCTCCCTTGTAGTGATTTGTGCATGTCTTCACATGCATAGATTACTATGGGATTATGTATGCGCACCCCGTAGGGCCCATTCTAATCCCCAATTCCCGAGATCGGGGCGTGACATATGTAAATAATGGTATCAGAGCATGAATCCGAGAAAATATGGAAGTGAGGGATGGTGTTGTGGCATAAATAAGTCTAGAATAAAAGATTTAGAAACTTGGGGAATGTGGTAAGGATGCGATGGTGCATTGGGACTCAGTTGTATAGGATGTTTTGAGTCTACTAACACTTTACTTGAAATAATAGTGGTTTTCTTACTGATAATGGCCCCAATTCCAAGAGTTAAGAATACCCGTCACGGTTCCTCAAGTAATACCAGAAATGATGACTTAGAGGACATTACTGTTGAGAACTTAGATCGCGTGCCCTACCTTTTTCATCTGCAGATAATCGGTCCTTTTGATCATGCAAAGCATGTTAATGATGATGATGGAGCAAGCAACAAGGATCAGTGAGAATCAAGTTGCAATGCAAGTATGAGTTGCAACGATAATGGAAAAACAAGCTCAACTGCAATAGAATTTGGCAATAATAGAGGAGAGTTTGCAAGATGTTTTAAAGAAGAAATCCAAGAGGGATGTACCAACCTCTGAGGAGCACCTCAGGCAATGGAAGAAATAGAAGATCAAGGCTCGTAGTTTTGGAAAACCAGTGTGTGATCTATGTGGCGAGGTCCATGAGACGAATAAATGCTGGAGAAAGACTGGAGCATGCTTTCGCTCTGGTTCAATGGAACATTGGCTAGCAAAATGTCTAGGAAAGAAAAACACCAGTGAAACCCCATTGTGCCAGCAACAGCAATCAGTTAAGCAACCTCATTAGAATCAAGTTGCAAGTAGTATCAGCAAAGGTGATATCTTTACCTATTACTTCATTCTTTGTTGATCTTTTACTTATAGATGTTATAAGTAGTCTATGTGATTTGTTATTTAAGATAGTCTCCGAGATTCCTGTTGTATATGAGTTTTCAAGTGAGATTCCAAAATTATTTTCCTTTGTGATCTTGTGAAGATATTTGGTGTTATTTGTCGAGATACAATTGGTACCCTTCAGATGTATACTAATTAAGGCAGTTAAATTGGTGGCTATTGAGTATAAGTGATTACTGCTTTATATTGATGAGTTGTCCCATTAATTTTAGGGGGCAGGATAATTTCCAAACAAATTGATTTAAGGCTAGGTTATTTCAACTTTAAGCTCGAGCATAAAATGTTCGAAGACCAACTTTTAAGAGCAAATTTGGATGTTAGGAGTTCTTGATGGATTATTGGATTAATCAATGTTCCAAATATATTTTGAGTTAAGGAATAGAATCTTTATTTTGTACACGGATCAGTTTATGGATTACAATTATCATTGATATCTTGATGTATTCTAATTTGTTAGTGCTCGTGATAATCTTTTGAGGGTTTTTCTTCATCTCTTGAGGATTAACTGATTTTGCTAATGTAGAGATGTGATTTCGAGCTAACCAAGTTGTGGTCTTAAGTCATATCATATCTTGAGTTGAATGTTCAATGATCCAGTAGATTTGAGATTATTATCAGTTGGTAAAGTTTGAGGTCAGTTACCTAGATTTGGGGTTCCTTGTGGTCTTATAAGATGTTATCATAGGATTGTAAGATAATTCCAAAATTGTAGTTCCATTTGTTAATTGATTAAGATGAATAATTCTTTGTGTGGATAGATTGGTGTGAGCATAACTTCTAAGCCTTATGAATTCTTTGATTCTTTGAGAATCAGTGGACTTGTGTGAGGATGCAAATATTAGAATTGATCCAACAGATATAATCAAGTAGTTGAGGATTCAGATTTGATTAGAGTCCTTGATCACATGATTGATGATACTGTTACCTAGACTCGTTTTCTGAGAGTTTATTAAGAGCATATCCTAGATGGGATTCCAAATTTCTTCGCCTAGTAAATTCATGGAAAAAAAAACTTTGATGTTAATTGACAAAAGGAAATTCGCACTATTTGAAGGCATATTGATTGAGTTGTTGAGTTATGTGATTAGTAAGAACAAATCGCTCATTGTCAGTATTGATGAATTGCTTAAACAAATCAGTGTACAAAGGATATTATTTAAATTGATCAAGGTTTGGCTGATATCAATTTAGCATCTAAAGCTATGTGATTTGAAGCTATGTCCTAATCAAGAAGGAGCATTATAAATTCTTGGCTATTTGTCGGGCGGTCAATTAATTTGATGGTATTTGTTATTTGATTAATAGAATGCTCATATGTTCTTAAATCAGTTATAGTGTAAATTAAGAATATTCTGATGTAATCTTTCTACTTTCGAAGTGTAATCAATTAAATGATAATATGGACACTATGATTTTGGATCTGATTAAATTGTGTCTTGAGATCAATCTCTAAAATCATATTCGGGTTATATCCTTTTCCATATATAATTGAGGTGATGAATACCTTGAAGTGTATATACATCCTTGTCTAATAGAATCTTGCTTTATTCTTAAGAGCAATTTATGGTTGTCTTCATCGATGATATTTTGATGTATTAAATTCATTTATGGAAATGTTGGATGTAAGAGAAATTCTATTCAAGCATGAGAATTATCATTTCCCTCGTGGAGCATCAGAAATATATTCAAACCTAAAGGCATGTTTGATGAAATAAGTCAGATGACTATTGATCGTTAGTCATTTGACAGAGGTCTTGGTTCGTTTGGTGATTAAGCTGCTAATTCTTAGGTAGGAATAATGTCCACTTGGATTAGTAGGTTGCCTTATAATTGTAATTGATGTTCCTCAGTTGTTAGTGGCAAGTCTTAGCTTCAACACAGAGTACTCGCCGAAGTTAGCTGTCTAATTAGTCCTTCCATCCAGACTTCTAAAGGTATAAAGTGTGCATCCTCGTGTTCAAGAAAAAGTGGATCTAGAGGATTCCTTAAGTTTTCGATTGTCGTTAATGCAGCGGAGTCGACACATAAAGTCTAGGAATCAAAGAATGTTATTCCAAGCATAGAAGTTTCACCGATAATTATAGAAATGTCTTTGAATTTCAAATTGATGATAGTGTAGTCTTGAAGGTTTTGTGAGGAAGGAAATCCGTTTTCGGCAGAATTCATAGAAATTCTTGATTCCTTTCGTGTGATGAGGCTTCGAGAGATGATTTTAGGCCCGTTTCGCATCATTGAATATAAGGGGAACAAAGTGGAACTAGATGCAATGCACGTAGAGTAGCTTTTTGTGTCATCTACAAATGAACAGGTTCGGTAAGTATTCCCAGATTGTTTTATTATTTAGTTTTATTAGTTTGTTTCATTTGGAGGACTAAATGATCTTAAGTAAGGTGAGATATAAGGTCTCAACCCAACTTAATTATAATTTATATTAATTAAACTTGATTTCCTATTAATATATGTATTTTACTGTTAATTTATCTTGTTCTTAATCTTTATTGCATCTCAGTTGGATAGGTAGTTGGGTACGAACATTATTAGGTAGTAGAGGACTTTGTTGTAAATTAGAGCTTCATGGTTTGCATCATTTTGGCACCACATTAATTGTATCACAAGCATTTCATTTGTGGGTCAACTTCCATGTTTGGCCCGGCTCAACTCGGGACCATCTTCGCCCAATTGAAGTCCAATTGCCTTAAACTGTAATTTTTCAAACTAATTGGAATTGCATGCAAAAGTCTAGAAAAAATTGAGTGAAAAGGGGAGCAACCACTGTTCCCCTTCATTTCCCTCTACTCTCATCACTGGAACTTCTTCCGCTTCTCTTCTTCTCCTCCTCCATACCAGCTGGAAATCTAAGTTTAGAGCTGTTGCATGTTGGAGCTAAGGCTCCCATTGTCTTCCTCATCATCTTCTTGTTTGTCTTCTCCATTGGAATTTCTCCATTCCATCCTTTCTTCTTCTCTACAGCTTCCTTAGATAAGAACTCCATCATCCCTCCATTTCTTCGAGTTCAAAATAGTCAAGAAGAGTCATAAAGTATATATTACTACATGCATATCTAACCATGTTTATTCTTGATGTGATTACTCTAAATGCAAGTTTACAGCTCATCTACCCTTAATTAAGTACACATCTATGTTGGATTAGGTGATAATGAGTATAATCATGTAATATTACTAATATGTGGGCATGTATGATCTAAGATGATAATTTGGAGTAAAAAAAACCTCATTGGAACCCAATTTGTAGAGTTTTGCACGTAAACTCATACTTCAAAGCCCGTTTCTAGAAATTCTGAAGCTTACAGTGAAACCCATGGCTAAGCCGTAAGTATCTACGGCTCAGAATCCAGAGAGCTCAAAGACCCACATTTGAACTATAGCTAACCCTCGGCTAAGCCATGGAATCAACTATGGCTAAGCTGTAACCCTCCCATGACCAAGCCGTAAGCCATTCTACAATGAACTTTCTAGAGAGCCCCAAAATCAAGAATTACTCTACGGCTTACCCATGGCTAAACCATGGACTATACTATGGCTAAGCCGTAGCCCAGTCGTAGCCTAGCCGTAGGCTTTATACCGCTAGGCCGTAAATGCACATAGAATTAAGAAGAAAATCTGATCCACTCGGCTAAGCCGTAATATGTATACGGCTAAACCGTAAGAATATTGTGAACTTAGGATATTAGAGATTTCAAATGACTTTGTAGGGCTTTACATATAGCACCTTCTCTTAATTAAATTGCCCAATGGTGATCAATTGATGAGGAGGATGAGTGTAGAGCTGTCACTTATCCCCTTCGATTTTTTGGACAAATTCCTGATGTCACATCATGGGTATTGCCATAAGAAATGGTGTCCTTGTATATGTAATGTAATGCAAAGATTTGGTAACAGAATGACACCGAACGTTTTATGAATACGTGTTGAATGCCGTTAGGATCATGGATTATCTGGCATAAGGTTGGCTAGTAAATCTCCTTGATACTTTCTCAATTTAAATGCATTCATATTGTTAAGAAACCTTGCCCTTAACATGATGTAGTCATGTTCCTATTCTTCCTGGCAATACTTGAGGTAATCGATTCGGAACTTCTACTGAAAGTAGGACTTTGGTCACTAATCCAAAGTTGACATGTTTATTGACTTTGGGTCAAATGACATCCGTTTGACTTGAAATTTTGCAAAGCCTCCCTTGAGTACAATTTGAGCTTCCTCGAGGAGTTTTATCTATTTCTAACATGTAGAAGTATCTATTATCACAGTGATCCTAAGGAGTTGGAAAATAGTCACTAAAGCTTGACTTTGAATTAAAATGAAGTCCAAATGCTTTGAAATTTTGAAGCATTATTCCTAAGCATAATTTGGAGTTTCCATGAAATTTTCAAGCACTTTGATAACCAAAAAGTTTGAGTATGTTCAATGACCCCCACACTTTGAGCCAATGAACCTTGAATTTGAAGTTTAGTGAGTTGAGTGACCAAATGAAGTTCACTAACTCTGAAATTTGAATTGTTGCAGTCTGAGGTCATTTGAGGTCTTCTAAGTGGATTGCATCAGCTCTGAACATCTGGATGTAATACTTGACTTGGCATTCCACAATCCCAGGGTTTATGTACCCTTGGTTTGGAATTTGCTTGTAAGTCTTGATGATGAAACAATGGATGGCCTCAACTTAGTGGCTATCTCTGTTATTTGCACTACATCTTCTAAATTTGAAGTCACAGGTGCCTTTACAGGTTCTTAACTCGTCGCAGATTCTGACAAATTTTGGCCAGTCATATCTGCTTTTACAACTCTATGCATGACGGCCCTCAGTTCTTTAAACCTTCTTGTCTACTCACTAACTAACACTTTAGTCCTGGTAGAAGGAGAACCAAACCCAAAGTCTAATGGATCTCTACCAGCTCATCTAGCTTAAACGAACCTTTCTCTCTCTTGGAGGTTTTTATTTATGACTTGCTACATCCTCATTGCAGTCACATCAAGAGAAGGCAAATATTCTTCATTTTCTTTACCTCTCAATGAGTGATGGGCCTTCCAAATATCAGAATCGATGACTAAACCAATCCGCCACTTGTTCCTATCAAATAACCAATTTTCAAAATAAGATGGATTAAAATGATCGGTATTCACCTTCTCTCCTTTCTTGTGAACTGGTGGAACATGCCATTTGACATGGGGATTACCTATATAGGCCTCCATAATGGCAGTAATACTCTTGGAAACCATTGCATGAAGCCACTTGTGTAGCCAGCATGAGGAAGACGTGGGTACCCAAAGCGAGCTCTAGTGCCAAATGCCTAGTAAAACTCCCAAGCATTCCTCGCATCCTGCAAAGAGCCTACAACACCCGTAATGTGGCTAGGCGCTCCCACAACAGTCAAGTGGAAAATCAAATTAGTTATTGAACCTAGTGGGTACATAGGGCTGGATGCTGAATACTCATTCTTCTTGCACACCAAATCCACAGGTCTCAGAGAAAGAAGCCAACTCTTCTCCTCAGTTGAAAGGTCAATCTCATGACTACCTTCTCCAACTTTGTTAATCGCAAGCTTTATGCTATTTCGTGTGTGATTCGATGCTTTAACATTTGGTATGAGAGGGGGATGCGACATAATTTTTGAAATTACGTAAGTGCTAACGTAATTCAGCCATCAAGTGGGTGTTGATCAAACAACTTCTAGCAACCATTCATTCCATGTAAATGATACCTAGTGCACCATTGTGTGAATGAAGCCCGTTATAGTGGAACATAAACCAGGTATACAATAGATGCTTTGCATAGTATTGGTTGAAGGGCTTTCCCTCAATAACCATGAAGGTTGACAACTACAACTCAGTTAACATATATGCAACAAGAGCAGACCCTAGGGCAAGCTTGTGCCCGAATGCATCCGGAGAGTTAGATACATGTAGCTCGGCCTGATCTCATTTTCGGTACTCAGAAAAACAACATCTGACAACTATGCTGTCAAAAATGCAGCAAGCTAACACTTCATCTTCAATTCTGGATATTTTACAAAAATGTACAGCATACAGTTTAGCTTCTCATGATAAATAACTTTTTGTTGCTTCTTAGGGTCCTTGTCGAGGAATGATCTCCCTCCATTTGTAGTATTCCTCATAATGAAAAAAGGAGATTGTAGTGGTTTTCAGCTGCTCCATCCATAACACAATTT
This sequence comes from Sextonia rubra, assembly GCA_037013555.1. Lineage (NCBI taxonomy): Eukaryota > Viridiplantae > Streptophyta > Magnoliopsida > Laurales > Lauraceae > Sextonia > Sextonia rubra. The sequence goes on along the minus strand of JASUAD010000014.1, from coordinate 15,316,821 downwards.
TTCCCTGGCTCCAGCTGCTTGTTTGAATCGAATCTTCAAGAGCAAAGAGGAGAAAAAAAGCAGCCTAAAACTCATCATCCATGGTCGCCAGTTCGGCCTTAGTTGGGATCATCTCATCATAGATCTTTCCATGGGGTGACAAGCCAAAATTCTTCTTCATTGCCCATAAAGATAGCCCTAACTCTTTGTTTAGGGTGATGAATATGTTGTTAGCAGAGCAGTACAATTCAAAAATGGCTTTGCAAATGTTCTTGTTTTCACAAGGCACCTTCTGAGTGGTGGCACTAACAGTTTTAAAAATAATGGTGGCCCTCAACATGCTTTCACAATGGTGTGTGATTAGTGTTGTCCAATTATGCCACCCTCCAATGCAATTAAACCATCCTCGAGACATATGGTTCGCACCAATCCAAGCACTACCATCTTCAGTATGGAACCCAAGCCCTACTGTTCTCAATTGTGAGATGACGAAACCTCCTTCAAGGTTTAAGGTACAGGAGTCTAAAGCTTCTACTTTAGATTTCATAATCTCTAGGCAGTAGTATGGAGGCTGGCACATGAACTTGCCAGTTTTGAAATGTACCTGATGCTTTATCCAAGAAAAGGGATTAACCTAGATGGAATAGTTGGATTCATTGTTTGCACTCCCAGATACCTTTTCATGGCTCAAATGGTAATCACTTCATGAGAAGTCCCCATCATATCGATGTATCGGTACTTCACACTTTCATTCGGCTACTTCATTAACTCAAGCATCACATCACCAAAGATGCAACTGGCTTTATCAAAACTCGCATGCTTATTGTCAACCAATCAATATTGCTAACCAAGCACCAATAAGTGTACTAGTTCCTCACACTCAAGGAACTAGTCCATTGATTTTTCAAATTGGCTGTAAAAACTTTATTTGGATCTCTAGTACCTGGGCTACTCTCTACTAGACCCTTAGAGTGACTTCTTTGCACTCTAGAAGATGAAGAAGCGGGTGCTTTGCCTTTTTTGTCTAATGGACAAAAAAAAAAAAGCCTTCAGTTATAGTAAAAATGGCCAAGGCATGGAATTTCATCGAAATTTCGATAGCATCTCTTCTTAGCAAAGGCAAAAAGGAGAAAATAATACTCAGTTCTAAGACGAGGAATTGGCTTCAAAGTACACTTAAATCTCAGAACTAATGCTCCTAATCCAAATGAGTGTTCAAGCACTTTAAGACCTTTTAGGGGGCAAATTGGTGTCCACTCTGGCATGAGGGATGCAGTATCCAATGCAAGAACTGCATGAGCAACATAAGTTCAGCATATATAAAAAAATGATGGCATGTTTTCAATAAGAGAACAACATCAATTCATGCATTAAAGAGAAAGCAAGTAGATGCTAATAGTTTGATGGCATTTATCCTTGGTTATTTCCTATGATTTCATTAGACTTGCCTGCAAATATTGGAGACTGTTTCATTCTCCATACTTGAAGTTGAAATTGACATAAGCATTCAAACATTCCTAAGACGACTTTTTTCCCCATATTCAAAGTTGAAGCCGACAGAAGGACCCAAACATTCCCAATATGGCTCTCCAATAAACCTAAAGAAAGTACCTCAACCCACCCGAGTATTACCTTAGAGTGGATGCTTTCTCCCCTTTAGCTGAAAGGAAGCATCATTGGGATTGTTTGGCACCCCTTTCGGAATCCTATTTCAGCTGTCTTGAAGTTTGATGACAACTTTCCTCTTGGTTTTTTGGAATTTCTTCAAATGGTCCTACAGCACTTCTCGTCTCATGTCAGCATGGAGGTGGAAGGAAATTTGAGTAAAGCCTCCATCATCTTGACTACTTCCCTTGGCATGATTGTTTTGTTTACAAGAAAATTAGCAAGCTCTTGTAAGAGTTTGTTTCCTACATGTTTACTTCTATCTCCCTTCATGCTAAAAGGCTTAGGAGGAAGATGAAGCTGCTTTTTACCCCTCCCACAAGCTTGGACTCTCATGAATGTGCTTCGCATCTGGCTGCCAACTAGCCCAAGCCTGTAGTTTCTCTTTTTGTGTGCTGCCGCAGTTGTTATGGGTGTAACCTTGCTCTTGTTTTCGTTTTTGTTTTTCTTTTCTGGTCCTTTGAGGATATGTAAATCTTTTGTATCATCATTATTTTTGAATATATGGAACCACTAACCTTTAAACAAAAAAAAAAAAAAAAAACATGTCCTTTAACCAGTTGTAATCTCAGCAACTAAAGTCCTATGGTGATTTGCTATGATAGGACCACTAGACATTCTTATGGGAGTTCGATAATACAATTTAAATGCGAAGACATCTCACAGACTCCGCATTCGAGATGCACACTCAAAATCATGTAGAATGCTTCATCAATGTTCAATGGCTTATTTCCCACAAAGACAGTCAACACCATCTAGACTCACTGGGATAACATACCAGGGGTAAGAATTAGGAAAGACAAGGAAGGGTTAATTAGCCTTCAAAGTTGTGGCTAAGAAAGACACTTAAAAAAGCTCAAAATTGCAACATCACTAGTGGTCATGTTCAAACTACATATGCTTACTTGCCACAATCAGTGACCGGAGGGTGATCCTATCTTCATCGGTTTCTATACCGATCGCCTACATTCATGGGATTTTTACTTCTTATGATTGTTGAGATTTTAGGGAGTAACCTTCTCATCAAAAGCCAGAAAAAAAAAAAAGATGTCCTAGTTGTGAACAATTCACTGACCATGCAAATTCCCATAGAAGTTACAGTGGTCAATCCTATATTCACACTGTGCTGGCGGTCAGGCAAACTACTACATGCCAATCCCTTTACTTCCCACAGACTATGAGGGTGAGGTGTGTGCTCAAACTGTGTCAATGTTCAAGCAGAAAAGATGGGTGTGCCTTCGCTAAGTTCAGTGGTGAAATGGTCAAGCCTTTACATTCCCCAGACACAGTTTATTCACTGCAAGTCACTTGAAGAATGGCTATCCAAGAACCTTTTGGAGTTCAAGGTCCTATGTGCTACTCTAATAACTTCAAACCAGTCATGTGCAATTCATTATTGGCAATGTGATTTTCTTTTGCAAGGCCAGTAGAACGAATGCAAGTCAAATTTAATTTGAGCATATATAGAATCACAAGTCACTTGGCTGTGACCAAGCGATTGCTCAGACAATGATTGGGTATGATGAAGCTCCAAGCATTCTACTCCTAGTCATACCATGAGTTTGTGGTAATATCTAAAGGGTACCTCTTCATCAAAAGTGTCAACTAAGTTAAGTTCCTTAATAAAAAAAAAAAAGGAGGGGAAAGAAAGAGAGCAAATAGTTGCTCAGATGGCTGTGAGCAAACAATTGTGTCATAGGCTCGGGATGGTGTCTAAGGAACAATTCTTTCATCAAAATCTTGAATTGAGTCAAGCACCAAAACCAGAACATATATGTCTATTAAATCAATCAAGCAATCCATCAAATGGGTTGTGACCGTGGGATTTGCACGGATGGTACTAGCTGTAACCGTTGACTTGCTTAGACAGTGCTTAATTTGAGCAAGCCACTGCAAAAGAAGGTCAAGCATGGCTCTTGCATCAAAGGCCAAAACATTACCTTCGCTTTTTCAAGTGAATCAAAATGAACATCTAAACTCCAATAGTGGGCTCCTAAGCCCTAACTTTAACTAATTAAGAACAAAACCCCGAAGCCATGGGTGACCCTCAAAACTATGAAGTTTGCTTTGGTGTAAACTCATGGAGGAGACGAATTGTAGTGGGCGTGTGGCGCTTTCAATTGTAGCATGACAGTTATCAAAGCAATCAAGAAGAAACCTTACGGACTCAAGACATTGTTTCAACTGTGAACAAATAAAACAAAGAAAAGGAGTGTTCTTGGAATCCTTGGAATCCTTAACAGCCATCAGTGGAGTTTGAGAAGAAGAAAGGAGCTTGAAATCTGCTTGCAAATCGAAGGAGGAAACACAAGGTGAAGCTCTTGGTCTCAGCCTATTGTTCAGTTGGTTCAAGGCAGTGAAATCAAGAAAGAAAAAGAAAAGGGAACACAATAATATATACTACTCGCATTCGGACTTTGTCTCCTTCCCCTCTCTAATGGTCACTGCTGATTTGAGGAGTGGAGCCCTATATTTAGTGACCCACTCTCTCAGGTGTGATCATTTAAGCTCCCACAGGACATGGTGGACCCACTTTAGGTATTTTACCAAAAACAAAAAAAAAAAGGAGGTTTCCCACAATACATGGTGGACCCACCTCGAGTATTTTAACCAAAACCAAAAATAAAAAAATATAAAAAAATCCTTTTTCCTCAAAGCCAACATCAAATTTCAAGCTCATCTTGAGCAAACCCGATTTTTGAGCAAAATATGTTAGCTCAAATTGCTTTGGATCAAAATCTACAAAAGCCAATCTCTTCAAAATTTTCATGTCACTTTGATTCACGTCAATCCAAGTTAAAACCTAAACCTTGATTTTGAAAGTAAACTAAAATCCATGAAAATTCTAAATTCAAATTCATTTTAATTCCAATCCTTGATTTGTCTTTACACCTCAGGGATTTTATTTTGTGGGTACTCCCCATAGTCCCCATAGAGATGCTACTTTCGATTTCTGTAATAAATAGGTCATGAGAAAATCAAATTCACATCCAAAATCCAAACCAAATTCATAACTTCTGGTTTTTCTAACACCTTAGTGATTCATTTTGTGGGTGTTCCTCGCAGTCCCCACGAAGACATTACTTTCGATATCTATGAAAAATAGGGCAAAGAAAATCAAATTCCTTATGTTTTTACCAAGATCCATCATTAAATCCTCCATGGTTTTTAATCAAAATTTCAAAACTTTAAGCCTAGGCCAACAACCTACCTTGACAAAACTACATTTCCACCAAGCCATTCATCCTTCCCACAGATTTTTCATTTCGAGGCACAATGATTTCAAAGTCATCCTTTTCATCATTGCATCTTAAAGGGGCACTTGTTGATACATAAAAATTCACAAACTTTACAAGTGTTGCAATGAAGACATCACAACCAAATTCCAAGCTCAAGGACACATAAACCTTAAAGTCATGAAATGCCAGGTCAAGTAATGCAGCCAAATGTTCAGAGGTGATGCAACTTATCCAAGAGACTTTAGAGGAGTTTAAAGTGCAGCAGTTCAAATTTCAAAATTAATGGATTTCATTTGGCTACTCAACTTAATAACCACCAAATTCAAAGTTCATTGACTCAAACCTTGGGGTTATTGAATACATTCAAGCTTCTAGATTACCAAAGTTGTTGCAAATCACATGGCAACCACAAAACATGCTCAAGAATGATGCATTGAAGTTTCAAAGTATTTCAGCTTCATTTCAAGTCAAACTCAAGCTTTAGTTGTTTCTTATAGCTTCCTTACGGCCACTATGGCAACTACCACTTCTACATGGAAAAAGCAACTAAAACTCATAAGGATGTCTTCAAATGCAGTCAAGGACCCTCTTTCAAAGTTTTAGAACATTTGGACATCATCTGGACCCAATCCTAGTTCAAATGGCTGTATTTCAAGCTCTTTTAGGTCACTGTGCAAAGTGATACCTAATGAATACCAAATCAACTAAAACTCCTGGAGAAAGCTCAAGCCATATTCAGGAGTGACTCTACAAAATTTCAAGTCAAATGGATGTCATTTGACCCAAATACAGCTGCATGTCAACTTTGGGTCAAGACCTTGGGTCACCAACTAAGTTCAACTTCGGGTGACCAAAGTCGATGAAATTTGGCTAAAAAACTCAAATCATGTTTAGAAATGACTCTTCAAATTTTCAAGTCAAAGGGACTTTATTTGACCCTACTTTAGCTATTGTTAGCTTAGGAGTCAATGACCCCAAAACCTTAGGGTCACTGACCAAACTCCAGCCTCTAGGAGGCCAAAGTTGATAAAATTTGGATCAAAGACTCAAAGTGTGTTCAAGGTCTTCTCTTCAAAGTTTTAAAGCAATTGGACATCATTTGGCTGGAAAACTAACCAACTGCTTGCAATACAAAGGGACACTAACTTTGAACATGTAACTAAGAGACCACTGATCAAAAACTCACTTCCACAAAGCCGATGGAGTCTTCAAAATATTCCTAACATCAACTTTTGCAAGTTTGAAGATCATCTAAGGTCATTTGGATCCCAAACAGCTAAAGCAAGGGCTCACTTTCATGAAAAGTCAAAAGGAGGGTTGACCAACTTCAAAAGGTCAAATATTGATGAAATTTCGCTTTTATGCTCAAAATAATTCTAGGAAACATCCCTCCAAATTTCATGAAGTTTGGACATTGTTCGAGCCCTAAACTGATGAAGATATGTCACATGAGAAAAAATGCCATAATGGGCCTGTTAGTGACCACGACCACGATCACTGAAACTTGTAAAGTGGCTTCAAATGGTTTTGGGTGTTTTTTTCCACTTTATTTTGAAACTAAACTCCCTATAACTCCCCCAACTGCCTCTAGGGTCTATAAAAGATACACTTAGGCAATTAGGAAGGGTCTAATGTTCTAAGAGGTCCAGTCAAGGTTCCAAAGGGCTCCAACAAAATTAAAAGCATTGAAAGAGAATTTCTCAAGCATTTTGTACTGGGGAAGTGTGCAAACTCTTTTTGTTCTTCTTCCCTCATAAGCTTAAGGTGAGAAAAGGTTTTGGGGAAGAAGATACACCCTGCCAACATTGATGAAGACTAAACTTCAAAGCCATCAAGCACAAAAGAAGTTTGATGGATGAAGCGATTCTCTTCTTTGTTTCTCCCACTTGAAGGGTTTAGGTCGTCTCTAAAGTTGTGAATAGACTTTCTTATGTTTCATTCTACTCCTTTAAAACCATAGCATCAAAATAACACAACTCTGGCCATATTTACTTACACCAAGCAACCCTTCTGGATTTGCATAAAAATGGTCTGTAAAATCAAATTGGTGATTACCAACGATCATAGATGATTCTAAGATCTAATTTGGCACACTTAGTTGTCATTCATGACTTCTAAAAATCCAAAAATTATAAGTTTCAGCACTTGGTGGCATTGTGGAAGCAAACAAAGAAGAAAATGAGACAAACAGTGGCCAATTTGGCCATTGTCTATCGATAACCGTCTGGCAAGGGCTCAGTGACCGTGGGCCATGGTCACCACCCTTTTGGTCTTCATTTTTCTGCACTTCTCCCCTTTTCATATAAAATTTTCAATTTTACTTAGTTTGAGCCACTTTTAAGACCAAAAGGAGGGACTGTGAATTTCTAAAACTTGTAAACAGTCTGTTTCCTTGAGGTTAGGGCATTAAACCCATGTAAACAAAGGGGAATTTAATGATGATTTATAATTTTATTCCTATTCTTCTATGTGTTTGAATGTGTGAATGTTGGACTTGATTCCTTTGCATTCATTATCACTTCATGCGCATCATTATCATTGCTCAACTTCATTCTTTCCTTATAAATCTTAGCATTCTCATAGGTATCTGATTGCACATAAAAATGGCGTGGAGATGTGTAATGGATTCAATGTCCAACATTCACACACTTCAAGCGTAAGAAGAATGGGAATTAATTACAGTTCATCATTAAGTTCCTTTTTTGTCACATGGGTTCTAATGCCTAGACCGCGGGGATGCAGGTTGTTTACACAAATTTATAAAGTTTATAACCCCTCCCTCAAGTCTTAGATGTGATCTTAATTTGGAAATTACAAGAAAAGTGTACACAAAGTTGGAAAAAACGCAAAAAAAGAAGGAAAATTTTGGGGTGACCATGACCCGCGGTCACTGCCCCAAGCCAGTGACCGTGGATCACGGTCACTGGCACTTGCTAGTGACCGTGAGTCACGGTCACTGGCACCTACTAGTGACTGTGAGTCACGGTCATTGACAGACAATGACTTGCAGTCACTGTTTTACCTCCGTTTTTGCGCTGTTCGTGTTGATTTTTTTTCCAAACTTTTTTCAAGTGCTGAAACTCCGTTTTTATGACTTTTAGGGTATTGAACAACCATTGAGAAGATCGAATTCAACTATAGAATCGATTGAAAACTTTGTAATTCATCATTCATGTTTACGGACTATCTTTTGTTCAAGTCCGAAGAGGGTATCACAAGAAGCCAAAGTTGTGTCATTCTGAACCTATGGCTTTCAAGGAACAAAATGAGGCCTAAAGGGGCCTGTTCACAACCTTTGTGATGGCCAAGAAACCCTCCCGAATGAGAAAAACAAAAATGACAACGTCATCCTTCGAATAGTCGTTACTGCATGAACATGGTTTGTTCTTTAGTCACCCTCTCATTCCTCCTCTTCTGAACCTTCTTGCTCACCTTCGTAATTGAGAAAAGGAGAGGAGAAATGACAAGGAATGCTGCTATCCTTGCTTGAATGCTCTTGTGTTTTTCGAATTCTCTGTGGATTCACCCTCCTCCTTTCTTCAAACACTACCCCTTTTATAGAGCCTTCAGGTGGGTTTTTGGTGGTTCCAAGGAGTTGAGGGGAGTTGTGGGAAGTTGCACTTCAAAAGAAAGTGGAGAAAAATCATCCAAAACCATAGGAAACATCCTTTGGGGGTCCGTGACCGCAGCCGCGGTCATGGACAAGGCCCAATTTTGAGCTTTTGCATTTGTGACTCGTTTTCGCCTGTTTGGGGTCCAAACGAGTCCAATTGCCACAAAACTTGGAGGATGCTTCTTGACACTATTTTGAGAGTGTCATAGAAGTTTCAGCTCGTTTTGTCCCTCTAAAGTTGGTCAACTCCCTTAATGAACAGGCCACGGTCACGGACAAGGCCCATTTTTGTACTTTTGCATATGTGATTCGTTTTCACCTGTTTGAGGTCCGAACGAAGTCCAATCTCCACCAAACTTGGAGGGATACTTCTTGAAACTATTTTGAGTGTGTCATAAAAGTTTCAGCTCGTTTGGATCACTTGAAGTTGGTCAATTCCCTTGATGAATAGGCCGCGGTCACTCCCAAGGCCCATTTTTGTACTTTTGCATATGTGACTCGTTTTCACCTGTTTGAGGTCCGAACGAAGTCCAATCTCCACCAAACTTGGAGGGATACTTCTTGACACTGTTTTGAGATGTCATAGAAGTTTCAACTCATTTTGACCATCTGAAGTTTGTCAACTCCCTTGATGAACAGGCCCCGGTGACTCCCAAGGCCCATTTTTGGACTTTTGAAATTGTGAACCATTTTCACCTGTTTGGGGTCCGAACGAAGTCCAATCTTGACGAAACTTGGAAGGATGATTCTTGAAACTATTTTGAATGTGTCATAGAAGTTTCAGCTCATTTTGACCACTTGAAGTTAGTCAACTCCCTTGATGAATAGGCCGCGGTCACTCCCAAGTCCCAATTTCAGGTTTTTGCATTTGCGACCTTTTTTCACCTATTTAGGGCCCAAACGAAGTCCAATTGCCACGAAACTTGGAGGGATGCTTCTTGACACTATTTTGAGTGTTTCATAGAATTTTTGGCTCACTTTGACCACCTGAAGTTGTTCAACTCCTTCATTGATTGGGCCGCCGTCACGGGCAAGGCCCGTTTCCGGACTTTTGTATATGTGACCCATTTTCGCCAGTTTAGGGCCCGAACGATGTCCGATCGCCATGAAACTTCGAGAGTTGCTTTTTGACACTATTTTGAGCATTTCATAGAGGTTTCAACCTGTTTTGACCTTTTGAAATTGGTCAACTCTCTAGTTGACTTTTCATGAAAGTGGGCCCTTGTTTCACCTGTTTGAGGCCCAAATGACCTTGGTTTGGTTTGAAACTTGGAGGGACTGACGTCAAGAACATCTTGGAGTATTTGCACAAATTTCATTAATTTGGGACATCGGGAAGCAAGACTTTGGTCAGTGACCCCATGGCTTGGGGGGGACTGGCCCCAAGTTGACATGCTTGTAGCTTTTCAGCCAAATGATGTCTGTTTATCTTGAAACTTTGTAAGGCCTCTCTTGGGCATAATTTGAGCTTCTTTTGAGAGTTTCAACTAGTTTGATCTTTGCAAAGTGTCACTTTGTACTGAGACCCACAGAGCATGGTATATAACTATCTAGACCGAGTTTGGATCCGAATGATGTCTAAATGCTCTGAATCCTTGAAGGATAGCCTTCAAATGTACTTGAAAGCATTTCATTGAATAGGATATTGCTTCGACATGTGGAAGTGCCAGGTCCCATGGTGATTCCCAAGAAGCTAACAAACAGCCTTTGAAGCCTTACTTGAACTGAGATGAGGTCCAAATCTTTGAAAACTTTGGAATTTTATAATCCAAAGCTTATAGTGTCTTTGCTACAATATTTGCAATTTTTTATGGGTCAACAAGTGCCCCCTTGAGGTGCAATATTATAGTGTAATAATCATTGTACCTCGAAATAGCCAATCTATGGTAATGATAGATGACTTGATGAAAAGACCGTTTGTCAAGGTAGGTTGTAGACCTAAACTTGGGATTTTGAAAATTTTGATAAAAATTATGAAGGGTTTGATGATGGAATTTTGAAAAAACATAAGAAATCTAAATTTCTTTGCCCTGTTTTCACGGATATCAAAAGTAGCATCTCCGTGGGGATTGTGGGGAACACCCACAAAGGAATCCCTTAGGTATTTAGAAAATTCAGAAGTTTATGAATTTTGTTTGGATTTTGGAAATGAATTTGATTTTCTTTTGACCTATTTTTTACAAATATCCAGAGTGGCATCTCTGTGGGGATATGGGGAACACCCACAAAAAAGAATCCCTAAGGTTTTAAGAAAATCAAAGGTTTTAGTTAAAAATGGATTTGGGTTTGGATTTTCATGGATTTTTGGTTCATTTTCAAAAACCAAAGTTTGGGTTTTGACTTGGCTTGACATGATTCAAAATGAGATGCAATTTAAAAAAAAAATTGGCTTTTGGCTTTTGTAGATTTTGATCCAAAGCAATTTGAAATGACAAATTTGGCTCATGATTGGGTTTGTCCCAGGATGAACTTAAAATTTGGATTAGGTTGGCTTTCAAGAGAACACATATTTTTGTTTAGAGCAAAATGCCCAAAGTAGGTCCACAATATTGTGTCTTAAGATAGAACTAGAACTTTAACTGTGAAGACTATTGCAACCATAGATCATCACATTGTAGCAACAGCTTTCATCCTTGAAAGTTGATGTTATGAAGCTTCGAGGCACCATAGATGGCTTAGAAAAGTCTACTTTAAAGAACCAGGCCTACGGAAAGTGTATCTTTGCCAAAGTAAAGGCGAAGCAGACAATGTTGAATGACTTCGTTCAATTCTTTGAAAGTGAAATGAGTATCAAACTAAATGAAATTGATGTTGATACTGTTGTCCCAGCTTATCCAAGGTACAAATGGCACGTCCTGAGGGAGGTGACTTAAGAAGTTCTTGGACTAGATTTCATCACCGCAGCTTCTTGTATGACTCTTTTATCTTGATCAGCCTGGGTGGCCATGTATACATTGACTTCATTCTTTGTACTTAAACTTCAAATGAATATCAATGGAAAAAATTTTCTTTTCCTCCATTTTGTCATTAGTATAGGTGTTTGGTTTGATTTTGTGTGGATGTTTAAGGTGATTTGTATGGATGGTTTGTTTGGTTTGGTTTTCTTAGATTTGTATGAGGGTGTGATTTGCGATCTTTTGGATCCATAAATCGAAAATAAAGGAGTCATATAGGTGGACGTTATCCGGTGCCCATGTGTGAGGCTTTCTCTAGGGTCTATGACTTGATCCTTTTGGTGTCGAAAGGGGTCAAACAAAGTGGATGTTATCTGGTACCCATGTGTGAGGCTTTCTCTGGGATCCTTGACTTATTCCTTAGGACAAAGATTTGATTTTGGTTTTTGTTTAGATTTTGGTTATACAGGGTCTGCAAAAAGAGTTATTCGATATAACCGAAGGTAGTCATATAGGGTCTGCAAAAAGACTTATTCTATACAACTAAGGATTAGCTACATGGGGTCTACAAAAGGACTTATTCTATACAGCTGTGTTTTGCCATACAGGGTCTGCAAAAGACTTAATCTATATAGCAGGATGTTACGAGGGGTCCTGTAAGGACGTTATCCAAGTAACGAAAGTTTGACTAGAGGGGTCGAAAGACTTGATCCTTGTAGTCATTTTATACAAATATGAGGGATTTTGGTTACGAGTCATAGGTTGTGAGGCTCAAAACCAGAGGATTTTGATTTTGGTTAGGAGTGAGAATGTACACTGTACATGGTTTGGGTACATTGTACATGGTTTGGGTGTACCAATGACATTCAAGGATAGTATTTCTTGAGAAGTTTTCCATTAATAAACATCATGCATCTGTCTCCTTCGAGTGTGAGGAGTGCATGTGCACCATTGGAGTAAATCTTGTTGACAATAAAAGGTCCTTCTCATTTGACTTCAAATTTGCCTTTTGACATGTGTGTGGAGAACATCTGCCTTTTGACTGTAGGGACTAAGCTCCTTTCTTATACGCTCTGTATTTTGACCTTTTTGTTGAAAGATTCGGCCATACGAGCTTGATACAATTCGATGCTTTGTCGAGCGGCAAGCCTTTTCTCATCAAGGCTCTCTAGCTCTTGGAGTCCGAGCTTGGTATTCTTTTCTCCAGTGTATTTGTTCATCATAGCTACTCGAAGAGAAGGAAGTTGAATTTATAAGGGTATCACAGCTTCATAGCCATAAACCAAGGAATATGGTGTTGATTTGGTCGGACCACGAACAGTAGTTCTATATGCCCACAATGTTTCAAGAAGTTTGGTATTCCAACTCTTTTGTTGCCAGAGACCATTTTCTTCAAAATTTTGCAAATAGTTTTGTTGAAGGCTTCATCAAGTCCATTAGCTGCAGTGTTATATGCAATGGAGGGACAGCATTGGATTCTTTACAGTAGTTCATACTGAGAGAGAATAATAGATCATTTAGATAGACGATCACCCAGTGCACCAGGTTTTGTCACAAATGCCTTTAGTGGATTGGTGTTGGAAACCAAATACATTTCATTGGAAATAATATAGTGGTGTAGTTTCCTCATTTTTCTTTTGAGCTGGCAATGTCCCCAAAGAGTGATCAAGAGCTCGAATGTAGAGGATGAGAGGTTTGCCTGGAATTGAGGCTGAAAGGATCAGTGGGTTTATAAGACACCATTTGATATTTTCATAAGCTTTATCCCACATAAATGCAATCCCTTTCTTCATGAGTCTGGATAATGCTCTACGCTTCTCAGATAAGTTTGAGATGAACCGGCAAATGTAGGCAAGTTTACCCTGCAATCCCTCGAGTTATTTAAGAGTTCTCAAAAAAGGCATCTTCAATATAGCTTTGACTTTGACTGATCTCTTTGAGAGTCAGTTCTGCATCGTGGCAACTTCAACCAATTGGGCTAGAGACTTGGTTTTATGCCTAAGTATGTAGCCTTGATTTCTGGTCGCAAATTGGTTTTACACATTTCGATCGTTGCCCTTTGAGATGGTTGTTCCAAGCATTTATAGGATAATGCTCTCCATCTATTGATAAAGGCCTGTGCAGTTTCATTGTCTCCCTACCTTGTGCTGCTGAGCATAGCAAAGGTGACTGTCTGATCCTCCTCCTGAAAATGGAGTAAGAACTTCTCTTCTGTGATCGGCCATGTCATGAAGGAGAGTTCTGGTAACTGCTTGTACCAATCGAAGGCGACTCCTTTCAATGTGCCGACGAATAGTCTTATTTTTAGTGCATCTAACTCTGGTAGGCTTCCTAGGAGTGATTTGAAATGCACAATATGCTGATATGCTGACCCCTTCCCAAGGTATGGTTGGAAAGTTGAAAGTTTATAATCTGGTGGAAATGGAACTAGATCAAATTCTGGGGGATACTTAGGTGTCATACATTTCTTTTTCATTCTGGTCTCCACTTTTGATTTTGTCAGTATCTCTTCAACTTCTTTGAAGGTTACATGTTTTTCAAGATCTGCATGAAGACCAAGGATTGATGAATGATCACCACTAGTAAAACCTGCAGCTATTACCTTGTTTGTTAGGGACTTAAATTGGGCTGTGAGAAGGTCAATTTTAGTGGCATTCTCCATGATCATTGCTTGTTCTCTTCTGTTGGCGAACAGAGGATTTATTTGAGCTCCAACCGAACCATCTAGCTTATCTGTTAAGATTTTCAATTGGGCGTTTAAATGGTCGATCATAGCTCCTTGTTGTTTAACAATATCACTGACATTGTCATTTTCATTTTTACCAGCATCTTCTTCGTCAGCATCTTTACTTCCACTAGCATTGTCATTTCCATCTTTGCTAATTCCACTCCCTTCAGCCATAAACACAGTGTACTGACGGGGATAGGATGATGCTAATGCCTAAGGAGTGGATTGACTATCTTTTATATTCAAGATAGTGATAGGATCATCATCAGAATCAGTTTCAACATGACTTTCAAAAGTACTGCTTGAATGGGAGTCTGAATCAGATCCCTGTGATTAAGTCCGAGTCATACTCCAAGTAATTCTTCGAATTGAACCTGGCCCGACCATGTAAGACGAGGTCAAGTCCGGATCATCTTCCTTAACCACCCATTTCCGAGTGATCTTGCACTGCGATAGCTTCTGAGTTTGGTTATTGCAGTAGGCTAAAGCTTTCTTCTTGATTTGGTTAGCCATCCGAATTGCCAAGGCTTGATCTTTAAACCTGGCAACCAGTGGCCTGGAAGTGCTGGCAACTCGTTCCCAATCCATGGAGTCGGCAGTGGAAAGTGAAAGGATGTCAGTAGCACACCTCTTGTTTTTTTTTCTTTTGCCACTTCTTCTGTTGGAGTGAATTCTTGAAATGAGCGAGATCAGTCGAATTATTGATGACCAATCGCTCAGCTTGCTTTTTGTCTTAAGCGCCATGTGATAAGCCCTGGGGTGAAGATAGCAGGGATGGTGCCACAATGATGGAGGGTAAACGCCTTCTGCCAAACCTTCGTCCCTCTTTTTGAGTCAGAGGGTAAAAGGTATTCTCTTTAAGTGTGGCCAAGCATTTGTTCTCAGCCTTATTGGATTTTGGAGTGTGTGTTTGAGGTGGCCACGTGCTGTATCTTGGGATGGATGCACTTTTTTGGGCTTTCTTACGAGTTAGGAACTGTCGGAGGTCCTCTGATGTTTGCTTGGTAACGACCCGCTGTTTGAGCCAAGTAGGTGATGACTTTAAGCATTAAGCAGGCACTGAATGTGACTTGCCAAGTGTCACTGACTTATGATCCGTGAACTGGACCTGCCTTGCCCCTAGACGAGGCTTGGTGATATGAAACTTGCTGCCTTTTGACTTCAGCTTATGATTTGGCTCCTCCTGAACCTTATTGAAAACTCCAAATGGATTCTGGGCATATTTGGAAATTGAGGATTTGGGAGTTTCAGTCTTCTTGATGGATTTAGGGGTCACTAATGACCCATTTGGATCAACCGAAGTCATGGAGCCCGTTGGAGTAGAGAGTCCTTGGAAGACTGAGACTCTTGACGTAAGGGCAGTGGAGTCTATTCGAGCCATTTTCGATGCTCTTGCAGTTGGTTTGTTTTGGGTCATGGAGATTTCAAAGAGCCTCTCCTTGGCCTCATCAAAAGTGATGATTAGGGAACCCATGATATCTCTTCAAAAAGAAGCCCAATGGACTATATTAGTGGTATAACCAATATGGTTGCCTCTTAGGCGAGCCGGAATGGTTTATAGATGCCATCTGAACCAACATGGTTTTAAACCAGAGTGGTTAGATATAGGCATAAATCCTATCTCATTGTGCTATGCTGACTGTCCTAGCTGTCAGAATTTTGGCAGCATTTCGGGACAATATAGTCAGGCTTAAAAGCATACTAAGCTAACTAGACCTAGCTACCGCAATTTTGGCAGCATGTCAGGGCCATCTGTGGCAGTCTTATAAGTAAAAGAGGGTTGGATCTAATCAAAGGGATAGGGCCTACAGGATCGAGCCTGTACCACTACTACAATGATCAAACAGGATCCATCAGTGCATGACGCCGATAGTACATAACTGCAATATCGTTGGTCTTATCACTGATTTAATAAAATATTTAGTTGGGTCAAAGCCCCATGGACTGAATCATCACTTTTGTAAAGCATGAAAGGGTGTGATTTGGTCCATGCACATCAAGGTGCAAATTCCCTCAACTAATTCTTCCAATTAAATGGCAAAAGTATGCACTTCGAGGTGCCTAATGCCTTCATTTGAATGATAAAAGAATGCACTTCAAAGTGCAAAATTTTTTCATTAATATTTCCAAACCCATCGTAGACATCAAGGTCTTGCATGGGTGTCTTTAAAGGCCAAACAAGCCATTTTTAGCAATAAAACAGGCCAGTGACCGTGGTCACTGCCCATTTTCCATTGATTCCCACGGTCACAACACATTTTACACACTTTCCCGCGGTCAAAGCACTTTTCAGCACAACAGCAACACTTTTCAGCATAACAGCAGCAATTTTCAGTGCAACAGCAGTACTTTTCAACATAACAGCAGCACTTTTCAGCATTTTTCAGCACTTTCCATGCGTTTTAAACCAAATTTGATTACAAATTAGGGCAAGAAATTCCCACAGACGGCGCCAATCTTCTGATCACGCTTAAAAATGGCGTGGAGATGTGTAATGGATTCAATGTCCAACATTCACGCACTTCAAGTGTAAGAAGAATGGGAATTAATTACAGTTCATCATTAAGTTCCCTTTTTGTTTACATGGGTTCTAATGCCCTGACCGCGGGGATGTAGGTTGTTTACATAAATTTATAAAGTTTACAACCCCTCCCTTAAGTCTTAGATGTGATCTTAATTTCAAAATTACAAGAAAAGTGTACACAAAGTCGGAAATGCTACAAAAAAAGAAGGAAAAAATTGGGGTGACCATGACCCATGGTCACTGCCCCAAGCCAGTGACCGTGACTCACGGAGTCACAGTCACTGACAGACAGTGACTTTTTAGTCACTGTTTTGCCTCCGTTTTCTTGCTGTTCATGCTGATTCTTCTTCTAAAATTTTTTCAAGTGCTGTGACTCCGTTTTTATGACTTTTGGGGTGTTGAACAACCATTGAGAAAATCGAATTCAACCGTGGAATCGATTAAAAACTTTGTAATTCATCATTCATGTTTACGGACTATCTTTTGTTCAAGTCCAAAGAGGGTATCACAAGAAGCCAAAGTTGTTGCATTCTGAACCTATGGCTTTCAATGAACAAAATGAGGCCCAAAAGGGCTTGTTCACAACTTTTGTGATGGCCAAGAAACCCTCCCAAATGAGAAAAAAAAATGACAACGTCATCCTTTGAATAGTCGTTACTGCATGAACATGGTTTGTTCTTTAGTCACCCTCTCCATTCCTCCTCTTTTGAACCTTCTTGCTCACCTTCGTAATTGAGAAAAGGAGAGGAGAAATGACATGGAATGCTGCTGTCCTTGCTTGAACGCTCTTGTGTTTTTCGAATTCTCTGTGCGTTCACCCTCCTCCTTTCTTCAAACACTACCCCTTTTATAGAGCCTTCAAGTGGTTTTTGGCGGTTCCAAGGAGTTGAGGGGAGTTGTGGGAAGTTACACTTCAAAAGGAAGTGGAGAAAAACCATCCAAAACCACAGGAAACGTCCTTTGGGGGTCCGTGACCGCGGCTCAATTTTGAGCTTTTGCATTTGTGACCCGTTTTTGCTTGTTGGGGTCCAAACGAAGTCCAATCACCACAAAACTTTGAGAGATGCTTCTTGACACTATTTTGGGAGTCTCATAGAAGTTTCAGCTTGTTTTGACCATCTGAAGTTGGTCAACTCCCTTAAGAACAGGCTACGGTCACGGACAAGGCCTATTTTTGTACTTTTGCATATGTGACTCGTTTTCACCTGTTTGAGGTCCGAACAAAGTCCAATCTCCACCAAACTTGGAGGGATACTTCTTGACACTGTTTTGAGTGTATCATAAAAGTTTCAGCTTGTTTGGACCATCTGAAGCTGGTCAACTCCCTTGATGAACAAGCCCCGGTCACTCCCAAGGCCCTTTTTGGGCTTTTGAATTTGTGAACCATTTTCACCTATTTGGGGTCCGAACGAAGTCCAATCTTGATGAAACTTGGAAAGATGATTCTTGAAACTATTTCGAGTGTGCCATAGAAGTTTCAGCTCATTTTGACCACTTGAAGTTAGTCAACTCCCTTGATGAACAGGCCGCGGTCACTCCCAAGGCCCAATTTCAGGTTTTTGCATTTGCGACCCGTTTTCACCTCTTTAGGGCCCAAACGAAGTTCAGTTGCCATGAAACTTGGAGGGATGCTTCTTGACACTATTTTGAGTGTGTCATAAAATTTTTGGCTCACTTTGACCACCTGAAGTTTGTCAACTCCTTCATTGATTGGGCCGCGGTCACGGACAAGGCCCCTTTCCAGACTTTTGTATATGTGACCCGTTTTCGCCAGTTTAGGGCCCAAACAATGTCCGATCACCACGAAACTTGGAGAGTTGCTTTTTGACACTATTTTGAGCATGTCATGCTAGTGTCAACCTGTTTTGACCTTATGAAATCAGTCAACTCTCCAATTGACTTTTCATAAAAGTGGGCCCTTGTTTCAGCTGTTTGAGGGCCAAATGACCTTGGTTTGGTTTGAAACTTGGAGGGACTGACGTCAGGAACCTCTTGAATAGTTGCCCAAATTTCATCAATTTTGGATATCGGAAAGCAGGACTTTGGTCAGTGACCCCATGGCTTGGTGGGGAACTATCCCCAAGTTGACATGCTTGTAGCTTTTCGGCCAAATGATGTCTGTTTATCTTGAAACTTTGTAGGGCCTCTCTTGGGCATGATTTGAGCTTCTTTTGAGAATTTCAGTTTGTTTGATCTTTGCGAAGTGTCGCTTTGTACTGAGACCCACAGAGCATAGTATATAACCATCTAAGCCGAGTTTGGATCCGAATAATGTCTCAATGCTCTGAATCCTTAAGGGATAGTCTTCAAATGTAATTAAAAGCATTTTGTTGAATAGGATATTGCTTTGACATATGGAAGTTCCAGGTCCCATAGTGACTCCCAAGAAGCTAACAAATAGCCTTTGAAGCCTTACTTGAACTGAGATGAGGTCCAAATCTTTGAAAACTTTGGAATTTTATAATCCAAAGCTTATAGTGTCTTTGCTGCAATATTTGCAATTTTTTATGGGTCAATAATATCATTCTTAAGTTCCTTCAACTTATTGAATTGCAATTTGCATAGAGTACCCGCAATGGGTTAAATCAAAATTACACTTTTTGATAGCCTAATAAGCCTTATGTTCTAGTTCAATAGACAGGTGGCAAGCCTTCCCATAGACCAACCTATATAGGGATGTCCTAATTGATGTCTTGTAAGTTGTTTGATAGGCCCATAGTGTGTCGATCAATTGAAAAGACTAGTTTTTTTTAGTAGGATTAACTGTCTTTTCCAAATTTTGTTTAATTTTCCTTTTCAAAACTTCCACTAGCCACTTGTTTATGGGTGCTAAGGTGTAGTAACCTTATTGTTAACAGAATATATCTTCAATAAATTCTCAAAGGGTGGGTTGCAAAAGTGGGTGCCGCAATCACTAATGATTGCCTTGAGTATCAAAATGAGAGAAAATGTGATCCTTGACGAACTTGATTACCCCATGGTGGTCATTTCGCTTAGTTGGTATGGCTTCCACACACTTGGAAACATAATTTACAGCTAGCAAAATATAGAGATTTCCAAAAGAATTTGGGCCCATGAAGTCAATTCCCCATACGTAGAAAATTTCCATAGTAAGTATAGGATTCAGAGGCATGTTTCTCTGATTGAGCTTGCCAAGCTTATGACACCGCTCATAGTTCAAAAAGAAAGTATGACAATCATTAAAGATTATTGGCCAATAAAATCCACACTGCAAGATTTTTGCAACTGTCTTCATCGAATTGAAATGGCCCCCACATGCATGGTCATGACAGAATGAAATGTCCGATTAGTGGTCATGATTAGGAATGCATTCCTTATGATGTGGTTTGGACAATGCTTAAAAAGATATGGGTCATCCCATAGAAATTACTTAACCTCGACTAGAAATTTTGATCAATCTTGTTTCGACCACTAGGCAGGCATCTCTCCTGTTACAAGGTAATTGACTATATTTGCAAACTAGGGGATCTAGGAAATACTAGGCAATTGTTCATTTGAAAAATTGTCATTTAATGGGCCATCATGTGATGGCTCTAAAAGTAACCTTAAAAGATGATGTGCCGCATATTTCTCATATCCCTTCTTGTCTTTGATTTCCAGTTCAAATTCTTGTAGCCAATGGATCCATTGGATTAGGCGGGCTTTTCCATCCTTTTTGAAAAGAAGGTATCTTAGCGCTGCATGATTCATATGAATAATTAATTTGGACCCTATTATGTAGGACTGAAATTTCTCCAAGGCAAAAATCATAGTTAATAATTTGTTTTCAGTGGTGGTAAAATCTAGTTTTGCATCATTAAGGGTCCTCCTTGCAGAGTAAATCACATGGGGCAGCTTTCCAATCCATTGACCTAGAACAACCCCCATAGTTTTATTTGATGCATCACACATGAGTTCAAGTGGAATGGTCTAGTCAAGTGGTTGGATTATTGGGGCTAGGGTTAGTTCCTTCTTCAGTCTCTCACGAGCTTTTAAACAATTCTCATCCTATTCAAACAGGGCCTTTTTTGTCAGTAAGTGGCACAATAGTTTAGCAATTTTTCTAAAATCATTGATAAATCTCCAATAAAAACTAGCATACCCCAAGAATGACCTAATCTGCTTAACAAACTTTGGTGTTGGCAATTTTGGGATCAAATCAATTTTTGCTTTATCCACCTTAATTCCTTTCTCAGAAACAATGTGCCCTGTAACTATGCTTTTCTTTACCATGAAATGACATTTCTCCTAATTCAAAACAAGACTTTTCTCTCTAAAACTTTCAAGTGTAGGTGATAGATGATGTAAGCATTCCTCAAATAAATTTCCAAAAACTGAGAAATCATCTATAAAAACTTCTATGAATCTTTCCACCCTGTTAGAAAATATGCTCAGCATGCACCTTTAAAAGGTGGCTGGTCTATTGCATAGCCCAAAAAGCATGCGTTTGTAAGCAAATGTGCGAAATGGATAGATGAAGGTGATCTTTTCCTGTTCTTTGGGTGCAATTAGAATTTGATTATAGCCAAAATCACCATTGAGAAAATTGTAATAAGCATGACCGATTAACCTTCCAAGCAATTGATCCATAAATGGGAGTGGAAAATGATCTTGTCGAATAGCTGAGTTATCCGTTCTATAATCAATGCATACTCTCCATCCAATCATTATTCTAGTGAGTACCAATATATATCCCTCATTTTGTACCACTGTGACACTTGATTTCTTTGGTACTACTTACACAAGGCTCACCCATGCACTATCAGATATTAGGTAGATTACCCCTACATCTAGTAATTTTAGAACTTCTAACCTGACCACTTCCTTCATTGCTGGGTTCAGTCTCCTCTGTGGCTCATGAGAAGTTTTTGCATTTTCTTCCAAATGAATTATATGTTGGACCACAAATGGTTTTATTCCATTAATGTCTTTAATGGACCATCCTATTACTTGCTTGTGTTCACCAAGAATTTTCACAAGTTTTTCCTCTTGTTCAGTGTCCAAGTTTGAAGCTGTAACCACTAGAAGGCTTTCTAACAGGCCTAAAAACACATATTTTAGTGTATCCAGCAGCTACTTGAGTTCTAACTTAAAGGGTGCTATAATAGATGGGACTAGTGAGGAAGCAGATGGGGTCAGAATTTCATGCTTTGGTTGCCACCTGATGCAATCCATGGCTGAGGTTAAGTTTAACAAAGCATATACTTCCTCAATGTGTCCATCTATGTCAAAATCAATTCCAACATGTGCTAAACAGGCCTTTAATGGATCCTCAAATTTAGATGGAATAAGTTATTTTCAACCAATTCATGAATATAACTGACTTCAAATACCACATCATTCTCATTAGGAGGTTGTTTACTGACATTTAAAATGTTCACTTGAATAGAGATGGTCCCAAATGAAATTTACATCACTCAATTCCTACAATTGAATAGAGCATTGGAAATAGTTAAAAATGGTCTTCTTAAGATCATTGGTGCCTTGGGTTCAATCCTTAGGCTTGTTTGGTATCCAAAACAACAAAATCCATGGGGAACATAAAGTCTTCGACTTTGATCAAAACGTCTTCCACTACCCCCACCCGCTAGGGTATCGAATTGATGCATCAGCAATCATAAGGTTACATGGGTCTTTTCCAACTCCCCCAAACCTAATTCTTTATAAATAAAGTACGGAAGAAGGTTCACTCTAGCACCTAAGTCTAACAAAGCTTGCTCAATGTGATGATTCCCTATCTGACATGAAATGGTAGGACACCCTGGGTCCTTGTATTTGATCAGGGTTGGACGTGAAATGATTGACCTAGCTTGTTGATCTACAAAAGCTTTCTTAGGTACATGAGTAGTCCTTTTAAAGATACAAAAGGTCCTTCAAAATTTTGGAATAGGCCGGAATCTGTTGGATAGCATCAAGAAGTAGAATGTTAATTCTCACTTGTTTAAACACTGCTAGCATTTTATCAAACTGGGTAATTAACTTAGCTGGGCCTAACCTCTGGGGGGATAGTGACTTGGGAATGTAAGTCCTAGGAGTGGGCTCACTAGGGGATGGTTCAGCTGTGATTAGATTCCCCTTAATTGGCTCTGGTTCTACCATAGGTTCAATATTTACAATGGTTCCTCAGTTTCCACATCTTCACTTTTCTTTTTACTCAGGTTCCTTGGGTAGTTCTACCTTGCTATCAATTTGTGTACCCGACCTAAGAGTAATGATGGACTTAACTTGTTCTTGGCCTTTTCCTTTTGTATCATGAATGACTTGACCTTTGGGATTGGTTTCGAGTTGACTAGGGAAGGTTCCCTTATCTATAGTACTAAAAGAATTTGCCGGTTGGCATATTTGGTATTCAAATTTTGCAAGGGACTAAGTATGGCCATTTTAAAAGTTGAGTAGTGGTCTACTAAAATTGTACAGTATTTTATTGCAATTAGATCATGGTCTAGAACATGAGTTTCGGGGCCTCTTCTAAAGAATCTACTCTCTGGGTTAGTGGATTGGGGTTAAAGTTGTGCTTTTGAAAACCAGGTGGGGGCATTGGTGTTAAATTAAATGGGCTGAAATTGATTGGCCTATGATGGGCAACCCTAAGTTGGACCCATGGTCCAAGAAAAGTTCAGGTAGTCCGTCCAACCTGGCTTGTGGGTGTTAGAATAGAGGTCATACCTTTGACGATTATCAAAACAGGTGTTTTAATAAAGAGTATTTACCTCCTCAATAGATTCAGCCTAACTCAAAGTTGTTGGGTCAATCCCTCCACTCATAGCCTAATTATACTTTAGTGACTCCAAAGTGCTTTGAGTGGGATTTTGAACTCTTTGGTTTAACTCTGGGGCCTATATTCTCCTCATCAATGTGGCCAATTTGATACTTGCCTCAATTTTGGGTTGAAGTTTGTACATCCCCCCTTTTCCCCGAAATGGTGGTTTTAGTGGGCTCCCTCTTATTAGGGGTCCATTGCAATGCATTTTCAATGGTATCTTTCAAAAATGTCCATGCTTCTTCCGCTATTTTCTGAGTAAAATTACCACCACAAAAGGATTTCACCATTTGCTTGGTTAAATAATCCATGCCTTCATACATAATTTGAACCAATTGGATTTTTTCAAATCTATGGTGAGGACACTAGATCAAGAGGTCCTTGAACCATTCCAAATAATTGTAAAGTGTCTCCCCTTCCATTTAATAAAACCCATTAATGGCCTGTCTAATCAAAGCAGTTTTCAGCTTCGAGTAGAATTTCTTGTAAGATTTTTCTACTAGTGATGGACCTAGCCTGTAGGCAAAAAACCATCCCTTAGCTTTCTCTTTTAGGGAAAAGGAAATAACCTAAGTTTTAGGATTCCCTCTATCATTTGATTCATCCTCATGGTCCCACAGATATCTTCAAATTCCCTAACATGTTGGTATGAGTTCTCTTGGTCTATCTCAGAAAAGATTGAGAGCATCTGGAACATGCCATATTTGATCTCAAAAGTAACATTGGTCTGAGGCAACTTGATACAGGATGGTTGAGTTGTCCTGGTGAGGTACATGTAGTCCTTCAAAGTCATGGGTGAGTCCATCTGCCCTATTTCTACCATTTTTTGTTCAAATTCTTAAACGAATTGAAGAATTTCCTACAACAGTGAGAGGGAGGTCCGGTTCAATCCTGACAACCTTGTTTTCTTTCATTCCCTCGATATACTTCTCTCAAGTAGGTTTTTCTTTATTTGCATGCATTGGGTTAAACCTTGAAGACATGTTAACCTAATCTATATGCAGGGTCATAATGGTCCTAGTATGATACACAAGTGTAACACTCCGATCCCCTTTGAGCCGGATTAGTGGCTCATTAGTGTGTGTTTTGTTTTGTTTATTCCTTTTGGACTTGTTTTGGGTCATGGATAGGTAGTTGAGTGACCTTTGACCTGGAATAGGTAGTTCTAAGCCCTTTTTCGTAATTTTGCTTTTGCTTTGCTCATATCATCTTTGCATCATCTTGGTGTCAGCATATGTATTTCGTTGAGCTCGACAATTTCCGTAACTGTGTCAGATCCGTTTGGAGTCAATTGGGGAAGATGTACCTTCGTGTGACTTGAACTGTAATTAGTCTTAACTCTCCGGACTTTGACTTAACTTCCAAACATATATAAATATAAGTTAGTTCCAGATGTCCAACTCCCTGCTCATTTGCTTGATCGTGCATGCAAGAGGAACTCCAGGAGAAGCTCTCCACGTTCTCTCTCTCTCTCTTCTTTCCTTCTCTTGATCGTTTGAGGATTGGGTCCTTTGTTTGATTTGGGTTCTTCTCCATTCTCTCATCCTTGTGTATTGCTTGAGGTAAGTGGGTCCTTTGTGTTTCTTCTCCCAATTGCACCTCTCATTCTCTGATTTCTGTGTTTCCATCTCATGCATGGTTTCTTGCTTTGATTTGTCTTGATTTTAGTTGCTTTGGAGCTTGATTCAGTGGATTTCCAGATTTGAGGCAAGTATAAGTACAGGTTTTGATAACACATATGGGTATTGTTTGATTGCTTGGATTCATTCTCATTCTCTTTAGAGAAATGTTTTACAGCCATTTTCTAAGCTATGAGAGTCAGTTGAGCTTGTTTTATTCAGTTCTGTACAAAAATTTCGTTTCTGTAATCTTCCCGAACTCGTATTCTGTATTGTACGGCTAAGCCGTAAATTTCTACGGCTCGCTTTCCAGAGACTCGAAAATCTGAATTTGTTCTACGGCTAGGCTACGGCTAAGCCGTAATTTGTCCTACGGCTGAGCCGTAAGCTAGCCGTGCCCCAACCGTGACCCCAGCCGTGAATTTAATCTCTGATCAGTCGAAACTTTTCTGATATCAGTGCTTCTACGGTGTGGATACGGCTAAGCCGTGGATTGGTCTACGGCTAAGCCGTATACTGACTGTAGCTCAGCCGTGAGATGTATCAGATCAGAGGTGGAAAAGCTGACAGTTTAGCCGTGTTCTGAAGGGAACCACGGCTAAGCCGTAGTGCATATTGCGGCTACGCCGTAGGATGCCACGGCTAAGCCGTAGGTCACCCATGGCTAAACCGTAAGACCTGTTAAATATCAGTTAAACTTAGGCTAATGGTGTGACCTTGTAGGGCTCAAATACAGGTTAACCATACCCGTAAACCGGCCCAAATGGATTCTTTGGAGCGCATGAATAGTCTGTTAGGCTGTGACTTATTCATGTGAGTGTTGCTCATTGTTAAGCACCTCCCCATGGGTGTTGGTTTAAGGGACTTCGGTGCACATGAGGATTATATTGCAACACTAGGATGGCAACGGTGCATCGAATAACTTAAAACTACATCAACATGCACGGTTAGTGACAGTGATGCAACTAGATTAGACTTGGCTTGTAATGAACCTTGATTCCGTATTAATCTGAGATGCATTGCATATTGTTTATGGTTTTGCCCTCTGTTCTGTTAATCTATGTTATGCATTCCTCAGTCATTTTGCTTTCGTTCTGTATATCTGTATTATTCTTCGCTCTGTACTATGTTTTGATCTATGCTATGCTTTGTATATTCTCTGGCTTTGTATATCTCTGATTTTTGGGTATTCCCTGGTGGCTCTGCCCAGAGGTTAATACGTGAGGATAAGATCCGGTCCTTGTCATCGGTGAGTCCAAAGCGGATAATCTCCCTTTCTATGGATTTGATTTGATTGGTATTGGTCTGGCTCTACTCAGCCTCAGCCCTAGGATGCCCGACGGGGTTACCTCCGGCTTAGATCTCTGTATCTCTGTATAACTGCAGTGTTGCTTTGTCTTGGGACCCCGGAACCCAGGAAACCGAGACCCGCTTGTACCTTTGGCCTGGACAGCGGTGTTCTCCTCTGCTCTGCTCTGCTCTCTTTTGGAGAGAACATGGTTAACGTAGTAGCCAACTAGTTCAGTATTCTATGTTTTGATTCCATTATCATGTTTTACTTCTATGCACGATTTGCTTAGCATACTAAGATGAAACTCTGTATTTAATCTTCTGTCCCTATTTCATTCGCTTTGATACTATGCGTGTTTCTTTCCTGTTACTTATATTTGCTGGATCGTTGTATTCATTTGTGTTGTCTGTGGTGTTGCAGGCACAGATACCTTGCCCAGCTCCCCGGCGGTCGAGGAGGCTGCAGGGGCGAGTGTAGAGGCACCCTCCGGTCTGGCAGAGTGGGCCTGATCACTTCTGCCAAGTGCGTGCATGCATACCAGTGGCTTTTATTTTGCGTTTTGGTTTTTGAGAGCTTGTATTTGGACTTTGGACTTTGGACTTGTATTCTGTGTATTTTGTATATATGGTTTTGGTGTGTATTTGGTTTTATATCAGTGTATTTGTCTTTGTCGCTTCCGTATTTGTTTCTGCTTTGGCTTCCGCTATTTTCTTTGTTGCTTGCTATGATATGTACAGCTTCCGCGTACGCTTAGTTCGCACGTGTTAGATCCCTTGTGTGCGTGCATCTGGACGGGGTTTGGGTGCACGTGTACGGGAGTACGTGTGTCACAGGTTTAGCTTTCCGCTAACCCCCGAATTCTGGGCTCGGGTCGTGACATACGTATTGTATGGTATCAGAGCATGCTAGTATAAGCATGTAGGCATCTAAGATCGTGGTGAGATAACGATATCAACTATTTGACGCGAAGTCTCATAGGTTGATTTGGGATCGGACTAACTCAGGGCATTTTATATTTGTGTGTTGTGTTTCTTTTCCTTTTGCAGGATGGCATCAGGATCCGGATCTAGGGATGAGAATCGACAGGGCCATAACGGTGATAGTGGATCAGTACCTCCACATATCAGTAGTGAGGAGCGGATGATGATGATGATGCAGTCTATGCAATCATTACAGGCACAGATGGCATCCATGGTAGATAGGCAGAGTCAGGCTGCTGCAGTAGCATCACCTCGCATAGATCAGCAGGTGATTTTCCAGCCTAAGGAATCAGATCCGAATGCTCTTTTCGACAAGTTCCGTAAGCGAGGGGCGACTGAGTTCCATGGGATAGAGGATGCATTGCAGGCTGAGCAATGGTTGGAGCAGACTGAAGAGCTATTTGATACGATTGTGTGCAGCAACAAGCAGAAGGTAGTTCTCACAGCCTCTATGCTTCGGAGTGTAGCTAAGACATGGTGGAGGAGTGTTAAGACTTCATTTCAGACTATGCCCAGTGCCACAGTTTGGGAGACCTTCAAGCAGCAATTCCGTCGGAAGTTCATGCCTCTCCACATTCAGCGAGCCAAAGAAGTGGAATTCTTCAACCTCCAGCAGAGACAGATGTCAGTTGCAGATTATGTACACAGGTTTACAGAGTTGTCTCATTTCGCAGAGGACATGGTGAACACAGAGCATAAGAAAGTGACTCGCTTCGTCAACGGCCTAAATCCGAGACATAAACGCCACGTGGTTGCTTGTATGTGGCCGGCTACATTGGATGACGCTATTGACAGGGCTTATGATGCAGAGGCCATCTTTGAGGAGGAGCGAACAGAGGCTAAGAGGGCAGCAGGTTCTAGTGGCAGAAGTCAGTTTCAGAAAAGGTTCAAGGGTAAGCAGGGCAGTTCGAGCAGTACTCCGTTGGTATGCGGTCACTGTGGGAAGGATCACCCCACAGACAGATGTTGGAGGAAGATTGGGGCTTGTTTCGGTTGTGGCTCTACGGATCACAGGCGGGCCCAATGCCCGAAGTTTCAGTCCTCTCCACAGACGAGACAGACAGGACCTACAGCACAGGGCAGATCTCAGCCAGCTCGCCCAAGTCAGAAGCCGAACCGCCAGACAGCCCGAGCCTATGCTGCTACGCATGAGGGCGCGGAGGAGGCCACGGTAGTGGAAGGTAAAATTTTAATTTCCGATGCAGAAGCTTTAGCTTTATTTGACTCAGGGTCTACGCGTTCGTACGTAGCACCCCATTTTGCTGTGCAGCTTCGACAGCGACCTACACCACTTCCCTACTTGTTGTTAGTATCCACTCCGGTTGGTAAACGGGTGGAGTGCAGTGTTTTCTACCCTCAGTGTGATGTGCGGATAGCTGGTCATCAGCTCCCAGTAGACCTTGTGTTGCTCACGACACTGGATTTTGATGTGATCCTTGGTATGGACTGGCTTGCGAGATATCATGCGTGTATCAATTGCTACAGCAAGGCTATTTATTTTGATTTGGGCAGCGGATTCCGATTTGAGGGCAGCCAGATGAAGTGCCCAAGACGTGTGATCTCTGCTTGTAAAGCAGACAGGATGCTTCGTAGGGGATGTGAGGGATTTCTTGCATTCCTTTCAGAGAAGAAAGATCAGCGACAGCTCAGTGAGATTCCAGTAGTCAGCGAGTTTCCGGATGTCTTTCCGGAAGATGTGCCAGAGTTGCCACCAGTTCGGGAGGTAGAATTTGCTATTGACGTGGTACCAGGTACAGCACCCATCAGTAGAGCTCCATATCGTATGGCACCTGCAGAGTTGTTGGAATTGAAGAAACAGTTGCAGGATCTGTTGGATAAAGGGTTTATACGCCCGAGTGTTTCACCTTGGGGAGCACCTGTTTTGTTCGTCAAGAAGAAGGATGGCAGTTTCCGGATGTGCATTGACTACAGGCAATTGAACAAAGTGACCATCAAGAACAAATATCCATTGCCTAGGATTGATGAGTTGTTCGATCAACTTCAGGGTGCAGCTTACTTCTCTAAGATTGACTTGAGGTCAGG
This sequence comes from Sextonia rubra, assembly GCA_037013555.1. NCBI lineage: Eukaryota > Viridiplantae > Streptophyta > Magnoliopsida > Laurales > Lauraceae > Sextonia > Sextonia rubra. The sequence goes on along the minus strand of JASUAD010000014.1, from coordinate 15,287,486 downwards.
ATATCACCAGCTCAGGGTGAAGGATGAGGATGTTCCGAAGACAGCTTTCAGGACTCGGTATGGACACTACGAGTTCCTTGTCATGCCGTTTGGTTTGACGAATGCACCCGCAGCTTTCATGGCATTGATGAATAGGGTGTTTACTTCCTTCTTGGACCAGTTCGTTGTGGTTTTTATAGATGACATATTGGTCTATTCGAAGACTGCTGAGGAACATACAGACCATTTGAGGAAAGCATTGCAGCTGCTTCGAGATCACAAGTTGTATGCAAAGCTGTCTAAGTGTGATTTCTGGTTAGAGCAAGTTGCATTTTTGGGTCATAAGATTTCTCGAGAAGGATTGATGGTGGATCCGGCGAAGATTGAAGCAGTAGTCCATTGGCCCCGTCCTAGATCAGTGACAGAGATTCGGAGTTTTCTGGGTTTGGCGGGATATTACCGCAGGTTTGTGCAGGATTTCTCGAAGATTTCAGCTCCGCTGACTCAGTTGACTCGGAAGAAGGTCCCGTATGAGTGGACAGAGAAGTGTGAGCGCAGTTTCCAGATGTTGAAAGAAAAGCTCACTACGGCGCCAGTGTTGACTCTCCCGGATGGTAGTGCGGGATTCGTGATTTATTCCGATGCTTCTCGAGTTGGACTAGGCTGTGTACTGATGCAGAATCAGAAGGTGATTGCCTATGGATCCAGACAGCTGAAGGAGCATGAGAAGAACTATGCCACACATGACTTGGAGTTAGCAGCCATTGTATTTGCATTGAAGTTGTGGCGGCATTACTTGTACGGTGTAAAGTTCGAGGTCCATTCCGATCATCACAGTCTGCAGTACTTGTTTGATCAGCATGACTTGAATATGAGGCAGCGAAGATGGTTGGAGTTTATCAAAGACTACGACTTTCCGATCAAGTACCACCCAGGCAAGGGCAATGTAGTTGCAGATGCACTCAGCAGGAGGACAGACAGTCTTCAGGTGTTAGCAGGATTCTATATGCTTGTGCATGATCAGCCTGTAGAGGTTCAGATGGTAGGAGACTCGGTGACACTAGCTACTACCGTCGTGTTTCAGCCTGAGGTGATTCAACAGATCAAGGATCGCCAGTTTGAGGACCCCCTCCTAGTGAAGTTCAGAGATAGGAGTACAGATCGACCGGATTTTAGCCTAGTAGATGGAGTTTTGTACTTCAAGAATAGATTGTGTGTTCCCGCTGTGGACGAGCTGAAGGATAAGTTGATGACAGATGCGCACGATGCCCGATATGCGATGCACCCCGGGAGTACGAAGATGTACCGAAACTTGAAGGACAGATTTTGGTGGAACAATATGAAGCGGGAGATCGCAGGGTTCGTAGCTCGATGTTTGACCTGTCAGAGAGTGAAAGCTGACCATCAACGACCTCCAGGATCATTGCATCCATTGCACACTCCGCAGTGGAAGTGGGAGCACATTACGATGGATTTCGTCTCCGGTTTTCCGCCGACCAGTAGAAAGAATAATGCGATCTGGGTCATAGTGGACAGATTGACCAAGTCAGCGCATTTCCTTCCGTTCAGGAAAGGGATGACATTCACAGAGATGGCTAGGAAGTTTGTTGACGAGATAGTCAGATTGCATGGCACCCCAGTATCGATTGTGTCGGATCGAGACAGTCGTTTTGTATCTTCATTCTGGAGAGCATTTCAGGAAGCTATGGGCACGAAGCTGAGTTTTAGCACGGCATACCACCCCCAGACTGATGGACAGTCGGAGCGTACCATTCAGACGTTGGAGGATATGCTCAGAGCTAGTGTGCTGAACTTTGAGAAGGAATGGGATATGCATTTGGCATTGTGTGAGTTTGCTTACAACAACAGCTTTCATGAGAGCATTGGTATGGCACCATATGAGGCACTTTACGGACGTAAGTGCAGGACTCCAGTGTGCTGGGAGGAAGTTGGAACTAGAAGTTTCCATGGTCCGACAATCATTGCTGAGACGACAGAGAAGGTGCAGAAAGTGATAGAGAATCTGAAGATTGCTCGGTCCAGGCAGAAGAGCTATGCTGATACTCGGAGGAGACCTTTGGCATTCCAAGTCGGAGATTGGGTGTTCCTTAAAGTTTCTCCGATGAAGGGCACAGTTCGATTTGGTCAGAAGGGCAAGTTAGCTCCGAGATATGTAGGACCGTTCGAAGTCAAGAGCCGAGTTGGAGATTTAGCTTATCGGTTGACGCTTCCAGTTGAATTCTCCGGTGTGCACGATGTCTTCCATGTGTCGATGCTCCGTAAGTACGTGCCAGATTCGAGCCATGTGATTCGCTACGATGACATTCAGATTCAGCCTAATGCGACTTACGTTGAGCGTCCGCTTCGCATCGTTGGGACACGAGAGCAGATTCTCCGTACCAGGACTATCAGATGGGTTAAAGTGTTGTGGGAGCATCACGGTCCGGATGAGGCTACTTGGGAGCTAGAGGAGCAGCTAGCGCGCCAGTACCCCCAGCTCTTTGCGCAGGTAGGTAGTCATTCCGAGGACGGAATGATTCCTAGTGGGGGAGGATGTAACACTCCGATCCCCTTTGAGCCGGATTAGTGGCTCATTAGTGTGTGTTTTGTTTTGTTTATTCCTTTTGGACTTGTTTTGGGTCATGGATAGGTAGTTGAGTGACCTTTGACCTGGAATAGGTAGTTCTAAGCCCTTTTTCGTAATTTTGCTTTTGCTTTGCTCATATCATCTTTGCATCATCTTGGTGTCAGCATATGTATTTCGTTGAGCTCGACAATTTCCGTAACTGTGTCAGATCCGTTTGGAGTCAATTGGGGAAGATGTACCTTCGTGTGACTTGAACTGTAATTAGTCTTAACTCTCCGGACTTTGACTTAACTTCCAAACATATATAAATATAAGTTAGTTCCAGATGTCCAACTCCCTGCTCATTTGCTTGATCGTGCATGCAAGAGGAACTCCAGGAGAAGCTCTCCACGTTCTCTCTCTCTCTCTTCTTTCCTTCTCTTGATCGTTTGAGGATTGGGTCCTTTGTTTGATTTGGGTTCTTCTCCATTCTCTCATCCTTGTGTATTGCTTGAGGTAAGTGGGTCCTTTGTGTTTCTTCTCCCAATTGCACCTCTCATTCTCTGATTTCTGTGTTTCCATCTCATGCATGGTTTCTTGCTTTGATTTGTCTTGATTTTAGTTGCTTTGGAGCTTGATTCAGTGGATTTCCAGATTTGAGGCAAGTATAAGTACAGGTTTTGATAACACATATGGGTATTGTTTGATTGCTTGGATTCATTCTCATTCTCTTTAGAGAAATGTTTTACAGCCATTTTCTAAGCTATGAGAGTCAGTTGAGCTTGTTTTATTCAGTTCTGTACAAAAATTTCGTTTCTGTAATCTTCCCGAACTCGTATTCTGTATTGTACGGCTAAGCCGTAAATTTCTACGGCTCGCTTTCCAGAGACTCGAAAATCTGAATTTGTTCTACGGCTAGGCTACGGCTAAGCCGTAATTTGTCCTACGGCTGAGCCGTAAGCTAGCCGTGCCCCAACCGTGACCCCAGCCGTGAATTTAATCTCTGATCAGTCGAAACTTTTCTGATATCAGTGCTTCTACGGTGTGGATACGGCTAAGCCGTGGATTGGTCTACGGCTAAGCCGTATACTGACTGTAGCTCAGCCGTGAGATGTATCAGATCAGAGGTGGAAAAGCTGACAGTTTAGCCGTGTTCTGAAGGGAACCACGGCTAAGCCATAGTGCATATTGCGGCTACGCCGTAGGATGCCACGGCTAAGCCGTAGGTCACCCATGGCTAAACCGTAAGACCTGTTAAATATCAGTTAAACTTAGGCTAATGGTGTGACCTTGTAGGGCTCAAATACAGGTTAACCATACCCGTAAACCGGCCCAAATGGATTCTTTGGAGCGCATGAATAGTCTGTTAGGCTGTGACTTATTCATGTGAGTGTTGCTCATTGTTAAGCACCTCCCCATGGGTGTTGGTTTAAGGGACTTCGGTGCACATGAGGATTATATTGCAACACTAGGATGGCAACGGTGCATCGAATAACTTAAAACTACATCAACATGCACGGTTAGTGACAGTGATGCAACTAGATTAGACTTGGCTTGTAATGAACCTTGATTCCGTATTAATCTGAGATGCATTGCATATTGTTTATGGTTTTGCCCTCTGTTCTGTTAATCTATGTTATGCATTCCTCAGTCATTTTGCTTTCGTTCTGTATATCTGTATTATTCTTCGCTCTGTACTATGTTTTGATCTATGCTATGCTTTGTATATTCTCTGGCTTTGTATATCTCTGATTTTTGGGTATTCCCTGGTGGCTCTGCCCAGAGGTTAATACGTGAGGATAAGATCCGGTCCTTGTCATCGGTGAGTCCAAAGCGGATAATCTCCCTTTCTATGGATTTGATTTGATTGGTATTGGTCTGGCTCTACTCAGCCTCAGCCCTAGGATGCCCGACGGGGTTACCTCCGGCTTAGATCTCTGTATCTCTGTATAACTGCAGTGTTGCTTTGTCTTGGGACCCCGGAACCCAGGAAACCGAGACCCGCTTGTACCTTTGGCCTGGACAGCGGTGTTCTCCTCTGCTCTGCTCTGCTCTCTTTTGGAGAGAACATGGTTAACGTAGTAGCCAACTAGTTCAGTATTCTATGTTTTGATTCCATTATCATGTTTTACTTCTATGCACGATTTGCTTAGCATACTAAGATGAAACTCTGTATTTAATCTTCTGTCCCTATTTCATTCGCTTTGATACTATGCGTGTTTCTTTCCTGTTACTTATATTTGCTGGATCGTTGTATTCATTTGTGTTGTCTGTGGTGTTGCAGGCACAGATACCTTGCCCAGCTCCCCGGCGGTCGAGGAGGCTGCAGGGGCGAGTGTAGAGGCACCCTCCGGTCTGGCAGAGTGGGCCTGATCACTTCTGCCAAGTGCGTGCATGCATACCAGTGGCTTTTATTTTGCGTTTTGGTTTTTGAGAGCTTGTATTTGGACTTTGGACTTTGGACTTGTATTCTGTGTATTTTGCATATATGGTTTTGGTGTGTATTTGGTTTTATATCAGTGTATTTGTCTTTGTCGCTTCCGTATTTGTTTCTGCTTTGGCTTCCGCTATTTTCTTTGTTGCTTGCTATGATATGTACAGCTTCCGCGTACGCTTAGTTCGCACGTGTTAGATCCCTTGTGTGCGTGCATCTGGACGGGGTTTGGGTGCACGTGTACGGGAGTACGTGTGTCACAGGTTTAGCTTTCCGCTAACCCCCGAATTCTGGGCTCGGGTCGTGACAACAAGCATCAAGCACAAAGATTGAACATAAGAAATGGTCTTAGGTTTAGCCTAAATTTCTAGACAGCTCCTAACTAGTTGAAGAAAATAAGTGGGCCTGTAATTCAGCCTTATGAAACCTCAGTTTACCAGATAAGCCACAGGTGAGTGGTGGGGATGAACCTTTTTAAGGTGTGAGACATTTAAGATTTGTGTAACTTCTTAAAATCAAATGTGAATTCCATGTCTTGTAAGAGTGCAAAACTCAATGTGTTGAAGTTGTATAATGATGTAAATTTTGATTTAATCTACTTAAAACAGCAAGTACACAGTTGTCTTGTTGAGACAATGACTATTATAGGTTGAAACCACAGGGAGCAATTTTGACTTCTTTAATTAAAAATCTGATTTTTACTTTCAAAAATAACATTAAAATAGAGATGAATGAGAAATTAAAATTAAACTAATGTAAAAAAGATTAATGATAGTGATGGTGCAAATAGATTAGAACATCAAGATTCCATTAAGCAAACAAATTAACCAATTTTTATGCAATAAATCTAATACTTTGTCTCAATTTATCTCATATCAGAGACAAATCAATGTTTTTTTCCGGGTGACTTGACTATCAAAAGAATAATTTTTTTTCATATTTTATTAAGAAGCCAAAACCTCCTTCACCTCTTAAAAGATTAAAACTTTTAAGCATCATATATTAAGTAAACATAAACTATCAAAGAGATTTTACCTTCAGCATAATCTATTAAACAAGCATATATGATCGAAGAGTTTTTAAATAGAAATTTACATAGAGGCTTTTCAAAGAGATGTAGGTAGATTTATTATACAACAAAGGATGTATATCATAGAGACAATCAATAAAATAAATTAATTGCATAAAAATATGGTAAAATAGCTACTTAACTTCAGCAAGATACTCTAATCCAACTAATTACTCCTCCATAAAAAAAAGTATGAACTTCATTCTGATCTTCTTTGAATACAAAAGATGCTCTCAATTTTCTCCTCTAAACTAGTTTTTGGAATAGGGCTATAGAATACCCCATGTATTTTCTATAATTTCTACACTAGAAAAGAAAAGAATAAAAGAGAGAGAGAGAGACAGAGGGGGGGGGGGGGGGGGTTGGTCTTGGATGTCCAACATGGGTTCTTTAAATAGGAATTAGAGTCCCTTGTTGCCTCATTTTTTTTTCTTCTGTTGTAGCTTGTAAAGTCTTTCTTTAGAAAGGTCTCTTGGCTTGGCCTCCAAGTTAGCAAGGAATTAGAAAGTGTAGAGAGAATCCTGCTTTCCAAAATTGAAATTTTCTTCTGACACACCCACTTACTAATTTTATCTTAAGCAAATCTTCAAGACTTATGGTCCCACCAATGATGAAAAATCTCCAAACATTGTAAGGCCCAATCTTAGTCTTCACTTTGCTTAAATTTTGTAGAGGCAGGACCCACGAAAATATATGGCAATGTGATAACATGTAGTTCTTGGGCTGAAATTGATTTTCAACATGCTTGAAATGGAAGGTGGGGTGGAGCACACCTTGAACTTCAACATACTAGAGTGTGTAGTCTCTTTGACAACTCTCTAATCGAAACATTCTTTAACCCAACCAACCTATTAATTCTAATTCTCGACTAAAATCAATAACCAAATTGAGTTCTAGTTTACGTGGCTCTATCCTATGCTTTTGTGCATTGATGCTTGCCAGAGATGAAGTGCTTCTAGTCGATGTGAGTTGTCAGAAGACTGAGACCCAGGTTGAGTCGGTGCTTACATCAGTCTTGGCTTGTGTTGGTTGGCACGGAGCCGAGCAGGACTTGGTGAGTGAGAGCTTGAACATGCACTCCTTGGCCTCATTGAAGATGGTTACGAGTGAACTCATTGTTTGGCCTCCAAATTAAGAAGCTTTACCAACATAAGTTATACAATATAACCCCTTTCACTTTGTTTCCAAACCGATCGCATTCTATATGTGAAAAAAGTTGTGTCCGACCCAGTTCAGTTGAAATGCGGGGCATAAATGCTAATACAAATAGCTTGAACCGAATCATTTGAACTCCATCTTATCTAGAGGCTAAAGCTAACCAATTAAATGATCGCTACACCATACGGACAGACTTTGGCATAGGGTGGACTTCTTGACTATATCGACTCCGAAAGGAAATGGATTAGCAGGCCACCTACCACAGAAGCACGAAGTGTTGAAGTTGTAAAACCATTCAATGGAGGAGAAGATCCTATGTTTTCCACTTAAGGATAGTTGAATATGCATGTTTTAGGATCGGCTACCCACCATGCATTTTCAATGAATCTATCTTTTTGCTTTTTTATTTTGCCAAGTTTCAATCAAACCAGAGTTTGAAGTTTCCCACAAACAGGGGCCAATCTTTTCAGTTCGTCCTGAAATGGATTGTGAGTGGAAAACATCATTATTCATTCAACACCCAAGAAACACAGGATAATAATGATGATTTCAATTCCCATTCTCAAGTTCAATTTATAGAAGTTCTGACTATTTGACCCTTTGGTGCAAGTTGCTTGCATTTTTCTTTATGCAACTCCTTCACTTGGTCTCGGATATCAACTCTTAGCAAAAGAATTACAATATAAAGCAAAATTTACATAAAAATGTATAAAAGAAGGGAAAATAAAGAGTAGCCAATTGTCAAAAGACAGTAGCAAATCAAAGGTTCGCCTTGGCATTTGGTGTCTGAACATGCATTGTCCCCTCTTCAAGTCAGTCAAGCAGTCTTTGTAATTAATCACTTCTGTTTTCCATATGTGCAAAGTGTGAGTTCTAGGAGGAGTTATTGGTTTTCTGGACCAAGTGAAGTGTCGATGTTATTGCCATAGTAAGATTCACCGATCTCTATTGTCAATTCTGTATCCCAAGTCAAGTTCAAATCAAATATGTATAAAGACTAGTCATCAAGCAAGATCAAGGAAGACCAAGTAACATCACCGAAGATCAAGGAAGATCAAGATCATCAAGTCCATTATCCAAAAGATCTTCAAGGAGTGCTAAGGTAATATTGACCCTTAGTAACATATTAAAAAGACCATAGAAAAAGGTTAATGCTTCTCAAATTCTTTTTGTACATAACTATGGCTAGGATTGCGGCTAAGCTGAAAAAACTCACGGCTCATAATCTAGAGAACACATATTTGAGTGTTTTGAATTACGGCTGGCCTTATGGCTACGCCGTAAGGTGCTTACGGCTAAACCGTAGAGTTTATAGGCCATCTTCCAGAGAGAAAATCTTTGTCCATTTTGCTTACAATTAACCTTATGGCTAAGCCATAAGATCCACACAACTAAGCCGTAGAAGGATTCACGGCTAAGACGTAACATAACCGTAAGAAAAAAAATAGTAAATCTGGGCCAAACTAGCCATTGTATTTTGTCTGGGCATACGGCTAAGCTGTAGACCAACTTTTCCTAGATGTAGATCCGACCATTGGAATTTCTCTCTGTTTAAGAGAAGCACTTTTTCCTCCTCTAGAATGAACTTCTTCAGGAAAATATTTTTACAGCAACTGAGCCCTTGTATCCTTAGTTAAATCTGTACCAAGCTCCAACTACCATCTTCTTTTCCAAATTAAAATGACATTAATGTTTTAAGAAGAGTAGGGAATCATCGAGGAAAGCCCTAAACTCAATCCAGGAAAACCTTAGCTTTCCTAAACCCAAAAAACCTCTTCCCTTGGCTGTGCACTCATTGGGAGATCATTATCACCAAGGAGAAAGCTCAAGAGATCAAAGCTTGGAGTTTTTCTTTTAAGCTTCAAGAGCACTATTCAAAGCTAAGGTAATTAGTTATTTGTTTGGGTGTTCTTTCTGTTTTCATTTCTCGGTTGTATATGGTGGAAGACAAACCACCGCTGTAAAAAAAATGTTGTGGTTGGTGGAATAAATCTGGGATCAACCACCTGATCAAAAAACTTATCGGTGGAAGACAAACCATAGATTCAAAATTTGTTATAGGAGGTGTACTTGTGTAGTTATCTCATCTTTAATGGAACCAAGAGTGTTTGCTCTTGAAAGTGGATGTAGGTCTAGGACCGAACCACTATAAGTTCTCTGTCTCGTGGATTGCTTTATTTTTGTGATGAATGCTTGATCATCTTATTCTCATGTGTTGATCATCTCTCCTATGCTAAGTCATCTTTGTTCAATTAGAATATCTACATACTATAAGCACACACATTCTGAGCATCTTACTTGACCAAACTTGTGTCTCTATAATATTGATTGAATCATTGGTTTGTACTCTAAATTAGTCTTGTAATTGGAAAGAATTTTAAATAGTCCTATCCACCCTCCCCCCCCCCCCCTTCTAGGACTTGGTGAGATCTAGTTATTGCACTTTCAATTGATATTAAAGCCAAGTTACTTTTTATTGCTGTAACAGCCCGAAGTAGATCCTACAACTAGATTCACCGTGAATCTTGAAACAAGCTAAGTGACCCGGCCCCCTCTCTTTGATAGAACAAACTATACCTTCTTAAAAGCCTATATGAGAGCCTCTTTTAAATTAATGGATTGGACTATCTGAGAGGCTGTAGAAAATGGCTGGACAAAACCCACTGAAGAAGTGACTGTAGATGGTCTCAAAAATACTAGACTACTGGATCCAGCAAAATGGTCTGCTGATCACAAAACCCTTAGGCAAAACAATGTTAGAACTTACAATGCTATTATATGTGCCTTGAATCAAGAAGAGTCTAAAAAGATCATGACAACCACTACAGCAAAAAAAGCCTGGAGAAACCTTGAAGTGACTTATGAAGGTACCTCTGTAGTCAAAAGATCTAAACCTTAGATGCTCATAAGTCAGTTTGAAAATATTCGTATGGAAGAAAATGAGGTGTTCATAGACTTTCAGATGAAGCTCATGAGAATTGAGAATGAAATGTGGGCTCTCGGTAAAACTCTCTTGGAAGAAAAAATTTGTAGTAAAATCTTGAAATCACTTCCGAAAGATTCCATCCCAAGGTAACCTCAATAGAAGAACACAAGGATTCTGAACAAATGAAAAAAGAAGATTTAGTGGGATCCCTTTAGACTTTTGAACTAAAATTCAACAATGATAAAAAGAAATCTATTACTCTAATCGCTTCTCACACCACCTCTTCTTCTAAAGAAGAAATTGAACTAACCAGTGATGATGATAATGAAGATGTGACTCTTTTAGCTAAAAGATTTTTGAAAAAATTCAAGAAAAAGAGAGTCAAAGATTACAAAATGAGTTTAATAATAATAAATATAAAGGTAGATCAAGTTCCTTCTCTAGAAGCAAGTCTAAGGAGACCATATGTTATAATTGTAAGAAATATGGACACATATCCACAAACTGTCCACAAAAAGGGAAATATAGAAAGAAGAATCTAGTAGCCACTTGGGATGACTCGGATGAATCACGTCAAAATGAATTAGACAAGTATACAGTTCTGATGGCTACTACTACTACATTTAACTCCTCTGAGAAAATGATTAAATCTGAAAAGACACATGAAGAAACCTCAGGAAGTGATTCAAAAATTGAATATGAAAATTCAAATGATGAGGATGATGACAGCACAATGGATGCCTGCGAATTGCTCTATGAGGGGACATGTAAACTAGTTGAAATTGAAAGTAAGCAACAAATTAAGATTAAAAACTTAAGAAAAAGGGTTGACATTATCAATGATGAAAAGTAAACATGAATTAAAGAACTTGAAGTAGTCAAAGTCTAGTTAAAAACAGAAACAAAAAATGTAATCACATTAAAAGAAAATGAAAAAGAACTTTGTAGGATAAAAGATGAAAATAATGTGATACGCAATGAAGTTACTCAACCGAGACGATATAAAGAAAAGTATAAGTATAGGTTTATCCAAAATGATGAGAGGTACATAAAACTATTCAAACTTGGAAAATCTTATAAGGATATGACTGGCCTTAGATATAATAAAAATGCTAATCAATCTCCAAATCTGGCAACTGTATTTGTCAAAAGTGTACTAGATAATGAAGATATATGGACCAAAAGCATTCTGGATAGAGTTTCTACTAGTACTCATACTTCTTCATCAATTGCTACCAGTCATTATTGGGGAGAAAAAGGTCATTTCAAAGTTGAGTGCAAATTAAGAAAAAATCATCATAATTCAATACCATGTAGTGAGAAAAACACTACTAAGAACATTGAACCCAAAAACAAAATGTTGAAGTCAAAAATAAAAAAGTAAAGCAATTTACTATAACAAGTTTCCTTTGGACTAAAAGATGAATCTCTTGCTAAAAGAAGTTAAGAAGTTAATGAAGCAATTTGAAAGATACAAAGAAGAAGAAGTTAAAAGAGATAAATCAAAAGTTGAATCTAAAACTCCTTTTAACCAACATAAAATATATCAAGTGAGACATCAAAAGCCTATTGGAATCCTCACTTCTAGAACATCTAGGTGGATACCTAAGAACAATAATCTAATGGTCCACACAGCTTTTAAAGCTAGAGATCAATCAAGATGGTATCTGGACAATGGATGTTCAAGACATATGACTGGTGATAAATTATAGTTTCTCTAAGATGATTGATTTTGATGGTGGCATTGTTACATTTGGAGATGGCAGTACTGCCAAAATTAGTGGTAAGAGATCTTTGAATGTTTCAAACCTACTTGCTTTTGAGAATGTACTGTGTTAATGGTTTAAAACATAATTTACTTTAGCATATCTCAAATTTTTTATAAAGGCTATATTGTCAACTTCAGTAGTCATGGTTGTGAGACCTCAAAGGATGGAAAGATAATCTTGAGAGGTCTTAGAACTACTGCTAACTACTATGTGGTAGGTAAATCAAACTCTTCATCTCCTGCTTCTTGCTTAATGACCAATATCAATGAAGATCGAATACTTGGGCATGTAAACTATAGGGACTTGTCCTAGCTTAACAAATATATTGAAGGATTGACCAAGAATAGTAGACAAGAAAAGATAATTTGTGGGGATTGCCAACAAGGAAAACAAATTAGAACTGCCCATAAAAATGTGAATGCTATGAAAACCTCCTAACCTTTAGAACTTATTCATATGGACCTCATTGGACTAACTAAAAGAGAAAGTCGAGGCAAGAAAAGATATTTTCTTGTTTTGATAGATGACTATGCCAAATTCACTTCGGTTGCCTTTTTTAAAGAAAAATCTAATGCCTTTTGTGAGTTTAAAAGGATAATGAAACAATTTCAAATCAAAAAAGGCATTTCAGTAGCCCGAATCCGAAGTGATCATGGTGGAGAATTTGAAAATGATCAGTTTAACAAATTCTGTGTTAAATATGGCATTCACCATGAATATTCAACCCCTAAAACTCCTCAACAAAATGGAGTGGTTGAAAGGAAAAATCAAGTCCTCCAAGAATGGCCACAGTCATGCTCCATAGTAAAAATCTTCTTAGAGACTTGTGGGCTGAAACAGTCAATACCAGCTACTACATCATTAACCAAGTCTATCTTTGAATTGGTAAAAATTAGACGGCCTATGAACTATGTTATGGAAAGAAACCAAATATCAAACATTTTAAGATATTTAGAAGCAAATTGTATATTCTAAAAGATAAAGAACAGTTGAGTAAATTTGACTCGAAAAGTAATGAAGGAATATTCTTAGGCTATTCGACAGGCAATCGAGCCTATTAGATTCTAAATTCGAGAAACGAAGTCATCCAAGAGTCAATAAATGTTATTATAGATGATGAATCCATAATGTCTGATGAAGTTGACGATGTAGAAGCTCCTTTGGTGACTGAACCCACACAAACAACTGATACACCTACTTCCACTGAAAATCTAGTGAATATGAAGGTCCATCCTATAGACCAGATTATTGGTGATCCCTTAATAGGTATAGAAACTAGGAAACAATTGCAGAATATTAAGAGTCATCTGTGCATTACCTCTATATTAGAACCAACTTGCATTGAGGAAGCTTTTTCTTACAATGATTAAATAAACACTATGCAAGAAGAATTGAACCAATTTACAAGATATGATGTTTGGTACCTAGTCCAAGACCAGAGGATAAAAATGTGATAGGTACTAAATGGATCTTCAAAAATAAACTTGATGAAAATGGTATCGTTGTTAGAAACAAAGCAAGATTGGTAGCACAAGGATACTCTCAAATTGAAGGTTTTGACTTTGATGAAACCTTTGCTCCAGTTGCTTGTTTGGAATCGATTAGAATTTTGTTATCTATTACTTGTTTCTTAAAGTTTAAATTGTAGCAAATGGATATCAAAAGCGCATTCTTGAGTGAAATTTTGAATGAAGAAGTCTATGTTGAACAACCCAAGGGTTTTGTGAACCTAAAATTCCCTCATCGTGTACTTAGGTTAAAGAAAGCTCTTTATGGTCTTAAGCAAGGAACTCATGCTTGGTATGAAAGACTAACAAAGTTTTTGCTAGAAAATGATTTTCAAAGAGGTAATGTTGATAAAACACTGTTCATCAAAAGACAATGGATTCTGTCTTAATAGCTCAAATATATGTTGATGATATCATATTTGGTTCTAAATGTGATGAATCTGCTACCCAGTTCGCCAACCTAATGTAATCTGAATTTGAAATGATTATGGTTGGGGAACTAAACTTCTTCTTAGGTCTTTAAGTCAAACAACTGCATGATAGAATCTTCATTTCCTAGTGAAAGTATGCAGAGGAATTGGTAAAACGGTTTGATCTAATTACTAAGAAACATGTCAATACCGCTATGAGTACAATAATCAGACTTACTAAGGATGCTAATAGTAAATGGGTTGACTCAAGCCTATATAGAAGTATGATTGGCAGCTTGCTGTATCTGACTACGAATAGACCAGACATAGCCTTTAGTGTGGGAGCTTGTGCACAGTATTAATCAACCCAAAAGAATCCCATCTGACTGCTATGAAAAGAATCATCAAATATATTGCAGACACTATTGAGTATGGTCTGTGGTATCCTCATGACTTATCATCCTCTATTGCTGGATACTCAAATACAAATTGGGCAGGAAACTTAGATGATAGAAAATCCACAAGTGGTGGTTGCTTTTATATTGGAAATTGTCTAGTAGCTTGGCATAGTAAAATGCAAAATTCCACTTCTCTTTCCACTACAAAAGCTAAATATATTGCAGCCGAAAGTTGCTATTCTCAACTTATGTGGATGAAGCAAATGCTTATGGACTATGGTATTAAACAAGGAACAATGAGCTTATATTGTGATAACACTATGGCCATATATATTTCTAAAATTCTAGTCCAACATTCTTGCTCAAAATATATTGATATTCGACATCACTTCATTAGGGAATTGGTAGAAGAAGAAACCATTGTGCTTGAATATATTCACATTGAAAATCAACTTGTAGACATCTTGACTAAACCCCTAGATACCTTAAAATTTGAAATTTTGAGAAAATCTATTAGTGTTTGCTGTTTGGAATAAGTTAGTTATTTCATATGTTTAAAATGTATATTGTTTGTTGATTTTTTTTCTGAAATGCTCTTGTTTTAGTTCTGTGCACTAAATAGAACCTACGACTAAGTCATAGTTCATTTTACGGTGGAGATGTAGGATGTTTTACGGTTGAACCATCTCTGTGTAAGATTTTACCCTATGACTTGGCCGTAAGGTCCTTACAGCTAAGCCGTACAGCCAATATTTTTGTTCTTTTATTTTGCACAAAATACCTATTTATGCTTGTAGACTTATTTTTCTTTCCCATTTTTTGTTTCGATCGTATGAGTATGAGCTAGGGCTTTTCCTCCTCGTTCTTTCCTCTAAATCTCTAAATCTAACGTAATAATCTCTCTCCTTTGCATCTCACGTGATTGTACTTCTTCTTCTTTTTCTTATTCTTTTTCGTGTAGTTGCCCTTACTTATCCCCTATTCATCTAATTATCTGCTATTATAGTTCTTGTGCTCGTGATTGGTGAATGTCTGTTGTTTTTTTCTTTTACATTCTTTAGGCAATATCTACTGCCCACATCCTCTTTGCTCTATTTTTCTAGTGGTGATGATGAAATCACTTTCTATAGTATAATCTTCTTGCAGTTATTTGTTATATCTTTCCCTACTCTCTTGGAATCTTGGTGTGATTGTGCTTTTCGTTTCATATACTTGGTTATTTTCTCTGTCTTTATGCCTCCTAAAACCAAAAATGCATACCATCTTGGTAAGAGACCAAAATCTTCAGGGGCTTCTTCTAGACCTAGATAGGTCTCTCCTCTTTCCCCTCGAATTTCGGTTCCACGGGAACCTACTAGAGATAGATTGTTTACTACACAGCCCATTACAGTTGAATACAATGTAGACTTGCTTTCCATTCGAAAATATGAGGTCCATAAAACTTCTCTCCAGGGTATGATGAGAAAATATCCTCAAATGGGGTGGCACTGCTTATCTTTCCATTGTTCGGACCATGTATGAATCTATCATGGAAGCATCTCGAGAAAATTGATCCTTTGAAGTTGAATTCACTGATGGTACAAATGTCATCACTTTTGTTATCATCTCTGCTCTTTTGTGTATTCCTTTGTCCAATGTGCATCATACTATCATCAAGGACTCACTTTCAGAGGGCAATAAAAGGACTCTTACTCTTGCTCTATGCGAGTAGGAAACTCCTTGGAAGGACTAGGGCTTTCTCCCTGCAGCCTCTCTACTTCTCCTATACCGAATTTTGCATGCAATCTTCACCTGTAATATCTACCCTTGCAGGGGAAATTTCTCTGACTTGACTCCCTTCATGACTAACGTACTCTACTATGTGCATATGGGTGTCAAAGTGTCTCTTCCCTCTCTCATTTGTGCTTCTATCATTTGCTTTTGGCACTTTCCAGGTCAAAGCACCACTGCTTGCTTGTTTGGGCATCTTATGACTTGTCTTGCATCTCAATGTGGGGTCTCTTTGCCCTTTGATGAAGCCCTTGAGTCTCATGCGATATTTGGTACAATTAAAATTTAAAATATGCGGTTATCAAAGCAGCAGGCAGCTGGCCCCAGTTATCCTAATTCTGGAGATGAAAAAGACTTTCCAGGAGGAATTCCTCGTCCAGCTTAACCTCATCAATCACAAGTTCAGTCTCCTCCTCTGAATTCTTCCTTAGCCTCTCTTGAAGCCCAACTGGCAGCTCTTAAATAGCGGCAAACAAAAATGTAGAAACTCATAAAGAAGACCTTTTGTACCTCTCCAAGATCTCCAAAAGCTGCCGAAAAGATGATATCGAGATCCCCTCTCCCTCTCCACCTTTAGACTGATGTTTTGTATCTTGTTTGCATTTAATACTATTTTTTGTGATTGTAGGAGATGCAATCTTTGTTTTTCATTTAGTGTGGATGTGTAGTCCTTCTCTGCCTTACTCTAGTTGACTGTGTGCTCGACACATAACTTATTTTCTCTACTGATTAGTTGCCTAACTATGTGTGCATTATCTTTCCTGAGCCTTTTGATATAGTTCTTCGCATTTGTTATATTCTTTGTTTCTCCTGTTTTGCTAATTATTGTCTAATTTGTGCCAAAAAAAGGGAAGAACTACTAACGTTAGGGGGAGCTTACAAACATCCCCCTTTTTTGCATGGTGCTTAAAGTTCTTTTGCAGGCAACTTATTTTTTACAGGATCATGCAACATTTAAGGGGGAGCTACAAACTCATTAATTTTTCTGTATAATTTAGTACTTGTTTGTTTAAGGATTATCCAATCTTTTAAAAAGGAAATCGTACAAAGTGTATTGTTTTAAAATTGTGTATTTTCTTTATTGTATGTATTCTTGTTACAAAATTGACAAAGGAGGAGATCTTTAGTGCCATAGTAAGATTCACCAATCTCTATTGTCAATTCCATGTCCCAAGTCAAGTCAATCAAATATGTATCAAGACTGCTCATCAAGCAAGATCAAGGAAGATCAAGTAAGATCACCGAAGATCAAGCAAGATCAAGGAAGATCAAGATCAATCAAAGAAGATCAAGATCAATCAAGTCCATTATCTAGAAGATCTTCAATGAGTGCTAAGGTAATATTGATCCTTAGTAACATATTAGAAAGACCCAAGAAAAATGTTGGAAAATGCTTCTCAAATTCTTTTTGTACATAACTACAACTTGGATTATCGCTAAGTATAAAAAAACTCACGGCTCATAATCCAGAGAACACATTCTTGAGTTTTTTGAATTACGGTTGGCTTTACGGCTAAACTGTAGCATGATTTACGGCTAAGTCATAGAGTTTGCGGGCCATCTTCCAAAGAGAGTTTTTTGTCATTTTGTGTATGGTTAACCGTACGGCTAAGCCATAAGATCTACATGGCTAAGCCATCGAAGGGTTCATGGCTAAGACATAAGCATAACCGTAAAAAAGAACATTGTGAATCTGGGTCAAACTAGCTGTTGTATTTTGTCTGGGCATACGGCTAAGCCATAGACCAACTTTTCCTAGCCATAGATCCGATCATTGGAATTTCTCTCTATTTAAGAGAAGCACATTTTCCTCCCCGAGAATGAACTTCTTTAGGAAAATATTTTTATAGCAACTGAGCCCTTGTACCCTTAGTGAAATCTGTACCAAGCTCCAACTACCATCTTCTTTTCCAAATTAAAATGACATTAATGTTCTGAGAAGAGTAGGTAATCATCGAGGAAAGCCCTAAACTCAATCTAGGAGGACCCTAGCTTTCCTAAACCCAAAAACCCTCTTCCCTTGGCTGTTCACTCATTGGGAGATCATCATCACCAAGGAGAAAGCTCAAGAGGTCAAAGTTTGGAGTTTTTATTTCAAGCTTCAAGAGCACCATTCAAAGTTAAGGTAATTAGTTATTTGTTTGGGTGTTTTTCTTGTTTTCATTTCTCGGTTGTATATGGTGGAAGACAAACCACGGCACCAAAAAAAAAAATGTTGTGGTTGGTGGAATAAATCTGTGATCAACCACTTGATCAAAAAACTTATTGGCGGAAGACAAACCACCGATTCAAAATTTGTTACAGGAGGTGTACTTGTGTTGTTATCTCATCTTGAGTGGAACCAAGAGTGTTTGCTCTTGAGAGTGGATGTAGGTCTGGGACCGAACCACTATAAGTTCTCTATCTAGTGGATTGCTTTATTTTTGTGATGAATGCTTGATAATCTTATTCGCATGTGTTGATCATCTCTCCTATGCTAAGTCATCTTTGTTCAATTAGAATATCTACATACTGTAAGCACACACATTCTGAGCATCTTACTTGACCAAACTTATGTCTCTATAATATCGATTGAATCATCAGTTTGTACTCTAAATTAGTCTTATAATTGGAAAGAATTTTAAATAGTCCCATTCACACCCCCCCCCCCCCTCCTCCCCACTCCCTCTGGGAGTTGGTGAGATCTAATTTTTGCACTTTCAGTGCCATCCTAAGGATCAAGGTGCTATTCCAAATGAACGAACACAATTCAATCCCTGAGCGCCTTTAACTCCTAAGTGAGGAAGATGAAGAAAGTCTCAAAAGACTTAGACTTCATGAAGCTCTTGTCAAATTCTTCATGGCTAAGAGGTACTAAATTGAATCCTCTGACTGAGTTTCAAAGGTTAAGTACCTTGTAGTTTCATATCTGAAGAGAGTAGATGTGAAACTTCTCAAATTTCTCTATTTTTGTGCCCGGCGCTTGATGCTTCGTGCTTCGTCGTGCCTTGAATGGTCGCCGATTGGGTTGGGGGGGGGGGGGTGTCTATAAACATGAAAGTCCCTCTGCCCTTTTGAGGAATAGAGTGATTCAATTGGAAATTTTTTATTTTTTAGGAAGTAGATTCAAGTACTCTCCTTTGATTCAATGTGCTTGGTTGTCAGCAAAGATTTAGTCCCCTCGAATTATGCTGATGAGCTTCATATCAGTCATTGAATGATTTGACAGTATCTTAATCGGCTATTCATTATTCAACATTTTTCTTTTTGTATTCAGCTACTGTCTGCTTCCATCAGCTAATGGCTTGTGTAGTTGGTTGTTACACATTTTGATTTATTTTTTGAGTTTTTTTATTCTTATTTATTTCTAAACTTCAAGAGAACTTTTCTAGTTTTGTCCCTGAGCTGTTTGAGCCCTATTTTTATGAACTTTAACTGTGTTTGGTCATGATTTAGCTGGTACAGATACTCTCTTGCTTGAATTTCTTTAAGACTTTTTGCATCAAAAGAATCATATATGCAAACTCAATAAATCCCTTTATTGATTGAAACAAGCCTCTCAAAATTAGTTTACCAAGTCTTCACATGTGATGTAGGCTCTAGGTAGCGAAGGCAGACTACTCTTTATTTACTTATATTCAAGGGAAGTCTACCGCTGATGTCCTTGTATATGTCAATAACATCCTTATAATTAGAAATGAAGCATCCATTTCAAAGCTCAAATACTTTCTTCATCAGCATTTTCACAAAAAGGATTTAGGCCCACTCAAATACTTCTTGGGCATAGAAGTTGCTCGATGTCAAAAGGGAAAGGCAAGTATACACCCAAAATCTTACAAGAGATGGGGTAGCTTGGTTCATGGCCTATCACTTTTCAAATGGAGTAAAATTTATGTCTTAATGCTACTAATAGTTCTCTTCTTCAAGATCCAGCAACTTATTGTCGATTAATTTGTGGATTAATCTACTTGACAATAAGTTGGCCAAAGATTGCTTTTGTTGTACATATCTTGAGTCAATTTATGAACCAACCATGGAAACCACAATTCGATGCGGCTCTTATAGTTTTATAGTAGCTGAAAGGCACTTCTAGAGACAGGGCAATCTACTTTCTTCCATATGCTACCTTCATTTATTTGCCTATTGTAATTCCAATTGGGTTAGTTGTCCTATGATGAGGAGAATTCTATGACAATGATGTGAAAGTGACATGTCCTTTATTAAAGTAATTCTTTATTGGAGAGAACCTCATATTCGGAGAAAAAAGACTCCATAGTAGATCATCTTTGACTGCATAGAAGATTATCTTGATTAAAGTTGAATTGATGGATGACACTTGTCATAAAGGAGAAAACCTTTGAAGAGTGTATGCTATATTGTCGACAATCTTAAGAATCTTCATTAAAGAGGATAATTGCTGCTTTTCTGAATTAATGACTTGATTATTAAAAATCTTCAATTGTTGAGAGAGAAGACATGATTGACTCAAATTTGATACTAAGATCATCCCAACCATCATCTTCAATTTCTCTTTGAAATAGCTAAATTAATTGTTCACAAGTTTATTATGAAAGTCAAAAGTCATATTGTCAAAGCTATCAAGAATTTGATTTAGAGCTTGATGTCAAGATTTTTTAGGGCAATAGAAAACAGAAGTCTGATAGGTCAAGTCATGGTCGATGCAAACAATTTGACATCCATCACAACAAATATTTCTATATTTCTATATGTGCTTATAAATTCAAGATGCCTTTCTAGGTTGATGAACCATTGATATTGGTTTGCTACTTGATTATAGTAATGCAGACGCTCTGGACTATATTCTAGGAATGCTTCATCAGAGGATGCATACCAAGCAAAGGGATTAGCAATTTGGATGTGTTCATAGTCTTTGATTGAAGATTTGAATTGCGGAAAAATAGATAAATTTTCCCGTAATCCATTATGGTCCATAGTTGAAACACCTGAAAGAAATGAATTTCAAATCTTTTGCCTTACGTGCATGAGATGGCAATTAGAAGTTGCCTGCTACTAAGACTGAGACAACTATGAGCATATCTCACAACAGTAGACAATTGATGAATTTTCTTGAAACCATCTCGGCTTAAGGCAAATCTTTGGACCATGCCTTGCTCAATATATGAAATATTGAATTCATTGACTAGCAAAAACAGCTTTGGAAAGCCCGTAGCCCAGCTTAGGTATTGGGCTTTGAACATTAAATGTTCTTTGATGACAAGATAGATTTTTCGTTCTCTATTTCTTGCAGCTAAATCATCTAGAAGAATTGAGTTAACTCTTTTCTGAAGTTGTAATCTGAATGGTTTTTCATTATTTAATGTTGAGAACGATGCTCTTTGATAAGACATTTGTATTTGGGTTTCCAGATTTTTGAGGTAATTGGTTAAATTAGTCAATGCTCTTCTAGTTTGTTTCCATTTTTTGGATAGAATAACACTCCAAAGAGTATTGATGAGTCCTTGGAAATTTGAAGACAGACCAAGATTGAAGAAAGGAATTGAGATTTGTTGGCATGTAGGAATTGGAGAAGGCTGGGTTTCATTGATTGTGTTTTTGCCTTTTTCTTTTGAAGGCATCATTGCATTTCACTTTCCTCCTCCCTGGAAAAATTCACGAGAGAGAAAATAGGGAAGAGAATTTGAAGAACCTTTGATAAATTCATTGTCAAAACAAAAAATTGCTAACAAAGCTTGCCATTGGGAAAAAATAGCTATTCTCCTTTGATTAACTATGATTGGTTGTCAGCTGAGATTTAGTCCACTTGAATCATGCTAATGAGATTGAAATCAGCCATTGAATGATTTGACAGAATCTTAATCGGGTATGCACGATTCAACACTTCTCTTTTTGCATTCGGCTACTGTCTACTTCCATCAGTTACTACATTGTGCATCGGCTACTGCTTTGTGTAGTTGGCTATTGCACATTGTGACTTATTTTTTGAGTTTTTTTTATTCTTATTTCTTTCTAAACTTCAAGAGAAGAACTTTTCTAGCATTGTCTCTAAGTTGTTCGAGCCCTAGTTTTATGAACTTTGATTGTGTTTGGTCTTGACTTAGCTTGTCCAGCTACTCTCTTGCTTGAATTTTTGAAGACATTTTGCATGTCAATAGAATCATATATGCAGACTCAATAAATCCCTTTATGGATTGAAACAAGCCTCTCAAAATTAGTTTGCCAAATCTTCACATGCGATGTTGGCTATAGGCAATCGAAGGTAGACTATTCTTTATTTACTCGTATTCAAGGGAAGCCTAGCACTTATGTCCTTGTATATGTCAATGACATCCTTATAATTAGATATTATGATGCATCCATTTCAAAGCTCAAATACTTTCTTCATCACCATTTTCACAAAAAGGATTTAGGCCCACTCAAATACTTCTTGGGCATAGAAGTTACTTGATGTCAGAAGGGAAAGGCAGGATTACACACAAAATCTTACAAGAGATGGCGTAGCTTGGTTCATGGCCTATCACTTTTCTGATGGACCAAAATTTATGGCATAATGCTACTAATAGTTCTCGTCTTCAAGATTTAGCAACTTATCGTCGATTATTTGGTGGATTAACCTACTTGACAATCAGTTGGCCTAAGATTGTTTTTGCTGTACATATCTTGAGTCAATTCATGAATGAACCGTGGAAACCACACTTTGATGCGGTTCTTCCAGTCTTATAGTATCTAAAAGGCACTCCTGGAGACAGGGCAGTCTACTTTCTTCCATTTGCAAAATTTATTTATTTGCCTATTGTAATTCCAATTGGGTCAGTTGTCCTATGACGAGGACATCCGTCACTAGTTATTATACGATGTTGGGAGAAAACCCCATTTCTGAGAAAACAAAGAAGCACCTGACAGTTTCTCATTCTTCAACAGAAGCTTAATATCACTCGATGGCTGTTACGAACTATAAGTCAACTTGGTTATATTACCTTTTAGCAGACCTTAGAAAATATCCCCCCGAGGTGTTTGGGGGTGGGGGGTGTTGTGGGTTGGGGGGGGGGGGGGGGGGGGGGGGGGGGGGGTGTTGTGTTTGGGAGGCTTGCGGTATTTTTATTAGAGAATATCAGGGCTGATTTCTCTCACTGTCATAACTTCATCATAAGGTTGTAATATGAGAATATTTTAGAAAAAGTTGGATTTGGCAACGATGGAATTGAATTATAATAGATTTGGATTATTATGTTAGAAGCAGATTTGATTATATTTCTTATTTATTGTCTGATTATGTCTCATGTTACATAGGTATGATTAAATTTCGTTATCTTTGGTTGTAATCTTATAAATAGGAATTGACTTTTTACAATGGAATCCATCAAAGAATTTGCAAAGATATAGTCTATAAAAGTTTTCATTGTATCAAAGATAAGGCCAACAATGATTTTACAATCAGCTGATTATGGTCCTGTCCTTGCCTCAACACTATGTCCATCCATAACTCAGTTGTTTCAACTCGAGATATGAAGCCCTTGGGACCCTTAGATTGCACAGCGTGATGGTCCCACCTAGCAAATGTGGGGTAATTTCATGAATAAATATATTCATTTAACCATGGAATCAAAGCAATTAAAAATGAATATTTAATTAATAAAAATAAACTACAATAAATGTCAACTTTAAAAATCACTAAAGATATTATCCATTAAGGTCAAAAGAATTCTACTAAATCAAATCTGTATAAGAATAATCTATATGATAATATAGTCCGCTGCTCAATAACACGCCATGTCCCAGCAAGAAAAACATCTACTAATCCTCATATCCTTGAAAACAAGTATGTGAGTATAATACTCCACAAGTAACCATACTACAAAACCATGACAAACGGTTGACAATCAATTGTTAGCAAATCTTAGGCCACGAGTATGAGTACGGACATCTCAAAGGTAAATGCACAATTTCATAAAACCATGGAACAAGAGAAATAGATAGCAAAATGAATGAAACACAGTCATAAGTAGTACTTGCAGGAACCTAACTGAAAATAAACTAATAAAATTATAGTCAATCGAAAAGAAACACAAAAAGCGGCTGTGCGGATTACCGGTACGGAGAGAACCATTGGAGAGAGAGAGTGCCTCGTAGTGGGGATAGGAGTGGTGACCGGGAGAGGGACGATATATAGAACAGAGAGGGAGAGTCTAAAAGTTACTGATTAAATTTACGGTATTGATTAACTTTTCCAAAATTAAAAATTTGGGTCCTTGCACATCATCATCTCTTGATCACCACTCTGTCTTCTTGACTTCTCTGGCTTGAGCTGGTATCCACTCTTTACTCTTTGTGCACGTCTCATGGGGATCACCGAAGACAGCAGCCTGCCATAGTGATCAGATGGTCCATCCTGATTTGTAGTCTTTTCTATGCATCAGATTCCGGATACATTTTCTTTTACATGACATGGTTCTTCCCGATTCTTTTTTTCAGGAAGCAAAATGGTACTGGAGGTCCTTGTTGCTCTCAAGCATCACCAATATCAGTGGTCTCTCCAGTGACAAAAAAATTCTCGATAGTCACTGAAATCCATTGATTCCATCAACTCAATCCACCAGTTGAAAGGATCTCTTTGCAAACCTTCGTATATTAATCTAAGCCACTCAATCTTCTTTTTTTTTTTTTTTCTTTTTCTTGTCAAGCCTTATCATTAGAATGCATATGAGAGAATCATGATAGATCTAACCGAGTAGACCACCATCTCCAACAAACTTAAAAAGAGTGGGATGTGACCGTGATGGATTCTACTGATAAACAATGATCTCCAGCAATGCACGATAGATATTTTAGCAAGACATGAATCAAGATCGGCAAGTTATTTTTATTATAACCAATTGCACGTCTTTTTTTTTTTTCATAAATGCCATGCTATTACAGGGGAGTATTCGTAAGGCCCTAGGCCTCAATTTCATGGTCGAGTTGGGTAGTCGGGTTCGGGTTAGATTTTTGGGTTTAGAGGTGGTTTGATAGGCCATTTTAGAAATTGGATCATTTCATGTATGACTTTGCATAGTGGTACCCATTGGTGATAGCCCTTTCTTGGAATTATTTACAACTCACTAAAAAGCAAGGAGCCCCTTCTTATAATTTAGATAAACCTCTTTTACAACATAATCCTAAACCTTCTAATCTTTTCCCCTTTTGCATCTCAAGAAACCCTTTCCTTCGGTTCCTCTTCCCTACAACCACCCTTTCCTTTCGTTCCTCTTCCCTACAAACACAACCATAGTAGACAACACGCAAGTCTCCCCAAGAGTATAAACCTCACCACCATCATCTCTTCCATCTTCCATTTCTTCTACAACCATTGTAGGTAATATTTTCTTCTCATCTTTCATATAGGTTTTTGTGCATTCATTAGGGGTTTGGGTGGTGTTCTTCTATTTGTAGGAAGGGACTCTGATTGGTGGGATTTGTTGGTGTTTTGGGTTGAGGATTTGAGACATTGTGTGCAAAGTTAAAGGCAAGTAGACAGTTATAGTTGGTATCCTCTAGTATTTGAAATGGTATTTATTATAATTTATGAATTGTTAATGAATTGATTATGGTGGAATATATGATTATTGAATTGAAATAGATTGTTAGGGTTGAATGATTAATTGACAATCGTTACTTAAGAACAAAACCCTAGAATTCCTTGGGATAAGGGTTGAAACCCTGTTGAGGTTAGGGGATAACACCCCACTACTGGCCAAAGTGAATCTGTATGGAATCACAAATCCATTAGGCGCACTCAAGCGTAGAGCGTACAACTATTTGCATCCAGTTAAATGCTAATAAATGTAGTGCTTGTTTGACCAGCTCTAGCGCAAATGAGCACGCGCTCAAGCGGGCTTCCCCTATTCGGCTAAATTGAGGGGCGACCCTAACTTAACATGATTCAACCCCATGAGGAAAGGTGGTCCATATAAGACTGACTCTGGCTTAAATCCAGAAGTGTGGCTTTTGGATAATCAGACCCATAACCTTAGGCTTATGGTCTTGGACTCCAATAATCTGATAAGATGATGGTCCATATGTGATCATGGTAAGTGTCCTTAGATTCCTTGGTTAAACAGATGCATACTGCGGGTTGTTTTGGTTAACAAGTGGTCATACAGAATCTCGGGATGCTTTATACAATAGGCATCAAATATACGTAATACTGCATCATGGGCCTGGATGGTCACTATGTAATCAACAGAGTGGCTTAGTGAGTATGTGTACTGATTGACCTATACCATAGGGTGATGTAGGACCAACCTATAATCATAACAACATCAATGGGCATAGCTAGAATGGATTAGGATTAGGGCGGGTTATACATTATCACAATTTCAGTTGCATAAGATAACTCAGTTTAATAATACACATTTAATGAACAAACTTTATAATAATGTAATTGGATTTAACATTATCCTACCATGGTAGGCTCTGACATGCATATAATCTCAACAGTAGTTGGAAAGTGGATGTACACCTCTGGTTTGTGCATCATATCTTATCACAATCAGAGCCCAGGAGTTCCGGGGTTAGCAAAAGCCAAACGATGACACACGTACTCCCGTGCCTATACACGTAG
This sequence comes from Sextonia rubra, assembly GCA_037013555.1. NCBI lineage: Eukaryota > Viridiplantae > Streptophyta > Magnoliopsida > Laurales > Lauraceae > Sextonia > Sextonia rubra. The sequence continues at coordinate 15,260,941 of JASUAD010000014.1, read as the reverse complement.
ACCTGGTCTAAATGCACATGCACAAAGGAAGATTCACACGTGCCAAACTTGTACGCGGAAGCTGTAGATATCAAAACATCACACTAAACATTACAAGAACAGAGTACGAAAATAGAACTGACATGTATAGAAACATTTTACAAAATGAAGCAAAATAATATGAACAATTCATGATTGGATTCCATCGGGACAAAGCTCAAAATGAAGAAGACTCAGATGCAATTATGTCCATGGCGCTCTCCGATGGAGGGACTACATCCACTCCTCTAGTCCGGAAGGAACCTCGAGGGCCGTGCTAGAAGTTTAGTTGACCGACGAGGGGTCGGCCTAGGTATCTGAGCATGCAACACCAAAGACAACTCGTGAATACGACAATTCAGTAAAGTATAAGCAATAACAAGTTAACATATGCTGTATCTAATAGAAAAAGGAACATGATGTAAATCATAACATGTCAAGTCCGTATACGAGGCATTTATGCAATAATTAAAGCATGCAATTTGAATCAAGGAATACGTGTCGTGTACATAACTAGTTGGCTACTACATTGCCATATGCTCCCAAATTAGGGATCTTATATCCGTGCTGAGAACACCATTGACCGGGCCAGGGTCCAAATGGTTCTCGGGTTCCTAGGGTCCTGATTCCCTAAGACATTTCCTTACTGCAACAAGGCCATGTAACTCCACCAAATTCACCCCGTTGGGATCCTAAGGCTGAGGCTAAGTAGTGCCTGACCATACAGAGTCAATCATGAAAACCCTGAGTAGATCGTGACAATCATATCAAGCGTGCATCTTCAAGAACATGTCTTATACGTGCAAGTTTACGTGCATACTCAAGGTATTGGAAACATAGTAAGATATTCAACCATTCGATGTTACATGAGACTATCTATCAATCATGCTAAGGAGTTGAGATCAATGATCGTAATACAACATGTGATGCCAACGAATATGATCATATCGAATCAAGTTTATTTACTATCCAACCATAATCTAATTATCCAGTGTTCCTAACCATGCATGATGATGTAGTTTTAATTCCTCAGATGCACTGTTGCCTAGTGTTGCATTGCATTAGCAGGTGCACCAAAGTTCCTTAACCCAACACCCATGGGGAGTTGCTTAACAACTGGATAACGAATCTGAATGATTTGCAGCCCTCGAGATCATTCACGTATGTTTTTCATAGTCCATTGGGCAAGTTCATGTGGCTTACGTATTGCAAGGATCCTACAAGTCCCATTTCTTTCCTAACTCTCTTATTGTGCATGTCTTTTGGCTCAGCCGTGGATGACCCTACGGCTTCGCCGAAGGCATCTTACGGCTTAGCCGTAGGATGCTTCATGGCTTAGCCGTGGCTGGGCCGTATAAGAGTTGCTGATTTGCATACTCTCAGTTATTTTCAAGTACACCTTGTATTGATCTACGGCTAGGGTCACGGTGGAGCTTACGGCTTAGCCGTAGTATGTTCCACGGCTTAGCCGTAGTGTGTTCCATGGCTCAGCCGTAGCACATTTCACGGCTTAGCTGTGCATGCGCTGGGTTGAATTTTAAATCAATTGCAGAAAACCTGTAACGACATACAGTGTGTAAAAATCCCAACAGAGAAAGGAGAATGAGCTCAAATTGGGCTGTAACCATACTGTACACATAAGCTCATGAGAATTATCCACACTCATGCATATACCAACATGGGTTCATACTTGTGATGCTTATACTTGCCTTAATTTGAGTTCAAACACACCAATTGTTGTCCTTGGGGCTCAATTCTCGTCCAAGCCCACTCTTAAAACACCATGCATGTGGAGAAAGGAAGAAAGAAAGAAACATGAGAACATGCACACAATAAGTGAGGAGAAGAAGAAGAAAACCAATTTAAGACTTACCTTAGCTCACTATAAGAGAGGAAATCACGACTCAAGACCACAAAGCCTCTTCCTTGGCTTGATCGAGAAGGAGAAGAATCGAAAGGAAGAGAGAAGGGGACTCTAACGTGAGAGAAGAGAAGAGAATGAAAGAGAAAAGTCGGTGGAAAGCTTATATGAGATAAGTTTAAAGGCAAACTTGCAATGGAGTCCATTGTATAAACCAAATGATAGTTTGAGTCAAATCGGAGTCCAACGAAACCATACAACATCTTTTGCAAACAATGTAGTTATGGAAGTTAATTAGCTCAACAAAAGATATGTGTTGACACAAAGATGATGCGTAAACGACAACGGCTTATAAAAGCTAAAATTACGAAAAAAAGGCTTGGTCTGCCTAATCCAGATCAAACTCAACTCAACTACCTATCCATGAGTTCGCAAAGAAACCAAAACAAAAGCAAAACCCAATGAATAACCAAAGCAGCATTAATGAGTCGCTAAATTAGGTCAAGCTGGGTCGGAGTGTTACATATCTAATGGGATTACTCGTGTCTATGCATCATGCCTTGTGGGTTCACCCATGTCTATGCATTACCATATACTAACCATTCAATTGATTATTATACCATATAAAATTGACACATGATATTAATAAGTATAATTAATTAGTTGTAATACTTATTTATTTTCACCATCTATAACCATGTATTTGTCAGATTATATCAATTTAATGCTGTCTCATTTAGCAACTAGGTTCCGATGCCACAACCGAATTGGAGGGATAGGAGACGATGAAGATTTCTTCGGACGGCAAAGTTGTTGAGTGGAGTACATATGACATAATTTGAGTTCCCTTAGAATGTAGTGGATTGAGACTTTAGCATTTGTTAAATAAGGTCATGATTGTTAGGACCTGAGTTTGGTGAACTTATTTAATTTTTGCAATTTGATCCTTATTTATGAGACTTATGTTGATTTGACCATTTCTTTATTTAACGATATTGGTGATTATATGGATTTAATTTGTACAACTGCGCAGCAAAAATTTTGTTGATTCCACATTATTTATGATGTCTGATTAACTGACATAACATCATGTAAGACTTCAGTCCAGCTGAAGCTGGGCCTGTAGAACCTTTTACGAGGAAATTTTTAATTGGCCTCAGTTTTCATACTCCTGGACTTGAATTTGGATCCGGTTCAATTTTAGGGGCGTGCCAATGTTAGAAAATATTTTAGACAGTGTTGGATTCAGCAAAGATGAGATTGGATTATTAGGCTAGAATCATATTTGATTATATTTCTTATTTATTGTCTAATTAGGTTTCCTATTACATAAGTATGATCAGATTTCCGTTTCTTTGGTTGTAATCTTAGAAATAGTCATTGGCATTTCACAATAAAATCCATCAAAGAATTTTGCAAAGATGTAGTCTATCTATAAAAGTTTTCATCATATGCCTGATTTCTCTCACAGTCATAATTGGATCTCATAAATCTTTAAATTATCCTACAGCTGATTCCTCTTAGTCTTAAAGACGTAGTATCTCCACAGGGCCATTCATATTGATCCCTACTGTCAAGAGATTTGTAATTAATTCATACATGTAAAAATAATGATCAATTGTATGACGAGACAAGCAATTGTTCTCTCAAATTTTACAAAAATTTCAAGAGTGAGCAAATGGCAGTGGGTTGAGAGAGCAGCGAGGTTGTAAAAGATGAGATCCATCTCCAGAGGAAAAACATTATTAGTTGATTTGTAGACTTTCCATTTGCATTAAGTAACATAGACATAGAATTATAGAAACAGGGTATGACAACTATAATAGAGCAAAGAGAGTAAGACAACTATAATAAAACAAAGTTAGTAATCAAATGTCTTTCTATTACCCATAGAAAATCCCAATCTCAAGTCTAAAGTAATATTGCAGTGACATCTGAAATATCATTCTTTTATTACTATCATTATTAATTTTCTGCATGTACGCCCTTTTTTTGCTTATTCATAACGATTCATCCACAAGTTGATGATCATACTATTCCAAATTCATATTATCATCCTCTCTCACATTTAAAATGTTGCATTTTGTCTTGGTAATAGAGGTCGTTTTATTAAATAAGCTTAAGATACATTAGGACTATACACGAGTTGAATAAGACACCAAAAAAAAGAAAAAAGAAAAAAAAGAAACCCTTGAATATTTACTTATCTCATATAAAAGAGATGTGTTTATATTTCATAATAGATTAAAATCCAAGAATATTATTATATGTGATTCTTTTTTTTTTTTCGTGGTTATATGTGATTCTGATGCTTTTGTTCCTTGAAAAATAATTTTAACTGAACATCTGGCGTTGCCAAGTAAGTTCAGCATATTTCATTTATATGACAATCAACGGCCAAGGATGTATTCTATTTTTTTATTTATTTAAGTTTTTGTTGCTTGCAACCAAACTGATGAGTCAAACTATATAGTGTGCCTTTTTTCCGTCTTGGAAATGTTATTTTATAGTTTAGGAAATTTTATTTCTTTTTGTTTAGTTTTGCAAACCAATTTCACATATTTGTATATTGTATTGGGTTTACTTTCAACTTTCTTTCTGCATTTATTAATTAAAATATATATTATACTTAGATAAAAACAAGTCATTTTCTCATTTAAATCTTCATGTTAATGGACCTTCGCCCCACTTTTTAGATTTGGAAAACTGGCTAACTAACCGTATATATTTCTCTACATTTGTGTACACCCATAGAAGATTGGTTCCATAGAAATTTTCCTCTTTTCTAGGGAAAGATAATTAGTGACCCCTTCGCCATAGGAAAGTCTTTTCTGAGAAATTATGAAAAATTTATTTTATGTTTTTGGCTTTTCATTGCAGAAATGTGGTTGCACCAAAGCCATAGGAAACAGGCAATTCATTGTAGCAGGGAAAATCTTTTCTGCTTTTCACAACTCTTCCTTGGAAAACCATGCATACAGACATGCTCTTAATTAAGTCGGGCTTGGGATAAGCATTTAAAAATGGGTAAAAAAAATAAGCGGATGGTTTAATGCTTGGAGCTTTTAGAAGTCAAGACGTGTTAACTACGATGAACGAAATAAGTTGGGGGTTATGTGGGTCACTGTGGGCTAGCTAGGGTTGATTAGCATCACATGTTCGTCATTATGGGTTAGGTTTGGTTGATTGCATCCAATGTGGATCAATACGAGTATGGTTGACCTACATCCATTGAGGGTCAAAATGGGCCACGTAGGGTTGATGATCCTTTGGTGCACATTAAGGAAACTTGACCCGACTCATTTGCCATTTTTAGTTATTTCCCATGGAATCAAGTTTAAGAGGCACTTATCCATCAAATTCCCTTTTAACTACAAATTGTAAAAGGTACCAACTGCGTTTCCCTTTTGAAAAATAATTTGAGGTTTAGCGCATTGTACGTACCAGGATCAAATGTTAATAAAAGTTCCTCCCACACCATCCTTTAGTCATTGGACCTTTTTTTTAACCTACATTTCTTAGACATCTGCCTGCGGTATGCAGACCTAACTTAACTACAATAACCTAGGTTACCCAACCATTTGTTTACTTTATCTTGATAATCATTACCTTTAGATCTTTAAAACTATAATGTTAGGGATGCAAACCGGGTAGGTTTGGAACGAGTTGGGAAACCTAATCCACCCAATCTTAACACACCAGCTTTTATTCCCACGTGTAATAAGTTAAAGGAACACCACTAGAACCATATGAGTTTCGTTTATAACTTTAATAAGAAATAAAAATAATATACACCACAGGGCAAACATAGCAAAAAAAATCTAAATCCACCACCAACCAATAAAACCACTACTAAACTTGCCCCTAATATGAGTGGGGTAAGGTAGCCCATGTTTAAACTCAAGCCATTGTCATCCCTATATAATGCCTTTCCCATTTCTTGCATTACTCTCCTCAATAGAAAGCTATAACCTTTACTGGCATCCCTAGTCTTTTCATTCTCCCTTCTCCTATAATATTTATTAACTCAAGAAACTTCTCTATCGAAGTAGTATACCAGCACTTCAAGTGGCCATTACAATAAAAAGAAAAAATCAAGAGCCAATCATATCTTTTGGGCTAGCTTATCTACCCTTTATGGATAAAAAGCGACCATTGGTCACTAAATTGGGCGTAATGGCCAAGACCGCTATGCTAAACTTATACTATTCTCATCCGTAGCGACCACTATGGAGTGTGACTAATATTTGCTTTTCAAATAATTTTAAAATATATAGTAAAGCTTCTTTTTTTTTCTTTCTTCTTTTAAAACAATATTTCTATATAACTCTTCTACACTTCTATGCTTAAAAGAATACCAAAACACTTAAGATTTTGCTAAATTGAAGCCGATATCGAGAGTTCTTTTCAAGGGCTCTTGTCTAGGCAATGTCCTAACAAATAGCTCCTTTGGTAGTTGTATTATTTTGTTTACTCCCAACAAAATTATATTATTTGATTTGATGAAATTTAATTTGTTGTAATTTGGTTTGAACTTAAAATTTTTTTAAGCATTACTTGATAATTAATATATAATTTGTTATGTACAATTGTGCTAAATTACTTATTTGAATAACAAATTTAGAAATGCATAATAGGTTTGAATTTAGTATAGCTAACTAACACAAATATTTGGAAAATTTTAGATCAATACTCTTATTTAATAATCATTCAACGACACAGAACTACTATGCATTGAAAGGACCATTTCATCCGCCCAGTATATATATTAGGGCAAACGAGAGGGAGGGCATAAAGAACGCCACATAAGCAGCACAAGAATTCTCCTTTCAAAAAATTATGCACAAAAAATATAGAGTGCCTTGGTGCGAATTTAAATTTAATCCTTTAATATTGCAAGTGCACAGTTATCCTTTTGAGACAATGGCAATTACAGGTCGAACCCACAAAGAGCACTTTTGAAAAAATTTTTAATTAAAATCTGATTTTTTTAAATAACAATAGAATAACTATGAATCAAAGTAAATCAAGATATGAAAAAGAAATAAAAATAAAACTACTATATAAATAAACTGATGACAATGATGATGAAAGTATATTAGAGTAACAAATAATCCATTAAATGAATTTAATAACCAATCTATGCACTTAAATTTAACCTATAGTCTCTAAAATAACTAAGATCAGAAACAACTCAACGTTTCTGATCTGGAGGATTTTTTTTTTAAAAACCAACTTTTAACAAAAGGAATCCAAGATCTTCATCACCTTATTAAAGTAAAAACTATTTTAATGGTCATTTATCAAATTAAGAATAAAATATCAAAAGCATGTAAGCCTAAGTACATTTTATCAAAATTAGAATAACTTATCAGAAAATAATTTATGTTGAACATAAAACAGAGGTTTGCCTAAGGCTTGATGGCAAATCTATTATTCTAAACATGCACTATGGAGACATTTAATAGAATAATTCAAAAACATAAATTGAAAGTAAACTCACTTAACTTCACGTTGCACTCCGATCGGAAAATCTACTCCTCCATTACACAAGATGTGATTTTCATTGAGAATTTCATGGCAATTATACTTTTCTCTCATACTCTTCTAACTTAGTTCTTGAACAGGGTTCTAGAATACCCACAGATTTTCTCTTTTATTTTTCTTTTTTTTTTTTACACTAGAGAAAGAGAAGAGAAGAAAAAGATATAAAAGAGAGAAGTGGAGAGAGGGGGCATGGAATTGGATGGTAGTGAGAGGCATGAGAGAGATGGGGATGGAGTGGGTTGCTGTGTACGTGTGATGTCCCTCTTAGATGGGTCCTTGGGTATTATATATATAAGAGACTCAGAGAGAGATCTGAATGGTGTGTCCTTGTAGAATCTTTTTATGAATTCTATGTACTGTGGTTCCAACGTGCACTCCCTCTTGGACTTCTTTGAATAAAATTGGATCCTCTTATTTCCATACAATTTTTCCTCCATATAGCAACTGGTTTTCTTGGGTTCCAAGCTTGGTTAAAAATAGGAAATAACATGAGAAATTGTAGCTTTCCAATCTTGAATATTCCTTGCGGACATGCACTTTCTAAATATATCTTTCATATAATTCTCCATGAGCCGACCGTTGATTGATAATAATTCTCATTGATAGCCTTAGGTGAATCTTCAAGTAGCTTCATTTGAGGAAGCGAGGCCCACCAAATAATGGCAACCATGGCTTGCATATATGGACTGGGCGAGCACTTGCACAAAGATTGAGTTGGACTGGCTGTGTACATCCCACGATTGCCAAAGTGGTTTCATGCAATCACTTCTTTCCAAGCCTTTTTATATTGCCTTTCTTTTTTTGACTTTTGATTCCTTTGAAATAGGGATGAGACAACAAAAAAAAAAAAAAAAAAAAATTCTTCACTCCTCTTCCAGCCATGACTTTAACGTGTCATCCATGTGCATGAAACTTCTTTCCTTTTTCTTCTCTTACATCACCATCTTTTCTTCCTTAACTTTGACTTTCCAATTTTCTTCCAAATTTGAACCTTCAATTTCTAAATCCAATTTCTTGAAATAATCCCTTGAATTATTTTTGCAGCAGACATATGCGGGACCCTCCCTCTAGCACAAGTGAAAAGGCTTGGAATGTGGTGTGCAGGTCCTATTGGCTTCAATTTCTTTTTTTCTTCGACACAAGTCCCATATTTCTCTGCACATTCTAATTAAACCCATTAAATACTAAAAACCTCATTTGAAGCGGGACTCGTCTAGACAGAGTTATACTCCAGTGGAACTCTTAAAAAAAAAAAGCACATAAAATGCAAAAATGCAGAAAATGTAAAAAAATCCAAATCCTAAGGAAAATTGCACAAAATGGTGAAAATGAATAAACACTTGATGCCATTTACCTAATTAAACCCTAAAAATGTGCAAATCCATGAATTCAACATTCTTTAAGGTGCCATGCCACTTTAGTCTATAGATCTACTCTTTCTCTCCTAAAATCAATCTCATTTATTAAGTGTAAACCTCTCATTTAAAATCTCTCTCATTAACATAATCTCTTAATGTCTTCAAATCACACGAATCCTTATACTCCTCTAAATCAAAACTCAATACTTTTGGCAATAATTCTCATCCTTCTCTAAATCAAAACTCAATATTTTCGGTAATAATTCTAGAGAAATTATGTGCGATCTCCAATGTGGGACTTGCCTACTCAAAATATAACAAGATGAAAATATCTATTATGGAACCTATCTATATGGAATATACACTTGAATAAAATTGTGTGTTCTTATCAAATTTAAATTGATTTTTAATTCTTACTAAATTAATTTTTACATAGCAAACTTTATTATATTTTTAACTTAAGTTTGCTCAAAAGTTTAAATAATTTTAGTTTCTTTCCATAATCCATGAAATGGGATTGAAATTTGAAGTAAAATTTTATTTATATTATTAGGCCCGGGCTTAGCACGGGTTTTTGTTACTAGTCTTAGTTATTATAGGAAAAAAAGTATTAAATTTTAATATTTGTTAATATTCTAAATGTTTTTTTTTGGATATTTTTTCAAAAAATGTTGAAAACTTTTTTAATTCACACATATAAATTTGCACAGTTGCCTATAACCCGTCTGGATCTTGTTGGAAGAAATTGAAGTTGTGTCGGTTGACAAACGACAGATGCTTGCTAGCTTCCTCAGCTCAAGGAACGATGCTTTATCCCACCTAAAAAAAACATCAAGGAACCAGGTTCCACATTACTCATAGGTGGGCTCAGTAGGCCGAACTGACAATCTTAACAACTGGATCTGATTAGCTGTCAGTAGATTGTGCAATGATTTTGAGCTGGGAAGGTTGTACTTAAAATATATGGCCGGCGTAGTCTTATTTTAAATGGAGGGTTGGTACTGGTATCGCTGCCATGGTGAGCTTTTCTAGTAATTAGTTGCATGAATCTGATTACCCACTTACGTGAAGGGCCCAAATCAAATTATTTGGAGTGCCAATGGCCTAGGTTAGCTTGAGCCCGACCTCAGAATAGACCACATTTTAGGTCCATGACCTGAACCCAGGCGAAATGTTCGCTCAATTATTAAATGTATGTGTGTAAAGGGCCAGACTGATCCAACTTGATATTATTATTTTTGCTTAATAACCTATGTAATCAATGTTCCAAGAAGCCGAATGGAGGGTGAACCGGTGGAGTGAACGGTTTGGTCCGATCTAGTTCTACCACTCGGTTTTTGATGAAGAAGGAGGCGTGCCAGTTTTTTATGAAGTAGAGGGCGGGCCAATCCTTAAACCCCTAATCTCTTTTATGTGCTCGTAACCATGCAACCATAGAGACACAAGGAAGATAGTGTTCTACCACCCAATTTAACTCCACTGAACAGCAGAGTAAAAAAAATAATTTGAAAAATCAAGAAGCATATTCTAAAATAATTAGTGGCGGATCCAGCCAATTTAACTCCCCATTTTTTTTAGGTTTTTGACCAATTGAATTCAACCAGCTGGTTTCGTCTGCTTTTCCAAACACTGTATTTAAGTATTTAATACGAAGTTGAATATATTTGCAAACGTGGATTTTCCTGAACTTCAAGACCAAGGGCTGAAAATCTTGGCCCAAAATTAGGTCCAATAATTAAATAGGCCAGACTTGGACAAGCTTTGGTTCAGCCTTCCAGGCCATCACTCGTTACTATACCGCCCTAGTAAGGTGATCATATCACATGACCTATCTGTATATAAGACATAGTCATTATTTCACTTCTATGGTAATGATAAACACTATTGGAATGATCATATGTGAGGTTTTATTCTTGTATTCAAATCTGGACCCTTCACAAGTTTATATTATTTTATTTTATCTTTATGAGAAGCTTTTGCTACTTTCATTTGTCTGGAAGAAGATGAATGGGTTTAGATGAGTGTATTTAGGTTGTGGCAAAAAGATGGGTGAGGAAAATGATAGGTTGAGATAATTATACATAAGAAAGGGGTGCTTTCGGTGATGAGCTCCCACTTACATTTAAGTCTGAGACCATGCAAGTTACTATATCATGAAGGAAAAGTTTGTCCTATTAGGGGGTTACTAGTAGAGGTGGAAAAGGAGGAGAAAGAAGACAAACAAGTGTTGGGAAAAGTGGTGCAACGGAAATGCTTGCGATCAACAGATCAATCACAATGAACATAAGTGATCACAACATCAAGCAATTACATACATAAACATAGCAATTTTATGTGGTTCGGCAACCTTGTTTACATCCACAAAGGAGAGAACTCATCTATCATGATCACATCTTAATTCCCTCAATATCTAAGGCTACAATACATCAATATATATAGTTCCCGCTTTCTAGGCCAACAAAAAAACCCATATATAATGACTAAAATATCCCTAATCCTGAGCCTCGGTTCTGTTCATGTCTTCCTAGATTTCCACTAGATGATATCATCAAAGACCAATTAGTCCACCTTTCGATGATCTTGCCACATCTAACTCCACCTGAACCACAAATTTTCTCCCCTGTTATTTGATATCTCCTTCACTGCTCCACCTGAAAAGGTATCCTCTATCAACCTGTAGAGATTTCTAACCATCTCACCTCTACGATGACCAATGTTCCCTTTTCCACCTTCGTAACTCCACTCGCTATAGTGCACTTGCAGCCTTTGAAGTCTAAGGCACCTACAGAAATCTAATTTCTTCGTAAACCCAGAACATATATCACATCCGTTAGGGTTTGAAAAACATTATCATATACCTGGATCTCTATCGCTCTTATCCCAAATGCTCGTCAATTGGCATTCTCCCCCATAAGAACAGATCTAACAATAATGAGAGTTATTTGCATCAAACCAATCTCTACTCAAACACATGATAAAAAGAATCTAAATCTCAAAACGATAAATCATCAACCCGATCCATACCTATAGTCTAAAAGTGATTCCCCGTCAATCAAATCTGAGCTTTCTTGCACACTAGCTCCTTTCGATTCTAATTCTTTTGCTTTTCTTTCTACTTTAGCACATCGCTCCTTCACGATCCTTTCGATGCAGATCTGAGCTTTCCATCAAAGTACTCAGAGCAATCTTCTATTCATAACATCAAGTAATACTTTTTAATCATTGCTATATCATGGACTTTAACGCTCTTTCCTGCCAATCCCTGAAGTCGTTTCTCTATCAAACACTTCAATTTGGCCCGTGATGCTTGAATCCATTGCTATCATCGTGAATTTGTTGGTTTCTTTAGTCTGTCTATTTGCCCACCAGACTACCAATATCTTTTGTCTACCTTGTAGATCTCATCACCACGATCACGTTGGAAAAAACAGATTTGAAATCCAACTCCGGATGGCTTCAATATCATAGAAACAGGTTTCTGCACTCCTATTGGTCAAACCTTCTTTTTTACTGTTGAACTGCCCATCTTCTTCCACATAAGCTTAGATCTCCTCACAACAAATCTGTAGGTACAAACGGATCTCCGATCGTACGTCGGACGATCAAGAAATCGCAGAAATACTTTCAGCGACAAATCTAGTCAAAACTGCCTTTAACTGTATACCTGCTAACATATGCTGATGTCACCCTGTTGACATTAGCATTGCTCATGCTGCACTGGGTTGGACTCTATACATGGGTTAGGTCTGACCGACCCGGAACCGATTTCCTCAGCTGGGTTGGGTTTCTCTGTCTAATGGGTCAGGTCCTACCTAACCTGGGCTCTACTACATCTAGGTTGCTGCAATCGAGTTAGGTCCAACTCAACCTGGACCTAAACCTTGTTCGGACTTGCTCATCATCTCTCTCGATTAATCTAGGTTCTGAAACAGCACCCAGTAACCCCTTCCCCCTTCTTCTTCCTCCGATCCGGCAAAAAGAAGTAATGGCTGCGGTGATAGGTGGACGGTATAGATTCCGGCGACTATCGAGTTCTTCTCCGAGCGCGACGACACCCACGATGCAGCAAAGGATGCCCCTTTTTTTTTAGCATGATAGTAGCTGCTATGGTTGTCCTTTCCAGTTCCAGCGACAACGAAAGAGGGCGTGGATAAGGCTAACTTCTTCGGCTAAGGTCGACTGTAATAGAGCCCTGTTATGTCTTCTCTTTGGGCGACTTGGGGCGATGAGAACGAATTCTGGCAACTTCCTGGAATCTGATCAACTAGCCAGCACAAGACCAGATCCTCTTGATCCCAGTTTTTTTTTTCTCTGATAGTGGCCAATGAAGAGATCAAACTCAATTTTCTTCCTTGGCGAGAACTGCAACCCGATAACACCTCTGCCCTTATTCTCCTTCGACCATGGTGAACGATCTGAACTGCTCGGATGCTTCGATCTTCTCCGTCTTCTCCAAGAAGACACAATCTGGTCTTCTCCTGTCATGACCAGTGATCCGCCGATCCTCTTCTTCCCTCACAGATCCGATCCATCAATCGCAAAACCACGAGATCTTCACCCCGTTCTGATACTATTTGTTGGGAAAAACGACGCAACGGAAATACCCGCGATCAATGGATCAACCACAATGAACACAAGCAATTGCAGCATTAAGCAATCACACACATGAACACAATAATTTTACGTGGTTTGGCAACCTTGCCTATGTCCACGGAAGAAAGAACTCATCACTTGTTGAGAAAAGCGGTGCAACGGCACCACCCGCAATCGACGAATCAATTACGATAAACACAAGCAATCATAACATCAAGCAATCACACACATGAACACAGCAATTTTACGTAGTTTAAATACCTTGCCTATATCCACGGATGAGATAACTTATCTATTATTATCCTATCTCAATTCCCTCAGAATCTAAAGTTACAGTATATCAATATATATAGTTTTCGCTTTCTTGGCCAACAAGAAAACCCATACATAATGACTAAAATACCCAAGAGCCTCGGTTTTGGCCAAACCATACGACCGATCTGGCTAAACCGGAATATAAGACAAAACCAAATAACAAGGGGGAAAATCCTGGCTCATGGACGTGGATGAGAGAGGATATCATCTTTTAGCAAAAAAGAAAAGAAAACAAAACAAAACAAAAAGCGCCTTACGATTATTAATGAGGACATATTAAATTTCATAAGCTAACATATTAAATTTCATAAGCTAACCTTTACTAGTAAAATTCAAGGTATTAGTAAAGGCAGCGAAAATACTTTTTAATATTTTCTATCGGGTGAAGCCCACTCCTTAATAAGAATTATAAGTTTTGAATTCCTTTTTTGTCTCTAGTTACTTTGGAGATTTTAAAATCCTCATCATTTGATCACAAGAAATGATCCCCAAATATGCAATAGAAATCTATGTGTTCCAAGCAACACGTGATGTTTGAGACAAGGAAATATGAGATGTCCTTCCCCTCCAACTAACAACGACAGGAGAGCCATGGTAGGCTTGAGACAAGGAAATATGAGATATCCTTCCCCTCCAACTAAACGACAAGAGAGCCATGGTAGGCCAGTCATACGACAAGGCATCGAGTGTCTGAAACCATAGTGTAGGTGAAATGGACTGAGTCATCGTGGAAAAGGCAACCTAACGATGGGCATGATTCACGACGACACTATCTTCACGAGTGCCTCGGAAATCCATTGACCAGACGATAGTGCTGCTGGTGACATAAATAGTCTCGATTGAACATAGAAGCCACGAACTTGGAAGTAAGTGCAATGGGACCATGCCCCCATCAATGTGTTTTGGAGGATATTAAAGAATGTGATTGATTTGAATTTGGTATGTTTACTATATCTCTCAACTCCACCTGATTCCCTAGTTCTCATGCTATCATCTTGATTGGTAGCTTTAAATGCAAGGAATCAATTGTAGTTTTATCTAGTAAGTTCAGGATTAAATCACAAAGAACTAGTTTTCGCAAAAAAAAAAAAAAAAAAAAATTCCTATTGGAAAACTAGTGCTAACTTAAATAAAAACTATACAAAATTTAAACTAACAAATCTGAAATTAAAATTAAAATTGCAGTCTAAAGTCTAAAATTAAAATTACAAATAAAAAATAAAACCTAATATAAAATTCTTAATCTAAAAAAAATCCTAGAAATTAGAAACTGTAAAACAATAAAATAATCAAACCACCAATTGAATGAAAGTAAAGGTGAATAAAATAAATTTGAAAATAAAAATAGAATGCAATAAAATAAAAGAGAGAAGATGGATTTTAATTATTTAAATTTGAATTTAAAATCTTATTTGATGGAATCAAAGAAATCTCAAAACTATTGTACCAAATACGTACTGTCACTATGTATAAGCATACAATGTCGACTCTATGATGAGAACCATGACTTCTTTAACTTTGTCTTACAATAAAAAACTCAATTCAAATAAGCAATAATTTCATATTTATTAAATTGAAACAATTACATCAATCCTATCCAAAGATCACGAACTTCAAAAAAAATTTGTTGCTTGTATAGTTCTTCAACTTGTCTTATCTTCAAGTTATGCTCCAAGGATGAAGAAGATGGTGGAATAGATGGAGTGAATGGAACCTAAAAAAGCTAGCCTAATCCATCTTGGGGTGGAGGAGAGATGGAGAAAGAGAGAAAGCGCTTGTTATGTGTTGGATAACTCCCTCCTTAAATCCCTTTTATAATATTTGGTCTCCTTCTTTGATCAAAAGTTAGCAAATAAATAGTAAGTAGAAAGATTATTGGTTCCTGTTCTTATGCAAATTTCTCTCTCCAACCACTTTTTAAAATCAAAACAAAACCTCAATTTTATACAATCTCGCCTAAAAATATGCATGTAATTTTCCAAGGCCATAACTTTGTCGTTTTATCTCCGATTGGTATAGTCTTTAGTTCCACTGATATATACTCAAAAGAGCTTTCCAACGGTACCTAGACTGTCCCGATCTAACACTCGTTTTCAGAGTTATCACTGGTTTAATCCATGCTACCCAAATAAAAAGGGGATTGACTTTTCATTTTTTATCTCTTTTTCTTTGACTTTATTTTTCTTGAATTTTCTCTACCATGACTTTCTTTTCTTCATTCCAATTTAAGTTCTTAAAATCCAAATTTAGATTCATGCAATAATTTAAGATTAGGACCCTTGTCTTCGATTTTCCCAAAACACAAAAACAACTTTTAATTAAAATGACAATTTTGACCATAGTTACAATGCATTAGTGTGAGCCCAATTCATTAAAAATGATAACCTTAAACTACATCATTGCTCATGATTTAACTAATGATGATAATAAATTATTCATAAAAATGAGATTTTGAAAATCCTTCTAAAAATAGAAATCCAAAAATGAAAAGTTTTGTTATTTTATTAAAAAAAATGTGATTTTCAATGACTTTTGTTTGATTACACTACACTGATGTTCAAATCCATAAACACATGATTTTTAACTAATTAAGGAGTTTTTTAATGTATAAGTCCTTAAACTTCAATAAAATGTGGATAAAATAATGCACATTTAGGCACTTATCACATCTCAAAGTATTGTTTGATGCCTTGACCTTCATTATTTTGTTCAAGTTCAGAGTATATCCTTCCACATAAGTGTACCTCACTTTTTCAACCGTAAATTTTGATTCATTGCACCTGTCCAGCATATTTTCCGCATCCCCCGCTTTGTTTTTGTTTTTTGTTTTTTTGTCTTTTTTTTTTTTTTTTTTCAGTTTTGGACTGAAAGAAAGTCCCAAAAGCATTAAAAATCAGCAACAATAGTCGAAAGATACGATAAAAGAAATGTTACGTCTGTGTGGGGTAGAGGAAGTTGTCACGAATGACCTAAATGCTGAATGAATTTAAGCAGACTGCAGTACCATGGTATATGATACCAAGAAAGGTATCATTAAAACAGAAAAAAAAACACTATTAATCCAAAATGCAAACTATGGTACGGAATGTAAGACTACAGGGAGGGAGGCAGGAATGCATCTTATTCTACAGGGTTACATGACTATTGCAGAGAAAGTGTTGTATGAATTTGACCTATAATCACCATTTCATGAGTCATGACAGGGGACAAGACAAATGAAAGCTTACAAGGACTTTTGGGTTGATATGGGACAGATTCCCACATAAATCACATATGATCCCACCACATGGATTAATATATTCAAAGCTACCAAACTCAAAAAGCTTCTTTTACAGATGTTCATATATTTATTAAGTGTATAATGGTATGATAAGACACGCTTAGGTACAAGGGACTTTTTGTTCTTGCTGGCTTTGCCTTGATGGGTCGTTCCCACACCGAGAGTCAGACAAGTTTTTTTTAGACATGTGGCAAGTCTTGATTGGTTGTTTTGACGTAGCGGAGACAACCCGAAACTAATAGATTTCTGATTGTGGTTGAGTAATGACAACACGTGTCGAGAGTAGAGTCACTCGTTGGAGTTCTGTAGTAGGTACATAGAGGAGCACCAATTCCCACTGAGGTTCTCTGACGTGAATGGAGATTTTGAGTTTTACAGTCAAGTGGACAAAGTGGAATGTAGGTATAGCCCACCAGTTTAAATGTTGATTATTTATATTTATTTAAATATATAAATGATTCATATATATATAATAATTCTATATTATCCTGATTGTTTTTAGGAAACTTGCCCATACCGAATATAAAAGACTTGATATTTTTTAAAATATTGTTGACCCAAAAAATATCCCATATATGAACATCGTATAGGGCAATCCCTTTATTTATTCCAGCTTTGCTCATGCGAGTTAAAACTCTTACTTTTAACCTTTTATCATTTATCTATATAAAAAAAAACTTTCAACAACGAAAGAGAGCATAAACGTTAGTTGCAGAAGGAAGAGAAGAATAACATTCTAGATTTAGATTGGTTCTTGGCTGCTACCCTTGCTTCCCATTCACTATTCGCGTGCACCATTGCCGTAGAAGCATCTCGTCGATACATACTATAGACGCCGTTGTGAAGCTGTTGCCATTCATCATTGCAACGAAGGACTTGGTTTTGGTTTCTAGGTTGCAGGACAGGATTTAGGTCAGATAGAGGATATCTCTTTAACCTTCCTCTTTAACCTTCTAGCAAAGGTTGCTCTTGCATCTACTTTCGCCATCTTAGACTAGTAAAATTTCTTACGGCTTAGCTATCCATAAATTCACCCGCATTTACGGCGGAGCCGTAGCTGCTGTCTTACGGCTTAGCTGCTTGCGCGATATTGCTCAGTGTGCGATATCGCACAACAGCTAAGGAGTCGAAAACGGCTAAGCCCTGGATTATGCTATGGCTTAGCTGTAAATATGGCTAAGCCATATCCTAGTATACAGCTAAGTCATAAATGAGAGTGAATTTGAGCACACTTAGCCCCACGGCGAAGCCGTTGATTGACCGTGCCTCAGCCATAGGATTTATACGGCTAAGCCGTAAAATAGCATCCGGCGGAGCCGTAAATGTGGGTGAATTTAGGCACAACTTAAGTCTCACGGTAAAGCTGCAGATCAGTCGTAGGCTTCATACGGCTAAGTCGTAGACTAGGATATGGCTGAGCCATAAATGTGGTTGAATTTAAGCACATTTTAACACACGGCTTAGCCTTACGAATAGAGTGAACTTAGAAAATTAAATACTTGCAAGCCATTCAAGAAAAGAAAAAAAATCCTACAAATATGCAATTCATAATTTCGTAATCCCATCACTGGATGAAAAAAGTAAAAGTACAAAATAGTTGTTAGGGAGAAACCTTTAAATTTTTTTAAGAAAATGCAAAATTAAAATCTTTCCTGAAAACCTTTTTAAATGATGAAAAAACTTGAAGAGCACAACGGAGAAAACTTATGAGAAGCAAAAGGGCGGTGCAATATGTACGATATCACCCGCTGTGCAATATCTCTCAGAATGTTATATTTGCAAAAAAAAATTTAATGAAACATGAGAAATATTGGCATTTGGTATTAAATTTTGGTCAATACCATTTTGAGAAAATTCAACTCTTTTATGCCCTGAATAGGCAAAATCCCTTGTTTTTATTTATCCATTCATGTATAAAGGGGGTGTGAAAATGGTATATAAATATAGTGCTATTTTCACACCAAAATTTTGGTGTCTAAATATATTTAAAACAATTTGACAACTCCTATTCGATAGGGGGCAGAGATAAAGGTCTTCACATTGTGATTGCAAGTAGTTATACAATTTGTCATCAGGTTTGCAATTGTTTATAGAGAAGTTGAGTAATTGGAACTAGACTTGAATTTCATGTGAGCTTCAAGATTGGGATCGGAGCCTGACCCAAACACCAATGAACCCATCCAAGTGTCACTTTTGGTGGAATCCCATGGTTGCAATGCTCAAACTTCAATAATATAACATTTATTTAATATAAATAGTTATTTTAGCTCATTAGGGATAGTAATGGCTCAGGTTTAAATGGGGATCCGCCCCCACCTTGCTTCCATCAGGGGTGTATTTGATAGTGATTTTTGTATTTTGTTGATGCCCCACCCCATATATATAATAGATAAAGTATAAATAAAATTTATATGGTGCAAGTAGTTTTGGCATCTTAACTTAATGCATTTATGACATAACTTTACTACACTTTTCTAATGTATTTATATATTCTAAAGTTTGAAAGTTTTAAACTTAACTTGATATTGCCTAAAATGGGGAGGGTTTGACATCACATACCAATGAGCTGTCACGGGATGGGTCAGGAACTTGTCATGGGGCAGGTTCGGGTTTACTCAAACTTGCTCCAAACCCACCTTATTGCTATGCATCCCTATTTTGCATTACATGGTCATTTTCTTCCTGTGAACTCTAAAACACGTTGGCTAATATTTTATTTTTCTCTCTCTTTATACTTAAAAAAAAAGAAAAAATAGATATAGCCCCCCTATACTTAGGGCCGGATGCAAAGTGCCCCCTCAAACTTTAAAAGTTTATGGTAAACCTCCTACTTCAAAGTAAAGTACAAACGTAATAGAATCCGTTATATGTAACGAATTCATGGCTGAAGCTTAGGGGCGGGTACCTGCCCAAAATGAAAGAAAAAATGGTGAGTTTGCCATTGAGGCTTCTTCTCAACATAAATCAACAACCACCACTATCGGCTCTGAGATCTAAACCAAACATCATCCATATGAAATGGCACCCTCACAAAACTCTTAGTTCCATCAATCGCATGGTGAAAGCTCTTATTTTCATCAATCTCGTGGTGGAAGCTGCCATTGTCAATGTCTTGGGGATGTTCGTTGTTGCTTCTGCAGCCATAGAGCTATTTTGAGAACTTCACAGATAAAGCGCAACATGGGTAGGAAGTTTTTTGGCTGCACACTATATGGGATTTATTTTGTTATGTTTGATTCAATTAGTTTCTTGTTTTTTATGGTTATTTGATCTTCACTGAACCATGGCATTTTGATTTTTTACTTTTTTGTTTTTTTTTTACTATTATCTTTGGACATCTTAGATCTAGCAAAGCTGTGGATTTTTTGAATGAGTTGATGGGGAAATGGAGCTCGTGCAGAAGCTAATAGATAGGATTGATATGTTGGAGAGGGAACTCAAGTCAGCTCAAGGGAAGGAAAGAAGTTATGCACATATCTTGATCGGAACCTGGGTGAAAATTAGGCTAGTGTTGCTTATATGTTACCTGATTATGGTTAGGGTCCTTGTAGATGGGTTGAATTTACTTTGAGTTTATGAAATCATAATTCAAGATGCATGTATATTTGGAAATATCCATAAGTATTTTGATTCTATACATAAAAAGGATCACTTGAAAATTGAGTACATTCTGTATGAATTTTGTGGAATTCCATTCTGTGTGATGGATATTGGAAGCATTAGTCCTTCAAAAAACATGAGGAAAAACAATTTGAAGTAAAATATATTCTATAGACTTTTTTTATCTGGAGAATAAAATATGTTCTATAGACTTTTTTTTTGTTGGAAAAAAGACTTCTTGATGATTTTGTTAGAACCTTGTACCCTGCATAGGACTTCCACTGACTGCATACATTTGTTTTCATCTTTCATGTGATCCTTTTGTTTTCATCTTTCACGTGATCTAATCACAACATGACCAAGTACCTACTGTGAACATTCTAATCTCAAGTTTTGGACTACCAATTCATTCTCCTTAATGAGATTCTATTGTTGTTAGTAAAGCTAATGAATTTGGTATGTGACTCTTCTAAGATCTAAGACTCCATTACGAAGGTCCAAATCAAATTGTGAAAATTCATTTGCTTGAATGAAAATGTTGATTGTTAGATTCTGATTTATTCTAGTTTTTTTAGAATGTATTGGATTAGAGTATGTGACTTGGTGGTCTACTCTATACAAAACATTGGATATTTATATTCTATCAATTAGCCAACCTCTTGAAAAACCATAATTCCAAAGATGATATTTTTAAAAGGTAAGCAATGCCAAATAATGGAGGACTTCTTTTTGGACTTTTAAGAGACCTTTTGCATCACTCCTCTCCATCTTTGCCCAACTAATTATAGACCTTCCATATATGCTTAAAGTTTGACAGTGAAAAGGAAGAGCTTGGAGGATACTCTATTGTTGTATTTTGCTTTTCTTTTAGCCACATGTTGTCTCGTTGATAAAAGGAGCATTGGGGGATGTTAGGCTAAATAACTAAACAAACCAAGTACAAATCATTTGGATAATAACAGTTCACATTTTAAATAAAATCTTCAAATTGAAAATCAAACAGCCTCTACCTCACATGTGCTAAGCTATCTAAGTTTGCTCTAGTCCTTCCTCTACCGCTGCCTTTCGATGGAACCTGCACTAGTTGTGCCTTCCCTCCTTTGCCACTGGTTGATGATGCTGAGGAATTTGCACCTGAAACAGCAACAGTTGGTTGTGATAAAGCTTCTATGACTCTATCCTGTACCCTAAGTGATCTCCTAATGTTGCTGGATGGGACTAGTTGTGATGCATGCTTGGGCTATGATGCTCTCTTGCCTACCCCTTGAAGAAACAGGAAACATATTGTCAATTTGGATTCATGTAAATAATTGCGGTAGAAAAATGAAGTAAGAAGCAGTCCTCACCCTAGGTGGTGTCTTGTTGCTGGCAGGGGGTTGGCTGAGAGGCATGTCTGGGCTATGTTGATCATTTAGGTATAGTCCTTGGCTGCCATGAAGATCTACTTCTTTAACTGAAGACTTGGGCTATGATGAAGATCTCAAAACGCTATGATAAAGGGACTTGGGTTGATGAAGATCTCGGCTATGCCGAAAAGACCTACTGTGATGAAGATTTGGGCTGTGCTAAAGGGACCTAGGCTGATGAAGATTTGGGTTGTGTTGAAGGGATCTGCTGTGATGAAGATTTGGGTTGTGCTGAAGGGGCTTGATGTTTTGATTGTCTAAACATCCTCGATTGAGGATGTACTGGCCCTTTACAAGACCTTGCATTTTAGTTCTTTTGCAAGCATCTAGCACAACTTATAAACCTGCTCGCCTAAAAACTCTGCTAAAATTATGCATTTCATCCGGATCCCTCCTCCTAATTTTCTTAGGCCTGCCTGTAAGTGTTCTGTATTGAGGTGGAGCAATTGCTTCCATCCCATTTTCTACCTAATCATGCATGTTAGGTATAGGGTGTAATATATTGTTGTAAGCACTCATTTAATTCTCTTTGTTATAGCATGGATGAATATAGTCTTCTGGCTGTTCTTGAACAGGGTAGACACATGATATTGCATGCTTATAGGGAATCCCATTCAAATCCCACATCCTATACAGACAAGTCCTGTTTTCAATGTTCACAATGTATGTCTTAGCAAAATAGTTCATCTCAAACTCACCTCTGCCTGACTAGTTAGGAAAAAAATGTCTTCATTCATTCTTGTTCTTTTCTAATTTTTTAATAATACCTAGACATATTGTACGATTGTACTAAGTGATCCCTCTCAACTTCACTTGAGTTCTGATCATAATTTTCCTCCTTAACCACTCAAGCATATACACTATTGGTTTATCCCTTGCTTCCATTATGTAATTATTGAATGACTCATATAGGTTGTATGTCAATGCATCACACTTTACCCTTGTGCTGAAATGTGATTTGGCCCACCTATTTGGATTAGCATCTGTTAACCACTTTTAAGCAGCCTGATCAATCTTCTTGATCATCTTCATATGTGACTCAAACTCTCTTATACTACTACATGATGCTACACCCCACATTGCATCATTCAATAATTTCCCTTTGTAAGGCTTCTTAAAATTGTCATACAAATATTTCATGTAATGTCTAATTTCAGCTATAGGAACTACTATCTCAAATGCTTGATCAAGCCCCTTTTGTCTATCAAATAGGAAAATCCAACCCATATCACCACCATCACCAATGTTATCAATCAAAGCTTTCAAGAACCAAGTCCATGAATCCTTGTTTTCAGCCTCTAAAACAACAATGGCAATAGAAAATATATTGTCATTCCCATCTCTCCCTATTGCAGCCAACAACTATCCACTGTAGATGCCTTTGAGAAAACATTCATCCAATCTAATCATTGGCCTGCATCCACTTAAGAATCCAGTTTTCTATACCTCATAACATACATATAATTTTTTTAAAAAAGGGAATCAAATCCATACTAGGTCTCTTTGTTACCACAAATATCTTTGTATTAGGATTATGCTTCATAACAGTGACATAGTAGTCTCTTAGTCTGCTGTTTAGCAATCTAACATCTCTAGAAAT
The DNA here is from genome assembly GCA_037013555.1 of Sextonia rubra. Taxonomy (NCBI): domain Eukaryota; kingdom Viridiplantae; phylum Streptophyta; class Magnoliopsida; order Laurales; family Lauraceae; genus Sextonia; species Sextonia rubra. The sequence continues at coordinate 15,237,363 of JASUAD010000014.1, read as the reverse complement.
GTTGTCTGCAGCCTTCTTCTTGGCACTGTACAACTTATAGATGAAGAGGTCTACTTTAAATTTTCTTCTAAGTTTTTTTTTTCATGGTAGCTATTCTCCATTTAGGGTTATCACCTAAACTCTGTAGGTATTTATTGGCAATATACTTAGCAGTGACCAAATGGCTTTTGAACTTAATTCCACATGTATGTTTCAACCTGAAACTCTTAATTTGGAAAGTCCTTTTACCCTGCATAGAGGATGCATGAATTTTAAATCCATAATTATATTTGCAGACAACTGTAATTCTTTTGTCTTTATTTTTCAAATACTTAATATCATAACCCTATCTCACAGTCCATTCAATAAGGGCCTTATGAAGATCTGAGGACTAGAAAACATCATCCTTAATCTTAATTTAGGATTTCCATATCAGTTACCTCATTGAACACGAGTCATGTGTTCCTTATATCATCATCAGATGACCTGTATAAACTATGAAGAATATTAATATCCTCATTATCTATGTTTCAGTTGTCATCAACTAGTACTTGACTGAATTTATGTCCACCTGAATCCAGTCCTTGTTTTTTACTTCCATTATATCCTACTAAATCCACACCCTATTGTTGATTATATGTATGTCCACTTTGATCAACACCCTCTCCTTAATCAACTCCTTCTCCTTGGTTAACACCCTATCCTTGTTCAACTCCTTGTCCTTCATTAACAACCTATCCTAATTCAAGTCCCTATCCTTGATCATCTCCCATACACTTTTTTTTGTCAACACCATCACATGTTTTTCTAAAAATATCCTCATCATCCAGCTTCTCAATATCCTCAATTAATTCTGAAGGATCATCAGGATCTAATCTAATTCCATCATTGTCATCATTACCCTCCTCCTCATTGTCACCACTAGCCTCCTCATGACTAGCATCATTAGCCTCCTCATGACTAACATTATTATCCTCCTCCTCATTCTCTTATTCAATATCACCATGGTAGTCCTCAAAATCAGCAAAATCCATTTTTTTATTTTGGTTCTTACTCTCACTCCCAACACATCCATCCAAAGGGACAAGTAGTTGCTTTAAGCACCCTTTAGTATTTATGTTCTCTTTTAGTATCTTACTTTTGGGTGAAACTATAATCAGTGGGTCATGCCCCCTCTCAACATATATAATTAACACATTGGAGTCCTTGTAACATTCTAAACAAAGCAATACATCTTTGTTTAAATTTATTTTCCTAAGACTATCTTCAAAACTTAAAGTTAGAAATTTACAAAAAATTAAACTATTAGCTGGATACCTAAGTTTACCTAAGTTCTATTACATAATCCCTAAACTCAAAAAATGATGCCTTGTCAACATCAAAGTCAATGATCTTATCTATGACACCCCCAACATAGACCTTATTTCGTGGGTCTGTAAAATCCCTACCATGATGGAACTCAAGTGTAACATAATTCTCCATGTCTGCATGCAATGGTATAATTCAAAAAGACAAATAGCAAAACAGTTATGAAAGACAAATTCAGGAAAAATAACAAATAATTTTTAATAAACAACTCATAATGCCACAGTTAAACCTAATCAAAGGTGGTCCCTACTATCTGTGGCTCCCACCATTTTGTAAAGGAAAACAACATATTTTCCATCAACAGAAAAAATAATTGTACAAAGTGGGCACCTTTTCTCCATCAATATCAATAACAACTGTTTAGGTGGGGACCTTCAACGACGATTGTTCAAGTAGAGACCTTCAAAAACAATTGTTTAAGTGGGTACCTTCTTCCACATTAATTAAAAATAATTGTTACAGTGGAAAGCTTCTTCCAATATTTAATAACGTGGCGACTTTTTCTACCAACATCAAAAGTATTTGTTAGAACAAGGGCCTTCTTCCATAAACATCCAAATTGCTCTAGTGGGGATTATTTTCTACACACATATAAGCGAAAACGCCCTTTCAAAGAGGGGGAACATCTGAAAACCCAAAAAAAATGGAAGGTCCCATGATAAATCTTCATAGGAAAAATATAAACCTCATATGCATATAAGACAAATCTATCAAACACACCCTACATGCATGCAGGTAGAATGTATGCCAAACAGCCCCAAATAGCAGCCATTTCTAAACCCTAAGCATCCGTCTATACACTATGATGATCAAATGTATGAGTACATACCTCTCCAAGGTAGGATCCTCTTTTTGGCAAAGATCAAACGAGATGCTCAATGGAGATGAAGAGAGATGCAGAGCGAGTTAGGATTCGTTTGAAGGAAAAGTGCCTTTATTGAGCAAAAATAAGAGGAAGTGAAGATGAATAGGTCAGAGGTTCATTATATATCTTAGGGTAAAGCTGTCATTTCACATTTTCAGTAACGTCTGATTTAGTTTGCACTATACTTTGAACTACAAAGAGATTTATTACAAACTTTTAAAGTTCGAGAGGGCACTTTGCATCCGACCCTAAGTCCAAGGGGGTTATATGTTATTTACCCTAAAAACAACTTATAAGTAAAACTTATAGTAATGAAACATTTAGGAATCTCTTTTCCACAGGTTTTTTGTTTTTATGTAAAGAACTATGGAAATATAACGAAAAATGCTCTTTTACACTTCCTCTCATACCTTCCAAGTAATTATCCTTTTCCCTTTTGAAAGTTGAATCCAACCCACTCATAATTTCTATCGCTGTAGCAAAGTATTCACTTGCTCTAATTTAAGTTCAATTGAAATAAAAACCAACTCTAATAAATCACAAATAAAACATTGGTAACTTAATTACATGTTCCATGTCTCACTTATGTTCAAATCTAGTAGTGAAGCCAACAATCAGTCGAGTGAAACTGGGACGGTGAGAATTTGGCACTGGGTCTATAACAATTTATACGTTTGGATTCACTTATGATTGCGCCAAAAATTTAATTTGTAGTTAGCATGTGAGTGAGCAGGCACGACACACTATCATTGCTCAACATTATATCCCTTTACAATTTTCTATATATTTTATGATTTGCTCCTTTATTAGTGGCATTGTTCGTGGAAGGAGATACACAACCAAAAAACCTATGCACGACTATGAAGTTAGGTTTTTTTTTTTTTCCCATGGAAGTAAGTACACTACCAAAAAACTATGCATGACTATGAATTTAGTTTTTATTGATGTTGACGTACTTGCTCATGGAAATTAAATTAACAGAAGAGGAGAAAAGGTTTAACTCATTTTTGTAGTTTTTATCATTACTAGCATAGATCAATCTTGGATGGGCCGTTTGAACAACGAGTAAAGGCAGATAAAATAAAAGGGGAGAAGCTATCTACCGTTCACCGCCGAGAATTTTCAATATTACATAAAATCTTCCATTTTTTTGACGCTGGTTGCTTCTCTATGATTTGATGCCACAGTTTTTTGTGCTTAGGGAGAAAAAAATAAACTATTTTCTTTTCATCCGTAGAATATGATTGCTCATGGTATAGGATTGTAAATGGGTATCCCATTATTTGAGGGTTATTTCTTGAATTTGAATAAAGTGGAAATGCAACCTGTTCTTAGAGCAAGAAAAAAAAATTTGGAGAACATTTGGATCTAAATTTGAAACCACACATGTTCTAGCATAAGGATTCAGATAAAAGATGATTACATTCACTTATTAAAAACGTATATCATTTCTGAATAACTTGAGTTATATTAATATATGGGATCTACTTAACTTTCAATGTATATCATTGAAAGTTTAATAGGGTCCTAGTCTAGATTGCAAGCCAAAGAATATATAGCGGAATAAAAGAAAGCGAATTTACAAGCAAAAAGCAATCAACCGCACAAGAAGAAAACACGCAGATTTTTATGTGGAAACTCCAGTGTGAAAAAACAATAAGTTACAATGGACTAATCAAGCACTAATTTTGAGCAATTACAAGATATAATTACAACCTTACACAGTCAGTCCCTTGACCACATGATATAGTTCTTTTTATAATAATCCATAACACGACTCAACTCTGCATGCCCTACTCTCTATGCTTGTTCCAAACACATTGACTTCACAAGATGAACAATCTCCTATAAGGAAGTAGAAGCAACAAAACTCTAGAATTCAAAGCCTTCATCAGACTCTCTACAATGGAAGCTCTAGCGAAGAAAGATGATTTCCAAAGAGTATTTTCAAGTTAGAATAATGAGATCTGTGTTTAGGGTTGAGAGGAAATCCTCTTTTATAACCCACAATTTGTGTCTTAAGGTTAGAGTCTAAAAAAGAACACAACAGTCAACTCTAGCACAAGCAAAACAGGTTTTCATGCAACTCAATGAGTTTTTTCACAACAACCGATCGATTGGTCAAAGGTCAGATCAATCGAATTAATATACTATCTCGCCTGATTGATGCCTGATCGATTGGATGGAATTCAACACAAATTTCTGCAAACTTTTCGAGGCCATAACTTTGTCATTTTAGCTTTGATTGACGTAATATTAGGCTTTACCGATTTTTACCCGAAATGAGCTTTTCAACAGTATGTAGCTTGCTGACATTCAACGTTCAGTTTGTGAGATATTACCTTTTTAAATCACGTTATCCTAAAAAAAAAAGCACTTCGATTTATCGCTTTTTCTTCGATTTTTCCACTTCAGTGCATCCGATGACTCATACAATAGTTCATATTAAAAGATATATAAAATACAAGGCAATGGACTTAAAGTTTTATTCAATTCATGAATTAACTAATACAAAAATCCTTACAATCTCCCCCTTTGGCAATTAATGAACAAAATTTCCTATACAATCAATCTATCAAAAAATAAAATCAAAATTACATTGAGTACATTGCAATAAATTTGTGTCATCAGCTTTGCACCAATTGCCAAAAAAATTAAAAAATTTGAAACCATCTTTAATCCACCTGCCTTCAGACTCTTCCTAGATTCAATTCCTCATTCTATCCCTTTTTTGTTCATAATTGACAATCTTAATGATGTCAGCATGCAATATAACTGTCAATTAGGATCAAGCAGCAGCTCCTCATTAGTTGTGACCCCCTTTAATGATATCCTCGTCACAGCTGGGGGTGGCCAGGGGCTTTTGGATTTTGATACCCACACTTGCAGATTTTAGAGTTCACACAGTGTGTACTAATATATTAGGAAAATCATCTTTCTTAACCCAGATAGCTTAATTTAGTTTTGACCATTAGCTCAGACATTTGCTTCCTCCATTGCTTATCTTTTGATAAGGCTTTCAACTTATTGCAATGGGGTTGAATGCATCCTTTAATTCCATAATGATGACATGTAGTTGTAGTTTTTAAACTTGACACATTCTTCTTCTTTGCACTATTCCTTATATGATTAATGTCTGCAACATGTGGAGCAGTTGATACAAAAGAATTTAAAGGAAAAGTCTTACCTTTAGCTTTTGAAACAGATGCACCTTAATCATATCCGAGACCACGTTTGTCATTAGCCTGTTTTTTATTGCACAAGATGTCATCAAGCATTGCTGAATCAACATTCATCTTATCAAATAATTCCTTTGAAGTATTTAATTCTGACAGTGTCATCTTCAACTTATCATTCAAGTTAACATTATTATTCTAACAAGTGTGAAGCTTTTTCTTCAATTCTTCCATCTGTTGAGTAGGATTCTCATGATCAACAATCAGCAACTCATACTTTTAATCTACAGCAGTGAGCATGTTAACCAAATCATTATTCTGATTATTAAAGAGTTTCACCTTATCATGAGCTTTAGCCAATTCAATTTCAATAAAGAAATCTGTTCCTCTGTAATTTGCCAGCTGATTACAACCTCCAGATTCATCTTGCCCATCTTCATAGATTTTTGAAAGAAAATATAATGTTCTTCCTTTTAGTAAGGTTCTTCTTCTAATTCACTAGTTTCATCATTAGAATCAACTTTAGAGGAAACATGTGAAGATCTAGTCATGAAAGCAACATACTTGGCACTGGCCGAATTAGGAAGTGAATTTTCTGCATCTTTAGAATCATCAACTTTACCACATTTTTTCTTTTTCTTATTTGCACATTTAGGGCCCCAAATTTCTAGATTGCAAACTAAATAATATGCAGCGAAATAAAATAAAACAAACTTGTAAGTAAAAATCAATAAACCACACAAGAATAATATATGCATGGTAAAAAAATCACGAGTCATAACGGACTAATCAAGCACTAATTTCAAACAGTTATAAGATATGCTCACAACCTTATACTGTCAATCCATTGAGCACAGAATGTATTTCTTCTTAAAAGAATCCACGACACGACTCGAATTTGTGTGCCCTGCTTTTAGTGCTTGATCCAAACACCTTGATTCAACAAGATGAATAATCTCCTACAAAATAATAGAAGCAGCAAAACCCTAGAACTCAAAGCCTTCATTAAATTGTCTTCAATGGAAGCTCTAGAGAAGAAGGGTGATCTTCAAAGAGTATTCTCAAATTCGAATAATGAGAACTGTGTTTAAAGTTGAGAGAAAACACCTTTTTATAGCCTACAATTCATGCTTTAGGGTTAAAGTTCAATTAAGCTCAAAACAAGCATGGCATAAAAAGAAAAGGTTTTCGTACAATTCAGTGGGTTTCACACAACACTGGATCGATCGGTCAAAGGTCAAATTGATCGGATTAAATAACTGTCTCGCTCGATTGATGCTCAATCGAATGGATAAAATTCAGCACAAATTTCTGTAAACCCAGCCATGACTTTATCGTTTTAGCTTCGGTTGCCGCAATCTTGGGTTCTACAGATATTTGTTCGAAACGAGCTTTCCGACGGTAGGTAACTTGCCCATATCCAACGCTTACTTTCTGAGATATGATTTTTTTTAAATCATGTCATCCTAAAAAAAACACTTTAATTTGTTGTTCTTTTTTCGATTTTTTCACTTCAGTGCATTTGGTGACTCATACCATAGTCTATACTAAAAGATATATAAATGCAACTCAATGGACTTAAAGTTTTATCTAAGCCATTAATTAACCAGTATAAAAATCCTTACAACCATTTAATAGTCTCACTTGTATATTAAAAAATTATGTTTAAAACTTTTTTTATCCAATTTTACAAATGCAATCTACATTTTATTTTGGATTCCCACCAAAAATCAAAATTATTTTCTTAAGTTAATTAATATTAGATCCGAACACAACACACAAGTTCCGTCTTAGTTTTGGATTCAGATCTAAGTACCAGAAACGAGTCCGCCTGAAAGCTGACCCAGTTGTATCCTTAGAATAATGATTGCAATTGCTCCATGCAAAAGTAAAATTGCAGTGCCTCGGAAAATTTTTTTTTTTTGGCTGAAAGAGGAATCTTGGAATTTCAGTATTATGCAAATGCTTCCTTCAAATTTGTAGTTGTATATAAAAATTTATTCAATTTTGCAGCTTTGCTTCTCTTTCTCCGAACAAACAGGCATAATAATCACGTTGGCCATGTAGAAGGAGTGGAGGTATTTCTCCAAACAAACAGGCATAATAATCTCCTAGGCCATGTAGAAGGAGTGCAGGTATTTCTTTTTACAATTCACCACTAACTCACGTTGAAGTGAGAATCAACTATCAAAAGAATAATCAAATGACGAGTGGGCTCCACGTCGCTAGTTCTTCACTATCGGAAGTAACACGTCGCACGTCAATCCCTTTCTTGTTCCACGCGTGCCAAGCCTTTTCCACGTCACCACACCCTTTAAATAAGACGAGCAGTGGCATGCAATTCCCGTCCACCACAAAAAATATGCTCCCGCATGCCGTTCCCCAAATGCAAGCGACATGGACCACTAAACATTGGAACGAATCCATCTGCCAGCTCTCATTGAAAGGTCCAAGTTTCTAACCTGCTTACCCATTTCCTTACATGAGTAAATTGTGTCTACCTTACATTCATAAGTCGTGTCTATCTTACATGAGTGAGTTTTACCCTTTTTTGAATGTTCGTGCTTTTATCAAATCGTATATGGTTTTTGTGTCTACCTTAGTGTGTCTCGTTGCATGTGCGAGCTCCAATCGTTTCATATACGAGGGTTTGAAGGTCCCAGGCTCTTATTCAGGTTATCAATGAATAACAAAAAGTAAATAAATAAATAAAAACCATGAGGTTTACTCTTTTTTATTAAAAAAAAAAAGAAAAACATGAGTTTTAGTCGGGTTTTGTTTGCAGTGAGGCAGCAACTATAACTTAGGTTCACTTCAGGTCAGATTTGAAGTTTTTTTCTCCTTTTGGTAAATACTCGTGTACACATACACTGATCCAAATCCCTTTGCATCAGTAGTGTAGCTGGGGATTGATTTCAAATTGTCTCTTATTGAATGGAAGTGTTTGTCACTTGAGCTACAAGTGGATTGGCCATCATGATAATATTGTGTCTGCATTTTTTAAACCTTTTACTTTAAGGAGAAATTGTTGGAATAAGGTGTACATTAAGCACAAGTTTCCCTACCTTTAATGCATGAGTTTTCCTCTTTATTTACTCCTCTTTAATTACTTTTGTCTCACATGGGTTATTTTCCATTTCTTTTATATGGTTTATTAATGTTTTCCTCCTAGTTTATGGTGTTAAGCTTTCTAGTGGGTATCGTTATGGTCACCACACCGCGCGCCGGCTGGCTGTGCTGTAGCGTGCATGTGAGTGACCTTAGGCTTGGGTTGTGTGGGTCGGGTCGGGCTCGCTTAGTAGGAAATTCGATTCAGGATGTAATAGGTTGTCAAAAGAAAGGTTAGAAGAAAAATGAGAATCAAGGTCTAAAGCCCCGCAAAGATATATAAAAGAAAAAAGACGTTGAATGTTTTGTGTGTGGGAAAAAAAGGCCATTATCTAAAAGAATGTCGCCAAATAAAGGGAATCAAAGGCATGAACCAAGCCAATCTCATGGAGAACTTTATGATGGTTATGACACAGGTGAACCTTGTGAGTAACTATAGAGACTGATAGTTGACACTGGTGCCACCCTGCATATCTATGGTGATAGAAGTGCATTTGTTTCCTACAAGCAGGTAGGAGATAATCAAGAACTTTACATTAAAAAACTCCTTAACAGCCTTCAACAGCCAAAGTAATTTGTCAAGGGAAAGTGGTTCTACACATTTGATCCAGCAAGTCTCTAACTTTGACTGAAGTGCTACATGTGCCAGATGTATGCAAGAACTTGGTGTCGGGATTTGTGTTAAGCAAGAATAGCTTCAAGATGGTGTTTGAAGCAAATAAACTTGTAATTACCAAGAATGGAGTTTTTGTAGGAGAAAGCTATGTTACTGAAGTCCTTTTTAAGCTGAATGTAAATTTCATCGGCAATACAGCTTCAACTTCTGCTTATATTGTTGAATCTTTTGTTCTATGGCATGTTTGACTGGGACATGTGAAATTTTCTTTTATGAAGAAAATGATGAATTTAGGTTTGATTTCAAAAACTAAATTTAATGCTAACTCATGTGAGTTTTGTATTCAATCAAAATATTTTAGAAAACCTTTAAAAAGTGTTGAAAGATGTTTTAAATTATTGGGTTTGATTCATAGTGATAGTTGTGAGTTAAACGGTATTATCACAAGAGGTGGTAAAAAATATTTTATTACTTTCATTGATGATTATTCCAGATTTTATTGTGTATATTTACTTAAACATAAATCTAAGGCCCTTATGAAGTTTAACCTCTTTAGACTTGTAGTTAAGAATCAACTAGGCAAAAAGATTAAGACTTTGAGGTTTGATCGAGGAGGTGAATACTTTTCCAATGAATTCAAGAAGTGACAGCTCCCTACTCACTATAACAAAATGGTGTAGAAAAAATGAAGAACAAAATATTAGTTGAAATGGTGAATTCAATGTTAAATAGTTTTGAACCATCCAAGAACTTGTGGGGGAAGGCTCTTTTGACAATTTGTCACATCCTGAATTGAATTCCCTTTAAAAAGATTAATAAAACTCAATATGAGTTAAGAAAAGGTAGGATCCCTAACCTGAAATACCTTAAAGTGTGCGGGTGTTTAGCCCATGTTCTAGTTCCAAGTCCTAAGAGAACTAGACTTGGACACAAAACACATGAAAGTGTGTTCTTAGGATATGCCTTGTATAGTAAGGCTTATAAATTTCTTGTAGTCTTAGGTTAAAAAAAATTCAATTATTGAATCTAGGGATGTTGTTTTCTTTGAAAAGGATTTTCTTATAAAATTCATTTTTCAAAATCTAGTAGCAACAATTATGTCGTTTTACCAGCCCCCATTAGCAATTTTAAATCTTAAGATCCAGAACATTGAAGGAGTAAGAGACCTAAAAAGGAATCTACATCTAGTCATGATTTTATCAAGTATATTCTTGAAAATGACCCTATAACTTATTAGGAGGCCATGCTTACTCCCGACGCTGCATTTTGGAAACAGGCTCTTAATAATGAAGTGAGTCTATTTTGTCCAATCATTCATGAAAATTAGTTGATCTCTCTCCAGGAACCAAACCATTGGGCTGTAAATGGATATTCAAAAAGAAATTAAGAACTAATGGTTCAATTGAAAAGTTCAAAGTTAGACTGGTTGCAAAAAAGTTTTAAACAGAAGGAAGGAGTTGACTTCTTTGATATATATGCTCCAGTAACCAGAATCACTACCATCATAGTTTTAATTGCTATAGCTTCAATTCACAATATAATCATCTATCAAATGGATATGAAAATCGCTTTTCTGAATGGTGATTGGAAGAAAGAGTATATATGGAACAACCTAAAGGTTTTGTAGTCCCAAGAAAAGAAAAAAAGTTTGCAAACTAATTATATCCTTGTATGGCTAAGAGTAAGCTCCTAAGTAGTGGCACGAGAAAATCAATAAATCGGACAAATGTGTATGCTATAAAGATTTTGGTGGTACTTGCATTATTATATGCCTATATGTTGATGATATGCTCATATTTGGGACTGACCTTGATTCAATAGAGAACACTAAGAGGTTTCTTTGTTCTAAGTTTGACATGAAAGACATAGATATGGTTGATGTGATATTGGATATCAAAATACATAAACACTGAAGATATTGTGTTGTCTCAGTCTCACTATGTTAAAAAACTCCTTCAGAGGTTTAAAATGTTTAGAAGTAATGGTGTCTTCATAACTTATGATCCAAGTGTCAAACTATCTAAGAGCAAAGGAGAAACTGTATTTCAATTAGATTATTCTAGAGTAATTAAATGTATTATATATATATATATCATGAATTACACTTGACCTGACATTCCATATGTTGTAAGCAAATTGAGCAAGCACACTAGTAATCCTAGTTATGAGCATTGGACGGCTATGATCCGGGTATTCAAATACCTGATGAGAACCACTGATAAAGGTTTGCACTATGAGAGATATCCCATTGTACTTGAAAGGGATAGTGATGCTAACTGGATATCCAATTCTGAGGAATCGAAGTCCACGAGTGGTTATGTATTTACTTTTGGCAATGTAGCCATCTGTTGGAAGTCAAAGACGCAATCATGCATTTCTTGATCCACAATGAATGCGGAGCTTATTGGTATGGATTTAGCTGGCACAGAGGCCGAATGGATGAAGACTCTGTTGACAGATATTCCTTTTATGGAATAAAGCTACTCCAGCCAAATGCTACATGAAGACTCAAAATCAGCAATTAACAAGGTGAACAACAAAGTATATAATGGGAAGTATATACATATACGTCTAAGGCATAATCTCTTAAGACAATTACTCAAGGAAGGAGTAATTACGTTGTATTTTGTGAGATCGTTAGAAAACGTAGCAGATCCACTAATGAAAGGAATCGCTAGAGATTAAGTGCTTTCTACATCGAGAGGAATGTGACTTAAGCCTTTTAAGGAAAAGTCACTAATAACGGATACCCAGCCCATTTGATTGGAGATCCCATGCAACGGGTTCCATGGGAAAAATGAAGTTATCATTGGGTGACACTAGAGGAACATTCAAAGCCCCCAAATATGTTCATACCCCTTCCTATTTTGTGAAGTGTTCATAACCTCTATGAACAGTTGGTAAAAACTCTATGTCTTTTATAAGCGGGGTGTTGTACAAGAACATCTTTGATAGAGTGTAACTATATGAGTATAGAAGTTAGGTTACTTCCTATGAGAGGTTAGGCTCGTCTCTAGAGCGCTCATGAATACTGGGATAGCGCAAAGACTTTAATGTGCATGGTTCAGTTAGGAATCTTTTAAACCCCGGGGCCGTGTGTGTACTATATACGATTTACTTGATAAACTCTTGGTTCAAGATTATATTTCACCATAGACTTTTTGTATTTCAAACATTACTGTACTAAGTTAAGATTTAAGACTCGTTCACCTTCATTTATGCGTTGTCTCATCTGCATGATTTGCAGCAACATCTTTTTATTCCTTTATTTTATTATCATGCTTTAATTTGTGGGGAGTTGTTGGAATTGGGTGTGTATTAAGCACAAGTTTGCCCACATTTAATGCATGCGTTTCATCTCATTTACTCATTAATTACCTTTATCTCACATCGATTATTTCTACTTCTTTTATGTGGTTTATTAATGTTGGCTTATGGTGTTAAGCTTTCTAATGGGTATCATGGTAGTTGGCACACACAAGCACACTGGTCAGCCATGGCGTGGCATAGCATGCATGAGAACAGATGGGCATGGGCGTTATACTGACCATTGTGCAAGAGTTATGTCTCATAGTAAATGCGAAAGGCATAACTCTTTTGCGGTAGTCTCCATGGAAACCACTATATAAAGGGTTCTGGAGAGAGCCTTTCTACATACCTCATATCTGAAATCTCTGTGAGAGAACTCTCCGTGAAAAAGGCTTTCTTCCCTACTTCTTCTTTTACGAGAGTGACATTTGTTTGTTAGATTTCTTCTTGCATTTTACGCTAAGGAAGATCTGCAACAGTGCTTCTATAATTTCATCTTCTTCTTTCTCTTTCAATTTGTTCGATGTTGTTGTGAATCTGCAAAAGTGGTCTCTTTGGGATTTGAGTACTCTTTAGTCAATTGAATGCACGATTGCTGGAGATTCGAATTGGAGAAGTCGTCTTATCTTAGTGTAGACGTTCATGAGTCCTTCTGCATATGTGTGGGGCAAAATCTGCCTAAAGAGAGTGTCTCCATCATATACTTCGTTGATACTTGTGAAAGGTTTTCTAAACTGGATATCACGTTGGCATTCATGTCCCATTCGATAGGATGATTCCAGCACACAATAGCCTACTATTATCATATAAAATATATGGATGAGTAAACAATGTTTGTAAGGTGAATTTTTTCTAGTAAAACTAAGGGGTAGTTTACTTTCTATGCAAGTGATATGAAAATGAGTTTTGAATATGTATCATTTGAAAAAATGTTAGACATACAAGTGTTATACAACAAAATACACTGCAATGTTTGTCAAAATCATCATCTTCATATGAGTAAAAGAGTATATCCAATAATTTTAGATTTGTTTATATTTTTTGAACTTCTTCATAAATAATCTTTCAAAATCAATGAAGAATCAAGATATGGAACTTCACATATTAACATATTCCATTAATACAAGAATATTGAACAATTAGGATCATGAACTAGGAAGCCATAGAAGTCCAAAAAATTAGATCTATTAGTGGGGACCTTTTCACAAGTTTCTCAAAACCTATGAAGTTTTAAGATAATCACCTTCAAGATTTTGAGGTTTATTAACAAATTGAATGGTTTGCATTACAAATGTGGGCTTGAAAGAATTAAAAAGAAAGGGTCTTTGGTTGGCCCTACGAGTAAAAATTGAAAGTATAACTCACACAAGAGAGGAGGGGGGGGGGGGGGGGGGGGGGGGGGGTGGGAATCACCATCACACCTCTATAGGTGGGAAATTTTGGTGTGTAAATGGCCATATTACAGACCACATTTTCTCACCTGATTTATCAACCACATGGGTAAATCTATGCAAACAAACGTGATGATACACAATTGTAACACATAACATATGAATCATTTGCATATGTAAACAAGACTAAATAAGAAGCCCTCCATGCAATTCAGTTTTTCCTCTTGTGTGACACATAGTTTTTGTTGCATAATAATAGATATATATGTAAAGAAATTTAAAAACACTTCATTGAAATAATAAACCACTGTAAACTTTATTCAATCCAACTCTCTAACTTATCCAAGAGAGGAGAATAACATAAATAGGTGACTTAAGATTCAAATCTTAATTCTTATCCCTAAAATACCTAACACCTAATCTTTATCTCTAAGAAACCATCCGGTTGTCTCTAACATTTCCCCATAATAACAATATGAAATGATTTTCCTTAATTGATAGGTTTTTGATTTCCTATGAAATAGGTAGTATTTCTCTCCCACAGAAGCAAAGATCCACGAAAGAGTGAAATCCTCAGACTACACAAAACAAACCCTGAGTTTTTTACAGAGTAGGAACAAACTTGTTGTTGCTCGAAGAAACTTCTACAGAATTTCCAACAAAATTATGCTTTCTTTAGAGTTTTAAGGTACAAAAAGCATGGATATGTGACTATTATGTTGATTTGGTGGCTTTTTTCACATGAAATTGTGTGTTCTGCCACTCCTCCACGCATTTCTGCACCCCAAAAATAATTATGGTTTTCATGGATGCCTAGGAGAAAAGCCAAGAGTTCATTGAATACTCCATCCCATAGCTAAGAGTCATTCAAATAAATGAGCAATAATTATAGGGACTTGATCTAATTCAAGGTTGCTAACAACCTAATTAGACTTGATTGATCTTATCAAGAGTTTATCCTTTTTGCTTTCTATTCTCAAAAATCTGAGTATAGTTATCTAGCAATCTCTATCTAAGTTAAATTAGAGTCGGGTGGGAATCAAACCATCAACTCATGGAATGGCATAACCATTTTCTACCAAGTGTGCTACTGTAGTTTTAAATAATAAAATTTACTTAAAATATATATAAGTAAGATAGATGGAGTGTTCGTTAAAATCATATTTCACAGTATTCTTTTGCATTTTTCTGATGGTGAGTTTATGGTTATTTGAGATAAAGTGGTAAAACTAATAAAAAAAACCTTGGAAAGACAAGAAAAAAAAAAGTAAAGAATTTTAAAAGTGACCCCAATGATGCTATAGGTAATGCATTTACTACCTATAATTTGATCACATGATATAGGTATTGTTGGAATAATACTGTAAATAGAGAGAATTAAATGCAACGGGTTACCTCGACTCGCTTAATCCAAATACCAAAAAATACCAGAATAATTTCTGCTTGAGGGATGAGTCATGGAGTAGGTCGCTCTCTTTAAGACGTTTCATGGCTCTGCCCTGTCTGTGAAAGTAGTGTAGTAGCCATGCCGCCCTCATGCTAAAATAGTCCAAAATACAGCCTCTGTCTCGGACTTCCTTGCATAGAGGAAGATTGGAAAACACCAACATCATTCAACCTTCTTGTTCGGAAATTAGAACTCAAAAGAGAATGTTCAAAGTAAATTATTGTAATTATAGGATTACTCACTAAGAATATCCAAATAAAATTATAGTTGAGAAGAGAATAATGTATATAAAGTAAGAGAAGTGATTGCTTGGAATGGTTTTTGGAGTTAGATCCTTAGTCTTTGAATAGCTAGTGAAGGTCTAGAAGGATTTCATATTTTTTCGATTGGGGATAGAGAGTCTTTATATACTATTGAATAATAAAAAGGTTTTTCACAAAGTTTCAATGTGGGATAGACAAACTAAGTATTTGTTTTTGAAATACACACTAGACTCAACAATCCCCCACTTGTATTTTAGAAACATGTTCATTGAGATATGCATTGAGACCACCAAGATCATCGAAATCATCATTGGGCAAGAAGGTATAAAGAAGAGCTCAAGTAAAGGTGTCTTTCAACTTGAACCTTTACATAGTGAAGAAGCTTCAGATATAAACTAGAGTGACTTTGCGTCTCAAGAGCTTGATTGCAAACTACACACAACTTTACTCAATGTAATGTTCAAAACTAGCACGATACAACCATATGCTTATATCCTAGTATAATGAATGTCCTAGAGGATTTGCCCAAAATCCTCACAGGAGGCAACCTCACCTCCTCATTCATATAAGTGAGTCTATCAAGAGTACTCCTATAGTGTAGGTACTCTACTCCAAATAGAGCTATAGAACTCATTAAGAGTTATAAAATAACTCAACCTTTACCGCTTCAGGATGTCATACTTCATAGGGATGAATAGGGAGTAAAACTGCTTATAGAAATATAGTATGATTCACCAAATATCACTTTGTGACTCATTTATTTTCCCTTTGAACCTAAGTCTTGAGATCTCCACTCATTAGGTTTTGTATTGATGACATGTGCCTCTAACCAATGGGCTTTAGTCCCATCCCTTTTGAGGTGCTCAACACCTTTTCCCATGCTAACCCTTTGTCAAAGGATCAGCTAGGTTCTCATCATTCTAAATATAATCCACTTTAATAGCACCAGTAGTGAGATACTCTCTAATTGTGCTGTGCTTACGACGTATTTGTCATCTCTTGCCGTTATAATAACGGTTATGAACTAATGCGATAGCCGCGGTACTATCACTATGGATTAATATGGTTGGTATCGGTCTCTCCCATAAAGGAATATCTAACAGTAGGCCCCTTAGCCAACCTGCCTCCTTATAAGCAGCAGCTAGTGTTATCAACTCAAACTCCATCTTGGATTATGCCAATATCATCTGTTTCTTGGATTTCTAAGAAACTGCGCCACTAGCTATACGGAACACACCAACAGCCTAGGAGTCATCTGAAAGGGGTATTCCAATCGGCATCGCTATAACATTCAAGGATAGTGGGAAACCACTGATAGTGTAATCCTAGGTTTATGGTTCATTTTAGATAACGCATGACCCTCTCAAAATCATACCAATGTTCCATACTAGTAGAATACTAGGTCTACTAGTAAACCTACGTAGTACTCCTATAGCATAAGCTATATCAGGCCTAGTGCAATTAGCAGCATACTGAAGGTTACCTATGATGCTTGCATACTCAGACTGTCTAACATTATCTCCAATGTTCTTGAACAAATTTACATTAGGGTCGAAAGGAGTACAAACGAGTTTACAATTAAAATAATTATATTTCTCTAAGATCTTTTCAATTTAATATGATTGATCTAGAGAAATTTCATTTACAGATCTAGTAATTTTAATTCTCAAGATTACACTAGCTTTGCCTAAGTCTTTCATATCAAAATTTTGACTTAGTAGATAGTTGGTTCCATTTACGATAGTGAAATTAGAACCAAATATCAATAAATCATCTACATATAAATAGATAATAGGGCACACATTTTTCAACTTTATAGTAAATGCATTTGTCACTATCATTGATTGTGAAACCATTTGTTATGACTAGGTTATCAGATTTATTATGCCATTGCTTAGGTGATTGTTTAAGACTATCTAGAGATTTATCTAAGACCATCTAGAGATTGATCTAACCTACACACCTTGTGTTCTTCACCATCGACTACAAACCCCTCGGGTTTATCCATATAAATCCCTTCCTCTAGATCACCAGTAAAGGAAGTGGTCTTGACATTCATTTGATGCGCTACTAGATTATGGACAGTAGCTACGGCAATTAGCACTTGAATGGAGGTGATCCTAGTCACAAGAGAATATGTGTCAAAGAAATCTATGTTCTCTTTCTGTCTAAACCCTTTAGCCACAAGCCTAGCCTTATATTTTTCTACTGAACCATCGCCTTTAGTTTCCCTTTTAGCACCCATTTACAACCAATGGTTTCACAACCATGTGGGAGGACAACTAGGTGCCAAGTTCTACTAGACTCCAGTGAGTCCATCTCATTATTGATAACCTCTTACCAAAGATTAGCATCTATAGAGGACAAGGCTTCTTTAAGGGTAGAGGGATCCTCTTCTAAGGAGAAAGAAAATAGGACCAAAGTCCTTGAAGGTATGAGCTCTCTTGCTCCTCTAGGTTCTACATCACTATCTGTAATTTCTAAATTTCTAAGTTCTTCTACTCTAGGTATAGTTACTCTACATGGTTCAGCACCCTCACTATTCTTAGATTTAAAAGGTTCATTTGATTTACATTAGCGGGTATTTCCAAAATCTTTCTAGCTATGGGGTAAGTTATCAATCAAGATGGTCACTTGAAATTGTTCATCAATTGGCATACCCTCAGATATAATTTAATGGGCTATTTTCTATAACTCATGAGATTGGCTTATCATAGACTTTTTATCAACCATTTGAAACTTTAGGTAATGACTAACAACATACTTTTTGGTCCCAGCCTCTTTAGTATCATATTTTTTCTAAAGTACATCCCAAATGTCCTTAGCTATTTCAAGGGAAGCATAATGATCATACAAATCATTAGCAAGATCATTCAAGATGTAGTTCTTACATAGAAAATCATTTTTAGTCCAACTAGCAATTTCCTTAGTGTTCTTAGCAATGGGTGGGTCAACGACAGTAGGTTTAGTAGAAGCACACATAGTAGCAAGCTTTTGTGTTATGAGGTTAAAGAACATCTTCTGTTTCCATCGTTTGAAGTGCAACCCCTCAAACTTGAAGGGTATGTTAATTCGGTGAGAACAAAGGATTTTAATTCCATTTCCATGGTAGATCGTAATGTATAAAAAATGTTGGAATAATACTGTAAATAGAGAGAATTAAATGGAACGGTTTACCTCAGCTCACTTAATCCCAATACCATAAAATACTAGAATAATAGCTACTTGAGGGATGAGTTGCAGACTAGGTCACTCTCTTTAAGACATCTTGCGAATCTACTTTCTTTGTGCAAACAGTGTAGTAGCCATGCCATCCCTAGAATAAAACAATTCAGAATACAACCTCTGTCTTGGACTTCCTTGCATGGAGGAAGACCGGAAAACATCTACACCGTTCAAACTTTTTGCTCGAAAATCATAACTCAAAAGGGGACATTCTCAAAATAAATTAATGTAACTAAGGGAGTACTCGCTAAGAATATCCCAAATAAATTTATAGGGTAAGAGAGAATAATGAATATATAAGCAAGAGAAATGATTGCTTGGAATGGTTTTTGGAGTTAGATCCTTGGCCTTTATATAGCTAGTGAAATACTAGAAGGCTTTCATATTTTTTCGATGTGGGATAAAGTCTTTATATACTAGTGAATAACAAAAAGGTTTTTCACAAAGTTTCAATATGGTATAGACAAACTAAGTATTTGGTTTTAAAATACACACTAGACTCAAGAGGTATACCCTAATGTTCATACAAATTAAGCTAGATCTAATTCTTCTAAGAAATTTCACATTTCTAGATTGTCTTTATAAGCAATAGATGGATTATCTTAATCTTAATAATCATGATAATTAGTTATAATATTATTATCATTTTATTAATTTTTATCATATTATATCATTTCAATTTCAATTGATTTATGCATAAAATAAAATATTCTAATCTTTCATAAGTTTTTAAAAGTTTGTAGACTCTTTATAATCATCATCATCATCATCATCATCATTAAAGCCTTATCCCAACCGTGTTGGGGTCGGCTACATGAATTCTATTTCTCTATTCTGTTCTATTTTGAGCTAAATCTTTCGATAAGTGTAACTTCTTCAAATCTGAATTAATGACTTCCATCCATGTTTTCTTCGGCCTACCCCTACCTCTTGATGGACCCTCCACCTGTATATCCAAACTTTTTCTCACCGGTGCCATTACTGGCCTACGCTCAATATGCCCAAACCATCTTAAACGAGTTTTTCTAATCTTATCTCCTATTGGTGCTACCCTTAAATGTTCTCGAAAGCGCTCATTTCTAATTTTGTCTTTCCTAATTTTACCACACATCCACCTAAGCATTCTCATTTCCGCTACATCCATCTTATGAATATGTGTCTTGTTAATTGGCCAACATTCTGCTCCATATGTCATAGCTGGTCTAACCACTGTCCTGTAAAATTTTCCCTTCAATTTTGTTGGCATTTGCCTATCACAAAATACTCCCGAAGCTAGTCTCCACTTCATCCATCCGGCTCTTATCCTATGCTCCACATCTTCGTCAATCTCCCCATCCTTACTAATCATCGAGCCTAGGTATCGAAAAGAATCTTTATGTGGTATCTCATGGGTTTCAATTTTGACAGTGGTTTCAACATTTTGTATATGTCCACTGAAATTGCAATCCATATATTCTGTCTTCGTACGACTTATTTTAAAGCCTTTAGATTCTAATGCCCTCCGCCATCTCTCATGCTTTACATTTACACCCTCTCTTGATTCATCCACCAATACTATATCATCTGCAAACAACATACACCATGGTACTTCTTCTTGAATATGCACAGTTGACTCATCCATAATTAATGCAAAGAGATAAGGGCTTAAGGATGATCCCTGATGTAAGCCTATAGTCACGGGAAATCCGCCCGTTTTTCCACATGTGGTTTTCACATTTGTTATTGCACCTTCGTACATATCCTTTAAAATTTCAATGTAACCTCTTGGGACATTCCTTTTCTTTAAGACTCACCAAATTAAATTCCTCGGTACCCTATCATAGGCTTTTTCCAAATCGATAAAGACCATATGCAGATTTTTCCTCTTTGCTCGGTATTTTTCCATTAATTGCCTAAGTGAAAAGATAGCTTCCATAGTTGATCTCCCTGGCATAAAACCAAATTGATTTTCTGAAATCTTAGTCTTTTTTCTCAGTCTTTGCTCTATTATTCTCTCCCATAACTTCATAGTGTGACTCATAAGTTTAATCCCTCGATAGTTGGTACAATTTTGTATACCTCCTTTATTCTTATATATAGGTACTACAATGCTTCTTCTCCATTCATCCAGCATTTTCTTTGTCACAAGTATCTTATTGAATAGTCTACATAACCAACTTACTCCAACCTCTCCTAAGCATTTCCATACCTCCATCAGAATACCATCTGGGCCTGTTGCCTTTCCTGTCTTCATTTGCTTCAATGCTTCCTTCACTTCCACCCCTCTAATTCTATGGAGAAAAGTATACTCTTGTAATGAAGTATCCTCCTCCACTCTTATATCGCCCAAATATTCTTTATTTAAAAATTTACTAAAATATTCTTTCCACCTTTCTATAATATCGTTGTCCTTCACCAAAATATTTTCCTCATTGTCCTTGATACATTTGACATGATCTAAGTCCCTACTTTTCTTTTCTCTTATTTTTGCAAGCTTAAAAATATCCTTTTCTTTTTCTCTTGTTCCAACCTATTATAGAGGTCATCGTATGCTTTGAACTTTGCACTACTTACTACTTTCTTAGCTTCTTTCTTTGCCTTCTTTTACAACTCAAAATTTTCTATACTCTTAGTCCCCTGCCAAACTTTGTAGTAATGTTTTTTTTGTCGAATAACTTCCTGAACCTCCATACTCCACCACCATGTTTCTTTATTAATATGTCTCTTCCCTTTTGATTCTCCAAGTACCTCCTTTGCAACATTCCTAATGCAATTAGCCATTTGATTCCACATTACTGTAGTTTCTCCTTCAATATTCCATTCTCCTTTCTCAATCATTTTGTCCTTAAATATATTTGCTCTTTCCCCCTTTAAATCTCTCCACCTTGTTTTAGGGTCCATTTTGTTTACTACTGCTCTCTTTTTACTTCTAATGCAAATATCTAAAACTCCAAGCCTATGTTGCGTAGTCAAACTCTCTCTTGGGATAATCTTACAATCTTTACAAGCCAATCGATCCTGTTTTCTAACTAGAAAAAAGTCTAACTGACTCCTATTACTCCCACTTTTATATGTAATTAAATGCTCATCTCTCTTTTTAAAGTAAATATTTGCTACTATAAGATCAAATGCCACTGCAAAGTCCAATATAGTGTTTCCGAATTCATTTTTTTCTCCAAATCCATGCCCTCCATGCACTCTCTCATATCCTCTATTATCTCTTCCTATATGCCCGTTTAAATCCCCTCCAAGGAAAATTTTATCGCTATTTGGGATTTCTCGCATTAAATCATCCATTTCCTCCCAAAATTGTCTTTTCACACTTTCTTCTAGTCCTACTTGGGGAGCATATGCACTAATGATATGAATTATGTCTTCCTCTAGTACTAGTTTAATTGCTATAATTCTATCACCAAACCTCTTTACCCCCACAATTTTCTCTTTCAAATCCTTATCTATAATTATACCCACTCCATTTCTTGTATTACTCTTTCCTGTATAGAAAAGTTTATACCCATCCATGAGCTCCTTAGCTTTATTCCCTTTCCACCTTGTCTCCTGTATACAAGCCACACTAATTCTTCTTCTTTTCATTACCTCAACCAACTCCATGCTCTTGCCTGTCAAGGTTCCTATATTCTAAGTAACAAGTCAAAATTTCCTATTCCTCCTCTTCTTCTCATGGACTAACTTCTTTAACCGCACTAGCCAAAGTCATGCGGTAGCCATCGCACACCTTTCACTGTAGCTGGGCGATGCTGCAATGCATCGCTTGAAGCGGGGGATGCCCTAGCCTTATCGTGAAATATCATGAAATATCGCTTAAAGTAGGGAACGCCCTAGCCTTATCCTAATATTTAAACAAGAATGAAAATTAACCCAATCACAAGTAAGACTAAAATTATGAACATAACAAAATCAAAGACAAGAGAAAAAATTGAAAAGAAACAAACTTTACTAGCATGAAATTGTTTTACAAAAGATTGAAAATAAAAAGCAAACAATTACGTACTAGGATGGATGAGAATTCCTCATTCTAGTTGACACTTCAAGGTTGGTGGTGTGGCTTTAGGGCTAATCCTCCTTGATGACTTAAGATGGAGAGATAAGAGAGGGAGAGAAGAAATCTAGAGGTGGGAGGTGGGTAATTCTTCCATGAAGAATATGGGAGAGGGGTGCCCTATTTACACTTTTTCAAATCCTACTCTTTTTCAAACTCTAAAATCCTAAAAATAAAAAAAATGAAAGAAAAAAGGCTCCAAACAATGCTTTGGATGTGCAATATCTTTTGGGATTTTTTTTCTTCTTATTTTTCTTTTCTTTCCTTCCTTGCTTTGTCTAAAAGTCTCTCTTGGATGCTTCTTTCCTTTTTTATATATGCCACCTTGCATTGAGATCTTTTGAGAGATGATTTAGGAACAAGAATCCTCTTTTGGAATCAAACTTGGCCCACATGAGGTGTAGAACTTTCTTTTTTATCTCTTTGCACTGCCAACTTTCTTTTTTTTTTGGAAAGTTCTCCTTATTGGCTCCAAACTTGAAGAGATCTTCTAAATAATTCTCCCTTGATGTTTTTCCTTTATTTTTTCAACCAAAATTTGATCCAAAGCCTGTGTTGGATGTGAAATAGCTTTCTTCGATATTTATTTTTATTTTTTTTCAATTAAATCTTCTCCTTCTCCAAAAAGATCTCATATGTGGCTTTCCTTATCCATCTTTGATGATATATATTCTTCAAATTCTCGTCAAAATCCCTTGAAAATGTGCAACAAATAAATAGACCCCATCTTTGAATGTTTTATAAGTGTACCCCACACATGTGCATGTGTGTGTGGGACCTTGAAGCTGACTTTTTGCAATTTTCTTCCAATTTCTTTTTCTCTTCAATTTTTCTCTTCTTTCTCTTGAAAATCAATTCTTTGCCTCAATTCTTTATAAATGGGACCCATACCATCAACTTCCTACAAAACAAATGTGAATACATGTGAAAAGACAATTTTACCCTTAACATCACATATGCATGACTGTGGGCCCATCTCTCATGAAATGATAATGAAAATGCACACCATTTTTCATGATTATATGTGAATGAACTAATAATGATTAAAATTGAATTTAATTCATGAGAAAAATTATTTTCACAAAACTTTCGAAAAATAGACTTTCCAACAATAGCAGGTTTCATGAATGTATGCAAAAAGTGTGATTTTTAAACAAATTATGCAAAAAAATATAAAAACGAATTTAAAATGCATGAACCCATAATATCATACTAAATGAGGCTTTTTCAAGTTAATAAGTCCTTAAAATAGTTCAAAATGTGTAAGAAAAAAATGCATTTTTAAGAACTTATCACACCCCCCAACTGGCGTTTTGTTAGTCCTTAGCAAAAAATGCAATAAAATGTGAGGAATTCATCATAACCTAATCTAACCTAAAACTGATGCAATACAATAAAAATAAACATGAATGTAACGCCACTTTCACTGGCACTCTCGATTGCATTTAGTTTATGCAGTAAGCCCTTAAACCCCTAGGTTCCCCCTAGTGGACGAGTTGTGCCTCGTGAGGGTTTACATTTAATACACCTAGAAAATTCTCTTTTTTTAATAAGAAAAGCAAAATAAACAAAAGTAAAGGAGAAAAGAAATTTTCGAAAAGAAAATTCACTCATATCGGATATTGTCAAAATCTGGAATAATTACACTTTCAAACTTTTCAAAATCCAGTCCACAATTCTATTTTTAGAAACTTTCTCAAATTCATAACCAACTTGCATGCACTGTGGGAAATTGTATACATCAAAAACATATTTTGAATATTCTACAATAATGCTGCAAAAATAGAATTTTTCTTTCAAATAGTCTGATCCCCCAAAATTTAGCAAAAAGAAATTTCCTCTCAAAGTTACTAAGATAGCTGCCAGTTTACTATTTACTTTGGTTGGCCTCTTTTCTCTTAACTATCTTTTTCCGACGCAAGAGTTCCCAAGTTCATACAATATAAGAAAAGTTAGAATCCAGAGAGCAAATCTAGTCCTTTTCCATCCCCGCACATACTTCCTTGCAAACTCTTACGAACACTCTTCACTCTCTTACTTTTTTCAACGTAGAATTTTCCAAGTTCATATGATATAATAAAAGTTAGGATCTAAGGAGCAAACTTAGTCCTTATGCTTTTCCACACATATTCCTTGAAAATTTCGACGGACACTCGTTGGGCCATAATTCATCTTCATTTTCCTTTTTTTTTTCTTGTGACTGTGTAATGTTTAGGTCCTTTAAGCTTTCTATTTAACCCATGTAGCGAGCGTTAGGCCAATGACTCCCAAACCAAATGGCTTTAGGGCACTAGATATGGAAATATCTCTCTGAGCTTACCAGCTCGAGTTAAAAAGGCAACGAACCCAAACTAGTCATAAATTGCTCATTATATGCTCTTTTTTTTTTTGCACTCTCTTTTTGTTTTTGAACCAAAGTAAACACTAGGTGGCAATTCTCATTTCACTCGAATTAATTTATTTTGGTTCTAATATATACAATTTACCAAAAATGAATCAAGAAACAAAAATATTCTACAAACTGAATTTTAAGTTCACATTGTATTCTCCAGAAAAATTCCAAAAACAGCATTAAGGCTTCTTATCCAAAATTTCAAAAAATAAATACATGTGTGTATGTGAAAAGCAAGTTTTGGTAATCTTCTAATAAGTTTGCTCCTTTAGAAAATGCGAACTTCCTTTTTACTTGCTTCCAAAAGTATCAAAATTCTAGATTTCTATATATCTTCAAATCGCTTCAATTCTTTTAAAAATTTTCTTTTCTCAAATGAAAAAAAAAAATGAGAAACGAATGATAGATAAATGCAAAAGTAAATGAAAATGTAAAATAAATGCTGGCAAAAATTCCTAAAAACAAAAGTTTGAAGATGCAAGAATTTTCCTAAAAATGAAAAAATTAAAAAAAATTTACTTGAAAATGCCTAAATGCCTATGAAGTGTTTAAAATTGGGCAAGCGTGCTTGTTCTTAGTACCAAAACTTGTTTTCCATATACATACATGTATACATTTTTTTCAACATATTGGATAGGAAGTTGTAATGCAGTTTTTGGAATTTTTTAGAAGAATACGATATGAACTTAAGATTTAGTTTGTAAAATATTTTTCTTTCCTAATTCATTTTTGGTGAATTGTATATACTAGAACCAAGATGAATTTATTCCAGCGAAATGAGAAATGCCACCTACTGTTTACTTTCGATTTGAAAAGAAAAAGTGAAAATAAATAAATAAATGAAAAGTTTGTAACTAGTTTGGGTTCATAGCCTTTCTAACTCGAACTAGCAAGCGCGGAGGGATATGTCTATATCTAGTGCCCTAAAGCTATCTAGTTTAGGACATTGGTTAATTAGAAAACTTAAAGGACCTAAACATTGCACAGTCACAAAAATGATTTGCTAGAAAAAAGAAGAATGATGATGAATTATGGCTAAACGAGTGTCTGTAGAAATTTTCAAGGGATATGTCCGGAAATGGATGAAGACTAAGTTTGCTCCTTAGATCCCAACTTTTGTTATATCATATAAACTTGAAAATTTCTACTTTGGAAAAAGTGAGTGAAGAGTGTCCGTAAGAGTTTGCAAGAGAGTATGTGTGGAGAAGAACAAGGACTAGATTTGCTCCCTGGATCTTAACTTTTCTTATATCATATGAACTCGGGAACCCTTGCGTAGGAAAAAGACAGTGAGGGAAAAGAGGCCCATTGAAGTGAACAATAATGGGGCAACCATCTTGTAACTTTGAGAGGAAATTTCTTTTTCCTCAATTTCAGGGGATCAGACTATTTGAAAGAAAATTTTCATTTTTGCAGCATTATCGTGGAATATTTGAAACAAGTTTTTGATATATATATTGTTCACCATGCACTCAAGTTGGTTTGAATTTGAGAAAGTTTTCTAAAATAGAACTATAGACCAAACTTTGAAAAGTCTGAAAGTTTGATTATTTTAGATTTCGAAAATATCCAATATAAGTAAATTTTCTTTTGGAAAATTTTTTTTTATCCTTTACTTTTGTTTACTTTTCTTTTTAAAAAAAAAGAAAGAAAAGAATTTTGTGGATATATTCACTGCAAACCTTCACGAGGCATAACTCGTCTACTAGAGGGAACCTAGGGGTTTAAGGGCTTGCTACATACACTAAATACAGTCGAGAGTGCTAGCGAAAGTGGCATTGTAATCATGTTTACTTTTATTGCATTGCATTAGTTTTAGGTTAGATTAAGTCATAATGAATTCCTCATTTTTATTCGTAGTTTTTGCTAGACTCTAGCAAAATACTAGCTGGGGGGTGTGATAAGTCCTTAAAAATATATATTTTTATATACATTTTGGACCATTTTAAAGACTTATTAACTCAAAAGAGTCTCATTTATTGTGAAATCATGGTTTTGTGCATTTAAATATCATTGAAGTGCATTCAAGAATAATTTGCTAACAAATAATCAGTTTTTGCCTAAATTCATGAAACCTGCCATTTTGAGGATTCTAGAAAGTTTTTGAAAAAAATGGTTATCATGGAATGATATGATCTTTCATTATCATTAATTAATCTAAGTCAAATCATATCCAATGATGTGCTTACATGCTATCATTTCAAAGAGATAGACCAACATTCATGGATTGTTGACTCATGGTTTTTTTAAATGAAATGTCACGGTTTGTTTATAGGTTATTAAAGAAAGGAGTCCCCCTCTCCAATTATTGCAAGAATTCAAAACTAATGTAAGAAAAGAAAGCCAAGGTGGAGAGAATTCAAGGAAAGAAAAGTCAAAGAAGGAGAATTCAAAAATGAAAAGTCAATCTCATTTTCTTTGAATAACATACATTAAAATAGTCATAACTCTCAAACCAAGTATCAAATTTGGACAACCTACCTACCGTTGGAAAGATTTTTTTGAGTAGATATCTGTAGAATCTAAGATTACACCAATCAAAGTTAAAACGACACAGGTATAGCCTCAAGAAGTTTAACATGGAATTGCAAAGAGTTTGAAAATTTTCTCCATGTTACACACCTTTAGGTAGGGCCCATTCAAAGCAAAGTAAAGTACAATGAAGACCAAAGACGGGGTTTGCTATGTACACAAAAAAATTCATCTTTGGTGGGGCCAAATTGTGAAGATTTGACAAAGTTATTTTTAGAAAGCTTGTGTAGAGAATTTTTAAGCAAAGAAACAATCAAGAATCTTTCACATATCTTTCCAAACATTGGAAAACTTGTTGGCCAAGAAGAGGATTTACCAATTAAAGGAGATCTTTGCTACAAAATAGGATTTATAGAGAGAAACAAGGGGCTGCCAACTCCTATAAATTAAAAGCATTAGCCTCCCATACTCTTCATGGGAAGATAGACCACTTCTCTCTAAAACTATTGCTACACTTCATCTTCTTCAACTCCCTCTCCCTCCATTAAAGTCTTCAAGGAGATTTGGCCCAGAAATCATACTACACCTTTAGGTTTTTTCATCTAGAAGAGGCTTCTTATCCTGGTATAAGTAGCATCTTTTATTTCAATTTATGTATCTTTTGTAAGAGACTACTTCATTAGTAAAGTTATACTTTCTTGTAAATCTTTCTTTTGCATAGTGTGTCTCTATACTTTGATTATAATGATCATGGATATGCTTGGATTGATGACCCAAGTCTTTGGGATTGTGTTCTAGTTGATGGATGAACTTTGTAAATGATTAGATCATGAGATAACAAATCTACTACTTGAACCACTTGAACTACTTTTACTACATTTAAATTCTTGTTTACTAAATTTACATTCAAGTTTTCTACATTTAAATTCTTGCAAAATCACCACATTTAAATTCCTTGTTTTCATGCTTTTCTTTTTATTGTGTTCAGATCTTGCATAACTTATGAATGGAATTAGGTTTAGAATCATACATAATCATTGCAAGAGATTTATGATGAATTTTAATTTTTAAAAATTTAATTCTCAAATCTGAAATTTATGAGTTTTAAATAAAATAAAAAGTTAAAATTCGGATTAAAAAAGAAAAAGCACAAAAATACAGCATACAGTAGTGCTTTTAGTCCGAATCATGATAATTTAAAACTCTACTCAATGAAACTATTTTTCCTGAAATTTGGAGAAATTGTTGATTAATGAAATAAAATTAAACCATAAAAATTTTAGAGGAAAAAAGATTTTGGGAAGTTAGATTTTCAGTGGCTTAAACACATGCTAGTAAAATAGTCTACATACAAATTTTTGCAGCAGGGCAGGTTTTTGTTCGAAAATTTGGAATTGATTAACCTATCAAATCATTGAAATTTTATGTGAAAATTGGTAGAATTAAACTTTAATAGGTTTAATTTCAACCCTCTTAGTTTCAAGTGAAAATAAATTCGGGAAGTTAAAAAACAAAGGGCTAGAATACAAAGTGGACAAACAACCCGTGTGTAGAAATTCTGCAGTTTCAGATTGTATTGGTCATCTTCATTCATACATATTTTCTTTGTTTTGAATTCTTTTTCGATTTCTTTTGCTTTGTTTGGAACATGCATCATTAAGGTTTAGATTCCATCTATTAAGCTTAGGTTTAGATCATTTTAGGTCAGTTGTACAGAGACTTGAAAAAGGGGCTGAATACAAGTAATTTCATACATAGAAGAATTTCAGCATGCATCTTATTATTTTGATTTTATAGGATTGAGTCATTCATGCATATCATGCATTGTTGCATTGATTAGAGTGTAGAATAGGTTTAGGATTGATTTTAGAATTAGGAATCATTTATTTCATTAGTTTAACCTTTTGTTAAGTTGGAAAGGACCTAATCATATTTGCTCCCTGTGGATTCGACCCCGTACTTAACGAGATATAACTACGTTGAACAACTCTGCACTTGGAGTTTTACAAACAGTTGTATGTTATGGACAAGCAAGATTGGATTCCGTATTTGTCAAGTAATCTGTAGAACTTGTCATGGTTGAATTATGGTCCATTGTCGTGGTACAGACGCTTTGGTATGCTAAACCTATAGATAATGTGGTTTCACAAAGTCAACAACCATACTTGCTTTGACCTCGGTCAGTGGTCATGTTTCAACTCATTTTGAGAAATAATCTATAGTAGCCAAGATAAAGTAATGTCCATGGTCTGACAGTCAATGAATTTTGCCAATGATATCCATTCCCTAAGCTTCAAACAGATAACAAACAGATGTTGGGTGAAGATTCTCTAGAGGTACATGAATATAGTCTACATGAATTTGATATTCTCTAAACTGCTTTGTGAATTCAATGGAGTAGAAGACCATTGTTGGCCAATAGTATCTTAATCTTCATATTTGAACATTAGCTTGGGTCCAGCCTGATGTGCTCCACAAAGGCATGCATGTACTTCCTTTAAAGTGTCTTCTGCTTCCTTTTGGGATAACCAACAGAGAAAAACTCTGTAGTAGGACTTTCGGTACCGCATCTTTGAGGACTTCTCAAATTAAACTTTAGAGCTTGTCTTTGAATGCTTGCCTTATATTTAGGATTTTTGAGCAAGATTCCATAGAGTATGTATCCAATGGAAAGTTCCCTCTAGTCTGGGAAGGCATTCTCAAAAGAGGAAATTCAACATCCAATGGTTCTAAGGCACTTAGAGATTCTCAAAGGAGCTTTAAGAGGAGGCAAGAGTGGTCTCTACATCACTGTGATGTCGATTTGACCATCTTCTAGTATAACAAATGATGCCACAAAGCTGCCAGGTGAATCTACTTTAGCATTTTGATGTCTTAGGACATATTTGAATTCAATCAAGGTGAATTGTCCCTTAATTGTTGAGCTTGATTATGGTCTAGTAATGATCTTGGTTTCTTCACCTCATATTCTGAATTCATTTGCTTGATGATAAGTAGGGAATCTCCATAGACCCTAAAGATGTCAATACCAAATTCCAAGGTGAGCTTTAGCCCAATGATGAGGGCTTTCTATTCTTCCTCATTATTGGAGCATCCTTTGGTTAGGGAGAAGGAATGCAATATGTATGTCTTCTTAGGACTATATAAGACAATTTCTGCTCTTGCTACAATTTGATGATGTTCATTGGTCCTTGAAGCTCCGTCTAAATGCATAATCCAATGTATATCTTGGTTCACTTCCGATACCGGCTCTTCTACAAGTAGCATAGGTTCATTTGAAAGTTCTTCCTCAAGTTTAGAGCCTTCTCCCAGTGGGTGTTCTACTAGGAAATCAACTAGGGCCTATCCTTTGATGGCCTCTGTAAGTATATATCTAAGGTCGTATTGTGTTAGCAAGATAGACCGTTTTCCTAACTAATTACTTAAATCTCTAGCTTTTGAGACCAATACTTTTATCTGATTTATTAGCGAGATCACATATGAGATAGCAAGTAATGTTGTAACTTTTGAATGGCGAACATGAAGGCCAAGTTTTCTTTTTCTTTCGGAGAGTACTTATGTTCTATTCCAATCATCATCCGAGAAAGATAATAGAGGGCAACCTCCTTTCCTTCATCATTTTCTTGGGCAAGTAGTGCCCCTAGTGAGTGATCCAGTGCCGTTATATAAAGGATAAAGGGTCTCCCGGATACTAGAGCTACAAGAATAGGTGGGTTTGTGAGATACCTTTTGTTGTCTTGGAAGGCATAATCACATTCCCTATTCCATATTAATTCTACTCCTTTCTTCATTAATTTGGAGAATGGTTAGAATTTTCCAAATAGATTCAAGACGAACCTTCTGATGTATGCTAATATTCCCTATAGTCCTCTGAGCTATTTCAGCGTTTAAGGTGGGGACATCTTTAATATGGTTTTGACTTTGCTAGGGTCGTGTTGGATTCCATCCTTTCAAACAATGAAATGTAGAAACTTTCCTGAAGCTACTCCCATCACGCCTCCAAAAAAGAGACAAGGGTTACATGAAATTAGGAGCCAATTTATTTTTTTTTCTTTTATTATATTTTTTTTATAAATCAAAATCATTGACTCCTAATTATCTTTCCCACAAGATCTTAGGCTGTGGTGAGATAGGCCATTCACATTCATATTCAAACCTGCAGAGGCAGTTTCATTCAATAAGTACCAAATGAAAAATCAAATTTGCATATCTCTAGATAACAATAAAAATAAATTTTCAAGTTGCAAATAAAATGAATAATAGTTTATTACAATGTTCCACTAAAGAATCAAGTCTCTAAATAATGATTTATTTAAAGTAACTGTAACTAGATGAGTCACTCCTGTGCATGATTAGACGGCCTTGAAGCCATCATCTGCACCCCACTCGGGAACATCGGTTGGCTCAAGCATTTAAAACGCTTCAACCTTCACCTCCTCCTTGGCATAGCCGGGCTCGGTACCTATGAACCAATTTAGAAAAAACAAGGTCAACCACAAAAGTGGCAACAGGTAGAATACACATAACTCATAATGAAATACACTATCAATGTTAGAATAAGACAATAAGATCATAGAGTATATGAACAATATAGATAAAAGAATGCCATGCATAATAGAATGAACAGATCCTAAATCCAACTTACATCAAATGAACAATATTACATTCGCCAAGCATCGTATCAACCGATGCTCTTACGGGATTTATACCATCTTCGGATGCCTCACATCTTATTTAGAAACGGTGGATCAAATCTATTTTCGGATGCCTAGAATCCTATCAAAAGATCATGGTGAAACCAACCGTGTATGAGTGGTAAGCTCATCTTCGGCCCTAAGTCCAGTAAAATCATCATAGTGTACATCTGTGTACCAACTGTAGTCGTCTAATGACCAAATCCACATAATAATCTCACACAGCCCTACCCCTTCCTATGTCGAGACTCATAAACATGGCTCAGTGATTGTTTGACAAACACATCCTATGGTAGTGTGAAGGGTTGGCCATAATAAAAATCCAAATACCATCCAATGAAAGGTTATTCCGATAAAATAATTTACAGCACAACATGAATACCTTCCAAGTAAACAATGCATGGTCCAAGACACAACATGGTCCAAATCATCATAAACACTGGTATGAATTCTAACATGTATGCAACGAGGTAAAGAAATACAACTCAATGATCAAGAAATAACTCCACAAACATTCCTAATACTGTGATCACAATTCACGCATGCGACAATTCCACACGAATCAAGATGAAGTAAGGTTGGGAATGTTTTTGAAAACCAGGGTGATGCATAGCCCAATTCTCACTTCATTTAAGTGCGGGTGGTTTGTACCATCATGTGCAAACCATGAAATCTGTAAGGGGAAATCTGCCTGCATATCCCCTTACTTAGATGATGTGATGAACTTAACTTGTTAACCATATTCATCAGGGTAAAAGACCGGCACAAGGGCCTTCGGGTTACAAATCATCTAATGAATATTAATCAACCAATATTCCAGCGGTCACAACTCACAAGTTCCACATGGATGATAACCCATTCACATATTGCTACCCAAGGACCCACATCACCAGTCACATGGTTGCCGGGTCCACACATAAGAGGTGGACCCATTTATATGCTGCTGGGCCGGCGGTTCTTCCCAAAAGAGGGGTCCACCTTGCAACCAATGGGTGCCAACATTGCTATGGTGGTCTACATAGGTGGAGCTCCAGTTGATCAACACTAGGCCCCACTCCTCTACTGCACCCAGGTGGATATCTGCCTGCTTTACACCCGGCCACACGCAGGGACAGCAGTCCCTATTGTGCACAACAGGGACTGCCCAGCATGCACAGCCAAATATGGGGGTTTTATCGCACCGCACCATCTTCTTCTTTCTTTATATATATATATGTATATATTCTTTGGACCCCAGGTAGCATACCACAAGTGGGTCTGTGAACCCATCTCACTGCCGGGCCCACTGATGATGCCCTTGCTGTGCATGTTGGGTACCCCCTCCACGTTGTACACAAGTGGCAATCCATCACAACATCTACAAATCATCCATAAAATTATGATCCAACTTCCTATCATAATCATTTATAAATTAATGGGCATTACACAACATCTACAATGATAAATCAGTGGAACTAGTGAAAATCATTAGATAGATGCATCCACTTGCCTTTGATGAATATTGATGAAGAGGATGATCCTAGATCTCTTTCTTTCTCTCTCTGGTGCACACCGACAGTCCCAACGAAGAAGACGAAGAAGAAGAAGAAGAAGAACGAGCGGCTAACTCTTGGCTTGGCTTAGGCTTGGCCGATTAAGAGATGACGGGGAAAGGGGAAGATCGACTGTAGCAATGGGGAAGGGGGGTTGCTGTGATCATCTAATATAAGAAGGAAATAGGGTTTTGAGGGTAAGTTTTGGATTTTGTAAAAAGAACCCCATAGTTTAAGTTAATTAATTTATAAGGGCCTGATTTGGGTTCTTGGGTTTAATGGGTCCAAAATGAGTCCGAATTGGGTTGGGTCGAACTATAAATACTCGCAGTCCTAAAACCACTACCTAATTAGCCCAAAACCCAAAAGAAATTTAAATATTTCTAATGACCTTAATTAATTAAAATACAAACAATTAGATAAAATTATATTTAAATTAAATAGAATAAGTACTAGGGTCCATAGTGTTACATTCCTCCTCCCTAGGAACATTTGGTCCTCCAAATGTCTAATGTGCCTTTGGAAGAAGATCCGGGTACAACTTCTTCACTTGGTCTCTGAGCTCTCAAGTGGTGTTCCTTGGATTGTGATGCTCCCACTGAACCTTCACCCAATGAATTGTTCGCGTCCGTAAGACTTACTCCTTAGTATTAATGGTCCGCAATGGCTTCTCAATGTAAGTAGCATCTGGCTGAATCTCGAGCGGTTTGTACTGAAGAACATGCAAAGGATCGTCCATGTACTTCATCAATATCGAGACATGGAAGACATTGTGAACTCCTTATAACTCTGTTGGTAACACCATTCTGTAGGCTACATCCCCCACTCTCAAGAATCTCAAACGGCCTGATGAATTTGCGTGATAGCTTGCCCTTCTATCAAAATCTGAGTTTCCCTCTAGCCGGCAACACTTTTAAAAACACATGATCACCCACTGCAAACTCAAGATCTCTCCTCTTCATGTCTACACAACTCTTTTGTCTACTCCTGATAATTTTCAATCTCGCATGAATCTGCTAAACTTTCTCAATAGTATCACTAACATCGACAACCTGTGAAAACTCTGGGCACCAACTTCTTCCCAACAAAGTGGGGTCCAACATCTCCGCCCATACAATGCCTCAAAAGGTGCCATACCAATACTTAAATGATAGTTGTTATTGTATGTGAACTCATAAAGAGGAAGGCTTTTCTGCCAATCCTTTCCAAAGTCCAACACACAAGCACGCAGCATATCCTCAGTGTCTGGTTGGTCCTCTCTGTTTGCCCATCTGTCTTTAGATGATACGCTGTACTGAAGTTCAAGGTAGAATCGAGTGCCTTTTGAAGTCGTGTCCAGAACTTGCTCAGAAACCTCAGATCTCTGTCTAAGTTGATTGACACTGCCACACCATGCAATCTAACTACTTCCTCCATGTACATCTTGGCCAACTCAGCTTTGGGTGTCTTCATGTTCATCGGTAGAAAATGTGCAACTTTAGTTAATCTATCCACTATCACCCAGATACTGTCCTTACCATGAATCATTAGAAGTATTGATATAAAATCCATCATGATATGTTCCCACTTCCAATTCGGCACCGCCAACTACTTCAAAAGTCCTGGGGGTATCTTGTGTTCTGCCTTAACCTGCTAACACACCAAACACCTGGAAACGAATCCTGTAATCTCTTTTTTCATGTTGTTCCACCAGTAATGACTACAAAGATTCTAATACATCTTTGTGCTACCAGGGTGGATGGTGAAACGAGATTGGTGTGCTTCTGTCAGAATCTCATTCTTCAACTCCTCTATGTTTGGCACATATAATCTATCCTGATCGTACAACACACCATCTATCAATCTAAAGCCCGGCCTGCTCGCAATTTACTCAATCACCCTAACCAACTCTGGGTCCTCTGACTGTGTGCTCTTGATTCTGTCCAAAATCTCGGGCTCCCAGACAAACATACTGGCAATCATCACTCTGGCACTGACCAGCTCCAAATCAACCCCTAAATCCAGAAATATCTCTGCCCATGACAATTTTGTCCGCAAACATGCATTCCTCGCCGCTTTTCTGCTTAGTGCATTTGCCACTACATTGGCTTTCCCTGGATGGTATTTGATCAAAAAGTTGAAATCCTTAATATATTCCATCCATCAGATCTGTCTCATGTTCAACTTTGGCTGAGTGAACAAATACTGAAGACTCCTGTGGTCCGAATGTGCTTCAGATCTCACACCATACAAATAATGCCTCCACATCTATAATGCAAAAACTACTGCCACAAGCTCAAGATCATGAGTAGCGTACTCTTTCTCTTGTTCCTTAAGTTGTCTAGATCCATAAGCGACAACTTTTCCATCCTACATGAGTATGCATCCTAAACCAACACTTAAAGCATCATATAAATCACAAATTAACCACTCTCCGATGGTGGTTTGAGTACAGAAGCTATAGTCAACCAGGGTTTCAGCTCTTGAAAACTAGTTTCCCATTTGTCAGACCACACGAAAGGCACATCTTTCTATGTTAACTTAGTCAACGGCGCTGCAATTAACAAAAATTCCTGCAAAATCTGCTGTAATAACCAGCCAAACCAAGAAAACTGCGTGTTTCTAACACTGAAGTGGGTCTCTGCCAATTGAAAATTGACTCAATCTTCACTGGATCTACTGCTAGACCCTCTTTGCTAATGATGTGACCGAGGAAAGACATTGCTCCAGCCAAAACTCACACTTACTCAATTTTGTGTAGAGCTGGTGATCCCTCAAAGTCTGTAATGAAGTTCTAAGATGGTTCTCATGTTCCTCTCAAGACTTCGAGTATACTAACACATCATTGATCAAAACCACCGTAAATTGATCAAGAAACGGAATGAA
This sequence comes from Sextonia rubra, assembly GCA_037013555.1. Classification (NCBI taxonomy): domain Eukaryota; kingdom Viridiplantae; phylum Streptophyta; class Magnoliopsida; order Laurales; family Lauraceae; genus Sextonia; species Sextonia rubra. Next base: position 15,200,622 of record JASUAD010000014.1, on the reverse strand, counting down.
AATCTTATTCATAAAGGCCATGAAAACTCCAAGAGCATTCGTTAGCCCAAACGACAGCACTAGAAATTTGTAATGGCCATATTTGGTCCTAAATGCTATTTCTGCACATCCTGATCTCTGATTCTCAGTTGATGGTATCCTGGTCTCAAGTTTATTTTCAAAAGGAACTCGGCTTCCTGTAGCTGATCGAATAACTCATCGATCCTAGGCAATGGATATTTGTTTTTTAATCATGACCTGATTGAGCTGTCTGTAGTCGATGCACATCCTCATTGAACCGTCTTTCTTCTTAACAAATAAAATAGGTGCTTCCCATGGTGATACACTAGGCCTTATGAAACCTTTATTTAACAAGTCTTGTAGCTGAGTTTTTAGTTCTCTTAACTTTACTGGTGCCATTCTGTAAGGAGCTTTCGAAATCGGTGCTGTCCCCGGAGCTAACACAATGATGAAATCGATCTCTCGAATTGGAGGTAAGCCTAGAATCTCATCTGGAAAGACATCTAGAAACTCACAGACTACAAGTATCTTCAATACATCCCCCACCACCTTGGGGTGTTTATCCACCGTGATAAATGCCAGGTAACTTTCACAACTGCTCCTTAGCAGACTATTTGCCCTCAAGGCTGATATCCTTAGTAGACTATCTGCCCTCAAGGCTGATATCCTACTTGTGGAAATCCACTTCGGTTGCCCAATGAACTTAACACTGTCTTATTTGACTTTGAACATGATAATCTTGTTAAAGCAGTCCATTGTAGCTCGATAGGTCTTGAACCATTCCATGCCCAAAATGACATCGAAGTCATTCATTATCATAAGCACTAAATTTGCTGGTAAAATCAACTCCCCTATCTAAACTCGGACAGGAGGAAAGTGTTGACAACATCTAACTCACCTACCCATGGGTGTATTAACTAATAAGGGACAATTTAAATGCGCTACCTTCCTATGCAAATGCTTAGCAAAAATTTGAAAAACAAAAGAATGGGTGTCACTAGAATCAAATTAACACTTTAGCTTCTACATCTAGGATAAGAATAGTACCTTCCACGCACTCCCCCAAAGCATCTGCTTCCTCATGAGTAATTGCAAAAGCTCTTCCAACCTGCTGTGGCCTCTGTTGCTAACCCTGCACTAGCCTCTGTGGCCTTTGCTGACCCTTTTACTGTTGCTGAACCCTCTGTTGCCCTTGGCCCTCCTGGCCCTGATTCTACCACTACCCTTGCTGGGCTACTATTCTCTACTGCTGCTGTTGAGGCGCTAGTCCACTAAATTGCTGATACTGAGATGCTGGAGCTCTAAATTGATACTACTGTGGAGGCTAAGGTGGCTACTCATAAGGCTGCTATGGCCTAAACTGGGGTGCCTGCCTCCTAAGCTGCTGCTGCTGCTCATAAACACCTTGCACCACCTCCCATGTCAAAGTGTGCTCTTGACCTTCGTTAGGACAAGCACAGGTTTTATGCCCCATCGGCACATCTCGGTTGGGTGGTTGTACCCGCACTGGGCACACGATAGTTTTTGTATACCAGGATTTGAGTTCTAAAACTTTTTATTTTTCTACTGAGGTTGCCTAGTAAACTGATTCTGCACTGGCCGCTATCTCAACCTGACTAAACTACCTCCTCATCCATCTGTTTTACTATGCCCTCAGCCCAATTCACACTCCTGACATAATCTTGAAATGTTGGCCCTTCCACATCCCCTATTTTTACTGCAATACGAGCATTCATACCTTTGAGAAAACATCTGACTTTTTCTTTTAAGGGATGGATAAGAGTATGTGCATACTTAGACAATCTAGTAAACTTCGTCTCATATGCTATATGGTCATGTCACCTTGCTTCAAATTTTCAAACTCTTCCATTTTCTGATCTTGAAAATATTAAGGCACAAATTTGTCAGTGAACTCCTTCGTGAATGTCTTCCAAGCATCAACCTCCAGTACTATGTCTGCTTGCATTGTTGCCTTAATAGAGTCCCACCACTATTTAGTTGCCTCTTTTAACATATATGCAGCTAACTGAACCTGTTAAATGCTCGTGCATTTGAACGTTGCAAAATCTGCTTTAGATGATCTAAGAAGTCATCGGCGACCATCGGATCCTCAGTACCATGCGATTGTGGAAGGAACCTCTTCATGAACTTATCGAAGATATCATTGGGATCCACTTCCTTTGGTGGCAACGTAACCTGTATTGGTTCTCCTGCTCTATCTATAGCTACTAATAGCTGAGCCTGAAATAATGCCCTTCAACATTTGCCTGAGCTCTCTTGGTGGCCCTTTTTGCATCAACCCTGGCGCGTTTGGTAGCCCTCTCCTCGCGATCTTGTTGCTTATCTACAACCCTATATCTCTCATACTCTCTCTGCACAGCAACTTGATTATTTTGATCTTGCATGAAGTCCTACAAAAACTGGGTGAATCGGTCATCTTGAGATGGTGAATTATCTCCATTAGATTGTAAACAAGTAACTCTTTGAGACAAAATCTGTAAAATAGCTGGAAATGGTTAGTTTTTATTAAACCAATTTTAGCAAACAATTCTATAGACTTTACACAAAGAGAGTAAAATCTATCTATCAAAATTAGAGCCTCACACAGGTCCTATGCTTCTATCCATTTTCAATTTTCTAGAAACATGCCTGGGCTCTAATACCAACTATCATGCCCCTAAAAAAGAGACTAGGGTTATGTGAAATTCAAAGCCAATTTATTTTTTTTATCTTTTATTATATTTTTCCTGTAAATCAAAATCATTGACTCCTAATTATTTTTCCCACAGGATCTTAAGCCGTGGTGAGATAGGCCATTCACATTCATATTCAAAGTTGTGGAAGCATTGTCATTCAATATGTACCACATGAAAAATCAGATTTGCATATCTCTAGATAACAATAATAATAAATTTTCAAGTTGCAAATAAAATGAATAATAGTTTATTACAATGTTCCACTAAAGAATCAAGTCTCTAAAGAATGATTTATTAAAATAATTGTAACTAGATGAGTCACTCCTATACATGATTAGACGGCCTTGAAGCCATCATCTGCACCCCACTCGGGAACATCGGTTGGCTCAAGTATTTAAAACGCTTCAACCTTCACCTCCTCCTTGGCATAGCCGGGCTCGGTACCTATGCACCAATTTAGAAAAAACAAGGTCAACCACAAAAGTGGCAACAGGTAAAATACACATAACTCACAATGAAATACACTATCAATGTTAGAATAAGACGATGAGATCATAAAGTACATAAACAATATAGATAAAAGAATGCCATGCATAATAGAATGAACAGATCCTAAATCCAACTCTACATCAAATGAACAATATCACATTCGCTGAGCATCGCATTAGCCGATGCCCTTATAGGATTTATACCGTCTTCGGATGCCTTGCATCCTATCCTGAAATGGTGGATCAAATCTGTCTTTAGATGCTTAGCATCCTGTCTAAAAGATCACGGTGAAACTAACCGTGTATGAGTGGTAAGCTCATCTTCGGCCCTAAGTCCGATAAAATCATCATAGCGTACATTTGTATACCGACTGCAGTCATCCAATGATCAGATCCACATAATAATCTCACATAGCCTTGCCCCTTCCTATGTCGAGACTCATAAACATGGCTTAGTGATTATTCGACAGACACATCCTATAGTAGTGTGAAGGGCTGGCTAGAATAGATATCCAAATACCATATAATGAAAGATCATTCTGATAAAATAATTTATAGCACAACATGAATACCTTCCAAGTAAACAATGCATGGTCCAAGCCACAATAAGGTCCAAATCATCATAAACACTGTTATAAATTCTAACATGTATGCAACAAGATAAAGAAATGCAACTCAATGATCAAGAAATAACTCCACAAACATTCCTAACACTATGATCACACTTCACTCATGCAAAAATTCCACACGAACCAAGATGAAGTAAGGTTGGGAATTTTTTTTGAAAACTGGGGTGATTCATAGCCCAATGCTCACTTCATCTGAGTGCGTGTAGTTTGTACCATCATGTGCAAACCATGAAATCTGTAAGGGGAAATCTACCCGCATAACCCCTTACTTAGATGATTTGATGGACTTAATTTGTTAAATCATATTCATTGGGGTAAAAGACCAACATAAGGGCCTTCCGGTTACAAATAATCTAATGAATATTAATCAACCAACATTCCACTGGTCATAACTCACAAGTTCCACATGGATGGTAACCCACTCACATATTGCTACCTAGGGACCCACATCACTAGTCACATGGCTGCTGGGTCCACACATAAGAGGTGGACCCATCTACACACTGCTGGGCCCACGGTTCTTCCCAAAAGAGGAGTCCACCTTGCAGCCCGGGGGTCCCACACATTGCTAGGGGTTCCACATAGGTGAGCTCCACTTGATCAACGCTAGGCACCACGCCTCTACTGCACCCAAGTGGATACCCGCCTGCCTTACATTTGGCCACTTGCAGGGATAGCTGTCCCTGCTGTGCACAACAAAGACCGCCCAGCATGCACATAGCCAGATCTAGGGGTTTTATCCCCATGCACCATCTTCTTCTTTTTATTTATATATATTTTCTTTGGACCCCAGGTATCATATCACAAGTGGGTATGTGAACCCATCTCACTGCCAGGCCCACTAATGATGCCCTGTTGTGCATGCAAGGAAGCCCCCTTTGCGCTATCGCAGGTGGCAATCCACCTGCGCACAGGCACAGGCGGTGCTGCCTTCAAGCAGAGGTCTACCTCTTTTTTGTTTTTAAATCTCATCCTTTCTTCAGTGGCCCTATTTTCCCTTCTACACAATCCATCATAGCATCTATAAATCATCTATAAAATTAAGATCCATCTTCCTATCATAATCATTTATAAATTAATGGGCATTACACAATATCTACAATGATAAATCAATGGAACTAGTGAAAATCATTGGAGATAGATGTATCACTTGCCTTTGATGAAGATTGATGAAAACGATGATCCTAGATCTCTCTCTCTCTCTCTCTCGTGTATGCCCACAGCCCTAACGAAGAAGATGAAGAAGAAGAGGAAGAAGAGGAAGAAGAAAAAGAAAAACCAGTGGCTAACTCTTGGCTTGGCTTGGGTTTGGCCGATCAAGAGAAAAAGGGGAAAGGGGAAAATCAACTGTAGCAATGGGAAAAGAGGGGCTGTGTGATCGTTTAATATAAGAAAAGAATAGGGTTTTGGGGGTAAGTTTTGGATTTTGTAAAAGGAATCATATAGTTTAAGTTAATAAATATATAAGGGCCTGGTTTGGGTTCCTGGGTTTAATTGGTCCAAAATGGGTCCGAATTGGGTCGGGTCGAACGGTAAATACTTACTGTCCTAAAACCACTACTGGATTAGCCCAAAACCCAAAAGAAATTCAAATACTTCCAATTACCTTAATTAACTAAAATAAAAATAATTAAATAAAATTATATTTAAATGAAATAAAATGGGTACTAGGGTCCTGAATCTTACAACTCTAAAGAAACATTTCAACAAATTCATGTGGAGTTTGAACTTTCGTAATCATTCGAAGAACTTATGAAGGCCTACGAAGTGATCAACCACTTTTGTAATCTTGACATCTAGGTCATCAATGTAGCATTTAACGGTTTTGTGCTGCATATGTTTGAAGATTTTCATCATTACCCTTTGGTAGGTGGATCCTTCTTTCTTGAGCCCGAAAGGCATAACCGTATAGCTGTAGTTTCCGAAGGGAGTTCGGAATGAAGTGTGTTTTTTGTCCTCAAGATGCACCTTTATTTGACTGTCTCCTGAGAACGCGTCCATGAATGACATCCTTTCGTAACCAAATGTGTTGCCTTTCATGATTGCTAAAATGGTTAGGTGGAAGTCATCTTTTGGAGTTGATTTATTCAGGTCCCTAAAGTCAATGCAAACCTTGATTTGATCATTCTTCTTTGCCATTGGAACTATGTTTACCAGCCTTTTTAGGTGTTGTTCTTCATTAATGAACTTAACATCTCTAAGCTTTTGGACTTCCTTTTCAATTCTATCCATTTTGTCAAGCTTTGTCTGTCTTTGGTCCTAGTTTACTAGTCTTACCTATGGGGTGATGTTTAACCTATAGAGCACAACTTCTAGGTAGAGCCCTTGCATTTCTGCATAAGTCTAGGCAAAGCAATCAACAAACTCACACAAGAAACTGATAAACTGTTCAAGTTCTTTTCCTTTTATTTCTAGCGTACAAAGGTTGGGTGATGATATTCCAAAGTACCCAAGTTTATTCCTTGGACCTAGTCCTTGGTTGGTGAGTTAGGAGATGGCTCTTCCACATTATCTTCAGAAGCTTCCAACTCCACAAATCCTTTGGGGATCTCATTTTTTGGTTTAATCCATGGCCTTATCCCTCTCTAGGGATTTATTATTATCGACTCTTTGTCTTTTACAGTGACTACAAGATGGTCCCAACCCTTGTGGTGCTGATAGCTTGTTTCTTCACCCGATGGCCATGAATCTATGACTCTGAGGAAGTGCTACTATCATCGCTTTTTTCATCATTTTGTTGAAATTTCATCCAATCATCAGGTTCATCTATCATGGATGTTTCTTCTGAACCATCTAATTCGTATCCCTGTGTGAGAGAGATAGCTTCTACCTCAAAGTAGGGTATTTATCTGAGGCCATACGTATGAGTTTCCACGTGGTCTTCCCTCCTAAACTCTCCCACAATTTGCAAGTCATGCCATCGTAAGGGACTAAAATTCCTTTTCTGATCCTAATCTAGTTGGCCTTTTAAAGTTGGAGCCCATCTTCTTCATCATTTGATGAGACTACGGTCGAATTTTACTTGCCCATGGTTTGTGATTTCCTCGGTGGGTGCAAGAGTCATCCTCTAGTCGAAGGAAGGTGATTGAATATGGATCCTATGTTGTTGGCTAATAACAAAGACTGATCCTTCGACATTGTAGTTGGGAGGCGAAGTAGGCCATGGACACAAAGGTGGATTGTAGCCACCTACAAGATGGTTTGAAGGTCTTTCCCTTGTGGATTCATCCATGTCTTGTTCTACTTAAGTGTTTGAGTCGTGTACAATGGACATTGTAGACATAGAGTGACAACTTTTTTAATCTCCTTACTGGGTGAATGGCGTTGTTTTTTATGTTTGTAGCCATCTAAGACAATTCCTAAAATGATTGGAATCTCATGCCTATCATGGTTCTCGGTCTGTAATAATGAAGTGCATGTCGGCATAGGGTTTGCAAGTCTTTTATGATGGTAAATCATCACATTGGCTTGCCATGCCGGACCATCTATCGGTGAACCTTCGGATGATTCTCCATGCTCTTGTTTTCTCTGAGCAAGATGCCTTAGGTTAACTGATTGCCCTGTCCTTTTCTTATTTGTCTCAAACTCAATTTGGTAATTTTACGATAAGCTAGTTATTGGTTGAAGGAGTCACTTTACACCATTGCAGCAATTTTAGCCAATTGATGAAGGTTTTCAATTTTCATTCCAATCATCTTTGTGTGAATGTGGCTTTGAAGTCCATACTAGCACCAGGTATGACCAACATCCTTTGATAGAGGCTTTTCATTTCTTTTGGCCATTTTTTCCATCAACTGATAAAGTCTAGGACTAATTTGCCTTTTTCTTGTTCGACTTTTGCTAATTGGATGATGGTAACTGCCCTCCGGATGCCGCTGTAAACTGGTCACGTAACCATGACTGACTTTTCATACTTTTTGGTTTGAGTCATGAAGGCTTGGTCCCAAAGTGCTTTTATAGGAATGACCAAAGGGTCATCTTTACCTTTGATTGCATTAGCTGCTTTGTGAATCTAACAACCTGTTGCCAAACTTTCTTTTTCTTCTAAAGGGTTTCAAGTATAGTTGCTTTGTGTTTATCTTTCTTAGGCTTTGAACCATCAGCCTTTTTTTCAAACATTGTTATGTCTATGAAGTACACCTCCTTTCCTTTGAACAGTTGTTTGTATACAAAGAGGCAGTGCACCTTGCCATCGTTGTTAATGTACTGGAGGCATTAATGCAATGTAGAAGGAACAATGGTATAATCAAGTAGCCATCTCCTTCCGAGTAAGATGTTGTAGCAGACCCTTGTTTTGATTATATGTAAAGTAGCTTATGACGTTAGGTCTCCGAATTGAAACCTCATTCGTATCTTTTTTATTGGGTTTTGCACTTCCTTGTTATATGTATGGATGTATTTGTACTGGACAGCTTGCTGGTTGGAATGCTAAGTTCCTGTAGTGCTATCATGGTGATAAGGTTAAGTGCTGACCCAGGACCAACCCGTATGCTTGGCATTAGCATTTATTTCACATATGTTGCAAAATAAAGAGGCCAACAGTGTTTGGTCCCTTATAGCAAAAGATTTTCTTTTCAGAAGAAAATAGTTGCCTTTGCTAGCTTTTTTTATAAGAAGACACTCTTCCCTTTTTTCTTCTAGTTTTTCAGACTTGGTGTTCTGATATTCCCTTTCAATTTGGAATTGCTCTACATGGGATTGATTTTCTCAATTCAGTGCCAGTAGTTCGTGTATCAAATTGTTGCGAGTTTGGGAATCTATGGTCGTCTTAGTGGATAGGACACTAGCCCCCATAGCACCCACTAGGGTTGAACCCTTGTTGCTGGTTTCTTTAGACATCTGTAGCAAATTAAGAATGTGTAGACATGCAAATATGTGTTTCAATTGTTCTTCAACATCATTCACAATTATTTTCAGGAATATTTACATTAGTTCCCATTGTGTGGGATTTACATAAGAAAAAGAAAGTTGAGTTAGCCTCATGTTCCTTCCTGATCGTGTTCCTTCTTTAATGATTGGGTTTTCTTTTGGCCTTGGAGTTTTTCTAGTGGTGAAGACTTCTTCAACCTTCGGGAAGCATGAATTTGCTTTTACATGCCTTGTGACTTCAGAGATTGAGGACAAACAAGGACTAGCCACCATTAAGCTAGGTGATAAAGGTGTTTCCTCATCAGACTATGTGCTTTACTATGCATCTCCTTAGTCATTGGTTTTGATTGAAAAAGCAAACTTAACTCATGTGCTGACTCAACCAATTGTTCAGGTGAGAAATAGCATTTTTTTTCCAGGGTTCTCATTTTTATTCCCTATTCAATTGGCCAATCATTTTCTATTAGTGCATGGGCATCATAGAAGGAGATAATTACCTCTGGCATTTCAAGGTTGAATATGTCTTCCTCATTTATGACCTCATCAGACAAATATTCTTCTTCTTCTAGGTCATCACATGAAGATAGGCTTCTTCTTTCTTTATTTTTAGAATACAAGGGATAGTTGGCCTAGTGTCACAACTCGAGCCCAAGAATTCGGGTAATAGGATTAGCCCCAATTAGTGCCCAATTAGTAACACACATACTCCCGTGTAATACACACTTGGACTCGAGTCCAAGCAAAATTACACAAGGGAAAGTCACATTTCTTACATGGGTGAGATGCTTATAATGGACATCTGTCCAAGCATTCAAACGTGGAAGCCTGCTAATATCATTCATGAAACAAGATAATTATAACCAAGCTATTACACATCTATTTGCTATGATATGAACATGAGTTGTAATGGAACATGTATTTTGATGAGTCTTTAAATATGCATATTTTCATATACATTTTGGACCATTTTCAGGACTTATTGAGTCAAAAGAGCCTCATTTATTGTGGAATCATGGTTTCATGCATTTATACATCGTTGTAGTGCATTCTTGTATAATTTGTTTAAAAATCACACTTTTTACATACATTCAAGAAACTTGCTATTTTTGGAAAGTTTTGTGAAAATTTATATTCTCATGAAATAAATTGAATTTGCATCATCATTAGTTCATTCACATAAAATCAAGAAAAATGGTGTGCATTTTTATTGTCATTTCATGAGAGATGGGCCCACATTCATACATTTGTGATCTTAAGGTTAAAATTATCTTTTCACATGAATTCAAATTTGGTTCGTAGGAAATTGATGATATGGGTCCCATTTTCAAAGAATTGAAGCAAAGAAATGATTTTCAAAAGAAAGGAGAGAAGAATTGAGGAGAAAAAGAAGAAAGAAGAAAATTTTGCAAAATTAGCTTCATGGTCCCACACACATAGTCACATTTGTGGGGACACACTTGTGGAATGTTCAAGAAAGGGGTCTCACTCTCGAATTGTTACAAGAATTCAAAATTAATGTAAAAAAAAAAAAGAAAGCCTAGGTGGAGAGAATTCAAGGAAACAAAAGTCAAAGAAAAAGAATTCAAAAATAGAAAGTCAAACCCGTTTTTCTTTGGACAGTGTATATTAAAATGGTCATAACTCTCAAACCGAATGTCGGCATTAGACAATCTACCTACCGTTGGAAAACTCTTTTCGAGTAGATATCCGTGGGATCTAAGATTCACCAATCGGAGTTAAAACGACAAAGATATAACCTCAGAAAGTTTACTATACCTTTTTAGGCAGGATTGAGATTGTCTTATCAAAAGTAAGCCCTCTCCTTTGGCAAGTGTTAGCTAAGAAAGATGGATATACTTAGAATTCCAGCAAGAGAAGGAATCTTATCTCATCTCAAACTTAGAAGAATTGTTGGCCAAAAGGAGGACTTACCTAAAGAAGGAACGCCACATATGAGACCTTCTTTGAAAATGAGTAGAAGAAAAAAAAAGTATAAATAGGGAACCCCTCTCCCATACTCTTCATGGAAGAATTGCCCACTTCCCACCTCTAGAATTTCTATACTCTATCTCTCCCTCTCTTATTCTCTACACTCAAGTCATCAAGGAGGCTTAGCCCTAAAGCCACCCCACCAACCTTGAAGATCAACTAAAAAGAGGAATTCTTTTCCATCCTAGTATGTATAATCTTTTGTTTTAATTTTATTTCATATTGTGTAAAGGATTCTCATACCAGCTCAATAATATTCATCTTGATATTCTTCTTGTTCTTATGGTTGCATGATTGTTTGATTTGTGTTTTTCTTGTTTGGATTGACTACCCAAATAAAAGAGCATATTTTAAGAAATTGCTATGCCTAGATTAAGAAAGAATTTTGAATGAATATACCACCTTTGACTTCCTGTTATTACCGCCTTTGACTTTAGTTGCTTATTGCTTTGACTTCCTGCACTTTTTATTTATTTTCTTGCACTTTTCTTTTTATTTCCTGCACTTTTATTTTAAATTTCTACACTATTTATGTTTATGTTCCTTCATAAGTTTTGATTAGTGCTGTAAGTTGCATTAGTTTTGATGCATATTTCAAATTTTACTCATGTTAAATGGTGTTTGTCATGGAACTTTAGAAATCAGGTTGAAAATTTGAAATTTATGTGTTTTAAAATCATGAAAAAACAGTCCATAAATCAAGAATAAATCTGAAATTGTCTTGACCGATTTATGCATTCTTGTTCATAGTAATAAAATTGATTTTCTACACCTGAAAAATTGAAGATTCCGATCTGAAAAGGAATTAATTTTGCAGTAAAAACTTGATTTCTGAATGTTTATTGGCATCACACATCATTCTCATGCATCATATCATACATGCCTCATTCATTCATGCATTAAAACATTATTTGCATTAGTCTAGTTCACATGTTTCATTTATCTTGTAATTTTTTTTTTAGATTGTCATACATCATAGACTAATTTAGGAAAGTTTAGTTTCAAATTTTTGTTTCTATTTTTAGAAAGATTCTCATGCATGATAGTTTAGGATAAATTCAATCTTAATTTAAAAAGTTGTTTTGTTTAGTTGCATTGTATTGTTTTGTAAAAAGTGTAGATTCTTAACCTAACTTAGTTTTTAATATAGGAAAGTTTTTTTTTCTTTCACATTGTTTTAAGTAGTTTCTAACATTATTTAGTTTTTGTTTTAATAAGTTTCTAGTTTTAGTTTTATTTTATTGAAAGTTCTAATGTGTATTTTATTTTGCAGTAATCTTAGTTTTATTTTTTAGTAAGTTTTAGAATTAGGATTTTTAATTTAGAAATTGGAATTATATGTGTGTATTAGTTTTTAGGAATGAATGTATTTGTTAGTTTTTAAATTAGGCTAGTTTTAGAATTTTATTTAGGACAGATACAAGTTGAAAAGGAACCTTAAAACACATTGCTCCCTGAGGATTGACTTGGTCTCATTAGTTTATCACTACATCGCGGTTCTGCACTTGGAACTCATGATCAAGTTTTTGAAAGAGCAAAAAATTAAATAAAAGGTACAAGAATTAAATAAAATGTGTAGGAATTAAATGTAAAAGTGCAGGAAGTCAAAGACGGTAAGTAGTTGAAGTTAAAGGCGGTAGTAATAGGAAGTCAAAGGCGATATATTCACTCAAAATTCTCTCTTAATCTCGGCATAATAATATCTTAAATATGCTCTTTCATTTAGGTCGTCAATCCAAACAAGAAAAACACAAATCAAGCAATCATGCAACCATAAGAATAAGAAGAATATCAAGATGAATTTTATTGAACTAGTATGACAATCCTTTACACAATATGAAATAAAATTAAAACAAAAGATTACACATACTAGGGTGGACAAGAATTCCTCCTTCTAGTTGATCGTCAATGTGGTGTGGCTTTAGAGCTAAGCCTCCTTAATAACTTGAGATGTAGAGAACAAAAGAGGGAGAGGTGGAATGTAGAAATTCTAGAGGTAGGATGTGGGCAATTTTTCCATAAAGAGTATGGAAGAGGGATTCCCTATTTATATATATTTTTTTCTTCTACTCCTTTTCAAAGAAAGTCTCATATGTGGCTTTCCTTTTGTAGGTAAGTCCTCTTCTTGGCGCACAATTCCAAGTTTGAGATAAGATAAGATTCCTTCTCTAGCTGGAATTCTAAGTATATCCATCTTTCTTAACTGAATTCTAAGTGTATCCATCTTTCTTAGCTAACACTTGCCAAAGGATAGGGCCTACCTTTGATGAGACAATTTCAATCCCGCCTAAAAATGTATAGTTAACTTCCTGAGGTTATATTTTTGTCATTTAACTCCAATTGGTCCAATCTTGGATCCCACGAATATCTACTCAAAAATAGCTTTCCAACGATAGGTAGATTGTTCAAAGCTGACACTCGATTTGAGAGTTATGACCATTTTAATATATGCTGTCCAAAGAAAAACGGGATTGACTTTCTATTCTTGAATTCTCCTTCTTTGACTTTTCTTTCCTTGAATTCTCTCCACCTTGGCTTTCTTTTCTTACATTAATTTTGAATTCTTACAACAATTGGAGAGTGGGACCCCTTTCTTGAACATTCTACAAGTGTGTCCCCACACATGTGAATATGTGTGTGGGACCATGAAGCCAACTTTACAAATTTTTCTTCTTTCTTCTTTTCTTTTCAATTCTTTTCTCCTTTATTTTGAAAATCATTTCTTTGCCTCAATTCTTTGAAAATGGGACCCATATCATCAATTTCCTATAAAACAAATGTGAATTCCTGTGAAAAGATATTTTTAACCATACGATCACAAATGCATGAATGTGGGCCCATCTCTCATAAAATGATGATGAAATGCACACCATTTTTCATGATTTTATGTTAATGAATTAATGATGATGTAAATTCAATTTATTTCATAAGAATATAAATTCTCACAAAACTTTCCAAAAATAGATTTTCCAAAAATAACAGGTTTCATGAATGCATGTAAAAAGTGTGATTTTTAAACAAATTATACAAGAATGCACTACAATGATGAATAAATGCATGAAACAATGATTTCACTATAAATGAGGCTCTTTTGACTCAATAAGTCCTTAAAATGGTCTAAAATATATATGAAAACTTGCATTTTTAAAGACTCATCATATTTTACAAAAGGAAAGAATGCTCCTGAACAGTATACAAGAGTGACACAATTCCCAACACATAAGGGATCATAAACCATACATAACAAAATAAAGCTAAATGCATGTCATAATACCCTAAATGCAATTACATCTCAGAACAAGACCTAGTATGCTCTTTGCGCACTCCATGATAGATCAATCAGAGATGATCCGCTGTCCACTCGTCTAGGCCGGAGGGGTTCTCGAAAGTCTCCTCTGGAGTCTTCACCATCTTCGTAAGATTGGAACCGAGAGCTAAGCCTGTAACACCATAGACAACTAATGAATAAAACTATTCAACAAAGTATAAGCACAATCAAGATAATACGCATTGTATCTACAAGAATCATTAACATATAATTAAAGAGGTCAATTTAGTATACTAGGCATGTTGCGCAATTGAGTAATCATGCTATCAAAATCAAATAATAGAAATACTTTACTATTTGGCTACTATATTTACCATATCCTCCATTTAAAGATCTTTACGTTGAGAATACCATTGATCGGGTGAAGGTATGAATGGGTCTCTCATATATGGAGTTTGGAAGCTCCAAAATAGCACACTGCAATGGCACCATTCGTGCTACACCAAAGTCAACCCTGCCGGGTATCATAAAGCTAAAGCTGAGTAAAGCCAGACCATTTTAATTCAATCATATAATTGAACTTGAACAATTATGCAATTCATTCATTGAGTGAGAACAATACAAAACCATATACATTCAATTCATTCATACTCAATTCAGTGTCAATGTCAATATAATATCAAGAACATTTCAAATAGATTCAATACATACAACGATCATTTCAATTCAAGTCAATAGTGAAAGAGTAGAAGACAATAACAGTAATCCAATATGCCATGCAATTCAATTTCATAGGATCTAGGTAGTTTTACTAGCCAACCCTAATCTAGTCATCCATTGTTTCCACTGTTAAAAATATCGGCCGATACGGCGATACCGGTCCGTATCGGCCGATACGAACCGGTATCGGTCGATACCGGTCCGATAATTTGCATTTTATCGGTATCGGTATAATATCACCAATTTCTCGCGATATATCGGCCGATTTTTCAATTTATCGGCAGAACCGATATATCGGCCGATATTTTGAAAATATCGGCCGATAATATATATATCGTCTAACCCTAATTTTTCCCTCTTTCTCCCCCTCTACTCATCCTCCTCTACCCAAAGTCGGCCCTCTTGCTGCTCCTCCTCCATTAGCCTCCAAGAGCATCACAAAATTATTTTTTTTGGTGAATTTGGCTTATAAAAGTAAAGGAAATACATTTATAAGGTAAGTATATTAAATTTCTTTTTTTTTAAATATTTGTTAAGTAGGAGCTTAGATGTGATCCATGATAATGATTCCACTTGTTTTATGTTATAGATTTACATGTTGTGATTTATGAGTGTGGATCTATTATTTGGTTTTTTAAAATATTAAGATTTTAACATTTATTAAGATTTAGAGTCTTTTAATGTTAAGTATTATTTTTAATTTTATTAGTATGTAAAAACATGATTTTATGAAGCAAGTTTGATAGATTTAGTAGTAGAAGACATAGATCTACAAGATGTGGACATTTTATGTTTATTTATTTTTGGATTTTTAAATATTTTAATATTAAAATAAGATTTTTTGAGGATTTAATCACAAATTTTTTATTTTGTTGTATACTTCATATATGATATGAATATGGTAAGTTTTCATTTTTTTTCAAAACATTATGTAAATACTAAATAGTTTTATATTTTCAAATTTTATTTTCTTGTATGATAATGAAATAATAATTTAATATTTAAAACTAATATTTTGAGGATTTCACTATAATTTTTTTAAAGTAAGCATAATCTTTGTAAACTTCATGTAGGATTACTTTTTTTAATTGTTCTTTAATGTAATTAGTTTTATATTTTTTAATTTATTTTTGGATTTTTTTAATTTTAGATTAAACTATTATATATTTAGATTTTCATTATAAGTATGATTTCCTAATTTTATATAATCATTGTATACTTCACATATGCTATTTTTTTTATAGTTGCCTCATCATTTATGTGAATATATAACATGTCAACATTTTTTATATTTCTAAATTTATTTTTGGATTGTTAGAACATGGAATTAGAAAAATTAAATAATTAATGTATCATTTAAAATGTACCTTTTTGAGATTCCAATTACTTTTATATGAATGTATTAATTTCTTTGTTTTTACTTTTATATGAATGTATTAATTTCTTTGTTTTTATTATATTCTGGATCTTAGTTTAAATGTTATAAATTGCGCCAATGTGTTCTTTTGTTTTGAAGAAGCGAGATTAAAATGGTGCGTGACATTGATCCAGCATGGAACCATTGTGAAGAAGCTGGAAGCAAACACAAGATTAAATGTAATTATTGCCAAAAAATCATAAATGGAGGGATAACTAGATTGAAGCAACACTTGGCTCATAGGCAAGGCCAAGTAGCAAAGTGTCCTCATGTACCACCTAATGTGAAAAAAGAAATGCAAGAGTTGTTGGATGCAGGAAAACAGAAAAAGGTTGTCAGAGAGAAAAGAAAAGAGGAGGAATTTGAAGCATGTAGGGAAGAAGTTTTTGGGTCTCGGGAGGGAGATATTATTTCCTCCGATGATGATGAGGATCTAAATTTAAGCAGGGCTAGAAAAGAAAGTTTGAGGTCACTTCAGTAGGAAGAAGAAAGAAGAAGAATGCAGTATGAGGCAACTATGAGAGGTGGCCAATATGATGAGGGTGGCTCATCTGGATCTAGGAGAGGGGGTTTGCGTCGAGCATTTAGTCAAAGACAACCCCGCCCAGCAGATATTGAGGATGATGATGAACCTCCTACACAGGCACCTCGTAGGCCAAGTGTGGTGGGTCCAACGGATCCATTTGCATATAGAAAACCAACAGCCAAGCAACCAAGCATTGTAAAAGCACTAAAGGGAAAATTTAATAAAGCAAGAGATAATTTGATAAGAGCTACTGGAAAGTTCTTTTTAGATGCAGCTATTCCACCACATAAGGCAAACTCTCCTTATTTTACCACTATGTTAGATGCAGCAGCGGAACATGGTCCCGGTATAAAAGCACCCACCCCATATGAGATTGGTCATCTCTGTGTTAAAAAAGAATATGAAGAGTTACAGCTCTGGGTGGAAACTTTTAAGAGGATTTGGAAAGAAAAGGGCTGCACACTAATGTGTGATGGGTGGACGACCCTCACAAAACGTCATCTCTTGAATTTTCTAGTTTATTGCCCTTTGGGAACAGTTTTTGTCAAATCAGTTGATGCAATTGATTATGTTCAAGATGCTAGATACATCAATAAGTTGTTTAATGAAGTGATTAATGATATTGGGGCAGATTGTGTAGTTCAAGTTGTCACCGATAACGCTGCAAACATGAAGAAAGCAATACTAATGCTTATGCAGTAGAGGCCAAATATTTTTTGGTCACCATGTGCAGCACATTGCATAGATTTAATACTTGAAGAAATTTCCAAAGGAAAAGTAATGAAACTAGTGATTGAAAAGATGAAGAAAATCACTAATTTTTTCTACCAGTCTTATAGACTTGTTTCGATGATGAAGAAATTTACAAACAATCATGAACTGCTACGGCCTGGCATTACTCGATTTGCCACCCACTTCATAGCCATTGAGAGTATTTACAAGTATAGAAGAGGGCTTCTCCAACTCATCAAATCAGATGAATGGCTGAATTCTAAGTGGGGAAAGCGGCCAACTCCCCTAGCAGAAGAAATATGCAAGACCATTGAGTCCAATAAGATTTGGCCTCATGTTAAAAATTGCTTAAATGTTTTTTAGCCTCTAATAAAAGTTCTTCGATTAGTTGATGGTGATGATAAGCCAATTATGGGCTTTTTACATGAGGCCATGGAGAGAGCAAAGATGGCCATTAAAGCAAACTGTAGATATTATACTAAACATTGGCAAATCATCGATAGCCGTTGGGAGCGTCAATTGCATCATGACTTACACACTGCTGGTAAGTGAAGACTGATTTCTTATTGATTTTCATTATTATATTAAATTCTTTTTAATACATTACTAATGTAAATTTTTGCATTTAATAGGTTACTTTCTCAATCCACAATTTCGATATGAATCTTTAGATCGAAATATAACTGATGAAATTCGAGTGGGCATGAAAAATGTTATTAAAAGACTAGCAAATGACACCGATGAGGCTATTAGGGCAACAAACCAAGTAAGTAAATTAAAAAGTAAAGATCTTATATAATGTATGTTGTTTTCTTCAATTTAATTTATATCATTATTCATTCATAAGTCATAATAGTTGATATTGATAATTCTTTTGCTTCTTTAATACTATTAGATCGATGTATATAATGAAGGAATGGGAAGTTTTGGCACCACCATTGCTCGAAGAGCTGTCACACAAACATATCCTGGTAAGGATTGTATAATATAAATAGTAAATTATATTTTCATTATTTGAAAATTCAAAAATTGAATGTTTAATATTATTTTCTTTTATTTTCAGCTAAATGGTGGTTAAATTATGGAGAGAGTGCTCCAGCATAAAGGACGATCGCAATTAAAGTTCTCAGTCAAACTACATCTTCGTCAAATTACGAAAGAAATTGGAGCACCTTTGCTTTTATCCACACAAAAGTAAGGAATAAAATCACGATGGATAATTTAAACAAACTGGTCTACATTCACTATAACCTCAAGCTCCGCAGTCGAAATCGAAGAAGAAGAGCATTTGAGGATCAACAAGATTACTTCTGCCCAATTAATTTAGACTATATATTTTCAGTAGAAGATGATTTGTTAGGTGAGTGGCTAGAGGAGGCAGAAGAGCCATTATTAGATGGAGATCCGGAGCTAGCAGAAATAGTTGAGGACTTGACTGGGAAGCAACTTGAGCCAATGAAAGCCTCTAAAAGATTACAAGAGATTAATTTGACACAACAACAGAGGGGTACTACGGTTGATCCTACAGAAGCAAGAGGAAAGGAGGTGGGTGAGGAGAGTGAGTCAAGTATCTCTACATCTTCCTCATCAGCAGGAATTCCTCCTGATTCCCCTGGGACTGGCGGTCACTATGGAGATAATGAGCCACCAATGTATGAGTCAGTTGAGCATTTTCCTAGTGCTACAGACTTAGATCCCCATCGTGGTTATGTAAGATATGTCTCACAAACTGAGACAGAGATTGGTAGTAGCATCAGTCAAGGAGGAGGGGAAGGTACTTGTGCAGGCAATGTTGGACAACAGCAGGCTATGTATGAACCGTATTGATACAATCTTCATTGACCAACTCAACTGCCTTTAGCTTCACCGTTACAACCGTGGTATGAGCATGGACAAGGAATGATCCAACGTGAACCCCAACAAGCTATTTTTCATCCTCATGAATTTTTTAATTTAAATTTGGGCCCCCAGTCATCTTAATCTACTGAGGATAGCTCATCATATTATGAAGGGATCTTCGTTCCTCAGCAACAATATTAATATGGCCAAGGGCATGGAAGTGCAATGCAAGAGTTTGGATCATATTATTATAACCCATACCAAAGAAGAAGAAATGATGATGATGATGATATCGAGCCTGGAAGACACTCCACTTGGAATTAGGGTATGTATTGATTCTCTCCAATTGCTTTATGATTTATTTTACTGTCATTATGTCATATGCTATGTTAATATTCATGTTCTTGAATTTTACAACTTGCTTGATAATTGAGTGATAAATTGATGGTTGATGAATGATGAATGATAATTGATGACTAATAAATAATGATTTATATACTATATAAGATACAAGTATAACTTACAAGTATACAACACTACAAGTCTACAACCACTATATATAAATTAAAAATAAATTGTATTCTCTAAAATTTCATACTAATAGATAGTTCATATTTTATAAGTCATAATTATGGTTTTTATAAAAAAATTCACAATTTCGGACAAGACAGCGATACAGGATACCATAAGTTAGGGGGACCGATATTTTGATTTATATGTGTTACTAATGAAAAAAAAAACATTGTTTTCCAGTATTTTCTAATTTTTTGGATTTTTTGGATATTTTTTCAATTTTTTTTGGATTAAAAAAAATTCACACCGCGATGACCACGACGGACCGCGAACTACGACCGATACCGATACCGTATTGGTTTTTTGGACCGACCGATACCAAGACCGATACCGCGATTTTTATCCATGATTGTTTCTAACTATCATGATGATGTAGTTTCAAGTTATCCAATACACAGTTGTCTCTTTTTGGTGTTACATTATGCTGGAAATGTGTATTGAAGTCCCTTAAACCAACACCCATTAAGAGGTGCTTAATAAATGGACAACATCATATGAATAAGTCTCAGCCCTCAAGACTTTCATGATATTTCATTATTCCACTAGTTCGGTTAATAGTTTAAAAGATCCAACAGCTAAGGTTCTATAAGGTCTCGTACAGTACCTACTTAACCTTAAGTTTCAATGACTTTACGGCTTAGCCATGGGTGACTTACGGCTTAGCCGTGGGCATCTTATGGCTTAGCTATAAATTGCACTACGGCTTAGCCGTAGGTACCTAAAATTTCCTTTACATTTACTGTTTAACCGTATTCTGCTCTATGACTTAGCCATATATATCCTACGGCTGAGCCATGGCTTGACTACCACTTAGCTGTAGCACATTATATGGCTCAGCTAAGGCTTAGCCATAGAAGAAAATTACAAATTTTACCTCTTGAGACCTGGAGCTATAACCTTCCTATGGCTTAGCCGTAAGCTTTAGTTTTCTGAAGTAAATTTAACATCTGAAGCAAATTTCGAATGCAAAAGGGGATTCCCTATCTATTTTATTCATTCATTCTTTGTTCAAACTCATACTTCATCTCATATTACATCAAAAACATTGAACTTCATAATACAGTAGAGTGAAGAGAAATTGAGAACAATAAGGTATCATTCAGTAGAGTTTAGAAAATTGAGAACGTTAGGGCTGAATGCACAAAATTCAGTGTAATTATAAGAATCATAATATACTAACATGCATTAAACCAAAATTCACTTATACTTGCCTTAGTTTAGAATTCAAACCACTACTATTACTCTTCGCTCAACTTGAGATGGCACTCCAATTCTTGAGTTTAAAACTGATATGCATGTAAGGGATGAGGAAAAAAATGAGTACATGTCTATAGGAGGATTTTTCTTCATTCCTTAAACGAAGACTTATGGAAAGGAAATAACTCTTACCTTTAGAAATTGATTAAGAGAAAAAGCTACTTGACTCCTTCAGTTCACAACTTTTAATTAGATTAGAAGACACTAGAGATGCCAATATGAGCCTCTAATCACACATGCAAACATTAATTCTCTTGATTTGAGGAGAAAATCGTGACAGAGGAAAAAAGAATAAGAGTCTTAGGGCAAAAAGAGTGTCAAGGAGAAAAAGTATCGATTAGGAACAGTGGGCTCTTATATAGACAGAATAATTTCTAAGTTTATAAGAAAGTCCATATTTCTTGCTGTTTTTTTAATTTAAGTCAAATGAAGGTCCAACTAACAAATGAATTCAAACGTATTCTAGTCAAGTATGAAAGTTGACGAACTTAATGAAATGAATGTGATGATGTCAATATAATGCATGAATGACGTAAAACCATGAACTCAAAAATTATAAAGGAGGGCTTTGACTACCTAGTGAAAGTTAAATTCGACCCAACTACCTGTCCATGACTTGAATATAACCCACAAAGACAAAACAAGTTAAATCCATCTTAATTCAATAGTAATTAGCTAATAACTTACTTAATTAGTCTCTAAGCATCCTTGATTAGGGTCTGAGTGTTGCACCTAGGATATCCAATTGCAGTTGGTGATTTTAGGATATTCCTCATCACTACCATTTATAAGGATCATGAAGTCTGCCATGATGAAGGGCTTCTTGGCCTTTACAGAGGGGGTTTCATCTTCCAAAGGTTCCTTGACCTTTTGATGGTTAGAGGGGCCTAGATGTGCCTGACCATTTTGCTGCCTTCTTCTTGATTTTCCTATTAGTGGATGGTTTCTACTTCACCAACTCTCGGTGATGTGAAATTTAATTCAATCCAATTAAAACTGAAAATGGACAATTGTCTACATGAGATAGTGTCAAATACAAGTTGATCCCATAACGAGCTCAACTAAGTTGAAAATAAAAATTTGAATCTTTTTAAATTAAAGATTAATAAAGAGTAATTGAGATCCAAGTAAAAATAGAAAAAAAAATAGAGACACAAACTAATCAAGAGTGGAGGAAATTCAATATATAAAATAGATCAGAGCATCCAAAATCTACAAAGCAAGATAATTGATCAATTCATGCAATTAATCTATTCTTTTTGTCTAAAATATTACAGAAACAATTCAATGTTTCTAATCCAGAAGATATGTCTTTTGTAAAATTCAATTTTTAATAAATAAAAACTATCCATTACCCAAGACCCCCTTCATCTTTTGTAAAATTCAATTTTTAATAAATAAAAACTATCCATTACCCAAGACCCCCTTCACCTCATAAAAGATTGAATTATCCTACGCGTAACTTATCATATTAAGCATAAACTATCAAAAGATCTTAACCCTAAGCATAATCTATTAAAATAAGCATAAGTTATCAAAATTAATTCATTGAAAATCAAAATAGAGGCCGCCTAAGGCATGAAGACAAATCTATTATTCAAATAAAGCATTGATTAAAAAAGACAAAAAGAAAGAGAAATAATCACATAAATTATAACAAAATTCACTTAGTGTCATCTGTGTGCTCAGATCCAGAAGATCACACCTCCATTGAAAAGAAATTCCAAGACATCTGTATTGATAATATCGGATCACTAAATGGTCCTCTTAGAAATTCAAATTCTCTTTTATATGCCTAAGGATATGGAACAAGGCTCCGGATATACCTTAAAATAAAATAAAAATAGAAAAGAAATGGAAGGAAGAGAAGTGGATAAGATAGAGGAGAGTGGAGAGAGAGAGGAGAGAGAGAGAGATGTCATCCAAGGTGGGGGAGGAATATGCTTGCACAATCCCCATTTGGTTTCCTTTTAAGACTCCTAGTTATGATACAAATACATTGAATTAGGACAGTTTTTGCAACACTTACGGATAGGGCTTATCTCTTGAGATGAGAAGGATCTCTTAACTTTGAATTGGATAAGGATAAGGAAGGAAACTTCTAGAAAAATTTGCTGGTCTTTAGGTGGGAACCCACATAGAGCTATGCAGCAATGGATCTTTGACGATGTGTGGATTTAATTGCAATCCTTTCTAAAAATGTACATGAAAATTTCTAGGCCCATAACTTGTGAATCTAACTATGTGATCTTGGGCTCCATGGACATCTACTCTGAAAAAGCTTTCCAACGGTAGCTCAATTGTGCCATTCAACGGTCAAATTGAGAGTTATGATCGATTTAAGATAGGATATCCTGAAAAAAACAAAAGTGACTTCTGAATTTCGTATTGAAATGGATTCCATCTCTACACAACTTCTAGATTTGAAAGGAGATTGTGGTTTATTTAAACTCTTCATCTTTTATCTCTCACCAGAATTATCTTCATTGAATTAATTAAGAGATAATTAATTCAAATCTACAGCTAATGTGACCCTACTAGGTGGGACAACTCCTCTACTTGAATGGTGGGCCCAATGAAAGGTTTTTTTTATTTAAACTAGGACTCCTGGACCATGCAAGATGGGTGGAACCCCCTTGTGGTCAATCTTCACACATGTGTCTGGGTCCGTAATGATTGCTTGTGCCTTGAATTGGGTCCAATGTTAGAGTCCAAATGCTACTAGGGCTTTCCACAAAATCCTCCCTAGGGTTCTACGGGTCCTACAACTTTTCATTTTCTGCACAATCTAGCTCAACCAATGAAATACTAAAGAGCCCTTATTGAACTAGGACCCCTCTGGAAAGAGTCCTAATCCAACTAGAATTCTTTGATAATTTTGGAAAATTGCATAAAATATTAAAATGATGTAGAAAATGTGTACGAAATGCATGAATTCCAATAACAGGGTGAAAATGAATGAAATAATGAAATTCAATGAAAATCAGTGCATTTAATTTAATTTAGTCCATAATTCTACCTAAAATAATGTCTAAATAATGCAATTTTATGGACTTAACACCTAGTCTTCATCGTTGACCAAATCGGGGTGTACCCAAAGTTCCTCTCTAAAGTTGGTCATGACAAGTATCAAGCCATTTTTTTCTCAAACTTAGCTGATTACCAGGAATTCATCTGTCTTTGGTGCCGGATGAGAAGTGAGTACCACTGGCTCAAATTGCCCAAAGGATATCATATTAACTGTTGTCGTATCGTACTTCTAGTCAAAAGTGATCACTCCATTCTTCCACATTTTATTGATCTTCTCATAAGGAAAAAGTAATCTTTTAAGGAGTTTGGGACCACTCTTTGTAGAAACAATAGTTAGGTCATCGAACGTTCCTTCTTGATTTGGTATCCTTGAAGGAGGTAACTCAATCTTCCCATTTTCAAAATTGAAAGATAATTTTGATATCCTCGTCAAAGGGATACTTAGCATTATTTCTTTTCTCATATTCTTCTTTGTGAACTTGCACATTAGCTGGGTTTCAGAACTTATAAGGGGTTGTAGAGGTTTGAATGTTAAAGATTTCCTCATTTTTCTTCCCCCTAGATGCCCTTGGAGCACTAGGCGGCTCATTTCTTTGTCCTTCCTTTTTATCCAGTTCCTTGCGGACATTTTTTGCTTTGATAGTTGCTTCAGTGAGTCTAGAGAGGGACTTAGTTGTCAATCCCACAATCATGGCATGGATTTCCAATTTCAAATTATCCATGCACATTTCCACGACAACTCTTTGTGAGGGCAACTCCATGCACCTGTAGGAAAGTGCTCTCAATCTATTGATAAAAGTTTAGACAGATTCCCCGTTTTCCTATTTGGCGTTGGTTAGGAAATTGAGGGTAACTATCTAATCTTTTTCTTGAAAGTGCAGTAAAGACTTTTCTTCCAAAACTACCCCCGAGGTGAGAGAGTATTCTAAAAGTTCTTGATACTAGTCAAAAGCAATCCCTTTGAATGTACCAATAAACAACAAAATTTTCAGGGCATCTAAGTCTAGTAACCCTCCAATAAGTGAATTGAAGTGCACCAGATGTTGATGGGCTAAACTTTTCCACAAATAGGCTTGGAAGGTCAGCTGCTTGAAATTTGGAGGGAATGGAACTAGGTCAAATTCAGGGGGGCACTTGGGTAACATCCCTTTCTTTTTCAACCAAGTTTCTCCCTAACTATAGTCATCATATTGGTAATATCTTTGTGTGTCATTGGCTTATCATAGTTACCCTTTTCACCATTGTTAGATGAATGATCTCCCGATGGTCCCAATTTTGGTGCTTTTCAACCAAGGCCCTGATTTGAGCCATGAGTTAGTCAGCTTTGTTTCGGCCTTTGTGTATTGTGCTTTTGCTAGCCTTGGGTTACAGGTCGGGTCCTTCAATGCCATCATCCTTTATACCAAAATTTATAGTTGAGCAGTAATTTGACTAATCCTTTTCCCCTGTTGTTTAATATGACTGTTGATATTAGTTTCCCCGCCTTCGTTGTTATCCTACCCTTGCTCATTTTCTTCTTCGCCTTCCTCATGATTAGTCTCACTCCCATAAGCCATGAAGATTGAGTACTAGTGTTTGGCTACCCTCCAATATGGTTGCAGTGGCTAAACATTTTCCTATGTCGGTGTCATTGTCTGTGCCATAGTCTGTTTTTACATGGCCTTCTGATGTGTCTTCCAAGCTTAACTGTGGTTCCGCGGCCCTACCTCGGGTCATGCCTTATGTGACCCGTCGCATTGGTCCACGTCGAATCATATTGGTGGGTGCCATAGTTGGATCAGATTCCCTAGCAATCCATCTCTAACCTATCTTCGGCTGCTAAGGACATGCCGACATTTTGGTGTCAGATACATGAGGCTTGAACCTTGCCGTCATTGGTTTGAACCCATTTGGTAATGACAAGACTTCAGTGGCTGCTACTTTTTCAATATGGCTCTCCTGTGCTATGCTTGACTTTTGCATTGGGCCAAATACGCTTTCGAGAGTGCGCTTGTGAGTTTGGGACTCACTGTTGACCACTAACTTTCCTTGGGCTAATGGGTAAAAGGAGTTACCCTCTAGTCTTCCTAGGTTCCATTCTCATGGTGTGACTTTTTTGGGTATCTGAGGTTTTGAGACCAAGTGCTGCAACCTGGTATGATGCCTTCTTATCGGTCTCTTTTCAATTAAGTCTGACAAATTAGGCCTTTCTGTGCCTACTATCTTCCTCAGAGATGTGAAGTTTAGGGGTGAGGCCATTCTCGTGTATGGGCATCCTACTTCAAGTGAGTTGTTTCCCAGGCTTCAAACGAATTCTGAAGGGATTTTGGGTGTATGATCATGAGCTCCAAGTGCAGAGCTGCAATGTAGTAATAAACTGGTGAGGCCAGGTCGATCCTCAGGGAGCAATGTGTTTAAGGTTCCTTTTCAACTTGACTTGCCTTAAAATCAAAATCTAAAACTAGCCTAGTTTAAAATCTAACCAATATAAGCATCCTACTTGCCAAAATTAAATTAATTACAAACAAATGAAACTTTCCTAAAACTAAAAACCTAAATCTAAAAATTCCTAAAATAAATCTAAAGTTGCTACAAAACTAAAACACAAGTTAGGACTTCCAAAAATAAAAACTAAAATTAGAAACTAACTAAACTAAACAATGTTATAAATAAAATATACAAAAGTTAAAAACCTTCCTAAGTTAGAATTTCCAATTAGAATTTTCAAAACTAAAAAACTTTCCAATTTAAAAACTTTAAATAAAACAAACTTAGAAAGATCTTTAATTCTGGAAATTATCTAAAACAATCAAAAACATAAAACTAGAAACACAATTAAAATTAGAAAGTTAGTAAAATTAGTAATGCAATGCATACCATGAGATGCTGAAAAATTCTAAGTTTGGAAATCTAGTATGCTGATGAAAATTTTATGCATGATTAAACTACTCTAATGCATCCTAACTCTAAGTTTAATGGCTGGAAATCATGCTCTACTAATGCAAGAAACTAACAAAACAAACATAAGTGAAAAAGGATCTAAAAGGAAAAAGTTATGAAAGCATGAACACAACAACTTTGCAAAATTCTGTGAAGAAATTCTTATCCGAGTTAACTAATTGGCAAAGTTTAAGCCTCTAGCTCACAAGCCTTCTGAAATTATTTTAATTTGAAATTCTGGGGAATGAAAGACCACATCTTAAACTTTAATTTTCTCAAGTTTCAAAGAAACATATTATGATTTGACTGATCTACCCACTTCGAACTTTTTGCCAAAAACTGTTTCTGCAGTTTGCTGAAACTGTTAAGTTATGCTGTTTATGTATTGAATCTGAATTTTATCATTAGATTTAGACTTGAAGGCTTAATTTTCAACAACTTAAATATGCACAAAATCTTATGATATGAAAATACATGCAATGAATTCTAATCCAACCATCAAACTATGCAAAAACAAAATTTAAAATCAACATAAGCATAATAAGAAAAATAACAAAAGTGCAAAAAATAAAGTTAAACTGCAGGAAGTCAAATGCAGTATTAATAGGAAGTCAAAGGCGGTAAATTCACTCAAAATTCTCTCTTAATCTAAGCTTACAATTTCTTAAAGTATCCTCTTTTATTTCAATCATCAATCCAAACAAGAAAAGCAAAAATCAAGAAATCCTGCAACCATAAGAATAAGAAGAATATCAAGATGAATATTATTGAACTAGTATGAGAATCCTTTACACAATATAAAATAAAATTAAAACAAAAGATTACACATACTAGGATGGAAAAGAACTCCTCCTTCTAGTCGACACTTCAAGGTTGGTGGTGTGGCTTTAGGGCTAAGCCTCCTTGATGACTTAAGATGGAGAGACAAAGAGAAGGAGAGATGGAGTGTAGAAATCTAGAGGTGGGAGATGGGTAATTCTTCCATGAAGAGTACAGGAGAAGGGTTCCCTATTTATACTTTTTTTTTCTTCTACTATTTTTCAAAGAAGATCTCATATATGGCTTTCTTTCTTTAGGTTAGTCCTCTTCTTGGCCAACAAGTCTTCCAAGTTTGAGATGAGATAAGGTTCTTTCTCTTGCTTGAATTCTCAGTGTATCCATCTTTCTTAGTTAACACTTGCCAAAGATAGAGCCCACCTTTGAAGAGACAATCTCAATCTTGCCTAAAAATGCATAGTAAACATCCTGAGGATCTTTGTCATTTTAACTCCGATTGGTACAAGCTTAGATCCTACGGATATTTTCTCGAAAAGAGCTTTCCAATGGTAGGTAGATTGTCCAAATCCGATGCTCAGTTTGAGAGTTATGAACATTTTAATATATGCTATCCAAAGAAAAATGGGATTGGCTTTCTATTTTTGAGTTCTCCTTCTTTGACTTTTTTTTTCTTGAATTCTCTCTACCTTAGCCTTCTTTTCTTATATTAATTTTGAATTCTTGCAACGATTGGAGAGTGGGACCCTTTTCTTGAACATTCTACAAGTGTGTTCCCACAGACGTGAATATGTGTGTGGGACCATGAAGCCAACTTTGCAAGTTTTTCTTCTTTGTTCTTTTTCTCTTCAATTCTTCTCTCCTATATTTTGAAAATCATTTCTTTGCCTTAATTCTTGAAAACGGGACCCATATCATCAATTTCTTATAAAACAAATGTGACTTCATATGAAAAGATAATTTTAACCCTAAGATCACAAATGCATGACTGTAGGCCCATCTCTCATGAAATGACAATGAAAATGCACACCATTTTTCATGATTATATGTGAATAAACTAATGATGATGAAAATTGAATTTATTTCATGAGAAAACTAAATAGGTACAAAACTTTCCAAAAAGTAGATTTCTCAAAAATAGCAGGTTTCATGAATTTATGCAAAAAGTGTGATTTTAAATAAGTCATGCAGAGAAATACTAAAGTGAATTGAAAATGCTTGAAACCATGATTTCACACTAAATAATGCTCTTTTAAGTTAATAAGTCTTTAAAATGGTCCAAAATGTATATAAAAATATGTATTTTTAAGGACTCATCAGTGTACTTGGATACCCAAGGCTTAGGTGGTTGTTTTGTGCCTTCAAATGCACCAAGGCCTACAGAAGGTGCAGTGTTGGCTGTTGATGTGAGCCTTCGGAATACCGAGACCTAAGTTGAGCTAGAACTAGCTTTGATCCTTATTTGTGAAGGCTTGGTTAGGGCTAAGTGGGACCTAGTGATGGAAAACTTAAAAAGACATTCTTTTGGTTCATCGAAAATGATTACGAAGGAGGCCATGGTCCTACAAAACTGGTTTGTTGCATGAGTTTAGATCATACGGCCTCTTCTTTATTTCTAAATCAATCGCATTTTGGTGCAAAAGGAATGGCCCCAACATGGGAGGGAAAATGGTTGAGTCCAACCCAGTTTAGTTGAAGAGTGGGGCATAAATGCTAACACAACCAACTTGACCTAGGCCATATGGACTCCACTTGTCCAAGGGTTGAAGCTGGGCAATTAAATGCTCATTATGCCACAAGAACAGACTTCAAAAAGCATGACCTTTATTCTCTTTATTTCCAAACTAATCACGTCTTTTAGATATGAAAGGAATGGCACCGGAACAAAAAGAGACAAGTTGGGTCTGACCCAATTTGGTTGAAGTGTAAAGCATAAATGCTAGCACAACCAACTTGACCCAAGTCACATGGACTTCGCTTGATCGAGGAGCAAAAGCTGGGCAAATAAATGGTCACTAAGCCACAAAGACAAACTCTCAATATCAAGTGAACTCACAACTTGGTTAATTCCGAAAGGAAGAGCATTAGTCAGTCATTCGTTATCGAGGTGTGATGCATTATGGTTACATAATCATCTAGTGGATTGGAAGATCTCATAATCCACACTGAAGAGGTAACCGGCTTGCATAATTCATGATCAACTACTCACCATGCATTTCATGCATCTTTTTTTCATTTTTCCTTTTGCCAAATCTTGGATCAAACTGGAGTTCAATTCTTTTTTTTTTTTTTTTCCATATTCCCACAGACGGCGCCAATCTTTTTTGTTCACTTAAAAAGAGGAAGCCACGTGCACTGTATGCATTGCTACTCATCTTATCAAACAACTCAGAAACAAACACAAGAATGAAAATGATGTCTTTTGAAGTTTTCCATTCTTGAGTTTAGTTTTACTTGGGTCCTAATACTTTGACCTCCTAGGTGCAAATTGTTTACATTCTTTTATATATATATATATATATAACTCCTCCACTTGGTCTCTAATGATTTCAACTTCGCAAACCGTTACAAAATTTTAACAAACATTAATAAAAGAAAGAGGAGGAGGAGGAGGAGGAGGAGGAACAACTGACTGCTAAAAGGCAATGGCCGATCCTAGTGTGGCTTCAACCCTATTGGCTACAACACATTCCCCTCACCCCCCCCCCCCCCCCCCCCCCCTCTTGAAGTCAATTGAGCAATCTTCATAATCTATTACTTCATTTTTTCGGGCACACCAAGCACGTAGTTTGAGAAAAGTCATGGTTTTTAAACTAAATGAAGTGCCTGCAGTAATATTATCTTTCCTAGACACTAAAGTGTTAATCTAAAAAAACAAACATGATCAACCCGAGGGGCTTCTTCAACTCCAAAGTGAAGAAGACGAAGTAAGTCTTGAAATACTTCAGTCTTCAAGAGAATCCTGCCATAGCACCAAGGCACTTGTCTGAATTCTCGAATTATTTTCTTAGAGATTAAGTACCTTGTTTTTTTATTAGCTTCTTCTTCTTGACAAAGTCCGGATGCTTTGAATGTTGCAGATGCTTGAATGCTTAGAGACACTCTAGAATAAATGCCTGTGAAGGTCTCCCAAAGGGGTTGTTTGTAAGCTTAAAAGTCGTATCTGGCCATTTGTGGCAAGGAAAGACTTAAGCAAAATTTCTATTTTTTAGTTTCTTCCATCAGTTACTATAGTCTTCAATCGACCATCGCTTTGTTCAATATGATATTGCACTGTGCATTTGACCATTGCAATCTTTTCTCTCTCTCTTTTTTTTTTTTTTTTTTGAGTTTTGTGACTTGTTTCTTTTTTCAAAATTTGAGAGAACCTTCCTAACCCTATCTTTGAGCTGTTTGAGCCCTTGTTTGATGTATTTGGACTTGGTTTGACTTGCTTGGCTGCTTTCTTGCTTGGATTTTCTTTTAAGTTTTTATTGAACCTTTTTGTGTGTCAACAAAACAAACTCATGGGCTTTGGAAGATTATCAATATACGGTGACACCTGTTCAATGGAAACACCATGTTTGTAATGTAGAAGCCACAAAGCCTAAAACACCAAATTCTAAGAAATGGGTAAGGGTACCACTAATTATCCTCGTCCAACCTTTGTAAGTTCACTCATCAAAGGGAAAGAAATTGAACAGTACATAGTGTTCTTGTATCAATATGTGAATTGTTTTGCTTGGACCTATGCAAAAATGCTCAGTCTGAATCCTAATGTGGCGGTGCATAGATTAAACATCCGACCCCACTCAAAGCCCGTCAAACAAAACCAGAAGCGAACCAAACCTCACTCTATGAGCAAGATAGAGAAAGGGGTTCAAAAGCTTCAGGATGTCGAGTTCATTCATAAGAGTAGCATGCTAACTAGTTAGAAAATCTTGTGCCAATCACCAAGAAAAATAGATAGATTTGGGTCTGCATCAATTTCAAAGACCTAAATGAAGCATGTCCAAAAGATGATTTTCTTTTGTCTATTTCGGAGCTCACGATTGACAATATCATTGGATTCAAATGGATGTCATTCATGGATGGTTTCTCTAGATACAATGAAATCAAAATGTATACAAAAGAAGAAAGGCACACTTCCTTCATGACACCGTTTGGGATATATTGCTATACTGTCATGCCTTTTGGACTCAAAAATGCGAGAGCCACTTACCATTAGGCAATGATGAAGATCTTCAAAGACATACACATCAAACAATTGAATGTTATGTAGATGATCTGGCGGTCAACAGTGCAAAATGAAATTACTATCTTGCAGATCTTGGCAGAGTGTTCGATCGCTTACAAAAGGTCAAGCTCCGAATGATTCCTTTAAAATGCTTCTTTAGGGTTTCTTCAGGTAAATTCATTGGGTTCATAGTGTAGAAAGGAGGAATTGAAGTTAAGGCCATTCTGGAAATCAAATCACGTCAAGCTCTAAAAGAATGAAGAGGACTACAAGGAAGGCTAGCCTAATCAAGCCTAATCAAGAGGTTCATCGCCAACCTATCTAGAAAATGCCAACCTTTTACAGAGGTAATGAAAAAAAGTGTAGAATTCATTGGAGATGAGCAATGTGAAGAGATCTTTCAAGACATCAAAAGGTACCTCACCACTCCATCAGTGCTACTTGCCCCAGTGCATGGTAAACTGTTCATCCTTTATATATGAGCTTTAGATCATTCCCTGGGGGCATTGCTTGCCCAAGAGAATGATGAAAGAAAAGAAGTCACTCTATGCTGCCTCTCTAGAATGTTAATAGGAGCAGAGCTCATGTACAAACCCATTAAGAAAGAATGACTAGCCTTGGTGTTTGTTATATAGAAGCTAAGGCATTATTTGTTGTCAAATGTGGTTTACATCATTTCACGGGTTAACCCTCCTTAAGGTTCTGGTAACCAATGCGGGAGCATTAGGAGACTGCTTAACCAAGTGGTCTATCCTACTATCACAATTTAACATCCGATATGTTCCATCCAAAGCAGTAAAAAGGCAAGCCCTAGCTGATTTCCTAGAGGAACACCCTCTACCAGCGGAATCAGAACTCAGCTACAATTTATCAAATGAATCCGTGTTCTCTGTGGAGCGATTGGAGGCCTTTGGTATTAATCATGAACATCACTGGGTAATGTTCTTTGATGGAGCATCAAGGACTAATATTTGGGATAGAAAGTCTCGGGTGTGGGAATCATTTTCTGTAGTCTAGAAAAAGTCTATGTCCCTCACTCTTTCTCTCTTTCTCCTTCGAAGAGTCTTGCTCCAACAATGAAGTAGAATATACAAGTCTGATTATGGAACTCAAGCTAGCCCTAGAAGCAGGTATATCTACCCTTAGGGTGTATGGAGACTCCCAACTTGTAATTCGACAAATGAACCTACAATATGAAGTAACGACACCTGGATTACTTCCTTACTTCAACAGAGCTAGACATTTATGAAAACAATTCAGCTTAACTGAATCCTAGCATATAACAAGGCATCAAAACACCAAAGCAGATGCTCTCATCAAACTAGTTGCTTCATGAATATAGGCAAAAGTGACCCACTCAGGGTAGAAGTTATAGAAATTCGTCTTACCCTCTCCCTTGACATCCTTAAAGAAGCTATCTATTGCTTCCAAGTGACAAGGAATCGGATTTCTTCCTTTATAAGTTGTCACTGGACTAGAGAGATCCCCTCATCAATTACATCTTATATGGAATCCTACCTAAAGATGTGAAAGATCGAACCTGCATTCAGAGGAGAGTGCTAAGGTTTCACTTCGACCTAGCCTCTAATACTTCGTATTCAAAATCATACAATGGAATTCCGTTGCATTGCCTATTGCAAGAAGAAACGTAGACTATGCTGAGGGAAGTTAATCAGGGCCTATGTAGAGCTACTAGGATGGTCCTAAGCTCATGATCAAATCTAAAGATTAGGCTATTACTAGCCTATGATGATCTTTAACTCGATCAGTTTTGTTAGGAGATGCAAAGAGTGCCAAATACACAGAAACTACATTCATCAACCTCCAGAGTATCTACACCCTACTACAGTTTCATTGTCATTCGAATCTTAGGGTATGGATATCATTGGAAAAATCCATCCACCATCTAAACGTAGCCACTGTTTTATTCTGACAGCTATGGATTACTTTTCCAAATGGTCAGAAGCAGTTTGTCTTGAACTGTAATTGATTTCCTTTGCACTAATATCATTTGCAAATTCAGGGTGCCCAAACATTTATACCATGACAAAGGACCTAGTTTAATAATGATAAATTCTGTAGATTTTGTAACAAATACAAGATCTTGTGTTGTCCCTCTACAATATCCAATTTTGAAGCAAACAGACTTCAAAAACTTTAACAAAACTATCTACAAAATACTTAAAAAGATGGTCTCTGGCAACAAAAGAACTTAGAGTGCAAGACTTGTTGAAAGAATATATGCGTATAAGACCACAGTTTAGGGACCAACCAATCTACACCTTACTCCCTAGTCTACGGGTGTGAAGCAGTCATACCCATGGAGATCCAAATGCCATCTTTCCAAGTGGTTATATTAGAGCAACTCACCCATGAAGAAAATACTAAACTTTATCTCAATGAACCTGAAGGTTTGGATGGGAAGAAGCTAGCAACCAAACATAGTATCAAACTTTATCAAGCTCGTATGACTAGGGCATTTGGCAAAAAGGTCAAACAGTGAACATTCAAAAAGGATGACCTAGTACTTGTTGTCAAATGACCTATGACACCCGTGCACATATCTAAATGTAAATTTGAGTCCAAATGGGAGGACCTTATGTTATTGACAAGATCTATTCTAGTGAAGCATATGCAGTACACACTATGGAAGGAGACTGATGTATGATATCAGTTAATAGGAAGTACTTGAAGCAGTACTATGCATGATGATAAATTTTCAAAAAGCTTGCAAACTATTCCAAAGTCTCTGTGACACCACATTTCGAAGGCTAAATTCCAACAATCTACAACAAACTAAGGACCCCGAAGAAAGTCACAACAATGTCACCAGCTAATGTCGAACTTCAGAGAAAAAGAAAAAACACCTCATGGATCCTAGAGAAAGTCACAAACAATGACACTAGCTAATGTCCACTCATAAATTTGTCCACAAACAAACAAATTCAGTGGTAAACTTTCAGCAAACAAAAATAAATTCATTTGTTTTTTTTTCTTCCTTCTCATTTCCAATGAGGTTGTCAACCCACTGAATGGTCTTCCCTTAATCACCTCCCTCTTGGAACATGTCATAAAAAGCAAACATTTGGTAGAAGGCAGCCTAGAATTCTTCAGAGTAACTATTTAGGTGTTCATGGGAAGGGATCACCTTCTTATAAAGCTCTCTCAAAATAGATAGCCCGAACACATCTTCAAATTCAAGCAAAATAAGCCCCAACTCCGCATTCAGGGTAATGAAAGTATTGGCAATTGGGCAAAAGAGGTCTATGATGACCTTGCATATCACTTTGCTGAGACAACTTACTCTGTCTCGCATCACAAGGATGGCTTCATACACTCCTCCTGCTCAAAAGATATCTTCAGAGTCTTTCAAAATTGCATCTATCCAAGACAACCAATTGTTGGAAAGGATAAACCAACCCTTGGGGGCATGAAGATCCCCAATCCAGCTACGTCCATCATCAACTAGTACTCCTAGTCTAATTGGCTTGAACTAAGGAGCAGAAGAAACTTCACGCAACTGAGGATGGCTTAACATCAACAATTCTATAGAAACAATCGAGCCGTTACAAAAGAAAGGTGCCTGATAAATGAAGTGACTGCGAGGGAAAGTGTGATTCTGCACCTAGGTGATGACCTAATCATCTTGATAAGGAATGGTGGGTTGAATCTCCCCTATGATCAGGAACCCACTCTTATATTGCTATCTAGTAGAAACCTCAATGTGGCGACCATCCACATAAAGGTAACAGAAGGTTACAAATTCATTTCTCTTTTCGTAGCTCACTGTAACTTATCCATCCCCGCAAACATACTTGGCCTTGGCCAAAGAAATCTAAGTTTGATGCCTCCATGGTTGACTCTCGAGAATTCTATGATAAGCAGAAAAAATTTCAATGAGCTAGAAGTTAAGAATAAGCCATAACCACAGAAGAAGAAACAATTTTCTTTTCCTTATTTGACAAGCAAAAAGGGATAAGAGAAGGAAGAACCAAAAAAAAAAGAGGAGATGAATCTTTGCAATCTCGATGAAGTACAGGGACTTGCTAATGGGTTCAAGGCTGTAAATTCCAAATCAAGCTAAGAAATAAGAAGTGCACTAGGACTATTGTGGAATCAGTAAAGAAGATGACATCAATCAGCTTGATAACTATTTGACAAAAGGGCTCTGAAAGAAAACCCTTTTCCCAAACCAGTTATAAGACAAACACGTTCAACCACAACTATTCCTGAAGGTCAACAGCTAACTAAAGGCAATTTCTGATTGCAAGATCATCGAGATAACCATGTCTCGGGAAATTCTCGAACAGAACCCTAGAGCAATGCATCAATTGTTATCGGAACAAAGAGCTAGCATTTAACCCTAAAAAGAAAAGTGGGCATCACGCCCCCAGCCCGAGATTAGGTTAATTCAGCTAGGCCCATGATGTGGCACTTGTCATCTCGTAGTAATTCACGTCACACTAAGGCAAACATAGACCACTACAAGAGAATTATATAACTTACATGTGCAGAACATCCAAAAACACACATGCACATTCAAATCCAACCGTGGAACTTAGTGCTCAATGCACCCATTGAACACCCTGTGATAATAAAAAAGCATAAATAAATACCTGTTTAAACATTTCATAATAAACCTACTTGATTAAGTTACTGAGTTAATCATGACCCATAATGTCTACATGTCCACATGCATATCTAATAGTGATAAAAGTGCATAATAGAATGAACAATCAAATGACCTAAAACATAATACATGTCCATCAAATAAATAGCATAAGTGCAAATGTCTAAAAATAAATGATGGCATGATGAAAAGAGCTAGTCCGTAGCTCTAATCCTTAAATACCCAAACATGTCACCTGTCACTCATGCATAGATGACTAGTAGAAGACATCATCAAATCCTCACTCATCTAAACCTAAAGGTGCCACTAAAGTATCCTCCAAGAACATGTTGATATCGGGTCTGTACTGGAATCGGGTTCTACAACACCTAGTACCCTGAGCATGACAACTCAACAAGAGATAGGCAAGTAGTATTCTAACATGTAGCACTAATCAGAGTTAGAAAACATAGTAATTAAAGAGGTCAAAATACATAAAATAAGCATGTTAGCATGTGAATTAAGCATTCGTGCGAGAATCAAGATAACATAAGACCATAACATCTAATTGGCAAACCACATGGCTATAGTTCTCTCCAAAGAGAAACACATCACAAAACATAATGGGAGATTAAATAGCTAATCTGATTACCCGAAGGACCGTCAACTTACTCCATAAAAAAAAACAACTATAGTGAAGAATAAATTTTAACTCATACTTAGCCCTGCTAGGCTTCATAAAGTCAAGCTTAGTGGTACCGACTCTATGAATCAATAAGGACATAACATATAGCACCTTAGTCCTCTCATACTTACTTTCCTAACATAACTTACTTGTTCCCTTGGCATATATTACTTGCACATCATTTGAAGTAACTTAAAATATAATGATATCAAATAAAGGATAACAGTAGGCAAATGACCATGTAGGGAAATAGAAGATGCATTTAACATATAAGAATAATGAAGAATAAAATAATCATAACAATATGCATAATTTTCCAATTTACAAGAATTAAGGATGATTTACAAGTCAAGCTAATCTAAAAGGTCCATACCTTGGCCTTGTACTTCAGTGTGACCATAAGTCATCCAATGTCATGTGTTACCAAAATTCTTAGTGTTCCATTGTGTATAAATCCAGACAACGAACTCTTATTCCCACACACGAAGGCATGGCATTGGAGCAACCCGAACATCTATAAGGATGGATGAAAACCAACATCTTCCTTGTTATCCAATTTGATTTCATTGGACTAGGGTTAAGGTATAAAAGTTCCGAGATACAAGGTCTCATAGAGTCATAGGATCCACTTTTCTCACAAGTCATAGGGTCCACTTAGTGTTCTAAGGTATACTTGACTATGGTCAAGTCCAAAATGTGCCTAGGGAAAGGTTTCGTATAATATTTCAAATCCAGGTGGAAATTGGAGTGGTTATAA
This sequence comes from Sextonia rubra, assembly GCA_037013555.1. Classification (NCBI taxonomy): domain Eukaryota; kingdom Viridiplantae; phylum Streptophyta; class Magnoliopsida; order Laurales; family Lauraceae; genus Sextonia; species Sextonia rubra. The sequence continues at coordinate 15,162,629 of JASUAD010000014.1, read as the reverse complement.
ATAAATAATAAATAAAACAGAAAGTTTGGGTGGGCACTCGAGCTCAAATGAGCGTGTGCTCGAGTAGGGACTCACAGAGGCTAGCGAGTTTGAGCACTCGCTCACATTTGCTAGAGGTTGACAGACATTTTTTAAAATAACAGAGTTCTGAGTATACGCTCGAGCGCACCTACATAGACCCCAGGTTTCAGCCTTGTTTCAGGTCTGAAGCTCTACACATTCCTCCTTCACAACCTGCATTATGGCATTCAATAGTGTTCTGAATCTGCCATTTTTAGACCATTTGCACCTCCATTCAGCCTCATTTAATCCATTCTCCATTTAAGTCAATATCTACCCACCATGACATGCTCCATTAATGACATACAAAAAGAAGGATGGGCTATGCAATACAATAAAGCATAACATAGCAAGGAATCAACATAAATCACATCAAGCATGTTACCACTTGCTTATACTTGCCTTTGCTAGATACTGATCGCACTCAAAATGTGATGTGAAATGCAATGGATTTGAATCCAATATTCACACACTTCAAGCACTACGAATAGTGGGAAATAACTATAGTTCATCATTATTTTCCCTTTGTTTACATGGGTTCAAATGCTCTGACTGTAGGGATGCGGGTTGTTTACAAGTTTTAAAACATTTACAACCCCTCCCTCTAATCTCAGATATGATCTAAATCTAGAATTTAGAAGAAAGTATATGAAAATTGGAAAAAATTGCAAAACGGAGAAGATAATCAAGTAGTGACCACGACCCACAGTCACAGGCCACTGCCAATGACCTTGGCTCATGGCCACTAGCAGACAGTGGCCAAAATGGCCACTATTTGTCTCCTTTTTATTCTATTTTGCTTCTATCACACTTCCACGGTGCTGAAACTCATTCTTTTCGATCTTTAGAGTGTTGGATGACCATCAAGAGGGATGAATTTGGGCATGGAATCGATCAAAACCTTTGGTGATCGTCACTTTCGGTTATGGACTATTTTTGTGCAAATTTGAAAAGCGTGTTCTGTTTAAGCTACATGGAGCCAGAGTTGTGTCATTATGAACCTATGATTTTCAAGGGATAGAATGAAGCCTAAAAAGACCTTTTCACAACTTTTGGGATGACTCCAAAACCCTCCTAAGTGAAAAGAACAAAGGAATTGACTTCATCCCTTACATGCTTGATAGCATTTAAGCATCGTCTTCTCTAAACAATACATATGCTCCTTCTCCTTCTCTGAACCATTTTTCACCTCAAGTAAGTGAGAAGGAGAAGAAGAAATGGGCTCAGACTACTTGGAGTGCCTTGTGAATTCTTCGAACTTTGAAACTTGTCTTTGGAACTTAGAAATTGTTGTCTCTATGTGTACTCCTCCTAAGTGTCAAACCTCCTTTTTTTTAGACTTTAGAGGTAGTTTTGGGAGTTATGGGGAGTTGAAATTTGAATGACCCATTTTTGCCTGTTTTGGGCCCAAACGACATCTGATCTTTATGAAACTTGAAGAGATGCTTTTTGACACTATTTTGAGTGTATAATAGAAATTTCAAATTGTTTTGATATTCTCAAGTTGGTCAACTCCCCCATTGACTTTTCATGAGAATGGCCCTTTGTTTCTGCTGTTTGAGGCCCAAATGACCTCGGTTTAGTTTGAAACTTAGAAGAACCGATGTTAGGGGTATCTTGGAGTGTCCATCCCTTTTTCATGTAGTTTGGATTTGTGGAAGTAATATTTCGAATAACAACCCATTTGGTGCATGTTCTAAGTCACTATTCACCTTACACTGTAGGTAGTTAGCTTGTTTTCTACCCAAATAACGTTTAATTCACATGAAACTTTGGGAATTTAACTTTGAACATATTTTGACTCTTTGATAAAAAGTTGCTGGCTTTTCGCCCCTAGAAGCAGGATTTTGGTCAGTGACCTCCATGGCTCGAGGGGTCACTAACTTCTATGCTAACATGAAGTGGAAGTAGGCTCAAACAAAATCCTTATGACTTGAGAATTTGGAGAATCTCCTTTGAGTATGACTGAAGCTTTATGCCCAAATTTCATTAATTTTGGGCATCGAGAAGTAGCACTTTGGTCAATGACCCCCATGGCTTGGAGGTCACTAACCTAAAGTTAGCATGTTTGTAGACTTTGGGTCAAATGATGTTCGTTTGACATGAAACTTTGTAGAACCTCCCTTGAGTATAATTTGAGCTTCCTCCAGGAGTTTCAGCTAATTTGATCTTTGCGAGGTGTCACTTTGCATAGTGACCCCACAGAGCTTAGTAGATGACCATCTGAACTGAGTTTGGGTCCAAATGATGTCCAAATGCTCTGAAACTTTGAAGGATAGTCTTTGAATGTATTTGAAGGCATCCCGCTAAGTATCAGCTTGTTTCGACATGTAGAAGTGGCAATTTCCACAGTGACCCCCAAGGAACTGGCGAATAGTCACTGAAGCTTAGTTTGAGCTGAGATGAAGTCCAAATGCTTTGAAATTTTGAAACATCATTCCCAAGCACGTTTTTGGAGTTGCCATGAGATTTTTAGCCATTTTGGTAACCCAAAGCTTGAATTTGTTTGGTGACCCTTGGGTTCAGTCATTGAACCTCAAACTTAGTGTTTAGTGAGTTGAGCGACCAAAGGGAGTCCACTAACTCTGAAACTTGAACTACTGCACATTCTGAGCTCATTTGAAGTCTTCTGAGTAGATTGTATCAGCTCTAAACATCTGAATACAATACTTGACTTATCATTCCACAACCGTGGGGTTTATGTACCCTTGGTTTGGAATTTTCTTTAATGTCTTCACTACATCATTTATAATTTCTTATGGGTCAACAAGTGCACCCCGAGGTGCAATGATTGTAGTGTAATAATCATTGTGCCTCAAAATAGCCAATCTGTGAGAATGATGAACGGCTTGATGAAAAAAGAATACCTTGAAGTGAGTTCATTCCCCTGTGGGAAAACAACAATTTCATTTTTGTCTTGGGTAAAATACCCAAAGTGGGCCCACCATGCTGTATGGATTTGAATGATCACATTTGAGAGAGTGGGCCACTAAGTAGTAGGTCCCACTATTCAAAATTACAGTGACCGTGAGGTAAGATGATGACAGAGGCAGTGATTATGGACTTGGCCAAGCCATGGACCCCATCACTTTATCAAAGCTGTCTGTGGGAAGGAGAGAAGCATTAGTGACTTGGGCTAAGAAGCTATGGACCTCTCTACTCAATCATATTAAGTCTATGGGAAATTGGACTAGTAAACCATGGACCCCACCACTTGATATATCAGTGTCCGTAAGAAAAGGAAAAGCAGTGACCATGAGTGAGAGAGGGGCAACACGCCGTGGACTCCATTATTCATCTATGTAGTGACCATAGGTTTTTGAGAGCATCACATTGTGGACCCAACTCTTCAAAACAGTAGCATCAATCACGTTGTGACCGTGGGGATGCAAGGGTCCAGATACGGTTTATATAAAAACCGTAGTTCTGGTCTTCTTTCTTCTTTAACGTTTCAAAGAGCAAAGCAACGCAAGAGAGAAAGGAAAACAAAAGAGGATTCAGGCTTCTCATTCTTCGATTTCAAACAAAATCCAAGCTTCTCTTGCCCCTAAAACTTTTCCAATGGTAAGTTCACTGAACTTTATCTCTCTCTTCTTTTGTAATGGCCGAACATATGCCTTTAAAATTTTATTACACTTCTTTGGTTTCTCTGATGTTCTTCACGTTTGGGTGGTGCAAATCATGCTTCATATGCTGTTATTTGTTCCCCCCATGGATTTTAGACAAACATGCACCCAAAATGCCAAGAGCTGGTCACGATTTGGGTTTTCCATGGGTAACGAGTTAGGGACTGGAATTCAACTCTTCCCTGCCATTCTCTATTTTTTTTTTTTTCTATTTGATGATGGAAGAGCTATGCTTGCAGTAACTTTCTTATGGGGGTCTTCCTCAGTTTGATTACTGCTTGTGCAAGTGCCACAATCACGACTCATGTATTCCATGAGAAAAGCCGCGGTCACAACCCATTTGAAGACATGTTCGAAAGAGAAATAAAAATCTATTTTTTCTCTGTTTCTTTTTTTTTTTCTTTTTGCTGTTTTTTGCAGATCAATGTGCTTAACTTGGTAATTTATTAGACACCATTCCAAGCATACAGAATTTGAATACCCGAGCAATATTTTTGCACATGCTCATAGTCACTAGTAGCACAATCAGCGAAGGTCCACAGTCACTGCCATCTTGTGACATTCCATTTTCTCTTTCTTTCTTTTTTTTTTATTATGTGCTTGCATTCTTTAATTTAAGGCAAGAGTTCTTCTCATGCTCTACTCAGAAATTGGCATAAATACAAACTCCAAAATTCCAAACTTAGCTCACAAAGTTAGGAGTTGGCCCACAGGAAACCCACTGTTCAAACTCTGGTGCTCAACTTGATGGAGTTGAGAATGTAAGAGTGCTATTGTGGCTTTCTTCATGGTGATTAACATGGGCTGAGGTTGCAAGCTCACGGAAAGATTCCATGTTGGAACACCACTTGTGTAGGTCTACTGTCACTACTAACAGTGGTCATGGAGGACCATGGTCACCGCCATTTGATGAATTTTTCTCTCTCGCCACACCCCCCCGCCCACCCCCACCCCCCCCCCCCCCCCCCCCCAACCCCACAACCTCTTTTTTCATTTTCTGTTTTGCCTTTTTTTTTTTTTTTTTTTTTTTTTGGGAACCTGAAATCCTTAGCTGTAAAATTACTTTTGGAATTCCATCTAAAGCTTATGATATGACCAAGGGTAGAGTCCTTGGAACCTCATCATGCCTAAATACCATTTGATAGAATCCCATGGCCATGATCAAATTACTTGAGTGTTTGGTTCTTCTCTTTTTTCTTTTTTCTTCTTTTTTGTTGTTGTTGTTGTTGTTGTTGTTGTTGTTGTTGTTGTTTGCTTTTGTGCTTTCATACTTAGGCTAGTGTTAGCCCTTCCACGTTGCACTCCATTTATTCACAACTTCATGTGTTCACTTCCAAGGTTCTCCCTGAACTCTCAATGGATAGCTCACGATTTGAAGGAGTTTGTATGTGACGAACTAAAACTCAAGTTTAGCCCTCCCCATCTTGATTTTCATCCTTGGTCCACTCTTGCCTTTGATATGAAGACTTTCTTTGAACTCTTGAGATCTCCAAGTTGAGCAAGTCCACAATTACAAATATCTTTCGGGTAAACCATGAGACTTTGAACTTCACAGGGGTTGTAAAGAAGTTATCCTTCGACGAATTTGTGGTAAACAAGCTGTGTCTGAGGGATGTATACTTTTGGTAGTACATTTGGCTTCACTGTTCCACTGTTGGATTAAATGAGAGTACACCCTGCCCATTCTATTTGAACACTGACACAGTTTGAGCGTACACATGGATTTTTCGGATTATGGGAAGTATAGGGGTTTGAGAGATGACAGGCCACTTGATCCTTGGCATAGTGCAAGCACAAGTTAAGTCATCACAGCCTCTGTGGGAGTTACAGGGGATTAGTTTGTAGTAGTTTGCCCGTTCACTAGCATGACGTGAACACAGACTTGACCGTCGTGGCTTTTATGGGAATTCTTTCGTGGTCATCAAACTGAATATGCCTATGACACACTCCTTTTTGCTTTTGGTGAGAAGGTCGCTCCCCTTAAATTTCAATATACTTAAGAAGTATAAATCACCCGAATACGAATGACAGATTTAAAGAAACTGGCGAAGATAGGGTGAACCTCCAGTCGAGTGGTTAAATGTACCTTTGAATAGGCTATTTTACATTGTCTTTCTCAACTACAACTTCCAAGGCTAGTGAACCTCTGGCCGAATGGTTGAATGTAACTTTGAATAAGCTGTTTTACATTGTCTTTCTTAATTACAACTTCCAAGGCTAATTCACCTTTCCTTGCCTTTTCCCATGCCGACCCGAGATGTATCATCTGAGTCACTTTGCATGATTCCAACCGTCTTTGTGTGAGAAGCTAACAGATACAATATCACCTTCCGATTATTGATGATAGTTGATGATCTTTGTTTTGAAATTAACTTTGCAAAGTAGTGTTTCCTTCATTAGCTCCAAATACAATGAAAATAGTGCGTTTTCAATCTCCCACAAGAATGTCTAATGGTCCCATCATAGCAAATCACTACCCGAGACTTTGTTTGCTAAAATTTGTTAGAGATGCAGTATCGAGAATCTGTAAATCCTTTAGTTGTCTTTGAATTTGAATGTGGAGATAAGACATTCTCCAGTAGTTCTAAATAAGACTGATAGCACTTACTTTTGTTTTCAATACTTTAAAATTGGTGTTACTCATTGTTGACTCTGCTAAAAACATGCCATATACTTTCAAATGTTGTACTTATATACATGTTTGAACTTGTTTATGTTTTGTACTGTATATAGCTACTATCATACTTTGCTTGTATTGTGCATGCATTTCTCACATTGGGTATTACAATTTTCGTGCTCGAACATGAATCCAATTGCCCCCTGAAAGGTCTTACGGTGCTTGAACACCTATTTGGACCGGGATCCTTAGTTTTGGAACTTATGTGTGCCTTGATGTCAATTCTTGGTTTTAGAACTGAGTATTATTTTCTCCTTTGGGCCTCCTATTAAGGGGAGATACTGTTGAGATTTTGGTAGAATTCCATGCCTTAGTTATTTTCACCGTTACTAATATTTTATTCTCATTTTTTGTCACTTTTGCTGATATTTTCTTCTCATTCTTTGTTTTGCAGACAAAAAAAGCAAAGCACCTATGACTTCAACTTCTAGCACTACAAAGGGCCATTCTAAGGGTAAAGGTACAAGTAACCTTGACCTAAAAGATCTGAACAAAGTGCATGCATTCGCTTTAAGAAACCAGAGAACTAAAGCCTTGACAAGTAGGAACTGGTATACATATTGGTGTCTTGCCAACAATATTGCTTGGGAGAATAATAATAAAGTGAGCTTCGACAAGCCACATTATATATTCAAAGATGCCACGAAGGAGAATGTGAAGCATCCTTCTGATAGCGTACAATATCACTATACAGACTCAGTGGGAATGTTAGGTTTATCATTGTTGTGACTCTGATACCAATTGTTGTGGCTCTGATACCAATTGTTGTGATTTGACAATCACCCGTTGTGCGCATCCATGAAATCACAAGATCAACAATCAACCACACACAAGAAGAGACACCGAGATTTACGTGGTTCACCCAAATCGGGCTACATCCACGGGCACAGGAGGACGAACATCTTCACTATGACCAGTAAAGCATACAAGAGATTCCCACACTCTCACCTCATCTCTCCTACGTGGTGTGGGAGCACCACGGGCAACTGCCGCCGCAAGGTCTAGGGTTACAGACTATACAATATATAATCTCCGCTTTCTTGGCCACCAAGAAAGCCCCGGTACAATTACCAAAATACCCTTGACCTTAAACCAGTCCCTGGATAACCCAGTGACTCATCCGGCTAAACCGGAATACAAGACATAAACCTAACAATCTCCACCTTGGCTTGAATTCCGTACAACTCCGTACAACTCGAGCTACTAGGAGATAAAACCGGCAATGTCTTCACGTACCCTGCTGAATGGCACGTCACTGCACCAGGGATGCAGTCTTCTTCAACACTTTGACATGTTGAACCAGCACATGAACTTTGAGCAAAGTTCATACCCTCGTCAAACTCCACCTCGCTCAGAAAACCCGAGGAACACCAACCTCGGCTCTGATACCATTTGTTGTGATTTTCTGACAATCACCCGTTGTGCACATCCACGGAATCACAAGATCAACAATCAACCACACACAAGAAGAGACACCGAGATTTACGTGGTTCACCCAAATCGGGCTACATCCACGGGCACAGGAGGACGAACATCTTCACTATGACCAGTAAAGCATACAAGAGATTCCCACACTCTCACCTCATCTCTCCTACGTGGTGTGGGAGCACCACGGGCAACTGCCGCCGCTCGGTCTAGGGTTACAGACTATACAATATATAATCTCCGCTTTCTTGGCCACCAAGAAAGCCCCGGTACAATTACCAAAATACCCTTGACCTTAAACCAGTCCCTGGCTAACCCAGTGACTCATCCGGCTAAACCGGAATACAAGACATAAACCTAACAGGGAATTTCTCATGAGTTGACCACTGTTCAGTCCTTCGAGCGATATCTAATGACAATGTCGATGGCTCCCACTATTCCAGCAAGGAATGATCCATTTCTATGGATAAAGCACCACATCCATTTCAAAATTGGTAAGTTCATGCACCAGCCTCCATATTATTTCACGGAGTTCCCAAGGTCTGAAATAGAGGCAATAGAACCGTGTACTCTAAATCTTAAACTGCGCACAATGATTTCACAACTCATGACAGTTGGGCTTGGCATTCACACTAGTGATGGGAGTGCCGGCTCGGCGAAAAATAACAGTCTCATGGATGGTTTAACAACACCAGAGATTGGCACAGCTAGGTGACTTTGATCAATCATCATTATGCAGAGGATTTGAAAGTGATTGGAATCTTAGATGCTATAATGCCACCACACAGAAAGTCCTTTGCGAAAACAATAACATATGCAGGGCTATTATGGAATTGTTCTATCCAGCAACCAGTACCTTCATTACTCTAAATATGGAGCTGGGTTTTCTTTATAGGAGATAAATAAAATTTTTGGTTTAACACTATAAGGTGAAATTTATGATAAAACCATTCTACTCAGTGAAGATTTGGCTACCATGGACGACGAGTTCCAAGCCGCATATTATCTGCTCTTTGCCCTTGAAGATTCGATCCAAACGACCAACCACAAACGAGGCAAAGTTGCCTAATGGATGAGTCAAGTGAAGAGTATTACCAACCCTTTCTTCATAAGTGAGGGCGGATATTTTAAGTGGAAGGAGGTTATCCCCAGCAAGGGCACAAAAATCATTTATCATGAGGATTCAAACTTCCTGTAATATACTTTTACCCAAGTATCCAGATTTAAAGAGGAATTGTTGGCTTGCCACACTTTTGGCAGCATTGTTATCTGATCTTCTTTTTCTGAGTTCCAAAGGTGACTTCAGGCCTGGCTGCATATATCCAGGGCTCAGAATGGCCTTCAGACATAGTCTTCCCTTGGGCCCTGCTTTCGTAGTATATATGCTAACCGAGCTGAAGCTATCAGGTTTTACAGTTAGAGAGGGGAAGCTTTTCAATCAGTATTATGCTGAGTATTTGCTACACCCAGTTCACATATCATTGCAATGGTCTTCATTCACCTAGCGGTGCACCAGGAAGTATCTTCATGGAGGGTGTTGTAGGCAGCAGCTGTCAAATCACCAGCTATTCCATGATTGACTTGCGCCTACACTTACAAAATTTTAACAATTATGTTGCTTCTCGCAACACTATACCAAACATCAAAGTTCCAACTCACATGAGAAATACTGTAGAACCACCGATTGACAAGATTGGAGAAGGTAGTCGAGATGTTGGTGTCACAACCCGAGCCCAAGAGATCGGGGGTTAACAAAAGCCTAACCAGCGACACACGCACTCCCGTGCATATGCACTTAGACCCAGTCTAAATGCACACGCACAAGGGAAAACACACATGCAAAACATGTATACGGAAGCCAAAAATATCAAGAAGAGACACAAGGCACACAAGAACAAAGAAATGATCTCCAACAACTAACATAAAGGTCTGACCATACAAATTGGATCCAATCACAATGTATTACAATCAATGACATGAAAAGAAAGCAATATGCATGCATGCAGAGAACAGTCGCGCTCTAATGGAGTGATAGCACACACTCCGCGAACCTGAAAAGACAGCTGGAGTCTCCCAAGCAAACTGACGACCGACAAGCACACGGTCGAGGGTACCTGAGCCTGCAACACCAAGAACAACTCATGAATACAACGATTCAGCAAAATATAAGCAATAACAAGTTAACACGTATGGTCTCTAATAGAATAAAAGACATAAATCATCATAACAAGTCAATGTAGTAGTCTAGGCACTTGTGCATGCAAATTAACATATGCTCTGTGTGAATCAATGGATACATAACATGTACATACTAGGTGGCTACTACGTACGCCATATGCTCCCAAAATAAGGATCTTATAAACATGCAGAGAACACCATGGGCGAGATGGGTCTCGGTTGTTGGAATCCGGATTCCCCAAGACGTGTCCTTCTACAGTAAGGCCATATAAACTATATCCAAGTCACCCCATCGAGATCCTAAGGCTGAGGCTCAGTAGTGCCGGACTCTATCGAGTCAATCAATATAAGAACATGCAGATCATAACGTGCATATCATAACGTGCATAGCTGAACATGTATCTTATCAGAACGTGACGTGCATGTCTTGTTAAGCATGTATCAACAACCATATCCAACTGAACAGATCAAACCAACAAGATAATGGATGATAACGAAGTAAGGGCATCTCAACTCATGTATATCAAATAGTAAGGTCGAACATGCAAGACCGCTGTTCCACCCGGGATTAACCATGGACAGAGCTAGAAATATCCAATCGTATGCCCCAACGTAGAGCGCGTATAAGAGGACAAGAACTGAAGTCAATATGCCATGCGATCAGATTTCCATGTAAGGATCATGAGCTTTTACTAGCCAATCCTATTCTAGTTATCCAGCGTCTCTAACTGTGCATGATGATGTAGTTTTAAGTTGTCCGATGCACTATTGTCTAGCGTTGCAGTGTATCGGGAATGTGCACCGAAGTCCCTTAAACCAACACCCATGGGGAGGTGCTAAATAACCGGATAACGTGCATGAATGATTCTCAGCCCTCGAGATCATTCATGTCATACACTCATACCATTGGACAAGTCTAGGTGATCTACATTCTATCATGAAGGCCATATCAGTCTCTTTCTTAATCCTATCATTTCATTTATTTCTCAGTGGTGGCACGGCTTAGCCGTAGGTGAACATACGGCTTAGCCGTAAGCATTTTACGGCGTAGCCTTAATCTGCACTGCGGCTCCACCGCGGTTTCCTTTACTGTTCATCCACAATTATGGTTCACCCGTATTTTATTCTAGGGCTTAGCCGTGTCCTGTTCTACTGCTTAGCCGTGGCTAGGCCGTAGAAGGTCTGTCAAATTGCTTACTTTCAGTTAATCCAGAAACAGGCACCCTGTATTGATCTACGGCTAGGTCACGGCTGAACTACGGCTTACCCGTAGGACAATATACGGCTTAGCCGTGTCTTGACCGTAGAGGAAAACTGGGTTTTTCCCTCTCTGGACTCTAAGCCAGAGGTGAGTTACGGCTGAGCCGTAGTACACACGAAACATATTCTGAATTGATTACAGAATCACTAAAACACGTACAAACAGGATAAATCACATGAAATAGAGGGGAACAAACACAAGATGGGCTGTAAAACATTCATACTCAAGAATACATTACTCAATCTAAATCAAACACATACCCACATGGTTTAGCCAAGTTATGTTTATACTTGCCTCCAATGGAGTCTAACACACGATCTTGTTGTCCTTGGGCTCAATCACACTGCCAACAAGCTTCGAATCGCCATGCATGCAAGGAAAAAAGAAAAGAGAACCGTGAGGATCCATACCCATCGATCATGAGAACAAGAGGAAGAAGGAAGAGAAGAAACACTACAAAAACCTCGAGCTCACCTCGAAACACACAAGGGATGCTCAATGTGGACATGCACCGATGCTCCCCCTGACTTGATCGACAGAAACAAGGAAGAACGAGGAGGAGAAGAAGACTCGAGAGAGAGAGAGAGAGAGAGAGAGAGAGAGACAGAGCAGAACTGAGAGAGAGAGAGTCGGTGGCTTTGATAAATATCAAGGCCAATTGCAAAGAAGTCCAATTGTTCCAATTAATTCCAGTTCAAGTCAATTGCCGGTCTAACGGAAACAAATGACACATTTGGCAAACGACGTAGTTACTGGAATCAACAAGCATAACAAAAGACATGCGTTAATACCAAGATTATGCATGAATGACGACATCACACAAAATGCAATATTACGAAAAAGGGCTTATGTCTACCTAAACCAGGTCAAACTCAATCCAACTACTTATCCAAAACTTGAAACCAAACAAACACAAGAACAAAACACAATTAGCAACCAAATCATCAGAAATTAGCAGCTAATCCAGATCAAATCGGGTCAGGGTGTTACATCCTCCCCCACTAAAGACACATTCCGTCCCCGGAATGAACACATAATTGCAGGCACAACCCGCCGAACAACGACGTCTTTGGAATGCTTGATCTCTTGACTCGCTCCGATAGGCATGGCGGCTTCTCAAGTTCCCACATGCTGGAGGGATCGCTTCACAAAAAGCGTCCTAGCAGAACACACATACGTCCTTGCAATGAACACGCAAGAGAAAGTTCCGAACACATCGCTGTCGTACCTCAACATCAACCACAACATATCTTCTAGAAAACGTCACGGAAGAACTCAACTGCATGTCAGCTCCCTGAAGCCAGTCTCAATCTCGAATGGTGCAATAGGTCTCGGAACTAAATTGTCTTCTTGGCAAGAAAGATCGCACTCTGCATCAGCAAGTTTTTTGAAACTCAATCTTCGCGTCAGCAATTCCACAAGTATCGATGAGTTTGGACTGAGCGATCTGCAAGTGTCCATCTAAAGCATTCACTCGACTTATCCATCTGTCTGCGTATGCGAGGCTGACAATTCGTACCGACTGAAGAAGCAACGAGCAACTGCGAAGACATTTGGCGACACAACATCTCAGCACTCTGAAGAACGAGAAAAAGTCACGAACGCGGCTGCAAGCATGGACTGCTCCCCGAAAAACTGACATGACGGCTGATAACTTTCCCAGATCTTTGCCCAATCGAAAGCTCAAACCAACACGGAAAGTCACCGGGTATCCTCAATCCACAGTAGAGCCCTTCTCACCTTGACGTCGTCTCGCCAAACTAGACTTCGATAGGAAACCCAACACGAAGCAACGCTCTGACATGACCAAAACAGCACTCCGTACGTACTAGCCCACCAGATCACCTCCTCAACACTGCGTGATCATCCGTTCGCTCACTCCACCTAGAAAGTTGGCAAACTCTTATCAATCGAAAACATCCTCCATCTTTCGACGAACGAAACTCGATGCTCACGCCACTGCCAGCACAGCAACGGCTAGCAAGTTCCATGAAAAAGGAATTCCACCGACATGATCCACCCACAGATAGTAAGAAAACAAGGGTCAAGCGGCGAGGAAACAACCAAACAAAACAGCCAGATAGGAAAGGCAAGGAGTGAATGCGTGATCCAAAGAAAGGAAACAAGAAAGAAAGTAAAGATGACCACAAGATAGGTACATTGATACAAGAGAAACAAAACTGTGATTCTCCACGAATAATGACATCGACGGTCTACAATAAACCAGAAAAAGATGTTCACAGACAAGGAAAGATAGGAAAAGATTACCTGCCAAACAGAACAAGCTGGAGAAAAAGCTAGAAGAAGATCGAATAGTGACAACGGTAAACAATGAAATGAATATGGCGTTCGAACAATCATCAAAGGTTTCTGCAAGTCAAAGAATGGTCACGGGGAAAGTCGATGTGATGAATGGTATCGAACTCACATGAAAAATATCAAGGATGGTTGGACTCAGAAAAACTCGGAGAGGATTCACTGCAGCATAGGATGAATAGAACTTCAAAAATCCGTCTCCAATGGCAAGGGAACAAGATCCCACAAAAAGCATCTTAGGTGAAAAGCGAAGGTCAACAGATCAAGCAGTGACGTTGGAAAAGAAGTAACGTTCCACAAAACATCCAAATAATCCGAGTAAGGAAACAGAGGGGTAAGCGGAAAGAGAGAAAAACTCTGACATTGGTCACCTAGTCACAGGCACGAACAGAAAAGAACTGAGTAGTAAACCGGACCTAATACAAAACAATGGAGTAAACCCGAGGAGATTTCTCGATGGTTACCAGCTAGTGTACGGGCATGACTCCACACCAATCGATGGAAAGAAGGAAGGAAGAACAAACAAGTGAGAGTGGAAAAAGGAAAGAATCATCGGGAGTCTACCACTTGAAGGGTGACACTGCACAACAACACAACAACTCGACAACAACAAGTCGATACAACGTAAAGCCTATGAGGAATCAACTGCCCCTCACCAACACAATGACAATTGGCAACTACAAGCTCCCCTCAAGGGCAACAGTTAAGCCAAGTTAGCCATGTCTCGGAGGTACAACGAAACCAGGGCAGATATACAACAAAACCAGAGATACCCAGTACAATCCATGGAACTCGAACGAAGTGGAGAGGAACAAACTCCCCCACTAAAAGAACGAATCAGACTCCTTACACCAAGTGGGCTATGACTACACTTCCCAAACAAGATCACACGACAAGGGACTACCCGATCTCACGAGTAACCTCAAACCAGGTAAGGGAAACTAACATCTCGACATCTCCATAGAATGAGGGCAAGAGACAATGCAAGAAAGGCACTACGAGAAGAATTACAAAGTCAAGGGTTTATACAACACAAGACTCAAAATGGAAGATCTCTCCGACTCCTACCCTACTAACTAACACAAAAGCAAAAGGAGGAGACCCAAAACACCAGAGAACATGGACAGCCCGTGCCGCAAGCACGAGAAAAGAGTCGCCTCTAATAGGGTGCGATGAAGGCATGGGGTCCTCGATGCAGCACATACCAAACAACTACTCCCTGGAGCATGTTGACGTACTTATCTCGCTGCCCGAGCAAAGCTTCTACACAAGCGTGGAAATACACCTTGAATGTCACGTAACTGCTATCCGTCCAGAAGGTATAGGGATAACCGAAGTGCGTCCTGAGGATTTCTCGTACTCTGAATGCAAACAACAGGAGTTACCTTCGTTTGTACACAATCGTATAAGCGTCTAGGAGAAGATGCCTGATGCTCTCTTCTAACGTGTACCGGTCTCGAGACAGTTCCGCTTCTTGCAGTAGATCCACCAATACCGTCGTCCGGACAACAAAAGGAATGCCTCTGAGGTGCCCTAACTCCCAAGGGAGAACATTAATGTAGGGCTCCTGCAAATCGTCCGCTGCCATGAGCTCTACCACTAAGGCACAATGCGCTACTCGAGGTTACGGCCGGACAGTCTCAACGAACACTGATTGAACACCTGCGAAAGAAACACCTGTGAATAGACAAGAAGAACAAATACCGACCCACCCTACCAACAAATTGGCACTAAAGACCAACTGTTAGCCTCACGTTTACTCACCACGTGCCTACATGCCTACATGCTGACCCACTAGAGCAACAATGCTCTGCTACCATACTATACGTATGTCACAACCCGAGCCCAGGAGATCGGGGGTTAGCAAAAACCTAACCAGCGACACACGCACTCCCGTGCAATGTACTTAGACCCTGTCTAGATGCACACGCACAAGAGAAAACACACATGCAACACATGTATGCGGAAGCCAAAAATATCAAGAAGAGACACGAGGCACACAAGAACAAAGAAATGATCTCCAACGACTAACTTAAAGGTCTGACCATACAAATTGGATCCAATCACAATGTATAGAACAAGAGTACAATCAATGACATGAAAAGAAAGCAATATGCATGCATGCAGAGAACAGTCGCGCTCTAATGGAGTGATAGCACACACTCCGCGAACCTGAAGAGACAGCTAGAGTCACCCAAGCAAACTGACGACCGACAAGCACACGGTCGAGGGTACCTGAGCCTGCAACACCAAGGACAACTCATGTATACGACGATTCAGCAAAATATAAGCAGTAACAAGTTAACACGTATGGTCTCTAATAGAATAAAAGACATAAATAATCATAACAAGTCAATGTAGTAGTCTAGGCACTTGTGCATGCAAATTAACATATGCTCTGTGTGAATCAATGGATACATAACATGTACATACTAGGTGGCTACTACGTACGCCATACGCTCCCAAAATAAGGATCTTATAAACATGCTGAGAACACCATGGGGCAGATGGGTCTCGGTTTCCTGGAGTCCGGATTCCCCAAGACGTGTCCTTCTGCAGTAAGGCCATATAAACTATACCCAAGTCACCCCGTCGGGATCCTAAGGCTGAGGCTCAGTAGTGCCGGACTCTATCGAGTCAATCAATATAAGAACATGCAGATCATAACGTGCATATCATAACGTGCATAGCTGAACATGTATCTTATCAGAACGTGACGTGCATGTCTTGTTAAGCATGTATCAACAACCATATCCAACTGAACAGATCAAACCAACAAGATAATGGATGATAACGAAGTAAGGGCATCTCAACTCATGTATATCAAATAGTAAGGTCGAACATGCAAGACCGCTGTTCCACCCGGGATTAACCATGGACAGAGCTAGAAATATCCAATCGTATGCCCCAGCGTAGAGCGCGTATAAGAGGACAAGAACCGAAGTCAATATGCCATGCGATCAGATTTCCATGTAAGGATCACGAGCTTTTACTAGCCAATCCTATTCTAGTTATCCAGCGTCTCTAACTGTGCATGATGATGTAGTTTTAAGTTGTCCGATGCACTATTGTCTAGCGTTGCAGTGTATCGGGAATGTGCACCGAAGTCCCTTAAACCAACACCCATGGGGAGGTGCTAAATAACCGGATAACGTGCATGAATGATTCTCAGCCCTCGAGATCATTCATGTCATACACTCATACCATTGGACAAGTCTAGGTGATCTACATTCTATCATGAAGGCCATATCAGTCTCTTTCTTAATCCTATCATTTCATTTATTTCTCAGGAGTGGCACGGCTTAGCCGTAGGTGAACATACGGCTTAGCCGTAAGCATTTTACGGCGTAGCCGTAATCTGCACTGCGGCTCCACCGCGGTTTCCTTTACTGTTCATCCACAATTACGGTTCACCCGTATTTTATTCTAGGGCTTAGCCGTGTCCTGTTCCACTGCTTAGCCGTGGCTAGGCCGTAGAAGGTCTGTCAAATTGCTTACTTTCAGTTAATCCAGAAACAGGCACCCTGTATTGATCTACGGCTAGGTCACGGCTGAGCTACGGCTTACCCGTAGGACAATATACGGCTTAGCCGTGTCCTGGCCGTAGAGGAAAACTAGGTTTTTCCCTCTCTGGACTCTAAGCCAAAGGTGAGTTACGGCTGAGCCGTAGTACACACGAAACATATTCTGAATTGATTACAGAATCACTAAAACACGTACAAACAGGATAAATCACATGAAATAGAGGGGAACAAACACAAGATGGGCTGTAAAACATTCATACTCAAGAATACATTACTCAATCTAAATCAAACACATACCCACATGGTTTAGCCAAGTTATGCTTATACTTGCCTCCAATGGAGTCTAACACACGATCTTGTTGTCCTTGGGCTCAATTACACTGCCAACAAGCTTCGAATCGCCATGCATGCAAGGAAAAAAGAAAAGAGAACCGTGAGGATCCATACCCATCGATCATGAGATCAAGAGGAAGAAGGAAGAGAAGAAACACTACAAAAACCTCAAGCTCACCTCGAAACACACGAGGGATGCTCAACGTGGACATGCACCGATGCTCCCCCTGACTTGATCGACAGAAACAAGGAAGAACGAGGAGGAGAAGAAGACTCGAGAGAGAGAGAGAGACAGAGCAGAACTGAGAGAGAGAGAGAGTCGGTGGCTTAGATAAATATCAAGGCCAATTGCAAAGAAGTCCAATTGTTCCAATTAATTCCAGTTCAAGTCAATTGCTGGTCTAACGGAAACAAATGACACATTTGGCAAACGACGTAGTTACTGGAATCAACAAGCATAACAAAAGACACGCATTAAAACCAAGATGATGCATGAATGACGACATCACACAAAATGCAATATTACGAAAAAGGGCTTATGTCTACCTAAACCAGGTCAAACTCAACCCAACTACCTATCCAAAACTTGAAACCAAACAAACACAAGAACAAAACACAATTAGCAACCAAATCATCAGAAATTAGCAGCTAATCCAGATCAAATCGGGTCAGGGTGTTACAGTTGGCTTGTCAGCTGAAGAAAAGAGTTGTTTCTTGAGTTTGAGACCCGCAAATCTGGTATATAGCAAGAATACATATACCATCATCCAACCTCATATGCTTCCCAAGTTTTGTAAACAGCTCGACTTTCATCAAGCTGTTGTGGGCGCACTTAGCCGATTTTGAAGCACTACTATTTCTTTACAAGATGCCCGAAATGCTTGGGAATTCTATCAAGCGCTTAGCATTGGGGGCTCATTTGGCTACCCTCACCTCCCAAATCCTGGATATACGAGTAGTTTCGCACAATGGTATGCCAAAAGTACCATTGCCATTGTACATAGGCATACGAGCAATCCCCTCGTTAAATGTTGTCCTTTGGCTGCTTCTAAGAAAAGAGAGAAAGCTGAGAAAGATCATTTCAACCCAGTGAATTTTGAGAATTGGCTATATAATGGTGTTAAATGGCGAATTGGCTTGGTGGCTGATCGTGAGCTCCTAGTGTAGAGCCGCGATGTACTAATAAAACTGGTGAGACTAGGGTGATCCACAGGGAGCTATGTTTTTAAGATATTTCCAACTTGTAACTGCCCTAAATAAAAATCTAAAACTAGCCTAAAAACTAAAAATTACAACCATCATTCCAAGTTTCCAAAATTAAATTAATTACAATAAAAGAAACTTAGTAAAACTAAAACTCCTAAATCTAAAACTTCCTTAAAAAAAACTAAAATTGCTGCAAAACTAAAACACAAGTTAGAACTTCCAAAAGTAGAAAGTTACTAAAAATAAAATTAACAACTAAAGTAGAAACTAAACTAAATTAGAAACAAACCAAAATTAGTAAAAAACAATCAGGCAAAGTTAGTAACAAACAATCAAAGTTAGAAAACAAACCTACTTTCAAAAATTAGAATCCTAAAGTTAAAAACTTTCCTAAGTTAGAATTTCCAAAACTAAAAAACTTTCCAATTTAAAATCTTCAATTAAAATAAGTTTAAAAAGATATTTTAATTTTGGAAATTATCTAAAACAACCAAAATATAAAACTAGAAATAAATTTAAAATTAGGAAGTTAGTAAAGTTAGTAAAGTAATGGATGCCATGTAACTAATGCAAACTTTCCTAATATGTGATGCAAAATTTTAACAAAAAATATAATCCAAATCTAATGCAATCCTAAACTAGATTTAATAACTGGGAATCATACTCTACTAATGTAAGAAACTAACAAAAAAAAGTAGAAGTGAAAAAGGATCTAAAACAAAAAAGTTATGAATGCATGAACATGACAACTTTTGCAAAATTTTGTGCAGAAATTCTAATCCGAGTTGACTGATTGGCAAAGTTTAAGCATATGGTTCACAAACCTTCCGAAATTGTGTTGTCTGAAATTCTAGGAAATGAAAGACCATGTCCTAAGTTTTAATATCTTCAAGTTTCAAAGAAAAACATTATGATTTGACTAGTCTACCCACTTCGAACTTTTTGCAAAAAACTGTTTCTGTATGCTAAAACTATTAAGTTTTGCTGTTTGTGTATTGAGTCCAAATTTTATCATTCGATACAGATTTTGAAAGCTTAATTTTTAGTAACTTAAATTTACGCAAAATCTTATGATGTGAAAATACATGCAATGAACTCTAATCTAACCATCATACTATGCAAAAACAAAACTAAAATCAACATGAATATAACAAGAAAAATAATAAAAGTGCAGAAAATAAAAGAAAAGCACAGGAAATAAATTAATTGCTGGAATTTAAATGTATGGTGAGACAAGAAAATTAAATGTATGGAATAACAAGGAATTTAAATGTGTCAAGTGAATAAATTTAAATGTGTGGAGGTGCATGAATTTAAATATGTGGAATAACAAGAATTTAAATGTATGGAATTACAAGAAAATAAATGTGTGGAAGTGTATTTTTTTTTTCTTTTCCTAAATTCTTCTTTTATCCTAGATTATATTTGCTCAAATCATGTTCTTAGGCTTTTTTGGGTTATCAATCCAAGAGCAACATGGTTGAAAACAAACATCAAGCATTCATTATCAAAGAATAAAAAAAAAGTAAATAGAGGAAACGAAAACACACACTTTTACTAGATATGAATGTTTTTATATAAATATAGAGAATGAAAAAAAAAACGTTACATGATCTAGGGTGAAAAATCCTCTTCTAATGAAAGCTTCAAGTTGAAGAGAGCCTTCTTGAATAGAGAAATTATAGAGTAGAAAGATATGGAGAAAGTGGAGGGAGAGAGCTAGAGAGAGCAGGTCTCTTCTTTCATGAAGAGTATAAGAGAGGGGTGCCCTATTTATACTTTTTTTAAGTTCTACTCCTTTTCAAAGAAGGTCTCATATGTGGCTTTCTTTCTTCAAATAAGTCCTCCTCTTGGCCAACAAGTCTTTCAAGTTTTAGATGAGATAAGATCCCTTCTCTTATTGGAATTCTATTTGTATCCATCTTTCTTAGCTCACACTTGCCAAAGGACAGGGCCTACATTTGATGAGACAATTTCAATCCCGCCTAAAAATGTATAGTAAACTTCCCGAGGTCATATCTTTATCATTTGAACTCCAATTGGTGCAATCTTGTATGTACGGATATCTACTCGAAAAAAACTTTCCAACGGTAGGTAGATTGTCCAAATCCAATGCTCAATTTGAGAGTTATGACCATTTTAATGTATGCTATCCAAAGAAAAATGGGATTGACTTTCTAATTTTGAATCTCCTTCTTTGACTTTTCTTTCCTTGAATTCTCTCCACCTTGGCTTTCTTTTCTTGCATTAATTTTGAATTCTTGCAACAATTGGACAGTGGGACTGCTTTTTTGAACATTCCACAAGTGTGTCCCCACACACGTGAATATGTGTATGGGACCATGAAGCCAACTTTGCAAATTCTTGTTCCAATTTTTTCTCTCTCTTCAATTCTTCTCTTTTTTTCTTTTGAAAATAATTTTTTTGCCTCAATTCTTTGAAAATGGGACCCATATCATCAATTTCCTACAAAACAAATGTGATTTTATGTGAAAAGATAATTTTAACCCTAAGATCACAAATGCATGATTGTGGGCCCATATCTCATGAAATGACAATAAAAATGTACACCATTTTTCATGATTAAATGTATGAACTAATGGTGATTAAAATTAAATTTATTTCATTAGGATATAAATTTTCACGAAACTTTCCAAAAATAGATTTTTCAAAAATAGCAGGTTTCATGAATTTATGCAAAAAGTATGATTTTGAAGCAAATTATGCTGGAATGCACTACAATGAATTTAAAATGCTTGAAACCACTAGATCATACTAAATAAGGCTCTTTCAAGTCAATAAGTCCTTAAAATGGTCCAAAATATATATGAAAATATGCATTTTTAAAGACTCGTCAGTGGCCGGGTCTGATGTCTGCAAAGCTCACCATTCCTTAAGAAGAGAGGAAAATAAAAGGTTCTTGCCTCCTCCCAATGTGACTGCGGTGAGGATACAATGGGCTATGGATGAAATTTTACACTAGAGTGAGAGTCTCACTGAGATTAAGTGGGTTGGTAGAGCTACACTGGATTTTGGATCTGCCTCTGGCTTTGTTAGAACCAAAGTTTCGATTCAAGAGCAAACAAGGAAATTTAAAGAAGAGCAGGCCATCATGCATGCGGCCGCCAAGGCAAACCTTGCTTGCCAAAATTTGTCAAAGGCTACTGCTACTACTCCAATACCAACAAAGGCATATGCAGTTCCAAGTCCAGCAGAGGTGGTCTAGTCAACTAAAGCAACTACTGGATCGAGACCACCAGTTACAATGCCAATAAAACCCCCAGCGGGTCCAATTCTGCACAAGAAGCTCAAAGCTAATAACCAGATCCCCTATTAGCAAAGGAGCTCCTTCAGAAAAGAGAAAAGCTAAAGACCCTGGAACTCGTCATTCTCAAAGGCTAAAAAATGGTAACACTTTTCACTTTCTTTGTAAAATACTATTATTTATCGGTTCTTTGACTCTTGTTTTAATGTTTACACTTTTCCATGCCATCTTATCAGCTCAAACTTCAACTGTTGGAGGGGTTATGAGGAAAGTGACTGAAATTGTTGAGGATTATGCCTTAGACGAAGGAGATGGGAGAGATAGCAGCTTTGATACTCCTACCACCAAGGAACAAATCAATAATGATATTAATATCGAGTTCGATTTTGAAAAAGATATGTTTGACCAAGCAATGACGCCTGAGTCTGGGAGAAAAGCTGTAGCAAATATGCCGGCAGAGTCCATTACTATAGAGAAATTCGGCAATAATGTAGGTAACGCTGCTACTGTTGATAAAGCAACCTGCAGCGATGTACCCATGGAGCAAGAGATGCTGCCCTTCAGACAGAGCAACAAAAGATTCCTCCTATAGTGGGACCAATTGCTGAAGCATCAACGGAAGAGGGGAAAATACCTAGTATTACCAAAGGAATTTCAACAGATCTAACTTCTGAAGGTAACTTTTGACTTAATTATTTGGAAATTGAAATTTTGTTTCAATATTGTGATTTGATCTCATTCATTCCTTCTTAGGGACCCTAATGGAGGAGAATGCTCCTGTTGTACTTCCAACTTCAATGAGAAAGCCTTTTGGTTAACCAATTGAGGAGCCAGCAAAGAAAGAGAGTCCTGAAGCTTTAATCGATTTAGACAATATCTCGATTCATAGTGGATATTTCGAGGTGTCTCTTAGTAGCACCCTAAAGAGTGATTTACAGCGCTTTGTGGAAGGCTTCTCCTTACATTCGCCAACCAAAAGTGTTAACAATGATCCGAAGTTATCATCGGCACTTTTTGTATTGCATATCAGTACGAAGCCGAGGGTCGATGAAGCTTTGGATGCTTAGATAGAATCAAGCACTGAACCCATTGGCGTAGTGGAAAAAGAAGTTGATATTATAATGATCCCAGCTAAAGAATTTGTTATAACAAAACCAATCATAGCCAAAGCCGGTCCTCCTGCTCAGAAGAAGTTGGTTTTGGAAAATAAAGCTGCACATCTCATGGCAGATGATACCCCTGTAACACTCGTCGCTAATAGCGTGCTTCAAGTTACTAGCAGCTTCACACCACCCAAAGCCATGACACCTTCAAGGGTTCATTTCAAGGTTGATCATTCATCTCCCATAAAGATTATTGAAGACCCAACTGTGTAAAAGATATTAGATGAAGCATTTGCTACCGAAGGTAGGGAATCCCGAAAAGCATTATTGCATGTTACAATAACACCGCATACAAATAAGGATCCTTCGGCCACTTTGTCTTCACAAGGGTCACATGACCTGCCTTCTGTCTGTGAAAAAGCATTGGTTACTCATGGGGGTAAGGGTATGAATGTTGAGAATGAAGGGGATGACCACTCAGGCTCTCAAACTCAGTCAAATTCGCAAGAGCGAGAGTCAAATCTTTCTTTCCCTAAGGAGCCCAGTTTGTTTGGCGATGCTCCAAAGCCTCAATCTGCCATAAATTTTGCCATGAAGATGGTTATTCACAGTATTTTGGCCACAATCTTCCAAGGAGATCTTACTTCCGAGAAGATCTAAGGTGCGAAAGCCTTAGCTGATATGCTGATATCTTCTAGTGCCAAAATTGATTTGAATGGTCTTCATGATTTAGCTGATATGCTGATATCTTCTAGTGCCAAAATTGATTTGAATGGTCTTCATGATGCTTTTGTCCTCTTTTTCAACAAACTTGAAGAAAAGAATACCCAGGACAAAAGTGTTGATTATGCCAAAGCTTTTCAAGATGAAGTTCTCAGGCATAAAGTTCAACTGGTGTAAGATCCCAACCCAACTTAATTGTAATTTATATTAATTAAAATTTATTTCTTATTAATTAATGTATTTTAATCCTAATTTATCTTGTTTTAATTTTTTTCGGGTCATGGATAGATAGTTGGGTTTGAACCTTACCTAGGTAGTCAAGACCTTTTCTATTTTATAATTTCATGGTTATGCATCATTAAGGCATCATGTTAGTTGCATCTTGTGTGTTTCATCATGTGGGTCATTATTCACGTTTGGCCCAACTCAAGTCGAATTCATCTTGGTCTTGTTTAAGCCCAACTGACTCAAATTGGAAAATCCCAAAACTAGTGGACCTGTCTGTAATTTCCAAAAACCCAACCATTTAAATCAAAGAAACCATCGTTTGTTCTTCTTCTTCCCTCATTTCTACTGGAGCCATCGGTTCCTCTCTTCCTCCCATGCTCTCTTCCTCATTTTCTCTCTAGATTGGGCGATTGAAGCTTTGCATGCAAGAGTTTGAGCATCTTCTTCTTCTTCTTCACTTTTCTTGTTCTCCTTCTTGGAGGTAAGAAAACCCCATCACCATTGCATTTCCTTGGTTTTCATAGAGTCAATGAGACTCAATCTTGTTACATGCAACGCATCACATTCCCATTTCATCCATTTTCATGTAGGGTTTTATTTATGGTTAAATATTGGGTTTTCTCCACCATCAAACTAAAGAAAGAGCTAGATTTGGGTAAAGCACTAAGTTAAGGCAAGTATAGTTGCATTTAATCACTGTATGTATGTTAAATTGGTTGATTTTTGATGAACTCTCTATATATGCCAATCTACAACTCATTTTCCTCTTTGATTAAGATTATTAAGTTTTAATTATTAATGAAAATGTAATCTAATTAATGACGTGGGTTGGTGTTATGAAGTGATTAAAAGGCTTATTTGATGAATGGGAGTGGAAGGAGCCAAGAAAAAGAAGAAAAACTAGTTTGAAACTGATTTTACCTGGACCAAAATGCTCCAGGGCAGACCGGTCGGCCCTGGAGTCCGATCGGTCGAATTCCAGTTCTAGGAGGTGTCCGACCAGTTGGATACCCTACCTGATCGGTCTGGTATAAGAAATTCTAAGTTGAAACTTTTATTTAAAGAATTATTCAAATAACTTACCAAGGACCTTCCATAGTCCATCGCAGGGTATAAGGAGAGGCTACACTCTTGATCTTGGGTGGAGCTGAGGTATTCTAAAATTAATTATTCGATTATCAAAATTTTTTACAACCATAATAATATCTAAAATTATCATAATATGGGGTCTTACCGAAACTTCGGTAAGTATTAGTATGTATAAAATAATATGTATTACTTTAGACTATTTTATGGGATAAAGAATGACTTAGTCATACCTTTTGAATTATTTAAGATTCTTTTTACCCAAAATCCTCTACGGAACTCACCCACGATGTTTCGTGAGGCAAGCTCTATATGAGCACAATTATTTTATGAAAATAAGAGCTATTTTATGGAAATGTTTTGGGAGAATTTATATGCATGATGAGATATTCTAGGACCATTTATTAGAGTTATTGGGGAGCAAATGTATCCCCAGTTTTAGTAAAACTTTATTCTATTTATTTAAACTGCGAATTAAATTGGGAATTGTTCCAACCTTATTTTGAAACCTTAGAAATATGATATAAGCCACCCTTACCCTTAGGACATTAAGTCTAATTAAAGACCATGGAAGGCCTTAGAAATGATATCCTTACCTCAAACAAATTAGCCCAATGGTAATTAAATACTAAGAAAGAAGAGTGTTGAGCTGTCACTCATTCCCTATTGATTTTCCGATCAGTTCCAATGTCACATCATGGATGTTGGCATAAGAAGATGTGTCTTTTGCATATACAATGTAACACCAAGATTTTGGCAATACAATGACATCGGACGTTTTATGAATACATGGTATTGAATAACCTTTGAAACTCGAATTATCTAGTATAGGATTGGCTAATAACTATCCTTGATAATTACTCAATCTAATTACATTCATATTGTTAAGTAATCTTGCCCTCAACATGATCTAATGATGCACCCAATTCTTCCTAGCGAACTTTGAGGTGAAATCAAAGCTGGAGCTTCTATTGAGTATGGCCTCTGAGCTAAAATGGGTGTAGCTAAGGTTAAGAGGGTTCGAGCTTCATTAGCTCATTTAAGTATGCAATATTTGATTATCAATTATTTGTTTAATTCAAAATTTTATGATTGAATATGTTCTCAAGACCGAAACTCCCTTATGTATGATACGATAATTAGTATGAGTTAATATGTATGATATGTATTTGGACGGTCTTGATATGTTGAGTTGGCACCACCTAGCTTATACCCTTGTTAGGTTCGATGAACTTGGGTATTCTTTATGTTCCTACTGTAGTAGTTTATGGAGGAGTTGGTTGATGCTCCTCAGGAAGCTAGACTGATCCCCTAGGGTTATTCCCATACGTACATTATACGCTCTCCCTAGATGATATGCTCTCTTTTGGGAGAATATAGCCTTGTGGATGCCAACTAGTATGTTTCGATATCCTGTTTATGATTAAATACTCATGGTTATTCATGCACAACATGCCTAGCTTACAATTATTGCTTTTAATTAATATGTTTCTAAATCATTTGATACAATATGATAGTTTTATATGCACCAATATTTGCTTAACCGTCATGTTAATAATACTACCCTTGGTGTTACAAACAGGTTTAAGCACTAATTCCACCTCAGACGCACCCGTAGAGGGGTTTTCAAAGACTTCCCAAGGTATAGTATAGTAGTGTAGACTTGACAACATTCTCTAGTTGTCTATCTCGCAAAGCGTCATGGGTATATTTTGGGACATATTAGAACATGCCATGGGCATGGCTATGTTTATGCATCATGCCATTATGTCATATTGTCATTATGTTATTTGATTTTATAAACATGTATGTCTCTTATTCAGGTTGTATTTAAATCCTATGAATTTGGTCACCTCATATATTCTTACTTTGGATCATTCATGTAGGCATTTGTACTTTGGTCATGTAGAATTATCCATGGGATTATGTTTCATCTAAAAGACTCTTTTAGTTCTATATCTTTGGTTTACAATTTTCAATTTAATAGACTCAGTTATGCTTAATACCATATCTCAAAATCTGAAATGTACAGTATGTTGTTAAGTACAGATAAAAATACACAGGTTTCTGTAAATGTTTTAAATGGACATGTGTTACATGTCAGTCCTCACACATGAGACCTATGCTTTTTCCCTTGTGGTGGTTTGTACATGTCTTAATACCGCACAGATTGCTATGGGATTACGTATGCCGCGTCTTGGGAGTCACCTTAATCATGGAATGAATCTAGGGGTTGGGGCGTGACAACTAGCCACATAGATGGAGAACACTGAGGAAGAAAAACGATTGGTGAATACAGAGCACGCCAAAACAACAAAGGAGCTAGCTATGCATGTGACTGAGTGTGAAAATATACAATAGCAAATCACTATGTTGCAGCAACAATTATTTTCCTTGGAGAATAATATTGAGGACTTGAAGAAATCCGTTTCAGAGGGCAATCAGAATAAAGATGATCTGCTTGCGCATTCAGAGGCAAAGCGTACAGCTTTAGATGATATTGTTCAGTCTCTGGAGAGTGAATTGAATATCAAAATGGATGAGATTGACATCAATACCACCATACCCGCTTATGCAGGCTATAAAGGGCATGGCATGAAATAAGGTGTGCTAAATGTAAGGAGGCAATTGGAGAAATTCCTGGACTAGTACTCTCCGCTACAGCTCCTATCTAACTTTTTCTTTTATTTTAATTAGCCCTGGGGACCATGAATACACTAACCTCATTTTTTTGTATTAAACTCCAAAGGAATATCAATGAAAATTTCATTTTTGCTTCACTTTGTCATTGGCATAAAATGTTTGGTTTAACTTTGTATGGATGTTTGGATGTGTGTATGGTTTGGATGGTTTTTTTTTTTTTTGTTTCTCATACTTTGTATGGGGTGTGACTTGCAATCTTTTGGATTTACAAATCAACAAAGAAAAGGAGTCATATAGGTGGACTTTATCCAGTGCCCATGTGTGAGGCTTTCTCCAAGGTCCATGACTTGATCCTTTTGGACAAAATTTTGGTTTTGAGGTTTGTTTGGGTTTTGGTTATATGAGGTCTGCAAAAAGACTCATTCCATATAACAGAAGGTAGTTATATAGGGTCTGCAAAAAAACTTGTTCTACACAGCTGGATTTGGTTATATAGGGTCCACAAACAAACTTGGTCTATATAGCAGGATGTTAAAGGGGTCTTATAGGGACATTATCCAAGTAACAAAATGTTGACTAGAGGGGCCAATGGGCTTTGTCCTCGTAGTCATTTTGTATGAGTCTAAGGAGTTTTGGTCAAGAGTCATGGGTTAAAGACTCTAAACCAAAGGTTTTACGGATGAAAATGCACACTGTGCATGGTTAAGTTATGCCAATGACATTCAAGTGTAGTATTTCTTAAGAAGTTTTCCATTGAGAGGCATCTGCATCTGTCTCCTCTAAGTGTGAGAAGTACGAGGCACCGTTGGAGTAGACCTTGTTGATGACGAAAAGTCCTTCCCACTTGGATTCAAACTTGCCTTTTAACAAGTGTGTGGATAACATGGGCCTCTTAATTGCAAGGACTAAGTCTCATTTCTTGTAAGTTGTGTATTTGACCTTTTTGTTGAACGGCCTAACGATACGAGCTTAATATAATTCGATACTTTGCCCAGCAACAAGCCTCTTTTCATCAAGCCTTTCTAACTCTTGAAGTTTGAGTTTAGCATTCTTTTCTTTAGTGTATTTGTTTATCACAGCTATCCAAAGAAAAGGAAGTTGAATTTCCAAGGGTATCACACTTCATAGCCATAAACCAAGGAATATGGTGTTGATTTGGTTGGACCACGAACTGTAGTTCTGTATGCCCACAATGCTTCAGGAAGTTTGGTACTCCAACTCTTTTTATTGTTAGAAACCATTTTCTTTAGAATTTTGTAAATGATTTTGTTGAAAGCTTCAACAAGTCCATCAGCTGTAGGTTTATATGTCGTAGAAGGATGGCATTGGATTCCCTACTTGTTACAGAATCTGTAGAATTTGTCATTATTGAACTAAGGATTATTGTCATGATGCAGATGTTTAGGCACCCCATAACAACAGATGATATGAGTCTTCAAGAAGCTGAGGATGTATCTGTTTGGACTTCTGCAAGAGACACTGTTTCTACCCATTTGGAGAAGTAATCCGTCACGGCCAAATTGAATTGATAACCACGTTCTGATGGTGGACTGATTTTCCCAACTATGTCCATTCCCCAAGACTCGAATGGCCAAGAGGTGGATGTAGGATGCAAATATTCATGTGGTTGATGAATGTAACCAACGTGAATTTTTCATTCATTACATCTTTTGGCAAAATTGATGATATCAGATACCATGGTTGGCCAATAGTAGCCTAACCTTCGAATCTGATCGTGAAGCTATGGTCCAACCTGGTAAGCACCGCATAGGCCAGAATGAACTTCTTTGAGTACTTGATCCGCTTTTTTTGGTGATAAGCAACGGAGAAGAACTCCATCATATGACTTGTGATAAAGAGTCTTTGAAGGCAAATCAATGTGAAATTTCAGATCTCATCTTTGAATACTAGTTCTATCTTTAGTATTCTCTAATAGCACTCCATGAAAAATGTAATCAATAAAAGGGTCTCTCCAATCTCTAAATGAATTTTGGAAAGATGAAATCCGATTTTTGATCGCATCGAAGAAATCTGCAATTGCTTTATCGGTATCAAATGGAGGAAGAAGTCTTCTTTCAACTACTTCTAACACCACTTTGTCATTTTCGTGAATCAACATTGAGGCTACAAAACCTGCTAGTGCATTTGCTTTGACATTTTGATATCTTGGAATGTGGTGAAACTCAATTAGAATAAACCTCTATTTCGGTTCATAAGCTTTGTTAAAAAAGGGAATTAAGTCTAGTTTCTTCATTTCATACTCAAGATTCATTTGTTTAATAACAAGTTACGAATCTCCATAGACTCCAATCATATTGATGCCTGATTCTAAGGCTAATTCAAAACCCATAATCAATGCGGTATATTCTGCCATATTGTTTAAGCATGATTTGATTAATGAGAAAAAGTGAGGAACATAGAATCTTTCGAGGCTATAGAAAATGATTCCAACTCCTGCAACTAGCTCTCCTAGCTCATTAGTTTTGGAAGCTCCGTCAAAATGCATGATCCAATGTAAGTCTGGATCAATGGTGGGTTTCCATAGCTGTTCTATGAAGAAGATTGGCTTGTCAGGGAAATTGTCTTTGAATTCGGAACCTTCTGAGAGTGGATATTCTATTAAAAAATCAACAAGAGCCTGTCCTTTTACTGCCTTTGCAAAGGTATATCTGATGTTGTACTGAGAAAGAAGAATAAACCATTTGGCTAGACGATCACTCAGTGCTCCGACTTTTGTCACCAACGTCTTCAATGGGTTGATATTAGAAACTAAGTACACCACATTGGAGAGAATATAGTGACGTAATTTTTGTATTACAAACATCAGTGCAAGACATTCTTTCTCCACTAGATGATAATTATGTTCAGTACCAACCAGTATCCTTGACAAATAATAAAGAGCCACCTCTTTACCTTCATCATTCTTTTGGGCTAATAATGCCCTCAGAGAGTGATCAAGAGCTCGAGTATAGAGGATAAAAGGTTTACCTAGAATTGGAGCTGAAAGAACAAGTGGGTTTGTGAAACACCGTTTGATATCTTGAAAGGTATCTTCGCAAATTTTATCCCACACAAAGTCTACTCCTTTCTCCATTAGTCTAAAGAATGCTCTGCACTTTCTAGACAAGTTTGAGATGAATCAGCTAATGTAGGCAAGTCTACCTTTCAATCCTTTCAGTTCTTTAAGAGTTCTTGGAAAAGGCATCTCCAATTTGGCTTTGACTGGATCTAGTTCAATGCCACCTTTTCGAATCACAAATCTTAAAAATTTTCCAAAAGAGACTCCAAAGAAACACTTCAAAGGATTCATTTAAAGGTTGAATTTTCGCAACCTCTCGAAAACTGTGGAAGATCAGCTAGATAGTCTGATTTCTGCTTGCTCTTAACTACTAAGTCATCAATATAGCATTCGACAGACTTATGTTGCACATCCTTGAAAATTTTCATCATTGCCATTTGGTATGTGGTCCAGCATTCTTAAAACCAAAAGGCATGACAGTGTAACAGTACACGCCAAAGGGGGTTCTAAAAGATGTGTGTTTCTCGTCCTCCTTGTGCATCTTAATTTAATTATATCCCGAAAACCCATCTATGAATGACATCCTTTCAAATCTAAAAACATTGTCAATCATGATTTCTGGTATAGGTAATGGGAAACCATCTTTATGACAAGCTTTGTTTAGATCTCTGAAGTCAATGTAGACTCTAATTTGCCCATTCTTGGTGGTGACCGACACTATGTTAGCCAACCAATCAAGATACTGTTCTTCACGGATGAAGTGAACATCTCCGAGTTTCTGGACTTCTTTTTCTATTTTTTCCATGATTTCTAGTTTTGTCCTTCTATGGTCTTGCTTTACAGGTTTAGCATCATCTACTATGTTTAATTTGTATGCGAAAACTTCTGGATTTAGACCCAACATTTCTGCGTAGGTCCATTCAAAGCAATCATGTACTCTCGCAAGAAACTCACATACACATCAAGTCCTTTTCGTTTAATTTGAGAACTTACAATAGTAGGACGAGGATTTTCTGGGGTTCCCAAGTTTTTTTTTTTTTTGTACTTGGTCCTCAGTTGGAGGTTCAGAAGGAGATTCTTCCACAACATTTTCGGAAGTTTCCAGCTCCACAAAACCTTCTGGGGTTTCATTTTGGGGTTTAAGCTAAGGCCTGATCTCTTTTGATGGATTCATTTTTTTAAGCTATTTAGCTTTTACATAAAAGGCTAAACATTTCCAATGAGTGGATTGAGATGGATCTATTTCTTCATTGAGTTCAAGTGGCCAACATTCAGTGATTTGTGACATAGTGTCATTGTCATCACTTGGCCCCTCAAGATACTGAAAAGCAACCCAATCAACAAGATCCTGGAAGATAACAGTTTTGTAAGAGTCATCCAAATCATACCCTTTGGTGAAAATTACAAATCCTACTCTGAAATTTTGATTTAACTTGGGAACGTTGCTGTAAGGAACATATCCTATGCAATGCGGTAGCTATTCAATTCTGCGTACCCTTTTAAGATCTTCTTTTATTTCTAGAGTGAAGACATCAAAAGCAATCTAAACCCCATTTGCACTTAATTCGAGGCCTGTGTGTTTCTTGAGATTGTACCCCATATTCTTCATCATGTTGCAGACCACAGGATTGTAGATGTCAAGCCTTATTCTCCTATCATTGGTGATCTTGTCGATAGGACATGAAGCAAGAGCATCTTCAGCTTGATGGAAAACGATTGGGTGATTGTATTGCTTGGATGGAGGCATTAAGAAGCAAGAACCTCCAAAATCATATATTTGGGATGGAGTGGGCCACTGCAAAAGTGGAGGATCCCAATCTATTATAGAGTGCACAAAAATGTCCATCTTTTTAGCATCCTCAGAATCTAACTCAGAATATGAATCTCTTATCATTGAGATGACATGCACTAGGTGCGTATGTCTAGACCTACTGTGTAGATAATAAAGTGACACTTCGAGAGATGAAATAATTTGAGACATCTCATCAAAGGTTTAAAACTCCATTGCCATGGTCAAGCTGTGGAGGGCTGGCCGAAAGCTTATCCAGCACAAATGAATCGATACTGAGTAGTATTGAGGATTCTGACATCTTTCAGCCAAGTGAAGCCATCTATCAATATATCTGTAAAATAGTTCAGCCCTTTGTTGTGATGTTAGCAAGAACTAACTAAAAGTGGCTGGAGAATTAGCCCTTCTGGGAGGACATTCCCCTAGTAGGCGTAGGTACATCATTGCTTTCTTGATCAAAATCTGAGTTACCGACCAAGGAAATTACATGTGTCGAATATGAGAGCTTTTGATGTCCTGCAACAAGTGGTTTACCATTCTGAATAGGTGTTATATACATAGCTGGGTTACATGTCTTGCTTGTGTGGATAACAATACCAACTTGCTTTGTTCTTGATGGTTTTGTGGATATGACCAAAAGTTGATCTGATTGTTTAATTTCATATTCAACCTTCACCACCAAAAGAGCTTTGGTGTCTACAAACTTGACTATGGACTTTTTCATGGACTGCAACTTTCTAACATGATCAAATTTTTTACCAAACCCTGAATAGGTTTTCCTTTCTGCTAAAATAGTAAAAGGTTCTGCCGGATTATTATCCACTAGAGAGCTATTTGTATCTGGCTTAGACTTTCAAGCCTTTCTTGATACATGGCTGTATCGGTGAAATAAACCTCCTTCTCTTTGAATGGCTTTTCATCTACAAAGAGTCGATGTACTTTACCCTTGTCGTCAATATATTTGAGACATTAATGGAGAATAAAAAGTACAATGGCATAATCATGAAGCCATCACCTTCCCAAGAAGATACTGTAGCAAGCATGCATCTTAACCACTTGCAAATTGGCCTCTGAGGTTAAATACCCCAACTGAAATTGAATCCGAATCTTGCAAATCGAATCCCAGACTTCCCCATCATAGCCTTTCATCGAGGTCTATGTAGCAAATAGCTTGCTCCCCGAGATACCAAGTTCC
Source organism: Sextonia rubra (assembly GCA_037013555.1). Taxonomy (NCBI): domain Eukaryota; kingdom Viridiplantae; phylum Streptophyta; class Magnoliopsida; order Laurales; family Lauraceae; genus Sextonia; species Sextonia rubra. Next base: position 15,128,972 of record JASUAD010000014.1, on the reverse strand, counting down.
TGAAGAGCTATAATTGTAATAAGGTTTAAAGCTGATCCTGGATCAACCTAAGCTCTTGGAATGGGTATGTCTTTGATATAGGCTGTGAAATAGAGTAGCCTTGTGTGCTTCAGGTCACCTAAGAGGAGATTAATCTTTAGCAAAGGAAATAGTGGCTTTGGAAGCATTGTGAATAGAAAGACATTCCATATACTGTTTCTAAGGCCTTTTGGGTTTTGATTTTAGATAGTTTTTCTCTATCTGAAAAACTTGTTCTACATGAGTTTTATTGTTTGTATTCAAAGCCTGTAAAGCTCGAATGAAGTTGTTACGAGTCTTTCAGATATCTGCAAAAGATCAAAAATGTGAAGTCGTGCAGGTATGTGCTTGAGGTGCTCAACAACATCATACATGAATAGCTCTGGTGCCTTTGCATTAGTATTTACATCTAAAGAAGTTACATTTGCATTTGTGTTATTCCCTAAAGGGTTTACATAAGAAGAAGAAAAAGAAGAGGGTCTATCATAGTTGATTCTATAGTAATGACCAAAACGAGTACCATCGTTGACTATGTTGTTTTGATCAACTTCTAAATGAGTATCTCTTCTTATTGCATTAACTTCTTCAAGTTCAGTAAAAAGTTAACTAACTTCTTCCAAGCATGTTTCTGGATTTGCATTGTCAGGAGTAACTTGAGATATTTGGGGTTCATCAATGGTAGTGCTTAATCACCAGCCAACAATATCTCTTCTTCTGAGTCAGAGAGATTATCCTGAACTTGGAAAACTTCCAGAGGTACAGTAGGACTGCCAGTGCTGAGGTCATTATGTTTTTCTGGCAACTCAAGCTCATTAGTTAGGTCAGGAACAATAAGCTAAGTGATTATTTCAGAATCTGCATTCAAAGGGGTTAACTCAACAGTTGGTCTAGGAGAACCATCTAGCATAAAGATTACCGAATACGAACAAAAAGGTGATGCTTGTTGTTGCTGCGCTTCATCAGACTCAACTAGTGGCAAGGGGTCCAGATGAATTTATGGATATAGCAGAAAAAGAGGAGGATCATTTGACGAACCACTTATTCTCTGTCTGTGTATGTCATAAAGGACCACTGACAGTGTATTGAAACCGTGCTTTATATTAAGCATACCCGTCTCAGGATCAAAAGTTTGTTCAAAACTCTTATTCTCGTCGAAAGGGTATTCATCTACAAAGTAGTCATCAATCCACTGATCATCTTCGAAATCAGAACAGTCTGACCAATCTTCCTCATTATTTAAATTAAGAGGCGTGCCATCCCATGATATCCGGTTGCAACTAGATATTAGTGGCACTTCCTCATCCTTTGGAATTGGAATGATGAATTCAGCTAAAGTTAAGTGACCTCTGGTCGGTTTAGGAGATTCTTCTGAAACCGAAGCTTTGACCACCTTTTATTGCTTATACTCAACTTGTTTCTCTTGTTTGGCCAAATGATTTTGGGCAGCTTTCTGAAAGTTTTTAAGTTGCCTTTTAACCTTCCTTCTTTCTGCGGGTGTGAGTTTGGTTTTAACCATCTCCAAGCCTTCATCATTTACTAAATCTGGGTGAACCCACATTTCCTCCCCTTAAAGGGTTTTAACCAGTATCAATCCTTGTTTGTCATATACTGCATTGACGACTCAAAATTCAACGGTCAGTGGTTTTGGTAGAGCGGACACTGCTACAGGTGTGAACTATCCAAAAAAGATCATGTTGCTGGAGTAGTATCATATTTCCAATCGAAAGTTATTACTCCATTCTTCCACATCTCATTGACTTTTTCTTGCAAAATGAAACAATCCTTGAGAGGATGAGACGCCATCTGATGGTATGCATATTAATTTGGGTCATTAACACGACCCGGTTGTTCAAGCTTCTTTATTGGTGGAAGCTCAATTTTATTATTTTCCATCAATGACCTTAAGATTACTTCAATATCCTTGTCAAACGAATATTTAGTTCTCTTCCTCTTTTCATACTCCTCCTTCTTGGTTTGGTCAGTTTTGACGTTCTGAGGCTTTTAAGGAGGTGGTTTGGACGTTTGCACATTGAAGACCTCATGTTTCTTCTTCAGTTTTGAAGCAAAAAATGAAGACAACTCCGCTTTTCAAGAACTTGTCTTCTTCTGACTAATCTCTTTAAGGGTCAGCTCTACATCAGTTGCTACTTCAACCAATCGGCCAAAGATTTACTTTTACGACTAAGTATGATAGCCTTGATCTCTGGTCATAATTGGTTTTACACATTTTAATGGTTGCTCTTTGAGATGGTTGTTATAAGCATCTATAAGATAATGCTCTCCATCTATTGATAAAGGCCTATGCGGTTTCATTATCTCCCTGCCTTGTATTGTTGAGCATGGCGAAGGTGACTATTTGATCCTCTTCTTAGAAGTGAAGTAAAAACTTTTCTTCTATGATAGGTCATGTCATGAATGTGAGCTCTGATAACTGCTTGTACCAATCAAAGGGAACTCCTTTCAATGTGCTAACAAACAACCTTATTTTTAGTGCATCTAACTCTGGTAGGCTTCCAATGAGTGATTTGAAATGCACAATATGTTGATATGCTGACCCCTTTTCCAAGGTATAGCTGGAAAGTCGAAAGTTTATAAGCTAGTAAAAATGGAACCAGAACAAATTCCGGAGGATACTTGGGTGTAATACTTTTCTTTTTCATCCCGGTCTCCACTTTTGATTTTGTCAGTATCTCTTCAACTTTTTTGAAGGTTACATGTTTTTCAAGGTCTACATGAAGACTAAGGATTGACGAATGATCACCACCAGTAGAACCTACAGCTATCACCTTGTTTATCAGAGACTTGATTTGAGTTGTGAGCAGGTCAATTTTAGTGGCATTTTTCTAATCATTGCCTGTTCTCTCCTGTTAGTAAATAGAGGATTGAGTGGAGCTTTAGCTAGACCACCCAACTTATCTGCTAAGATTTTCAACTGGGTAGTCAGGTGATCAATTTTAACTCCTTGTTGTTTGACAATGTAACTAACATTATCTTCTTAATTTTCAACCGCATCTTCTTTGCCGGCGTCTTTACTACCACTAGCATCATCATTTCCATCCTTATTAGTCCCACTTCCTTCAGCCATGAACACAACGTATTGACGAGAGTAGGAGGATGTTAATATAGGAGGAGTGGATTGACTATCTTCTATATCTAAGATAGTAATAGGATCCTCATCAAAGTCTATTTCGACATGCCCTTCAGAAGACCTACTCGAATGGGAGTTGGAGCCAGACTTCTGTGATTGAGTTCAAGCCATACTTCAAGTAACTCTCCAAGTTGAGCCTGGTCCAAGCATACATGACGAGGTCAGATCCGGATCATCTTCTTTAATCACCCATTTTTGAGTGATTATGCTCTGTGATTGGCAACTCGTTCCCAATCCATGAATCAGAAGCGGGAAAAGAAAGAATGTCAACTGCACCTCTCTTATTCTTCTGCTTTTGCTCCTTCTTTTGTTGGAGCGAATCTTTGAAATGAGTGAGATTGGTTGAATTATTGATGACCAATCTCTCAGGTTTTTTTTTTTTTTTTTTTTTTTGTCTTTAGCACCATGTGATAGACATTGGGGTGAAGATGGCGGGGTTGGTGCTATGATGAAAGAGAGTAGACGCCTCCTGCCAAACCTCTGTCTCTCTTTTTGAGTCAGAAGATAGAATGTATTATCTTCAAGTGAGGCCAAGAGTTTGTTCTCAACCTTGCTAGATTTGGAAATGCGTGGTTGCGGTGACCATGTGTTGCATCCAAGAATGGACTCATGTTTTTGGGCCTTCTTGCAAGTTATAAGTTGCCAAAGGTCCTCTTGTGCTTGCTTGTTAATGGCCCACTGTTTGGGCCAAGTAGATGATGATCTTAAACCTTGAGCAACCGCTGGATACAACTTGCCAATTGTCATTGACTTATGATCCGCGAATTGGACCTACCTTACCCCCAGTCGAGGCTTGATGATATAAAGGTTGCTGCTGTTAGATTTTGTGGACTCAATCCATCAATTGATGTAATAAATTGATTAATTTCTTTATTTATCAATAAAATCAAGCTTTACTTTCATAAGATGAATGTTATTTTACTACTTCATGCACATGACCAATGCATATGACATAATGGTTCATGAGTTGAACCGGGTCCCATTAGTATATTAGATGTGATATATGTGCATGGATGAGATTCGCACGCGAGAGATATATGTCACAAATCTTATACTTAAATAGCTTCACAACCAGTAATGAGACTGGGCATCTCATTTGATAAGGTTGCAGCACTTTGATCACTATGAGATAGTGTAATTTGTCTCAATCATCAGAATGTAAGAATCTGGATCACGGAGCTGGTACATTGGATGTATTGAAGGACCATGAGATGCACCTTATGGAATTTTGTCTCAATAATAAGGTATGCTCTCATAATTCCCTGGCAATAGGCTCTCAATCCTGAGATATTGATGAACTCAAGTTTCTATCTATTCATTTGCTTTGAGTCACCAATGAGTGAGGCCGACTATAGGTTAATACCTGTAAGGACCCGAACCTCGCTAATCTTGATTTACGTTAATTAAGTTCGTTCTATATTAATTGAACTCGATTAAGGTTAACTTAATCCAAAATTTTCGGGTTTGGGCGGAGTTTGGCCTCACTTTAGTAGATAAGGGCCTTTTTGTAATTTGTCCTTGCACCTCTTGGACACCTCGCCTATTTCCTTTCGTAGAATTCCTCGCGTAGATCATCTTTCGCATTGGGCTCGAGTTGATCCGGACTCATTCTAGGCCAATTGAGGTCCTTTCGGTCTAAATTGGAATTTTTGGAAACTAGTGGACGTGCATGCAACTTCAAGATAAATTATGTTAAAAAGGGAAGCTCCACGTCCCTGCCCTTTTTCCTTCGTTCAGCTGTTCGAGCTCTTGCACTCCATCTCTCTCCATTTTACTTTCCATTTCACCTTAGAGTTGGGAAGGGAGAATTGAAGCTTGCATGTAATGTTGTAGCATCCATCTTCTTCATCTTCTTCTTTGAGCACTTCCATCTCCCTAAAAATCACACTCTTCTCTAACCTACAGACATAAGGTAAGAATGGCACTTCGATTCATCTCTGTAAGCCTGTTAGAGTCTAAGAGACTCAATCACATGACATGCATGTTAGTCTAAGCCTCCATATTCCACCATTCATGTTATTATAGAGAACCCATTTCATTTCCAGAGACTTTCCTGAGCACACAGCAAGAAAGGGAGTTGAGAGGGCTAACACTAGTGGAAAGGCAAGTATTAGAGTCATATATGTTGCATGAATGGCTAAACCATTGTGTATTGCATCAGCTCTTTATATTTCTAATTTCAGTCATTTCCCTTCTCTATTCTCATCGGTATGAATGTGGTGTGTTTGGTGTGCATTGAGTAGAAATCAAAAAGGGAATAGGAGGGTGTGTGAGTATGGGGTACTCTCAAGGACACTCCAATTGAGCTTCAGAATTCCCTTACAAGTTAGTTCTGTAGTGATCCCGTACAAAAGATTGAGCTACAGAACTGTGTTCGGATTTTCTGAAACTTACGGTGAAGCTACGGCTGAACCGTGAGCACTTACGGCTCAAAGTCCAGAGAGCAGTAAAACGGGATTTTGTACTGTGGCTCATTTACGGCTAAGCCGTGAATTCCAATACGGCTAAGCCGTATCCAGCCCGTAACCTAGCCGTAGGTCTTTCTACGACGAGCTTTCCAGAGAGCTCATAAAACCCAGTTTCTTTTACGGCTTGCAGACGGCTGCACCGTGGAATGCACTACGGCTAAGCCGTGACTTCCCCGTACCCTAGCCGTAGGCTTAGCTCGGCTAAGTCGTAAGGCAATATACGGTTGGACCGTAAATGTGCCGAAAATGCGGATGAATTTCTGAATCCCTCGGCTAAGCCGTAGCCTTGTATACGGCTAAGCCGTAAGAACCCAATGAATATAGGATGTTAGGAACCTCAATGATAGTGTAGGGCCTTAGTGTTGGTACCTTCTATACCTCCACATTAGCCACTGGTAATTTCACGTTGGAATGAATGAATGATTTATGAATGATCTCCCAATGGCAAGTCATGGATGTTTGCATGAGATAGGGTGTCCCGTATGCACACAAGGTAATACCAAGACACGGTAACACAACGACACCAAACGTCTCATGTGTACATCGTGTTGAATGTCCTTGGGGACCAAGTGGAATGCATCCATATTGCTGCGATATATCCCCTTCAGCATGATTGTTATCCAATTCTTTCCTCTAGCAAAACCCGAGGCAATTAAGACCTGAGCTTCTAATGAGTGCGTGTTTGACAAGCTAAAGCTTCTACTGAGTGTGTGCTTGTTAACCAAGGGTATAGCTGAGGTTCGAGCCTTGTAGCTCATATGTATTTGCTCCGTTTCAGTATGTATATGCTTCATTTTTTTACTATTGTCGTTGTTACAATTATACTCTTAGACTAATGTTCCTCACACATGATATGTTAGTATGATTGATTCCAAGTCGGCACCACTTAGCTTTTGCCCCTTTGGGTATATGTATGTCACCACTGCAGTAGGTTTACGGAGGGGTTGTCGACGCTCCTCGGGAAGCTAGCCTGATCCCCTAGCGACCCATACGATATGTATGCTCCCTTTTGGGAGAATAGAGCATCGTGGTTGCCAATCAGTATGTATGACATTTAAGTAGTAATTCCTCACTCATGCATCATGTTTAGTGACTGTCCTTGTTACTGTATTATGTTGTTTTATTTCATATGCCTTAGTACTTGCCTAACAGTCTTGTTAACAGTGTTACCCTTGGTATTGCAGGTCCAGATCCCGGTCCCAACGAGGACACTGACGCGCACTCGGAGGATACCCCAACGGTGCCTCGGGGTGTAGGCGAATGGATGGATGGCGACGTCTATTACTAGCCATCCTACGGAGCACATCTATTCTCGAGATATTATGCTGGGAATTTTTGTATCACATCTTTAAGAACCTTTTTGGGAATGTACTTAAAGACTTTTAAAGACTTTAACTCTGCTGTATGTTTATATGTTTACTTATGAAAGCATGTGCTCTTGATAATTACTGAGTATTGCGTAGGACCTCGTAAATGATAAGTTATGTTTGTACGTGTGCCAGCATACCTCACACGTCCCTGTGGAATCTCACTTGTAGGAATTCATGCATAATTCTTCAGGGCACGAATTTCTACGGGATTACGTATCCACGCCCTGGGGGCCTACTCAAATCCCCAAACTCCCGGGATCGGGGCGTGACATACGTAAGTAATGGTATCAGAGATACTCCAAGAAGTCACTTAAAAGACTTAGCAACATTAGGAAGCGTGGTGAGGTTCCGATAGGTCCATTTGGGTGGATTTCTATTATAATGATAACTTATGGTATGGCTGTAGTATATATGTATGTATATGTATAGATATATATGCTGAATCACCGTTGTGATTGCAGAGCCATGGCATCTGGATCCGGCACGAACAATAGCTCAGGCGACAATGACCGCAAAAATGTTGAATTGGAAGGTGTGGATCCTCCACCGCAACCTCCTCCGCGTCCCACATACAACACTGAGGAGCGGTTTATGATGATGATGCACCAGTTAGCCACTAGCAATGCCAACCAAGCTGCGATGCAAATACAATTGGCTGCCCTGTTAAATCAATAAGATCAGCCAGGAGATCCCAACTCTTTGTATGAGAAGTTCCGTAAGAGGGGAACAACAGAGTTTATCGGACATGAAGATCCGTTACAAGCAGATGAATGGTTTGTCCACATGGAGAACGTTTTTGACACATTAACTTGTACCCCCAGGCAGCAAGTGGTTCTTGCGGCATTTACGTTTAGGGACATCACGGATACATGGTGGAAGAGTATCCGGGACCATATGAGGACTATGCCAGATGCTACTGTTTGGGAAGCCTTTAAGAGGCAATTCAGGAAAAAGTTCATCCCAGACCATGTGACTCGTAAAAAGAAGGCAGAGTTCTTTACCCTGCAGCAGAACCTCATGACCGTTGCAGAATACGTGCATGTGTTCAGCCAACTCTCTCGGTTTGCTCCAGATCTAATTGATACTGAGGAGAAGAGAGTAGAAAGGTTTTTGGAAGGGTTGAGGCCTGCTATCAAGGGACATGCCACTGCTTTTTAACGTCCCGTTCAATATGATGATGCAGTAACCAGGGCTTATGCAGCGGAAGAAATTGAGAAGAGCCTATTCTTGGGGGAATCTAAGAAGAGTGTTCCGTCTTCTAGGAAAGGTTAGCAGTATTCTAAGAAACAGAAAGGAATTGCCGGTAGCACATCACGACCAGTCTACGGTGTATGCGAGAAAGGTCACGAGACTAGTAATTGTTAGAGGTCCAAGGGAGCCTGTTTTGGTTGTAGCTCCATGGACCATCGCTTGTCCGAGTGCCCGAGAAGGAAGGAATTTAGTCGAGTCTCGCAGCAGCAGCCGCAGCAGCAGCAGTATCAGCAGCCTTTTAAGGCGGCATCTCCTGCGCCTAACCGTCAGCAACAGCAAGTGAAGCAAGGCCAAGGGCAGACACGGCAAGGTCAGGGACAGCAGAGACAGGGACAGCAACACCGACCCCAAAGGCAAGGCCGCGCTTACGCATTGACCCAAGAAGAAACAGAAGCGACAGAACATGTGGTTGTAGGTAAGGTTTCTATTTGTGGCATGGAAGCTAAGGTGTTGTTTGATTCAGGATCTTCCCATTCATTCATTTCACCCTGATTCTCTAGTAGGATACGGGAATCGCCAGCACAGTTGCCGTATGTGTTGAGTGTTATCACTCCGGTTGGTAAGAAGGTAACTTGTGACGACTATTACCCGAGTTGTCGAGTTCTCATCAGAGAAGTTTTTCTCCCAACGGAACTTCTTGTGCTGCCCATGCACGATTTCGATGTAATCTTAGGCATGGATTGGTTGACTAAATATATGGCCTGTCTCGACTGTTTCCGTAAGACTGTCACCGTAAAGGTGAATGAAGATGGCCCAAGTGCTGTGTTCCAAGGTGATAAGAAGAGTTCAAATACCAGATTGATTTCAGCACTTAGAGCTGAAAGATTAATCCATAGTGGTTGTGAGGGCTATATTGCCTTCATTGTGGAAAAGAAAGCACCTAAGAAGCTGGAAGAGATACCTGTGGTTTGTGAGTTTCCGGATGTATTCCCAGATGAAGTACCCAGCCTTCCTCCTATTAGGGAAGTGGATTTTACTATAGAGCTAGTACCCGGTACTGCTCCCATCTCTAAGGCCCCGTATAGAATGGCCCCGGCAGAGTTACGTGAACTGAAAGTACAGCTACAGGACTTATTGGATAAAGGGTTCATTCGTCCTAACACATCACCATGGGGAGCCCCAGTTTTATTTGTGAAGAAGAAGGATGGCACCCTCAGGATGTGTATTGATTACCAGCTATTGAAACAGGTGACAATTAAAAAAAAATATCCACTGCCTAGAATTGATGAATTGTTTGATCAATTACAGGGTGCGACCCATTTTTCTAAGATTGATCTCAGATCCGGATATCATCAGCTGCGAGTTAGGGACCAAGATACATCGAAAACAGCTTTCAGAACAAGATATGGGCACTATGAATTCCTGGTTATGCCTTTTGGATTAACAAATGCGCCCGTGGTGTTTATGGCTTTGATGAACAAGATCTTCTCACCATATCTTGATCAGTTCGTGGTGATTTTTCATTGATGATGTTTTGGTCTACTCCAGGACTAAAGATGAGCATGTGGAGCATTAAAAGACTTCTCTGCAATTGCTAAGGGACCACTGACTATATGCCAAACTGGGTAAGTGTGAATTCTGGCTGAAACAAGTCACCTTTTTGGGACATATAATTTCAAAGGATGGGCTTGCCGTAGACTCAGCTAAGATTGAGGTTATAACTACTTGGCAGAGTCCCAAAACCGTTGTAGAGGTTAGAAGTTTTGTTGGCTTGGCAGGTTACTACAGAAGGTTTGTGAAGGACTTTTCTAAAATAGTTGCACCTTTGATAAAGTTTACCCGAAAGAACGAGCCATTCGTTTGGTCCGCTGAGTGTGAGTCGAGTTTCCAACTCCTTAAGGAGAAATTAACCTCAACCCCGATCTTATCTCTACCAGAAGGGAGTGGCAGATTTGTTATCTATACAGATGCTTCGGGGATTGGGCTAGGTTGTGTACTCATGCAAAATGGGAAGGTAATAGCCTATGGATCTCGACAATTGAAGGAACACGAGAAAAACTATGCCACACATGATTTAGAATTGGCTGCGGTGGTCTTCGCGCTGAAGATGTGGAGACATTATTTATATGGAGAGAAATTTGAAGTCCATAACGATCATCGCAGTCTCCAGTATCTGTTTTCGCAACATGATCTTAACATGAGACAGCGCAGGTGGTTGGAATTTATAAAGGATTATGATTTCCCAATTAGATACTTCCTCGGGAAAGGGAATGTAGTAGCTGATGCTTTAAACAGGAAATCCACCACCGAGTTGGCAACCTTGTGTGGTGAGTGGTCTCTAGTAGAGGAATTCCGAGATCTGGATGTGGAAGTTGAATTCGTAAATGATAAGGTCATGTTAGTGGCTATGTTAGTCTTCGAACCCACTCTAATTCAGCAAATCAAGGAGAGGCAGTTTGAGGATCCGGAGTTTGTCAAGATCCGTGACCACATATCTGAGAAACCTGATTTCAAGATAGTAGATGGTGTGTTGTACTTTCGAGATCGGCTTTGTGTTCCAGTGTTCAAAATCATAATCTAAAAAGGGCAATTATGACTAAAGCACACCATGCTCGGTATTCCATGCACCCAGGGAGTACAAAAATGTACCAGAATCTACATGGCAGGTTTTGGTGGAATAACATGAAGAGGGATATAGCGGGCTTTGTGGCCAAATGCCTTACCTGCCAACGAGTGAAGGCTGAACATAGGAAGCCTCCCGGGTTGTTACATCCCCTGCAGATACCTAAGTAGAAATGGGAGAATCTCACGATGGATTTTGTTTCCGGACTGCCCCGAACAAGTAGACACCATGATGTAGTGTGGGTGATTATCGACCGACTAACGAAATCAGCCCACTTTATTCCCATCAGGAAAGGGATGAAATTTCAAGAAATGGCCAAGATCTTCATTGATGAGATCGTGCGGCTACATGGTACTCCAGTCTCGATTGTGTTCGATCGAGACAGTAGGTTCGTGTCTTCCTTTTGGAAGTCTTTTCAGACGTCCTTAGGCACCAAACTCAGTTTCAGCACGGCTTACCATCCTCAGACAGATGGGCAATCGGAGCGAACGATACAGACCCTGGAAGATATGCTACAAGCTAGTGTAATGGACTTCGGAAAGGAGTGGGATGAACACCTCTCCTTATGCGAGTTTGCATATAATAACAGCTTTCACGTGAGTATCGGGATGGCTCCATTTGAAGCCTTGTACGGACGTAAGTGTCGTACGCCTGTCTGTTGGGAAGAAGTTGAGGTTAGGAGTTTCCATGGACCCACCCTGGTGGCGGATACGGCGGAAAAAGTGCAAAAGGTACAAGATAGGTTGAAAACTGCACGGTCATGCCAGAAAAATTATGCAGATAACCACCGCCGGCCCCTCGAGTTCCAAGTGGGAGACAAGGTGTTCTTAAAAGTTTCCCCAATGAAGGGTACCATCAGGTTTGGACAGAAGGGTAAGCTAGCTCCACGTTTTGTAAGACCTTTCGAGATACAGGGTAGAGTGGGAGACTTAGCTTATCGATTGGAGCTACCACCCCCGCTTGCAGGAGTTCATAATATATTCCATGTGTCAATGCTCCGGAAGTACCTCCCAGACCCTTCACATGTCCTTGAGTTGGACGACGTGCAAGTAAGGCTTGATATAAACTATGAAGAGAGACCCCTTCGGGTCGTTGATACTAAGGAACAGGTGCTGCGCACATGGATGATCAAATGGGTTAAAGTGTTATGGGAGCACCATGAACAGGAAGAGGCCACTTGGGAGCTTGAAGATCAGATTCGAGCAAAATACCCAGAGCTGCTACCCCAGGTACGTTGCATTCAGAGGACCGAATGATCTTAAGTGGAGGAGGATGTAAGGACCCGAACCTCGTTAATCTTGATTTACGTTAATTAAGTTCGTTCTATATTAATTGAACTCGATTAAGGTTAATTTAATCCAAAATTTTCGGGTTTGGGCGGAGTTTGGCCCCACTTTAGTAGATAAAGGCCTTTTCGTAATTTGTCCCTGTACCTCTCAGACACCTCGTCTATTTCTTTTCATGGAATTCTTCACGTAGATCATCTTTCGCGTTGGGCTCGAGTTGATCCGGACTCATTCTAGGCCAATTGAGGTCCTTTCGGTCTAAATTGGAATTTTTGGAAACTAGTGGACGTGCATGCAACTTCAAGATAAATTATGTTAAAAAGGGAAGCTCCACGTCCCTGCCCTTTTTCCTTCGTTCAGCTGTTCGAGCTCTTACACTCCATCTCTCTCCATTTTACTTTCCATTTCACCTTAGAGTTGGGAAGGGAGAATTGAAGCTTGCATGTAATGTTGTAGCATCCATCTTCTTCATCTTCTTCTTTGAGCACTTCCATCTCCCTAGAAATCACACTCTTCTCTAACCTACAGACATAAGGTAAGAATGGCACTCCGATTCATCTCTGTAAGCCTGTTAGAGTCTAAGAGACTCAATCACATGACATGCATGTTAGTCTAAGCCTCCATATTCCACCATTCATGTTATTATAGAGAACCCATTTCATTTCCAGAGACTTTCCTGAGCACACAGCAAGAAAGGGAGTTAAGAGGGCTAACACTGGTGGAAAGGCAAGTATTAGAGTCATATATGTTGCATGAATGGCTAAACCATTGTGTATTGCATCAGCTCTTTATATTTCTAATTTCAGTCATTTCCCTTCTCTATTCTCATCAGTATGAATGTGGTGTGTTTGGTGTGCATTGAGTAGAAATCAAGAAGGGAATAGGAGGGTGTGTGAGTATGGGGTACTCTCAAGGACACTCCAATTGAGCTTCAGAATTCCCTTACAAGTTAGTTCTGTAGTGATCCCGTACAAAAGATTGAGCTACAGAACTGTGTTCGGATTTTCTGAAACTTACGGCGAAGCTACGGCTGAACCGTGAGCACTTACGGCTCAAAGTCCAGAGAGCAGTAAAACGGGATTTTGTACTATGGCTCATTTACGGCTAAGCCATATCCAGCCCATAACCTAGCCGTAGGTCTTTCTACGGCGAGCTTTCCAGAGAGCTCATGAAGCCCAGTTTCTTCTGCGGCTTGCAGACGGCTGCACCGTGGAATACACTACGGCTAAGCTGTGACTTCCCCGTACCCTAGCCGTAGGCTTAGCTCGGCTAAGCCGTAAGCCAATATACGGTTGGACCGTAAATGCGCCAAAAATGCGGATGAATTTCTGAATCCCTCGGCTAAGCCGTAGCCTTGTATACGGCTAAGCCGTAAGAACCCAATGAATATAGGATGTTAGGAACCTTAATGATAGTGTAGGGCCTTAGTGTTGGTACCTTCTATACCTCCACATTAGCCACTGGTAATTTCACGTTGGAATGAATGAATGATTTGTGAATGATCTCCCAATGGCAAGTCATGGATGTTTGCATGAGATAGGGTGTCCCGTATGCACACAAGGTAATACCAAGACACGGTAACACAACAACACCAAACGTCTCATGTGTACATCATGTTGAATGTCCTTGGGGACCAAGTGGAATGCATCCATATTGCTACGATATATCCCCTTCAGCATGATTGTTATCCAATTCTTTCCTCTAGCAAAACCCGAGGCAATTTAGACCTGAGCTTCTAATGAGTGCGTGTCTGACAAGCCAGAGCTTCTACTGAGTGTGTGCTTGTTAACCAAGGGTATAGCCGAGGTTCGAACCTTGTAGCTCATATGTATCTTCTCCGTTTCAATATGTATATGCTTCATTTTTTTATTATTGTCGTTGTTACAATTACACTCTTAGACTATTGTTCCTCACACATGATATGATTAGTATGATTGATTCCAAGTCGGCACCACTTAGCTTTTGCCCCTTTGGGTATATGTATGTCACCACTGTAGTAGGTTTACGGAGGGGTTGTCAACGCTCCTTGGGAAGCTAGCCTGATCCCCTAGCGACCCATACGATATGTATGCTCCCTTTTGGGAGAATAGAGCATCGTGGTTGCCAATCAGTATGTATGACATTTAAGTGGTAATTCCTCACTCATGCATCATGTTTAGTGACTGTCCTTGTTACTGTATTATGTTGTTTCATTTCATATGCCTTAGTACTTGCTTAACCGTCATGTTAACAGTGTTACCCTTGGTATTGCAGGTCCAGATCCCGGTCCCAACGAGGACACTAACGCGCCCCCGGAGGATACCCCAACGGTACCTCGGGGTGTAGGCGAATGGATGGATGGCGACGTCTATTACTAACCATCCTACGGAGCGTGTCTATTCTTGAGATATTATGCTGGGAATTTTTGTATCACATCTTTAAGAACCTTTTTGGGAATGTACTTAAAGACTTTTAAAGACTTTAACTCTATTGTATGTTTATATGTTTACTTATAAAAGCATATGCTCTTGTTAATTACTGAGTATTGCATAGGACCTCGTAAATGATAAGTTATGTTTGTACGTGTGCCAGCATACCTCACACGTTCCTGTGGAATCTTACTTGTAGGAATTCATGCATAATTCTTCAGGGCACGAATTTCTACGGGATTACGTATCCACGCCCTAGGGGCCTACTCAAATCCCCAAATTCCCGGGATCGGGGCGTGACAATACCTCGGTGTCTTGGGTATGTGGTAGTAGAACTGTGAGAATGTTGAATGATCAAGATAGAATCTTGGGAATGTTGAATGATCAAGATAGAATCTATCTCTATTATCCCCTTGTGTCAATTAATGGATTTGTCATTAGGAAGTGCGCACCCATCTCAATTAAGAGTTAATTGAATGGTACTGATGATTACTGTGATTAATTGGGGCTCAAGGATAACAAGATGTGAAACTTATATTGGAAGAGACAGATTTATTCCAATTGATCCACAGATATTGATAGAGGGGCCTACTTGTGGTAATTGGGAAGTTTAGGGTCTTCATTGTAGTTTATTCCTAAGACTGGAGTGCAATTGCATTTATATAGTGGTGTTATTTGCAATTAACTGTGGGCCCGGATTGCATATGAGATGTGGGGTCATGGTGTTCCAGTTGGAGCCAGCTTTCTAAGGAATCCCTAATGGTCCCCACGCTAGCCCAAGTTATTGGAAAATACTAATCCGAGTTGAACTCTAGAAAGAAGGGTTAAGAAAGGAGAAAGTTGTTAATTGCTTTGGAAGTAAGACTTCTATTTCAATTAAACAAGGAAGAGATTTAAAAGTATATAAAAATCTCTTGGACGTCCATATAAGATACATCTCTCACGCCCAAAACCTTGTGTGTGCAAGAGTTGCATGAGTTTCTCTCTCCTTCTCTCTTCTAATTCCTTAGAGTTTCAAGTTGGGATTTCTCCTAGAGATTCCACCAATCTTCTTGAGAAAAGAAATCCAATTCGGGTCATAACGTGGAAGGCTAAGGAGGTGTTGAAGATTCTCATCATCAAAGTAGAGTCGCAACTTCTCCATTAAAGCACTACGAATCTCCAAAGGTATGATCTACTTATTGCATGTCGTAGATTATTAGTGCTGTTTCATTCTATTTTTAAATAGAATATTTACTGTACATGGTCACGAGATTGAGTGTAATGCATCCTGGATTGGGTTTTTTTGGTCTTATGGATAGTTGATCCCTGTGTCAAGTGAGTCAAAAGTTTTGAACATCTATCCACGAGACCCACCTACTTCCAACAACTGCCTCTTGACTTCAATTTGTGTTTAGGTTCCTCCTGAACCTCATTGAAAACTCCAAATGGATTTTAGGCATATTTGGGAACCTAAAGTTTGGGAGTCTGAGTCTCTTTAATGGATTTTGGGGTCACCAATGACCCATTCAGATCAGTTGAAGTCATGGAACCCATGGGAGTAAAGAGTCTTTGGAAGACTGAGACTCTCGATGTAAGGGTAGCAGAGTCAGTTCGAACCTTCTTCGGTGCTCTTGCAGATGATTTGTTTTGGGTCATGGAGATTTTAAAGAGCCTCTCCTTGGCCTCGTCGAAATTGATTATTAAGGAACCCATGATATCTCTGCACAAAAGTAAGCCAAATGGACTACATTAGTGTCATAACCAACATGGCTGCCTCTTGGGCTAGCCGAAATGGTTTATGAATGCCATCTAAACCAACATGGTTGTGAACTGGAGTTATCAAACATAGGCATAAACCCCATCTCATTGTGCTATACTGACTGTCCTAGCTGTCAGAATTTTTGCAGCATTTTATAACCTTATAGTCAGGCTTAAAAGCATGCTAAGCTGACTAGACCTGGCTACCAAAATTTTGGCAGCATTTTAGGGCTATCTATATCAGACTTATAAGCAAGAAGGGTTTGAATCTAATCAAAGGGATGGAGCCCACAAGATTGAGCCTGCACCACTACCATAATGATCATACAGGATCCATTAGTGTGTGACACCGACAGTGCACAACTACAATGTCGTTGGTCTTATCACTGATTTTAGACAAACATTTATTTGGATTGAAGCCTTCTGGACTAAATCACCACTCTTCTATTACATAAAAGGGTGTTGATTTGGTCCATGCACATGGAGGTGCAAGGTTCTTTCAATTAAATGGCAAAGTTATGCACTTTGAGGCACTTAATGCCTTCATTTGAATGATAAAAGGGTGCACTTCAAGGTATAAAGTTTCTTCATTAATGCTCCCAAACCCATCATAGATATCAAGGTCTTGCATGAATGTCTTCAGAAGTTCAAATAAGTCAATTTGGAGACAAAACAGGCCAGTGACTACAGGCCCATGGTCACTACCTATTTTACATGGTCTCTGTGGTCATAGCACTTCTTGTATAGCTTCTGACGGTCACAGGCTATTTTACACAACATCCCGTAGTCACTGGTTAACAACAGCACTTTTTTCAACACTTTTTATGCATTTTAGCTAATTTTCATAACTTTTGCTCAAATTTGATCACAAATTAGAGCGAAAGTTTCCCATAGACGGTGCCAATCTTCTAATCGCACTCGAAATGTGATGTGAAATGCAATGGATTCAAGTCCAATATTCACACACTTTAACCGTTAAGAAGAATAGGAAATAACTACAGTTCATCATTATTTTTTCCTTTTGTTTGTATGGGTTCAAATGGTCTGACCGCGGGGATGCAGGTTGTTTATAAGTTTTGAAACATTTACAACCCTCCCATTAGTCTCAGATGTGATCTAAATATGAAATTTATAAGAAAATATATGAAAATTGGAAAAAAATTGCAAAAAAGGTAAGACAGTCAAGTAGTGACCAGGACCCCCTACCAATGACCGTAGCTCATTACCACTAGTAGATAGTGGCCGAAATGGCCACTGCTTGTCTCCCTTTTTTTCTGTTTTACTTCGTAACGCTTCCGATGTGCTAAAACTCGTACTTTTCGATCATTGGAGTGTTGAATGAACATCAGGAGGGTTGAAGTTAACAGTGGAATCGATCAAAACCTTTGGTGATCATCACTTTTGGTTATAGACTGTTTTTGTATAAATCCAAAAAAGGTGCTGTGTGTAAGCCACATTGAGCCAAAGTTGTGTCATTTTGAGCCTATGATTTTCAAGGGACAGAATGAAGCCTAAAAAAGCCTTTTCACAACTTCTAAGATGACTCCAAAACCCTCCCAAGTGAGAAGAACAAAGGAATTGACTTCATCCCTTACATGCTTAATAGCATTTGAGCATCGTCTTCTCTAAACAATTCACATGCTCCTTCTCCTTCTCTAAACTATTTCTCATTCTCTAAACTATTTCTCACCTTATTTGATATGTTGGACACAAAGTCCACTGCAAGATTTTACATAATCAAAACTTATGAGCTTCATCAAAGGGATATCATCAATCCCTATTACAGGACATGAATTCCGTCAATAAACTAATATCTATTATACACGTAGTGTAGTCATCTAATTTACTGAGATTAATGACCCATAAAAGATCTCACTCCTTTGTAAATCAAAATGTCAAATACTAAATGTATGTGTCTATTATTTATATCGAGATTAAGAGTACAAGCACTCATAATAACCATTTGTATGTTGATCATCCTATATAGTCAGTATAAAGACAATAAGCCAACAAGCGGTCCTGTTCAATACACAAAGCGTATTAGCATAACGAGTCAAAACTGAACCATTTCTCGCAACTAAGACAAGCCTACTAAAACATCATACTATAATCGTACCATTGGTGTGTCCAACTCCATATGGATTGTGAACAATAATAACTTTTATTCTATAAAAACCAACAAATAAGTTTTCCGTGTGTAAGCTGAACTATACACACCAACTTGTCTACTTTATAAAATAAAAGACACATTCATAATAAATAACAATGCAACCATTTGTCCATACTAATTCTCATTAAGATAAAAAGACAAACTTTACTAATAAATAAGTCAGTAAAAGACAAATACATAAAAGTATGCTTTTAGTATAAATCTCCAACAATGACTCTTAACTAAAATCCCTCAAACTTGTAAAAAATGACTACGAGGATCAAGCCATTTGGCCCCTCTAGTCAACTCTCATTACTCGGATAATGTCCCTACAAGACCCCTTGTAACATCCAGTTGATTAGATCAAGTCCTTTTCCAAGCCCTGTATCACGAAGTTCAGCTTTATGGAACAAGCTTTTTTGTAGACCCCATGTAGCTAACCCTTAGTTGTATAAAACAAGTCTTTTTGCAGACCCTATATGGCAACCATAGGTTATATGGAATAAGTTTTTTTGCCCATATAACCAAAACCCATACAAAACCCAAAAACCAAATTTCTATCCTAAGGAACAAGTTAAAGACCCTAGAGAAAGCCTCACACAAGGGCACCGATGACCTCTGCTTTGCTTGACTCCTTTCAACATCCAAAAGGATCAAGTCATGGACCTTAAAAGAGCCTCACACATAGGCACCGAATAACATCCACCTATATGACTCTTTTTACTCTGATTTGTAGATCCAAAAGATCACAAGTCACACCTATATACAAGTCTGAGAAACCACGCCAAAACAAACCATACATATATCCAAACCATCCATACAAACCACATAAACATCCATACAAAACCAAACCAAACATTCCATGCCAATGATAAAATGGGGCAAACGGAGAGAAAAATTTCTATTGATATTCATTTGAGTTTCAATACAAAAATGAAGTTAGTGTACATATGGCCATCTAGGCTAATCAAAATAATAATAATAAAAAAAGAGCAAACAAGAGCTACAAGAGAATCAGTCCAAGAATTTCTCAAGTTGCCTCCTTGCATTCAGAACACTTTCCATAAGGATGCACCCTTTATAGTTTGCATAAGCGGGTTTGGCAATATTGATGTCAATCTCATCTAGTTTAATATGCATTTCACTCTCTAGAGACTAAACAAAGTCATTCAAGGTTGTCTACTTTGCCCCACACGGATAAGAAGGTAGTCTCTGTGTTAATTGTCCTCTGAGCTGGATTTCTTCAAGTCTTCAATCATGTTCTACAATCTAAGAGCATTATCTTCCAAAGAAAAGAGCTATTGTTATAATATGACGATCTGCTACTGTAAACATTCATGTTCAATCACATGCACATTTATCTCACGTTCTCTCTTGGCATCTGCTTCATCAAGTGCCCGTTTTTCCTCTTCAGTGCTCTCAATCTCTGCAACCAATTGGATTTTTTGCCTCAGTACTTCATCTTGAAAAGCTTTGGCATGATCAACACCTTTGTCCCAGGTGTCCTTCCCTCAAGCTTGTTGAAGAAAATTACAAAAGCATCATGAAGACCACCCAAGTCTATTCTAATACCAAAAGATATCAACAATCAGCCAACACTTTGGCATCCTAGATCTTATCAGTTGTGAGATCTCCCTAGAAGAATGTGGCCAAGATACTGCGAGTCATTATCTTAGTGGCGCTCTTTACAGCAGACCGATGCTTGGGGGCATCGCCAAACAAACTCAGCTCCTTAGGTTTAGAGAGATTTAACTCTAGCTCTTCGAAATTAGATTGAGTTTGAGAGCCTGAACGATCTTCATCACCCCTTTCAGCATTTACACCCTCACCCTTGTGGACAATTAATCCTTCTTCAAGGACGGAAGGTGATTCATGCTAGCCTTGTAGAGATAAAGTGGCAGAAAGATCCTAATTTGCATGTGGTGTTATTGTTACATTCAATTATACTTTTTGGAAACCTCCGCCCTCAACAACTGAAGCCTCGTGTGTTATTTTTAGCACAGCAGGACCTTCAACTCTTCTTGTAGGAGTCAGTTGCTCAGCCCTAAATTGTACTCTTGAAGGCATCATAGCCCTGGGTGGCGTGAAGCTGCGGGTGACCGGCGTGGCAAGAACATCATCTTCCATAATATTTATAGCTTCATCTTCAAGAACCAACTTCCTTTTAACAGGAGGGCCAGTCGTCGCTATGGTTGGCTCTGCTACAACAACCTCCTCAGCTGGAGCCATTTTGGTATCAATCTCCTTTTCCACCATGCCAACAAGTTCGACATTTGGCTTTATCAGAGCATTCAAAGTAGCATCAGTCCTTGGCGCATCAGCTATAGGAGACCCACTTGCTTACGATCCTGATTTTAAATCAAGAGTCACTAATTGGATCGTACTTGGCATTACTAGAGGGATGGTGCAGATTGGTGGTAAAGCGAGTGTTGATGATAACTTTGGATTGTTATTGAAGCTCCTTGTTAGTGAATCTAAAGAGGAGAGATCTTGCATGATCTTTCACAAGTCGCTCTTCAGAGTACCAGTCATAGATGCCTCAAAGTATCCACTATAGATAGAAATGTTATCCAAGTTGATCGGAGCTTCGAGAAACTCTTTCCTTGTCCAATCTTCAATTGGTGATCTAAAAGGCTTTCTCACTGACATGGGAGACACAATAGGAACACTTTCATTCATTTGGTTACCTAAAAAGGAACAGGAACAAAAAAGAGATCAAATCATGATGTTGGAATAAAATTTTCAACTTCCAAATATTCAAGTCAAGATTTATCCTCAGGAATTGGATCTATAGAAATTCCCTCAACGGTACTGGGAATTTCTCCTTCTTCCATAAAGACGTTGGCAGTTAGTCCCTCAGAGACTTTTGATGGAATCTCTAGCTGTTTGGTCTATGGGATAGCATCTCTTTCAGAAGTAGCAACACACCAATCTGAACTTTGCCGCTACTCACTTTTTCCAAAACTAACTCCATGGGTATGTTGCCACTGGCTACTTTATCAATAGTGCTGGCAACAACCACATCATTACCAGATCTCTCCATGGCAATGGACTCTACTGGCACATCCATTGCAATCTTTCTTCCGGACTCAAGCATCATTACCTGGTCAAACATATCCTTCATGGAATTGAACTCAGTATTAATATCACTATCAATTCACTCTTTGGTGGAAGGAGTATCAAAGCCACTTCCCCTCTTGTCAGCATCATTAGAGGCATACTCCATGATTTCGACTACCTTCTGCAAAGCTCCTTTAACAGCCAAAGTTTGAACTTGTGAGGCTGCAAGACAAAGTGAAGACATTAAGATAAGAAAATAAGAAGAACAAGTAAAAAGGTCTTAAAAAGGACATTTACCAGCTTGTAGACTCTGGAAAAGATGAGTTCCAGGGCTTTTAGCTTTCTTTTTCTTTTATAAAGTTCCTTTGCCACTGGGAGATCTGCTTACATTCTTTAAGCGTTTCACCAAAAGCGTCCTGAGAAGTACTGGGCCTATCAGAGGTTTTGTTGATGAAATAACTAGTTGCCTTGACTCAGCAGCTGTCTCTGTCGACTATACTACCCCTGCTGAACTTGGAGTCACATGTACCTCTGTTGGTAATGAACTAGCATCAGTAGTCTCTGGCAAATTTTTGCAAGCCAAGTCTGCCTCTGCGGCTGCCCACATGATTACTTGTTCCTCTTCAAATTTCCTCATCTACTCACCAACTAAAACTTTGGTTCTAGCAGAACGAGAAGCAGACTTGAAGTCCAACGTAGCTCTACCAGCTTGCCTGGCCTAAGTAAGACTCTCCCTCTCCTAATGGTTTTCATTGACAACCTGCTGCATCCTCGCTACAGTCACATTGATAGGAGGCAAGTAATCCTCATCTTCTTAACCTTTCAAAAAATGGCGAGCTTTGCAGATGTTAGACCTGATGACTAATCCAATTCGCCACATATTTCCATCATATAACCAATTTTCCAAATTGACTAAGATAAGGTGATCCTTTTTCACCTTCTCTCTTTTCTTGTGAACTGGTGGGACATGCCATTGGACGCAAGGATTGCTTGCGTATGCCTCGACAATAACAATGGTGTTTTTTGGATACCATTGTGTAAAGTCGCTTGTGTATCCAACTCGTAGAAGACGAGGATAGCAAGAGCGAGCTTCGGTGTCGAAGGCTTGATAAAATTCCCAATCATTTCTCACATCCCCTGAAGAACTTAGTGTGCCCCGAATGCAATCAGGTGCTCCCACAACAGCCTTGTAAAAGTCAAATTGCCTATAAAATTTGGCAGTTACATAAGGTTGGATGTTAATATAAACATTCTTCCTATACATTAAGTCTACAAGTCTTAAACTAAGAAGCCAACTCTTTTCTCCATCTGAAAGGCCAACCTCTAGACCACCTTCACCAACTCTATCAATCGGTGGCTCTACCACATTTCTTGTGCGGGTTGGAACTTCAATATTTGACATAGAGGAGCGAGAGTCGACATAATTATTAAAATTATGCAAATATCAGTGTAATTCAGTCATAGTGTGGGCATTGATCAAGCAGCTTTCGCCCACCACACCTTCCATATAGATACTCCCTAGCGCACCACTATACGAATGAAGTTCGTTGCAATGGTATGTAAACCAAGTGTACAACAAATGCTCGGCGTAATACAGATTGAAAACTTTTCCCTTTTTGATTGTGAAGGTTGATAGCTTTAATTCAGTTGACTTGTATGCCACAAAAGCTGGACCAAGAGGAAGCCTATGCCCAAATACCATTCTGAGCACGGGGTATATGCAACCTCCTGATTTCACTTCCTGTACTTTAATTTATCACCCTACAGAGAACTTTATGACGAGACCATCCCATCTAATAAAGAATTGGCCACCATAGATGATGAGTTTCAGGCTGCATATTATCTCCTCTTTGCTCTTGAAGATTCGATTCAAACAAACACTCAAAGTCGGGGTAAATTTGCCTTATGGATAGACTGGGTAAAAACCACCATTGCCACTTTTTATTAAATGAGGGATATTGTAAACGGATGGAGGTTATCCACTACGAAGATCCCAAAAGCAGCAAAAAAATTTTTATCATGAGAAGCGTGACTTCATGCCATATATCTTTACTAAGTACCCACACTTAAAGATGAAGTGCTGGCTTGCTGCATTTTTTACTGCTTGGCTGTCCCATAAAGAAAATCCCAACTGCATATTTGGAGTAATGAAAGTGTTGGTAGCCGGGTAAAACAATTCAAGAATAGCCTTGTATATGTTCTTGTTTTAACAAGGCACTCTCTGTATAGTAGTGTTTATAGCTTCAAAAATACTAATTGCTCTCAAAGTGTCTTCACAATGGTGCTTGATCAAAATCGTCCAATTTTGCCATTCTTTGACACAGTTAAACCACCCACGAGATTGGTGCCTCTCACCAACCCAAGCACTTTTATCTTTGCAGATTCTCAATTGTGAAATCACACTACCCACCGCAAGGTTTAGGGTACATGGTTGGAAGGTTTCTATTTCAAATCTTAGGATATCTGGGAAATAATGCAAATGCTAGCGCATGATCATACCAGTCTTAAAATGATCATGATGCTTTATCCATGTAAAAGGATCATTCCTTGTTGGATAGTCGAGATCATTGTCATCATGCTCGCTCTTGACAAATCTAGTGGTGATCACTTCATAAAAAAATCTAACCGTGTCCACATAACGTTATTGTACATTCTCACTTGGCTATTTCATCAACTCTCTCGTAACATCTCCAAATATGTAACGGCGTTTATCAAAGCTCACTTGGTTGTTATTCTCCCAAGCAGTGTTATTGGCCAAACACCAATGAGTGTACCAATTCCTTACTACAAGAGCTCTGGTTATCTGATTTCTTAAGGTAGCGGCAAACACATCATTTGGGTCATTTACATCTTGCTTGAAGTTTTACCCTTAAAACGACTATTTGATGTGCCAAAGGTTGAGGTTGCCAGTGTTTTGCCTTTTTTATCCGTAAAAAAAAAGAAAGAACATTAGTAGCACCAAAAATGACTAAGGTATGGAGTTTTATTGAAATCTCGGCAGCATCTCTCCTAGCAAAAGGCCAAAAGGAGAAATTGATACTCAGTTTTGAGACCAACAATTGGCATCAAGGCACATTTAAGTCCCAAAACTGAGGCTCCTAGTCCAAACAGGTGTTCGAGCACCTTTAGACTTTTTTAGGGGACAATATGATTCATGCTCGAGCACAAAAGATATAATATCCAAATGCATGGAATGCATGTACAATGCAAAGCATGACAGCAGTTATATATATACATACATCACAAAATACAAACAAACAAAATACGGCATTTTTTCAACAAGAGAACAATATCAATTCAAATCATTAAAGGCAAAAGTAAATGCTGTTAGTCTAATGGTAACATCCTCAATCATTTCTGGTGGTTTCATTAGACATACCTGCAACTATTGAAAACTATGTCATTCTTAACACTTTAAATTGAAGCCAACAAAAGGATCTCAACATTCTCAATACAGTATCTCTAACATATGTTGGTAAACAAAATCTCATGTGATGATCTGCTATGATGGAACCATTAGATATTCTTGTGGTATCGTACTCTTCTTAGTGATATGCAGAGCTAATGAAGGAAATATTATTATGCAAAGTTAATTTCAAAACAAAATCATCAATTGTTATCAATGATTGGAAGGTGATATTGTATTTATTGTTTTCCCACAAAGGCGGTCGATATCACTCAAACTGACTTGGAAAATGCACCTCTAGTCAGAACTAGAAAATACTAGGAAGGGTGAATTAGCCTTGGAAGTTGTGGTTGAGAAAGACTCTGTAAAGAGCTCATTGGTGATCATACTGAAAACTACTTGCGATTACTTGACCGGAGGCTAATCCTATATTGGTTTCTCTAATCAGCCACTCATATTTATGAGATTTTTTACTTCGCATGTTTATTGAGATTTAAGGGAGTAACCTTCTAATCAAAAGCAAAACAATTGCGTCTTGGGCATGTTCAATTTGTTGAATATGGAGAATTCCCACAGAGACCACTATTTTGGGCACCTTACACTATGCTTTAGATCAAGTGGATTGCCACTTCTCAACCCCCTACACTTCCCACAGTCCATGAAAGCCAAATGTGTGTTCAAACTATGTCAATATTCTAACAGAATGGTTGGGTGTATCTTCACTAAGTCCAACAGTGAGAAGCCTAATGTTTAACCAAAGTTTTACATTCCCCAAATAAAGCTTGTTCATTAAAGTTTGTAGAGGATGATTTCTCCACAAATCTCTTGGAGTTTGAGACCTCATGTGCTACCTTAGATACCTCCAAAGGGTCATTGTGCAGTGAATCTTGGTAATGTGATGTTGTTTTATTAAAAATAAAAAAATAAAAAAGAGGGAAAAGGTGGACAAGTGTTGGGAGGCACATAAATGGTTTTTCTCAAAGAAGTATTTAAAAAAAAAACCACCACACTGCCGTTGCACCTCTTATACGCACAAGATTCATCATGGTTTTGTTTGAAATCATAAGATTTAATGGCTTGATCGAAATGAATGTTCCAAGATCTAGACGCTTACTTAAGTCCATAAATGGACCTTTTAAGCTCATACAACATGTGTTCACGGCCTTTAGCTATGAATCCATCCAGTTGCACCATATAGATACACTCGTCAAGATTTTCATTAAAGAAAGCTATCTTAACATCCATGTGCCAAATTCGTGATCGAAATGAG
Source organism: Sextonia rubra (assembly GCA_037013555.1). Lineage (NCBI taxonomy): Eukaryota > Viridiplantae > Streptophyta > Magnoliopsida > Laurales > Lauraceae > Sextonia > Sextonia rubra. The sequence goes on along the minus strand of JASUAD010000014.1, from coordinate 15,102,835 downwards.
CCATAATGGATAAAAAAATCCAGATGGATTTCGGCATGGCTATTGGCGAGGTCTCCTCATAAACGATTCCTTCTTTCTGAGTAAACCTTTTTGCATCAAGCCTAGCTTTAAAGGTTTCAACTTTTCCATCCACCCCTTTTTTCTTCTTGTAGGCCCACTTACAACCAATAGGTTTTATTCCTTCTAGTGGTTCTACGAGATCCCACACTTGATTAGAGTACATAGCTTCTATTTTTGATTTCATGGCCTTTTGCCATAGTTTTGCATCTTTGTCTTGGAGTGCTTCATTATAATTACATAACCATGGAAAATTGCATTGAATCATAAGCCTCCTGATGAACGGAGATCCCATGCTATGTCAATATAATTACATCACCATGAAACATTGAAAAATATGTAAAAGAGTAACCACGAATTTGATTCATGGGATCCATTCACATAACATACACACATGGTGACCATGATAGCCAAATCAATCGTTGCAAAACAAAGGTTAGAAAGTTCGCTGTAAAACAATTACAGCAAACACAATCGATATGTTTTGTTACAACAACCTATAATCTTATTATATTATGTTCAATCCATACGGAGTATCAAGATTGTCTCAGATACCATTATTAGGAGGCAGCTGGCAAGATCTCTAGATATTGCGCACAGATTACTGTGAAAAAACTTTAAATAATGATAATTTAAGAAACATACTTATGAGATCTCTTTGATTTGATCTCGATCTTACAGCAACCCGAAAATCTTAAGACCTTCTACTATATTCCTCTATACTTTTTTTTAGCACTGGGGTGTGGGTTCTTTTGCGGATTCTCTTTGCTCTCCAAAATGAGATTTTTCTTGTGTGTTTTTCGTAGAGACCAATAGCACATATTTATAGGCTATAATAGGGACCTTAAGAAGGAAATAAGAAATAGGCTTCTTATGGAAATGGGAAACCCTAACTCGATCCAAATTAGAACTCTAATTCCATAAATTATAATTCTGTCCACTAGAGAATTATAATTGCACTCATATCCTTATTCTCAAAATTATATTTTGAACTTCTTATTATTAAATGCTTGCTAATCTCCCCATGTTAAGATTTCAGATATCCATTAATTAAATAATTACTGACATCTATGTTTAATCGATATCTTTATATTTCCTTTAAACCTTACATTTATTTTATTTGATATATTGGATATAAAGTCCACATGTAGGGTTTGACATAATCAAAACTTATAACCTTCATGTTGTAATTTGGGCAAAAATTCTCAAATGAATCATTCAAGGACTGGAGAATGATATCAATCTGGGTTTCCCCATCAATTTTATCTCCAAGGACCTCTAGTTCATTAAGGTGTCCCATCATGTTCAGAACATGGTCCCTCGTAGAGGTACCTTCAGCCATCTTAGTGTTAAGTAGTTCTTTCATAGCAGCCTGCCTAGTTGCCTGATCCTGATCACCAAACATCTCCTTGAGATTGTACATGATGTCATAGGCAGTAGGAGAAGACTGATGCTAATGTTGTAAAACATTTGACATAGATGCCAACCTGTAACATTGCACCATCTCATCAACCTTAATCCATTTTTTGTATGCCTGGACGACCATCTCATCAGTACAACCATCCACAAGCTTCTCTGGAAACACCTAAGTGAGCACATATTTGTACTTTCGACAATTAGCATAATATCTAAGTTTATTTTCCGGTCAATGTAACTAGGTCCAATGAGTTTGTGTTCTTTGAGAATAATAGCAGGTGAATTGAAAGAACTTATCTTAAATCCTGAGAATTGCATAACCAACAATGAGTGCAAATCACCTGGCCATAGCCACGGGGCTCCCCCGGACAGTGCTTAGACATGGTGAAGTTCCAAGGACTCTACCTTTGGTCATATCATGAAATGGAGATAGAATTCCAAATGTAACTTTACAACCAAGAACGTCAAACTCCAAACAAACATCCAAAGTAGTAATAAAAGAAAAAGAAAACAAAAAAAAAACAAAAAACAAAAAAAGGAAGGGAGAAAGAAGAAAAACAATCAAGACTGGCTTTAACCATGGGACTTCCCCGGATGGAGACAGTTGTGACTGTAGGCATATCAAACAGTGGTCCAAGTCATCAGATTTTGTGCTGGACACCATTAAGCATTAAAAGGGATTGACTAAATCAAGCAATCCAAAAAAAAAAAAAAAATCAATCAATCAAATAGGCATTACATTAAAACTGGTGGTGACCATGAGGTTTCCCAATGCATCATTGGCCGTGACTGAGGGAATTCCTCAGACAGTGAAACCATGATCATGGGTTAGCTGGGAAAATGTCCAATCCATGCCAGTCATCATGAGGGAAACATAAACAACATCTGTGCACTAATGACAGATTGAATGGAAAGAAGCAGAAATTGAAATAAGAAGTGCTAAGCCCTAGCCTCAATTTGTCGCACACAAAACCCCTTGAAACTCTGCATAGCCATTGCGAATTTGGGTTTGTTTTAGTGCAAACTCGTGGGGCAGATGGGAACTAGTCAACACAAGAAAATGCAGAGATGAATCAAAGAAAAAAAATCAAACAAGCAAAACCCACATTCGGCCATGATCAAAACTCAAAGGAGATGAAGTTCAAAACTCTTACGAGCCATAGTTTGTGCTTGGGAAGATGAAAGAAGCTCAAATTTTCGCTTGCGAATCAAAGGAAGAGAAGCAGAGGGAAGCTCTTGCACTCAGCTTGCTCAATTGTTTCCTGTCACGCCCCCAAAACTAGGCCGGATCCAAACCCGGTTCCAGGGGTGTGAGAATTGGGGCCAATTAAAATTTTTTTAAAACATAAACAGCACAGGCCCCAATTCCGAGTGGATCGAAGTCCTTCGTGAGGCTATGCTTGGTGATCAAGCAACCATAATCACACGCGGAACTAAAATCCATACTCATCGCAGACGGATATCACATAACAACCATGTAACAAATCTCATTAATAATAAAATCAAGGTCAAGTGCTTTGAAGCATAACAATTAAGGTTATAATTTCAAAACAAATAAATTTAATTAAATAAACTAATGGCCCAAAAATAGCCTTATTACATAACCTAAAGTTTTCGAACTCTGCACCACACTAGGACACCTCAGATGATGTCATCGGTGCGCCACTCAACAACTCCGCCACCTGGCGGAATTTCCTGCGTAGCCTGACCCTCTGGTTCGGCCCCTATAACGGAACCTAGACACCAAAAGTAGTGAGTCAGATTGACGTAATCTGGCAAGAGGGTAAACTGCAAACAATGGATTAATCAACTGAATTAAACATAAGTATTTATTATGATCCAAATTATATCAGATGCAAACCCCAATGGCATGAATGCACAGAAACGGGTATTCCCGCGGATAAATATACAAAAACGGGTAAATCCCGCATACAGATAGCAGAAACGGGTAGTCCCGCAGATAATAACAGAAACGGGTAATCCCGCAGATAATAACAAAAGGCACAGCTGTATACTATTATCCACAGTATACGCTGACCCGATGGCGTACGTCCACCTCCGAACTGCAGTCGGTCAGATATATATATACAAATATACATATTTACAAATACATACGTATACCGATGCAAAATGAAACATAATATGAAACCCTTAATCCCAATATTCAATCTAATATCATTGTGAGTATTTAGAGTACTTAAATTTGAAAGTGTATTATGAACGTGTGTTAATTCAAATTCTTTGAGGGTAAGCACTAATCCACCAACAGTCAAAGTTAGATAAATATGCACATGAGAACTAACTCTTATCACAATGGAAATATGAATCCACGATCCTGATATACTACTTTTGATGCCTATCATGTGGTGCATCCCGAACCTCACATTTCCATTCTGCATTTAGTCTAATTCTCATGTGAACATTCAACTAACATTCCTAAAAGACATAATTCATCTAATCCAATTATATATAATTAGTGTGTTTTACAAATTAGGTAAAAGATGTTCAATTTCTGAATCTAAAGTTAAATCAAGTCACGATCAAAAAGGGGAAAGAAAATAATTAATTCCTTAATATCATTGTTGTGTACAAATACACATTATCATTTTATACAAAATAGAAGGTACAAATTTCGGATCCCAATTTGAAATCTAACTCAATTAAGAGTCCAATTTAAAATTATAAATACATTCTATTTACGGTTTAATTGCTACCAAATACCTTTTTAGTTTATTTCAATCAACCTAAATGAACATTAATCAAAGTTTCATAATTCTTAATTAAATTTATAAGTAATCCAAGATACATTTCTAATAACATCAAATTAAAATTAATTTAATAAAACCTAATCTCCATTAAAATACTAAACCATTAATCAAAACTTAACCTTTTAATTCTTTATAAGAATATCCTAACCTAATTATTTATTTAGTAATATTGTGTATAAATATATATATTTAATAATATATATATTTTTTGAAAAAAAAATGGGCTGACGGGCCCAGACCCGCACCCGGGCCCGCCAGGCAGCCGGCCCAGCCCATCCAGGCCGGGCCGCTGCCCAGCCGGCCCAGGCCCGGCCTGCTGCCCAGCAGCAGCAGCTGCCAGGTGGCAGGCACTGCCTGGCATGCCAGGCAGCGCTGCTGCCAAGCATGCTAGGCAGCACCGCTGCCTGGGTAGCAGCTGCACGCATCCAATCAAAAAAAATTTTTTTTTGAAACAAAACATAATCATAAATCATACTTATAAGTTCGGAAGAAAATCAAACCACACCTATTACCCCCAAGAGCCATTAATCCAAACAAGAGGAAGTCATGCCAAAAAAGTATGTTAATCAACAAGCAACTAAGACATATTGCAAGAACCAAAAACCATTGTTTTAGCTATCCACTTGCCTGGATCTTGAAGCCAAAGTAGACATGAAGATCAAAGCTTGGAAGAGCCCACCTTAGTTTCCCCCTTAGAGAGCCTCTTGGGTTTTCGTTGAAGAAAAAAAGAAGAGGGTTGGAGAATGGGGAAAAAAACTCTAAGAGTAGAGTTTATATAAAAGAGGGGGGTTTTTCTAAATTACAAGGAAGGGCCTCCTGCTTTTTAGTGGGTTTTAAGAAATTTCAAAAAGAGTCCTCTGGCCCAAAAAGGGTCCATTAACTCAGGCCCCACTTGTGTTAAATCAATCTATCTGACCCTCTTAACCCAACTCAAACCCGACAAACGGTGTGAGCCAATATAAAAAAAATTCGGGACATGACATTTCCAGCAGAAGAATAAAGAAAGGAAGAAGAGTTTAGGCATTTTATATGGCTTGAGCACTGACACAAGGCCCTCCGTTCAGTTCACAGTCACTGCAGTCTTGAACCAATGGGGCCTACTACTTGGCCTATTCCATCAAGCTCATGGACATTAGAGTTTTCCCCTTTGCTCATGGGCACTACTGTGATTAAGCAGTAGGACCATCCCTCACTCTCGCCCACTGCCTTTTCCATTTCCCACAGACACAAGTTGTTTTAGCAGTGGGGTCCATGCCTTGGCCAAGTCCACAGTCATGGCTACTCCATGCCAATCCTCACGGTCACTTGGTTTTGAGCAATGAGGACCACTGCTTAATGGCCCACTCTCTCAAATGTGATCATTCAGATTCCCCCAGCATGTAGCAAATCCACTTCAGGTATTTTGCTTAAAACAAAAAAATTGTTTCCCACAACAAAGTGAACCCACTTTGGGCATCTTTATTCCAGAAAAAAAAATGGTTTTCTTCCAAAGCTAATCCAAACTTCAAATTTATTTTTGGGTCAAGCCCAATTTTGAGCAAAATTTGTCATATTGAAATTATTTTTGGATCCAAAAAAAAAAAAAAAGAGCCAATCTTTCCAAAGTTTCCATTTCATTTTGACTTATGTTAAGCTAAGTCAAAACCTAAACCTTGAATTTTGAAAATAAACCAAGATTCATGAAATTTCCAAACCCAAGTTTACTTTGAACAAACCTTGATTTTCCTTAACACCTCAGGGATTTATTAGGTGGGTGTTCCCCATAGTCCTCATAGAAATGCTATTTTAGATATCTATGATATATAGGTTATGAGAAAAATCAAATCCACTCTCCAAAACCCAAACCAAAATTCATAACATTTTTAATTTTCCAATACCTTAGGAATTCTTTTTGTGAGTGTTTGCCATAGTCTTGACAAATATGCTACTTTTGATATCTATGAAAAATAGGGTAAAGAAAATCTGAACTCTTATGTTTTTTTACCAAAATCCATCATCAAACCCTTCATGGTTTTTTATCAAAATTCCAAAAGTTCAAATTTAGGCCTACAACCTGTCTTGAGAAAACCACATTTTTATCAAGCTATTCATCATTCCCACAGATTGGCTATTTCGAGGCACAATGATTATCATACTTTAATCATTGCACCTCGAGAGGGGCACTTGTAGACCCATAAAAAAAATCACAAAACATTACAAGTATTGTGGTGAAAACTTCACAAGCAAATTCCAAGCTCAAGGGTACATAAACCCCAGGGTTATGGAATGTCAAGTCAAGTACTGCATCCAGATGTTCAGAGCTGATACAACTCACTCAGAAGACTTCATAATGTACCATAGGGTTATGGAATGTCAGGTCAAGTGCTGTATCAAGATGTTTAGATCTAATGTAACTCACTCAGAAGACTTCAGATATGCCGAAAGTACAACAATTCAAATTTCAGAGTTAGTAGACTTCATTTAGTCACTTAACTCACCAAACGCCAAATTCAAGGTTCATTGACTTAAAACCTAAGGGCCACTAAACACACTCAAGTTTCTAGGTTACCAAAATGGCCAAAAATCACTTGATAACTTCAAAATATGCTTAGAAATGATGTTTCAAAGTTTCAAAGCGTTTGGACTTCATTTCAACTCAAACTCAAACTTTAGTGACTATTTGCAACTCTTTGAGGTCATTGTGGTAACTGACACTTCTATATGTCAAAATCAACTGAAACTCCTGAAGGAAGCTTAAATTATATTTAGGAGTGAATCTGTAAAATTTCAAGTCAAATGGATGCCATTTGACCCAAAGTCCAACAAACAAATCAACTTTGGGTCAATGACCCCAAAGCCATGAGGTTACTGATCGATGAAATTCAGATAGAAAGCTCAAGTTAAGTTCAAAAATGATTCTATAAAATTTCAAGCCAAAGGGACTTCATCTGACCCTATTTCAACTACATGTTAGCTTAGGAGTTAGTGACCCTCAAGTCATGGGGTCATTGACCAAAATCCCACTTTTGAGAGGCCAAAGCTAATGAAAGTTGGGTCAAAGACTCAAAATGTGTTCAAAGTCAACTCCTCAAAGTTTCAAATCAATTGGATATAATTCAGGTAAAAAACAAGCTAACTGCCTACAATACAAGAAGACATTGACTTAGAACATGCAACAAGTGGGTCACTTGTTAAAATCTTACTTCCACAAACCCAAACCATATGAAATTTGGATTGACACTTCAAGATGCTTCTGACATCAATCCCTTTAAGCTTCAAGTTAATTTGGGGTCATTTGGGCCTCAAACTGCTGATACAATGGTGCATTTTCATAAATAGTCAAAGGGATAGTTGACCAACTTAAAAAAGTCAAAACATGCTGAAATTTCTATGATGCAGTCAAACTAGTGTTCGAAAATATTCCTCCAAGTTTCATGAAGATTGGGCATCATTTGAGCCCCAAATTGCTGAAAACGGGTCACATACCTGTAAAGTTGTTCCCAATGGTTTTCAGCAGTTTTCTTCAATTTATTTCGAACTATAACTTCCCACATCTCCTTCCACCACCTGGGAAGTCTATAAAAGGTAAATTTGGGCACTTGGGAAGGGGTTCGAAGGTTGAAACAAGGATTCCAAGGCTCTAATCAAGTTTAAAGCAAAGATCTTCAAGTTTCCAAGGCACCACAAGCATCTAAGTTCACTTTCTTTTTCTTCCTCTCATAGATTCATGGTGAGAAATGGTTTAGGAAAAGAAGATATATTTTCCCAATGACCATGGACACTGACCTTCAAGGTTACCAAGTACCAAAGAAGTTCGATAGAATGAAACTACTTTCTTTGGTTCTCCCACTTGAAAGGCTTTTTAGGTCACATCTCTAAGGTTGTTAACAAGTCTTTTTTAGGTTTCATCCTGTTTTGTGAAAATCATAGGATCAATTTGACATATAACTTTAGCCCTAGTTGTTTGTATAAAAACACCATTTTCGGGTTTACACAAAAGAGATTCATTACAAATAAGTGGTGATCACCAAATATCGTAGGTGATTTTAAAATCAAATTCAACACTATTGACGATCATTCAATACTCCCAAAGTCTAAAGCATTATTTTTTTGAAATAAATTGAATGTCATATCAAAAGGTAGAATGAAATTCATCTTGAACCGTCATGATTGGAGATTATTCTTTTGCGCGTCAAGGCCAGAGTTTCAGCCCAAGGCAGTTGCCACCGGGAAGCCGGACTCTCTCATACGACTCCGCTGAGGAGTTTCATTTCGGCAGCTACCGAGGCATACAATGCCAAACCCGCCGTGTCACTTATATAAAGCATTAAATAGCATAGTTCGAACAATTTCCTCTTTTGCTCGTCTCTCTAACGCTGAATAATTGCCGTCCGCCACAAGGCAGAGAGCAAGTAGAGTAAGGTGGGGAGGGGACCAGTCACGGTCGAACCAAACGCTGCCGACGTCACGCCACGTGTATTGTCCGAACGGGCAGTGAGGGCCCACACGTAGAAAGAGCAAACCTTGGACCACCAGCTTTCGGCAATAGAATAGCGAACGCCGGAAGGGGATGCCGACCCGGGTTCAATCGGCCAATCAACTTCCACGTGGCACATTCCCATTGGCTCTCTCCCGACGCGTGCTACTAGTGGGCCCCACCTGTGGTCCTCGCTTCCGTGTCTCGCCGCGTGTCCAGAGGACAGATTTGTGTCGTTGTCCGCAACTGGCGGGGAGAAATTATATTAAAAAAATACTCTCATCATTATCTCGTGGTGGTTTGCCGTCTGTCCATACAATTTCACGGACAAGTTGGAAATTGAATAGATATTTATCAGGAGTTAGATCGTGTACTTTTGTTGTTTCATCGCAGTTTTGTCACTGCGCTTTTTGCCATGCTCCTTAGAAGTATGATGATCCGTACACATGTACTCCGTATGACTTCACCCCATTCGGATTCGGTGGGTTGCAAATACTCGGAGGACCCAATACGTTAACAACTGCATTTGGATATTCATTTAGATTCCAATAAATAAATGAGTTCAAATTTGAATCTTATTTTTCAACCCATGGCTTAAATGATTTCAAATCTGATTTAACATTAGGTCCAATTCAGGAACCTTAGACTTGATAAATTATTTCAGTTTTAAGAATTTCTCATAAAAGCTAGATTTTCTTTGAATTATTCTTTATACTTACTTGGATTTGAACCCGCCTCATATATTAAATCGATTGCGGTTTTGGTTCTATATTCTCATTAACAGTTTCAGTTCCGAAATCAAGAAATTAGTTCTAAAACGGTTCCAATTCTGGTTCCAAATCTAATCTTCTTATTAACGGTTTCGGTTTCGAGTCCATTATAAATATAGACCTGAATTAATTCATATGCAACCCTACTTGTAAGCTTTTCAGTTGGAACTTTCTAATTAATGGAATCTTGACAGACGGAAAATATCTATACGCGTTCACAGTTATTATCTTAATGTTGTTTAATTTAAGTTTAATTTTACTTTAATTGTCGTCTTCTATGGAATCTTTGTCGAATTCATTGCATATCTAAGTTGAAGTGAATTAAAACTAATGCTGTTCACTTTTGAAATCTAAACTATTTAAGATTTGTGTCATATATTGCTATATTATTAGTTTAAATTTTACTTTGTAGCCAAATTAATTTTGTGGAAAACCATGTGAGTAGACATTTTTTTTATTAGTTTGCATTTTTTGCTTACTTTGTAATAGACTTGAACTCATACATTTGCACACATTGCACTAGGCGGAGCTAAGGGTGGTCCCATGTAGTGCCAATATGGGATGGTTGCTCCATCTATTTTTTTAAAAAAAATAAAAAAGCTTAAAAGGAGAATAGGCTTCACCAATACATGCACCAATGGATAATAAATGCCACCCCACCTCCTTTCCCAGTTCTAATGAGAAATAAACACTTCCATCATATTAAAAAAAAAAAAAAAGAAGCACGTTTTCCCTTCCATTGCAAGATACAAATTAGAATATATTATAATGATTTTACCAATGGAATATCATTTTTCATTTATTTTCCTTTTACTTTATTTACTTGGTTGCAAAATAGAGAAGCCTCATCCCATTTTGTTTTCTGCAACTTGGCTTCTCAAAAAGCGATGAAGATGGGGTACTAAATCTGATATTATAATTTTTAATAATTTTTGATAAATAGTTTCAAATGCCAAGAGATACCCAATGCAAAGTAAAAAAGATGGAAAGGCATAACACCACAAACATCGATCAATCGCAAATAACACCTAGTTTGATACCCACTCTGAGTTATCGTAATACCCAAATCCAATCATCTAATTCTATAATATTTCAAATCCTCTTTCTAAACTTAAATACTACCCCCCCTCCCAATTACCATAATTCTACGTCTTATATAAGGTCATATATATGTAATTATTTTTATCAAAGAGTGATAGTTAAATACTCAATGCTTTCAAACTAAAATGCCTAGCAAGTTTCGACAATGAGTAAAAAATATCTTTACAAAACTTTTTTAAATCAAATATTCTCCGCCCCATTCAAATGAAAATCGTAGTTGTACTCAGATATATTTTAATATATTTTACTCTCAATACAAAATCTATACATTGTATCTATATCTGGAAAAAGATACAGCTAGCTAGAGTGTATTAGTATATTTGGATTAATTCTTGTTTTTAAATCTATACCGGTACGAGGGTGTAGATAAAACGGTGCTCCACTGAAACAAATTGACCCCTGAGTTATTTATTTATTCAATTCCCTCTTGTCAATATATCGCGGGAACTCCCCCAAAACCCAGACACAAAAATCTCGCAAACGTGGCACAATCTCCCACGTCCGTTCCGTTCCTCGTTCCTCGCATCAACGACGATCCGCTGAGAACAGCTTTTCTGGTCCACTTTGCCATCTCTCGAATTAAATTCGGCGGCGTCACCAACACCAACATCAACACGAACACCAAACACACCAGCAGGCAACAATTCCGTCCCCCAAATCCAGCATGCCCTCCCCAAAACCGCTATTCTAAATCCTCCAAAACCCAGTTTTCCGAGCGGATTTCCCAAGCTTCTCTTCCAGCCCGGGTGCTTAATTAAACTAATACACGCCTTTCCTTCTCTTTCTATCTCTCTGTCTCGGTCAATCGGGGGTTGAGAGTGCAGACGTGAAACAGCTTTCCGATGTACCAAAACCATCTACCACACGAAATGGCGCTCTCGCATTTCGGAGAGCAGCATTTGGGAGAGAGCCCTTCGGTGCTCCGCGGAATACTACCAGAACAGCTGGGTCAGGGCTCATCCGACTCAGCTGCAGCGAAAGAAAGCAAGGATCTCCATCGCCGTCTGATGATGGAAGCAGGGAAGCAGGCTCAGGCTCAGGCTCAGGCTCAGGCTCAGCTTGGAGGAGGCGGAGGCAGCGGTCCAACGTGGCTCAACAGCGCAATTCTCCGGCAGCAGAGCCAGTACGCCGATGGAAGCTTCCTCCACCTGCAGACGACATCGGACTCTACGGCCTCACCGGCATCCGTCGGCGGCAACCCCTGGATGCACCGCCCGACCCTCCAGCGGAACTCGAGCGACGTCGCCGGCAGCGGAGGCGACGACATGCCGGTGTCCAGCGACTCGATGATCGCCGCCGCGCACGGATCGGCGGAATTGAACAACGGCGGTGGAGGAGGGAGGAATCAGGGGGCGGCGAGTAGCGGTGAGCTGCAGGAGAGCGACGCTGCCGCAGCGGCCGCGGGGCATCGGGGAGGAGAGGAGGAGGAGGAGGGGATCGCCCGGTGGCAGGCGGCGCGGTACAAGGCGGATATACTGGCGCATCCGCTGTACGAGCAGCTGCTGTCAGCGCACGTGGCCTGCCTGCGGATCGCGACGCCGGTTGACCAGCTGCCCCGCATCGACGCACAGCTGGCGCAGTCGCAGCAGGTCGTCGCCAAGTACTCGGTTCTTGGGCAAGGGAACCAGTTGCTCGCCGGGGATGATAAGGAGCTCGATCAATTCATGGTCAGCTTCCTCTCTCTCTCTCTCTCTCTCTCATACGCATTCATTCATACAGTTGTTTTTATTTTCTTCTGCATATATGTTATGTCGTGCTTTTGGAATGTTGATGAGGAAGAAGAAAAAAAGAGAGTTTTGATAATCAAAGTAGCTATTGGTCCCCTCTTTTGTAGTTTATTTTTTCAATGACTTTGTTATAGAATTTTGGCAAATATAACGTCTTGCGGTTGACTTTGGACATGAATGTGTATGAATTGGATTGAAGTTGGGGAAAAAGTGATTATGGCCTCTCTAGTCTACATCTGAGGAGGAAGTTTTTGGGATTTGATGTGACAACACAAGAGCAACATTTGAAGGCTATTAGAGTTTTGCCGCTATACAGTTTTGCTGCGAGGTTGGTGATCAGCTGTGCCAAGCTAGAAGCTAGTTGGTGTGGTTAGCTTTCGCCAGGGTGAACGTTGCTTGTCCCTACCCAAAGTGTGTTAGCACTATGTGTGTGGTGACCAGAATCCTTGGTTGGATTTGTCATGCAATTGTCCGCTTCTGCTTGGTTTTTTTTTTTTTTGATGAAATGACTATCCAATAATGCTGCTCAGTGGAGAAGATTTTGTGGATGCACGCTTTACTTTTGTTCTCAAATATTGCTGTTTGAGGCTTGGGCATGCATGTGGCGCCTAAATGATCCCACTTACCAATATGATGGATATTGAGATCAAGTAAGAATTTGCGGAATTAGAGGTGTAAGCAGGGAGAAGGTTGTAGAATGATAGATTAGAGATGGCAAATAGGTAAGCAGCAGGAAACACCAGTTAATGTGGATTGTCAGCCATGATTGCATAGAAAGAATACAATCAAGAAAAGCCTTCTAATGAAATTCTATATTATGCTACCGTAACTCTTGTTTTGATAGGAAGTTGAAACTCATGAATTTCTGAGACCTTCTTGAGAGTCTTTCATCCTCATCAATGCTTTATCCCATGGTTGGCGTTGTGGGCTTGTATATCTTGTCATTCGGGAAAGTAACATCTTTGATTTGATTGCTTGTTTTATACTTCCAAAACTTTATTTTTGAAGGGGTTTTATAGACTTTTAAGTTTATTCATGACAATCTCATAGGTGTCTTGCTTTTCCGTTCTATTGTAGATTCCTGTAGATCTATTTTTGCATATTCCTTGATTTCTTCTTATGATATGTGCATCATACAAGGGCTGTTTCTGACATTATTGGTCCTTGTCATTTGTTAATGTCCTCTAGTTAGATCATTGATGATGGTTGTGTTCCAATGTCATGTGTTGGTCTTTTAGTTAAGCTGTTGTAATTGGTACATGGATAAACTTTTTTGGGGGTGGTATAGTGTTTTTGAGATTTTGGAGATAGGTGGTGGCTTTGATACTATACCAAGCAACCATAGGTTGTGAATGTTAGAGATTAGGATAGAGATATTTGGTTGTTAGAGGTTTTGGGTAGTTTGAATTTTAAATAATAGTTTTTAGATTTGCTTTTCAATGTATATATTAAGACCATTTCTCAATTGAATGTTTACGGTGGAAATTATGGAATATAGTGATTTATGAAATTCTATATGGTATCAGAGTTGCCTCGATGATGATCTTGCAATCAAGTCAGTTACGATCCCCCTTCCACAATTATTACCGTCAATTTTTCTATTTCAATAAAAAAATCAACATCCTTTCCTACCCATCTATCCACCCACATAAGCATAAGCCTTACGATCTTGCTATCTTCCTCAAATTTGTCTCTATCAATTTGCAATATTAAAGCTTCTGGAAGAGATCGCGCCAGATCTAATCTAGTGAACCACCGGCATTGATAGATTCCACAGGAGCATGTTGCGATTGTGATGGATTTACGGATGGACGATGATCCCTAGGAAGACATGATCGAGATACGATTGATCTGTGATTTACATTTTTTTTTAAATAAAAGGTTTTATTTATATAGTCAACAATCATAGATCCTTTCAAAGGATCATGTGATTGAGGGGGTATGTTTGAGATCAGCATAAAGATATTTGGTTCTTAGAGATTTTGTCAAGCAAGCCCAAGTCCATTAGGCTCATTTCATGTCAAGCAAGCCCAAGTCCATTAGGCTCATTTATTGTACCTTTTTGTTACGTTGTAATTAGTCAAAGGTTGTTACTTAATTTGTGGCTTTAGTTTAGGATCTAAGATTTGTAATTGATTGTAATTAGGGACTTAATTTGTGGCTTCAGTTTAGGATCTAAGATTTGTAATTGATTATAATTAGGGACTTAATTTGTGGCTTCAGTTTAGAATCTAAGATTTGTAATTGATTGTAATTAGGGAATTAAACCCTTATATAAGAACAGTCGATCCTCAAAGGAGGGACGACATTCATCTCTCTTATGTTCTGTATTTCATCTCTCTCTAAATATCATGGTATCAGAGCTCGATCATCTGTGATCTTCTCCTACATCATCTTCCAAACATTGGAAGCCAGTATATGATCATCTGTGATCATTCTCTTCAGCCAGATCATCCTGATCATCTCAGATCTGACGTGGCCCACCTGTGATTCTCACCAACTCATTAGCGGAATCCTACCATCTTGGTCGCCTGAAGCTTCCAGGATTTATGAAGAATTTGTTTCTGATTTATTGATCATCAGAGTCATCTTCCAAGATCTGGAAGCCTTGATCATCCCTGTTCATCTCAGATCTGAAGTGGCCCACCTGCGATCATCATCGCCATTCAGCTGGACCAGCCCATCTTGGTCGTCTGGATTTCTACATTTTTTTTTGAAGATTTTCTCACCATTTATGGATCATCTGAGGTAGGCCATCTACCCTTTATTGTAGAAATTCTGTTTTGTCCATTTCTTTTCATCTCGGCCATCCAAAAGATATTGTTTTGCCAATATCCTTTCCGGACTGCTTTGTGCGGGTTTCTTCCTTCTCTTTAGTCATGGACAAACATGAGATTGCCCTGATTCGCTTTGATGGTACAAATTATACCTCCTGGGCCTTCCAATTTCAAATTTATTTGGAAGGAAAAGAACTCTGGGGACACATTGATGGATCTGAACCTTAACCTGCAGAAGATGATAAGAAAATTTTAGCTTGGAAAACAAAGGATGCTAAAATCAAGACCTGGTTGCTGGGCTCTGTTGAGTCACATTTTATTCTCAACCTCAAACCCTGCCACACTGCCCGTGCAATGTGGGAGTATCTTCAGAAAATTTACCAACAGGGCAATGCTGCTCGCCAGTTTCAATTAGAACTTGAAATCTCACAATTCACTCAAGGCACCCAGTCTATTCAGGAGTATTATAATGGCTTCCGCAGACTGTGGTCCGAATATGATGAGATTAAGTTTGCCTCGGTATCTGCAGCTCTTCTCCAGGAATTACTTCCATTACAGCAATGTAGTCATCGGGATCAGTTTCTTATGAAACTTCGTCTCGAGTTTGAGACAGTTCGATCTAACTTAATGAGCAGGGCTTCTCTTCCTAGCTTGGATGATTGTCTTCAGGAACTTCTACGGGAAGAACAACGTCGGGTCACTCAAACTACACTGGAACAACAGAGATCTGTTGAGACTCCCCTTGCCTATGTTGCTACAACTAGACCACCTTCTAGGGACATCAGTAAAGTTCAGTGCCATACCTGCAAGAAATATGGTCACTATGCAAATCAATGTAAGGCAAAAATCTGCCGATATTGTAAGGCCACTGGTCATGTTCTTGAAGAGTGCAGGAAGAAGAATCGCACTTCTCTTTCCCGCAACTATGTGCAGCCAGCCCCTGGTACTTACAGCGTGCAGTCAGCTCCTAGTGCTTACACTGTGACTACTCCACCATATGCTTCACCTGACTTCAGTGGTTCTCTGCAGTCTGATTCTTCATCCCAACCTGGTTCCTCCCAATCTACGTCAACAACTCCTCTCACCCCTGAGATGGTAAACCAAATGATCATCAATGCCTTAGCTTCCATGCACATCGCAGGTACTGCTTCCTCTCTTTCCAATACCTGGTACTTAGATTCTGGTGCAAGTAACCATATGACCACTTCAGCCCTAAAATTACACAATGTTGTTCCTTACACTGGTCATCTTACTGTCCAAGCTGCCAATGGAGATCATCTTCCTATCACCTCTGTTGGTGATATCCCTAGCCCCTTACCATTAACCAATGTTTTAGTTTCTCCTCATCTTGCTACCAATTTGGTTTCTGTGGGTCAACTTGTTGAAAATAACTGCAATGTTTTGTTTTCTCCTTCTGGTTGTGTTGTGCAGGACCGGGAGTCGGGGGAAGTGATCGCGAGGGGGCCTAAGCGTGGAAGACTTTTTTCCTTACCAGTGTCTTCATTTATTCATGATAAAACTTTACATCAGTTATTTTGTTTTTTCATTAAGAATAATTCTCGGTTGTGGCATAATAGACTAGGTCATCCGACTGCTTCTACAATGTCTACTTTATTTCAATCTGGATTAATAAATAAACCTGTTGATTCTGCTTCTTTTGACTGTGATGCTTGTAAATTAGGGAAGAGTCAAACTTTACCCTTTCCGACTTCTAACACACGGAGCACTACATGTTTTGACTTAATTCACAGTGATGTTTGGGGCATTGCTCCGACCATTTCACATAGTCATTTCAAGTACTTTGTAACATTCATTGATGACTACAGCAGATTTACTTGGATTTATTTATTACATTCAAAGTCTGATGTTCTTAATGCATTTAAATTTTTTGTTCAATATGTTAAAAACCAATTCTCTAAATGCATTAAAACTTTGCGCTCAGACTCAGGGGGGGAGTATGTTTCCAAGGATTTTCAATCTTTTTTAAACAATAATGGAATCATTTCCCAACGTACCTGTCCATATACTCCACAACAAAATGGAGTCGCGGAACGGAAAAACAGACATCTTCTTGCTGTCACTAGAACTCTTCTGATTGAAGCATCCGTTCCCCCTCGTTTTTGGACTGAAGCTCTCACCACAGCTGTCTATCTCATAAACCGCCTTCCATCACATACCATTGCTCATTTAACGCCTCATTTTAAATTGTTTGGTCATCATCCTGTGTTTGATCACTTACATACCTTTGGCTGTGTTTGCTTTGTTCATTTACCTCCCACAGAAAGAACGAAACTCACAGCACAATCTCGCAGGTGTGCTTTTTTGGGTTATGCCACTAATCAAAAAGGTTTTGTTTGTTATGATCCCATTGGTCGTCGTATCAGGGTTTCTCGGAATGTTATTTTCTTTGAAAATCAATATTTCTTCCCCACTCACATGGACAGTCCTCATCCCTCTTCCCCAGCTCTCTTACCAGGTTTTTCGGATCAAACCTCTGTTACTCGGTTTAATCCTGCTTTTGTATACCACCGTCAGGAGAAACCTCCCACTGCGGATGGTCCTCCCCCTGATCCTCCACCGACACATGGTTCCACACCTACTCCTCCCTTACGTCGCTCCTCCAGAACTTCTAGACCGCCTGATAGGTATGGATTTACCCATACTTCCTTGATGACCACTCTCTCTTCTATCTCTATCCCAAGTTCTTATTTGCAGGCTGTCCAACACGATTGCTGGAACCAGGCTATGAAGGAGGAATTGGATGCATTGGATCAGAATCACACTTGGGATATTGTGGATTGTCCTTCCGGAGTTAAACCCATCGGTTGCAAATGGATCTACTCGATCAAGCTTAAATCTGATGGGTCATTGGATAGACACAAAGCTAGACTTGTAGCACTCGGAAACAGACAAGAGTATGGCATTGACTATGAGGAAACGTTTGCACCTGTGGCAAAAATGACATCTGTTCGGTTACTTCTCGCCATTGCTGCCTCTAAATCCTGGCCTTTATACCAAATGGATGTCAAAAATGCATTTCTCCATGGGGACCTGCACGAAGAAGTCTATATGCGGATACCACAAGGCGTCTCCTCTCCCTTCAAGAGGTCTGTCTGTCGCCTGCGCAAATCGCTTTATGGTTTAAAGCAAGCTCCTCGCGCTTGGTTTGAAACCTTCAAGGCTCGCTTATGCGAGAGTGGCTTTACCCAGAGTCCTTCTGATCTATCTCTCTTTTTATGCCACACATCTACTGGTGTTACTGTGCTTCTAGTCTATGTTGACGATATTATTATCACTGGCACGGATGATCGTATGATCAAATCTCTCCAAGCTTCTCTCAGGGATTCCTTCCGTATGAAGGATTTGGGTCCTTTGCATTATTTCTTGGGCCTCGAGGTGCATCAATCTCCAAAAGGTTTATTTGTTAATCAGCACAAATACACATCAGATCTTATCGAGTTGGCTGACCTCACTGATTCTTCACCTGTTGATACGCCTGTAGAGGTCAATCTCAAGTTGAGTAAAGATGATGGCGATCTTCTTCCTGATCCTCATACCTACCGGCGTCTGGTGGGAAGTCTTGTCTATCTCACCATCACTAGACCTGACATCTCATATGCTGTTCATCTTGTGAGCCAATTCATGACAGCTCCTCGACACCTTCATTTGACAGCTGTGAAGCGCATTATCCGTTATCTGCTCAAAACTGTCCCTCGTGGTTTATATTATCCAAAGGATAATCCTCTTCATCTGACCGCTTATGCAGATGCTGACTGGGCTGGCTGTCAAGACACACGCCGTTCTACTACTGGTTGGTGCATGTACCTTGGAACATCTCTCGTTTCTTGGAAATGCAAGAAACAAGAACGGGTGTCCCGCTCTTCCACGGAAGCTGAATATAGGGCTATGTCTTCTGCTTGTTCTGAGATCTTATGGTTACGGGGACTTCTTTCGGAACTCGGGTTTTCTCAAACCTCTCCTACTCCATTGCATGCCGATAATACTGGGGCTATCCGAATCACTGAAAATCCTGTCTTCCATGAACGCACCAAACATATCGAAGTTGACTGCCACTTTATTCGCGATGAATATAAGCGTGGTGTCATTACTCTTCCTCATGTTCCTACAGCATTTCAGTTTGCCGATATCTTCACAAAGGGACTTCCTCGTCCTCGTCATCAATTTCTTGTTTCCAAATTGCTGCTTTATGACTCCCCAGCATCAATTTGAGGGGGGGTGTCAAGCAAGCCCAAGTCCATTAGGCTCATTTCATGTCAAGCAAGCCCAAGTCCATTAGGCTCATTTATTGTACCTTTTTGTTACGTTGTAATTAGTCAAAGGTTGTTACTTAATTTGTGGCTTTAGTTTAGGATCTAAGATTTGTAATTGATTGTAATTAGGGACTTAATTTGTGGCTTCAGTTTAGGATCTAAGATTTGTAATTGATTATAATTAGGGACTTAATTTGTGGCTTCAGTTTAGGATCTAAGATTTGTAATTGATTGTAATTAGGGAATTAAACCCTTATATAAGAACAGTCGATCCTCAAAGGAGGGACGACATTCATCTCTCTTATGTTCTGTATTTCATCTCTCTCTAAATATCAGATTTTGGGTAGTTTGAATTTTAAATGACAGGTTTTAGATTTTCTTTTCAATGTATAAATTGAGATCATTTCTCAATTGAATGTTTATGGTGAAATTATGGAATATAGGGATTATTAAATTTTTGTAGTGTGGCCTATATGTAGAGTGTGCCACTTGCCTATTGTATCACTATGGCTGGGTTAGTTATGCTTGGTACGATGACCTTTGTAGTCAATAAGTGAAATGAATCTTGAGGAGCACCAATCTTTTACAAGAGATTGAGAAGCAGATGAAAGTTGTAGCTTTCAAATGCTAGTATCATTTGTTGGTTCCTAATGTTTAAAAAAGCTTGTAAGGTATTGATAGCAATGGGTTGTTCACAAAATAACCCAAAGGGATTGATCGTGCAAAAGCTCAAGTATCTGTGCTGGTTTTAGGCCCAAAAGAAAATTAGGGTCCTTGTTTGTGTCAAAAACTTGTTTGTCCATGCTTGACCACTCAAATGGGTAAGGGAGTTATATCCTAATTTGGCTCATGCTCGGCTCTTTAGACCAAAAGGATAAACTGGGGATGGTGATGCACCCCCATTTTATCCCAATATCTTAAGGATTTCATATGTAAAAGAAAGAAAGAGGGTGAAGAAATAGAGGAAGAGGAGGGAGATGGAAGAAACAAATGTATACAACCCTAGGTAGATCTCTACTCTGCCGCCATGTAGAAACCTCGGGTTTTGTGTGGAAAAATGTTTGTGTGGACAAAAGAAGAAAATAAGGAAGCAAAAAGGAGTAGCAAGGATGGGTTTCAGAAGCCTGCAAATAATCCATGAACATAGTTGTGTTTTTAATAAGTTTGATAATATTATCATTATTACAAAGAACCCTTATTACAAAGAACCCTCTTGCTTTACTATTATTACAAAAAAGGTCAAAATATACATGGTATGAATGGAAATATAGAAACTGAGGTATCCTATCTTCCTATTAACATCCAAGCACAATCAAATTGTCGTCATTGTCAAGATCCTAGCAAAGCCCTACCAATGTCGGAAAAAGCACACGTATTCTTCGATGAGAACTCCAGTTTTCGCTATATTCCATCCAAACACCAAAGAAAGAACTTTCAAACAAGAGATGAATGAAGAAAATTTTCGATATATGCAATTGTGGTCAACACCCCTCTTAGTAGCAGTTCATTTGAAATATGATAAAATATAGTCGCTTTAATTAAGGGCAGGGTTTATAGCTGAAGTACAATCAGGGAGATATTGGCGAGGCACCATCATCAATGATATCTTATCTAATCCATTTAAGGTTGGCTATGCAAGTTCTAATTTTCCACTTAATACTGTTTGTAGCCACATTAACCTCAATCCATCGTGCCTTTCTCATGACTTCATTTAAGGTCTTTACTGTTCTTTCCCTCGTCCTATTGTGCATTTAATTGTCAGATGAACTTTTGTCTCGCACGAAGTTGATTCGGTACCGATCGCTAATCCGCACTATTAGACATGTAATAACAAAAACCAGAAAATCATTAGAATTGTCCCACTCTCTGCACCTTTCATCCAGTTGCTCTAAATCAAGTGATGGTTTCCCCAAGTCTTTTCATTGTAAAACTTTTTATATTGCTCCTCTAACTAGAATTTCCTTCTCATTGATCTTCTGTGCTGTATTCTTTAACGTTCACAATAGGATGATGAGATGAGTGGAATTGACGACTCCCTCATATATGCACATTTTCATATATAAATGCATTCCTGAAAGCTATTATACATTTTACTTAGAGATCTAATCATATCATAATTCTTTAAGATTACAGTATTCTTATAACAACCAAAGATACATATCATACATGTATACATATGATACATGTATATCTTGCAGGAGTATCTGAAGTAATGTATTTTCTAATTATATTAGTTTATTGTTCCTCTCAAATTAATGTGTATGAAACTGTAAATAAAGAAGCATTGCTTTATGAAACAAGAATTGGTATTGGATTAGGGATGATATGAGTTAAGGCATCATGTGGCCCACCTGCCATGAGGTCCACGTCAGATAAAATAGTTGGGTAATTATCTAGAGACCATTGTTGGGAGGTAGCCGCCAGGATCTTTAGGTCTTGTGCACAGATCACTGCGCAAATAACTTTAGACAATGATGATTAAAAAACCATACCTATGAGATTTCTCTGATTTGATCTCGATCTTACAACAACTCGAAAATCTCAAGAACTTCTACTGTCTTTCTTTATGCTCGAACTCGTACTGGGGTGTGGGCCTCTTCTGCAAATTTTCTTTATTTTAAAAAATGAGATTTCTTGTGTCTTTTTCCTAGAGAGTAATAGCACATATTTATATGCTACAATAGAGACCTTAAGAAGGAAATAAGGAATAGGCTTTTTGTGGAATGGGAAACCTTAATTTGACCTAAATTAGAATCCTGGTTCCATAAATTACAATTCAGTCCATTAGAGAATTATAATTGCACTCCTGTCCTTATTCTCATAATAATATTTTGAGCTTCTTGTTATTAAATGCTTATTAATCTCTCCACGTTAAGATTTTAGATATCCATCGATTAAATAATTATTGACATCTATATTTAATCGATATCTTTATAATTCCTTGAGGCCTTACACTTAACTTATTTGATATGTCGGACACAAAGTCCACCTGCAGGGTTTGACATAATTAAAACTTATAAGCTTCGTTAAGGGGATATCATCAATCCCTATTACGGGACATAGATTCCGTCAATAAAGTAATATGCACCATACATGTAATGTAGTCATCAAATTTACTGAGATTATTGACCTATAAAAGATCTCACTCCTTTGTAAATCAAAATGCCAAACACTAAATGTACGTGTCTATTATTTATATAGGGATTAAGAGTACAAGTACTTATAATAATCATTTGGATGTTAATCGTCTTATATGGTTAGTATAAAGATAATGAACCCAAAAGTAGTCGTGTTCAGTAGACACAAAGTGTACTAGCATAATAAGTCGAAACTATACCATTTCTCGCAGCTAAGACAAGCTTACTAAAACATCATGCTACTATTATTATGATAGTGTGTCCAATTCCATCTATATTGTGGACAACAATAACTTATATTCTATAAGTATAGACAAACAAGTCTTCCGTATGTAAGCTGAACTCTACACACCAACTTGTCTACTTTATAGAATAAAAAACACATATGCATAATAAATAGCAATGAGACCATTTGCCCATACAAATTCTCATTAAGATGAAAGGACAAACTTTACTAATAAATAAATCAGTCAAAGAAAAACGCATAAAAGTATGTTTTTAGTATAAATTTCCAACAATCATCTCTTGCCTAATGTCTTAATTTGTGACCTTAGGAGAGTTTGGATTGGGATCAAACTCTTGTTAGGGAGTTTTTGATTAGCATCTAACCCATGTGGCTTATTTTTCCCATCCCAGTCAGAGACGTGGAGTTTCTTAGTGCAGTAGTCTTTTATCTCAAGAGTCACCCCTCAAGATTGCTATTTATAAGGAGATGGGAACCCTAGTTTGGGTCATTCATAGATCCTTGGCATTTGTAGGATAGTTGTAGTGACTATGACCATCGGAATGGACAGAGACATTCAGAGTAAACCTTGTGTCAACTTCATCTGGGACTAACAATTTGGAAATTATAATTTTCATGACAGATGAAAAAGATGCTAGTGTGAAACTATCATAACTTTAATTGGATCTTTGATTGGGGATTTACTACACTTCTCAATTATGGCTTTAAAAATGTGATCTCGATAGGATAATCAGTGTAATGTGTAGAGAGGAGCTGCAGCCTCTAAACCCTATATATATCTTTCAATACATAACTCTCTTCCCATCATGGAGTCTTGCTTCAATTTGGATTTAGATTCCTCTTTGCATAGGAACACTATAAGGTGAGCAACTTTATCCAAACACCAAAGTAATCTTCATTAAGGAGACTTATCAGCATTGGAGTTGATAGTGGTCTACTGAAGTGGGGAACCCACATGGGCGTGTGGTCATTGGACCACACTTAAGCCTAATAATTTTAACAAAAGAATGATTATTTTCTTCTCAAATTCATTATCTATAAATTGAAAATCCAACAAGAGCCTGTGGGAAAGTGGAAGGTGCTTACTATTGCAATCTTGGGGTTGCGGGTTGAAGTCATTTTACTTTGTGGAAATCCACCCAGTATACTTTATGCATTCACAAACAAGATTTGAAGCAATATGAATGGAATTATGTTTTTGGCATAAAGAGTGCTATGAAGTGGGAAACATAGCATGGATGAAAGTCCCTGCAGCTGAAATATCTTTGACTTATCTCAATGTTTTGCTTGATGGATGGTATTCATTCCCGATCTTGTTCTTCACGCTTTCATGAGATTGATTAAATGTGAAGAAAGATTCACACATTTCCGTAGTAGAACAACTGGTGCTGATACAACTTTCCCAATTGCTATTGGCATATTCAGTTCCTTGATTTGAAGAAGTTACGGTTAAGTTGCCTACACTATCATTAGGACAGAGTGTATCATCATCATCATCAAAGCCTTATCCCAACCATGTTGGGGTTGGCTACATGAATCCTGTTTCTAGTAGGACAGAGTGTATTATCACCCAAAAATATGGCATCTTTGCCCTGTGCTTGTGCAAGCTAATAAACACATCTCCAAGGCCCGTTAAATGCTAAGAACATCTATATATCAACATGTCATCATCTTGAACCCATCTATTGTATGAAAAGGTCATAAACAAATGCATGGCCAACATAAACAGTGGTACTAGTGAGATCCCAATTCTCACTCACGTGCTTTTTTACCCCATGTTGAGAATTAGAAGCAACATTGGGCATAGTTCTTAGGGTGAACTAGGTTAATTTGGGTTCTCTTTTCTATGATTAATTTTTCATGTGCATTTGCCACCTTGCAAGAGAGGCCTATGGGAATGGACTAGTTTGAGTTTCATGGTAGGAAGGTCAGGATTTGGGATGCTTGTACCTTCAGCTGGGGACAGCTGACAGTTGTTTGTTTGTTTGTTTGTTTGTTTTTTTTTTTTTTTGGGCAGGAGGAGGGTTGACAGTTGAAGCATTTATTTTGTCATTGTCATCATCATTGTTATTATTACATAATCCTAGTCTTAGTTCAAGGGTGAGGATCAGGTTAATGAGTGCTGTATTGTTGTCTGCACCTTCTGTTCTTGGTGGTTATTATTTGTCTTACAGTAGTTCTATTGGTTTCTTTTCAGTTTTTTTTTCCTTGACTTTTAGTAGTTCTATTGGTTTCTTTTCAGTTTTTTTTACCTTTATTTCTTCACTTTTCTCTTTTCTGTGTATTTGTGGTTCAGTTTCTATCTATAATATGTGAAATTTTGAACTCTCAGATTTGCACAATAAAAACTTAGATCAGTGCCAGCCCTGGAATTATTGTCGGGGAATTTAAGAGATGAAAGAAGTTGTTCAGGAGACATAATTGAACATCACTATAAAAAAATGTATTGTGAAAAGCCTGTAAATGGTATCCACTCCTTCCAACACCTAAGCATCATCATCATCATTATCGTTATCATGTTAATGTTATTTGTTGATTGGTAACATGACTCTTATTGGCAATCTTGTGGCTGTAACAATGAACACCTTGCAACCATGCTGTGTCTCCTTGCAATTGTTATATATTAAGGCCAAGTGTTTGTGCATTCAATTTTGACCAAGTCTTATCAATTTTGGCAGGCAGTTGTCTAATCATTGCAATGTTCTTATCCTTTGACACTTCTAATGCAGATCTTTCTTTCAATTACCTTTCCTTGTTGGTCTCTTTTGAAATCTATTGTGATAATTAAACTTAAGGGAACGAGGAAGTATCCTAATTGTGATATGGTATACTTTGTTGTGAATTGTGATATGGTATACTTTGTTGTGAAACAAAAATCTACCAATAGTGCACATGTCGGGTTTGGATTGAGTCAGTACCACCTGTCCAGTTGTAATACACATTTTAAATAATCAAAACATACACATTTTTCAATCAACCTCCATCCACCACTCATTTATTTGTTATTTTTTTCCTGAAGTCTGGAAAAGCCCCCATCTTTGCGTTAGGATCTGCAGATCCTGAGCAGAAATAGGGAATAGCAGAGAGAGGAAGAGAGATTTTGGTGTAATTGGTCGTCCCCTTTGGTGGATCGACTGTTGTATTTGTAATCAATGTCCCTAATCCATGGCTATGATTACAATGTAATTTACAATGATTGATTGGAATGCAAGAAAGGTAAGTACAATTGTGCAATCAGTTATACAAGGAATGTCTACATGCTGTATGTTGACCAAATCCCTGGAGATGGGATATTTATTTATATGGGCCTGGGTTGGGCCTTGCTATGATGAGCTAACTTTGAAATAGGGATGAACTAGTTGGGTTTGCTAAGATTTGGGGCTTGGACTAAGGAATGATTGGGTTTTTAGATTAGGGTTTCAATTTAGTTTACATGAGGATTTAGGTTAGAATTCAAATGAGGTTTTGCTTGGGTTTGATCTGGGGTTTAGGTTATTGGGTTTTGGGCTTAAATAAATGTTTGAGTGGATGTTGGGTCAAAGAAAATTATGTTGAGTAGCACATATATTTTGGAAAAGATTCACCTGCGCATTGGGCATTTGGGCTGCGTGTCACATGTGACACATGAAAATCAAAGGTGGGTCCTGCTTCTGGGATGGTTCTGATGTGCAGTGCATGGGTGAATGTTTCCCCATACATTTTATTTTTCATTAATAAAGTTTTTGGTATTTTAGGAGAGTCTTAGGTTTATCAAAATAGAAGGTACATTTTCTATCATCTTGGTTAATTTTAGTTCTTCAATTGTGAATCCTTTTGTTTGGTTTATTTACTGATTTATTTATTTGGGATTTCTATTGTCTGAACTTGTCATTGATTAACTGGCCTATATTCTTTGAGGATATATGTGATTGATAGATTTAATTGATCATTTACTATTCGAAAACATCTAATTTAAGAAATTTTGGGATACCTACTAGTACTTCAACCATGCTCTTGAAATAAATGTTTATTTACTCAAATGAAAACATTCAACCAACTCTATGCCTGCGCAGATGTCTCCTATTGCTTGACCTTTCCCAGGATGGGCACCTTTTTGCAAGTACTTAATTATATATATTGTTGTGCGCATGTGCAGAAGCATGAATAACCAGCCATAAACAAAGAACCCACACAAGAGGAATACACAAGGATTTACATGGTTCGGCGATGTACCTGCATCCATGGCAAGAGAGTACCTTTTCACATCTTGACTTTTCTTCAAAGTCTAGGGTTATGGAATACATTGTTTATATAATCCTTTCTTTCTTAAGCCTTAAGAAAGCCTTTATACAATTACCAAAATACCCCTAACCTTAAACGTGGCCCTAGCTAACCCAATGGACCAATCCAGTTAACCTGGAATACAAGACATAACCTAACGCTTATCAGCTTCCACATGTGTAGTCCTTTTGATTTCCATCTCTTTTGAGTAATTGAAAGAATCTCAGTATTTTCTCAAGGTCATAGAACGCTACATGGGCTATTTTGATTGCAAACATCTGCAGCCATAAACTTTTCTATGATGTCTTCTATATGAATGAATAGAGATTTAACAATTATGTTATCTACTACTATGGATGTTACATGACTTCCATTGTTAAATGTAAGCTGTTTGGGTCACTGTGAGAACTTGCTTAAACTTCCGTTGTTTCATGATTTGAGCAGTTTGTTCTTATTTGTCTGATCCTTTCTCTCTTTTGTTCAGACACATTATGTTCTACTGCTCTGTTCCTTTAAAGAACAACTGCAACAGCATGTTCGTGTTCATGCAATGGAAGCAGTTATGGCATGTTGGGAGCTTGAGCAATCTTTACAGAGCCTAACAGGTGACATCCATTTTTTTTTTAGAATTTCATTTCATATATATATATTTTTGATAAGTAGAGAAAGCATTACTTAATTTTATAACAACTGGCTGTGGGATTTTGACTTGTTTACTCAGTGTATTGTGGATTCAACTATCAGCAGCAGACCTGTATCAGTTGGACAAAAAACCAATTCTTATTGTCCGTAATGATGATATTTAAAGGAGAATATTTTTCAACACAAGTTTAATAATCTGCACACAAGATTTTCTGATTAGAATAGAGTCTGGATTTGAGTTTGATGGATTAACACTATATACAATAGCCCATAATAATCAATTGATTTTGTGGACTTTGTTATATTCTAGGAAGTACGGACATGCGCCTAGGGTCCCTTGTCCGACTCACCAAGAAACGTGTTGGCTATTTTTTTTTAATTTTGTAAATTTGGACATGACAGGGACACGGATGGACACGAGAGGGACACAACAGAACACGGCAGGGTTATTTTAAATTTTTAAATCCTTTTTTTTTCCTTTTTTTCTTTTTCTTTTTTATCATTGAGTGTGACCAAACCATGTTATCAAAAACAAAGAAAAAAAGGAGAGTATCAAATTAAGTTTTAAAAGTTCATAAATAATTCAAGAACAATTTCAGACCAAATATAAAATTCTCTCTCTCTCTCTCTCTCTCTCTCTCTCTCTCTCTTTTACTTTCCACTGTTATTACTCTTTTTTTTATTCTTTTATGCTATTCTCATATTTTTTTACTTTTTCAGTATTAGTTATATTTTTCTTTTCTATTAATTGTGACATTATGCTTCTTAATTTAGCTAAAAATATATCTATTTTTTAATTTTTAGATTATATAAAAAATATATATTTATTGTTTTTCCATATCCTGGCTGTGTCTATGTCGTGTCGTATCCATGTCCCATGTCCGTATCCGTGCTTCTTAGGTTATATTGATTATGAATCAGTTAAATTAAGAATATTGAAAGCACTTGTGGCAATGAGTTGGGTTCAACAGGTTACATGCTTCCATTGGGGCAGGTTTTGTGATAGGTGTTTTTGGTTGGGATGGGGTAAGATTTATATATTGCGACTTTAGTTGGTCTGAGTTATGGCTGCCTTGCATTGTTTATAACTGCTTTAGATATTTGTTAATGATAATGAGCTTTAATTAGTGGTGCAGTGGATTTGCTTGTGGGTGGTGTTTTGTTTTTTCTTTTTCTTTTCTTTTTTTTTTTTTTTTTGGGGTGTGGGGTTGTGTTTTGGGGGTTTTGTGGGGGGGGGGGGGGGGGGGGGGGGTGTGGGTGCCGCACTCAACCTATTACTATTCTTAGTCGAATGCACAGGAGCTGGTCAAAATTGAATGCCAACCGCTTTGCTTTAAGATAAAATGATTATTTTGGATTTTCTTTCTTTAGGAAAAACTTGGATTCTGAATCTTGTTGGTGACTACCTTAAAGTAAGTTTCCTAAGAAGGCTAAGATTGTGTCCAAATTAAAACTCGTTTAGAGTTTTGGTTACCTTGATGGATTAGAAATCTTAAGGCTTTACCATAAGATGTTAAGTAGATTTGTCTTCCGTTTCCTAACAGCTTGAGATTTTAGGATGTATTGGCAAGCCAGACTTGACATGGTATTAGAGCCTAACTAGGTCGTGAATTCGAAGCCTCGGGAGGCATTATTTACCACGATTGTGTGGGCAGGCACATCTGGGTTGCAAATTCGAATGACGGAGCCGGGGGCAGTGGGGGAGGGGGGTGTGGTTGGGTTGTTGTTAAGTAGATTGATCTTATGCTCCCTAACAGTTTAAGCTTTTAGGATGTATTGGTTAGTCAGACTTGAAATAAATATGGTTCAATTTGCCCCTTTTAGCCCTCTTAATTCAGCAATAGGAAGTCATAATCCTTGCTATAATGGGAGGTGCCTTGAAGAAGATCAAGCCATCATTTTGAAGATATGATCTGCTCAAGTTCAAAGCATGGAACATGGATAGAAGTTTGCCTTAACCATTCTATAGTTTTTTTTTTCTTGTGAATTTGACTTTAAAATCCGGTCATGGTAATATAAAAGATAATGAAAGAAAGCTTGAAGTGGGATCAGAGCATTGGTTGTGGTGTCGAAATTCATATAAAAGCATCAAGGGTTTCTTTTTCCTTTTACATGACCTATGTTGCTGTCACTCACTGGATACAAATGAGAGGTTTATCACATTCACATTTGACGTCTGTGTCTTGGCATTGTAGGGTTGAATAAGGTAGTATGATTTGATATGCCTTGTTTTTGTGGGTTGAGGTTGCAAAAGTTTTCATTTAGCTGTAAGTGCACACGTTCAGTTTGAGTCAAACTACACCCACATAGGTTAGGTCCTAAAAGGAAGGAATCCATGTTCAGGGTCTGGTTGTGAGCCTTAACTTGAGCCATCTGAGGGTTCATTGAAAGCTCAATTTACACTTAACCTGGGCCCTGAATTGTCCAACCCATTGAGGTTCATTGTAAAATAAGGGAAGAAAAAAAAAATCACTGAGGCCTAGTTAATCCTATTGTGGTCCAGAGCAAGTATATTTTTTCCCTGGGTTAACCAAGGATGTGTGTTTGGTTCCAAGTTATGCAATTTAGTTCCAGTTGTTCAAGATCAATCTTCCTAGAATCATGGAGATCGTGCTTAATTTGGGCCTTTTATACATGCGGATTCAGGCTAAGTTTGCATGATTTAAGGCATAAAAAGGATGAATCGGGATTTAGAATCAAATTGTTGACCAGGTAAAGCAAGTACAGGTTCAAATAAACTTACGTAGGAAATATTTTAGCTTGGTTTTTTTTTAACCAAAAGAATTGTTTTTTTTTTCTTGTTATATTTCTGTATGATATCTTAAAATTGGGTTTGAATTGATGAAACATTGGTTGGCTCAAATGAAATCCATCATGTTCTCTTTTTAAATGAAATAAAAAATTGGCATGGGCATTGTAGTGAAGTTGATTTTGATATTGCCCTAAGGTGTGGTGGCCCTTTATGATTATGATGGTGTGGTTGGTTATTCTTATGTGTGAAGATTACTTCAAAATGAGTAAATGATAAGAACATTACAATCACGGCCCAAAGGGGTTGTGGTTGACTGGTGTTTTTACTGCCAGAGTTAATCCATGACATTTAGTCAACTGTGGACTCCAGATATTTCAAAAGATAAATCATAGCATCAGAGTTAGTTGTAAGCCTGACTTAGACATTTTCCCCTTTATTAAGAATTATATGTTCTTGTCATGGGTGTTCGTCACTGGAGGGACCTGCCGTGTGGTGGTTTAAGGAGATTGATATTCCATCTAAAGTCAAAGTAATAAGATGCTTTTTTTCAGTTAGTTTTGAATGCTGACCTTTAGTTTCAATCAGGGTTACCTATAGTTTCTTTCAATCTATGAAAATTGTGCTTCTCTTGTCAAAGATAATTCCCGTGGTATGCTCAATAGTTGTCAAATTTGGTTTGGTACGGGCAAAATTCCTGATTTATTTTAGGACGGTATGGAAACCGAACTGAATGCACTGCACATACATATTCGGCTCAGTATTCGTTTGATTTCGGGCGAAATCATGCATTTCGGACCAAACCCCCAATTTTGGACGAACAGGAACCGAGCCTCTCAATTCGTTTGAATGAGGTTTTGACCCTTAAAAAGAAGAAAAAAAAGATCGACATACCTTTCTTTGGCGATGCTTTGTTTCTTCAACCTCGGAAGCATGTAGCCTTTATCATCCATAAGATCTTCAGTTGCATACTGTTTCCCTTGCCCCAGTTTGGTGTTCTTACCTTGCCAACGCATGATGGTGGGACCCTACACTCGTCGACACTATTTGCAGTAGAAAGATAATCTCCAAAGCTCCTAACTATGTCCAAAGCAAGATTTAGTCAGCAAATCTCCAGGTAGAGCTCCAAGTGTGGTCGATTCTCCTCTTCCTCCTCAATTTCTTTCCTTTCTTCTTCGTGTTTCTTTCTTTCGTTTTTCTTTTTTATTCATTCGGTGATGGTTACTTTATATAAACAAGACATCTTGGCGAGACACTATTCGTGAGGCCTTATTATTTGAGGCGTTGATGACGATTGTGTGGCCCACTTAATTTTATGATATGAGTTGGATTCTGGAAATTTCTCCTTCCAGAATTGTTGAGGGGATCACTCTTTTTATTGGTAAATGAATTGAGGCGAGAATGGTACTGGAGCTTTAGGCCCACCTTTACAATCTGTACCATCATATTATTTTATTAAAAATTTTATAAACTATTTATACAATTATCAATAAAAAGTGGGCCATTTAAATTGAGTAAAGTACTGAAATAAATGAGTACTATTTGATTTTTATTTTTCATAATATGGCCCTTGAAAAATTTGATGCTTAGTAGACTATGGATTTTTAGTGTGTGTGTGTGTGTGTGTGTGTGTGTGTGTGTTTGGCGGGGGGGAAGGGGGGGGTGGGGGTGGGGGGGCTTTGCTCCTATGAGAATTGTTCTCACACACCAACCGTGAGAACTTTTTATGGGACCCACTTGTGTGTCTCATTTGAGGATGAGACTAGGGGGGATGGAAAGATCTATGTGGGACCATTCCAAATTTTAAGTTTGGCCCTAATCACATATTCTTAGCCCCTTTATCCGTGACTCACAAATCTAGTTCATTCAGATTGGTGTACAGTTGATCCAACAATCTAGTAAATTCGAATTTGACCAAAACTTGGGGCGTATGACTGTCAGGGGAGTCTTTATGTATTGCAAGGTTTGGATTGGGTGATAGATGGACCCCACCTAAAGTTCTCACAAAAAATGGTGAGAACTAATTCTCATAGGATTATTTCCCATATATATGGGGCCTAATCCTGTGAGAACTGTTTTTACACACCAACCGTGAGAACTTTTTATGAGATCTATTTGTGGATCCATTTGGAAATGGGACCAAGGGGGATGGAAAGATCTATGTGGGACCACTCCAAACATCAAGTTTGGCTCCAATCACATTTCCTTAACCCTTTCATCCGTGGCCCACAAATTCAGTTCATTTGGATAGGTGCACAGCCAATCCAATGGTCTAGTAAATTCGGATTTGACCGAAACTTGGGGTGTGTGACTATCCGGGGGGTCTTTATAAATTGCAAGGTTTGGATTGGGTGATAGATGGGCCTCACCTAAAGTTCTCACAAAAAATAGTGAGAACTAGTTCTCACAAGATTATTCCCTATATATATATATATTTCCGGAATGAGTTTCCGAATTGGAAAGCCGAAATGCCCGAATCGACCGAAATGTTTTACTTTGGAGCCAACTGAAATGAGGCCCGAAATGAACTTTGCAACTATGGGTACACTTGGTTTCAGCGAGAACTTCGAAACTTCAGTTTTGTCAAATATTTTTTTTATTGCTGTCCAATTGCATAATGGAACTTGATGAGGATTACAATTTATATTTTCTATTATATCTCATTCTAATATTACAATTTCTGCTGTCTATCATATCTCATTCATCAGAATAAACCAATTGGTGAAAATCTGGGCACTTAGAATGTATTTAAAGATAACCTGCTAAATTCCACAAATAGAGGCGCTACTAGATTTTAAGATTACTAAAGATTATTCAAACTGACATTTGCGGAATTTTTCATATTCATTTCCATGCATACATTAGTGGCATTTAATCACTTTCATTGACAATAATGTTCAGGAAGGATATGATTATTTGACATAGGAATATAGGTATGCAATTGAGCGGTAGTGGTTAGACCAGTTAGGGGCAGCAAGTTTTATTAGAGTTGAATCACAGTTTAATTAATTTTATGTCTAAAATGCCATTCAAGTATATGAAAAAAAAGAAGGATTCAAGAAACATGAGGCACGCTAGAGGCTAGGGTGTGTCATCTCATACAGTTGCCAAGGGATCGATACCTGGGTCGGTTGGTTATCACATGAGTATGGTACTAGCCACCCAATCTAGCTGGGGAAAAGAATTTAAGGATATGGTTTTTACTGTCTTACACTTCTTGCACCTTCATTAAAAAATCGTTGTGGACACTGGGAACATTTTACTTCTGTAAATCATTATTTGGAAAAGTCAGGTATTGTTCCTTGCCAGTTGCCACTACCAATTTAAGGTTTAATACCTCCAGTAGCTTTTCAACCTACAATCATTATGAAGCATTAGGAAAATAAAGTTATTTAAGAATAAAATATTCATGAAAATCGAGTCACATTGGGAAACTTACATAAAATTGGAGAATTTAGTTGTTTCCAAGAGTCTATAAACATGATTCAGAGGGGTGCGTAGGATAATATAAGCCTGCGGCCTGCCTATCTGGTGACTAAAGATTCTAAGGGGTGAGAAGGTGAAGTACACTAGATGGATTGAAATATTGTATATGCAAGTACAAAAGGTTTGAGGAAGGTGTCATAAAAAGTTTAATGTGTTGGTTAATATGGTTCTTTGTTTCAAAGTAATCCTTGAATGGATCATTAAAAGGTTCATTACAAAATTGCTAAGAATGTCATATGGTATTTGCGGAGGATTAAAAGAAATGCTTGTGTATACAGTTCAGGTTTTCGGGATGCACTGATAGTAAGAGTTTGACTTCTTTCTATATAAGGTTGGTGTTATCTCATGGGAGAATGATATTTTGTCATGTCACTGTTTTGCATTACTGGGGAAAATTTTTGGCATGTTTTGAATTAGTAGTATTATGGAAGAATTCTATCTTAGGGCTTATGTCTTGCATTTTAATATAAAAAACTAAGGATAACTATAAGAGCGGGTGGTTGGAAATGCGTTCTGATAAAGTTTTTTCCATGGAGCACGAGGTCAAAATCATTTTGCGTTTCCAAAGCACATTGGCTCTAGAAATAACTCTTATACCATGTTATAGCCAATATATATATATATATATATCCTCTTATACCTTGTTAATAGAGGTTTGGTGCTAGGTTAAGAAACAAGGGGTGCATATGAATTTATTGAATTTCTTTTTGTTGCCTCTATAGGAGAGTTTTTTATGTACACATTTACAACTTATATGCAAGGATCATTGCAACTTATGGATGAGTTAACTGTGCATATTCAAGAAGAAGTATCATGCTATATGTTGTTTGCAGATGATATAGTATTGGTGGATGAATTAAGAGAGGGTGTAAATGCAAAGCTTGAAAGATGGCGGGGGGCATTAGAATCTAGAGGCTTTAAAATAAGTCGTACAAAGACTGAATATATGAATTGTAACTTCAGTGGACATATACAAAGTGTTGAAACCACTGTCAAAATTGAAACCCATGAGATACAATGTAGAGATTCTTTTCAGTACCTAGACTCGATGATTAGTAAGGATGGGGAGATTGACGAAGATGTGGAGCACAGGATAAATGCTGGATGGCTGAAGTGGAGACTAGCTTCGGGAGTGCTTTGTGATAGACGAATGCCAATAAAATTAAAGGGCAAATTTTACAGGACAGTGATTAGACCAGTTATGACATATGGAGCAGAATGTTGGCCAATTAAAAAGAAACATATTCATAAGATGGATGTAGCGGAAATGAAAATGCTTAGGTGGATGTGTGGTAAAACTAGGAAAGATAAAATTAGAAATGAACGATTTCGAGAACATTTAAGCGTAGCACAAATAGGGGATAAGATTAGAGAAATCCGTTTAAGATGTGGTTTGGGTATGTTGAGCGTAGGCTAGTAATGGCACCGGTGAGAAAAAGTTTGAATATACAGGTGGTGGGCTCATCAAGATGTACGGGCAGGTCGAAAAAAACATGGATGGAAGTCATTAATTTAGATTTAAAGAAGTTTCACTTATCGAAAGATTTAGTTTAAAATAGAACACAATGGAGAAACAGAATTCATGTAGCCGACCCCAACATGGTTGGGATAAGGCTTTGATGATGATGATGATGGTGATGATGATGCAAGGAGCATTACAACGATGAAATAGTATCGATTCTGTACTATTATAGTTCTGTACTACAGTTGAGGTTAGCGAAAAAAAGTAGGACAAGGATTGTAGAGTCTCTCCATCTGTACCCAGTTTCACAATGATTGAAACGGCTGAGCAATTTAAGGAATTCAAAAATGTGGGATTTGATTTATCTACTCTATTGTCTCCTTGATTTCCTCTGTCATCATCTCCTTAATTTTCTCTATTACACCCTCTCAAGATCAACGACACAGATTGTAAATGGATATGGGTGCACAATAGAGTGTAGTCCTTAGGAACACCAATGTATGTAATATAGATTTCAGATCTTTTCTTCCTCACTTTACTACACTTCTTTCTCTTCGTTGTATCCAGCATAATGATTTTAATTTAAATGAACTCGTGCCGTCTTCCAAGTGATCTCATGATCTTCCACTAAAGTTCAGTTGTTTTACCTCATTTTAGTTCTATTACGGCCCAAAGATCAATGATAGTGAGTGAACGTCAAGCTTGGTAAAGTATGTTGAAATGGATGGTTGATAGCCTCTGGTGAAATATCAGTTGTCTAATCTTCATAAGAAACATATTGAAACTATAAGGGCTTTGTGGATATATATATATATATATAATTATAGTCTACCGCCACAGGGTTGGTGCGAGCATGAAGAATTGGATTTTCAGCCACATGAAAAGCACTAATACCATCACACTAGATAGTAGGCGGATTACAAAGAGAAAAATATATATATATATATATAGTGAGATCCTTGGGAGATCCAAGATCATTCTACAGTTGTGTGGGAAAGAGAGATATTTTACTTCTCCAAAGGATTGGGCAACCGTTCATCGTTTCTTGGCACTTCAAGAAATAAGATTATGGCTTTGGGATGTATTTTGGCTAGTTGGAGTTGACAATATTAATTTCCTTCGCTGATCAATCCTATCAAAACCTTGAGGCTTTAGGATAGGCAATGGTGGAAAGACATTGCAACACTCCCCCTTAAGTGGAATCTTGTCTACGGACAATTTGTGACACTCCCCCTTGAGTGGAATCTGGTCTACGGA
Organism: Sextonia rubra; assembly: GCA_037013555.1. NCBI lineage: Eukaryota > Viridiplantae > Streptophyta > Magnoliopsida > Laurales > Lauraceae > Sextonia > Sextonia rubra. Next base: position 15,066,255 of record JASUAD010000014.1, on the reverse strand, counting down.
CAATTTGTGACATGCAAATTATAACACTGAGTTGTTCCTCCTGGGATTCACTTGTGAATGGTTGGCTCTGATGCCATATTGAATTTCCCTGCTGATGAATCCTACCAAAACCTCATGCCTTCAGTTCAACAATCACCAAGATAAATGCAATAGCTCCTCATTGACAGTTGATCAACTAGACAACCTGCCCAACAAGCATAAAAAAAAAGGTAGAGAAGATCTTAAGCTTCACACCTAAATCCTAAGATTCACTTGTAAATGGGATTTGTTTCATAGATGCAAATATTTTTCCTTAGGATTTGGAATACAAATTGTATGAATCTAACAACTATGAAGCGATCAAATGAACTTGATCAAAATTGATGACAATGATCTAATGTTCCCTTGAGAAAACATAGAATACATTTAATGGCCAGCCAATGTTTGGAAGTTTGTGCATCCATGAACTAGCAGACTTGATTCACAACAAATAAGAAATCAGGCGGGTAAGTGTGGGATATTGTAGACCTCCAACGATACTCTTATAAATAGAAATATCAGAAAAGTAAGCCATGAGAATCTTGAAAGTTTGGATCCTATGGGAATTAGTGAACTGCTGGGTTTACAAATGTCCATCTGGGCATGGAGTAAACCCAAGGCATATTTAATTTGGGTCAAGTAATCATCAGTTTGGGCTTGTTGGACCTAAAGCTTTTATTGAGAATACACAATTGCGATCTACCACTCGCGGAGATATACCTTCATTTTTGATGCCCGTGACAAGCATGTCGTTCACTTAGATGAACAAAATAACATTGAAATTTTTATGATGTTTCACAAATAGAGAAGGGCCTGCCAAGGAACTAGTTTAATTGAGGTCCAACAAGAATTGTGTGATGCTTAGAAACCAATCCCGGGGAGAGCTGTTTAAGGCCATAGATGCACTTGTGCAATTATCAACATGATGAGGTTGTCTTGGGTCACAGGAACCTTGTGGCTGGTTCATGTACTCTCTATTGTGAATGCCCTGTAAAAAGGTGTTGCAAACATCCATTTGTCGGATTGGCCAATTGAAATGCATGGTGTGTGAGAGAGAGAGAGAGAGAGAGAACAATGTGGATTGTAGTGGGCTTGACCATGAGATTGAGCGTGTTATTATAATCGATGCCTTCTTGTTGGTTGAACCCTTAGCAACTAAATGGGCTTTCGACTCTTTTACCTATCCTGTATGAATCTCTCCATGATTGCATTGGACACTTGGCTGGCCTTGTTTACATGGGGCATGTGCTAGCTTTCTTTGCTTGTTTGCATGAGAAAGTGGCTACTTGAAGAGTTACCACATGTTGCATGGTGAAAGCCGTCTATAGTCAAATTGTTATTTAATTTTGTAGACCCAAGACAGCCCACACCATTGTGATCTGGTGGTGTTGGAACAAGTCACCGTATTTGACATTATGGAAGTTTATCAATCCCTACTATCATCATACCCATCCATTTTGGAACTTTATAGGATGGTTCAACAAGAGTTTTGGAGGTAATCAAGGCTTATAGCACTGCAGATTTTGATTTTAAAGATACTAGCTTTGGAATGTGTAACCATTGGTCGTTGTTGAGGTGTGTGTTGAATAGTGATAGATGAAGGTGGGGGATGAGGAGAAAGTGGTGTGGTGACTAGGAAAGGGTGTACCTATTTGTAATGATTATGGAGATGGTGTAGGTGTTGGTTTATTAAAGAGGTTAGGCGGGTGGTGAAATAATCCGTGAATTAGGTGCTAGAGAGTGGATTTGAGGCTATAGGAATGGCTACTTAATTATAGCAACAAACAAGGATATTTGTCTTAAAATGGAAGCCAAGCTCATATGTTGAACCACAATAGTATTATGCACGCGCTTGCGGAAGTATGAAACATTGCGATAAAATAATCAGTCAAGCCACACAAGAAGAGAAAAATCACACAGATTTTCGTGGTTCTACCAACTCGCCTACATCCATGGGAAAGAAAAGCGACTTTCCTTAGGTTCTTTGCATCTTAGGTTTAGGTTATATATTACATCAATATATAATCCACAGTTTCTTGGCCTACAAGAAACCCTTTCTTGTAGGCACCCAAAAAAGCACCAGTACAATTACCAAACTACCCATGAAACTGAACCCACTTGTTCTGGACCCACTTGGTTGACAATCACCCCCTCCAGACCATGGGGAAGACCCTTCGAACCACCTTGATTAGGGGTTCAGTCTTGCTAAAACTAAACAAGCTCTGGCTTTTCCTTAGACACGATCTTTATCATAATGTCGGAGGGATTTTCGTTGGTGTGAATCTTCTCAAGCTTCATGAGATTCTTGTCGATGACCTCTCGAATCCGATGGTATTTGACATCAACGTACTTTGTGTGGGATGATAAATAGTGTTCTTACTAATATCAATAGTACTTTGTCTATTTTCAGGAAAAAAAAAAGTACTCTTACCATCGCAATAAACTAAATACTCTCCTTGTTTCAAACTCAGTTCCCGGAGAAACCTTTTCAACCAAAGCATTCCCTTCTCTGCTTCATTAGCAGCTATGTATTCTACTTCGGTTGTGGATAACGTTGTGGACTTCTACAACTTAGATTTTCAGGAGATAGCTCTCCCTACAAAAGTAAATAAATATCTAAAAGTCGACAACTGATGATCAATTTCGCTTGCAAAATCAACATTTATAAAACCTTCCACCACTAGTTTTTAGCCTCTAAAACACGGCACAACTTGAAAGTACCTCTCAAACTTGAAGATCCACTTCACTTCTTTCCAATGCTCTTTTACTGGGTTAGAAAGATATCTACTCACTGAACTCACAACATGAGCAATGTCTGGCTTTGTGCAAATTGTGTTATAGAAAAGGCTCCTCACAGCAAAGAAGTATGGAACAGACGCCATCAATTCCTTTTATTAATTTGAAGGAGGACATGATCTCTTATTGAGCTTGAAGTAATTGGCTAGAGGCATGCTGATTGGCTTCGCATTCTTCATGTTGAACTTTTCAAGCACCCGTTCAATATATTTCTCCTGTGATAACCATTGCTTCTTGGCATTCTGTCAAGACATATTTGTATATACCTAATATCATTTGTGCAGGAATGAAGTCCTTCATTTCAAAAGTCTGACATTTCCTCTTTCAACCTGCCAATCATCTTACTATGCTGTCCAACTATCAACAGATCATTTACATATAAAAGAATGATAATAAATTTGCCATCAGTACGGCTACGAACATAAATACAGTGATCTGCAGCTATCCTTCATGTTTGGACAAAGCCCAAGTAATGGGTTTGACATGGCTTCATATACTTGTGTGGGTCTTCCACCTATTAGTTTAAGCTTTTGGGTTGGTACAAGGTATTAGAGTGGGTGCCATTCTTGTGTAGCCCACGTAGTAGGTTCGTCCATGAAATCTGTTGGTCCTGCATGTGAGGGAGAGTATTGGGAAAAAGTCTCACATCCTACATCACCCAAATAATGGGTTTGAAATGGCTTCATCTACCTATGTGGGCCTTCTACCTATTAGCATAAGTTTTTGGGTTGGTACATGGTATCTTACACTTTAGTACCCGTGACCCTCCATGAATAAATAAAACTTCTTGTACCACTGTCTTGATATCTACTCTAGCCTGTATAGACTCTTCTTCAACCTACAACCATCTTTTTTTTTCCTTTTACCTCAAACCCCTCCGGTTGAGTCATGTAGATCTCTTTGTTCAAGTAACCATGAAGAAATGTAGTTTTCACGTCCATCTGTTTAAGTTCAATGTTCATGTTGGCTGTTGGTGCCAAGACAACTCTGATAGAAGTCAATTCCCTTCGTCTGCGCAAAACCTTTAGCCACTAACCATGCTTTGTGCTTCACCAACTTTCCACTATCATTTTTCTTTAGTTTGAACCCCCATCTATTTTTCAAGACCTTCTACCTTTCGGAAGTTGTACCAAGCTTAGAAGTGTTGTTTTTCTTCAAAGAAGTCATCTCATCTTGCATAGCTTTCATCCATTTATCTTTATTGTCATGAGTTTTTTCTTCTTGAAGCTCTCTAACTCACTGTCATCAGAAAACAAAATATAATTGGATGTAGGATACTTTATTGATGGTTGACACTCTTGAGTAGACCTTCTAATTTGAGGTTTTGTGGTTTCTGACTGAGGAGATTGCTCCTCTTGCTCAACACTCTCTTCACTTGGCAACCTTTGTGCCTCATCATTATCCGGATCATCCCGAGTACTTGCTCCATATATAGTTTGCATTGGATAAGGAATAGGTGTGAGCTGAACTACTCCATTATTAACTTTCTTAGACTTACCACTTTTATCAACATCTCAAAAGAATTGGTTTCTTATGAAAAACCACATCTTTACTTCTAATAATCTTTCTTTTCTCTAGATCCTATAACCTTTGGCCAAACTCATCCCCACCATAGCCAACAAAGATGCAGGGTACTGCTGCCTCATCATTCAGCTTTGATTGCTGCTCCTTTGGTATATGTGCAAAAGCCTAATACCCAAAAACCTTCAAATGAGAATAAGAAGCATCTTTACTTTTCCATATCGTCTATAGAAGATCAAAATCCAAATAAATTGAAGGAGACTTGTTAATTAGGTAACTGGTAGTTAGAACGACTTCACTCCAAAATGATTATGGCAAATGTGTTATTCTCATCATGCATATCATCCTTTCAAGAATAGTGTGGTTCATTTTCTTTATTACACCATTATGCTGTGGAGTATGAGGAACTGTCTTTTCATGTTGAATACAATCTAAGAAGCACGGACACTTCTAAGAAAGTGACGTGTCCGTGTTGGACATGTGTTGGACACCGACACTCCTCGGACACTCTCGGACACATGTCCGATACTATTTAGTCGTGTCCTAATTAAGAATTAAAACTCTTAATTTCAGACACTTGTTCGACACTCTTTTTGCAACGTGTCCTACAATTCTTAGCCTGTGTCTATGACTTAAAAAATAAACATGCGGCTAATATCTCTTGGACACTTTGTTAACATGTGGTTATTAAAACTTACAAACATGATATATGAAAATTTTGTATCATAGAAAAATGTATGATTGTAACTATTAATCATATCATAAGATAAAGATAAATAAATATTTCACTAAAGAAAGGCCTTAAGATAGCAAGATAGGCTTCTTTTTTGCTTTTTGTTTTGTTTTGTTTTTTTTTATGGAGGGGGAAGAGATGATCCTCCCTTTTCTTTATATGGATTTTATAGAACTATGGATATTTCATGTTTAATGATTATGAATTATGTTTTAGTGTTGTATTGATATTTGATAATTTGATATGTTTGTTAGTTGGTACTTGAATTTTTATTTTTTGATTGCTAAATTGATTAAAAAAGTTAAAATGATATTATTTTTTTAGTAGATGATTTTATATATTTATATATATTATTAACGTGTCCCCCGACGTGTTCGTGTCCTACTTTTTTGAGAAATGTCGTGTCAGCATATTCGTGTCGTGTCGTATCTGCGTCCTGTGTCCGTGTCCGTGCTTCTTAGAATACAATGTTTCAAGCAATAGCTTTTAAACTGATTGGATGTGCACTCACCACCTTTATGTATGTGGAGACACTCGAAGAAATTTTCTCTCTTTCAACTATGACATGAAATGCGAAAAAATTTGTAATACCTGGTCGTTTGATTTCAAAACATAAACCCAGACTTTCATGGATGCATCATCAATAAAAGTGACAATTTATTTCCACCCAAGGATCCTACCTCAATGGGACTACAAACATCAAAGTATATCAAATCCAACACATTAGATTTCAACTTCGATCTTTTAGATAAAGAAATCTTGTGCTGTTTACCAAAAAAGCAATGAGTAGACGGGGTCAAGGGATGTACTTTTGGACTAAGGAATCAAATTCTTCTTTCTCAATGATTGCAGCCATTTCTCACTCCTATTCTAGTCTCTTGTGCTACAAATTTGGAGAGGAACTATATTTAACAACATTCAACATACATTTGCACAGCTTCACATGTGTATTCTTGAACATATTACATGTCTTCCTCTTGCAATAACAAGTGACTCCTTTGTGAGTTTTCTCTTGCCATTTCCGAAGTGGCTATCATGACCTGCACAATCCACTGTAGTCCCGGAAATCATATTTAATTGCAGATTAGGAACATGTCGTACATCTTTCGATGTCATTGTGCAACCAATATCAGTTTGAATGTAGACATCACCGATCCCAACAATCTTCAAATGACTTGTGTTGTCCATCTTCATGGTACCAAAGTCCACTACTTTGTACGTCGTGAACATCTCTCTACATGAAGTAACATAGTAGGATGCATTTGCATCAATAACCCACTCAACCTGATCATCTACAACACTCAAACACTCTTCATCTTCACTGGCCAATATTGTTACTTAATGATGTCAAGCAGCTGTAGTATTTTTAGTGTTAGCCTTTTCTAATTGTTGCTTTCTCTTGTTCCTTCTAGGGAAAGCAATTCTTCTTAATGTGTCCTTACTTGCCACAATGAAAGCATTTTTTAGACTTTTTCCTAGTTTGTGATTCACCTTTAAACATGTCACGACCACTTTTTTATCCTTTACTCATATTCATGCCCCTTTCTCATTGGCAAAGGCTTGTGCATTATATGTTCATGCAGTTCTTCTCCTTGTTTCTTCATTCAACATAATGCTAGTAACCTGAGTCATAGATGATACTCCATCTAGAGTAGAGTTGCTCACAGAAACAATCAATGTTTCTTATGTATCTACCAAATAACTTAGAAGCAGCAAAACTTGCATCTCATCTTCAAGGATCGTCTTCATTGTGGCGAATTGGTTCAGAACACTTCGGAACTCATTTATATGATCTTCAGTCAAACCACACTCCTTGAATTTCATATTTACAATTTTTCTGATCATCATCATCATCATTATCATCAAAGCCTTACCCCATTTATAAAAGGATTTTGTTTACAACAGTTTTTTTCGCAATTGCTTCTAACCTTTTCCAAAGGGATGCATTGATTTCATTAGACATATGGTGGAATATGCTATTATTGACCCATTGTCTAGTGTGACAAATGGTTTTTCTATGCATCTTATTCCAATCTGCATCAGTTATATCCTTAGGCTGGGCATCATCCCCTCCAATGGGATCATAGAGGTCTATACAATAGAGGATGTCCTCCATCTTAGGTATCCAAATAAACCAATTGGTATGGCTAAGTTTAATCATGGTAGCGTTCTGATTCTTATTCTTCATTCTTGATTAAATAAACAAGAAAAATAAACAGCTTCCATTAACCTAGATTTTTGCACCATGCCATAGATCTCGTCACCACAAGCATGCAAGAAGAAACGGATATGAATTCCAACTCCAAATGACTCATATGATATCGCAAAAAAATTTTTTTGCACTTTGATGTGTCAAACTTCCCTATTTACAGTTGAACTGTCAATCTCTTTCTACAACTGTATAAATCTGCTCGCAACGAGTTTGTGGGCGCAAACGAATCTTAGATTAGACTCTGGATAGCCAAAATATCACAAAAAGGGTTTCTGCTGTTGATCCAAGTCAAAGCCTCTGTTGATCGTACTGCTGATGTCATAGCTTGTGTCAGCCCATTGACGCACCCTGCTTGGGCTGGGCTTCCTGTTCCTGTTCTCAGGTCAGGTCAACCTGACTTGAACCAAATTTGGCATGACCCGACCTGGAAACAGGTTGTCTTTGTCCTTGTTCTGTAACCAGAACAGAAGGGAAACAATTGGATCCTCTGTCGTCCTTTCTATCCAAAAATGGCGAGGACGTGACGGGGCCCAAATTCCCTCTTTTCGATCTTCTACTCTGGCAATGGCGCTCTACGTCTGTCAGTGATGTGACCCTGAACACAAAGCCCAGATCCTCTGCAACTTCTTCATTTATGTTCCCTGCCGATGGCGAGGTGATAATGGCTGTGATTGGAATAAATCAAAGTCCCTTTCTCCTCAGGTACTGACTGCTGACAGAGATCTCCCAATCTTGTTCCACAATAGAAACCCAAGAGCAAGAAGCCCCTGCATAGTACCATGGCCCACCTTAGATTTCTGCACTGCAATGAATCTGAACGGAATTCTCTGGTATCTTGAAACATTAATCAAAGACCAACACTATTCGGGTCTTCTTCTCAGGTGGTGGCAAGCAAAAAACAGGAAAATCCTGTCCGAGAACCCTCTTCGATCTCTATCCAATCAGTGTGGCCTTACCAAAGGACAATTTCAATTGATCTCTCCTTCTGGGAAACCCAGCAAATTCTGGTTGTTGATCGCGCAAAACAGAACTCCAAGCTCTAGGAAACCCTTGGCTCTGATAGCACATGTTGTGTGTGTGTGCGGAGGCATAAAATACTGCAATCGACAATCAATCGAGCCACACAATAAGCGAAAAATCTCACACAAAGTTTTACGTGGTTCAACAAACTTGCCTATGTTTGTGGGAAAGAAACTCGACATTCATTAGGTTCTTTGCATCTTAGGTTAAGGGTACAGATTATATCAATATATAATCTACAGTTTCTTAGCCTGCAAGAAATCCTTTTTTAGCCCCAAGAAATCCCTCGTATAATTACCAAAATACCTATGACCCTGAACCCACTTGGCTAACAGCTGGTTCACTTGTTGTATTAGCCATCACCTAGTATTCAACTTAATAGATCTTAGGCTTTCGAAGTAACTAAGTTTCCATTTATTAGTGCCCAATACCCTGTTGACTTCCAATCAGCAGGTGATCTTGCCAGATGTGCATTAGAATAACTGTTCAAACTCATTATTGTTGTTAATTTTTGTTTTGAACTCTATTCAGGTGGTTTAACGTTCTTGTGCTAAAGTCTCAATAATAAAATTGAATTTCTCTAATGTGACCAGATCAAAACCTAGAACTTAGGATTCAATGTATGAGAACTCAAGAGATACCTCAAGGGCTAATGGGTATTCTATTTGCTCAAATAGATACATTTTTGGTTGGTATAAAATATAAATCCCTTCCCCATGTGACTCGGGCATCTTTAATGCATTTACATTATTTTGCTGCTAGTTGATTCTTTTCCTGATTCTGATTAAAGCCCACTTTGTAGTGACCAAATGGTGTTGCTATGAAATTTGCTTGTTTTATAGCTCATCCGGTCATCCATCCAACAGCGAATTACTGCATGGTTCCAATAGGAATCAGCAAAGTTCACAGGAAATGTTTAGATCTGGTGTTGCATAGTGACAGCAGACAGGTGCAATTTAGTTATGTTGAAAGACTTATCTCTTGAGGACTGAGACAAAATGTCTCCTTTGAGCTTCTGTTCAAATGGGATGAAGCTTCAATGACGCTGAGCATGATTAAGTTTGCATTTGTTCTAAAACTTACAGAGGGTTCATTGTAGCTCACTTCCCATTTTGTTCTCATTTTGGTGCTTGGAAAATTTTAAAAAAGCAGACTAGTGGAATTCTATTTGCATTGTAATCATTTATCCTAAATTCTACGAGTCTCTCACTGTCAAATCTTGCATATCTGTGCATCTATATCAGTAATGGTGGCCCTCATTCTCAAATATCAAGTGCTGCATGTTCTGCAGGTTACCTCTGATTGATCTAGTATTTCATTTATTGAGAATCAATATTTTAGAAAGAAAGCAATCCTTGCTTCATTTATTGGGCATTGTACTGTTTTGGTGTATTTTTGGAAAAAAGAATCTATTATCTTTGTCTCATTCTTGAAAGAAAGTGATCCTCTATTTTGGTCTCATTCTCAAATATTAAATGCTACTATCTCATTTATTGAGTATTGTACTGTCAATCTTCAATTCGCTTTATGACTATAAACTAGTTTGCTTTTGCAAAGAGGCAGCATATTACCATGCTGCTAATTACTATGTGATTTATTTTGTCTTCCTTCTATTGGATGAGTGTTTCTTTAATGCTTTAGGAATCTCGGTTCTATAGAACTCTAATTTTTGTTTAGGAAGTGATCGTTCTCATTGTTAGGAAATGGTAATAGGTACCTTAATCCCATTAGGGTGGAGAGATTCTAGCCATGGAATCTATATGAAGAGGTTCCTGTTATGATTAAGTTATTCTAAGCATATGGTCTTCCCTTGGATTGCAGCCATCTGGATCGGACACCACTATCTGTCCGTATCCATGGTAAATCCATCTGGTTGGGCTTTATGAAGTGTGTGATCCTTAGAATACATTTTCTTTTTATGCTTTTAGTTGAATGGCTTAAATTGAGTAGATTTAGATAACATGTGCTTTGCAGTAGAAAGAACCAAGGCTTCACAAGTACTCAGTTTTTATATTATGATGATGAAACAGGTGTCTCTCCGGGTGAAGGAACAGGTGCAACTATGTCAGATGATGAAGATGAACAAGCAGATAGTGAAACCAACTTGTTTGATGGAAGCTTTGATGGGCCTGATAGCATGGGATTTGGTCCTCTTATTCCGACTGAGAGTGAAAGATCTTTGATGGAGCGCGTGAGGCAGGAACTGAAGCATGAGTTGAAACAGGTAGGTGGTAATATTTAAAATTTCGATGTGTGAATGCTTGCCGATAATTTTATTTTTTGTCAGGATTACAAGGAGAAAATTGTAGACATCAGGGAGGAGATTCTACGTAAACGAAGAGCTGGTAAACTTCCTGGGGACACAACCTCCCTCTTAAAGGCCTGGTGGCAGTCACATTCGAAGTGGCCGTATCCAACAGTAAGTGTGGCTCTCTACCATATTTAAATGCTACCACTAAACCCATACTCTAATAGCGCTTCCTCTTGTGTATCGTTCACAGTGCTCACTTTCCTGTCCCAGTATTGATTTCCTATTTTTATTTCTTGAAAATCCATCTAAATGCCCCCAACCTCCAACCATTTGATTAATTTGTTGGGAGAGTAGATTATCTATTCCACCATAACAGAGGTGAATGGATATTCAAACTGATGTCTCTCTTGAGATAGATATTCAAACTTACTGTGATTTCGGGGATGCATCTCTCTCACACACACATCATGAATGTTGCTGGTTTTTATCAGTCAAAAGTTTATCGGTTCTTTTTGTTGTCAATTTGATTGTCAACTTTATTTCAGGAGGAGGACAAGGCAAGGTTGGTACAGGAAACTGGATTGCAATTAAAGCAGATAAATAACTGGTTCATTAACCAGAGGAAGAGGAACTGGCATAGCAATCCTTCATCTTCTACTGTTATGAAGAGTAAACGCAAGAGGTAAGATTGCAGTGAACTTGTGGAATAAATTCGATCACTTTTCATATTCTGAAGTGCATCCTGCCAACTTAAATTTGTAAAAGAAGCAATGCAGGTGACAACAGTGCTGAACGCTTCATGTAGATAATGCCCGTGGTTTCAAGTCAAAACTGATGAACTTGCTTATCCAGGAGGTCATTCCAACCGACTTAATGCATGGATCTTAGGGAGAGATAATATGGCCTTATGTATGGTTCTCATGGAGAACTTTCTTGATTTTGCCGAAAGCTAGTGTAGACTTTCGGATTGGAGGGGCATGTGCAGTTAATTTCAGTTTTACAGGTATACAGGTTTTTGAGTACTCAGTGGCAAGCTGGCATCAGCATTATCATTTGACTTGTGAGTTCCAAATTATGAATTTAATGCTGGAACCTAACTCTCGACATTTACCATTTCTCTCCACTGGCTGGCTATGTTCTATTTTGCTCTCTACATATCTGTGAATAAGAGGGGTTACAGGTTTTTGGGTGTACAGTGTAATATTTATTTATATCATACATATGACTGTCCATTATTAACTGCAGCATTTTGAAATTGTATGTTGTAAGTGCTCATATAGCTTAATACTTCAAATACAAAGGAATGGATGTCTATGGTCTAGTCGTCAAACCTCTCTGGGGATGCTTCTCTGGTTTACTTACTTGGTTTTCTTGCTGGATACTACTATGAACAGTTTTGCCTTTTCGTTGTGAGTATATAAAGACTTTGTGCATGTAGTAGATGTAAAATTCCATGTACCAACCTAAAGGCTTAAGCTGATAGGTGAAAGGCCCAAATAGGTATATGAAGTCATGTTAAATTCATTACTTGAGCGCTGTGGGACGTGGGTCTTTTTTCCTGCACTCTCCCATCACCTGTAGGCCCAACAGATTCCTTGGATGGGGAGCTATCACGTGGGCTATACAAAAATGACACCTGTTCCGATATCATTTAAGATATTATGTACCAATTCAAAAACTTGAGCTGATAGGTGGAACGTCAAAATAGGTATGCGAAGCTATGTCAAACCCATTACTTGGGTTCCCAACGGTAGATGATGGCCATGGACATGCATTAGAAAACAGGAGCTGGATAGTCTTTTGTTAAGAGTAAAATGGCGTGCACGGTTGCTATAAAATTGTGCCCCTTGAAGCTATTTTATTCATGATTTCCCATTTAAATTGGCGGATGAAAACAGAGTCAAACCATATATACCTTTCGATCTCTGAACCATTGAACTATCAAGATCAGCCTCTATCCTCTCTCATCTCCTATTATGTTGCCTCTCTTTTAGTCCTTTCGTTATCTTAATTGATTAGGTGGTGTTATCTCGCCATCTATGATGCAAGGATACTTAAAAATGGGCCAAGCACCTTGTTGTATTGAATCTGATGTTTCGATTTTTATGTGTAAAATTTGGTCTGTAATGTGTTCATAATTTGCCTTTCCCATATCCATGCCGTATCTGGGCATCATGGCTCACCATTTTGTTGTAAACTTGTTGTAAGGTTCCAGTACAAATTGTAACTCAATGATTGCTACCGGGAGATACAAAGCATTTTTTGGTGTTAGCCTTTTATGGTATCATAATAAGGTTTGGAAGTGCCAGAGCATGAAAATTAGGCCTCTTAGATATGTTGTGTGTGTGTGAAAGCGTGAAACAAACTACAATTGACAATCAACAAGCCACACAAGAAGAGAAAATGGAGGGATAGGTAACGCACAAGCCATTATTACTGAGAAAAGGGAGCGGGAATAAGAGTAGGGGACTAAAGGGTGGTCATGGCAAGTCTAAAGTTAGACCATATACTAAGAAAATGTCTTGGGAATGCTTTTACTGTATCAAGGAGGGTCACATAAAAAAGGATTGCTTTACCTGAAAGGAACAAAAGGAAGCCAACAATTTGAAGAAGATGTCATTGAAAACACTTTTACTACTTCATGTCAAGAAATAGTGATATTGGTTGGTGAAGATGAGTATTTGAGTGTTGCAGATAATCAGGTTGAGTGGGTTATTGACACAACTTCATCTTACCAAGCTACTCCATGTAGGGATGTTCACGATGTACAAAGCATTGGACTTTGGTAATGTGAAGATGAGCAACATAAGTCATTCAAAGATTGTTGGGATTGGTGATGTTTGCATTCAAATTGATGTTGGTTGCACAATAATGTTAAAAGATATGCGATATGTTTCTGATCGGTGGTTGATTATGATTTCTGGGAGTGCATTGGATCGTGTAGATTATGAAAGTTACTTTAGAAATCGCAGGTCGAAATTCACAAGAGGGGTTTTTATTGTGAGAAAGAAAGCGTGTAAGACGCTTTTCAAGACACTCACGAAGTTGTATAAAGGTATGTTGAATGTTGTTGAAGATAGTTCATCTCCGAGTTTGTAGCACAAGAGACTTGGACATATGAGTGTGAAAGAACTGTAGAAATTGGCAAATAAGGGTTTAATTTCTTACTCCAAAGGTATACCTCTTAATCCTTGTGATTATTGTCTTTTTAGTAGATAACATAGGGTTACTTTCTCTTTGACGTCAAAGTTAAAATCTAATGTGTGGGATTTTCTATATTCTAATGTTTGGGTGATAATAAGTTTTTTGTCACATTTATTGATGATGCATTTAGAAAAGTCTAAGTTTATGTGTTAAAATCAAAGGATCATATTTTTTTAGATTTTTCAATAATTTTATGTCATTGTTGAAAGAGAAATAAGTAAGCTCTTGAAGTGTTTCTACATAGCTAATGGTAGTGAATAAACATCCAACTAGTTTAGAAGCTATTGCTTAAAGCTTTATATTCGACATGAAAAGATTTATGGTACTTAGGACAACGGTGTAACAGAGAGAATGAACCACACTATTTTCAAAAATAAGAGATGCATGATGAGAATGGCATAGTTGCCCAAACCATTTTGGGTTAAAGCCATTCTGACTGTCCATTATTTGATTAACAGGTCTTTCTCAATTCCTTTGGATTTTGATTTTTCAAAAAGGATATGGATAGGTAAAAATGCTTTGTATTTTCATTTGAAGGTGTTTGGGTGTAAAGATTTTGCGCATGTACCAAAGGAGGAGCATTCAAAATTACATGACAAGGAAGAGTAGCTTGCATCTTTGTTGGCTATTGTGGAAATGAGTTTGGTTATAGGTAATAGGATTTAGAAAATAAGGTTATCAGAAGTAGGGATGTGGTGTTTTATAAGGACCAGTTCTTTGAGGATGTTAAGAAGAATGACAAGATTGAAACAATCATTGATGGAGCGGTTGATCTTACATTGATGCTTGATCAACATCAATTCCTTCTCCAATGCATTCTATAGGTGGAGAAGGTGAACAATAATCCAGAACCTGATGAGGCACAAGGGTTGCCAAGTGGAAAGGGTGTTGAGCAGGGGGAGGTGCAATCTCCTTAGTCAAAAGTTACGGGACCTCAAGTTAGGAGGTCTACTCAAAAGAGTTAACCATTAACTAAATATCCTACATCTGATTATATTTAGCTTACTGATATGGGGGAGTCAGAGAGCTACCAAGAAGCAAAGAGTCATGAAGATAAAGATGAGTAGATGAAAGCTATGTGGGATGAGATGAATTCTTTGAAAAAGAACAATACTTTTGAGTTGGTGTAACTTCCTTAAGGCATGAAGGTTTTTAAAAACAGATGGGTCTTAAAGCTAAAAAAAGACAACAGTGGAAAATTGGTGAAGCACAGAGTAGTTAGTGGTTAAAGGCTTTGCTCACAGATGAAGGATATTTGACTTAAATGAGATTTCCTCTCTAGTTATGAAAATGACTTCTATGAGAGTTGTCTTGAGCCTAGCCTCTAGCATAGACCTTGAGCTTGAATAGATAAACGTGAAGACTGCGTTTCTTCATGATGACTTAAAAGAAGAGATTTACATAACTCAGCCAGTCAAGTTGGGGATAGAAGAAAACAAACAGATGGTTTGCAAGTTAAAGAAGAGTCTCTTTAGGCTGAAGGCATCGCTGAGACAGTGGTCCAAGAAGTTTGATTAATTCACGGTGAGTCATGGGTACTGAAGGATAGCTGCAGATCACTATGTTTATGTTAGTATAAGATCCAAACCCGCGCTAATCTTAATTTATTATAATTAATTTTGCTTAATATTAATTAATGCTTATTTAAACTAATTCAACCCAAATCCACTTGGATTTGGATCATGGATAGGTAGTTGGGTCGAGTTCGAACCTTATTTAAGTAGTCAAGGACCTTTTTGTAATTTAGAGCTACATGGTTAGCATCATTTTGGCACCACATTAGTTGTATCATGTGTATTTTATCTTATGGATCAACTTTCATATTTGGCCCAATTCAATTCAGATCCATCTTGGCCCAACTAAGGCTTTATTTGACTCAAACTGTAATTTTCTCAAAACAGTAGACTTGCTTGTAAATTCAAAAAAATTTGGATTTAAAAACTAATTACCTAGCCTATTCTTTGCATTTCCCTCTTTTTGGCTGCTGGAGTTCCATCTTCTTCCTTCCTTCTAGAGCTCTTCTTCATCAAATCAAACATTTGGAACCTTGCATATATGAGCATTAGGTTCCATCATCTCCTTCCTACTTTTTTGTAAGTTCTTGCTCCATTACAAGCTCTAATTCCATCTTTTCTTCAAACTACAGCTCCTTAAGATAAAGTCTTTACCTCCATTTCTATGCTTTGAGCTTAAATGAGTCAAGGAGACTCAATTTGGTAACATGCATGCATCTCCTACTTATTTTACCCATTGCATGTTTTTGCATGTAGTAGGATCATCTTCTATTAAGGCTTTCTTCATCATCAAACCAAGGGAGAAGTTGATTTGAGTGAAGCATTGTATTAAAGGAAAGTATAGAGTGTATATTGCTATATGCATGTCTGATTTATGTTGATTTTTGAAGTACTCTTCTCTAAATGCAAGTTTACAGCTCTTTTGCCCCATTGGTTTAATTTTATGTGTTGGACTAAGTGATATTGAGTATGTTATGAATTATGGATGATATGTAGGTACTAATAGATGTAAAGATGATAGATTGGAGTAAAAGAGAAACCAAACTGAACCCAATTGAAGAAGTTCTGTACTAGACAGAACTCTGTACTAAAACAGCTTCAGAAAATCTTAGTCGTAAGCACACTACAGCTTAGAATTCAGAGAGCCAAAAACCTAACTTTGTTCTACGGCTAACTCACAACTAAGCTGTGGAGTGCACTATGGCTAAACCATAGCCAAGCCGAGGCCCAACCATAGGCTTCATACGATTAAGCCATAACTGCGGAGGAATTTAATTGAAAACCTTGTACATGCGGCTAAACCGTAACCTATTCACAGCTAAGCTGTAAGAACAAAGAAGCTTAGGAAAATTAGGAACCTTCAGAGACCTTGTAGGGCTGTAGATGTGGCATCTCTACCTTAATTAAAATAGCCCATTGGTAATCAAATAATATGGAGGAAGAGTATAGAGTTGTCACTCATCTCCTTCGATTTTCTGAATTATTTCTCAACGTCACGTCATGGGATTGGTATAAGAAGAAGTGTCTAATGCCTACACAATGTAACACTAAGATTTTTGGTAGCACATCGACGCTAGATGTTTTATGAATATTTCGTATTGAATGACCACGGAAACACAGATTATCTTAGCATAGGGTTGGCTAGTAAATAACTTTAATAACTTATCAACTCAAATGCATTCATATTGTTCAGCAAACCTTGCCTTAACATAATATAATCATGTACCCATTCTTTCTGATGAACCTTGAGGGAAGATCGGAGACAGAGCTTCTAATGAGTGTAAGCCTGTGAGCTACGATAGGGGTAACAAGGGTTGAGAAGGTTTAAGCCTTAATAGCTCATTTAATTATGCATTGTTGAATAATAGTTACTTCGTTAAATTCCGACTTTTATGAATGAATATGATGAAAAGACCAGTATATGTTTCTATATAAGAAATAGTCGATCACTATGTATGATACGTAAGAAAGTGTGAACTCTGATTGACCTTGATGCACTGAGTCGGCACTACTTAGCTTGTACCTATAGGGGGTTTGATGGGACCGAATGTGAGTATTCTGTATATTACCAACTGCAGTAGTTGTATAAAGAGTTGGTTGGCGCTCTTATGATAGCTAAATGGTCTTGGCCCGACCGCTTATGATTTCTCACAGTATGATATGCTCTCTTTTAAAGGGAAGATAGCCATGTAGATGTCAACTAGTATGTTATTGTATTTCTGTTTATGATTCATTACCCATTCTTACTTCATGCACAACATGCCTAATTTTCGATTATTGCCCTCTTTTAATCAATATTTTCTAATTCAATTGATACATCATGATAGTCTTATGCATTCTATAATTGCTTAACCGTCGTGTTAACAGTACTACCCTTAGTGTTATAGGTTTAAAACCTGATGTCAGTGTAGCAATTGACACGGCCGTGGAAGGAACCCCAACAATACCTCGAGGTATAGATGAGTGTAACGAAAATGATGTCTTGTACTAGACATCCAACGTAGCGCATCATAGGGTTCCTTTGGTTGTTTAAAGAGTATATTATGCCATCTCCCTCATTGTTATTTTGGAATTAGAGATTGATGGATATGCTATTTTGTATTTTTGCTTATGACATGAATTTTAGCATTAGACGTGTGTGTGGATGGTTTTAAAACTAATGGACTTCTATTTATGGTTATCAATCAATGTTGTTATTATTATTGCTTTGATAAATTATAGGTGAATTATTCAGCTTTTCACTTACTTGTGCAATATGATTGATACGTATATATAGATCTTCTCTACACATAGCTGTAGAATTTCCCTTGTAGTAGTTGGTACGTGTCTTGGCATAGTACAAATTGCTATGGGATTACGTGTACCGCGCCTTGGAATCCATTCTAACCCCAATTCTCGGGTTCGGGGTGTGATAGTTAGTCAGTTTACTGATGAAATATTTATCATCCTTTTTTTGTATGTAGATGAAATGTTAATAGTTGGACATGATAGTAAGATGATTGGTAGGTTGAAATAGGTGTTATTTAAGATTTTTGACATGAAAGACTTTAGTTTTTGCACAAATGATATTAGGCATGCAAATACGTCATAATAGGAATACCAAGAAGTTATAGTTATTGCAGGAGAAATATATTGAATGGCTGCTTGAAATGTCAACATGAAGAATGCTAAGCTAGTTAGCATACCTTTACCCAATCACTTGAAGCTCTGTAAACGATTATGTCCTACTATAGATGAAGAAAAAGAATGGTGGCATTTGTTTTATACTCCTATGCTGTGTGGAATCTTATGTATGCCATGGTTTGCACACGGCCAAATATTGCTTATGTTGTCATTTTAGTGAGTAGATACTAAGGAAAAGAACATTGGGAAGCAGTGAAGTGAATCTTCAAGTATTTCAGAGGTACTTCCAAGTGTGCTTGTGTTTCGGAGGCTCAAAATCAGTGGTGAAAGGTAATACAAATGTTGATTCTGCATGCGATCTTGATCGTTGGTTATCGACTTCTTGATATTTATTTACTTGTGTAGGGGGGGATATCTCCTGGTAATCTATCAGAAGTCCACAACATTGTCTACAACTAAAGCATAAAGCTGTTAATGAAACAAGGAATGAGATGCTTTGGTTGAAGATATTTTTTCAATGATAGGGTTTGCAGCAAAAAGAGTATGTAGTTTCTGATCGCGCTTGAAATGTGATGTGAAATGCAACGGATTCGAGTCCAACATTCACACACTTCATGCATTAAGAAGAATGAGAAATAACTATAGTTCATCATTATTTTTCCTTTATTTACATGGGTTTAAATGCTCTCACTATGGGGATATAGGTTGTTAACAAGTTTTGAAAAATTTATAACCCCTCCCTCTAATCTCAGATGTGATCTAAACTCAGAAAGTATAAAAAAAATACATGAAAAATGAGAAAAAATATGAACAAGAGAGTATAGGGAGATGGTGACGGTGGGCCCTAGTCATTGGTAGTGACCGTGGCTCACGGCCACTAGCAAACAGTGGCTGAAAAGCCGCCACTTGCTTCTGTTTTCTTTTTATTTCACTTCTGTGACTTCTTTAGAGGGCTGGAACTTGCTTCCTTCGATTCTTGGAGTGTTGAATGATCACCAAAAGTGCTTGATTTAGTTGTGGAATCAACTTAAACCTTTGATAATTATCATCTTTTTGTTACTGACTGTTTTTGTACAAATCCAAAAAAGGTGCTGAAACAAGCAAAAGCGGAGCCAAAGCTGTATCATTGTGAACGTATAATTTTCAAGGAACAGAGTGAAGCCTAAAAAAACTTGTTCACAACTTCCGGGATCACCCAAAACCCTTCCCAAGTGAGAAAATTAAAGGAAGAAGACTTCATCCAAGTAGCCTTTGCATTTGTTTTCTCTAAGTGAGATGCATGCTTCTTATTCTTCTCTGAACCGTTTCTCACATTAAGTTAGCAAGAAAAAAGAAGAAGAAGTAGGCTTGAAGTATTGGAAGTGCTTTAGAAGTCTTGTGGATGCTTGGAATTAGGCTTGTAACTTGTTGAAATTGATTGATTTCTTGGAACTTGCTTCTTATATTGCTTCAACCCCTTTCTTCAGAGCCCAAATGTGCCTTTCATAGGCTTCAGAGGAAGTTGAGATAGTTCCCAGCAGTTGTAAAAGGAGTTACACTTCAAAATAAAGTGAAATAACTCCCAGAAACGGTTTGGAACCAAGTCATAGGTGTCTGTGACTGCAGGCCGCGGTCATTGGTAGGGCCTAGTTTTGGATTTTTGCACATGTGACTCATTTTTGCTTATTTGGGGCCTGAACGATGTCAATCTTTACAAAACTTGGAGGGGTGCTTTTTGGTATTATTTTGAGTGTGTTAGAGAAATTTCAACCCATTTTGACCTTTTAAAGTTGGTCAACTCTCTTGTTGAATTTTTATGAAAATGGATCCTTGTTTCAACTGTTTGAGGCCCAAATAAACTCGGTTTGGTTTGAAACTTGGAGGAACTGATGTCAGGGGTATCTTGAAGTGTCCATCCAAATTTCATGCAGTTTGTATTTGTAGAAGTAGGATTTCGAGCAACGACCCACTTGTTGCATGTTCTAAGTTATTTTTCACTTTACACTGTAGCCAGTTAGCTTATTTTCTATCCAAATGATATTCAATTGACTTGAAACTTTAGGAAATTGACTTTGAACATATTTTGAATCTTTGTTTCGAATTTAATCAGCTTTGGTCTTCTAGAAACAGGACTTTGGTCAGTGACCCTCATGACATGGAAGTCACAGACTCCTAATTGACATTTCATTGAAGTAGGCTTAAATGAAGTCCTTTTAACTTGAAAATTTACAAAATATCCTTTAAGTATGACTAAAGCTTTGTGCTCAAATTTCAATAATTTTGGTCACCTAAAAGTAGGACTTTGGTCAGTGACCCTTATGCTTGGGGGTTATTAACCCAAAGTTGACATGTTTGTAGACTTTAGGTCAAATGATGTCCATTTAACCTGAAATTTTGTAAAGCCTCTCTTGAGCATAATTTGAGCTTCTTCCAAGAGTTTCAGCTGATTTAATCTTCATGAGGTGTCACTTTGTATAGTGACCCCACAGAACTTAGTAGACAACTATTCAAACTAAGTTTGGGTCCAAATGATATCCAAATGCTCTGAAACTTTAAAGGATAGTCTTTGGATGTATTTGAAGACACTATCCTAAATTTTAGCTTGTTTTGATATATAGAAGTGTCAATTTCCATAGTGACCCCCAGGGAGATAGTAGACAGTCATTAAAGTTTAGTTTGAGCTGACATGAAATCCAAATGCTTTAAAACTTTGCAACATCATTCCCAAGCATGTTTTAGAGTTGCCATGAGAGATTCAGCCACTTTGGTAATACAAAATTTTGAGTTTGTTCAATGACCCCACAACTTTGAGCTAATGAACCTTAAATTTGAATTCTGCTGAGTTAAGTGACTAAATGAAGTTCACTAACTTTGGAATTTGAATTACTGCACTTTGAGCTCATCTGAAGTCTTTTAAGTGGATTGTATCAGCTCTTGAACATCTGGATACAGTACTTAACTTGTTATTCCACAATCTTAGGGTTTATGTACCCTTAGCTTGGAATTTGCTTGTAATGTATTTACTACAATATTTTTTATGGGTTAACAAGTGTCATCTTAAGGTGAAATGATTATAATGTGATGATCATTGTGCCTCGAAATAGCCAATGTATGGGAATGATGAATGGCTTGATGAAAATGCAATTTTGTTAAGGTAGGTTGTAAGCTTAAACTTGGGATTTTTGAAAATTTTGATTAAAAAAACATGAAGGGTTTGGTGACGGAATTTGGTAAAACATAAGAGATTTGAATTTCTTTACTTTATTTGCACAAATAACAAAAGTAGTATCTCTGTTGGAGCTGTAGGGAACGTCCACAAAAGAATCCCTAAGGGTTTAAGAAAATTCAGAAATTTATGAATTTGGTTTTGGATTTTGGATTTTGGAGATGGATTTGATTTTCTTTTGACCTATTTGTCACAGATATCTAGAGTGGCATCTCTGTGGGGATTGTGGGGAACACTCACAAAAAGAATATCTGAAGTTTGAGAAAATTAGAAGTTTGGTTTAAAATGGATTTGGGTTTGGTTTTCATGGATTTTTGGTTCATTTTAAAAATCAAAGTTAAGGTTTTGACTTGACTTGACTTGAGTTAACATGAGATGAAATTTTGAAAAGGATTGGCTTTTGTGGGTTTTGGTTCAAAACAATTTGAGATGATGGCTCAAAGTCTGGTTTGACCCAAGATGAATTGAAATTTGGGTTGGTTTTTTGGAAAGAAAAAACCCCCTATTTTTTGAATAATTTTCCCAAAATAGGTTCACTTTGTTGTGGGAAATTCATTTCTATTTTTGTAAAATACCCAAAGTGGGTCCACCGTGTGCTATGGGAATTTTGGATGATCACATTTGAGAGAGTGGGCCACTAACAGTGGGACCCATTGCTCAAAATCATAGTGACCGTGGGTAAGTAAGGCCGAACCCATCCGAATTTGGTCCAAGCTTGGTTCCCACTGCTAAACAACTTGTGTCTGCAGGAAAGAGAGTGAAGCATTAGTGGCCTTGAGTTAAAGAAGGGCCACGCAATGGGCTCCACTGGTTTAAGTTTGTAGTGTCCATGGGAGTAAGGGAAGGCCATGGAACCCACTTGCCAATATAGTAGTATTTCATGAGCCAAGTCACCAAATTGTGGTCCCCATCTTTAAACAAGCTGTGTCGGTGGAGGATGAGGTTAAAGTAGTTGTGACCGTGAGGTATGGTAGTGAGAGGAGGGCTCGTGGGCTCCATTGCTTAAAACAGCAATAGCGAGGGAAAAAGGGGAAACAGTGACCGTGGGCTTGAGGAAGCCTCGTGCACGGTTTATATAAAGCATTTGGGTCTTGTTTGCTTCCTTCACTTTGCCGTTTTGAATTATCTAAGAGAAACTGAAAGTATCAGAGCTTGAAGCACTTCCCCATCTCAATTTTCTTTTCTTGGCTTATAATCTTTTCATCCCGAGACGACTGTAATGGCTAGTAAGTTCTTCCATTTTAGGTTAGTTGAACCTTGTCATAGCTAAATGTGGATTTCTTCCTTTGCTGTTTTTTTTTTCGTTCTCGCGATGCATGACATAGTTTGCATGTTGTTCTTCATCTTCACCATTGATTATGCTGAGAACCAAATATAGATCCCAAGAGCTGGCCCACTGTTTCTTGTAGTTCTTCATGAACACCGTATTAGGGATGAGGCTGCCTTGCTCTGCGTTTTAATCTTTTCTCTTGATTTGACTCAATTCTAATGAGATGGTATCATCTGAACTTTATTCAAGATTTGTTTGAAGACAAATTCATAGAAGTAGAGCTCAATTCTAACACCCTTATTAGCAATGGAAGATGGTGTTGGGGTAACCCCCACGGTCAGCCACCCAAGGTCACAACCTGTTTGAAGGAATGCTTGATTGATGATTTTGTTTTTTTGTTCTATGCTTCCATGCTTTGATTTCTGCTAGGAGCTATTCTCATGCTAAGACCCCTCTGCTTCACAAATTGGTAAAAATATAGACCCCAAAATTCAAAGTGTTGCTTACAGTTTTGGGAGTTGGCTTATGGTGAGTTAGAGCCCAACGGTTAAGCCTAACTTGATTCATCTGAGAATGCAAGGGTGCTGTTGTGACTCTCTTCATGGTGACTAAAATAAGTTGGAGCCACCATTCATGGAGGTGTTTCAAACTTCTGCAGTGCCCGAGTACACAGGCCGTGGGGAACCCACAGTCACAACCAGTTGGCTGATTGATTATTGTTATTTTTATTCTGTCTTTGACTCAGTGAATTCCTTTTGATGTATGATGATGCTCGGAGCTTCACCCTTTTTGCATAAATGAGGTGCAGTCTTGCCATGTTTAAACAGTGCCCGCTGCCACAATCAACCATGACCGTGAAGTGCCACGGTCATTATCTTGAATGACTCCTTTCTCTCTCTGAATGCCATCTCAAATTCATGGTCTGACCAAGAGTGGGATACTTGGAACTCCATGCTCAAGAGAGGTCCCATGGCCAACAATCCATGGTCACAGTTGAGTGACCGAATGAGCATGAATTATCTTCTCCTCTTTTTGTTTTGTTTGAGATGCTTAATCCAATTTTTTTTTTTTTTTGAATGCTTCCTCCAATCAATAATTCTGATGCAAAATTACTCTCCAGATATCATCTTTAACTGAGCGTAGTGCTCATGGAGTTTTACTTTCTTCAAGCATCACTTGAGCACATCCAAAGTCATGGTCACAGCTGAATGAATTCGACTTGGAGCAAAAAAAAAAATTATCCTCTTTCCCCTTGATTTAGAAAATCATGATTGTTTGAGGTGAAATGCATATAACTTGTTTGAAATCATCTGAATAGCATATGAGGCTTTGTAATGGACTTATCGGACTATGGGAAGTTTTGTAGTGGACTTATCGAACTATGGGAACTGCAAAGGGTTGAGAAATGATTGCCCGCTTGATTTCTAGCATAGTGCAAGCACCAGTTGAGTCATCATAACCTCTATGGGAATTACAAGGGATTGATTTGTAGTAGTTTGCCTGGTCACCAACATGTTGTGAAGATGGACTTGACTGCCATGGTTTCTGTGGGAATTCATTCATGGTCATCAAAACTGAGTATGCCTATGACACACATTCTTTTTGTTTTTGATGAGAAGGTTTTCCTCTTAAATCTCAATAGACATGAGAAGTATAAATCACTCGAATATGAGCAGTTGGTTATAGAAACCGACAAAAATAGGATGAACCTCTAGTCGAATGGTTGGATGTAGCTTTGAATGAGTTATTTTACATTGTCTTTCTTAACTACAACTTCCAAAGACAATTCACACTTCCTTGTCATTTCCGATGCTGACCCGAGGTGTATTCTCTGAGTCAATTTGAGTGATGCCGACTGTCTTTGTGCAAAGCTAACGAATACAATATCAGCTTTCGATCATTGATAACAGTTGATGATCTTTATTTTGAAATTAACTTTGTAAAGCAATATTTCCTTCATTAGCTCTATATGTACTGAAAATAGTGCGTTTTTGATCTCCCACAAGAATGTCTAATGGTCCCATCATAGCAAATCACTGTCCGAGACTTTGTTTGCTGAAATTTGTTAGAGATGCCGTATCGAGAATGTAGAAATCCTTTAGTCGGGTTTGAATTTGAATGTGGAGAGTAAAACATTCTCCAAAAGTTGCAGGTAAGTCTAATGAAACTACAGGGAGTGACCGAAAGTGGTTACTAGTAGACCGATAGCACTTACTTTTGTTTTCAATGTTTTAAAATTGATGATGCTCTTTGTTGATTCTGTTGAAAATATGCCATATACTTTCATATGTTGCACTTTTCATACATTTAGTGAGCTCATTGCTGCTGTCATATTTTGATTGTATTGTGCATGCATTTCTTGCATTGGATGCTGTAACTTTTGTGCTCGAACACGAATCAGATTGCTCCCTAAAAGGTCTTAAGGTGCTCGAACACTTGTTTGGACCGGGAATCTCAGTTCTGGGACTTAAGTCTGTCTTGATTCAAATTCTTGGTCTTAGAATTGAGTATTTTTTTCTCCTCTTGGCATTTTGCTAAGAGGAAATGTTGCCCAAATTTCGGTAGAATTTCATGCTTTAGTCATTTTTGCTGTTACTGATATTTTCTTCTTGTTTGTTTGTTTTGCAAACAAAAAAGGCAAAGCACCTGTGACTTCAACTGTCGGAGCATCAAAGAGCCGTGTAAAGGGTAAGACTGCAAGTGACCCCGATTCGAAAGATCTAAATGAAGTATTTGTTGCTACCTTGTAAAGTCAAAGAACCAAAGCCCTATCAAGGAGGAATTGGTATACATACTAGTGTCTGGCAAATAACACGAATTGGGAGAATAATGATAAAGTGAGCTTTGACAAGCTACATTATATATTCGAAGATGCCATGAAGGAGAACCTGAACTATCCTACTAACAACGTACAATATTGCTATGTAGACTCAGCGAGAGTTTCTCACGAATTGACCATTGTTCGGTCTGTCAGGCAGTATCCAACGATAATGTTGATGGCTCCAACTATCCCAACACGGAATGATCCATTTTCGTGGATAAAGCATTACATCCAGTTCAGATCTGCCAAGTTCATGTGCCAACCTCCATATTAGTTTACGAAGTTCCTAAGGTTTGGAATAGAAGCAATAAAACCGTGTACTCTAAATCTTGCAATGGGTATAGTGATTTCACAATTGAGCACAGTTGGGCTTGGTATTCACACTGGAGATGGGAGTGCTTGGCTCAGCAAAAGACACTGGTCTCGTGGATGGTATAACTGCATTGGAGATTGGCAAGGTTGGGTGACTTTGATCAAGCACTATTATGCAAAGGATTTGAAAGCGATCGAAATCTTTGATGCTATAAATGCCACCACACAGAAAGTCCCATGCGAGAACAAGAATATATGGAGGGCTATTCTAAAATTGTTCTGCCTGGAAACCAGTAACTTCATCACCCCGAACATGGAGTTGGAGTTTTCTTTATGGGAAGTAAAGAAAATTTTTGGTTTAGCACCATATGGTGAAAGTTATGATGAAACCATTCTACCAAGTGAAGAATTGGCTACCATGGACGACGAATTTCAAGCTGCATATTATCTCCTTTTTACCCTTGAAGATTCAATCCACATGACCAGCGGGAATCGAGGGAAAGTTATCCAATAGATGAGTCAGGTGAAGAGTATCACCAGCCCTTTCTTCGTAAATGAGGGCGGATATTTTAAGTGGAAAGAGATTATCCCCAGTAGGGACCCCAAGAAGGACCCAATAGTTATCAATCATGAGGATCCGGACTTGCTGCCATGTATTTTTGCCAAGTATCCAAACTTGAAGAGGAAGTCTTGGTTTGTTACATTTTTAACGGCATGGTTGTCTAATATTCTTTTTCTGAGTGCTGGGGGCGACCTTAGGCCTGGCTGCATATATCTAGTGCTCAGAATGGCATTCAGACACAGTCTTGCATTAGGCCCTGCTTTCATAGCATATATGCTAACCAAGCTGGAGTTATTAGGTTTTACTGTTAGAGAGGGGAAGCCTTTCAACTAGTATTATGCTGAGTATTTGTTGTACACCTGGTTCACATACCACTACAATGGACTTCATTCACACACCGGTACACAAAGGAGCATCTACATGGAGGGTGTAGTAGGCAGTAACTGTCTAATCAACACCTATTCCATGACTGAATTATGCCAACATTTGTATAATTTTAATAATTATATTGCCTCTCGCGATGCTGTGCTCAATATTGAAGTTCTAACCTGCATAAGAAATGCTGTAGAATCACCGATTGATAAAATCAGAGAGGGTGGTCGGGATGTTGGCTTGTCAGATGAAGAGAAGAGTTGGTTCTTTAGCTTGAGACCTGCAGATCTAGTATATAGGAAGAATTCATATATCAAAATCTAACCTTATATGCCTGCCAGAGTTTGTAGACAATTTGACTTTCATCAAGCCGTTGTGGGAGCATCGAGCCGAATTCAAGGCATCACTGGTTCTTTGCAAGACGTTCGGAATGCTTGGGAATTCTATCAAGCACTTGGCACTGGGTTTGTTTTGGCTACCCTTGTCTCCCAAATCCTAGAAAGATGAGTGGTTTCACACAATGATATGCCAAAACCACCACTGCCATTGTAGAGATGTATACGAGCAATCCCCACGTTGAATGTCGCCCTTTGGCTACTTCCAAAAAATGGAAAAACGGTGGTGAAAGATCGTTTCATCCTGGTCAACTTTGAGAATTGGTTGTATGATGGAGATAAATGGCTAATTGGCTTAGTGGTCGGGTCTACTATCTGCAATGCTCACTGTTCCTTAAGAGGTGAAGAAGATGAGAGATTCTTGCCTCCTCCTAATGTGACTGCAGTAAGGATGCGGAGGCTGCAAATGAGAACTTGTAGGAGAGCGAGAGTCTTGTTAAGATTGGGTGGGTTGGTAGAGCTGTGCTAAAATTTGAATTTACTTCTCACTCTATTGAACCAAAGTTTCAGTTAGCAAGAAGACAAGGAAATTTGAAGAAAAACAAGCCATCATGCATGCGGCCGCTGGAGCAGACCTTGCACGCCTAAATTTGCCAAAGACTACTACTACTGCTTCATTACCAACAAAGGCACAGATAGTTCCAAGTCTAGTAGAGCTAGTTCAGTCAACGGAAGCAACTACCGGATCGAGGCCACAGGTTATAATGCCAACAAAACCTCTAGCAAGTCCAATTTTGCGTAAGAAGCTTTGAGCTATATGCTCGAAACATGTAACCAGATCCCTTATCAGGAAAAGAGCTCCTTCAAAGAAGAGAAAGGCTAAAAGTCCTGGAACTCGTCATTCCTAAAGGTTAAAAGCTTGTAAGGCTTCTTTATTTCTTTTTATGACACTATTATTTGATTTTCTTTCACTCTTGTTTTGATGTTTACGTTTTGTTTTGCAACCTTGTCAGCTCAAACTTCAACCGTTGGAGGAGTCACACAAAAGGCGGTTGAGATTGTTGAAGACTATGCCTCAAACAAAGTCGATGAAAGAGATAATGGTTTTGATACTCCTACCACCGAAAAATGAACCGATTACTATCGAGTTCAATTTTGAAAAAGATATGTTTGACCAGGCAATGATGCCTGAGTTTGGAAGAAGAGTTGTAGCGGATATGCTGACAGAATCCATTGCTATGGAGAAATTTTGGCAATGATGTGGGTGATGCTGCTATTGTCGATAAAGCAACCTGTAGCGATGTACCCATGGAGCTTGTTTTGGAGTAAATGACTAGATGCGTAGTTTAAATGAATGAGGCTGCTACTTCTGAAAGAAATGCTGCCCCTTAGACTGAGTAGCAAAAGATTCCTTCTGAAATTTTTAAGGGACCAACTGCCAAAGTCTTAATGGAAGAGGGAGAAATTCCTTCTACTGCCGAAGGAATTCCGACCTACCCAACTCCCAAAGGTAACTTTTGACTTTATTGTTTGGAAATTTAAAATTTTATTCCAACATTGTAATTTGATCTCATTCATTCCTTTTTAGGTACCTAAGTAGAGAAAAATGTCCTGTTGTGCCTCCCACTTCAGTGAAAAAGCCTTTTGGGTTACCAATTGAGGAGCCAACATGGAGAGAGAGTCTTGAAGCTTCGATTGATTTAGATAGTATCTCCATCCATAGCAGATTCCTCGAGGCATCTATGACCAGTACTCTGAATAGTGACTTGCGACGATTCGTCGAAGACTTCTCCTTAGACTCACCAACTAAAAGTGTCAACAATGATCTAGAGTTATCGTCAGTGATGATTGTTCCACTGATCAGCATTAAGCCTATGGTTGTACCAAGTGTGGTTCCCTTGGTGAATTTGGATTTGGATTCAGTATCTCATGGGAGTGAAACCTTCGCGGCTACTGATATGCCAAGGACTGATGAAATACCAAGGGTCGATGAAGCATTGGATGTTCAGATTGAACCAAGCGTTGAACTCATTGGCATAGTAGAAAAGGAGGTTGACATTGAGATAGTCCCAGCTGAGGAGGCTATCATAACAAAGTCAATTATAGCCAAAACTAGTCCTCTTACTCAAAGAAAATTGGTTCTTGAAAATGAAGTTGCAGATCCTATGGAAGATGATACTCCTGCAACGCCAGTTGCTAGTGACCTGCATCCAATTACTAGAAGCTTCATCCCACCTAAGGCTGTGACATCTCCAAGAGTTCATTTCAAGGCCGATTAGTCATTACCTATGAAAGTTATTGAAGACCCAGCTATGCAAAAGATATCAGATGAAGTTTCCGCTGCTGAAGGTGAAGGATCCCAGAAAGCATTATTGAATGTTATAGTAACATCGTATACAAATAGGGATCCTTCGGCCACTTTGTCTTCACAAGGGTCGCATGACTCACCTTCTGTCCACGAAGAAGCATTGGCTACTCAGGGGGTGAGGGTGTAAATGTTGAGAAAGAAGGAGATAACTGCTCAGGCTCTCAAACTCAGTCAAATTTGCAAGAGTAAAAGTCAAATCTTTCTATCTCTAAGGAGCCCAGTTTGTTTGGCGATGCTCCGAAGCCCTAATCTGCTATAAACTTTGCCATGAAAATGGCGATTCATAGAATCTTGGCCACACTCTTCCGAGGAGACCTTACTCCCAAGAAGATCTAGGGTGCCAAAGCATTAGTCGATATGTTCTAGTGCCGAAACTGATTTGAGTGGTCTTCGTGATGCTTTTGTTATTTTCTTCAGCAAGCTTGAAAAAAAGGATATTTGGGATAGAAATGTTGATCATGATAAAGCTTTTCAAGATGAAGTGCTGAGGCACAAAGTTTAGCTGGCCGTAGAGATTGAGAGCACCCAAGATGAGATACGGGTAGTAAATACAGTGTAGGCCAAGACAACACAGGAGATAGCTGTACGTATGACCAAGCGTGGAAATATACAATAGTAGATCACTGTGTTGCAGCAGCCATTGTCTTCCTTGGGAAATAACATTGAGAACTTGAAGAGGTTTGTTTTAGAGGGCAATCCGCATAAAGCTGACCTTCTTGCTCGTGTAGAGGCGAAGCGGACGGCTTTGGAAGATTTTGTTCAGTCTCTAAAGAGTGAAATGAATATCAAACTGGATGAGATTGACATTAATATTGCCGTACCTCCGTATGCAAGCTACAAAGGCCATGCCTTTATGGAAGGTGTACTGAATGCGTGGAGGCAATTAGGGAAATTCCTGGACTAGAACTCTCTGCTGCAACTCCTCTCTAGCTCTTTTTATTTTGATTAGCCCTGGGGGCCATATATACATTGACTTCATTTTTGTATTAAACTCCAAATGAATATCAATGAAAATTTCATTTTGCTCCATTTTGTCATTGGCAAAGAATGTTTGGTTTAACTTTGTATGAATGTTTGTATGGTTTGTATGAATTTTTGTATGGTTCGTGAGAACTCTAGGTGGAGCCCATCTATCACTCAATCCAAACCTTGCAACACACATGGGACCCCAGGATAGCAACTTGCACCAAGTTTTGGTCGGATCCAAATTTATTGGACCGTTGGATTGATTGTACACCAATCCGAACAGAATGAATTTGTGAGCCATGGATGAAGGGGTTAGGGATATGTGATTGGGGCCAAATTTGATATATGGGGTGCTTTCACATAGATCTTTTCAACTCCTCAGTCTCATCCCTTGGTGGGGTCCATAGTGGGCCCCACTAAAGAGTGTGCATAAAAAGTTTATGAGGGATGTATGCATAGGAAAAGGCCCCTAAATGTGTATGGTTTGACTGGTTTGTTTTGTTTTTATTTTCTCAAAATTGTATGGGTGTGACTTGCAATCTTTTGGATTTACAAATCAATAGAGAAAATGAGTCATATAGTTGGACTTTATTTGGTGCCTATGTGTGAGGCTTTCTCCAGGGTCCATGACTTAATACTTTTGGACAAAATTTTGGCTTTGAGGTTTGCTTGGGTTTTGGTTATATGGGATCCATAAAAAGACTTGTTTCCATATAACGGAGGGTAGCTATATATGGTATGCAAAAGACTTATTCTATACAGCTGAATTTGGCTATACAAGGCTGCAAAAGGACTTGGTCCATATAGCAGGATGTTACAAAGGGCCTTATAGGGACATAATCCAAGTAACAAAAGTTGACTAGAGGGGTTGAAAGACTTTATCCTCGTAATCGTTTTATACAAGTCTGAGGGATTTTGGTTAGGACCATGGGTTGTGAGGCTCGAAATCAAAAGTTTTAGATATGAGAATGTACACTGTACATGGTTTAGATATGCTAATGATATTCAAGTGTAGGATTTCTTGAGATGTTTTTCATTGATAGGCGTCATGCACCTATCTCCTTCAAGGGTGAGGAGTGAATAGGCACCGTTGGAGTAGACTTTGTCGATAATAAAAGGTCTTTTGCACTTGGATTCAAACTTGCCTTTTGACAAGTGTGTGGAGAACATGGGTCTCTTAACTGCAAGGACTAAGTCTCCTTTCTTGTAAGCTCTATATTTGACCTTTTTGTCAAACAACCCAACCTTATGAGCTTGATATAATTCGATACTTTGCCGAGCAGCAAGCCTCTTTTCATTAAGGCTTTCAAAGTTTTAAAGTCTGAGTTTAGCATTTTTTTTCTTTAGTGTATTTATTTATCACAGCTACCAGAAGAGAATGGAGTTGGATTTCTAAGGGTATCGCGGCTTCACAGCTGTAAACCAAGGAATATGGTGTTGATTTGGTTAGACCACAAACTGTAGTTCTGTAGGCATATGGAGCTTCAGGAAGTTTGGTGCTCCAACTCCTTTTGTTGTCAGAGACTATTTTCTTCAGAATTTTGCAAATAGTCTTGTTGAAAGCTTCAGCAATCCCAATAGCTGCAAGGTTATATGTCGTGGAAGGATAGCATTAGATTCCTCACTTATCACAGAATCTATAGAATTTGTCATTACTAAACTGAGGACCATTGCCATGATGCAAACATTTGGGCACCCCAAAGTGACAGATGATATGAGTCTTCATGAAATTGAGGACTGTATCTGTTTTGACTTCTGCAAGGAGGACTGCTTCTGCCTATTTGAAGAAGTAATCCATTCGGCCAAAATAAATTGATGACAACGTTCTGATGGTGGATTGATTTTTCCAACTATGTCCATTCCTTAAGACTCAAATGCCAAGAGGTAAATGTAGGCTGTAGATATTTAGGTGGTTGATGAATGTAATCATCGTAAAGTTGGCATTCATTACATCTTTTGGTAAAACTGATAACATCATACACCATGGTAAGCCAATAATAGCCTAACCTTTGAATCTGATCGTAAAGCTTTGGTCCAGCCTAGTGAGCACCGGATAGGCCAGCATGAACTTCTTTGAGTACTTAATCTTCTTTTTTCGATGACAAGCAATGGAGAAGAACTACATCATATGATTTGCAATAAAGAGTCTTTGAAGGCAAATCGAAGTGAAATTACAGAGCTCGTCTTTGAATACTAGTTTTGTCTTTAGTATTCTTTGGCAATACTCCATAAAGAATGTAATCAATAAAAGGATCTCTCCAATCTCTAAATGAATTTTGGAAAGATGAAATCCGATTCTTAATCACATCAAAGCAATCTGCTACTGCTTTATGAGTGTTGAGTAAAAGTGGAAATCTTCTTTCGACTACTTCTAGCACCATTTTGTCATTTTTGGGGATCAACATTAAGGCTGCCAATCCTGCCAGTGCCTCTGCTTTGACATTTTTATGTCTTAGAATGTGGTGAAACTTGATTAACATAAACCTTTCCTTGAGTTCCCAGGCTTTGTTGAAGAAGGGAATCAAGTATGGTTTCTTTACTTCATATTCAAGATTCATTTGTTTGATCACAAGTTGTGCATCTCCATAGGGTCCATTCTAATCCCTAATTCTCGGGTTCGGGGCGTGACATAACCAAACACATATTTTGATTCTAGCTTCTTTTTTCTAGCTTTTTTTTTTAAAGAAAAAGAGTGGAGATGTCAAACAAGCCCTAAGTAATATATGAAGTAAAGATATACAAGGCGAGTTGGGTTGATATATCCAAAAACCCAAACCCACCCCTAAACCCAACTTGGGTTCATGCATGAAAAACCATACCTGACTCATACCCTACCAACATGTTACCAAACCCACCCTAATAAGAGCTGGTTGGGGGGCAGGTTCCCATTTAAACCCGACCTATTGCCATCCATAATTGGACTGGTAGTTGGGAATTCATTTTCGACTAAAAGGGCGTTTATTTGAGTGCTATATTTGAATTCTTACATTGTTTTTTCAATTTTAACTACTTTAATACAAATATACGTCTTAGAATTCACAGAGTTCATTTACATAAACACATAGGCCAATATGGTTCAAAGAGTCGCATTTAAGTATGCTCGTTACGGATTGAATAAAGTTGAACCAATCTGATGTAAACCAAGCTAATTTTTATTGGACCTATTCCTAGTCCACATACCTTGTATTTAGGCCGAAGCCAACCTAACTGCAAATATATACATGGGAGTGAAGATTTGCTCAGGCCTTAAAGCATATTCAGGCTCATGCCTAGCCTATTTAAGATTTAGATCAAAATTTTAGGCCCAAGGATAGCCCTAAGGCATAAAAATAGAGCCCAAATTCAACATAATGGGGGCTCAGGCTAAACTAGGCGCAGCTCATGAGCACCCCTAGATATATGGCATTACACCAAGAAAGGCAAAGAAATAGTTTTTGTGTTTTCCAAGTTAAAATGTACTTTTTGTTGTGGATATGACACTACCGTTGTGCCTGCGTAAGCATGAGCAACCAAGAAAAAAAATCAACCACACAAGAAGACAAGAGATTTACATGGTTCAACAAAGATACCTACGTCTACTGAAAACCAATTTCCACTACGTTCTCCTCCAATCTATAAATCCACAGCTTTGGAAACTTAGCATATGTCTAGGGTTACAATTACAATATATATAATCACCGCCTCCTTAACCCCCAAGAATTCTATTCTTAGACAAAAGAAATACCGAATACTATTAAAAGATCGCTGTTAACAAACATGAAAGTCCTACTACTAGGGAAACTATCCAAGACACTGAACCCAATTTGGTCTAAACCCACTTGGCCAATAATCTCCCACTCCAGACCATGGGGAAGACACCCTGAGCCCCTCACAGGGAGTTCAGCCCTACCAACTCTGAACACAACTCCAGCTTTCCCTTAGACACGACCTTTGTCATTATGTCCGAGAGATTCTTATCGGTGTGAATCTTTTCCAGCTTCATGAAGTTCTTCTCGATGACCTTATGAATCCAATGACACTTGAGATCAACTGCCTTCATACGACTATGTTATATGGCATTCTTATTGAAATCCATACCACTGATTGTTACAGTAAACTACATACTTTTCTTGCTTCAAACCCAATTCTTAAAGGAATCTCTTCAACTAAAGCACCTCCCTTCCTGTTTCATTAGCAGCTATGTATTTCGCTTTAGTTGTAGATTGTGTTGTACACTTCTGCAACTTCGATTGCCAAAAGATAGCTCCCCGTACGAAAGTAAACAAATAACCAGAAGTTGACAACCAACAATCAAGACCACTTGCAAAATCAGCATCAGTATAACCTTCCACCACTAGTGTTGAGACTTCGAAACATAAGCACAACTTGGAAATGCCTCTCAAATATCTGAATATCCACATCATTGCTTCCCAATGCTCTTTTCCAATGTTAGATAGAAATCTATTCACTAAAGTCACAGCATGAGCAATGTCTAGCCATATGCAAACCATGGCATGCATAAGACTCCCCACAGCAAAGGAGTAAGGAACAAACGCATTCCGTTCCTTTTCTTCATCTATAGTAGGACACAAGCACTCGCTTAGCTTGAAGTAACTGGCTAGAGGCATGCTAGCTAGCTTAGCATTATTCATGTTGAACTACTCGAGTACTCGTTCAATATATTTCACATGTGACAAACACAGTTGCTTGGAACTCTAGTGACAACATATCGACACTCCCAATATCGTTTGTGCAGGATCCAAATCTTTCATTTCAAATAACTTTGACATCTCCTATTTAACTTGCCAATTAACTCATTATCCTATCAACTATCAGCATATCATCTACATACAAAAGAAGGATGATGAACCTACCATTGATAAATCGATAAATATAAACATAGTATCTGTAGCTGTCCTCTGATACCCATGATTCAACATGAATGAATCAAACTTCTTATACCATTGTCTCGGTGCTTGCTTCAGCCCGTAGAGACTCTTTTTCAACTTATGAACCATCTATTCTTTTCATTCTATTTCAAACCCCTCTAGCTGAGTCATGTAGGTCTCCTCTTTCAAGTCACCGTGAAGAAACACAGTCTTCACGTCCATTTGTTCAAGCTCAAGTCCATGCTAGTGACTAGACCCAAGACAACACTGACAGAAGTCATCTTCACAATAGGAGAGAAAACATCATCAAAGTCGATACCCTTCATCTGTGTGAAGCCTTTTACCACTAACCATGCTTTGTACTTCACCAGTTTTCCATTATCATCATTTCTCAGCTTGAACACCCATTTGTTGCATTCCTATCTTTAGGAAGTTGTATCAGCTCATAAGAAATTATCTCATCCTGCATAGCTTTCATCCACTCATCTTTATTATCATGAGTCATTGCTTCTCGGAAGCTCCCTGGCTCCCCTTCATCAATAAGCAAAATTCATTTGGATGCAGTATACTTAGTTGATAGTTGACGCTCTCGAGTAAACCTCGTAACTTGAGGTTCCACAAATTTTAACCTAGAAGATAGTAACTCCCCCTGCTCAACACCCTCATTATCTGGCAACCCCTGTGCCTCATCACAATTCGGATCATTTTGTCCACCTTCTCCACCTGTAGTCTGTGCTGGAGAAAGAGTCAG
Organism: Sextonia rubra; assembly: GCA_037013555.1. Classification (NCBI taxonomy): domain Eukaryota; kingdom Viridiplantae; phylum Streptophyta; class Magnoliopsida; order Laurales; family Lauraceae; genus Sextonia; species Sextonia rubra. The sequence goes on along the minus strand of JASUAD010000014.1, from coordinate 15,030,033 downwards.
TGTGAGATCAACCACTTCATTGACTGTTTTATAAGACTTATCAATCTTCTCAATATCTCCAAAAAATTGGTCTTCATGGAAAACTATATCTTTACTTATAATAATTCTTCTCTTCTGTGGATCCTATAACCTATAGCCAAACTCATCTCCATTATAACCAAGAAAAATGCAACTCACTGCCTTATCATCCAATTTTGAACGATGCTTCTTTGTTATATGTGCAAATGCGTTACACCCAAGCACCCTCAAATCTGAGTAGGAAGCATTTTTATCCGTCCATCTTCTCTCTGGAAGATCAAAATTCAAAGAAATTGAGAGAGATCTATTTATCAGAGAACTGGCAATCAGAACAACTTCACCCTAGAATGACTTAAGCAGCCATGCAACTCTCATCTTGTATCTCATCTTTTCAAAAATAGTATGGTTCATTCTCTTTGCCAAACCATTGTGCTATGGAGGACTAAGAACTGTCTTTTCATGTCGAATACCATGTTTCAAGCAATAACCTCTAAACTGGTTAAATGTATACTCATCACCATTATTTGTACGGAGACACTTCAAGAGTTTACTTGTTTTTCTTTCAACCATGACATGAAACTATTGAAAAATCTAGAACACTTGATCCTTTGATTCCAGCATATAAACCTAGACTTTCCTAGATGAATCATCGATAAACGTGACAAAGACTTATTGCCACTAAAATCTCAAAAGGAGGTTTTGGGTTCTTTGGCTGCTGAATTTTTTGATAAGAAACCCGGATAAGAGGGGCTTTTCCTGTTGCAAAAATGTAAAAAATCAAAAATCAAAAATAAAAACCTCACTGGTTGCTTGCTCCCACCGTTGTTCCACACCGGTTGCCGTTTGTGGCCACTTTCGCCGCCTGTCATAATCTTTCTCGTCGGAGCAAATTGTCATTGCTGAAGGAAAATGCAGGAGAAAAGGGCTTTTTGGGTTCCTATTGGAGGGTTATGTTCCAAAACCAAAACCAAGAGGAAGGAAAGGTTTGGATTTTAAAACCCAAGTCAAACTTAGGTCAGGTCGGTTGATCGAACCTGCTTGCAAGCCCAGCCACAGAACAGGTTAGTTTGAGTTTAGTTCCAGGTCGACCTGAACCCGTCTGTGCAACCTAGAACAGCACCAATCAGCCGCTGATGTCATCACACATCAGCATAATCATACGGTCAAAGCAGATTGACCTAATCGATTTGTTTCTACGATATCTTGATCATCCGACATCCGAATGGAGATCCGTTTGCGCCTACAGACTCATTTCAAGCATATCTACGTGTTTGTGGAATAAGGTTGTCTGTTTGATGGTCAACGAAGAGTTTGACTAAATCGGATCATAGAAGATTGTTTATGCAATATCGGAGCTATCCAATGTCAGATTTCAGATCCGTTTCTTCTAACATGCTCGTGTTAATGAGATCTACAGCATGATATAGGAGTTAAGGTAAGTGTAGTTCTTTGTTTTTCCTATTTGCTTGATTGATATGGAGAACAATACTATAAACACTACCATGGTTAAACTCAACCATATCAATTGGTTGATCAAGAAACCGAAGATAGAAGACATTCTCTATAGCAAAGACCTATATAATCTCATTAAGGGGGATGATGCCCAACCAAAAGATATGAAAGATGCAAATTGGAATAAAATGCATAGAAAGGCAATTGGTCACATTAAATAGTTGGTTGATAACAATATATTTCACCACGTATCTAATGAAACCAATGCGCATACCCTTTGGGAGAAGCTAAAAGCAAGATATAATAAAAAGACTATAGTGAACAAACCCTTTTTTGATCAGAAAGCTTGTAAACATGAAATTCATGGATGGTGGCCATTTCGAAGATCACATCAATAAGTTTCAAAGTGTGGTTAATCAGTTAGCGATAATGAAGATAGTTCTTAATGATGAGTTGCAAGTTTTGTTGCTTTTGAGTTATTTGCCAGATACATGAGAAACATTGGTTGTTTCTATGAGTAACTCTACTCTAGAAGGTATGTTGTCCATGAGTTAGGTTACCAATAGTCTACAGAATGAAGAAACTAAAAGGAAAACTGTTAGGACAGATAATGCATAGGCCTTTGTTACTAAAAACAGGGGGAGGAGTAAAAGTAAGGGACCAAAGGGGGCTTGTGGCAAGTCTAAAGGTGGATCACAAACTAGGAGGAAGTCCGTGAAATGCTTTTTCTATGGCAAGATTGGCCACATTACGAAAAATTGTTTTGTTTTCAAAGAATAGAAATGAGCCAATAATGAGAAGAAAATGACAATGAAACCACTATAACTACTTTGGGATAGGAAGTAGTGGTGTTCACCAGCAATGATGACTAGTGTTTGAGTGTTGCAGATGATCAGGTTAAATGGGTTGTTGACATAGCAGTATCCTGCCATGCTACTTGTTGTGAGGACAATGGTCACAACATACAAAGCATGTGACTTTAGTACTGTGAGGATGAGCAACACAAGTCATTCATAGATTGTTAGTATCGGTGATGTCTGCAACCAAACCGATATTGGTTGCACAATGACGCTAAAAGATATGTGATATGTTCCTGATCTATGGTTAAATTTGATTTTCAATACTGAATTAGATTGTGTAGGTTATGAAAATTACTTTGGAAATGAAAAATAGAAGCTTACTAGAGGATCCTTTGTTATTGCAAGAGGGAAAGCAAGTAATATGCTTTGCAAAACACATGTAAAGCTGTGTAAAGGTGTGTTAAATGCTGTTTAAGATAGCTCCTCTCCAAATCTGTGGCATAAAAGACTTGGTCATATGACAAAAAAAGGACTGCAAATGTTGGCCAAGAAGGATTTAATTTCTTACTTCAAAGGTACATCCCTTAACCTCTTGTGATTATTGTTTATTTTGCAAATAGCATAGGGTTGCTTTTTCTTTATCATCAAATTGAAATCTAATGTATTGGGTTTCGTATATTCTGATGTATCTGTTCCCTTGGAGGTAGAATCATTGGGTGGCAATAAGTTCTTTGTCACGTTTATCGATAATCATTTAGGAAAGTCTGGGTTTACGAGTTGAGATCAAAGGATCAGGTATTCCGTATTTTTCAACAGTTTCTTGTCATAGTTGAAAGAAGACTAGGTAAACTTTTAAAGTGTCTCCGTACAGATAATGGTGGTGAGTATACATTCAACCAGTTTAGAAACTATTGCTTGAAGCACGGTATACGACATAAAAAGACAATTCCTGGTCCTCCACAGCACAATGGTATGGCAGAAAGAATGAACCACGTTATTCTTGAGAAGATGAGATGCATGATGAGAGTAGCACGGTTGCCCAAGCTATTCTATGGTGAAGCCGTTCTGACTGTCGGTTTTCTAATTAATAGATCTCTCTCAGTGCCTTTGAAGTTTGATTTTCTAGAGAGAAGATGGATAAGTCAAAGCACTTTCTATTCACACTTGAAGATATTTAGGTGTAAAACACTTGCACATGTACCAAAGGAACAGCGTTCAAAGTTGGACCATAAGGCAGTGATATGCATTTTTCTTGGCTATGGTGGAGATGAGTTTGGCTACTGGTTATGGGATCTAGAGAAGAAAAGAATCATCAGAAATAGGGATGTGGTTTTCCATGAAGACCGGTTCTTGGAGATGTTGAGAAGACTGATACATCTTCTAAAATAGTTGATGGAGTGATTAATCTCACACCGACTCCTCCTCTGGTGCAGATTACAGGTGGAAAAAATGGACAAAATGATCCAGATCATGAAGAGGCACAAGGGCTGCCAGATGATGAGGGTGTTGAGCAGAGGGAGCTGCAATCTCCTCGATTAGAAACTACGAAACCTCAAGCTAGGAGGTCAATTTGAGAGCTTCAACCATCAATTAAATATCCTGCATCCGAGTATATTTTGCTTACCGATGAGGAGGAGCCAGGAAGTTTTCAAGAAGCAATGGTTCATGATGATAAAGATGAGTGGATGAAGGCTATGTAGGATAAGATGAGTTCTTTGAAGAAGAACAAGATTTATGAGCTGGTGCAACTTCCTAAAGATATAAATGTTTTCAAAAACAAATGGGTGTTCAAGCTGAAAAATGATGAAAAGGGAATACTGGTGAAGCACAAAGTATGTATAGTGGTAAAAGGTATGTATAGTGGTAAAAGGCTTCGCGCAGAAGAAAGGTATTAACTTCAATGATATTTTCTCTCCTATTGTGAAGGTAACTTTTGTCAAAGTCGTCTTAGGTTTAACCACCAGCATGGAATTTAAAATTGAGTAGATGGACGTGAAGACTACGTTTCTTCATGGTAACCTAAAAGAAAAGATCTTCATGACTCAACCAGAGGAGTTTGAGGTAGAAGGAAAAGAATAAATGATTTGCAAGTTGAAGAAGAGTCTATACGGGCTAAAGCAAGCACTAAGATAGTGGTACAAGAAGTTTGATTTATACATGTTAAGTCATGGGCACCGGAAGATAGTTGCAGATCACTATGTTTATGTTCGTCGATTTATCGATGGTAGGTTCATCATCCTTCTTTTGTATATAGATGATGTACTAATAGTTGGACAAGATAGCAAGTTGATTGAAAAGTCAAAAGAGGATATGTCAAAGTATTATGACATGAAAGCCTTGTGTCCCGCATGTACAATATCCACTTATTATAGATATGACACCACCATTGTGCGCATGTGTGCATGAGCAACTAAGATCAACAATCAACTACACAAGAAGACATGAGATTCATGTGGTTCGGTAAAGATGTCTACGTCCACAGGAAACTAGTTTCCACTAAGTTCTCCTCCAATCTGTAAATCCATGACCTTGAAATCTAAACATATATATAAGGTTATAGGTTACAATATATATATAATTACCACTTTCTTAGCCTCCAAGAACTCTATTCTTAGATAAAAGAAATGCCTAATACTATTAAGAGACTACTGTTAACAAACTGGAAACTCCTAATACTAGAGAAACTACCCATGACACTAAACCCAGTTTGCCAGTGACCCACTTGGCCAACACTTTTGACTAGGAAGTGAGGCTTGCCCATTTGACCTAATTTTAGGCATGGTTGGAAAACTCTTCAAGTTGATTCTTGATTATCCGAAGTCATCTCGTTTTGATGAATGATTAAATCAAAAATATGGGAGCTTGGTCGAGTCATCTCATTTTAAGAAGTTATTTGCATGCCAAACCATTTAATAAGTATATCTAATTTTAAATAATTAGAGTTTATTGATAAGTAATTATGCATGAAGTTTGGAGTCTAAAAATTAAAAATGATGGTTGAAATGTAATTTGAAACCTATACTTGATCTTTTACATTTGATGGTTAGACTAATGTGCAATATTTCTTCTTTTATGTTCCTTATTTTATTGCTTTCCTTGCATACATAAATTTATTAATTTGAATTAATTATCATGAATGCATGTAAACAAATGTATTATATATTTTATAAGCAATAGATCAATTTTTAAATATTTTTAAAAAAAACATAACTCTCTCGTGTCTTCATGTTAACTCTATCCACGTCAATCTTTTAGCATTACACGGGTTGATTCCGAGTCACGAGTTTTCCGACCTTGACTTTATTTCATGAACAGTATCACATCGGTAGACACATAGAGTGTAAGGGTTACGAGGGTGTGAGTCTAAGAAGACCACGGCAGCAATTTGACCATTTTGGTTATGGTGTTAATGGGTAAGGTTGGACCCCATTGAAGAATATCTTGCACAAAACATTTTGTTAATGGGTTTAAAGTTCAAGTCCAATCTAGCAAAACGCCTCGTGCGTAGCACTGGCAATTGAAATCATATAAAAATATAATATAATTTTATTATATTAAGAAAAATTGATTTTGATTTCATAAGTTTATATTATATAAAATCTAAAACAGGGATATTTCTCAAAAATAAAAAATTACACACTTAAATTTTTAATCATTAATAAAAATAATGTTGTTATGTGCCCTAATCATGAAACATAATCTTCCAAAAAAAATTATCTTCCAAAAAAAATCATGAAACATAGAATAATAGACTTTCTAAGAAATCACACAATTGAAATTTTAAATAATTAATCAATAAAAAAATTGAAATTTTAGTGGAAGCTTGAAATATGATATTTTTGTATAAATTATGTTGAGCTGAAAAATTTTATAAGAATTTTAAAATATGATATTTCTCAATTAAAAGTGGGTTTGGTAGTGAATTGGTTGGGTTCAGGGTAGGTATAGTTTTTTGGACTCCGACTCAAGCCGGTTTCAAGACAAGCTCAGGTTTTAGTTTGCTTGACTTGCTTCTTATTAATAGTTTTGATAAAATACTCACTACTTATCTTTTTTTATGACAAACTTTATGCTGAAAAGTTATAATAGCAACAAATCTTAATAAAATAATATAATTAGTTGAGTTGGATTCAAAACTATACCATAAGACTATTCATTAATTGATCATTGATTAAAAAATAAATTAATATATTTATGAAATTTAAAACTTATTTAAGTTGACTAATATAATAGATAGATTTAGATTTAATTAGGATTTTGCCATTACAACACTTGAGTTTACCTTGTGCATTATAGATTTAACAGCACATTATTATTCATTGCAACAATTCCTAATTACTTCCACCAATCTACAAAAAAAAAAAAATCAAATGCGACGCTTCCTATCATCCTCCTTTGCATCGTCTTTACAATTGAGTTAGTTGAAATGTGAATTATCCAATAACGAATAGAAGAGACATTGATTGAGACCTTGCTTAGATGAGGCTCTAGCTGAAGAGAGATATTAGATAGTTTCTCTGATATTGCTATTCAGTTGGAGAGGCAACTGATGGAAATAATGCATCGGGTAAATGGATCCTTGGACTTTGATTATCCTTCTTCGCATTGCCTTCGCACTTGAATTACGTAAAACTTGACTAATGAAAACAAAGAAAAACAAAAAGGAAAAAAATCGATGATTGAGGCCGAGAGAAAGAGAGGCAGAGAGGTATTCCTAGATGAGGGCAAATGAGAGAGAGAGAGAGAGAGAGAGAGAGAGAGAGAGAGACTTGAGGTCCATTAAAAAGGGAAGAGCCATTTAGGAACGGGGAGAGATGTGGAGTGAGTAATAATTGACTTTTTTATTTAATTGAATTAGATTAAATAAGATTAAATAAGAATTGTATATTAGAATTGATGATGGTCCTTTGGTCAAAATTATGAAGGATGGTCAAAATCAAGTGGAGTTTATTTCAAATTAAAATAAATCTATTTCATTATATATATGAGGAATACTACTATACATCTTTCCCTCACCATGTGGTGAGAGACAAATGCATGTTTGGAAAGATTCGTGCATAAAAGAGAAAAAGTCATTTATGGTATTATGAAAAGGAAGAATCTTCATATGTAAAAAGGGAAAGTCATGTTATTGTCCCTCATCACATGGTGAGGGATGGATCCATGGAGGTAGCATATATATATATATGGTCACACTAAATTCCCCCGGCACTTTTCAGAAAAAAAACCCATTTTTAGCCTATAAGTTTTTATCATGTGTCATCAACATCTATTTAAAATTAGCTATCATTTTTTTTTCTTTGTACTTATCAGGTAGCATATTTTTATTAGATATATCGAAAGGGGCATAAACTCTCCTTTCTTAAATGGAGAGTTTTTGAGAATTCCTCGTTATATATATATTTATGAAAAATTGTCAAACGAGATAGTGTGGTATATAAGCTAATATAGTAAGGCCCAATCATTAAGGGCATGAAGGATTGAAAGATCATGATGGGAACTAAGTATGTGCAAAATATCAGCCCTATAACCGTTGCAAATGTGAACTGCTAAGATGAAGGGGCTAGGATGAATGGATGGAGCTAATTTTTTGCACATACTTAGTTCTCAGCATTAGTTTCTAATCCCTTATGCCCTTCATGATTGGCACAACTCCAGATAGGCCTTAAAAGGTTAGCTCATATACCGCACCATGTTTCTAAACCATTTCTCATATATATATATATATATATCACTTATCTAATGTGCAACGCGAACACTGGGTCAATGTGTGCACCTCACTATCAGGCCCAAATGGGGCTCCACCTGAGACTCAGACCAAGGGGGATCAAAAGATCTCCCTATGCCCCTCCTCTTTACAAATTATCAGCCCCATACCCCTCCTTATACCATCTCCATTTGGGCCCCACAAGTTTAACGGTGCACAATCCATTTGGATGGGTGCTCATCAATCCAATGGTCCAGTTTATTCGAATGAGATCCAAATCTGGAGGATGGGTGCAATTCGGGGGGGGGGGGGGGGGGGGGGGGGGGGGGGGGGTGCGGTCCACTTAGATGGACCATCTCGTTGGCCCCACCCCATGGTGCACACCTAATAACCGGCAAATAATCCTATGAGAATTAATTCAAATGAACTACATTTGTGGGCCACGGATGAAGGGATTATAAATATGTAATTGGGGCCAAACTTGATATTTGGGGAGGTTTCACATAGATCTTTCCATCTCCAAATGGAACCCACAATGAGCCCCATAAAAAGTCCTCATGCTAGGAGTGTGAGATCTCAAAAGATTAAAGCCCTATATATATATATATTTATATATAGGAGTGATAAAATGCGATGAGATTTTTTGTGCAATGGGTGTGATGACATTCCGAGCTTATTTTTTTCTATTAAAGTAGTCCCACTTAGGAAAAAAAGAGTGAGGGAACAAGGAATTTTGAAAAGGAAAATTTTCAAACAAGGCCTTAAAGTTTTTGCCTTATTTCAAGAAAGGACATAAGTTTCAGAAAATCTCAAATCAATCTCGAAGTTTTCACTTAATGACATTTGTCCATATAAAGTTATTCTTTGGCTCAATTAAGGACACTCATCCTTATAAAGTTCTTTTTTGGTAATTTTTTTCTCAGTTTTTTTAAAATACCCAAATTACCTATTATTGAAATAAATTCCTCATTTAATTCCTCTATATTTTCCTTGTTTCCTTTTCTGGCAACCTTACGATGATTAGTGACAACTAGCGCTTGCACAGTGATATGCTGTATATTGTTGCTATTAAAATCATATCATGACTTTAAAAGATTAGTAATTTGGTATTTGAAAAAACTTGAGAGAAAAAGTTGTTAGAAAGTACCTTTAAATAGAAGAATATCCTTAATTAAAGACTTTTTGGAAAATTTAGGGACTAATTTGAAAAGTCCTAAAAATTATGTCCTTTTTTGAAATAATTTGAAAAGTTCTAAAAATTATGTCCTTTTTTGAAATAATGAAAAACCTTAGGTGCTTTTATGAAATTTCCCCTTTTAAAAAAGGGCTCTTTTCTCTCCATTCTCTCCCCCTCTTCCCCTGCCCCCATCTCTCTCCCAACTCAGCTAAGCCCCCATCAGCTACTCCTTTCTTCGTGTCTCTCTCTCAACCCACCCAAAACTGCGCCGCTCGCTGCCATCTCTCCTCCTCTTCATCTCTTTACAGTGACTCTCCTAGAGTTACAAAATAAAGAAAGAAAAGGGGAAGGAAGAAGAGAAGGAAAAATGGGGAAAAAAATAAGAAAAGATGAGAAGAAACAGTTGAATCAGGTAGGGTTTGCTCTACTTATATGAATGCTCTTTTGTGCACTACGTGGACCTCTCTGTCTGACTTTGGCTTGGGAGTTTTGCTTATTGATTATATATATATATATATATATATTGTGTGTGTGCGCGCGCGCACGTGGATTTCATGAGCATTCTCTCTCCAAGTTTTGTTTGGGATTTTTTTCATTGATTATATGAGTTTGGTATGTTTTATCCATGAATACCTGCAACACCCAGCCATCATTTTTTCCGTCTTTCACATAATTTATTAAACAAGAATTAATAGAAAAAATTCATGTATTTTGCATTCTCTTATTTGGGTAAAATTCGAAGTCTCCTATTTAGGGGAAATTCTCTTGCTTTGATTGATTATAAGGAAATGCTAATTTTATGTGAATAATTTTATTTCTACTTGTGATTCGAGCGTTTCATCAAATTCTCAGCTTTTGTATTCACTTTATTCAACTAAAATATAAAACCGAGAGATACACAGGAGATTACAACTAAATAACAAAGAAGTAGAGGAAAAGACTAAATGGGTGGTAGTGCTTGACCTTTAACTAAACAATTTTATTTCTAATTGTAATTGTTGATTCAGTAGGCATGCTTACATGTTCTTACAATTTGATGCAGTCGTTTCAGACTTGTAAATTTATTTAGTTGATTTATTCAAGAACTTCGTTTCACATGGAGCGCCCCGTGGCCCACTTTGTTCACACATTTGCGTCTACTTTATCAGACTTTGCGGGTAAATATTCAAAGTGTGGTAAAGTGTGGTATATAGATAATACATATCTGGTCCATATCTCGGGTCTGGACTATATTGGACCTACACACAGGCCCAAATCTTTTGTATCTGACTTTGTGGACCCAGAAAGAGACCCAAAGTTAAGTGAGAGCAAATAATTATCCATTCCAAGATTAAATGGGTAAGATCCAGATAGATGTGGTTACAAAACACCCTATGTGCACATCCAATCCACCTATTAGACCAACTAACACCATTAAATCATTATCGCCCACAATGAGAGCACCAATTAAATCCAGGAACCAAACACACGGTCAATTGTCCTCCTTCGATCACAAATGACTAGGTCCGACCTGATGCCTGATATAATCCATCTTATTATGAAATATTCCAACATTCTTTACAAAAAAAATTCTAACATTAAGATAAAAAGGAGATCTTTTTGAAGATAAGTGCTTAAAAATAAGAAAAAGCTGCTTACAAAACCAATTTAATGCAGATTGATCTGACTGTTAGAAACATACACGTGGACATGAGAATTGATTAACATGAAATGGCTCCTCAATCTAACATTCCACGTGTAATTGAGCCTTGATTGTGTGTAGTGGCCCAAGACCATTGCCATTCAAGCTTTCAGGGTGAAACGGGATTATCTTATGGCATATTTGGCAACAGGTGAGGAATTTAAAGATCCACGAAGTCCTCGCTACCCCAACAGAATGAAAACCCTCACTAAAGATATTATTGCTGAGGATTTCTTATGTTCTATGCTTGGTTAGAACTATGAAATGCCTAAGGATTTTCACAAGCCGTGTGTAGTAAGGATTTTTACAAGCCATGTGTATTTTTCGTGGGTTGGGTGAGGCTAAGTCATACCCAAGTCCGGCCCGACTTTAGAAATATTGACATAAGCCTTGCCCAAGCTCGACATGGGCCATAAAAGTCAGGCCCTAGCCCTCCCATTTAATCAATCGAGCCTGGCTGAATCGGATTTTTTATTTTATCAATTTTGCAACCATTTCAATAATTGTTACTAATTACATTAAATTACACGCATTCCTTATACATGCTAGATTGAGCTTTGGGCTTTTTGTCACTTAATCCAAGCTCAACCAAATTATTAAATAGCCAAATTAATAAATGACCCTACTTAGCTATACAAGCCCGGCTCAACTTTAGAAACACTTGCATAGGACCGGCCCAAGCCCATCACAGCCAAAAAGTTAGGTCAGAGCCTGCTCATTAAATCAATCGGGCCGGGCCAAATCGGATTGTTTTTATCAATCTTGAAGCCATTTTAGTAATTTTTTATACTAATTATATTAAATTACGTGCATACCTTAAATGAGTTAGGTCGGTCTTTCGGCTTTCTATCACTTAATGCAAGCCCAACCCAATTATTAAATGGGCCCTACTTACCTTTCAAAGCCCAACCCAAGGTGGACTAAGCCCAAATCGGGCTTAGGCCAACCTAGCCCATGAGCACCATATCTTTCGGGTGAGAATTTAGCCTCTTATATCCTTTATTTTCGATGTGATGATTTGAAAATCTATTGGGAGGAAGTAGAACCTGAGAATTACAAAAAGTGAGGATTTGAATTTGCCAAAATTATTAGAGATTTATTAGCACCAAATATGGATATTGATAGATAACCTGAAAATCAAGTTTCCTTTCCTCGATGATCTTGTTACCAAACATGCCTTTAGACTTTTGACTCGCAGTGACCTCGAGTGGACCAATCACGGTCCGCCACTTCACCATGGCCTTGGATGGGACACCACTGCCCACGTGAATGGTACACATCTCCTTGATGATGTGGTGGACCGTGATCCACCTACTATCACAATAGAAGAAAGCCCAAGACGATCCAGACTCTTCTCAGGTAGTAGTGCTCACATGAATTGGTGGGCCCACTATTTCTACCATAAAAGCAGCATAGGCTCAAAACATGTTGGGATCAACACCAGTCAAACTAACCACTACCTGGCTTCAACCAAAAATCAATTCATCTAAGGAATTAAAGAAATCCAAACCAAGAAGTTTATTCTCTTTCACAAAGAATACTAGTATAAACATGGATACCTATGTAACAGAATTACCTTAAAACATTTGATTAAGAGAGAAGACAAAATTGCTTAGAGATCCCCTACAATTAATTACAACCCAACCAAAGAATACAAAAAAAATGAATCATGAAGCATATATATTTTTTTATGATTTGAGTATCCCTAAGGTCTTTGACCCCGCAGGAGTGTCCCTTGCTAAACCCACACCAACGCACATCAGATGAATTTGAGATGGTTTTGAATACAAGATGTGGGAAGCAAATCCACGCTTTATGTCACTCCACCAAACACCCGGGGGGTAATCATGGAGGATAGTTATATAACCTGAAATCTAAACGACTAAAGTTAAAAACATTGGTTCCTACTGAACGACGAATGGATGTCCTATTTATTTACACTCACGATTCCTCTGCAGGGGGTACTGAGTTCAGATCAGGAATTTCAAAAATCAACCTTAGTAGAGGATTGTCCGCTTTGGTGGTAATCCTGTCTGGTGGCGCTGGCCGATGATGATTAGAATTTGTGTTGAAACTTGACTTTGCTGCCAATTGGGACTCCAAATCCAGCTGCGTAAAGAACAAATGCGTTAGATTCAACTTCACCATTTCTCAAGGTCTAAAGAAAGGGCTGAGTTAGACACGCAATTAAACAAAAAAGTAAATAAATAATAAAAATAAGAGAGAGAAAAGAATTGATTTCAAAGGTTTGGGAACTAGTGATAGGTATTCCACTGATAGTGTTAGTTTTTTAATGATGTGGGTACCCCTGAGGTCCGCTAAATCCATACAAACACACACTGGGCAAATATAATAGTGATTGGATAAATGTATTCTTATTTTAATTACTTTCTTCATCCTTGTGAAAAAGTTTTCCACCTACATGCTATAAATGATTCTTTTTAAGGTCACTAAGGAGTCTACAATTCTATTCACATTTGGGGAAAAGTGGATTCTAATAGCATTACCGACGAGCATCAAATACCAACAAAAGAACCATCCGCATCAACAGCTTGCTTGGCATATACAAGTCCTCAAAATCATGTAGGGGTTGCTCACTCAAGTGTTGATTATGATGATTGAGAATAAATATGGTTATTGATGTATGGGCATGTAGAGAGTTATAGGTAACGGTTTTGAAGTTCAGGACACAGGATAATAGTGGCATCATATACCCAAAAAGACAAACTCTCTATCCATGGAGATTGGAGATTGTGTTTCATGGAATTCCATTTGCTAAAGGCATCATTTTTCCATGATATCTTTATGTTGGAAACTCAATAGTCTCCTCTACACACTTAATGGGATTGTTTGTGAATAGCCAATTCGAAATGTTATGAAGCCAAAAAGAAATATGAGAAAATAAGAAAAATACGGTTTTACTCAGCATACTACAAGAAAATTGGATGTCTTAAAAATGACATTATGCAGAAAAGCCTAGGTACTAAGGATTACTAATTTTAGACGATTTGTAAGTTTGATTAAAGATTTCTAATCACCTTTTGCTTCTTCAATCTTTCATTCTTCAACATTAGATCTTTCTGAATGGCCTGTAGAGCCTCTAGCTCCTGCTCGACAAAATAATATGAAAATTAGTATCATCTATCAATTAATAAACCAAACCATTCAACAAGATATATAAGCAACTAAAGAAAGTAAAAGAGAAAATATACCTTAATCAATTTGGCCTTATCCATCAACAATGAATTTTCTTGTTGCTTCAGCTCAGAAACAGTCTACAAAGCAAGCAATTACATTAAGCATTAAATTTGGCGTGTACCATTCAAGTGATATTAACAACACTAGAACGCGCAACCAACCAATTCCCTTAATTCATTCTCCTACTCATAGGTAAAATAAAAAAAAAAAGAACAATGGTGACTAATATTACCTTTTTCTTTCTTGGGTTGGTCTTCAATCCTTTAGCAGTTTTGGGTGGAACAATCTGAAAACAACGTCATTATTAGTTCTCTCAAGAGAATATGAAAAAACAGATTCTTAAAATCTAAGAACAACAAAAGGATCATTCTAACTAACTCAGAACCGAGAAGGATTACATTCCCAGTTGCAGTCACCACCAGCAACAAGCCAACAAAGATGATCATCAGTCACTTATGCTAGCTTGGGTGAAGCAAAAGGGACAACTCCTTTCTGCTTTGGGACCCAAACCAAACGTAAGTAGGACAGTCTACAGTCTACTTGAGGATCCAACTTTGAATAAATAAATAAGTAAATATGTTAACATGAGGTCAGAAATGTTCATACCAGGGGTACCTAATGGGTTTGTATTTCTGATATATAAATTAGTATTTATTGACTGGTAAGATGACTGCCTTTGCATATTTAGTCAATTAAAAAAGTGACAGGCTTTTGCATATTTAATCAATTAAAAGAAAATGACGGCTGCCCAGTGGATCTAAATGGAATGAAATAGACCAGGTGCAAGTAGCTCCATTTACACATTAATTGGAATTTCATGCATTCCTATGCCTGTTATATGTGTAAGCAGAGTTACTTTACAACTAAGCCGCAATGAAAATCTTGAAAATCCCGTTGAGCCTTGACTTGAGCTTTGGGTTTGCTCCACAAGATTTTAAGTTCAATTCTTCATATATTATATGTGCAACTACGTATATACCCCTACCCCTACGGAATTGCCCATGCTGGTCAAAATCGTATAGAGGCTCAAATGGAGAGGAAATTTCAGCAATCCTAGGTAATTTAATATTGCACAGATTTTTCGAGCATAAGCCTATTGACAGACGGAAATCTCTTTAAGGAACCTCCCGAATCAGAAGCATACATGACAATTGATATGGGCTACAATGAAACTCTCCAAGAAGACACATACGATTCTACAGAACTGAAAAGGACCAACTAATGAGAGACCCAAGAATACCTATCTCAGATGAAATTCAAATTCACATGACTTTATCAATAAAAAAAAAATCATGACTTGTAAGAATATTTGGTCAAATCGTAGGACATAGGACTAGGTCTAGGTCCTGGTCTGATGTTAAACCCACTAATAGACCTAATGCCATGACTGCACAAAGCCAAAGTTAATCATCTCAACTTATCCATCAATCAAAGATCAGTTTCTAATGCGTCCTACTCGTAAAAGCAAAAACAGCTACAAGCATATAATATATTCTGTCCCATTCCCACTAATCAAGTCCCATGAAATCGGGGTCGGGTAGGGTAGGATCTTTCGGGTAAATGTTAATGGGATTCCAAGATGAGAGAGATATGTGGCCCCAATTGCCTGTGGTCGGTGGGCCCACCAAGCATTCTCCCAAGTGGGACGCATCACCCCAAAATCGACGGATCAGATGTTCGCCACATGGCATGAGGGTTTGCACTCACCACAGCACGCGCGGAGCTTATCGGCATGAACACACAATAGAAGAGCAGTTACCGATGGGAGAGGAATCCTACACTAAATCGGGCAGGGGCAGCTAAGATTTGTCCGACACGTGGACCCACATAACAAGTTTACGGCCAGGATCTTCCATCGTCTGCAACACACGTCTGTACCAAACCAATCACAGACCTAACCACCAAGAGGCACCCATCTCACCCCGTCACCCATGTGGGGCCCACCTAACCCACAACCACCCACGCCAAACACACACCTCCGCATAAGCTAACATCCTTCGAGTTTCCAAAAATGCCCTAACTTTGCCTACAAGTTAGAGAGATACCGGCACATCCCATCATCATCTACAAAGAGCTTGCGAGTTTCAAGGGCAGTTTGGTCATTTCCAATAAGACTAAGAGGTTTCGGATGAAAAGTCGCTTGCTCCAAGGACACATTCGCTTGAAAATGACTATAACAACCCTGAGATTCTCTAAGAAATGGAATCCAGATGATCAGAAAGGGTTAAAATTCAGGGTTATTTTGGTCGCAGCGGATGAATGAGTTAGCCCTAAAACTGACAGAAGCTCAAATCTCGGGTGGTAAAAGAAGAAAAGAAAAAAACGTAGTTACCAAGGGAGATGTCCAGGTCAACGAAAAAAAGAGCATGAAAGAGAGGAAATGCCGAGAAAAAGCTGTGACCGAAAAATCAACTTCATTTCCATACTTCAAAGGCAGTCTCGTCCATCGAAAACAATCACGCAAAAATAACAAGAAAATCCGAAACCCAAGAAATCCAAGACAATCCGAAACCAAAGAAACCCAATTAGAAATCCCAAGAAATCGGCGAAGAACAGAGAAAGAGATAGAGAGAGAAGACGACACCAACCTTAGATGTCGTGTCGGCGGTAGCGGTAGCGGTAGCGGTTGCGGCACGTGCAGGCGCCTTATCGGGGTCGTCGAGGCTGCCTCGCTTGGCAGGTCGGGTGGGGTCGTCGCAGGCGCTGTGAGAGGAAGAGCCGCTAAAAGAGAGCGGCGTGGTTGGGCTGGCTCGAGCCGATTCCTGGAGCTCCTTGACACGGGTGGGGCCGATGGAGGGATGGAGTTGTCTCGAGCGGGGGAGCCTCCGGAGCCACTTCTGCGGTGGCCGGCCCTGGCCGGAGAGCCGCATAAGCATGTTGGCCACCATGAAATCCGTCTGCAGCGCGTCCTCGGCCCACCCGTCCGAGTCTTCTCGACCTTCTTCTCCTTTTCTCTTTTCCATCTCAAAAAGAGATGCAAGAAAGCGACCGCAGAGAAATATTTTCCGAGAGCAACCGCAGAGAAATATGAGATAGAGAGAGAGAGAGAGAGAGCGAGAAGATGATGAGGAAGGTAAAACAATACCTCGAAGTTGTGAATATATATATATATATATATCCGGGGCTGGCTTTTCCGTTTTGTGTGGCGTGGGAGTAGATGCCCACACTTGCACGTAGGGTCCTATTGAGACACGTGGCACAAGTATTGTTGCTCTGTTTTTCTTTGGTGAGGCAGTTGGGTTACAGTGTGATTTACAAAGGGGAAGGGGCTGTGGGGGTTAATGTTCAGAACTGGACTACAATTCTTTTCTTATGACAGCTTGCACAGGTCAAATCCTCGACGCATGCTAATTGGCCCGTTCAGTAATTTAGAAGGTGAACCTGAAGGTTGGAATTAATATTACTCTTCAGTCTGTGGGGTTGAAAATGCAAATTTAACCTGAAGTATGGGTTCAGGATCTATTTGGATTGGCCCGGATGATTACGAATTGCCACTCCAACTAACGCTCCACTGTTGATCATTCCAGTGACTTCATTTGCACTTACACTTTGTGATTTTAGCACAAATCTGACCTTGATCCAACCATATTAGGTTAGGATTGTTGTATGGTAGAATTTTCACCTATGAGTCAATTGCATATCCATAGATGTAGGCAAGGGCCCACTTGGATGCATTGCTATGGTTGTAGTTGGAGATAGAATGGATGGAAAGATTTCTTTATTAATAAAAGTAGGGCGAAGAATCAGCCAAATTAACGGTGTTGAAGTTTAATTTAATAGTTCTTCTAACCACAGTTTATTAAGTAGAACACCGATTACATCATTTGAGGTGTCTTAGTGTTGGTACCGAGATCGGAATTTTAGATTATGTAATAAGGCCATGTTTGAGGCCATTAGTTATTCATTAAATTTATTTATTCTAGAATTATAACTTTAATTATTATGGTTTGAAACACTTGACCTTGATTTTATTTTGATTGAGATTTGTTCTATGGTTGGTGCATGATACTTATCCGTGTAGATTATTGATTTCAGTTTTGCGTGTGATTATAGTTGCTTGATCACCAAGCATAACCTCATAAAGGACTTCGATCTACCTGGAATTAGGGCTCGTGTTGTTTATGTAAGAAAAATTTTAATTGGCTCTAATTTTCACACCCGTAGAACCGGGTTTGAATCATACTCAATTTTGGGGGCGTCATAGGAATAAAGAGAGAAAAAGGGAGAGAGGAAGGGATAGTCCCCCTCCCGCCAACCTGAGCTCGTTGCTGGCCAGAAGGAAAGGGAACGAGAGGGGAGGAGGGAGGAGAGAGGGAGAGAGATGGGGGTATTTTTGAAAATTGTTGGACATATAATAACAACTATGACATAGGCCTACCTTCATGAATTGTTGGACATAGAGCCCACCCTTCAAAATTATAACATGGACTCATATTTGTAAATTAGAACTGGGGTCACTTTTATATAGGAATTAAAACATTGGCCCAGCCTTTAGAAATTACATGGCCCCACTGTATAAATTACAATAAAGATTATGGGACCCACTTTAGAAACAAATACATGGGCCGCACCTTTCTAGGAATTACAATCTCTGCACACCTTTTAAGTAGAGTTTTTTTTTTTGTTTTTTCTTTTTTAAAGCTGAAGCTCATGGAGGTGAATAATGCAAATTGGACAAAATGAAATAATAAAATTTTCAAAATAAAACAAATGGTGGGATCTATATTGTAAAAAGTGACTTGCCATAATTCCCAAAGGTTTGGGGGATTTACAATCACAAAAGTGGCTCACTTTGTAATTCCTAAAAGTGGCTTTCGTGTTCATAATCACAAAAAATGGGCGACACAGTAATTCATTTAAAGTTGTGCCCACTTGTAATACCTCTAACGGTGGACTTCTGTTTTTATTTCAAAAAAGTGAGTCTCATATTGTAATTCCTATAAATATAGGCTCCATGTTCTAATTTATAAATGTGCTTCTTATGCTATAAATTTTAAAGTCAGGGCTGTAGGGCTGTTTCTCTATGTCTAATTATTCAAAAGGAGGGGCCCATGTTATAATTGGCAAAGGGTGGGCCTCTGTTTTTTTGTAATCACAAAGGCGGGTCCAAAATTCTTTTTCTACGAGGGTGGCGTAAGTTCACAAGTCATAGCAAAGGAGGTAAGGCAGTATTTCTCGGGGGCATTATTGAAAATCATTTAAATATTTAATACAGTTGTAACTTATTATAAGGCCAAGCTCGAAGAGTCCGGATTCTCCGTCGCTGCGGACACGCGGAAATGGTGGGTGGGCGAATCCTCTTTTGCCATGTGAGGAAAAAAGCCACATAAGCAATCACAACTGTTAAAAGATTCCAATGGGTTTAAATGAGACAATAATATTTTGAAGAGGGGTTTTTATAAATATGAAAAATATTTCTGAAGTGCTGCCTTCGATTTCTCTCCAAGTTCCTTTTTCTCAAGTCTCGATATTCATTTTCTTTTCATAATAAATGTAAAAATGGTCTTTGCAACTCAACTATTCCCTTCCATTCTCACTTCTTCTCAATCTCTCTCTCTCTCCCTCGTTTCTTCCCTATTCCCACTAACCATCTCTTCTTAAAAAGCATCTTCTCAGTGTAATACTAGCTTACCTGTAGTCAGAAAACCCTAATGAACCCATATTTCTACTGATGTTTAATCTAGATTACTCATTCCAAGAAGTCATTGCAGCTCAACGAAACGAATTTTCTCTCCCTTTTTCATTCCAAACTACCCATTTCTTATACAGGAATTCCAAACTCCTCTAACCACTCAACCCCAAATTATTCTCCAAGGAATCTAATTTCTACATTTTGGAAACCCCAAAACCCTTTTTCAAAAACCTAATTCGCAAGTCTCAACGTCCCAAACGAATCTCTATGCGATTGCAGCCAAACTCGAAACTAGAGCTTATGTTGTTGATACCCTTCAATATTACCAGTGGGGATTCTCTTAGCAGATTCTCATTTTAAACCATCTCTATAAACTGGGTCTTCAAGCTTACACCAAAACAACTTGGGTTCTTGAGAATTTTATCTTCAATCTTTGCTCATTCTTAAAAAAGATGGAGAGAATCAAAATATTAAAGAAGAAAGGAGGGAAGAAGAAGAAGAAGAGAAAGCTATTGGGCCATTGTACGCACTATCCTTTCTATCATAAGACTGCGTTCTAGTAAGCAGGACCAACTCCGCCTGCCAGGGAAGATTGGAAGAAGACAGGGCATTGGAAGGGTTTCCTCTTTCAGATTTCTTTATATTTAAGAAAAATCGCCTGCAGCTATTGCTTTTTTTTTTTAAAGCAAATCCATCAGCATTTTTCTTAGGTGACCGCTTGCCCACATAGGTACAACACTTGCGACATAGGATCGGGACTTTAGCTGGAACAGTAAATTACCTCCACAACGAAAACCTAGGTAGCTTAGTTTAGCATGCCACAATGCCTTTTTGCACTGACAAACAACCTGTGCTTTGTTGCGGAGAAAAAATCGGACAGATATTGATGGGAGGCCAATGTTCATTTAATTTTGCCGCGTGCATGTTGCTAAACGTGAGGCATTTATCGGAAGTTTCCCGGCTCTAGCTGTGACTTTGCTCGAAGAGGATCCATGCTATTGAGTGGTATTAGTGCATCTTTAAGGGCCATGAAAGTACCAAGCCATACATCAGTCTTTTTTATTTAGCTTGCTTATTTTCTGTGTGCTGTTTTTTTTATTTTTATGCTTCCTTTATTTTTGAAGGAAATTCTGGCTGTTTAAAGGGCTCTGCTTGAGTGGCTGAATATCTTTTTCTATATTTTATGCCTTCAGGGCCAGTTTGAGACAATTTGAGGCTTAAAGCGATAATACTAAATGAGACCTTTTTATTTTTTAAAAATTGTTATAAATATTTTATTCAAAATGTATTCTTCTTGCTTTTTGTGATGCAAACTTACTAATTAAGTTTTTTTATTCAAGTTTTGCTAACATGTTCTTTTCAATTGATAGTATGGCTAATCCAATTAATCTTTCTTGTGACATTGTTAATCTTAAGTAGGACTTTATCAATTTTAATTTTGAGAACCTTCGTTCTGCAGAAGCAATAGTTATAGGTATTGTCAATAGTATTCTATAAGCAATATATATATTTGGAAAAGAATCTAATCTTTTATATAATTAAGTATGTTAATTGGAGTGTTTTTTTAAGCTTGTAAAATTTCTTTTAAAACTTTTAATTATGAAAATAAATCTAAACCGTCAGTATCAGAAAAATTATCATGTTTCAAAGAACATTCAAGATTAAGACATTTTTTTTTCAAACTATCAATGTCCAGTGATTTTAAAATTTTAAAATTAAATGGAAAACAAAAAATATTTTCATATATTTTAAATTGTTCAAACCTACTATGAATTGAAGAAATAGCTTGATCTACTATGTATAAAAAATAATCAGTTCTAAATGAGTCCTCTGCAGATTGTGCTGTCTCATCATTGACATTCTCATCAAGCAGTTTTTTCTATGAATTATACGTTTTTTTACGAAATATAGGTTCTATTTCCATTTCAACCGCAATCTCTCTAGATGTAATCAAAGCATATGTAAATCCATTTTCTCTATATTTTTCAAAAAAAGAAATAAGACCTTTCAATTGATCTATAGCAGCATCAATATGCATGTCTTTTGATTGTAAATTTTTACTAACTGAACTAATAGCAAATAATTTATCATACCAAATTGTCATGCCTAACAAAAATTAAAAACTTTCAATCTCATATGTTGCTAAATAGGTGGCTTCACTTTTAGTTTTAGGATCTTCACTAATTTTTGCGAGTTGCAACAACACTCTCTTATTTGTGGAGCTTTGTATCTTATTACTTTAACACTTTCAATATGATTTTCCCAACGTGTTTGTGACAATGACTTAAGAGTTAAACCGGGTACATTATGTAGTAAAATTTTTCATCGTTTTGTAAAATAAGAAAATAATGAATATATACGTTGTAGCACTCCAAAAAAAGATATAGCTTTAGGACAAAAGTTAGCCATATCACAAAGTATTAAATTTAGATTATGGCAACCACATGGTGTGTAAAATGGTTTAGGATTTATATCTAAGAGTCTTTTTTGTACCCCTTAGTGTTTTCCTTTTATATTAAATTAATCCATTATCATATCCTTGTCCTCGTACATTATTAATATCAAATTCAAGATTTCTTATTGCATCTATTATTGTATTAAAAAGTCCTTTTCCAATGGTATCATCTACTTTTAAAAATTTTAAAAAATATTATACTATTTTTATCGGACTTGATGAAATATCCACACATCGTAATATAAGAGACATTTGCTCTTGATGGCTTACATCCAGAGTGCAATCAAGTATAACTGAAAAATATTTTGCTTCTTTAATTTTTTAAATAATTTTACTTTTAATTTCATTTGCTAATAAATTTATCAATTCATTTTGTATATTATGTCCAAGGTAATGGTTATGAATTTCATCATGTTGAATTTGGCGAATATGTTCTTTCATTACTGGATCAAATTCTGTTATCATGTCAATAAGGTTTAAAAAATTCCCATTATTTTCTTGATAGATCTTTTCATTTTTTCCTCGAAATGCCAAATTATTTTTACCATGACTCTTTACGACAACAATAATTCTTATTAATACTTTTTTCTAATGATCTTTCTCTTTGTTAATTTGTTCTTGGTTATTTTTATCAATTGTTTTATTTTTTAACAATCTGATTTCTAAATCTATCTAAGTATTCATATTAGTAATATGCGCATTAGCTGTCTCATGATTCTTAAACTTAACACCAAGATTTCTCTAGTTTCTAGTACCTTCATTAGCTAGTTTACTTGTATTATAATTCGAATTAAACAATTTACAACAAAAACAACATGCTCTTTCCAAATCTTTTGAATGCACTAGCCATTTTCTATCATGCTTCTCCCCATTTGGTAATTTTCGAATATAATATGTAGTAGAAAAATGTCTAGAGAATTCATCTGTGGGATAATCTAGATCATTATCTCTAATTGGACCCTTTTCTACTAATAAATCTCTTAATTTTGTATCAATATTAGTCCATTAACTTGGATCATAAATATTTTTGAAATATAATTAGTTGTTTCATTAATATTTTCATGTTCTTTGTCAAGAATTTGACTATCATTATGAATGTTTTCATTGAGATATTTTTCTTCTACAATTTCATTATCTTCTAACTCATTTAGATTAGTCACTTGTTCATTTATTGTTATATTTTGCTTGCTACTTGTAACAAATTTATCAAGAGCTCCTTTTTGAGATTGAATTAAATCATCTATTCTGTTCTTTTGTTTAAGTTTTGAGTACTCGGATTCATATTTTCTATTAGACATAGTTATATTTATAAATTATAACTAATAATGATTACAAATAAAATAAACACTAAGTATAATAAATATACAATATGAGCTTGGAATTAAAAAGATTCTTAAAGCATAAAACAATAGAACTTGATTGAGTGATTTATCAGTATTGGTTATAAAGATTATAGAGGTAGATGCCTTTAGAATTTGATACAACTTCTTCAATATGAAAAAAAAAAAAAGATTTTATTTGAGTTAGTGCCTTATTGGGTTATGATTAACATACAATATCAAAAAAATATTATGAAAACATATATCACAAAAAAACCAAAAGAAAAGGCTCATAACAATAATTTGTAAAAACAGTTTTCATCAATATGACTAGTCATGTTGGAGATATAATGGGCCTTCCTTCTTAAGGATAACTGTTGACATGTCACTCAAGATCACATGACATATCCGTCAGTGTGGCTAGGTATGTTGCTTTAAACATGTTTCATGCTTTTCCTTAATCATTTGTTCCTATAATTGTACACATGTTATGTCCAGTTCCAAATCTAATTCCTCATGATAAAATGCACGTTGACCCATAAATTAGAAAAAAAAAGTCCCTTATTCTTTGCACATGAATCCAAATTCTGTTTCTACATTATCTTTATTTAAAGAATTGAATTTGATATGCCAACAGCCAATCCTCTCCTGCAAGAGATCTAATATATACCTATCATGGTTGCCCATGGGTTTGCTTCCAAATCTATGGGCCTGATCACTCATCTAGTGGTCCACCTAGGCTGGATGCCCACAACCCTTTTCATGAAAATACATCCTAGCTAAACATAAAATCCTATTAAAATCAAATAAAATCCTAGCAAAATCAAATAAACTTAATTAACAAAATTTAATCATATAGTTACCTCAAAAGACAAGATTCTTCCCTTCTCTTCTTGTTCTTCTTCCTAGTTCTTACTGGAATTTTTTTGGAAGATAGAAAACACAACAGAAAGGAAGAGAAAAGAGAGAAGAGAGAGAGAGAGAGAACGAGAGAAGGTGCAAAGGAGAGAATGACGTTTTGATTTTAATGGCCTTAGCACTCAACAGTGGAATGGGTTTTTCGGAATGTTAAAAGCCTCATCTGTTTCTTTAATTAGAGATTATGGAGCCCTTTTTTTAGGGATTTTTTTGGGGGCTTAAAGCAAAGGCTTTCCTTACTTAATGAAAGAGCCAGCCTTGTGTGCCTCATTATGAGGGTGTTAAGATCTCTATTTTCTTCAATAATTATAACCTTTAAATCAAACTTTTCAGGTATAGATCTAAGAATCTTTTTAACAATTTTATTTTTAGTATTGGCTTACGCAAATTGAAAATAGAATTTACAATACCACTTAATTTGGCATAAAAATCATCAAATGTCTTATCATTTTCCATCTTTAGAGTTTCAAAGGCCGTAGTCAATTTCTGCAGTTTAAACTGCTTGATAGTAACAATACTTTTATACACAGTCCACAAAAATATCCCATGCTTCTTTAGAAGAGGTGCATGTAGAAATCCTTCTAAACTCAGAAGGAAAAACTCCATTGTAAATAGAATTGATAGTCTTATTATTACAATTGGAAGCTATCTTCTCCTCTTTGGTCCATTGTGCCTTAGGTTTATGAACAGTTTTTCCTTCAAACACAATTATGGGTTTGTTATCGCCATATTCAATGTAATCTTCGATTTTATCATCAATGTCCCTAAGAAAGGCAATCATCTTAACTTTCCAATAGGCATAATTTGATCCATCTAACTAATTTGGCTTAGTGGTAAATGTGCCATCGCAGTTGAATCCCATTAAACAAAATCACAATAGATCAACACACAATAGACTTGTGTGACTTGCTCTGATACCACTGAGGGAAACTGGATACCAATGAGTTGATACCAATTGAGGGTTTGGAACCACCAAATAGACAAGGTTCAAGGTCCCAATCAAGTCTTTAGATTATAGCTCAATTAACGATATCGGAAAAATAACAGAACTATAAACCACACAACCACAAGAAGACAAGGCATACGATTTTTTAGGTGGAAAACAATATAAGGGAAAACTAGCAAGTCCTCTCGCCCAGACCAACAAAACCAAGCATTATAAATTAAATAATTACAAGCAATACTTACAATCTCTCCCCAATTGCAACTCTAACTAAAGACTGTAGTTTCTTGCTGACTCCTTGCATTCATTGCCCGTCGTGCTTGTAAGGACTTGTCCCCAAATATTAATTTTAAAATAATTTTAATTATTTTTGAAAGTTAAACATTGAATTAGTTAAATATACTACTTTAAATTAGGGAACAATCAAGGTTTAATTAGGAGAAATCGACCAACATTGAACAATTAGGGAAAAATTAGGGCATGAGCATGATTAGGGCTTGATTTAGGAATTATATGACCTATTTGCGATTTTAAGAAATATGAGGGGTTTTTCATAATTTCAAAACATAGCCAATATAGGGCTCATTAGATAGAGAATAGTTAATTATGAAACTTTCTCTTAAGACCCGATCATATCTGGGTTAATCTAGTGTTTCGACGAAAAGTTTTAGGTGAAATCACATTACTAATGAAGTGGGGCCCACATATATGGCATAGAAGATAGCATAAACCAAAAGAGAATGTAAGTTGTAAGTGTCGATCATTTGCGAGTGTAATTTTGATACAACAAAACAATATAAGAGTTATATTAGAATTCTAATGAAGAGGGAATACTTTTATTGTACTTTGGACTTTAAGTCCAATTACCAGTGTAGCATATCTGTATACAGCCCCCATCCTCCACATTCATGTGCAAACCAATCTCTTTGCCTCTCTCTAGTTGTTCTCTCGCTCTAGATCCTCTTCTAGCTCTCCTAATTAAGGTTAGGAATATGGGATAAAGCTAGAATACGTAGGATTGACTTAGAGCTCTCTACAATTTCAGAATTTTGATAAATCCAGAGAATAAGGCAAGTGCATAGACCCAATGTTATATTTTCTACCTTATTTTAAGTATCATACAAATTATCTTTTGAAACACAAAGTAGAATTTCTACCTATGTGCGTAATTCAAATTCACGTTTCTCTTTGAATTAGTAACTCTACCTATATCAATCTGATTTTGTATATGGTGTTGTTATTGTTTGAAAATCTGATTTGATGTTAAGACTAAATAAACACAAAAACCACCTGTTGCTGTTACTGTAGCTCGCGGTTACTGTAGCAAACCCACGCCTGACGACATGTAGATTGTGCCAAGGAGATGGAAATCTGCCTCTGAAGTCCTAGAATTTACAGTTATGTATTTTTAACTATTTGATTGTACCACTAGGAAGCTATTACTACCCAAGTTCACCAACAATCTATGGGAAATCCAATTTGCAAGTATGAGTTACAAAACCCAAGCCGTTCCTGTGTTTTTTTTTTAAATAGGTTGTGGGCCAGGTGGCCCACTTGATGGAAGAGCTGTTCCGATCATCTGAAAGATCACCCTTAGGCAATCCTAGTGGACCTATACCAGTTAGGAACGAACCCTATTGGGCCACATATCAATGACTGGAAATCTGCCCATAAGATGGTGGAAACTGATGACCCTTATATGTAACCTATGGACCTAACTTCATCTATATTCTGTAAACTTTGCCAATCTGTGGCAGCATGGTAGATTGGATCTTCAGGTGTCATTCTCAATTCATCTCAACCAGAAACTATTGAAGGATCCAATCTGAAATTTGGAAAAACCAGAATTAAATCGACCTAGAGTTGTTTTTTTTTTTTTACAGGACTGTGGGGCCCAGGTAGGCCACTTGCTGCCCTGGATCTAAGAGTAGACCCTGGGCGACCTTAGAGATCCATCCCCTCGAGGATTGGACCCATTATGGCCCATCATCTTAATGACCTAAACAAATGGGGCGTGAGACGTGTCTTCTGAGAAATGTATTTACGGAACAGTAGAGAGGAGCATTTTGTTAGCTCCTTCTAGCTTTTAAGTGATTTTTGTTACAATATATACAATTGTAGGTGGATGCCCACAGTGGGATTCATATGAGATAAAGGAATTACTTATAGAGTTTTTTCCGTTTATGTTGTTTGGGGAGGAAGCAATCTTATTCTATAAATAAAATCCTCTTTCCCCCTATTGCGTACGCACAGATCTCCCAATAATAAGATCTCTCTCTTCCTCTCCATTATTCTCTTCTCAGCTTACTCTTTCTTATTTTTCAACATGTTATTAGGACGACTTGTCTAGGAGAGATGATCCAGATTTCGTTGGTGATTCTAGATATTTGGTTAGAACTAAGAAGAATGGAGTTGCCCCATTTTCCTGAGAAGCTTCTTGGCTTGATCAGTGAAGCAGAGGATTTGGAGGATTTGGTGTTTTTGGCTTGTGATTAAAGATGGGCCATCTTGTGATTAGACATGAAAAGCAAGAGGCACTCACTGCTCACCATTGTGCACAGAGAGATCAAAATTGAAAGACGTCACCAGATCGCCTTCGTTCATGCGTAGGAGCTCCTATCTCTCCTCTGTTGAAGATGTTTTTCTGGAACCCCACGCGCTGCTGCTGCTGTTATCGAAAAGCTCTATGCTTCTCTCGGTTAGGATTTTGCAGAAAAAGGAATTCAGTTCTGGCCGAAATCTCAGAAGGAGAGATTTGCAGGAGGAGATAGAGGGTTGGGATCTTTGGATCTGGTTTAAGAACCAAGGAAGAAGAAGAGGTCTGCTCTTCTCAGAGAATCATAGCCCACCACACATAGCTGCATGTTGCAGCAGTCTTGGGGTCACTCTCGTTTCGCCGTCGCATCGACGGTGGTTGCCAGGCCCAGCCCCACTACTTCGCCGCTGCTAGGTGAGGAGATAGGGCCCTCCAAGTTCTGGTTGCAGAAGCAGAACCGGAAGAAATGAAGAAGACAGCGACTGGGTTTTTATTAAATCCAGAACGATTCCAGGTTTGAGTTGGTCAAGTTGACCTGAACCCATGTTCCGAGTGCAGTCCAGCAGGAGCACTAGCTGATGTCAGTAACAAGTGCAGCCGCTGATACAAGCAATGATGTCGCAGATCCATATGGTCAAACTAGTTTGACCAAATCAAAGACGGATTTGACCGAATTGATGGTACAAACTTATTTCTTTGATATTTTGATCATCTAATATCTGATCGGAGATCTGTTTGCGCTTACGGAATGCTCGCAAGCAAATCTACGCATTGACACCAAAAGGAGGACGATTCAAAGGTTAATTAATTTTCTTTTTATTTTATGATCTTTTATTAGTTTGATAATCATACACCTGCATTTATCTTTATTCCTTTTAGATTTACAAGTATTTATAATTTTAAATCTTGTGATGAATGATTCATTTTCTTTTTTCAAAAGGAGATTATGATAAAAATTGAAAATCATGGATCATAAATAGAACCAGAAGTTCTATATAATTAATTAGAACCTGAAGTTCCATACGATATTTAGAACTAAAAGTTCTATATGGAATCAATAATCCGGACTCAAAGTTCCGTACACTATTTTAGCTTATGAACCAAAAGTTCTTTTAAATCCAGACCAGAGGATCCGTTGGTTATTTTAATCTGAAAGCAGAATTTTTTAGACTTACAATATGATCTCGAAGATTTATATTCCTACTCAACCCTGAAATTTGATATTTAGATTTAGAAATAAAACCAATAGGCCATAATATCAAGCCCAAAGTTTTGATAGAACTTGAAGTTCTAATTCATGAACCTGAAGTTCTAAATTAAATTTAAAGTCTTGATAGACTTGACGGTGAAAAGGGACAATTTTGACTAATCAGAGCGTAGAAAAATATTTCTACGATATCAGAGTCATCCGGAGTCGAATTTTAGATCCGTTTCCTCCAGTATATTCATGGCAGCGAGGGATATACAATATGAATCAAAGAAAGATAATCTAACGGTCAAACACAAAAAGGGTCTGGATCAGCGATAACGGTCAGTATCTCTAACTTTCCCGTTTTATTTTATTTTATTGTTTTTAAATTATAGTTATGTTCTGTTGCACCACATGTTTGACGTCATTACTTTAATAAGGTTATGTCTATATAGTTATATAAAACTTTAGTTTTGATGAATTTATTATTGCCAAAAGTAGTACTTGTATATAATAGAATCTGAAGGTTTATATCAAATGAATAACTTGGACCTGAAGATCCATACATTATTTGGAACCAAAAGTTCTAAGATTTGGAATATGAACCTGAAGATTCATATTCATAATCAAACTTGAAGCTTTGATTACTAAAGATTCAAAGTAGTGTAGATCGATACGAAGGCCATAAAATCAAACTTGAAGTTTTGACAGAACCAAAAGTTATGATTCAAACCTTAAGCTTTGATGGAACCAGCAGTTCTAAGAACCTGAAGTTCTATCTCTAGCTTGAAGTCTTAATAAAACTAGAAGTTCAAATTCGTTAGTTAAGAACCCGAAGTTCTAACTTTCTAATTAGCCAATTCTTCATTATACTTTGTCATTGGATATTGAGAACCTAAAGTTCTATTTTTGTTTGATTATTATTCATAAATCAATCTTTACACACTCTAAAAGGCTTGGTGATGCTGTTAAAGTTGGAATAAGATATCCTTGGAGGATATGACATATGCCCTTATTTTCAGTTCCATTATATCCCTATTAAATAGGGATGATCACCAGCAGATGGTCATACACTCAATGCTTAAAATAAATGCCAGATTAGTCAAATAAAATCCCTCTATAAGAGGTAGATATAATAGGTCCTCCAGTAGGAATAAAAATAACCACCCTAAGAGAGATGATTAACAAGGCATTTTGCTTAGAAATTGGGAGAACCACCAAGTATGGTCTAGAAGACCTACAACTGCTTTTATGAGTTTGAATATTGAGTTCAATTTTTCGATATTTTGTTGAATATTAGACTTATTCTTTTATCATTCATATCCTGTGTTTGCATGTTATATTTGTTTTGAATGGAAAATTGTTTAGTTGTTCTCAAGTTTTATTTTTGTAATGTGATTGACTAGTTATGTAAGTTTATTATTACTTGTTGTATGAATCCTGGAATGCATAAAACCGAGGATAATATTTGTCCAGTAAACAGTGTCACAAAACAAACTATATTGAAAACTAGAAGTCTTCTTCGAGTTAATGTTTAATTCATGCAAGGTATCAATCATAACTGGATTTGTACAAATACTTGAATGCTCCGGAAGAGTTCATATAATGTTACCAAATGGTACCTACATATGCATTAAGAATGCATTATTATTATTATTATTATTATTATTTTAACGGTTCATGAAGAACCTTGCTTAAATTTAAATACATCAGGATGATTGGGTACCCCATATAGACACTATAAGTGAAGGTAACACAAAATATTTGTACATCATTACTAGTATTGATAGCCATAAGTTGATACTAGAAAAGTTAAGTGCATTGTCTTCAGATCTCAGGGTTATATTATAAGACAATCTCCAATATCAAATCAAATGCGTTAAATGAGCAAAACGACAGAGTCAAGCCAGAAGCTTACACTAAGCTCTAGACTTAGTGACCCTAAGGCTTTAATGCTTTTGTTAACCCATAAAAATTTTGCAAATAATGCAGCGAAGGCATTACAAGCTTTGGATTATAAAGTTCCAAAGTTTTCAAAGCACTTGGACCTCATCTTAGCTGAAATCAGCTTCAGAGACTCTTTGCTAGCTCCTTGGGAATCACTGCGGGACCTGGCTCCTCCACATGTTGAAGCAAGCTTCTATTCAACGAAAAACTTTCAGAGTGACATCCCATGAAGATCAAATTAGCTGAAACTCTCAAGGGAAGCTCAAATGATGCCCAACATAGGCTCTACAAAATTTCTAGTCCAACAGACACCATCGAACCTAAAAGCCACAGGCATGTCAACTTGGGGTCAGTACCGCGCCCCCCCCCCCCCCCCCCCCGCCCAAGCCATGGGATCACTTACCAAAGCCCTGCTCCCTGATGTCCAAAATTGATGAAATTTGGGCAAAAACCTTCAGTTATGCTCAGTAGATGCTTTGCAAATTTTCATGTCGAAAGGACTCCGTTTGGTCTGAGTTTCATTGCATGTCAGCTTAGAGGACACTAATCCCGAGTTATACGGGTCACCGGCTAAGAACTTACTTCCAAGAGGCCAAAGCTGATAAAATTTGGAAGAACTGCTCAAAGAACACTTCAAGTTACTCTTCTAAAGTTTCAATCTAATTGAACGTTGTTCGGGTAGAAAACAAGCTGACTATTTCAGTGTGGGGTGAATGGTGACCTAACACATGCAATGAATAGGCCACTCTTTGAAATCATATATTCTCAAATCCAAAGCTGATGAAATTTCGAGGAATACTTCAAGATGTTCCTGACGTCAGTCCCTCCAAGTTTCAAACCAAACCTAGGTCATTTGGGCCTCAAACAGCTGAAACAAGGGCCCACTTTTATGAAAAGTCAACTGGAGGGTTGATCAATTTTAGAAGGTTAAAACGAGTTGAAACTTCTATGAAACACTCAAAATAGTGTCAAGAAGCATCCCTCCAAGTTTCGTGAAGATTGGACATCATTCGGAGGCCAAACAGGCAAAAACAAGTCACGAATACAAAAGCCCGAAATCGGGCCTTGTCCGTGATCGCGGCCTGTTCATCAAGGGAGTTGACCAACTTTAGATAGTCAAAACGAGCTGAAACTTTTATGATATGGTCAAAATAGTGTCAAGAAGCAGCCCTCCAAGTTTCGTGGCGATTGGACTTCGTTTGGGCCCCACAACTGCCCTCAACTCCCAGGAACCGCCAAAAACCACCTGGGGCCTCTATAAAAAGGACAGTGTTTGAAGGAAGTGAGGGGAGACACACAGGAAGAGAGAATTAAAAGGAATACAAGAGTGTTCAAGCAAGAAAAGCAACATCCCACGACCATTCCCTTCTCTTTTTAGTCACTAAGGTGAGCAAAAAGGTTTAGAGGAAGAGGAGAAGGGAGGGGTAACTATAGAACAAACTATGTTCATGCAGTAACGACTATTTGAAGGATGACGTTGTCATCTTTGTCTTTTCATTCGGGGGGATTTCTTGGCCATCATAGAGGTTGTGAACGAGCCCCTTTGGGTCTCATTTTGTTCCTTGAAAACCATAGGTTCAGAATGACACAACTTTGGCTTCCTGTGATACCCTCTTTGGACTTGAACAAAAGATAGTCCGTAAATATGAATGATGAATTACAAAGTTTTTAATCGATTCCATAGTCGAATTCGATCTTCTCAATGGTCATCCAACACCCCAAGATGTCATAAAAGGGAGTTTCAACACTTGAAAAAGTTTTGGAAGAAGAACCAGCACGAACAACACAAAAAACAGAGGCAAACAGTGACCGCATAGTCACTGTCTGCCAGTGATCGTGGCCCACGGTCACTGGTAGGTGCCAGTGACTATGAGTCACGGTCACTGGATTGGGGCAGTGACCGTGGGTCACAGTCACCCCCCTTTTTTGCTTTCTTTTTATTGCATTTTCCTATTCTATGTACATTTTCTTATAATTTCCAAATTGAGATCACATCTAAGACTTGAGGGAGGGGTTGTAAACTTTGTAAACTTGTGTAAACAACCTGCATCCCCGCAGTCAGGGCATTAGAACCCATGTAAACAAAAGGGAACTTAATGATGAACTGTAATTAATTTCCATTCTTCTTAATGCTTGAAGTGCGTGAATGTTGGACGCTGAATCCATTACACATTTCCACGCCATTTTAAGTGCGATTAGAAGATTGGCGCCGTCTGTGAGAAATAGAGGCCCTAATTTGTGATCGAATTTGATTAAAAACACATGAAAAGTGCTGACAATTGCTAAAAACTACTGCTGTTATGCTGAAAAGTGCTGTTGTTGCACTAAAAACTGTTGCTGTTGTGTTGACAAGTGCTGTAACCGCGAGAATCAATGGAAAATGGGTAGTGACCGTGGGTGTCGCTGACCTGTTTTATGGCTAAAAATGACTTGTTTAACCTTTGAAGACACCCATGTAAGGCCTAGATGTCTATGATGGGTTTGGAAACATTTTTGAAGGAATTTTGCACCTTGAAGTGCATTTGTTTTTTATTATGCAAATGAAGGCATCAAGCACCTTGAAGTGCAAATGCTTGCTACTCACCGAGAAGATGCAATCGAAGGAATTTATGCCTTGGTACGCACAGACCAAATCACACCCTTTAAAATAGTGGTGATTCAGTCCAAAGGGCTTTGACTCAAATAAGTGTTTTATTGAATCAGTGATAAGACCAACGACATTGTACTCATGCATTGTTCGGTGTCAAGCACTGATGGATCCTGTATGATCATTGTGATAGTGGTGCAGGCTCGATCCTATGAGCCCTATCCTTTTGATTAGATCCAACCCTCTTTTGCTTATAAGACTGACATGGATGGCCCTGAAATGCTGTCAAACTTATGATAGCTAGGTATAATTAGCTTAGCATGCTTTTAAGTTTGACTATATGATTTCGAAATGCTGCAGAAATTCTGACAGCTAGGACAGTTAGCATAGCACAAAGAGATGGGACTTGTGCCTCTGTCCAACTATTTCAGATGGCATTTACAAACCGTCTCGGCTAACCAAAGAGACGGCCCTGTTCGTTGTCATATTAATATGATTCTGTAGATTTGGTTTTTTGCAGAATATCATGGGTTCTCTAATCATTACTTTTGACGAAGCCAAGGAGAGACTTTTCAGGATGTCCATGACACAGAACAAGCCATGTGCAAGAGCATAAAAAAGGGCATGTACAGATATTGTTTCTCCTCCTTCAAGAGTTTCAGTTTTCCAAAGGCTTTCTACTCCAATGGGCTCCACCACTTCAGCTCAGAATGGGTCATCAGTGACCCCGGAGATCGTATAGAAACTCCTCAATCATGGATTTCCAAATATACTCAAAACCCATTTGGAGTCTTCCACAAGGGTCAAAAGGACCCGGAATGCAAACTAAAGTCAGGGGGCAACAGTCTCTATGTCATCAAACCACGACTGGGAGTAAGGCAAGTCTGTTATACAGATCACAAACCAAGGGCACTTAACAAGTTGCCTCGAGTGGCTACCCAAGCTCCACGAGCATCCCCGATTCGGCCCAAATAAGAAACTGTGACAAGGGACTCTTGACAAACCCCCAGAAAAGCCCAAAAACATGCTGCCATCCCAAGCTGTAGCACGTGGTCACCACAACCACGCATGCGAGGTCCCAAGAAGAATGAGGCCAAATCCTTAGAGTCACTTGAAGAGAATACCTTCTATCCTTTAACTCAAAAAGAGGGGCGAAAGTTCAAAAGGAAACGTCTGCCTTAAATCATTGTAGCACCACAACATTCATCACATGGTGCTAAGAACAAAGAGCCAGCTGGACGGTTGGTCATTAATGATTCGACCGATTTGGTTCGCTTCAAGGACTCGCTCCAACAGAAGAAGGGTAAAAAGGAAAAAAAAAAATAAAGGAAGTACCATCAACATTCTTTCATTCCCCACCTCTGACCCTACGGATTTGAATCAACTCACCAGTACTTCTAAGCCATTGATTGCCAGATTTAAAGATCATACTTTAACGGTCAGAGTGGTCAATCAAATTAGGGAAAAGGCTTTGGGTCGCGCCCAGAAGCAATCCTGGCATACAATCACTCTAAAATGGGTGATCAAAGAAGATGAGCTAGGCTTGACTTCCACATGCATGGTTGGACTAGGCCCAACTAGAAGGGTCACTCGGAGTATGGCTTGAATTCAGTCACAAGAATCTGATTCCAATTCTCATTCAGGCGGAACGTCTGAAGGACATGTTGAAACAGATTCCGACAAAGACTCAATTACTCTCCTGGACACGGAAGGTAGTCAGTTTACTCTTCCTACATCTTTTTACCCCCGTCAGTACACTGTGTTTGTGGCTGAAGGGAGAGGAACTGGAAACGATGGAAACGAAGGTGCTAGTGAGAGGAAAGATGCCGGCGAAGAAAATGCTAATGAAAATAAAAAAGATGACGTCAGTGATGTCGTCAAACAGCAAGGAGTTAGAATTGATCACCTAACTGCCTAGTTAAAAATCTTGATAGACAAGTTGGGCGGTCCGGCTGAAGCTCCAGCCAATCCTTTATTTGCTGACAGGAGAGAGCAGGCTATGATTAGGAGGAACGCCACCAAAATTGACTTGCTTATGGCTCAAATTAAATCACTAACAGATAAAGTAATGGCCACAGGTTCTGCTGCGGGTGATCATTCATCAATCCTTGGTCTCCATGCGGATCCTGAAAAGCATGTAACTTTCAAGAAAGTCGAAGAGATATTAACCAAATCAAAGGTGGAAAACAGGATGAAAAAGAAAGGTATTACACCCAAATACCCTTCGGAATTTGATCTGGTTCCATTTCCGCCAGATTATAAACTTCCGACTTTCTAGCCATATATGGGGAAAGGATCGGCCTACCAATATATAGCACATTTCAAATCACTCCTAGGGAGCTTGCCGGAGTTAGATGCGCTAAAAATAAGATTGTTCGTAGGTACCTTGAAAGGAGTTGCTTTTGATTGGTATAAATAATTACCAGAACTCTCTTTCACAACATGGCCAGTCACGGAAGAGAAATTCTTACTTCATTTTTAAGAAGAAGATCAGACAGTTACCTTCGCCATGCTAAGCAGCACAAAGCAAGGAGAACAAGGAACTATACAAGCTTTTATCAACAGATGGAGAGCATTGTCTTACAGATGCTTAGAACAACCATCTCAGAGGGTTACCATTGAAATGTGCAAAACTAACCTGCGGCTAGAAATCAAGGCTATCATACTTAGTCACAAAACTAAGTCTTTGGCCCGTTTAGTTAAGGTTGCCACTGATGCAGAGTTGACCCTTAAAGAAATCAGTCAAAAGAAGGTAAATTCCTGAAAAGCGGAATCATTGTCGTCTTCTGCTCCAAAATCAACTACTCCGAATTCGAAGAAGAAACAAGAGGTATTCAATGTGCAAACCTCTAGATCAGCTCCTCCAAAACCACAGAATGTCAAGACTGAGCAATCTAAAAAGGAGGAATATGAAAAGAGAAAAAGAACTAAATATCCCTTCGATGGAGATATTGAAATAATCTTCCAAACATTGATGGAAAATAACAAACTTGAACTTCCACTAATGAAAAAAACGGAGCAGACATGCCGCGTTAATGACCCAAATTATTGCGCATATCATCGGATGGTGTCTCATCCTCTTAAAGAATGTTTCATCCTGAAAAAAAAAGTCAACGAAAGGTGGAAAAATGGAGTAATAACATTTGACTAAAAATATGATGTTGCTTCAGTCAACATGATTTCTTTTGGGCAATTTGCACCCATAGCAATATCCGCTCCATCAAAACCACCCATTGTTGAATTCCGGGTCATTAATACAATACATAATGAGCATGGATTTATACTAGTCAAAACCTCTTCAGGAGAAGAAATGTGGGTTTACCTAGACTTGGTAAGTGATAAAGGCTGGGAGAAAGTGAAAACTAAACCCACACCTGTAGAAAGAAGAAAAGCTAAAAAGCAACTCAAGAATCTTCAAAAAGCCGCCCAAAATCCCTTAGTCAAGGAAGAAAAACAAGCTAAGTGGAAGGAAAAAAAAATAGTTGAAACTCCAATCTCCAAAGAATCTCCCAAACCAGCTAGAGGTCACTTTACTTTAGCTGACTACATCATACCAATCCCAAAAGGTGAGGAAGAACCACCGATATCTAGTTGTAATCGGATATCATGGGATGGCACACCTCCAAACTTAGATGATGAAGAGGATTGGTCTGATTACTCGTACTTCGAGGATGATTGTGGGTTGATGACTACTTTGATGAGTATCCTTCCAACAAAGATGAAGGTTTTGAACAAACCTTTGATCCTGAAACAGGTACACTCAATATCAAGCATGGCCTCAACACACTCTCAGTGGCTCTGTATGATAAACACCAACCAAGCATGGGGGGTTGGTCGAACAACCCTCCTCCTTTTCCACTACCCCCAGAAATTCATCCAAACCCTTTACCATTAATTGATCCTGGCGAGGCACAACAACAGCAAGTGGTTCGTCCTTCTTTATGCAGAGTAACCTTTGCATTAGATGTTCCCTCCCAATCAAATCCAGGGTTGACTTCTCTAGATGTGGATTCTAAACCAAGCACTCAGTCGGTCATGCTCGATCCGACTAATGAACCCGGATTGCCGGAAGAACATGATGACTTTAATACTAACATTGTCTCACCAGAGGAGGTCTCTCAAATTCAAGATAATACCTCCGACTCTGAAGAAGAAATATCAATGGCTCCCGCTCTGGTAATTTTGAGTACTACTAACGAGCCCCAAGCGTCTCAAGCCATTTCTAATAACACAGGGCAAAAGTCAGGCTTAGAGGAAATTAGCCAGTTTTTTGAGTCCGAAGAAGTTAACGCCATAAGAAGGGATACTTGTCCAGAAATTAACCGAAGTAATATGGTTAACAACGGCACTCGGTCCGATCACAATTACAGGGTCAACTATGATGGACCCTCTTCTGCCTCCTCTTTTTATGTAAACCCTTCAAGGGACAATACTAATGTAAATGTAACTTTTTCAGAGGCAAATGTTAATGTAAGGCTGTTGACCCATAAAATTTTGCAAATAATGCAGCGAAGGCATTACAAGCTTTGGATTATAAAGTTCCAAACTTTTCAAAGCACTTGGACCTCATCTCAGCTCAAATCAGTTTCAGAAACTCTTTGCCAGCTCTTTGGGAATCATTGTTGGACCTAGCACTTCCACATATTGAAGCAAGCTTCTATTCAACGAAATACTTTCAAGTACATTTAAAGACTACTCCTCAAGGATTTAGAGCAGTTGGACATCATTTGGATCCAAACTTAGTCCAGAAGATCATATACTATGCTCCGTGGTTCCCTGTGCAGAGTAACATCCCATGAAGATCAAATTAGTTGAAACTCTCAGAGGAAGCTCAAATGATACCCAAGACAGGCCCTACAAAATTTCGGGTTGAACAGACATCATCGAACCCAAAAGCCACAAGCATGTCAACTTGGGGTCAGTCCCCCCAAGCCATGGGGTCACTGACCAAAGTCCTGCTTCCTGATATCCAAAATTGATGAAATTTGGGCAAATAGTCCAAGATATCCCTGATGTCAGTTTCTCCAAGTTTCGAACCAAACTGAAGTCATTTCGGCCTCAAACAGCTGAGACAAGGGCCCACTTTCATAAAAAGTTAACTGGAGAGTTGACCAACTTTTGAAAGTCAAAATAGGTTGAAACTTCCGTGACATGCTCAAAATAGTGTCAAGAAGCATCCCGCCAAGTTTCGTCAAGATTGGACTTTGTTCGGACCCCAAACAGGTAAAAATAGGTCACAAATGCAAAAATCCAAAAATGGGCCTTGTCCGTGACCGCGGCCTGTTCATCAAGGGAGTTGACCAGCTTCAAGTGGTCAAAACAAGCTGAAACTTCTATGAAACACTCAAAATAGTGTCAAGAGGCATCTCTCCAAGTTTCGTCAAGATTGGACTTTGTTCGGACCCCAAACAGGTGAAAATCGTTCACAAATGCAAAAGCCCAAAAATGGGCCTTGTCCGTGACCACGGCTTGTTCATCAAGGGAGTTGACCAACTTCAGGTGGTCAAAATGAGCTGAAACTTTTATGACATGTTCAAAATAGTGTGAAGAAGTATCCATCCATGTTTCATGGCGATTGCACTTCGTTTGGACCCGAAACAGGTGAGAATTGATCACAAATGTAGAAATCCAAAAATGGGCCTTGTCCATGACCGTGGCCTGTTCATCAAGGGAGTTGACCAACTTTAGGTGGTCAAAAAGAGCTGAAACTTTTATGACATGG
The DNA here is from genome assembly GCA_037013555.1 of Sextonia rubra. NCBI lineage: Eukaryota > Viridiplantae > Streptophyta > Magnoliopsida > Laurales > Lauraceae > Sextonia > Sextonia rubra. Next base: position 14,990,752 of record JASUAD010000014.1, on the reverse strand, counting down.
TCAAAATAGTGTCAAGAAGCATCCCTCCAAGTTTTGTGGTGATTGGACTTCGTTTGGACCTCAAACATGTGAAAACGGTCTACAACCGCAAAAACCCAAAATTGGGCCTTGTCCGTGATCGCGGCTGCGGTCACGGATCCCCAAAGGACACTTCCTGCGGTTTTGGGCGGTTTTTCTCCACTACCTTTCGAAATCAAACTTCCCATAACTCCCCTCAACTCCCAGGAACCACCAAAAACTACCTGGAACCTCTATAAAAAGAAGGGTGGTTGAAGGAAGCAAGGAGGACACATAGAGAAGAGAGAAAAAGAGAAAATTGAACAAACGCAAGAGTATTGAAGCAAGAAAAGCAGCATCCCACGACCATTCCCTTCATTCTTTAGCTACCAAGGTGAGCAAAAGATTCAGAGAGGAAGAGGAGAAGGGTAGGGTAACTACGGAACGAATTATGTTCATGCAATGGTGACGATTCGAGGGATGACGTTGTCATCTTTGTTTTTCTCATTCGGGGGGGGGGGGGGGGGGGGGTTTCTTAGCCATTACAAACATTGTGAACAAGGCCCTTTGGGCCTCATTTTGTTCCTTGAAAATGATAGGTTCAGAATGACGCAATTTTGGTTTCTTACGATACCTCTTCGGACTTGAACAAAAGACAGTCCGTAAATAAGAATGATGAATTACAAAGTTTTCAATCGATTCCACAGTCAAATTCGATCTTCTCAATGGTTATCCAACCTCCAAGATGTCATGAAAGGGAGTTTCAACACTTGAAAAAGTTTGGAAGAGCAACCAGCACGAACAACACGAAAAACGGAGGCGAACAGTGGCTTCACGGCCACTGTCTGCCGGTGACCGTGACCCACGGTCACTGGCCTAGGGCAGTGACCGCTGGTCACGGTCACTCCCCATTTTTTCCCTTTCTTCGCATTTTTTCCCACCTTATGTACATTTTCTTGTATTTTTCAAATTGAGATCGCATCTAAGACTTGAGGGAGGGGTTGTAAACTTTGTAAACTTGTGTAAACAATCTGCATCCCCGCGGTCAGGGCATTGAACCCATGTAAACAAAAGGGAATTTAATGATGAACTGTAATTAATTTCCATTCTTTTTAACGCTTGAAGGACATGAATATCAGACATCGAATCCATTACACACTTCCACGTTATATTTTAAGCGCGATCAGAAGATTGGCGCCGTCTGTGGGAATTTCTTGCCCTAATTTGTGATTAAATTTGGTTAAAAACGCATGAAAAGTGCTGAAAATTGCTGAAAGTGCTGCTGTTGCACTGAAAACTGCTGCTGTTGTGCTGAAAAGTGCTGTGACCGCGGAAAAGTGTGTAAAATGTGCTGTGACCGCGAGAATTAGTGGAAAAATGGGCAGTGACTGTGGGTCATGGTCACTGACCTGTTTTATTGCTAAAAATGACATGTTTGGCCTTTGAAGACACCCATGCAAGACCTTGATGTCTATGATGGGTTTGGAAACATTAATGAAGAAAGTTTGCACCTTGAATTGCATTCTTTTATCATTCAAATGAAGGCATTAGGCACCTCGAAGTGCATACTTTTGCCATTTAAATGGAAGATTTAGTTGAGGGAACTTGTACCTTGATGTGCATGGACCAAATCACACCCTTTCATTCTTTATAAAAGTGATGATTCAATCCATGGGGCTTTGACCCAACTAAATGTTTTATTAAATCCGTGATAAGACCAACGACATTACAGTTATGCATTGTCCGGCGTCATGCACTGATGGATCCTGTTTGATCATTGTGGTAGTGGTACAGGCTCGATCCTGTAGGCCCTATCCCTTTGGTTAGATCCAACCCTTTCTTGCTTATAAGACTGGCACGGATGGCCCTGACATGCTGCCAAAATTGCGGTAGCCAAGTCTAGTCAGCTTAGCATACTTTTAAGCCTGACTATATGGTCTCGAAATGCTCCCAAAATTCTGATAGCTAGGACAGTCAGCATAGCACAATGAGATGGGATTTATGCTTATATCTAACCATTCCGATTCAAAACCATGATTGGTTTAGATGGAATCTATAAACCATTCCGGTCAGCCCAAGAGGCAGCCATGTTGGTTATACCACTAATATAGTCCATTGGGCTTCTTTTTGCAGAGATATCATGGGTTCCCTAATCATCACTTTTGATGAGGCCAAGGAGAGGCTTTTTGAAATCTCCATGACCCAAAACAAACCAACTGCAAGAGCACCGAAAAAGGTTTGAATGGACTCTACTGCCCTTACGTCGAGAGTCTCAGTCTTCCAAGGACTCTCTACTTTAATGGGCTCCATGACTTCGGCTAATCCAAATGGGTCATTAGTGACCCCTAAATCCATCAAGAAGACTGAAACGCCCAAATCCTCGGTTTCCAAATCTGCCCAGAATCTGTTTGGAGTTTTCAACAAGGTTTAGGAGGAACCAAATCATAAGCTGAAGTCAGAAGGCAGTAAGCTTCATATCACCAAGCCTCGTTTGGGGGCAAGACAAGTCCGGTTCACAGATCATAAGTCGATGACACTTGGCAAGTCACATTCAGTGCCTGCTCAATGTTTAAAGTCATCACCTACTCGGCCCAAACAGCGGGTCGTTACCAAGCAAACATTAGAGTACCTCCGACAATTCCTAACTCGTATGAAGGCCCAGAAGGGTGCATCCATCCCAAGATACAGCACGCAGTCACCTCAACCACACACTCCAAAATCCAATAAGGCTGAGAACAAACACTTGGCCACACTTAAAGAAAATACCTCTTACCCTCTGACTCAAAAAGAGGGACGAGGGTTTGGTAAAAGGCATTTACCCTCCATCATTGTGGCACCATCCCTGCCATCTTCACCCTAGGGCTTATCACATGGCGCTAAAGACAAAAAGCAAGCTGAGCGATTGGTCATCAATAATTCGACTGATCTTGTTCGTTTTAAGAATTCACTTCAACAGAAGAAGCGGCAAAAGAAAAAGAACAAGAGGTGTGCTACTGACATCCTTTCACTTTCTACTTCCGACTCCATGGATTGGGAAGGAGTTGCCAACACTTCCAGGCCACTGGTTACCAGGTTTAAAGATCAAGCCTTGGCAATTCGGATGGCTAACCAAATCAAGAAGAAAGCTTTAGCCCATTGCAATAACCAAACTCAGAAGCTATCGCAGTGCAAGATCACTCGGAAATGGGTGGTTAAGGAAGATGATCTGGACTTGACCTCGTCATACATGGTCGAGCCAGGTTCAATTCGAAGAATTACTCGGAGTATGACTCGGACTCAATCACAAGGGTCTAATTCAGACTCCCATTCAAGCAGTACTTCGGAAGGTCATATCGAAACTGATTCTGATGATGATCCTATCACTATCTTGAATGCAAAAGATACTCAATGCACTCCTCAAGCATTAACATCATCTTATCCCCGTTAGTACACTGTGTTTATGGCTGGAGGGAGTGGAACTAGCAAAGATGGAAATGAAGATGCTAGTGGAAGTAAAGATTCTAACGAAGAAGATGTTGGTAAAAATGAAAATGACAATGTCAGTGATATTGTTAAACAACAAGGAGCTATGATTGACCATTTGACCGCCCAATTGAAAATCTTAACAGATAAGCTAGATGGTCCGGTTGGAGTTCAAATAAATCCTCTGTTCGCCAACAGAAGAGAGCAAGCAATGATCATGGAGAATGCCACTAAAATTGACCTTTTTACAGCCCAATTTAAGCCCCTAACAGACAAGGTAATAGCTGCAAGTTTTACTGATGGTGATCATTCATCGATCCTTGGTCTTCATGCAGATCCTGAAAAACATGTAACCTTCAAAGAAGTTGAAGAGATACTGACAAAATCAAAAGTGGAGACCAGAATGAAAAAGAAAGCTATTACACCCAAGTATCCCCCAGAATTTGATCTAGTTCCATTTCCACTAGATTATAAACTTCCAACTTTCCAACCATACCTTGGGAAGGGGTCAGCATATCAGCATATTGTGCATTTCAAATCACTCCTAGGAAGCCTGCCAGAGTTAAATGCACTAAAAATAAGACTATTCCTCGACACATTGAAAGGAGTAGCCTTCGATTGGTACAAGCAGTTACCAGAACTCTCCTTCATGACATTGCCGATCATAGAAGAGAAGTTCTTACTCCATTTTCAGGAGGAGGATCAAACAGTCACCTTTGCTATGCTTAGCAGCACAAGGCAGGGAGACAAGGAAACTACACAGGCCTTTATCAATAGATGGGGAGCATTATCTTATAAATGCTTGGAACAACCATCTCCAAGGGCAACGATCAAAATGTGCAAAACCAGTTTGCGACCATAAATCAAGGCTATCATATTTAGTCATAAAACTAAGTCTTTAGCCCAATTGGTTGAAGTTACCACTGATGCAGAACTGACTTTCAAAGAGATCAGTCAAAGTCAAAGCTATATTGAAGATGCCTTCTCTGAGAACTCTTAAATAACTCAAGGGACTGCAAGGTAAACTTGCCTACATTTGCCGGTTCATCTCAAACTTATCTGAGAAGCGTAGAGCATTATCCAGACTCATGAAGAAAGGAATTGCATTTGTGTGGGATAAAGCTTGTGAAAATATCAAGTGGTGTCTCATAAACCCACTGATCCTTTCAGCCTCAATTCCAGGCAAACCTCTCATCCTTTACATTCGAGCTCTTGATCACTCCGTGGGGGTAGTATTAGCTCAAAAGAATGATGAAGGAAAAGAGGTGGCTCTTTACTACCTGTCAAGAATGTTGATTGGTGCTGAACACAACTATCATCCAGTAGAAAAGGAATGTCTAGCACTGATGTTTGCAATTCAAAAGCTACGTCACTACATCCTCTCCAATGTAGTGTACCTAGTTTCTAACATTAATCCATTAAAAGTGTTGGTAACAAAAGTCGGGTCCCTGAGCGAATGCTTGGCCAAATGGTCGATTCTCCTCTCTCAATATGATATTAGATATACCCCTGCAAAGGCTATAAAGGGGCAAGCTCTTGCTGACTTTCTGGCAGAACATCCGCGCCCAAAGAATTCTGAATTCAGAATAATCTCCCTGATGAACTAGTCTTTTTCGTTGAGCAGCAGCGGAAGTCTACTATTAACCCAGACCAGTATTGGATCATGCATTTTGATGGAGCTTCCAGAACTAATGAATCGGGAGAACCGGTTTCAAGAGTTGGAATTATTTTTTGTAGCCCGAAGAAATTCTACATCCCTCACTCCTTCTCATTAATTAAACCATGTTCAAACAATGTAGCAGAGTATACCGCATTGATCATGGGCCTTGAGCTAGCTATAACATCATGTATTAATATGCTTCGAGTCTATGGAGATTCACAACTCGTGATCAAGCAAATGAATCATGAGTATGAAGTGAAGAAACCTGATTTGGTTCCTTTCTTTAACAAAGCCTGTGAACTCAAGAAAAAATTCGATTTGATAGAGTTTCATCATGTTCTGAGACATCAGAATGTCAAGGCAGACACATTGGCAAGTTTGGCAGCTTCAATGTCGATCCCTGAAAATGATAAGATGGCATTAGAAGTGGTTGAAAGAAGACTTCTGCCTCCGCTTGACACCCATAAGGCAGTGGCTGATAGTTTTATTGTAATTAATAATCGGATTTCATCTTTCCATAATTCCTTCAGAGATTGGAGAAATCCTTTTATTAATTATATTCTTCATGGAGTATTACCAGAGGATGTTAAAAACAAAACTAGCATTCAAAGACAAGCTCTAAAATTCCATTTTGATTTGCCTTCAAAGACTCTTTATCGTAAATCATATGATGGGATTCTTCTTCGTTGCTTATTACCAAGAGAGGCAGAACAAGTCCTCAAAGAAGTTCATTCTGGTTTATGTGGTGCACATTAGGCTGAGCCAAAGCTTCATGATCAAATTCGAAGGCTAGGATACTATTGGCCCACTATGATATCTGATGCCATCAATTTTGCTAAAAGATGCCCACTATGATATCTGATGCCATCAATTTTGCTAAAAGATGCAACGAATGTCAAATTCATGGTGATTATATTCATCAACCTCCTAAGTATTTACACCCTACGTCCACCTCTTGGCCATTTGAATCTTGGGGAATGGACATAGTTGGGAAGATCAGCCCACCATCAGAATGTGGACATCAGTTCATCTTGGCTGTGATGGATTACTTCTCCAAATGGGCAGAAGCAATACCCCTTGCAAAAGTCAAAACAGATACGGTCCTCAACTTCTTGAAAACTCACACCATTTGTCGTTTCAGGGTGCCCAGACGTCTATACCATGACAACAGTCCCCAATTCAATAATGATAAATTTTACAGATTCTGTGACAAGTATGGAATCCAATGTTGTCCATCTACGGCATATAATCCTGCAGCTAATGGGCTTGCTGAGGCTTTCAACAAGACTATCTGCAAAATTTTGAAGAAAATTGTCTCTGACAACAAAAAAGGTTGGAGTACCAAGCTTCCTGAAGCATTCTAGGCTTACGAAACTACAGTTCGCGGTCCAACAAAATCAACACCATATTCCTTGGTTTATGGCTGTGAGGCTGTAATACCCCTGGACATACAACTTCCTTCTCTTCGGGTAGCTGTGATAAACAAATATAATGAAGAGAAGAATGCTAGACTTCAGCTCCAAGAGCTAGAGAGCCTTGATGAGAAAAGGCTTGCCGCTCGACAAAGCATTGAATTATATCAAGCTCGTATGGCCGGATCCTTTAACAAAAAGGTCAAATACAGAACCTACAAGAAAGGAGACTTAATACAGAACCTACAAGAAAGGAGACTTAGTCCTTGTAGCTAAAAGGCCCATATTCTCCACACACTTGTCAAAAGGTAAATTTGAACCTAAATGGGAAGGACCATTTGCCATTGACAAAGTTTACTCCAATGGCGCCTATGCACTTCTCACGCTTGAAGGGAACATATGCATGATGCCTATCAATGGAAAACTTCTCAAGAAATACTATACTTGAATGTCATTGGTACACCCAAACCATGTACAATGTACCCAAACCATGTATAGTGTAAATTCTGACTCTTAACCAAAATCAAAATCCTCTGGTTTCGAGCCTCACAACCTATGAATCCTAATCAAAATCAAAATCCTTTGGTTTTGAGCCTCACAACCTATGACTCCTAATTAAAATCAAAATCCTCTGGTTTTGAGCCTTACAACCTATGACTCGTAACTAAAACCCCTCAGATTTGTATAAAATGACTGCGAGGATCAAGTCCTTCGACCCCTCTAGTCAAACCTTTGTTACTTGGATAATGTCCTTACAAGACACCTTGTAACATCCTGCTATATAGGTTAAGTCTTTTTACAGACCATATATAGCAAAACTCAACTATGTGGAACAAGTCTTTTTGCAGACCCTATATGACTACCTTCAGTTATATAGAACAAGTCTTTTTGTAGACCTTGTATAACCAAAATCTAAATAAAAACCAAAACCAAATCTTTGTCCTAAGGAACAAGTCAAGGATCCCAGAGAAAGCCTCACACATAGGCACCAGATAACATCCATTTGTTTGACCCCTTTCGATACCAAGAGGATCAAGTGATGGACCCTGGAGAAAGCCTCACACATGGGCACCGGATAACATCCACTTATATGACTCCCTCATTTTTTATTTGTGGATCCAAAAGGTCGCAAATCACACCCTCATACAAGTTTGAGAAAACCAAACCAAACAAACCATCCACACAAACCACATCAAAGATCCACAAAAAATCAAACAAAACACCCATACCAATGACAAAATGGAGGAAAAGAAAGTTTTTCTGTTGATATTCATTTGAAGTTTAAGTACAAAGAATGAAGTCAATGTATACATGGCCACCCAGGCTGATCAAGATAAAAGAGTTATATAAGAAGCTACGGCGATGAAATCTAGCCCAAGAACTTCTCAAGTGGCCTCCCTCAGGACGTGCCCTTTATAGCTTAGATAAGTTGGGACAAAAGCATCACTGTCAAGTTCATTTAATTCGATACTCACTTCACTTTCAAGGAATTAAACGAAGTCATTCAAGGTTGTCTGCCTCGCCTTTACTTTGGTGAGAATGCATTCTTCGTAGGCCTGGTTCTTTGAACTAAACTTTTCTAAGCCATCTACGGTGCCTCAAAGCTTCAGAACATCGTCTTTCAAGGATAAAAGCTGTTGCTATAATGTGATGATCTATGGTTGCAATGTTCCTCATAGCCAAAGTTTTGGTTCTATCTCAAGACACAACATGGTGAACCCACTTTGGCCATTTTGCCCCAAACAAAAGTAAGTGTTTTCTTGAAAGCCAACCTAATCCAAATTTTAAGTTCATCTCAGGGCAAATCCAATCTTAAGCCAAAATTTTCATTTCAAATTGCTTTGGATCAAGATCTACAAAAGCCAAAAGCCAATCTCTTTCAAAATTGCATCTCATTTTGAATCATGTCAAGCCAAGTCAAAACCCAAACTTTGATTTTTGAAAATGAACAAAAAATTCATGAAAATCCAAACCCAAATCAATTTTAAACTAAAACCTTTAATTTTCTTAAAACCTCAGGGATCCTTTTTTGTGGGTGTTCCCCACATCCCCACAGAGATGCCACTCTGGATATCTATGAAAAATAGGTCAAAAGAAAATCAAATTCATTTCCAAAATCCAAACAAAATTCATAAACTTCTGAATTTTCTAAATACCTAAGGGATTCCTTTGTGGGTGTTCCCCACAGTCCCCACGGAGATGCTACTTTTGATATCCGTGAAAACAGGGCAAAGAAATTCAGATTTCTTATGTTTTTTCAAAATTCCATCATTAAACCCTTCATGGTTTTTATCAAAATTTTCGAATTCCAAGTTTAGGCCTATAACCTACCTTGGTAAACAGTCATTTCATCAAGTCATCCATCATTCCCACGGATTGGCTATTTCGAGGCACAATGATTATTACACTATAATCATTGTACCTCGAGGGGGCACTTGTTGACCCATAAAATTTTGCAAATAATGCAGCGAAGGCATTACAAGCTTTGGATTATAAAGTTCCAAACTTTTCAAAGCACTTGGACCTCATCTCAGCTCAAATCAATTGCAGAAACTCTTTGCCAGCTCTTTGGTAATCATTGCGGGACCTAGCACTTTCACATGTTGAAGCAAACTTCCATTCAATGAAATACTTTCAAGTACATTTAAAGACTACTTCTCAAGGATTCAAAGTAGTTGGACATCATTTGGATCCAAACTTGGTCCAGAAGATCATATACTATGCTCCGTGAGTCCCTGTGCAGAGTGACATCCCATGAAGATCAAATTAGCTGAAACTCTCAGAGGAAGCTCAAATGATACCCAAGACAGGCCCTACAAAATCTCGGGTTGAACAGACATCATCGAACCCAAAAGCCACAAGCATGTCAACTTGGGGTCAGTCCCCCCAAGCCATGGGGTCACTGACCAAAGTCCTGCTTCCTGATATCCAAAATTGATGAAATTTGGGCAAATAGTCCAAGATATCCTTGATGTTAGTTTCTCCAAGTTTCAAACCAAACCGAAGTTGGCCTCAAACAGCTGAGACAAGGGCCCACTTCCATAAAAAGTCAACTGGAGAGTTGACCGACTTTTGAAAGTCAAAATAGGTTGAAACTTCCGTGACATGCTCAAAATAGTGTCAAGAAGCATCCTACCAAGTTTCGTCAAGATTGAACTTCGTTCGGACCCAAACAGGTGAAAATGGGTCACAAATACAAAAATCCAAAAATGGGCCTTGTCAGTGACCGCGGCCTGTTCATCAAGGGAGTTGACCAACTTCAGGTGGTCAAAACAAGCTGAAACTTCTATGACACACTCAAAATAGTGTCAAGAGGCATCCTTCCAAGTTTTGTCAAGATTGGACTTCGTTCAGACCCCAAACAGGTGAAAATGGTTCACAAATACAAAAGTCCAAAATGGGCCTTGTCCGTGACCGCGGCCTAATCATCAAGAGAGTTGAAGAACTTCAGGTGGTCAAAACAAGCTAAAACTTCTATGACACACTCAAAATAGTGTCAAGAGGCATCTCTCCAAGTTTCGTCAAGATTGGACTTTGTTTGGACCCCAAATAGGTGAAAATAGGTCACAAATGCAAAAGTCCAAAAATGGGCCTTGTCCATGACCGTGGCCTGTTCAACAAGGGAGTTGACCAACTTTAGGTGGTCAAAATGAGCTGAAACTTTTATGACACAGTCAAAATAGTGTCAAGAAGCATCCTCCCAAGTTTCATGGTGATTGGACTTCGTTTGGACCCGAAACAGGTGAGAACTGGTCACAAATGCAGAAATCCAAAAATGGGCCTTGTGCGTGACCACGGCCTGTTCATCAAGGGAGTTGACCAACTTTAGGTGGTCAAAAAGAGCTGAAACTTTTATGACATGATCAAAATAGTGTCAAGAAGCATCCCTCCAAGTTTCGTGGCGATTGAACTTCATTTGGACCCCAAACAAGTGAAAATGGTCTACTACTGTAAAAACCCGAAATTGGGCCTTGTCTGTGACTGCCACTGAGGTCACGGATCCCCAAAGGACACTTCCTGCGGTTTTGGGCGGTTTTTCTCCACTACCTTTCGAAATCAAACTTCCCACAACTCCCCTCAACTCCCAGGAACCACCAAAAACTACCTGGAACCTCTATAAAAAGAAGGGTGTTTGAAGGAAGCAAGGAGGACACATAGAGAAGAGAGAAAAAGAGAAAATTGAACAAACGCAAGAGTATTGAAGCAAGAAAAGCAGCATCCCACGACCATTCCCTTCCTTCTTTAGCTACTAAGGTGAGCAAAAGATTCAGAGAGGAAGAGGAGAAGGGTGGGGTAACTACGGAACGAACTATGTTCATGCAATGGTGACGATTCGAGGGATGACGTTGTCATCTTTGTTTTTCTCATTCGGGGGGGGGGGGGGGGGGGGGGGGTTTTCTTAGCCATTACAAACATTGTGAACAAGGCCCTTTGGGCCTCATTTTGTTCCTTGAAAATGATAGGTTCAGAATGACGCAATTTTGGTTTCTTACGATACCTCTTCGGACTTGAACAAAAGACAGTCCGTAAATAAGAATGATGAATTACAAAGTTTTCAATTGATTCCACAGTCGAATTCGATCTTCTCAATAGTTATCCAACACCCCAAGATGTCATGAAAGGGAGTTTCAACACTTGAAAAGTTTGGAAGAGCAACCAGCACGAACAGCATGAAAAACGGAGGTGAACAGTGGTTCACGACCACTGTCTGCCAGTGACCATGACCCACGGTCACTGGCTTGGGGCAGTGACCGCGGGTCACGGTCACCTCCCATTTTTTCCCTTTTTTCGCATTTTTTCCCACCTTAGTACATTTTCTTGTATTTTCTAAATTGAGATCACATTTAAGATTTGAGGGATGGGTTGTAAACTTTGTAAACTTGTGTAAACAACCTGCATCTCCGCGGTCTGGGCATTGAACCCATGTAAATAAAAGGGAATTCAATGATGAGCTGTAATTGATTCTCATTCTTCTTAACGCTTGAAGTACGTGAATATCAGACATTGAATCCGTTACACATTTCCATGTTACATTTTAAGCGCGATCAAAGGCCACCAGAGCCATTCACGTATGATGTTGTTGAACACCTCAAACACATACCTGCACGACTTCACATTTTTTATCTCTTGCAAATGTCCAAGGAGACTCGAAATAATTTCATATGAGCTCTACAAGCTTTGAATACAGACAAACAATCTCATGTCGCGCAAGTTCATTAGATAGCAAAGAATTACCTGAGAGTCAAATAAAAAAAGCCTCAAAAGCAATGCATGGAATGTCTTTCAATTCACAATGCTTCTAAAGCTCCTATATCTTTCACTAAAGATGATCTCCTCTTAAGTGATACGAAACACGCAAGGCCACTCTATTTCGCAGCCTACATCAAAGACATTCCTATCCGGAAAGTTCAGGTCGACCCAGGGTCAGCTTTGAACCTCATCACAATTACGGCTCTTCAAGAACTTGGCATCCCAGTAAGCAAGTTATTTGCTACAAAGACTTCTATCTAAGGACATGACGGGGAAGTTCAGGCTCCGATTGGTAAGATTCGAATCTGATTCCAGTTAGGAGAATTAACTTCAAAAGCTACTCTGCATGTGGTTAAGACTCGTGCTTGCTACATATCCTTTTGGGAAGAAGATGGCTCCATGATTATGCTGTAGTACCCTCCACTCTCCATCAATGTCTCAAATATATTGATGACGAGGAAAAAGTGCATCGGGTCTTTGTTGAAGAAAAACCATTCAAAGGAAAAGAAGTCTACTTCACTGATGCAGCCATGTATCAAAAAAGACCCACCAAGTCTAAAACAGACACAGAAAGTACTCTAGTAGATGATGATCTTATGGAACCTTTCACTATTTCAGTAGAAAAAAGAACCTGCTTAGGAATTGACGAGCAATCTAATCCTCTCGGAACATTATAGCCAACAAAGGAGCCTGTGGCAAAGTGCGTAGAAACCAAAGCTCCTTGGATGATCAAGGTCAAAACTGAAATCAAACAATCAGATCGACCCCTGATCATATTCACAAAATCACCGAGAAAAAGGGAAGTAGGGCGTCAAAAGCCCTCATATTCGACAAATACAGTTTCCTCAGCCAACAATTCAGATGTTGGTCAGGAAAGTAAAAATGTACCTCCTCCTACGAGAGGGATGCCAGCTATAAGGCTTGATTCTCCTATTAGTTTTCGTCAGCTCGTGCTAACATCGCAACGAAGAGGAGAACTATCTTACAGATATATAGACAGATGGCTCTGTTTGGTTGAAAGATGTGAAGATCCTCCACACTTCTCCACTTGGATTCATTTATGATGGATAGGTTTCTGGCTGGCTCTCCGTAGCTTAACTATGGCCATGGAATTTCAAACCTTCGAAGAAATGTCTCAAATAGTTTCATCTCTCGAAGTAGCGCTCTATCGTCTGTGCGGGAGGTCTAGACGGACGCGTCCGATACATGTCATTTCAATGATCAGAAGTTTAGATTCTGAGTCCGACTCTGAGGACGTCGAAATAAAGAATGCCTCTGCGCATTCTATAGTAGACTGGAAACCGTCACTATTACCATGGCCCACTCCATCTCATATTTATGATTTTGAAGGGTCTTGCTTCTTAGTGCCTCCATCAAAGCAGTATGATCATACAATTATTTTTCATCGGGCTGAAGATGCTGCTCCTTCAAATCCTATCGATAAAATCACTAATGATGGGATAGTACGGTTTGATAACTACAACCCTATGGTCTATAACATGGTGAAGACTATGGGGTACAACCGTAAAAAGCCTACAGGTCTTGGATTGAATGCAAATGGGATTGAATGCAAATGGGATATAAATTCCTTTGGACTTCTTCACCCCAGAAATGAAGGAAGATCTCGAAATGGGATGCAAAATTGAACAACTATGTCACTGCATAGGATATGTCCCTTATAGTAGCATTCCTAAACTGAATCAAGATGTCAGAGTAAGACCCGTGGTCTTTACCGAAGAGTATGAATCTGATAACTTTTATGAAACTCTTGTTGCTTGAGAACTTGCTGATTGGGCTACTTTTCAACATCCCGAGGGGGCAAGTGATAATGATGACGCTATGTCATAAATCACTAAATACTGGCCGTCTGAACTCAATGAAGAAATAAGGCCATCATAACATGTTCATTGGGAATGCTTAGCCCTTGATGTAAAAGCTAAAGAGCCCACAAAATAGAATCCATAAAAAGAGATCAGGCCTTGGCTTAAACCCTCAAATGAAACTCCAGAAGGCTTTATGGAGTTGGAAACTTCCAATGACGTTGTGAAAGTGCTTCCTCCTGAGCCTCCAACTGAGGACCAAGTACAAGAAATAAACTTGGGGAACCCAGAAAATCCTCAACCTACTTTTGTAAGTTCTCAAATCAAAGGAAACGAACTTGATATGTATGTGAGTTTCTTACGAGAGTTCATGGATTGTTTTGCATGGACTTATGCGGAAATGCCTGGTCTGAACCCAGAGATTTCAGTACATAAATTGAACATAACAGGTGATGCTAAACCCGTAAAGCAAGACCAGCGGAGGACAAAGCCTGAAATCATGGATAAAATAGAAAAAGAAGTTCAGAAGCTCATAGATGTTGGCTTCATCCATGAAGAACAACATCCTAACCGATTGGCTAATATAGTACCAGTTACCAAAAAGAATGGACAGATTAGAGTCTGTATTGATTTCAGGGACTTGAATAAGGCCTGCCCTAAAGATGACTTCCCATTGCCTATACCAGAAATCATGATTGACAATACTTTTGGGTATGAAAGAATGTCATTCATGGATGGAGTCTCAGGGTACAATCAAATCAATTTTTAAAGAAGATGAAAAACATACTACATTTAGAACTCTCTTTGGCATATACTGCTATACCGTCATGCCTTTTGGCCTCAAAAATGCTGGGGCCACATACCAAAGAGCAATGATGAAAATCTTCAAAGACATATAGCATAAATCTGTTGAATGTTACGTCGATGATTTGGCAGTTAAGAGCAAGCAAAAATCAAATCATTTAGACGATCTCCGCACAGTTTTTGAAAGGTTGTGGAAGTTCAGACTTCGGATGAACCCTTTGAAATGTTTTTTTGGAGTTTCTTTCAGAAAGTTTTTAGCATTTATGGTTAAAAAAGGTGGTATTAAAATAGATCCAATTAAAATCAAAAGCCAATTTGGAAATGCCTTCTCCAAGAACTCTAAAAGAGTTAAAGGGATTGCAAGGAAGACTCGCCTATATTCGTCGGTTCATTTCAAATTTATCTGGAAAATGCAGACCCTTTTCCAAACTGATGAATAAGGGAGTAGATTTTGTCTAGGACAAATATTGCGAAGATGCTTTCCAAGACATCAAGTGATATCTTACTAATCTGCCAGTTCTTTCAGCTCCAATGCCGGGCAAACCTTTTATTCTATATACCCGAGCTCTTGATCACTCTCTGGGGGCAGTATTAGCTCAAAAGAATGACGAAGGGAAAGAGGTGGCTCTTTACTACTTGTCAAGAATGTTGGTTGGTGCTGCACACAATTATCATCCAGTAGAAAAGGAATGTCCTGTATTGATGTTTGCAATTCAAAAGCTGCATCATTACATCCTCTCCAATGTAGTGTACCTAGTTTCTAACATCAATCTATTAAAAGTTCTGGTAACAAAAGCCGGGGCCCTGAGCGAACGCTTGGCCAAATGGTCAATTCTCCTCTCTCAATATGATATCAGATATACTCCTGCAAAAGCTATAAAAGGGCAAGCTCTTGCTGACTTTCTGGCGGAACATCCGCTCTCGGAGGATTTTGAATTCATAGATAACCTCCTTGATGAACCAGTCTTTTTCGTTGAGCAGCTGTGGAAATCCATTATTGAACCAGACCAACATTGGATCATGCATTTTGATGGAGCTTCCAGAACTAACGAATCGGGAGAACCGGTTTTAGGAGTTGGAATTATTTTTTGTAGCCCGAAAAAATTTTACATCCCTCACTCCTCATTAATTAAGCTATGCTCAAACAATGTAGCAGAGTATACTGCATTGATCATGGGCCTTGAGCTAGCCATAACATCAAGTATCAATATGCTTGGAGTCTATGGAGATTTACAACTTGTGATCAAGCAAATGAATCCTGAGTATGAAGTGAAGAAACCTAATCTGGTTCCTTTCTTCAACAAAGCCTGTGAACTCAAGAAAAAATTCAATTTGATAGAGTTTCATCATGTTCCGAGACACCAGAATGTTAAGGTAGACGCATTAGCAAGTTTAGCGGCTTCGATGTCGATCCTTGAAAATAATAAGATGGCATTAGAAGTGGTTGAAAGAAGACTTCTACCTTCGTTTGACACCCATAAGGCAGTGGCTGATAGTTTTATTGTGATTAATAATCGGATTTCATCTTTCCACAATTCATTTAGAGATTGGAGAAATCCTTTTATTGATTATATTCTTCATGGAGTATTACCAGGGGATACTAAAGATATAACTAGTATTCAAAGACGAGCTCGAAAATTTTATTTTGATTTGCCTTCAAAGACTCTTTATCGTAAATCATATGATGGGATTCTTCTTCGTTGCTTATCACCAAAAGAGGCAGAGCAAGTCCTCAAAGAAGTCCATTTTGGTCTGTGTGGCACTCATCAGGTTGGACCAAAGCTTCATGATCAAATTCGAAGGCTAGGATACTATTGGCCTACTATGATATCTGATGCCATCAATTTTGCTAAAAGATGCAATGAATGCCAAATTCATAGTGATTACATTCATCAGCCTCCTGAGTATCTACACCCTACATCCACCTCTTGGCCATTTGAATCTTGGGGAACGGACATAGTTGGGAAAATCAGCCCACCATCAGAACATGGCCATCAGTTCATCTTGGCTGCGATGGATTACTTCTCCAAATGGGCAGAAGCAATATCTCTTACTGAAGTCAAAACAGATATGGTCCTCAACTTCTTGAAGACTCACATCATTTGTCATTTCGGGGTGTTCAGACGTCTATACCATGACAACGGTCCCTAATTCAATAATGATACATTTTACAGATTCTGTGACAAGTATGGAATCCAATGTTGTCCATCTACGGCATATAATCTTGCAACTAATGGACTTGCTGAGGCTTTCAACAAGACTATTTGGAAAATTTTGAAGAAAATGGTCTCCGACAACAAAAAAAGGTTGGAATACCAAGCTTCCTGAGGCATTATGGGCTTACAGAACTACAATTCGTGGCCCAACGAAATTAACACCATATTCTTTGGTTTATGGCTGTGAGGCTATAATACCCCTGGAAATACAACTTCCTTCTCTTCGGGTAGCTATGATAAACAAATATACTGAAGAGAAGAATGCTGGACTTCAACTCTAAGAGCTAAAGAGCCTTGATGAGAAAAGGCTTGCCGCTTGACAAAGCATTGAATTGTATCAAGCTCGTATGGCCAGATCCTTTAACAAAAAGGTCAAATACAGAACCTACAAGAAAGGAGACTTAATCCTTACAGCTAAGAGGCCCATGTTCTTCACACACTTGTCAAAAGGTAAATTTGAACCTAAATGGGAAGGGCCATTTATCATTGACAAAGTTTACTCCAACAGCGCTTATGCACTTCTCACGCTTGAAGGGGATAGATGCATGATGCCTATCAATGGAAAACTTCTCAAGAGTACTATTCTTGAATGTCATTGGTATACCCAAATCATGCACAATGTACATTTTCACTCTCAAACAAAATTAATATTCTCTGGTTTTGAGCCTTACAACCTCTGACTCTTAACCAAAATCCTTTAGATTTGTATGAAATGACTATGAGGATCAAGTCTTTTGACCCCTCTAGTTAAACTTTCGTTACTTAGATAACGTCCTTACAAGACCCTTTGTAGCGTCCTGCTATATAGATTGAGTCTTTTTGCAGACCTTGTATAGCAAAGCTCAGCTGTGTGGGATAAACCCTTTTGCAGACCCCATATAGCTAATCTTTAGTTGTATAGCACAAGTCTTTTTGCAGACCCTATATGACTACCTTCGGTTATATAGAACAAGTCTTTTTGTAGACTTTGTATAACCAAAATCTAAAAAAAAAAAAAAAACCAAATCTTTGTCCTAAGGAATAAGTCAAGGATCCTGGAGAAAGCCTCTTATATGGGCACCGGATAACATCCATTCCGTTTGACCCCTTTCGACATCAAGAGGATTAAGTCATGGACTCTGGAGCAAGCCTCACATATGGGCACTGGATGACATCCACCTATATGACTCCCTCATTTTCGATTTGTGAATGCAAAAGGTCGCAAATCACACCCTCATACAAATCTGAGAAAATCAAACCAAATAAATCATCCATACAAACCATATCAAACATCCACACATAATCAAACCAAACACCTATATACTAATGACCAATTAGAAAAGAGAATTTTCTCCATTGATATCCATAAGTTCAAATACAAGCAGTGAAGTCAATGTACACATGGCCCTCAAGGCTAATCAGAATAAAAAAAAAAAAAAGAAGAAAAGAGAGAAAACATCAGATGGGAGTTGCAGCAGAGAATCTCAGTCCAGAAACTTCTCCAGTTATCCCTTTGCATTTAGTACTTCTGCCATAAGGATACGCCCTTTGTAGCTTGCATAAGCTAGAATAGTCGTATGAATGTCAATCTCATCCAGCTTAGTATTCAATTCAACCTCAAAGGACTAAACAAAGTCATTCAGGGCTATACGCTTTGCTTCTGTATGCGTAAGAAGATCATCTCGGTGACGAATTTTCTCTGAAACAGACTTCTACAAAATTTCAATGGTATTCTCCACTGAAGATAACTGATGTTGCAATACGGCAATCTGTTGTTAAATATTTGCACGTTGGTCCACATGTGTAGCCAATTCCTGTGTCAGCTTGGCCTGTTCCGCATTTATTACCTGTACTTCCTCCTCACCGTTTTCAATTTCCGCATCCAGTTGAATTTTGTGCCTCAAGACCTTATCTTGGAAAGCTTTGGCATGATCAACATTTTTATCCCAAGAATCTTTTTCTTCGAGTTTGTGGAAGAAGGGGACAAATGCATCACGAAGACCACTCAAGTTGGTATCAGAAAATATCAACATATCAGCTAAAGCCTTAGAGCCTTGAATCTTCTCCGAAAAAAGCTCTCCTTGAAAAATAGTAGCCAAAATGCTGCGAATAGTTATCTTTGTGGCAAAATTAATAGTAGATTGAGGCTTTGGGGTATCCCCAAACAAGCTAGGTTCTCTAGGGATAGAGAGGTTTGATTCTCGCTCCTGTGAATTTGACTGGGTCTGAGAACCTGAGCGATTATCCCTTTCTTTCTTTACATTTATTGCACCTCCAGGGATAGCCAATGCTTCTTCACGAACAGATGGTGAATCATGCGACCCTTGTGAAGATAAAGTAGCTGATGAATCCCTAATTGTATGAGGTGTGACTGTCGCATGCAATAAGGCTTTTCGGGATCCTCCACCTTCAGCAGCAGAAGCCTCATCTAATATCTTCTGAACAACAGGTTTTTCAATAACTTTTAAAAGCAATGACTGATCTGCCCTAAAGTGGACTCTCGGAGGTGTCACGGCCTTGGGAGGTGTAAAACTACCAGTAACTGGAGGCACACTGCTAGTGACAGGTGTTACAGGAAGATCCTCTACCGGAAGACTTGCCATTTCGAAAACCAATGCCTAATGAGTAGAAGAACTTGTTCTGATTACAATAGGATCCACTACAAGGGCTTCTTCGGCTGGGATCATGACACTGTCTGTTTCTCTTTCCATGTCGCCTGTAGGTTTAGTATGTAGTTTTGTCTGAACATCCTCAGCCTCATCAACCCTTGGCTCATTACTAACGGGCAAGGTGGTACCAGCCGGTGACAATCCCGTACCATCATTCATACTTTTGGTTAGTAAATCAGATGATAAACTTTCTACGAGGCACTGCAGGTCACTCCCCAAAGGACTGCCTGGTGATGTCTCTAAGTATCCACTATGAAGTGAGATATCATTCAGGTCAATCAAAGCTTCAGCATAATCCTTCTCCACTTGCTCCTCAATGCGGGATCCAAAAGATCTCTTGGGAATGGTAAGAAGTGTATCAGAAACACCCTCTTCTGTTGGTCCACCTAAAAAGGGGGGAATGAACAGAATTAGAGCATGAATGGTTGAAATGCTAACCAGGCTAATGTGGGGTTTACCTTCAGCGACAATGGAGTTTCTTTAATATCCCTTGAGACTCTGGTCATAGATTCCTTGACAATCTCAGAGGGAAGCTTCTGTTGTTCAACCTGAAAAACAACATCCGTAATAGCAGCGGTACCAACATCATCAATAGATTTCTTTGCAATGATGGATTCTGTCGGTATATCTGCTGCCACTTCTCTCTCAGATTCAGGCATCTGTGCTTGATCAAATAGATCTTTTTTGAAATCAAACTTGATGTTAATATCACTATTAGTTCGCTCTTCGGTCATAAGAGTATCAAAACGACTTTCTCCTCCACTCCTCTCATCAGAGGCATAATTTTCAGCAACTTCGGCCACTTGTCTCGCAGACCCTCCAGCAATTGAGAGTTGAGCTAATAAAATTGCCAAAAGAAATACCAATGTTAAGACAAGAAATACAGGATCAATGAAGAGATGATTATAAACAATTATATGTATGTTACTAGTTTTTAGCCTCTGAGAACGACGTGCTGGAGAACTTTTAGCTTTTCTCTTCTTGGAAGGTGTCTCTTTGCTAGCTGAGGCTCGGGCTCAAGTTACCAATTTTGAGTGAGTGGCTCTGATTTTCTTATGCAAACCCGGATCTACTAGAGGGTTCACAGGCATTATAACAGATGACCTTGCCCTCGTAGCTACTTCCGCGGATTGGATCCTCTCCACCGGACTTTGACCGACATGTGTCTCTGTCAATACAGGAGCATCAGTAGCAATTTTAATCGCTGCGCAAGATCTGCCTCGGCAGCTGCATGCATGATAGATCGCTCTTCTTCAAATTGTTTGGTTTGTTCTCCTACTGACACCTTATTTCTGATAGAATGGGAGGCAGATCCAAAATCCAAAGCAGTCTTGCCCATCTGCCTGATCTTTACAAGGCTAATTCTCTCCTGTATATTTTTTTCTATGGCTCGTCGCATTCTCGTTACGAATACATTAGGCGGAGACATGTAGCTTTCATCTTCCTCACCTCTTAAACCACGGTGAGCTCGACAAATATCGGATCTGGCCGTCAAACCAATTTGCCATTGGTCCCCATCATGTAGCCGACTTTCAAAATTATATGGGATGAAACGATCTTTTTCTCCTTTTTCTTCTTCTTAGAAGTAGGCAAAACACAACATTTAGCTTGAGGATTGCTTGTGTATGCCTGCAAAATGGCGAGGGTACTTTTAGCAAACCACTTGGCGAAGCCAATTGTATATCCAGGATTCCGAAGACGAGGATATCCAAAACGAGCCTCAGTGTCAAGCGCCTGGTAGAACTCCCAAGCATTTCGGGCATCTTATAAGGAACCGATAGTACCTGGAATCCGGCCCAGTGCTTCCACGATGGCCTGATAAAAATCAAATTGTCTGCAGAATCTAGCAAGTACATAAGGTTGAATATTGATGTATGTATTTTTCCTATACACCAGGTCTGCAGGCCTTAAACTTAGAAACCAGCTCTTTTCTTCATCTGACAAGCCAATATCCTGGCCACCCTCGCCAACCTTGTCGATTGATGGCTCCACAGCATTCCTCATCTGAGTTGGAACTTCAATATTCGGTATAGCGTCGCGGGAAGCAACGTAATTTTTAAAGTTGCGCAAATGTTGTCGCAAATCGGTCATGGAATAGTTGTTAATAAGGCAACTACCACCAACCACACCCTCCATGAAAATGTTTCCCGGTGCACCGTTGTGTGAGTGAAGACCATTACAATGGTAGGTGAACCAGGTGTATAGTAGATATTCGGCATAAAATCGGTTAAATGGCTTCCCCTCTTTGACGGTGAATCCTGAAAGCTTCAACTCCGTCGGCATATAAGATACAAAGGCGGGACCCAAAGCGAGGTTGCGTCCGAAGGCCATCCTGAGAGCTGGATATATGCAACCAGGGCTAAGGTCATTTCCAGAGCTCGTTAAGAGAACCTCGGATAACCATGCTATCAAGAATGAAGCAAGCCAACATTTCCTTTTCAAATCTGGATACTTGGCAAAAATATAAGGTTGAAAGTTCGTATCTTCATGAAAGACAATTGTCGGACCCTTCTTAGGACCTTCGCTTGGGATTACCCTTTTCCACTTAAAGAACCCGCCTCCATTAGTGAAGAAACGATCAGTGATTCTCTTCACTTGACTCATCCATTGAATGACTTTACCTCGACTCCGGCTGGTTGTCTAAATGGAATCTTCAAGCACAAAAAGGAGGAAATATGCAGCCTGGAATTCGTAATCCATAGTGGCTAATTCTTCATCGGGCAAAACGATCTCATCATAGATCTCACCGTAAGGTGCCAAACCAAAAATTTTCTTTATTTCCCATAAAGAAAATCCTAACTCCATGTTCAGAGTAATGAAGGTACCAGTCGCTGGGCAAAACAACTCCAGAATAGCCCTGCAGACATTCTTGTTCTCACACGGGACTTTTCGTGTGGAAGCATTTACGGCATTAAAAATCCCGATCACTTTCAAATCTTCTGCATAATGGTGTTTGATTGCAGTCACCCAGCCTGGCCAATCCCCGATGCAATTAAACCACCCGCGAGATTGATGCCTCTCACCGAGCCAAGCACTCCCGTCTCCCGAATGAATACCAAGCCCGACAGTCCTGAGCTGTGAAATCACGGTGCCTATTTCCAAATTCAAAGTGCATGGTTTGAGGGTCTCTATTTCAGACCTTGGATGTTCTATGAAGTAGTATGGAGGTAGACGCATAAATTTCCTAGTTTTCAAATGGACATGATGTCTTATCCATGAAAAAGGATCGTACCTTGTTGGGATTGTTGGAGATAACGACATTACAGTTGGATGCCTTCGAATAGATTGAACAGTGGTTAATTCACGTACGACCCCTGCCGGATTTGTGTAACGGTACCGCATATGGTCAGTAAGTTGCTTTGCAATCTCCTTTGTGGCATCTCCAAATATATATCGTGGTTTTGGGAAAACCACCTTTACGTTATTCTCCCAATTGGTATTGTTTGCCAAGCACCAATACAAGTACCAATTTCTTGTTGATAAAGCTTTAGTTCTCTGGAGCCATAAGTGACATCAGATGCTTCATTTGGATCTTTTGGATAAGACTCCCTTGCGGTCTTACCTCTGGCATGACTTTTAGGTGCCCCAGCAATTGCAGCTGCAGGTGCTTTACCCTTTCTATCTGCAGCGCTAATAAAAAAAAAAAAAAGAAAAGATGGGTATCAGTAACAATGATATGGAATTTCCCAAAAAAAAAAAAAAAATCAGCAACATTTTCCCTTAGTATAAGGCCAAAAGGAGAAGGCAATACTCAGCTCTAAGACCAAAAATCAGCATCAAGGCACACTTAAGTCCTAGAACTGAGGCTCCCGGTCCAAACATGTGTTCAAGCACCTTAAGGCCTTTTCAAGGGGCAATAGATTCGTGTTCAAGCATGAAAATGGCATTTATGTACAGCATATGAAGCATAAACAAACTCAAGAATGTATGAAAGAACAATATTTGAAAGTGAATGACATGTTTTCAGCAACATCGACAAAGTGTAACATCCATTTCAACGCTGAAGAATTTTCACATTCCTAATCTTAGCAAACGAGGCCCCGGGTGATGATTTGCTATGATGGGACCATTAGACATTCTTGTGAAATCAACAAGTGCTTTGATTAAACCTCAGTGAGCGAAGGCCTAGGTGATAATCTGCTATGATGGGACCATTAGACATTCTTGGGGGATCTACAGTTACTTTGCAAAGCTAATCTTAGCAATCTTCAACTGTCATCAATAATCAGAAGCGTTAGAAGAAGGCAGGGAAGAGCAGATCATCTCTGGAAGTTGTAGTAGAAAAAGACAATGTAAAATTTCTTATTCAAAACTACATTTAACCGTGATCGGCAGTCCTTCGGCCTTGGAAGTCGTAGTAGAAAAAGACAATGTAAAATGTCTTATTCAAAACTACATTCAACTGTGTGATTGGTGGTTCCTCATGCTTGGAAGCTGTAGTAGAAAAACACAATGTAAAATAGTTTATTCAAGACTACATTCAATTTTGTGATCGACGGGAGGATCTGTCCTATTTTCGTCGGTTTCCTTCGTTAACCACTCATACCCCAAGGGGGTTTATACTTCTCATGTTTTATAAGGCTTAAGGGGAGTAACCTTCTCATCAAAGGTAGAAGGACTGCACCTTGTGGTCATTCGGTTATTTCCGTTGAGCCCTTGTCCGTTTTCATCGTCAATCGCTCACATTTGAGATGGTTTATACTTCTCATGTTTGGTGAGATTTAAGGGGAGTAACCTTCTCATTAAAAGCAAGAAGAATGCCCCTAATTGGCTACCTTGTCTGAGGATTCAGGCTACAATTCTTACAAAGACTATGGTGGTCAAGCTTGTATGGATTCATGTCAGTGGCTGAGCAAACCACCACAATTCAATCCCCTATAATTCCCACAGAGGCTATGGTGGTCCATTTTGTGCTTTAAAAAATGATGAAAAAATGAAATGATGATTGGTAGTGACTGTTGGCATTGACAATGGATTTGTAGAAGTCGTTCTAACATGAGATGTTTCCATGAATTTGCAACTTCAGCCCCTGTAAATCACTATAAAATAGAACCCTCAAGAGGCAACAGGGACCATGAAACCAAAAAAAAAAAAAAAGTTAAGAGAAAGAGGAAAGGGAGAAGAGCACAAAATGGCCATTAAACAAGTAATGACCGTGAGCATGGTTGGACAATGCTTTAGTGGTATAAGAAACTCCATGTTCTGCTGCAAATTTGGAATCCATTATGGTGCATGACCATTATTGAAATCAGGCATTAGAGACCAAGATCCATAGTAAACACATATATTAAGTGACCATGGCACTTCACGGCCACTATTGACAGTGGGCACTATCCAGATATGGCAAGGCTTCATTATATTTTGCAAAGAGGGTGAAACGCAGAACATCATCTTACATTGAAAGGAATTCATTGAATCAAAATCAGAATAAAAAAAAAACTGGTCTTGACTATGGGTTCCTTACGGCCTGTGCAATCGAACACAGTGGCTGCTTGGTTTGAAGCATCCCCCTTTAATGAAAACTCCAGCTCATGTCAGTCAACCTGAAGAAAGTTACAACATTTCTCTCTCATTCTCAGATGTATCAAGTTGCATATCAAAATTTGACCATTGGGTGTACCATGAACCAATGTCCAACTTTGTGAGCTACCCCAAACACCTAGGATTCATCCTTCAACATTTGGAATTCATGGAATGCATACAAGCTCAAAAAAGAGGCGAGTTGTAGCAAATAGTAATGCTCATCAAACAAAAGAGTGGCTGTGAATGTGCTTATATTAACAGAAAAGAAAGAAGAAATAGGTCTAGGTAATGACCGTGGGTCCCCCATGGCCTGTACACTTGGATATAGAGGTTGTCTGGTTTTAAGCCTCC
The DNA here is from genome assembly GCA_037013555.1 of Sextonia rubra. Taxonomy (NCBI): domain Eukaryota; kingdom Viridiplantae; phylum Streptophyta; class Magnoliopsida; order Laurales; family Lauraceae; genus Sextonia; species Sextonia rubra. The sequence continues at coordinate 14,965,609 of JASUAD010000014.1, read as the reverse complement.
CTAATGTTTGGTTTGAAGCATTCAAAACAATGATAATTCCAAGCATATCAGTTACCAGGAAAGGAGATAAAATCATATAAATGGCCTGTGGTAGGGAGCGCAACCGATAGTTGTGCCATGGTTGTATTTAGATAGTGCCCAGGGTAAGCCTGAACACAAATATCAGAAGGGAAGAAGGAACTGCAGCCCCACTTCAGTTTAGTGTACATGAATGACTTGTGACATGGTTTGTGACTGTGGGATTAGCCAAAACACTGGTCACGACTGGGGGTGCTCTACTAGTATGGGATCAACTGAGCCAAGACAGCAATGGCTGTGACCAAGAATGCATTTGGGCAATCCCAAATCTGATAAAACAGCACTACAGCAGAAGACAGGAAGCGAATCAGCAAAATTTTTCAACTGGGCATTCAATCAAACAGGTGGTGACTGAGGGCTCCTGCTGATAATACAGGTTGTAATTCAAACTGAAACATGGGCTCTGGCGTTGTAATAATAAAAACAAAGAGAGAAGAAGAAAAGAAAGAAGAAAGGAGAAAGGAGGAATAGATCCTAGACTCAATTCTATCTTGCCACTGGCTGTGACCGTGAGTGTGCTCACACGGTCAGTCACAAGCTAGCCGTGACCGTGGTGCTCGCCCGGACTATACTGCAATTTGAAGATACTCATCGTGCAAAATCAGATTGTGTTATGCATCTATAATATATATATATATATATATATATACTAAGAGAAGAAGGAAGAAATCCCGGGCAAAACTCAAGTCGCCTATTCGGCCATCACAGAGTTTAAAGAACCTGAGATGTAAAAACTTACCAGCCATAGCTATTAGTTGCAATCAATGAATCCACAAGATGGAAGATCGAAGAAGAAAGCTGAGAGGATAGATGCCCTTGAATTCTTGGAGTCTTGGTCTATCTCCCTTTCTTAATTGGTTCAACTTGAAGTCCCGGTCTCTTTCCCTCTCTCCCAGTTGGTTCAAATAGTAAAATAGAAAGAAAGGGACGAGACTCCCTGTTTTAAAACCCACGGTCACTGTTGTGGAGCCCACTGTTTGACATTAACACATAGAGCAGTGGGGTTCATAGTTAATGGATGGTTCAAAATGGGGAATTCCCTCTTAACCGCTGCCAGTCATCTCCCCCGCGGTCACTGTTGGCCCCCTTCATTCACACGGTCATTGAAAATTTGAACTAGTGGAGCCCATGCTTAAGTCATTGATGCTTCATTCTCCTTCCCACACATACAATCTGACTAGAATCAGTGGAGTCCAAGTCCCAATTAATTTTAGATGGGTTCGGCCTTCTTCACCTACGGTCACCTTTTTTTCTTTGGGTGGAGCCCATTGTTTGGATTGGTTCATTCCCTTTTCACTTGTGGTCACTGTTGGTCTCTCTCATTCCTGCAGTCATCGCAAACTTGAATTAACAGAACCCATTGTCTAATCCTTTTCAAGCTCAAGTCACTCCTTTTTCGACAAATATAACTTGGTTAAAATCAATGAGATACAAGCTTCAATCAAGTTTAGATGGGGTCGGTTTTCCTTACCCACGATCTCCCTTTGTTTGTTCTCTTTACCCACGGTCACAATGCGGTTGGGCGTTGGGACCCATGGCTCGATGGCTCGGTCATGCCTTTTCACCTATGACACTATGTGGGATCACCAATGGGGTCCATTGCCTGACTTGAACCATCTGGTGTAGGATTCACAGCTCAGTGGCAGTGGGATCCACAGCTCAACCAAGTTCACTAAAGATTACAACATCACCTGTCTAAATGTTAGATTCCATTGTTTAGTGGCCCTTGCCATTGTGATTGTTTGAACCCGAAACCTGGTATCTCAATTGCTCCCCCCTCAAACACAAATTGTTTAATGATGGAGACTGTGGCTTGGTCAAATACATAATCCATGCCTTTGCCATCGTCTTGTCTTTGCGGTCACTGTGGTTTTGAGCAGTAAAACTGACTATCATGATTCATTTTTTCTTTGAGATTCACATGGTGGGTTCACTTGGAGTATTTTTTTGAATATTTTGAGGGAAATTATACAAAGAAGAGAAGGGGAGATTTCTTTCAAAATCAACTCAAATGTCAGAATTACTTGGAAGCCAAAATTTGAATTTTGAACAACTGATTTTGAACGATCCTCTCAAATCATTTTGTATCAAAATCTACGAAAGCCAATCTTCTGCCAAAATTCAATTTCAACTCATGTCAAGCTAAGTCAAAACCTAAATTTCGGTTTTTGAAACCGAACTACAAACCCATGAAAATCCAAACCCAAATCCATTTTAAACTAAACCTTTGATTTTCTTAACACCTCAGGGATTCTTTTTGTGTGTGTTTCCCACATCCCCGTAGCGATGCTACTCTGGATATCTGTGATAATTAGGTCAAAAGAAAATCAAATTCATTTCCAAAAATCGAAAAAAAATTCATAAGCTTCTGGATTTTCTAAATACCCCGGGAATCCTTTTGTGGGTGTTCCTTATAGTCCCCACAGAGACGCCACTTTGGATATCTGTGAAATTGGGTAAAGAAATTCAGAATTCATATGTTTTTGCTGAATTCCATCATCAAACCCTTCATGGTTTTTCATCAAAATTTTCAAAATCCCAAGTTTGGACTTACAACATATCTTGACATACTGTGTTTTAACTAAACCATTCATCATTCCCACAGATTGTCTATTTTGAGGCACAATGATTATTATAATATAATCATTGCATCTCAAGGGGGCACTTGTTAACCCATAAAAATTTTGCAAATAATGCAGCGAAGGCATTACAAGCTTTGGATTATAAAGTTCCAAAGTTTTCAAAGCACTTGGACCTCATCTCGCTGAAATCAGCTTCAGAGACTCTTTGCTAGCTCCTTGGGAATCATTGCGGGACCTGGCACCTCCACATGTTGAAGCAAACTCTTATTCAATGAAATACTTTCAGAGTGACATCCCATGAAGATCAAATTAGCTGAAACTCTCAAGGGAAGCTCAAATGATGCCCAACACAGGCTCTACAAAATTTCGGGTTCAACAGACACCATCGAACCTAAAAGCCACAGGCATGTCCACTTGGGGTCAGTACCCCCCCCCCCCCCCCCCCCCCAAGCTATGCGATCACTGACCAAAGCCTTGCTCCCTGAAGTCCAAAATTGATGAAATTTGGGCACGAACCTTCAGTTATGCTCAGAAGATACTCTGCAAAATTTCAAGTCCAAAGGACTCCGTTTGGTCCGAGTTTCATTGCATGTCAGCTTAGAGGATAGTAATCCCGAGTTATAGGGGTCACCGGCTAAGATCTTACTTCCAAGAGGCCAAAGCTTATAAAATGTTGAAGAAATGCTCAAAGAATGCTCTAAGTTACTCTTCTAAAGTTTCAAGCTAATTGAACGTTGTTTGGGTAGAAAACAAGTTGAATACCTCAGTGTGGGGTAAATGGTGACCTAACACATGCAATGAATAAGCCACTGTTTGAAATCATACATTCCCAAATCCAAAGCTGATGAAATTTGGAGGAATACTTCAACATGTTCCTGACGTCAGTCCCTCCAAGTTTCAAACCAAACCGAGGTCATTTGGGCCTCAAACAGCTGAAACAAGGGCCCACTTTCATGAAAAGTCAACTGGAGGGTTGACCAATTTCAGAAGATTAAAACGAGTTGAAACTTTATGACACACTCAAAATAGTATCAAGAAGCATCCCTCCAAGTTTTGTAAAGATTGAACATCGTTCGGACTCCAAACGGGTAAAAATAAGTCAAGAATGCAAAAGCCCGAAATCGGGCCTTGTCTGTGACCACGGCCTGTTCATCAAGGGAGTTGACCAACTTCAGATAGTCAAAATGAGCTGAAACTTTTATGATATGGTCAAAATAGTGTCAAGAAGCATCCTTCCAAGTTTCGTGGCGATTGGACTTTGTTTGGGCTCCAAACAGGTGAAAACGTGTCGCAACTGCAAAAACTCGAAATTGGGCCTTATCCGTGACCGCGACTGCAGTCACGAACCCCCAAAGGATACTTCCTGTGGTTTTGGGTGGTTTTTCTCCACTCCCTTTCGAAATCCAACTTCTCACAACTCCCCTTAACTCCCAGAAACTACCAAAAACCACCTGGGGCCTCTATAAAAAAGACAGTGTTTAAAGGAAGTAAGGGGAGACACACAGGAAGAGAGAATTAAAAGGAACACAAGAGTATTCAAGCAAGAAAAGCAGCAACCCACGATGATTCCCTTCTCTTTTTAGTCACTAAGGTGAGCAAAAAGGAAGAGGAGAAGGGAGGGGTAACTACAGAACAAACTATGTCCATGAAGTAATGATTATTCGAAGGATGACATTGTCATCTTTGTTTTTCTCATTCGGGGGGATTTCTTGGCCATAACAGAGGTTGTGAACAAGCCCCTTTGGGTCTCATTTTATTCCTTGAAAACCATAGGTTCAGAATGACACAACTTTGGCTTCCTGTGATACCCTCTTTGGACCTGAACAAATGATAGTCCGTAAGCCTGAATGATGAATTACAAAGTTTTCAATCGATTCCATAGTCGAATTCGATCTTCTCAATGGTCATCCAACACCCCAAGATGTCATAAAAGGGAGTTTCAACACTTGAAAAAAGTTTGGAAAAAGAACCAGCATGAACAGCATGAAAAACGGAGGTAAACAGTGACTGCACAGTCACTGTCTGCCAGTGACCGTGAGTCACAGTCACTGGCCTAGGGTAGTGACCGTGGGTCACGGTCACCCTCCTTTTTGCTTTCTTTTTTTTGCATTTTCCTATTCTACGTACATTTTCTTGTAATTTCCAAATTGAGATCACATCTAAGACTTGAGGGAGGGGTTGTAAACTTTGTAAACTTGTGTAAACAACTTGCATCCCCGCGGTTAGGGTATTAGAACCCATGTAAACAAAAGGGAACTTAATGATAAATTGTAATTAATTCCCATTCTTCTTAACGCTTGAAGTGCGTGAATGTTGGATGCTGAATCCATTACACATTTCCACGCCATTTTAAGCACGATCAGCTTTGTCATGATAGGTTAGGTCACCCTAAGGGTACTATGCTAAGGCAAATTATTGATAACTCTGTTAAGTACTCCTTAGAGTACCATTTATTGACCATCTTTTCTTCAAAGGATATAGTGTGACATTTGTGAAACCCATCAAATCCCGCCTATTAGCACAATTTATTAAACTTAGGGTACACCTCCTTGAGCATGTTATTAAATTTATAAGGTTGATATCATAGGTTCATGACCTACATGAACTCACAACGTAGACTCTATGTTAGTTATACTTTACCCCCAATTATTAGATATCTATACCCAATGACAGCGGATGTATTCCTGCTCATTTTGCTGATTATCTTCTTGATGAGACAATCTTTCCGCCGTTAGGGGGAGATACGAGAGTTCTTGAAGAATGTATTGTTCCTGTAAAACAATCCATTCCTAAAGAACGGCGACAATTAGCGTGAAGTACTTCCATTCAGTCTCATCTAGATCTATGTAATTCATACTATGAGAATGAAGTATAGAAAATTGTGCACTTAATTACAAATGAATTCCCTTATGCTTTTAATGATGCAACAAAAGTGACTAGGTCACATTACCGGCTATGACACACAAGTACGAATTAGTGTCCTTGTAGGATAAAATTCCAAATATGAAAGCAAATGAATCTGTTACACATCAGAAGCATGGCAGACCTATAGGTTCTAAGGAATTAGTTCCCCGGCAAAGGAGAAATGAGCAATTACGTCCCAATTATACTCCCGAAAAGGTTATGACAAATTGTACACTCCTGATGAGGAACAACATTTCACTCAATAAGAGGTTATGAAAAAATCCACTCTCTTTAAAATTCCTAAAGAAATTAATGTCCCCGAAGAGGCACAAGTCCTGGAAGAGACTTTGGAAGCCTTTGAAGAGGCAATGGGTACCCAATAATGAAGAGATCTCTAGACTTTATAATTATTCAAGAGAGAGATGGGATAGCAATGGAATTATTATCGATGATGCATTTACATATGTGGCAGCTACACAAAAATCAAGGAAAAATGAGGATGCTGATTGGGACACAGAACCACATACTATGAATGAATGTCGACAAAGAAAAGATTGGCCAAAAATTGAAAAGTTTCCATCAAAGAAGAGTTAGAGTCTCTTAATAGACGTGGTGTATCTGGACCTATAGTACAAACTTCAAAAGGTGTCAACCCTGTAGGTTACAAATGGGTGTTTGTAAGGAAAATGAATGAAATTACTATATAAAAGATAGAAGGCAAGACTTGTGATACAAGGTTTCCTACAGAAACTTGGGATTGAAAACATATACAGACATATATATGAAAAATCCAGAAGGATTTGCTTTGCCAGAAGCAAAGTTAGAGAGTACGTACTCAATATAAGTAAGACGTTCATCATACGGCCTGAAGCATTCCTGAAAAATATGGTATAATCGTCTTAGTGAATATTTATGTAAGGAAGTGTATGAAAACAATCCCATTTGCCTGTGTATCTTTATAAAATCCTTAAATGGATTTATAATAGTAGAAGTTTATGTAGATGACATAAATCTAATCGAGACTCCAGAAGAGTTCCAGAAAACTATTGACTATTTACAGGAGAATTTTGTCTCAGCCTGCAGATTGAGAAAAGTTCTAAAGGGATATTTCATTATTTGTAAATATGGCTGCTATATATAGTTTCATACCAATTCAAAAATACTAGATTGGTATCAAACGAATCCTACTATATTTGCTTATATTTTATTACTATGGTTGTAAAGATTCAAATTTTGTAGGATATACAGATTCAGGATATATCCCTGATCCTCATAAGGGTCGATCATAGACGTATTGTATGTTTCTTAATGGCAATGTCATTATTTTTGGTATTATACTAAATTGACTTTGGTAGCTACCTATTCTAACCATGTTGAGATTTTAGCTCTCTATGAAGCCAGTGGGGAATGTGTGTGGCTAAAATATTTAACTTAGCATATTCGTAGTTCTTATCAATTGCCTCTTAGTACAGATACCCCGAGCATTATTTGCAAAGATAAGGGGGCATATATTCAATAGATTAGATAATGATATATTAAAGATGACAAGACGAAACATATTACACCAAAGTTCTTCTTCACTCATGAGCTTCAGAAGAATAGCAAGATTGAAGTCAAGCAAGTTCGTTCAAGCAACAACCTAGCTGATTAGTTTACAAAGTTTTTGCCAAAAATCAGTATTCTAGAAACTTATATACGAGATTGACATGCTTAACTATATGAAAGGTTATTGTGATCAGGGGGAGTAGTCAATCAAGGGAAAGCATCATGAAGTATGCTACCCAGGACATCTGTGCGTTGTACTCTTTTTCTTTTTCTAGGTTTTATCCCACTGGGTTTTCCTAGTTAAGATTTTAATGAGGCAGCATTATGCATGTCAAACACCAATTCAATGATACTGTAGAACGTTATACTATTTTTCCTTCGCTTTGGTTTATCCCACTGGGTTTTTCCTTTGCAAGGTTTTAATGAGGCAACTGTCATTGAATGGTGGTCATCCAAGGGGGAGTGTTACAATATGTATCATCGTAGGTGGATGCCCACATTTGGACCCACTTGAGATAAGGGAATTACTTAGGGTTAGAGTCTTTCCCTATTAGGTTGCTTGGGGAGGAAGCAATCTTATTTTATAAATAAGATCCTCCTCCCTCCTATTGTGTATACACAGATCTCTCAATAAGAAGATCTCTCTCTTCCTCTCTATTATTCTCTGTCTACTCACTCTAATTTTCGAATAAATAAATTACAAATAATATCCTTTAACCATAGATCTAATACCAATTAACCTTTTATGCTATATTCATTAAAAAGATTTCCATTAATTTGATAATCTAATACTATGTTTGAAGTTCTTCATTAAAGACTGATTTGGACCTATCACCTATGTTTAATAAATTTGGATCTCTTTTATGAGTGTACTTATAAGATTACCTTGAATTACCTTGAAGCATGTTTAAGGATATGGAAACCTAAGGTATGATGTCATAGGCTCTTCGAACACCAACTAACTTCAGAAGTGCCAATTAAGAATTAACCCAAATCTAAGGAGGAGATCCTCGTAATCATCCAAATTAGGTTTAAAGTATATTGTATTTGGGATTCCATGATATCATAGGGTTAAGTTGGCCTAAACCTGGCATGTGAAAAGTGACCCTACACTCAGCATGACCTATAAAATCTGGATTTTGTATAATAAAGTTTGATTATTTGGTTTTATGTTTTCAATCATACTTAGTATGTACCCTGACATGGTTAAACCTATTTTCTCTATTATATGATTTATGGCATTTGACATTGCGTTTGTCAACTCTAGAATTTGTTATTTATAAAATAAATTCTATTTTATGATTATTTGTCTCTTTATATGTATTTTGAATTAAGGTGACATACTAGGTTATTTAAGTCTAGCATGGCACCACTATGTAGGGGCTATACTTCTAAAACTATCTACAGATTAGTTAATTCTTTATTAGTGATTATGAGTCACTTCGGTACCAAACTCTGTTGCTCTGTTCTGATGGCCAATGGCCATAACTCTAAATCTCTGGGTATCAAATTCTATTCTCTAGTCCCCTCATAATAAATGGGGGCTGCTATGATACTTGTGACAACCTAGCCGATGTGGGATGCCAATTTATTTTAAACATTTATGGTATTTATAAAATCTTGACTCGATTTTATTAATGAACTCTTATCTTACATTATTTTATCTCATCAACCTATTCTGTAAATTCTATGATTAACTGTCTTTGATTTTATCAAAATATGGTATGGAATATGAAAGTTGGGCAGGTATACTTGCAGAGGTTATTTCATAACTTAACCCCCTAGGATTGGCCCTTATGGGTGAAGAGATAGACACTAAAGTTCAGGATGTTAATATGGGCAGTTGGGAACAGTGGGAGTATAAAGAAAAAGTATAGATAACGTAGTCTAGAGACATCCAAGAACGTGTTATAAGGATCATTCACTTTGATTTAGTTTGAGATTGTTGGGGCAAACTATATTGATTAATGAATTAGTATTATTAAACTTGTGATCTGTTATAAATCTCTATTATTTGATGAATGATAAAGAATTCTACTACGGTTCTATGTAATCTAATCTTACAAATACGTGAAAAAATAACAGCTCAAAATTGTCACAACCTGAGCCTGAAAATCTATAGGTTAGGGTTAATCCCAAGGGGTGACACGTATACTCCCATGTAATCCACGCTTGGACTGAAGTCTAAACAGAAGTATACAAGGAATATTTACATACTTACATGTGTGAGGTACTTTTTATTGGACATCTATCTAAGAATAGCACGTGGAAGCCTATAAATATCACCTATAGAAAATTTTTCTCCAACAAGTAAACATTTCTGAATGTATCATTCATGAAACAGCATATACTAAAACACAAATAAAACAGAGAAACATATTTACGTGATATGTAAATGTAAGAATTTGTACAAAAGTGTCATAAAAAGTCTAATCAAAAGAGATATAAGGTTTATGCAAAATAAACAAAAATATACATTGTCCTAAAAGAAGGGGAGATCAAGAATTGTATATAGAAAAACTAATGCAAGATGTCATATAACTCTAATAAGCCCAAAATCCCAAAATAAGAAGGCTAAAAGATGATCGTACCATGCTTCGTAGGAGGGATTAGTCAGATTGTTTCTGTTGTCCACTCATCGAGGCCTTCTCCTTAGCCTCCTTAATCTTCGCAAGATCGGGACTAGGTTTTGAGCTCGTAACACCATTAGACAATGTATGAATAAGACTATTCAGCAAAGTATAAGTATAATTAAAGAAACACACGTTGTGTCTAAAAGAATTATTAACAAGTGATCATAGAAGTCAATTTAGTATAATAGGCATGTTGTGTAATGAATAAAACATGAGAAAAGAATAGAATAAAATAAATACTTTACTATTCGGCTACTACATTTGCTATATATATCCTCCCAATAGGGATCTTTGTATTAGGAACACCAATGCCCTGGCTAAAGGTATGATTAGGTCCCTACGTTCATGGAGTTCGGAAGCACCAAAGGCACACTAAGTAGTACCATATCAATTTATTGCACCAAAGTCAACCCTGCCTCATAAAGCTAAAGTTGAGTAGAGCCAAACCATTTCGAATCATATAATTGAAATTGAGTAATTCATGCAATTCGTTTCTTTGTAAATAATTCATTAGATGTTCAATTCCTACTTACTCAATTCAATATTGATAGTAGAAAAGCCATATAGCAAGAAACATTTAACTCGCATCAATTCGATATGACCATTTTAAATTGTTTAAATAAGAGAGAGCAACTATAACGACTTAGTATTGTATGCAATTCAAATTAGTAGAATCAAGGTAAACCAACCCAAATCTAATCATCCATTGCTTCTAATCACACACGATGATGTAGTTTTAAGTTATCTGAGACGCAGTTATCTTTGTTTGATGTTACATTATGTAAGGAAGAGTGTACCAGAGTCCCTTAAACCAACACCCATGGGAAGGTGATTAACAAATGAATAACATTACATGAATGAGTCTTAGCCCTCAAGACACTTCATGTTAGTTAATCTTCCCGTGGGCCAAATGATTAGGTTAAAGGATCTAAGGAACTAAGGCTCTACTAGGTCTTCTAAAATGTCCTTAAGTTTCCCTAAGTTTCAAGGTCCTATGGCTTACTTGTGGATAACCTAATGCTTAGCCATGGCTTCTTTAAAAAATTGAATCTGCATCTACGGCTTAGCCGTAGGTGGCCTACGGCTTAGTCGCAATCATAGCTGTAGAAGAAAAATCTTGGAAAGCTTCGACCTTTACGTCTTTTTTATCAAACTTGGTGTCTGTATGACTTAGCCGTAGTACACTTACGGCTTAGTTGTATACTTCAGAAATTCTTGAGCCATTTTTGAAACAAAACTCTTTCCTTAACCCATAATATTGGGTTCATCTGCACATCTACAACTTATTCCACCACAGTTTTCTTTGCTCTAATCAACTATCTTACATTTCCAAATCTACATTGCATTATTCGTTGAAGAAATCTCATCATGCATTAGAAATGTAGAAAGAATAAAGATATAAGGGGTACAAAATCATATGTAGAGTTCAATAGATTTACATGAATCACATTTTACCAACATGCATTCAACAATAATTAGCTTATACTTGACTTTAATTTGGAGTTCAAATAGTAGCTCTTCTCTTGGCTCAGTTGAGAATAAGAACCCACTATTCTTGGCCCTCACATGCCATGCATGAAGAAAGAATAGGGAAAATGAGTGCATGCTGGAAAGAAGAGTCTCCTTGACTCCATTAACCCAATAAATGCAAGAAATGATTAAGAGATCTTACCTTAGGAACCTGTTTGGAAGAAGAGGTGCTTAAATCCTACAGTGCAACAGTGTGAAGAGAGGTAGAATGTAATGAAGATGGAGATGGAAGCCCCCAATCACACATACAAGCTACTAGACTTTTGATTGATGAGGAAATGGTGATGAACAAGAGAAGGAGGAAGAGTTTAGTAATAGGGAGAAGAGAAGGGATTAAATGGAGTAGTTTTGGCTCCCTTGAAACCTTAGTCTTTCTGGATTTTTAATAAAAGTCTAGTTTCTAAGTTACAATTACAATTTGAGTCGGATGAAGGCTTCGTTAGTTCAAATGAAGTCAAATATGTTTAAGTCAAGCACAAAAGTTGACAAGCTCACCGAGACGAATACAATGATATCAAAATGATGTGTGTTTGATGTAAAACCATATAATTCAAAATTATGAAAAAGGTCTTTCATCTACCTAAAGTAAGGTTAACCCTGACCCAAATTACCTATCTATGCCCCGAACTTAGCCCATTAGACTGAATGAGACAAAATCTATTTAATTTAGAATAATTCTATATTAATTAGCCAATAACCTTAAGATTTTCTATCACCTTTTACACTTTTTCAGTAGTTTCTGTAATGATAGTTGGTCCTTGAAAACTTCTAGTTCCCATTTTTTCCCAACAAACTAGACTCCCACACTTATGTCTACATAATGCTTCAGACGGAGCCATGCCGTTGCTTTCATGGAAGCTGTTGTTATATGCAAACTCATAGAATGATAGGTGCTTATCCCATTCCTTATCAAAATTTAGGACACTGGCACGCAACATATCCTCCAACGTTTGAATGGTGCGTTTGAACTATCCATCAGTTTGCGGATGGTATGCGGTACTGAAACAAAGTTTTGTACCCATAGCTTCCTGAAAAGCCTTCCAAAAGGATGATACAAATCTATTGTTATAATCCAAAACTATAGACACTGGTATACCATGTAACCATACAATCTTATCCACAAACTTCTTAGCCAGCTCAGAAAATGTCATGCTCTTTTTAAAGGGGATAAAGTGAGCTGACTTTGTTAGCCTATCAGCAGTTACCCAAATTTCATTATTCTTTTTGCTTGTAGTGGGTAAACTGGATGCGGAATTTATCGTGATATGTTCCTATGTCCACTGAAGAGATGATTAGCTTTTACCTTTTGACTTGGTAGACATCTAGCTACAAATCCTGCTATTTCCCTTTTCATGTTGTTACACCAAAAATCATCCTTCAGATTTCGATACATCTTTGTGCTACCAGGATGCATCACATATCTAGCATAGTGTGCATCTATCATAATGCTTTCTTTCATGCTATCGTGAGCCGACACACACATTCTGTCCTTAAAATAAAGCACACCATCTTCCAAATGAAAATCTAGTTTGTCAACAATATGATCTTTAATTCTCACCAGATTAGGATCCTCAAATTGCCCATCTTTGATTGATTGAATTATTTTAGGCTGAAAGGCATTCGTACTTACAAACATCACCCAGTCATCTACCAATTTTACCTTAGTGGGCATGCCTTTGAATTCATCTTGTATGAACAGTGCTATACTTAACAAGGCACTTAGATTTGCTGTCTTTCGGCTTAGGGCATCTGCCACAACGTTCTCCTTTTCTGGATGATACTTGATAGGGAAGTCATATTCCTTAATAAATTTAAGCTATCTTCGTTGCCTCATATTCAAGTAATGCTGTTTAAAAAGATACTGCACACTGCAGTGATCTGAATGAACCTCAAACTTTCCACCATATAGGTAATGTCGTCAAACTTTCAAGGTGAAAACAATTGCTGCCAGCTCCTAGCTGTCTAGAGCCATATGCAATCATTTTGCCATTTTGCATTAACACACACCCCAACCCAACTCTAGAAGCATTAGAATAAAACTTTGTCATTTTGGATTACCTAATTTTGGATTCTTTATAGATTCTATGCCCATTTTTGGTCTACAACATTCGATCCATAATGTCTTTACATTGAGTTTCATAAACACTAAAAAGAAACTAAAACTTGACCTAGAATTTTTTTCACAAGTTGGTAATAATATCATTACCATTCTTTATAGATTCTATACCCAATTTTGGTATCCAATATCTAATTCACAATATCTTTATATTGAGGTGAATATATCTAATTCACAATATCTTTATACTGAGGTGAATAAACACAATCAAATATACTAAAATTTGATCCAGATATGCTTTTTCCCTGCATGTGTATAATTTTTACATAACAATATCGTTACCATTCTTTTTGAGGATAGATTTGTTTTAAAAAAAAATTGTTCCACACCCTAATTCGTTTTATATGTGTTTTTCATAATCAAATTGTCTAATCCATATTTAGGATGAATTTATTCATAAAAATCCCTTATATTAAACTTCCATAAATGTTATTTTGTCTATCCACAGCAAAGTTATGATTACACCATTCATAAGTCATCCACTATTTGTGATTTTCTCACACCAAAAAATCTTAATTTCGGTAATTTGAACCATATCTCCTCATGATGTTTTGTAGAGTAAATGATTGAACAATCTTGTTCAGCCATCATTTGGCTTGTTCTTGACTCAATGATTGTGATCATTCAAACAAATTAAAATTCCAGGAATATGCATAATTCCTTTGTGGCTGCTCATCATATATGCATTTCCGTTGTGCCCAAACAATGAGTTGGGTATATTTTTTTTATTTTAGATTTTTAGGAAGGGTTAATTCATTAAAAGAAGGAACAATTCTACAACACAAAAGAGGACCCAGCCAAGCAAGTTGGGACAGTGTTATTTGACTCATCCTAAACAGAACACCAACACAACTTTGCCCTCTATTAAAAGAAAAAAAAACCCATACCTTCGCCATATCTTGACAACCATATGGGCTCACCAAGGGTTGTCAATTTTGCCCTTTGACAAGGAGTTTGACATGGCTCGGCCTCCAAAGCCGGTAAAGCGTGGGAATTTCTTTTGGGATATTTAAAGGCTAGTCTCTATAAATGATTTCATACCACATTAGGACCAACTACATTTTGCTTAACCCACCCAGTCCAGCTGAAATAATTTAGTATTGCATTAGGTTCTTTTAGTTAGCATTCTAGACAAAAAGTGATGAAAATACCCCTCTTCTATTAAAATTGTATTGACTTTAACGAATAATGACATTATGAGTACTTTTTCTTTTTTGCAAGCTTTAAAATTATATAACTTTCATTACATTTATCCATTTGTAATAAAATTTATATATTTGGATTCATTTTTTTAAGATCTACAATAAAAAATCCATGTTGGATATTAATTTTGAAAAAAAAAGATTTTCTCTGCTTTGTATTTTTCTATTAGATGCCGCAAATAAAATTTGTTAAATAATCACGAACCTTGGAGTAGGCATCAATATCATATCTGTTTGCTGAAGGTTGTTGAAGTTTATTGAATTACTGTAGACTGTTTGATTGTGTCATCCTGTTGATTGTGGTGGGTGGCTTCGACTATATGCATTACATGGTTGCTATTTTGTAGAAGATGAGTTTCACGAAAGAGACTTAAATGGGATAGTTTATGGCTTATCTAATAATGTTGGTGGTTGTCAATTCTATAAATGAACTATTGTGCTTAGTTTTGTAAATGCATGGGCCTATTTTTTACAAACTCTTCTTCATACATACATATAGATGGAAATGTACATTTTTCTATTGACTACCATTTGAAATCGGTCTACAGAAACTTTGGATAGTTGACTGACATTACTACATTTATAAAATTTACTTAGAACATGGTGTAATTGGTTCATAAAAGAAAAAAAACTATATGCCTATCCTAATATTTAAGTGATCATTTTTCTGAGCTCACATTAGTAAACAAAAATGTTAAATGCAACAGATAAAATCTATCTTCACCAATATGAAATACCAAATAGATAAAATTTATTAAACTTAACGGATAAAGTCTTTTGTGGATAAGAAAGGTAAACAAGATCTGCTAAATGCAATAGATAAAATCTGTTGAACTCAACAGATAAAATCTATTTTGGCCAACATGAAACGCCAAACAGATAAAATTTGTTAAACTCAATAGATAAAATCTCTTTTGTGGACAATAAAGGCAAACAATTCTATTAAACACAACAGATAAAATCTATTTAGGCCAACATGGAATACCAAATAGATAAAATTTGTTAAACTTAACATGTAAAATCTTTTGTGGATAAGAAAAGCAAATAAAATTTGTTAAACACAATAGATTAAAATCTGTTAAACACAATAGATAAAATTTGTTTGGACCAACATGGAATACCAAATAGATAAAATTTGTTAAATTCAACAGAT
This sequence comes from Sextonia rubra, assembly GCA_037013555.1. Classification (NCBI taxonomy): domain Eukaryota; kingdom Viridiplantae; phylum Streptophyta; class Magnoliopsida; order Laurales; family Lauraceae; genus Sextonia; species Sextonia rubra. Next base: position 14,949,866 of record JASUAD010000014.1, on the reverse strand, counting down.
AAAATCTATTTGGGCCTAATAGTTTGAATTCAATCGACAATGTTTTCGTTGCATAAGGGGGATTCGCTTCTTCATCTGCCTTATCTTGCATCTTAAACTCCAATTGTATTGTGGGCTCTTCCTAGGACTGACTTGGATTGCATTATTGAGTTTTTGGCTTTCTTTTGGTTATATCCAGGAATCCAAGAGCAAAGGCATCATTCATGGTGTTGAGGAGCTGTTTCCGAAAAGAAACACTAGGTGTTGAAGCTTGGGCCTTGTTGAAGTCACTAGCCATCTTGATGTTATATTGAGGTGTGTATGGTGTAACATGTTTGGTATTGCGATCACGTCTAGCTGAATTTTGAGTCTCAAAAGAGGTTTGACTTAAAGGAACTGCAATTTTCATAACTACCCTTCGTCGGTGCCTCACCGTTGCCACCTTTGTCGCTGGTTGCCACCACTTGCCATTGCCAAGCTGATGTACAGTGGTTTGGGTTTGGGTTTGGAAGTGGGAGAGAGAGGAGAAGAAGGAGAGGAAGAGAAGGGTCATTTTTGTCAGTTTCTATTGGTTTTTTTTTAACTTGGGGACCTAATGTAGCAAAAATTATGTTGCTAGATCTATAGTATTATGGGAATATACACTTATGACTGAATGCCCCATTTTCTTTTATCATAAAGTCTGAGGGTAGGGTAGAGCCTAATTTTGAAAAGATTGCAAACTTGAGAGTCAAGTGAGGGCTTGACCTGATGGAAGCCCGACCCTTTTGTCTATTAATATATAAAATAAAAAACATATATAATATTTATTATATATAGAGATTTTAAATAAAAGTTATAAAGAACCCTCTAATTCATGGTCAATGAAGGAGACTTAATATTTTGTCGAAGAATAATAACCAAATCTTAAGGTGGATTTTTATATGGATATCCCCATAAATCACAATATTACCACTTATGATTGATTCTATGTTTGCCCAACACCAACACATTCCGCAATGAAAAGGGAATTCAAGTTACCATTGATTAGATTGATTTTCACCATTAATGTGAAATACTGACGTTTTAGAGTTTAGATGGATGACCATCAACATCATCATTGAGTGGGTTGAGCTTAAACTATTGACCATTGATTGATGTCTAATTCTTTCTATTCCCTTATTTCCATGATTTTTATTTCATTAAAATGGACCCCACATATGAAGTTAAAGTTTTTGACTCTAACCCATGTTTAGATGCATCAGATCATCTTCGTCTATCGTTCTTGGTAGTCAAAGTTTAATTGTTTTATCATAACATCCAATGGTGATGTTTCGAAGAATTACAAGTTAGGGTTAATGCTAATTTAAGACTGCTCTAATGTCTAGTTGAGCCATAGATACTAAATAATTTATATAAAAAAGGTTTAATGCTTATTTGAAAGAAATCTAATTGAATCATATGAGACTTGTCAAACACGCTCTGATAGCCCATATTTTTAATCTTGTTTTTAAAATGTTGTACATGAACTAGTTTAAAAGGCTGCAACTAGTAGAACTTCAACTACAATAGTCTCACTAATAGCTTAACAACAAACAAAACTACTGCTAGTGTACAAAGGTCTTTAATAGTGTCTTTCCTGTCCTAATTTCATGTCACAATACTATCATATCAGCTTATTTCATTTACTTCTAATTAATATTTTTAAATGAGGACAAAGTAACTTACTTTGTCCATTCTTTTAGAAGTCTAACAAAAAGATTGATTTTTGCATTTTGTTTGCCTTTAAATAGAACAAAAGAGGGTAAACATTGTGGCATAGAAAAATTATCATGTATAATAATATTAAATAAAATTTTCTTTCGGTCTTGTCCAGGCCCTCACCCTTGACATAGGATAGGCCCATTGAAGCCTCCCAAGGCTTTGGCTCAACCTACACCCGGCCCGCATATATGAGGGTAGGGTAAGGGCTTACCGTGCTTGTCTCAGGCCCAGCCCTTTGAGAGCCTTAACTGTGCCATTTAAAAAGTTTGGGGATATGGGTTGGCTATAGTTGTGGACCTATAATAATCTCCTTCACTAGTATAATCTACTCCTCCATGGTGCCCCTTTTGTTTGGAATTGGGTCCTTGGGTGGTTAAATGTGATCTATCAAAGGATTTTTAAAGTGGAATAAGGTTTAAGGATATAAGGTAGAGATGTGGATAGGACCTTGACTTTCCTATCAAGGTGATGGCTGGTATTCATTTCCCATCTCCCTTCCATTCATTTTCCATTAAAAGCGAGCCTATTTTAATGTCATATTTGGATGCTCACATTTCTTTTTTCAATTTTAAACACTTTTACAGAAATATAACTCTTAGAATTTGCAGAGTTCAATTACATCAAACAAATGGACCCATATGGCTTAAAGAGCCACTTCTAAGAATGGTTGTTCATGGACCCGGACGAAATATGGTCTAAGCTTATCAAATTTGATTATTAGGCCACTTTCCAGCAAACAAAAGTTTAAGTTCAGGTAGGGGCCAGCTTAATTGCAAATATAAACGCCACAGGGGAGGTCATCTCAGGCCTTTCAACATATGCAGGCTCAAGTCTAGCCTATTTAACAATTAGATCAAATCTTTTGGCCTAAATATAGCCAAAAGGCCTAAAAAAAAGTCTAAATGCAGAATAAAAAGGAGCTTGGCTCATGCCAACCCAGGCCCAGCTAAAAAGCATTACACTGAACAACTCAAGATTTCTTGTTTTTGCCTTTTTAAGTTAAATATTTACCCTGACTCACTGCATATGTGAGTTGTGACCTAAGTTTAGGAGTGCTCTCTTTATGAACTTGTGCCCGAGTCACAGTATATAACATCTAAAATGAAATGATACAATAGTGTGAGTAGGGCCATAGAAGACCAAGGCAGTAAGGTGGACGTTCTGTAGGGTTGTAAATGGGTCGGTTCTGATCTGGGTCCAAGGTGCTCCTAGAACTAGAACTGTTAATGAAAAAATGGACCTGATATCAGAATCGGAACTGCTATGGAACCAACTTCCTGCTTCCGAAACAGGAACTATTAATGAGAATATGGAACCAAAAATGAAATTGGTTTCGTGTATGGGGGTGGGTTTGGGTTTGGGTTTGGGTTTAGGTCTATATAGGGAATGCTTTGGAAAAAAAAAAGGTCTATATAGAGAATGCTTTGTAAAAGAAAAAAAAGAACTAACTTTTAAGATATATTTTCAAAAATTGAGATAATATATTGGGTCTCGGGTCCACAGGTTGAAATCTAGGTGAAGCTAGACCATGAGTCGTTTAGGTCATGGGTCCAAAAATAGGATCTAGACTTAGACTCATTTATTTATTGGGACTTAAATGAGGACCCAAACTTGGTTATTATTGGGTTGGAATCTTTTAGCAATCGGAGAATCAGGGACCCATTCATAACCCTACCACCCTGGTTGTTAATGGGCAAGGTTAGACTCAGTAGAAAATACCTAGTCGATACCATTTCTTAATGGGCTTAATTTCCATCCAAATTGAGCCCATGGACTTCAAATTTTGGTGTGGGCCCATTTGCAAAAATATGTATGCCTTGATGTTGGAATAAATCAAGTTAGAGTTTTGGGACGAACTTTTAAGGTACGCTTGGCAAACATCCACACTAGGGAGGCCTTTTTCCAGAGGACTCCATCCTTCCTATATCGTACTATCCTCACTAAGACTTCTTTCTAATGATGACTCACCTCACACCATGTTTGGTAAACACCAAGAAGTTGTGGATTTATGTATACTAGAAACAATGATCACAAGTTATTTGTGATTTTCTCATAATCCTTGATGAATCAAGTACTAAAATTTGGACCACTGGTTGCTATTGCCAATTTACAATTGATTGACGGTGTGTATTTTCATTGGAGGTCCCACAAAAATTAAAAATATTTTTTAGGATTTGAATTTTTTTATAAATATCTCCAAATATATGATGAATCAATGGCTAAAAATTGACTTTTTAGCTGTTTTTCACCTTATAAGCATGTCAGACTATTCGGATTGTGATTTTAGGACCCATAAGATAGGTTTCCAAAACAAAAGTAGATACCACTATATCACTGCCCAAACTACTGTTCATGTGCAAACCACTGTACTACTCATGTGCTAATTAGTGCTTCTTACACAGTGAATGATGAATGGTTGAGGTATTTCCCCATTTTCTCTTTATCCATGATGAATTGGGGTTTCAAATTTGACCTCATACTTGTTTTAGGCTTTTTAAAGAGACTGAATGGGTTAGATTTTACAAAACAGGTCCACAAAATTTCCAATCTCATGATCGATGGTTTGAATTTTTTTCTTTTTGGAAAATCTCAAACTATATAAGGAATCAATAGTTGATATTTTACCATATGGACATTCTTAACATGATTGACTGTTTAGATTCTGAGTTTAGGACACATAAGATAGGTTTCCAAAGAAAAAATCAATAACTTCTAAGTTATCGGGATTTCACTGTTCACCCACATTTCTCTTCGTGGTCAGATTTCTGGAATTGGAATGTGATGGGGGAGGTCCAACCTGCATTATCACCGATTGTGTGGACGTCCAAGGTATATTATAGAATCCTCTCACACAGTTGTCTTTTGAACCAGACTTGGATTTTCATTGATTTCAAGGAAAACAAGCAAGGAATCGACTGCATGGACTGTTGCCAAACATGCCCTTAAGCTTATTAAGCCTCAGGCCCAGATGCTTGTTCTAAAATGCAGCCCAAATTGTGAAAATGTATTAGCATAAAATCCAAAAATGATTAAAGTCTAGATCAGGGTCAAATTAAGACCATTTCCTAATCAAAGAGGAGCAGGTGTTTCTTAAGTTATTGGATTGATTCTATCCAGCCCCCGAGAGAGAGAGAGAGAGAGAGAGAGAGAATTCAATTCACTCTTAATTTTCTAGTAAATGCTCTAAATTTGGATGAGCCTAGGGGTATATCTGTTGATTTATGCTTTGAAGTTTGAACCATTTACATTGACCAGTTGCTTCAAAGGAAATCTTAAAACAATTTTGTACTATATTGAATGTTGCGTGATCTTGGAAAAATAAGGGCTATTTGGCATTATTCCCTTGTTGTTCTCAATTTTGTGCTCAGATCTAGTTGCACTGAGACCAAGTTGTGCTGGGACTAAACACTACAAAACTTGTTTAACAACTTCATATTAAAATACTTTGCTAAAATATGCCATACGAAACTTATTTGGTAATGATATAAAATCTTTTTTCCAATGAATAGAAGCAAGAGAATCATAGAATTTAAAATGTGAGACCCAACTTTTAATGTTTGAAGCACGTTATTATTGGCATACATGGGACCCACTTGTAAAGGTTATAATGTAGTACCCACCTTTAAAAATTACAACATGAGGCCCATATTCATAGGACTTATACGCATACCTTTATTAATTATAATATGGATCCACCTTTTTTAATGTAAATATGGGACCATATTTATAAATTACAGCATGGTACATACCTTCAGAAATTAGAATATGTGCCCATATTCATAGAATTTACACTATAGGTCACCTTTTGTGATTGTGATTATGTGACTAACATTTGGAAATTATAAAGTGGAGCCACATTTTTCGTGATTTTGTATATAAGACTCACATTTAGAAATTACAATGTAATACCCACCGTTGGAAATTATAATACATTTTACAGGGGGTCATCTTATTTGTTGATTATGAACATGAGATCCACTATAAAAATTACACGGTGCCCACCTTTAGAAATTAGAACAAGGGGCCACGTTTATAGGAATTACAATGTGGCTCCACCTTTGTCATTCTTTTGAAGATTAAATATTTTTTTTGAAATATTAATATTTTTTTAAAGATTGAACATTGTTTTTGAAATATTATATATTTTTTTAAAGATGAAATTTTTTTTGAAAGATTAAATATATCTTTTTTGAAAGATCAAATATTTTTTAAGGACTAAATACTTTTTTTGAAATATTAAATTTTTTTCAAAAGATTAAAATTTTTTTAAAACATTAAATATTTTTTTAAAATATTAAATCCTTCCTTTGAAAGATTGACATTGTTTTCAAAGATTAAATATTTTTTTTGAAAAATTAATTATATGTTTCAAAAGATTAAATTTTTTTTGAAAGATTAGATATTTTTTGAAAGATTAAATATTTTTTGAAAAATTAAGTTTTTTTTTGAAAGATTAAATATTTTTTTAAAGTTTAAATACTTTTTTTGAAAAATAATATCCTTTTGACCATACAACCCACATTCAGAAATTAGAATATAGGGCCCACAGTCAAAGGATTTATAATGTAGTCGCACCATTATAAGAAATTAGAAATTATAATATGGGCCCCACCTTTTGTGATTGTTACCATGTGACCCACTTTAGAAATTTGGTAGTAAAGTCACCTTTAGATAAAAAAGAAACAATAGTGTCGGCAAGTTATTTTAAAAAGAATAATAAAGTTTTTTTTGTTCGAAGTTCTTTAGCCAGCAAGTTAAGATTTCGAGATTCCTTCTAGTGAAACCAAAACTTGAAACACTAATTTGCACATGCTAAATATGTTTTCTGCAGGCTTATCTCGTAGGAATATAAGAACATTCAAATCGTCTGATGCCAAATGCACCCTAAACTACCCAAGTTAAACAATTAATGGCCAACTACATGATGAACCCAATGCAATTTTGATATGATATATTAGTATTTGTCGCTCAAGAACAAGAAAATGCCTACACAAGTTCGATGCAGGACAAGAACAATAGTATAGATAAAGATAGAGGTTAATTGAGTTAAAAACAATCAATTACACATTGTCACTATCAAAAACTAAAAACTAGAAGAGGAGAATATAACAAGAAGAGAGAGGAGTGGGAGGGAGAAATAGAGAGATTTTATTAATGAGAGATTTGCATGTACATAATAGGAGAATGAGAGTCTTATTTATAGGATGAGAAGACTTCCTCTCCAAGTAACCTGTTAGGGCAGGACTCTTATCCCATGCAAACTATTTATCTCATGTGGGTCTCAATGTGGGCATTCACCTAATGATATTTTTATTATAACACTCCCCTTAGATGATAACCATTCAATGACAGTTGCCTCATTAAAACCCTGCAAAAGAAAATCCAATGGAAAAAACCAAAGCAAAGGAAACAACATTCTTTAGGATTATTGAATTAGGGGTTAGATCTGCATAAGATTGCTTTGTTGAAACCTTAATTAGGAAAATCTAGTGGGATAAGATCTAGAAAAGGAAAAGAGTACAATGCACAGATGTCTAAGGTAGCATATTCAGGATGTATCCCCCTGATGATAACAACTTTTCACATATTTTGATGATGAACTCTTCGCATGCCAGTCTCATATACAAGTTTCTAGAATACTGATTTTGGCAAAGACTTGGTAAACAGATCAGCTAGGTTGTCTCTTGAACGGACTTGCTTGACTTAAATCTCATTATTCTTTTGAAGTTATGAGTGAAGAAGAATTTTGTGAAATGTTCTTAGTTTTATCTCATTTGATATAACCTTCTTGAATCTGTATTGTATATGTTTCATTGTCTTCATAAATAATGTTTGGGGTATCTGCACTAGAAGACAATTAACAAGAACTACGAATATGTTGAATTAAATTTTCAGCCATACAGATTCACAACTAGCATCATAAAGAGCTAAAATTCTAGCATGGTTAGATGAAATAGCTACCGACGTTTGTTTAGTAAAATGCTACGAAATGACAGCATTACCACTAAGAAAGACATACCATATATGAGATCGACTCTTATGAGGATAAGAGAGGTGTCTTGAATCAGCATAACCTAGGAACTTGAAATCTTTATAATAAAATAGACCTAAATCAGTTGTCCCACGTAAATATCGTAGAATATGTTTGATACCAGTCTAATGCCTTTGAGTTGGTACAGAGCTATATCTAGCAAGCAGATTCACTGAGAATGAAATATCCAACCTAATACATTGTGCCAAATGCAGTAGAGCACCGATAGCACTTTAGTATGGTACTCTAGGACCCAATACTTCTTACTTTTCCTCTTCAGGACAATATGGATATTTCTTTAAACCAACGAGCGTCGACTATGTGGGTACTTAGTGGATGTGCCTTATCTATAACAAAATATTTCAAAACTTTCTCAATATAATTAGATTAATGGACTAATATTCAATTAGAATTTCTCTTGATCTATAGGTTGAGACAAACTCTTGTTTTCCTAAGGTCTTTCATTTCAAAACTCTCTTTTCAAATAGTCAAGGTTTTCTCAAGCTCTTCTGGAATCCCAAATTAAATTTATATCATTTACATAAACTACCACTATTGCAAATTTCTTTGAGAATTTCTTTATGCGTAGACATGGGCAAATGAGATTGTTTTCATACTTTTCTTTAGACAAGTATTCACTAAGATGATTTTACCACATTCTTCCGGGTTGCTTTAGGCCATACAATAATCGTCTTAATTGGATTGAGTATTTATTCCTTGACTTTGTTTTAGGTAAAGCCTTGTGCCACTAGTTGTGCCTTATATCTGGTAATTTCATTCATTTTTCTTACAAACACCCATTTGTAACTTGCAGGGCTAACACCTTGTGGGGGTTTGTAATATAGGTCCAAACACACATCATTTATTAAAAGACTCTAACTCTGTTTTGATGCGCTTTTCCATTTTGGCTAATCTTTTCTTTGTCAACATTTATTAATAGTACGTGGTTGTGTGTTTCAATCATCATCATTATTTTCTTTTGATATTTGTGTAGGTACTGCATATGCAAATGTGTCATCGATGACAATTTCTTTTCTATCCCATATCTCTCTTGAATAGTTGAAAAATATAGAGATATCTTCATTATTTGGTATGGGTGCCTCTTTAGGAGCTTTCAAAGTCTCGTCATGGACTTTCGTTATTCTAGAGAGAATGGATTTCATAATAATCTCATTAGGAGCATTATGTGCCTCTTTGGGAGGACATGATGATGATTGCTTATTTCTCCTTTTCTGTGGAATTGAGTCCTTTGAACCTATAGGTTTGCCATGCTTCTGGTGTATTGTAGGTTCTTTTGCTGTCGTATTTTGACCTTATCCTACAGGGAAATTAATTCTAGCACATGTAACTTAGTCACCTTTGTTTCATCGTTAAATGCATCAGGAATTTGTTTATAATTTCTTGTAAGTATACAATCTCCACACTTTATTTTCACAGTGTGAAGTATGTGGATCTAGATGTGATAGAGTGGAAGTATTCCATGTTAATTCTTGCTATTTTTCAGGAACGAGTTGTTCTATAGAAATAATACTTTCTTTAGGAACTATCTTATCTCCCCCTAACAGCTAGAATATTGTCTCATCGAATTGACAATTGGCAAAATGAGTAATGAAAACATCTCCTGTCATTGGTTCTAAATATCGAATAATTGTGGGAGAGCGATAACCTACATAAATTCTCAATCTATATTGTGGTCTCATTCTAGTACATTGAGGGGGTGGTATTAGGACTTGAAGTGCATAACCAAACTTTCATAACTGAGAAATATTTTGTTGATGTCCTAATATAAGTTATGTAGGAGAATGTTGATGATAGGCTATGGGGGGAAGTCTAATTAACATTGATGCATGCAACACAGCATGTCCCCAAGCACTAATTAGAAATTTTGACTGCATTCGTATAGTCCTCAAAATGAGTTGAATGCACTTAATCATGGATTTAGCTCAGCCATTTTGGGTGTGGATGTGGGAGACATGATGTTTGACTACAATTCCTAGAGATGAGCAGTAGTCATCAAAAATCTATGAAGTAAATACACCTACATTATCATGTCTTATAGACTTAACAGAATAATCAGGGAAGTAAGCCCTAAGTTTAATGATTTGAGTTAATAAGTAGGCAAAAGCTATGTTCCTAGTTGAAAATATACAAACATCCGATTAACAGGTGGAGGAATCAATCAAAACCATAAATACCTAAAAGATCCACTAGAGGGATCTAAAGGTTCACAAATGTCACCTTGTATCTTTTGCAGAAAAGATGAGGATTTGGATGCAATCTTAGTGAAAAGGTTGGGTCTTCAATTTTCCTTGTGAACACGGGGTACATAAGTGCTCTTTAGGCATCGTTAATTGATGGTTCTCTAAGGAGTGCCCAAAAGAGTTATTAACAATTTTTCTTAACCTAGTAGCCTTAGGGTAACCTAACCTATCATGTTAAAGTGTTAAAGTCTTAGGATCACTAAGCTTTGAGCTTGACTTTGTTATTTTGCTCATAACAAAATAAAATTCGACATTGGATATTGTCATGTAATATAACCTTGAGGATAGTGCACTTAGTTTTTCTAGTATTTGATAATGGCTTCCATTACTAGTATTCCTTGTTACCACTACTTATAGTTTTAATGTGGTACCCATTCATTCTGATGTCCTTGAAACTAATCTAGTTTCTTTGGGAACTACTTGAGAACAATGCATTTTTAATGAGTAGATCGGCACCATTAGGTAATATCATATGGGCTCTTCTAAAGTCTCCAATTATTAGCCTAGGTAAGTTATGGTGGTGTAGACATCAAAAAATTGCCTAACAAATTTTTATGGAATTGGGCCCAATCAAGATTGGCCAAAATCATGATGCCTTGTTAAATTAATATTTGGGAAAAATTAGATACAAAGGGAAGCTTGGTAAAGTGGATAGAGTTCTTATTATTCAACTTGGAGGTTCAAGGTTCAAATGCCCCTAAAAATATATTTTTATTCCTCAAAGCACAAAGGTGGGACCCACAAATTGATTAAACCAAAAGGCTATAAGACCAATTCAATATCAGATGTGATTGGGAAGTTTTGAAACTTCCCAACAGATCCCCACTAACAGTAGTTTAAAAATTTTGAAATATAAAGAAGAGAGTCAAAGGGACGCTCTCTAGAGTTGAAAAAAGTTAAAAACAAGAGAGAGAGAGAGAGAGAGAGAGAGAGAGAGAACAAGGATGGTACTAGAGAGATACAAAAAGGAAAAAAAGAAAGAAGAGAAGTAGAAAGAAAAAAAAAGGTGAGAAAAAAAAGATTTTACATCTTCTCATGCATCTCCTTTATCATTTTTTGTTCATTTCGCACTACATCTTCATTAAAACGGAAAGGAGATTCGGACCCTTATTATACAAGGGATCCTCCCTCCTATCCTTATTACATGTTCTCCTACTCCATCATTTTTCTCCCTTTCTCACTACATCTTCATTAAAATGGAAAGGATATTCGGGCCCTTATCATGGAAGGGATCCACCCTCCAATCCTCATTGCATCTTCTTCACTACATTTACTTCATCATTTTTTTTACCGCATCTCCATGAAAATGGAAAGGAGATTCAGGCCCCTACCAAATAAGGGATTTGACCTCCAATCCACACCATTGCATCTTGTGTCTCTGTACTTCACTTTCTTCACCTTTTGTCACGCCTCATACCTGAGATTAGATTATTACATGACGTGGCACGCGTAATCCCATAGTATATGTACACTACAAAGAAATTTTCCCAATTCTCATATGTGCAAAGATCCATAATATATGTACATTCAAATCTAACTGTGGAACTTAGTGCTTAGTGCACCTAATAAACACCCTATGATAGTAAAATAAATACCCGTTTAACATTTCATAATTAAACTAGTTACTGAATTATCAAAATGAACATAAGCCAGGCATAATACTAATGTCTGAATGCATATAAAGTGATAAAGTACAGAAATGCATAACGGTTAAAGACCGAAAGTATAATACATATCCTTAAAGGAATTAAACATAACAGAATCTAAAGTCATGATAATGTGATAAAGCGAGCTATCATAGCTCAAATCCTAAATATCCAAAACCCCATGAGTTGCTCTAACGGATACGCCAAATAGAAGATATCATCTAGTCCCCACTTAGTTCGTCTAGAAGGAATCTACATGGAATCCTCCAGGATCGCGTTGATAACTAGATCGGGACTGGGGCCTACTCTTGCAACACCAAGGGTAGCACTCTAAGCATGACAGCTCAATAAGAATAGACAAGTGGTATACTAAACATGTTGTTTCAAATAGAGTTAAAGATAGTACTAATTAAATAGGGCAAAAGCAAAATCTAAGCATGTTAGCATAAGATAAAACATAATAATTAGGAATCAAAATAACAGAATATCACAAATAAATGACAAACCACATGGCTATAATCTTCCCCGAAAAGAAACAGATAGTAGATCAAAACGGGAGATCAGGTAGCTAATTTGACCCACCAAAGAAGCGTCGACTTACTTCACAGAAAAACCAACTATAGCGGTGCACAGAATTTCAACCCATACTTAGCGCTGCCGGGGCCTCATAGAGTCTACCTCAGTGATGCCAACTCTATGAATCGATATAGCCAGCACAGATAGCACCATCGTGCTCTCATACTTACCTTCTTATCAGAAGTTATTAACTTAATATTTATAGTAACAGAAGCATAATGATATCAATAATGGATAGTAATAACAACAACAAATGTAAAGGTAATGAAAGTAATATAATTGAAATGATAACAAAAGTAAGGAATATAATTGAACTAATAACATAATGTAAGGAATTTAACTAAACTGATAACATAAGTAAATAAAGGATCTAAAAGTCATCGAAATACACTTAATTTCCAATTAATTAATAAACAAGGATAATTTATAATCCAAACTAATTAAGATGTTTGTGTCCTAAGTTTTCCACTTGGGCATGACTATAAGGACTCCAATGCTATGTGTTATCGAAATCTTAGTGTCGCATCGTGTATGAATCCAGACACCAAGCTCTTTATTCCATACACGAAAGGAATAACATTAGAATGAACCAAATCATCTAACAAGGATAAGTGACAACTAAAACTCTCCTTGTTTACCTCATTTGATTTTGTTGGACAAGGTTTAAGGTATAATGGTTCTAAGAAACAAGGTCCTACATAGTTATAGGGTTCACCTAAAAAATCTAAAGTAATATTTGACCATGGGTCAAGTCCAAATGTGCCTAATGAAAGATCTAGTATAGGCAATCCAATCCAAATGGAAATTGGAATAATAAATAAATAAATGAATGAATGAATAAATAATAACATAAATAAATTGGGTGTGCACCTGAGTGTGGTTAAGCACGCGCTTGAGTAGGCTTCACAAAGACTAACACACTTGAGTGCAAATGAGCATGTACTCGAGCCTGAGACATACTGTTTGAATAACTAAGAGTTTTTTAGTGCACAGTCAAGCGCGCCTAGGTTCGCTTGAGCCGTCGGCTCAGGACCTAGATCTGCAGTTCTATTTTGCATCAAAGTTTCTATAGTTTCAATACTACATTTCCACCTGTATTAATACATGCATTCATACTCTGAATCTTCCACATTTATGGCCATTTTAACGTCATTCCATATCATTTAATCCTAACATTCATTTATTCCATTTAAAATCTATTTCCTACCCATTATAATAATCTGATTTATGAAACAAGTAAAGAATGTTCTGTACTTACATTCTGAAATGTAGGAATCTTAAAGAATCAAGCTTAAATACAATCATGTATGTTACTACTTACTTAAACTTGCCTTGTGGTGCTCTCAAAACCCAAATGCAAAGCTTTTTAAGTGCAAATCCCCAAATCTCTAGCTTAAGTAAAGCCCTTTACACTATTGAAATGGGCAAAGATACCAAGGTAGGTTGGGTTACCTCAAAATTTGAGCCAAAAAGGTGGAGATGCTTTTTTCTCTCCAAACAAACAACAAATGGGTAAAAGGAAATGTGGAGGAGAAGACGGATCTAACTTCTAATGGGTGAAATCTTTCTCTTACATGCTCTAGGCTTGTAGGAGGAAGGAAGATAAAGTAGGGAGAGCTTGGGGCCTAGCGTTCTTATTTAGGAGGCACAAGAGCTCATGGCTTTGGCAAGTATGTCGTTATATAGAGCTAGGGTTACTAAAAGTTTTAGGTATTTACTAGCAAGTCCATTAGGCTTATGTTATTTACAAAAAGATCACTAAAGTCCCACATAGGTGACTTAGGCTTTAAATGAAATGGGTCCACTAATGTATTATGATAATGCAAATGACATGATTAATGAGATGATGAGATAATGCAAATTAAGTTAGTTAGATTACCAATTGGTCCTTAAAACTACATAATTAAGAGTAGTGTCCCACCAATCTACCATCCATTAAGAAATTAAGATTAAAATACTAATAATTAGCAATAAATACGTAAGATTAGCAATTAAACCTTAAATTTCTAGTTGGGATATTACATCCTCCCCACTAAGGATCATTAGGTCCTCCGACTGAAACATACCTCAGGTATCTCTAGATGTAACCTTGGGTACTTCTTCCTAACTTGCTCTTCGAGTCCCAAGTGGCCTCATCTTAACCATGGTGCTTCAAAAAAAGCTTGACCCAACAAATTGTTCAGGTCTGCAGAACTTGCTCTTTCTCGTCGATCACTCAGATAAGGCGCTCAACGTACGTCGCATCATGCTCCACCTGCATCCCCTCATGTTGAATAACGTGTGATGGATGTAGAATATACTTCTAAAGCATAAACACATGGAAAACATTATGTCCTCATGCAAACTCTAATGGAAGACTCAACCAATATGCAAGATCACCAATTTTGCTCTGGATCTCAAATGGTCCCACATATCTCAGAGCTAACTTCCTTTTTAGCCAGAATCTAATGGTGCCTTTCATAGGAGAAACCTTCAAGAACACCATATCTCCAACCTGAAATTCAAGAACTCTTGGGTGCTTCTCTGTATAGCTCTTTTGTCGAGAACAAGCAATCCTCAACTTGTTTCGGACTCTCTGTACCTTCTCTTCCATGTCTGTAGTGATAGAAGGTCCATGGAGACTTCTGACTCCAACTTCTTCCTATGAAACTAAAGCACGACACTGATAGCCATACAATGCTTCAAATGAAGCCATTCTAATACTTGCATGGAAACTGTTTTTGTAAGCAAATCCACATAATGCAAGATGTTCGTTCGATTCTCCTCCGAAGTCCAAAACACTAGCACGAAGCATATCCTCTAGAGTCTGAATAGTTTGCTCTGACTATCCATCGGTCTGTGGATGATATGCTATGCTGAAGTTAAGCTTGGTTCGCATAGATTGTTGAAATGATTGCCAAAAAGAAAAGACAAATTAGGTATCTTATTAGAAACAATAGAAGCTAGCATACCATGAAGACGGGTAACCTCACGAATGAAACTCTTTGCCATTTCATTGAACTTTATTCTTTTTTTGAACGAGATCAAATCGGCTACTTTCGTTAAACGATCCATGATCGCTGAAATAGTGTTGAACTATTTGCTAGTTGTCGGTAATCCTAACACAAAATCCATAGATCTATGCTCCCATTTCCACTTCAGAATTTGCAAAGGATGCAACAAACTAGGAGGCTCCTTGTGCTCTGCTTTCATACGTTGACTTATAAAACATCTAGACACAAACCCTGCAATGTCTCCCTTTATGTTGTTCCACCAAAATCTGACTTCAAATTTCTATACATCTTCATGCTTCTTGGATTCATAGAGTATCTGGCATGGTGTGCCTTAGTTGTGATTCCTTCCTTGTTTCCATCGATGACTAGCACACAAAGTCTGTCCCTGAAGTACAACACATTCTCAACCACTCTAAAATCAGGTCTTTGAGGAATCTGATCACAAGACTTAACCAACTCTGGGTCTTCAAACTATCTATCTTTAATTCACTGAATCAACTATGGCTAAAAGACTGACATTGTTGCTAATATCCCCCTATCGCTAATAAACTATATCTTTATATCCAATCCCTAAATTCCTTAAGAAGGGTCTATTCTCCACATAAGGCTACAAGCTCTATTGAAGATTTTCGGCTCAAAACTGTTGAGGAAGCCAGCAGGATCCCTAGATTTTACATACATATTACTACAGAAATAACTTTAGATAATGATGATTCAAGAACCATACTTGCAAGATCTTTTTAATTTGATCTTAGTTTTACGGTAATCCAAAAATCTTAAGACCTTCTACCGTATTCCTCTAATCCTTGAACTCGCGTCAAGGTATGGGCCTTTTCTACGAATTCTCTTTGCTGTAAAAAATGAGATTTCTCTTATCTCTTTCTTAGAGAGCAATATTGCATTTTTATAGGCTACAATAGGGACCTTAAGAAGGAAATAAGGAATAGACTTCTTATGGAAATATGAAGCCTAATTCAACCCAAATTAGAATCCTAATTCTATAAATTACAATTCAGTCCACTAGAGAATTTTAGTTGCTCTCCTATCCTTATTCTCAAAATTATATTTTGAGCTTCTTGTTATGAAATGCTTATTAATCTCCCGATGTTAACATTTCAGATATCCATTGATTAGATAATTACTAACATCTATATTTAATTAATATCTATATAATTCCTTGAGACCTTACACTTAACTTATTTAATATGTCGGATACAAAATCCACCTGCATGGTTTGATATAATCAAAACGTATAAGCTTTATCGATAAGATATCATCAATCCCTATTACAGGACATTGATTTCGTCAATAACTAATATCCACTATACATGTAGTATAGTCCTCTAATTTACTGAGGTTATTGACCCATAAAAGGTCTCACTCCTTTGTAAATCAAAATGGCAAACACTAAATGCATGTGTCTATTATTTATATTGGGATTAAAAGTACAACTACTCATAATAACCATTTAGATGTTAATCGCCTTATATAGTCAGTATGAAGACAATAAAACCAAAAGCAGTCATATTCAATACACACAAAGCGTACTAGCATCATCATCATCATCATCATCATCATCATCATCATCATCAAAGCCTTATCTCAACCATGTTGGGGTCAGCTACATGAATCCTGTTCCTCCATTCCATTCTATTTTTAGCCAAATCCTTCAATAAGTTAAACTTCTTCAAATATGAATCAATGACCTCCATCAATGTTTTCTTCGGCCTACCCCTACCTCTTGATGGGCCATCCACTTGTATAGCTAAATTTTTCTCACAGGTGCCATTACCAGCCTACGCTCAACATGCCTAAACCATCTTAAATGGGTTTCTCTAATCTTATCCCCTATTGGTGCTACCTCTAAATGCTCTTGAAAGCATTCATTTTTAATTTTATCTTTTCTAACTTTACCACACATCTACCAAGCATTCTCATTTCCGCTACATTCATCTTGGAATATGCATTTTCATAATTAGCTAACATTCTGCTCCATATGTCATAGCTAGTCTAACCATTGTCCTGTAAAATTTGCTTTTTAATTTTGTTGGCATTCGTTTGTCACAAAGCACTCCAAAAGCTAGTCTCTACTTCAGCCAACCAGTTTTTATCTTATGATCCACATCTTCGTCAATCTCCCCATCTTTACTAATCATCGAGCCTAAGTACTGAAAAGAATCTCTACGTGGTATCTCATGGGTTTCAATTTTGACAGTGGTTTTAACACTTTGTATATGTCCACTGAAGTTACAATCCATAACTTCTGTCTTTATAAGACTTATTTTAAAGCCTCTAGATTCTAATGCCCCTCACCTTATCTCAAGTTTTGCAGTTACACCTGCTCTTGATTCATCCACCAATACTATATCATCTGCAAATAACATACACCGTTGTACTTCTTCTTGAATATGCACAGTTAACTCATCCATAATTAATGCAAAAAGATAAGGGCTTAAGGTTGATCACTGATGTAAACTTATAGTCACGGGGAATCCACTTATTTCTCTACATATGGTTCTCACGTTTGTTACTGTTCCTTCGTACATATCCTTAAAATTTTCAATGTAACCCCTGGGGACATTCTTTTTCTTTAAAACCCATTAAATTAAATTCCTCGGTACCTTATCATAGGTTTTTTCTAAATCAATAAAGACCATATGTAGATTTTTCCTCTTTGCTCGATATTTTTTCATTAATTACCTAAGTGAAAAGATAGCTTCCATAGTTGATCTCCCTGGCATAAAACCAAATTGATTTTCAGATATCTTGGTCTTCTATCTTAGTTTTTGTTCCATTATTCTCTCTTATAACTTCATAGTATGACTCATAAGTTTAATTCCTCCATAGCTGGTACAATTTTGTATATCTCCTTTATTTTTATATATAGGTATTACAATGCTTCTTCTCCATTCATCCAGCATTTTCTTTGTTACAAGTATCTTATTGAATAGTCTACATAACCAACTCACCCCAACCTCTACTAAGCATTTCCATAACTCTATTGGAATACCATCTGGGCCTGTTGCCTTTCCTGTTTTCATTCGCTTCAATGCTTCCTTCACTTCCACCCCTCTAATTTTACGGAGAAAAGTATGCTCTAGTGATGAAGTATCCTCCTTAACTCTTGTATCATCTAAATATTCTTCATTTAGAAGTTTGTTAAAATATTCCTTCAACCTTTCTTTAATATCGTTGTCCGTCGCCAGAATATTGTCCTCATTGTCCTTGATACATATGACATGTATAAGTCCTTACTTTTCTTTTCTCTTATTTTTGTGAGCTTAAAAATATCCTTTTCTCCTTCTCTTATTTCCAACCTATTATAGAGGTCATCGTATACTTTGAACTTTGCACTATTTACTGCTTTCTTAGCTTCTTTCTTTGCCTTCTTATACAGCTCCAAATTTTCCATACTCTTAGCCTCCTACCAAACTTTGTAACAATGTCTTTTCTGTCAAATAACTTTTTGAACCTTCATACTCTACCACCATGTTTCTTTATTAATATGTCTCTTTCCTTTTGATTCTCTAAGTACCTACTTTGCAACATTCCTAATGCAATTTGCAATTTGATTCCACATTATTATAGTTTTTCCTTCAATATTCCATTCTCCCTTCTCAATCATTTTGTCCTTAAATATATTTGCTCTTTCTCCCTTTAAATCTTAGCACTTTGTTTTAGGGTCCATTTTGTTTACTACTATTCTCTTTATACTTCTAATGTAAATATCTGAAACTCCGAGCCTATGTTGTATAGTTAAACTCTCTCTCGAAATAACCTTGCAATCTTTACAAGCCAATCGGTCCTAGTTTCTAACTAGAAAAAAGTCTATCTCACTTTTATTACTCCCATTTTTATAGGTAATTAAATGCTCATATCTCTTTTTAAAGTAAATATTTGCTACTAAAAGATCAAATGCCACTGCAAAGTCCAATATAGTGTTTCCAAATTCATTCTTTTCTCCAAATCCTTACCTTCCATGCACTCTTTCATATCCTCTATTATCTCTTTCTATATGCCTATTTAAATCTCCTTCAAGGAAAATCTTATCACCATTTGGGATTTCTAGCATTAAATCATCAATCTCCTCCTAAACTTGTCTTTTCACACTTTCCTCTAGTTCTACTTGGGGAGCATATGCACTAATGATATGAATTATGTTTTCCTCTAGCACTAGTTTAATTGCTATAATTCTATCACCAAACCTTTTTACCCCCACAATTTTCTCTTTCAAATCCTTATCTACAACTATATCCACTCCATTTCTTATATTACTCCTTCCTACATAGAAGAACTTATACTCATCCGTGAGTTCCTTAGCATTATTCCCTTTCCACCTTGTTTCTTGTATATAAGCTATACTAATTCTTCTTCTTTTTATTACCTCAACTAACTCTATGCTCTTGCCTATTAAGGTTCCTATATTCCAAGTAGCAAGTCTAATTTTCCTATTCCTCTTCTTCTTCTCATGGACTAATTTCTTTAACTGCATTAACTCAGAGTTATGCGGTAGCCCTTGCACACTTTTCACTGTAGTCGGGCGACGCTACAATGTGTCACTTAAAGCAGGAAATGCCCTAGCCTTATCACGAAATATCATTATTTCAGAATTCATGTTTGGGTTGTGACAAAGTTTTACGCTAGCTGCCAACCTACCTAATGCAACCCTCCTCCTTTACCTTGGCTTGGGACCGGCAATAAAAACTGGCGGAGTTACAAAGTGTACTAGCATAATGAGTCAAAACTATACCATTTCCTGTAGCTAAGACAAGCCTATTAAAACATCATGCTACAATCGTATCGATGGTGCGTCAAACTCCATCTAAATTGTGAACAACAATAACTTATAGTTTATAAGAATAGACAAATAAGTCTTTTGTGTATAAGTTTAAACTCTACATACTAACTTGTCTACTTTATAGGATAAAAGACACACACATGTATAACAAAAAAACAATGCAACCATTTGTCTATACAAATTCTCATTAAGATGAAAAGACAAACTTTACTAATAAATAAATCAGTCAAAGACAAATACATAAAAGTATGTTTTTAGCATAAATTTCCAACAAAAGCATCTTCCACTATATTGGCCTTGCCGGTAAAGTAGTTAATAGGAAAATCAAAGTCCTTAATGAGCTCTAACCATCTATGCCACCTCATGTTAAATCTTGTTGAGAAAAAAGATACTATAAACTCCAGTGGTCTAAATGAACTTCAAACCTCTCTCCGTATAGATAATATCTCCATATCTTCAGCACATACATGACAACTGCTAACTAGAGATCATGTGTAGCATATTTCTTATCGTGTTCCTTTAGTTGGTGAGAACCATAGGTTATAACTCTTTTATTCTACATCAACACATAGCCAAGACCAACTTTAGAAGCATCAGAATAAATCATGAATCCACTGCTGCCCTTGGGCAACGATAGGACTAGGGCTGTGGTCAATTTCTCTTTAAGCAGTTGGAAGCTAGACTCATATTGATCTGTCCACTGGAAAGGCACATTCTTCCAGATCAATTTGGTAAGTGGAGCTGAAATCTTTGAAAAATCTTGAACAAATCGATGGTAGTATCCAACCAAACCTAGAAAACTTTGAATCTCTATACTGATCTCGGACTTTGCCAACTAATGATAGCTTTAATCTTTAACGGGTTAACTATAAGTCCATCTTGAGATATAATTTGGCATAAGAATGCAGCTTGTTTCAACCAAATTCTCACTTCTTTAGCTTGGCATACAACTGATTATTCTTCAAAAACTAGAGTGATGTCCTCAAGTGTTTTGTGTGGTCATCCTCTATCTTCGAGTACACTAAGATGTCATTAATGAACACCACCATGAACTAATCAAGGTATGGAGAAAAGATTCTATTCATCAATGCCAAGAACACGGCTGGAGCATTCGTCAACTCGAAAGGCATGACCAAGAACTCACGGTGTCCATATCTAGTTCTGAAGGCTGTCTTAGAGACATCTGACTGTCTAATCCTCAGCAGGTGGTAGCCTGACCTCAGGTCTATCTTAGTGAAGTATGCTACACTGATGTGATTTAATCAATCTACTTAAAACTGCAAGTGTGCAGTTGTCTTGTTGAGACAGTGGCAAATACAGGTCAATCCCAAAGGGAACAATTTTTGAAATTTATCTTTTTTTTTAATCTAATTTTTTTAGAAATAGTAATCAAATAAATATGAATCAAAGTATATCAAGATATGAATAAGAAATCAAAATAAAACTATTATTCAAATAAACTGGTAACAATGATAATAAAAGTAGATCAGAGCAACAAAAATCCATTAAATGAATTTAATAACCAATATATCTGCAATTTAATTTAATCTTTAGTCTAAAAACCAACTTTTAACAAAAAGAAGCCAAGATCTCCATCACCTCATTAAATTAAAAATTATTTTATGCATCATTGATCAAATTCAAAAAAAAAAAAAATCAAAAGCAAATAAGCCTAATCATATTTTATCAAAATAAGAATAATTGATTAGAAATAATTTATTATGAACATACAATAGAGGTTTGTCTGAAGCGTGATGACAGATTTATTATTCTAAGCATGTATTATAGAGACATCAAAAGAATAAATCAAAAATATAAATTGAAAGTAAAATCACTTTTATGCTCTGATCTGAAAATACTTCTCCATTGTAAAGAAAGCAAACTTCATTGATGTTATCATGGTAATTATAAGGATTCTCTCAACACTTTTCTAACTTAGTTCTGGAATAGGGCTCCAGAATACCCAAATTATTCTCTATTTTTTTATACACTAGAGAGAGAAGAGGAGAAAGGAGAGAGAGGAGAGAGAAGCGGAGAGAGAGAATGGAGAGGGGATGGATGCATGGATGTCCAAGGCTTTGAATTTATGGGGTTTGGAGCCCCTTGGTTTTCTTATTTTTTTCCTATTTTGTAGCTTGTAAAGTCTTTTTTTGGACAGGTCTCCTATCTTAGCTCTAAGTTAGCAAAAACTTAGCAACTTTGAAGAGATTTTTTCTTGCTTTCCTTTATAAACTAATCTCTACATAAATTTTTCATTTTAGAAGATTCTCCTCTCATGTGCAACTAAAATTTCTAAATAAGCTTTCCTTTCTTTATTTGTTGAGGATTTTCTTCAAATCTTCTTAGATTATCTTGAAAAGAATAATGCAAGGATTGTGGACCCCATTTTAATCTTCAATGTACTTCACTTAAGGAGAGATGGACCCCACTTAAAGGTATGTAACATGGAGAAAATTTCCAAACCTTTTGCAATCCCATCTAAAAATATACAGCCAACTTCCAAGGGCCATAACCTTGTCATTTCAGCTCTGATTGATGCAATTTTGGATCCCACAACCATTTACTTAAAAAGATCTTTCCACAGTTAGTAGATTGTCCAATTACAATGCTCGATTTGAGAGTTATTACTGTTTTAATTTATGCTGTCCAAAAAAAAATGACATTGAGTTTCCATTTTTGAATTCATCCTCTTTGACTTTCCTTTTCTTGAATTCTTTCCACCTTGGCTTTCTTTCTTGATTCAAATTTAAATTCTTTTAACAACTTGAGAATAGGACCCCCCTTTAACTATCTAAGCATGTGTGCACATGTGTGTGGGGTCCTTATTAAGCCAATCATCCAAATTTCTTGCATGGCATGCCCCACATGGTCTACTCACATCTTCTTGCACATTTTAAGCAAACCCATAAGATACTGAAGAGCCCACATTGTAGTGTGATCAGTCCAGATAGAGTTTTACTCCAATTGGGACTCTTTGGAGAAAAATTTTAAATTTCTAAATTAATGCAGAAGATGTGTAAATTTTGTAAGAATTTCAATGCATAGGTGAAAATGTTTAAAATGATCAAAATAACTGAAAATTCATGCAAATTAGATAATTAAGTCCCTAATTCACACTAATTCATGAAAAAAAAAATGCGATTTCATACCTTAACACACCTCCAACCAGACTTTTGCTAGTCTCTTAGCAAAAGTTGCGAAAAGCATTAAAGTTCTTTGACCTAATCTAAGAAAATAAATAACAACAATGTGAAAAAAAACCACTTTCGCTGGTTCTCTTGGTTGCATTTAGCATATGCAACAAGCCCTTAAACCCCTAGGTTACCCTAGTGGACGAGTTGTCCCTCGTGAGAGTTTGCAGTGAATATACTCACAAAATTCTTTTAAAAACCATCAAGGTTAAAAGAAATTTCTCAAAAGAAAATCCACTCCTATCTAATACTTTCAAATTCTGGAATGATTAAGAATTCAGACTTTTCAAAATCCAATCCATTATTCTATTTTCAAAAACACTCTCAAACTCAAATCAAGACTAGTGTGCATAATGAAAACTGTATACATCACTATCGGTTTCGAATATTCTACACCAATGCCACTTAAATAGAATTTTCCTTTAAACTATCTGATCTCCCAATAATCCAACCAAAATAAATTTTCTCCTCTCAAGGCTATTAAGACGGCTTCACACTGCTGTTCAGAGCCAGAAGATTTCTTCATTCCTTTCTTTTTCTATATCTTTTTTTTTTCTAAAAACACACACATCTTTTTAGTTACATGTGACTGTGCAATGCCTAGGTCCTTTAAGCTTTCTAATTAACCCATGTAACAAGCGTTAGGCCAATGACTTCCAAACCAGATAGATTTAGGGTACTAGGTATGGATATACCCCTACAGGCTTACTAGTTCGAGTTAAAAAGGTTACTAACCCAAACTACTCACAAAACATTATTCTTCCCAAAACTTCTCACTCGGTAATAACACCTTTTCTTTTTTTCACAAAAGAATGAGGAGAAGAACTCTGAACCTCGAACAAAAGGTAGCCGTTTCCAATTTACTTGAATTAATTCATGTTAAGGAACTAGGAGAGAAAAATATTTATAAACTAATCTCAAGTTCTCATTAAATCTTTTGGAGAAATTCTGTAAACAATCATTTTAGCTTCCTGTCCAAACTTTGAGAAATGTAAAGTGTGTATAGTGGGGACAAGTTTAGATAATCTTCTGATGAGCTTCATCGTTCAGAAAAAATGAACCTTCTTTTACTTCCTTCCAAAATTTTAAAAATTCTAAATTTCTTAAATATCTTCAATCCACTTCAATTCTTTTGAAAACTTTATTTTCCTAAAAACCCTTTTTTTTAGTTTTTTCCTTTTTTTTTATAGAAGAAATAAAATAACCTAAGACATAAAATAAAATGTAACCTAAGCTTGTCTACCCTAGACCGACATTGGGGTCTTTTAACGTCAGATTCCCAAACGAGTTGACTACGACGGTTATGTTTCATCATGCCTCATCAAGTATTCGTTTTGGTCTCAACCGATATAACCCGTCTTAGACCAAATCTCTTTGGTCTTACTCAGTAGTTCTTGAATCAGTAGTTTTCTTATTTCTTTACTTGATAAGGACCAAACTAATCCATTGCATATTTTTCCATTTTCTCTAAAAATTGAGTCACTATTAAATCTCAAACAATGGCAACAACAACCAATCCTCTTAGTTCTACGTTTAATGACATAGAGGCTCCTACCATTAAATGATAGTGATTGTTTAGCCTTCATTTCATGCTTGAAGGCCTCCCTTATTTTCATCTCAATGATGATCTTGATGTCAGAAAGAACATTAAGCTTTGACATGAACCAAATGCACTAAATGTAACTGGAAACCATTGGGTTGCCTCCCAACAAGCGCTAAGTTTAACGTCTTCAACCAGACCAATGACTCCTTTTGTTTTCTGAAAAACAAAAACAAGTGACCAAGTAGTGCATACCCCGCAACCTAGACTAACATTGTCCTCAATATGATGAATGAAAAATGAAATGGGGTGAATGCGATGATGATGATGCTTACTCTGGGTAGATCAGATCCTCAAGAAGGATCTCTTCAGTGTGTTTATCTTTCAGCTCAAGAAATGGTTTCAACCATTGACCTTTGACTTTGAAAACATCCCCATTTTTTAGGTTTTTTAATTTCCATAGTACCATGAAAGTAAACAGTCTTGACAATGAATGGACCAATCCACCAATTTCTTAACTTCCCTAGAAACGGATGTAACTAGGAATTATACAAAGGACTTTCATACCTAGTTCAAAAGATTTTCTCAAAATTGACTTATCATGGTTCAGATTCATCTTTTCCTTGTAAATCTTGGCATTCTCGTAGGCATCATTCCTAAGTTCATCCAACTCATTAAGTTGCAATTTGCACAGATTACCTGCCGTGTGTAAATCAAAATTGAACTTTTTGATAGCCTAATAAGCTCTATGTTCCAGTCCAACAGGCAAGTGGCAAGCCTTCTCATAGACCAACCTATATGCGGACATTCCAATAGGTGTCTTGTAAGCGCTTCGATAAGCCCACAGTGAGTCAATCAATCACAAAGACCAGTCTTTCTGAGTGGGATTGACCATCTTTCCAAAATTTGCTTAATGTGCCTATTCGAAATTTCCGCTTGGCCACTTGTTTGTGAGTGATAATGTGTAGTAACCTTATGGGTGTTAGAATATTTTTTTCAATAAATGTTCAAAGGGACGGTTGCAAAAATAGGTGCCTCTATCACTAATGATAGCCCTAGGGGTACCAAATTGAGAAAAGATGTGATCTCTCGTGAACTTGATCATCACACGGTGGTCATTCTTCTTTGTCGGTATGGTCTCTACCCATTTGGAAACATGGTCAACTACTAGCAAAATGTAAAGATTTCCAAAAGAATTCGGAAATGGCCCTATAAAGTTAATCCCCCACATATCAAAAATTTCCACAATAAGTATGGGCTTTAAGGGCGTCATATTCCTCAAATTGAGCTGACCAAGCCTTTGACACCTCTCATAATTCAGATAGAAAGTGTGGTAATCCTTTTAAAGATTGTGGGTTACTAAAATCCACACTGTGAAACTTTTCCAGCTGTCTTTTTTAACTAAAATGTCCTCCACATGCATGATCGTGGTAGAATGAAATGATCGAGTAGTGGTTATGATTAGGAATGCATCTCCTGATGATCTGATCTAGGCAGTACTTAAAAAGATATGGATCATCTTAGAAAAAGTATTTAACCTCAGCTGGAAATTTTGATCGATCCTATTTTGACCAATGGTAGGCATCTCCCCTGTAATAAGGTAATTGATTATATCTGCAAACCAAGGGATCTGAGAAATACTCAGCAATTGTTCATTAGGAAAATTTTCATTCAGTGGGATATCATCAAATAGCTCTAACGTTAACCTCAAAAGATGATAAGCTATAACATTCTCACATCTTTCTTATCTTTTTATTTCTAAATCAAATTCTTGTATTAGAAGTATCCATTAGATCAATCCGGCTTTTGCGTCCTTTTTTGAAAAAAAGTGCCTTAAGGCTGCTTGGTCCATGTAGATGATGAGTTTGGACCCTAACAAATAGGACCGGAATTTCTCCAAGGCAAAAATCACAGCTAGCAATTCTGTTTCCATGATTATGTAATTTAGTTGTGCATCATTGAGGTTCTTACTAGCAAAGTAAACCACATGATGTAACTTCCCAACCCATTGACCTAGAATGGCCCTGATGGTAGTATCTGATGCATCACACACGAGTTCAAATGGAATGGCCCAATTGGGTGATTTGATGATAGGGGTAAAGTTAGTTCCTTCTTAAATCTCTCAAAAGCTTTTAAATAATTCTCATCAAATTCCTCTTTTGTCAATAAATGGCATAAAGGTTTAGCAATTTTACGAAAATCCTTGATAAATCTCCAAATAAAAACAAACATGGCCCAGGAATGATCGAATCTACTTTACAGATTTTGGTGGTGGCAATTTTAAGATTAAATCAAATTTTACTTTGTCCACCTCAATTCCTTTCTCAGAAATAATGTGTCCCAAGACTATCTCTCATTTTACCATGAAATGACATTTCTCCCAATTTAAAGCCAGATTTTTCTCTTTACACCTTTCAAGTATAAGGGACAAATGACATAAGCATTTCTCAAAAAAATTGCCAAAGACTAAAAAATCATCCGTGATAACCTCAATGAATCTCTCCACCATGTCAGAAAATATGCTCATCAGTCACCTTTGAAAGGTGGCTAGCGCATTGCGTAGCCCAAAGGGCATGCATCTGTAACCAAATGTACCAAAAGGACAACTGAAAGTGATCTTTTCCTGGTCCTCAGGTGCAATTGGAATGTGATTTTAGCCAGAATAACCATCAAGAAAACAGTAATAAGCATGATTGGCTAGCCTTTCAAATTTTGATCCATGAATCGGAGGGGAATATGATCTTTTCGGGTCACTGAATTCAACTTCATATAATTGATGCAAACTATCCATCTAGTATGTATTCTGGTAGGTACCAATTCATTGCCCTCATTTTTAACCAAATGTACCTTTTCAGCTTACCCATGCACTCACCCATGCACTATCAGATATGGGATAGATCACTCCTGCATCAAGTAATTTCAAGACTTCCAACCTAACCACTTCCTTCATTGCAAGGTTCAGTCTGCTTTGTGGTTCACGATAAGTTTTTGCATTTTCTACCAAATGGATTCTATGTTGAACCACAAATAGGCTTATTCCTTAAATGTCTGCTAAGGAACATCCTATAGCTTCCTTGTGTTCATCTAGAATTTTTATGAGTTTTTCCTCTTAGACATGGTCCAAGTCTAAAGCTATAATCACTGGAAGGGTTTCTATCATGCCTAAAAACACATATTTCAAAGTATCTGGCAATTGCTTGAGTTCTAACTTAGGGGGCTTTACAACAGATAGGATAG
Organism: Sextonia rubra; assembly: GCA_037013555.1. Taxonomy (NCBI): domain Eukaryota; kingdom Viridiplantae; phylum Streptophyta; class Magnoliopsida; order Laurales; family Lauraceae; genus Sextonia; species Sextonia rubra. Next base: position 14,921,871 of record JASUAD010000014.1, on the reverse strand, counting down.
TTGAGGAAGCAGATGAGGTTAGAATTTCATGTTTGGGTTGCCACATGGTATAGTTCATGCCTAGGGTTGAGTCTAACAAAGAATTGATTTCCTCAATTTGTCCATCTATGTCAAAATCACTTCCAAAGTGGGCTAGACATGCTTCTAGTGGATCTTCAAGATTTAAATGGGGTAAGTGATTTTCCACTAATCCATGAATATAATTGACTTCAAAAACCCCATCATCCTCATCAGGAGGTTGCTTATTAACATTAAAAATGTTCACCTGAACAATCATGGTCTCAAGAGAAATTTGCATCACTTTATTTCTACAATTGATCAAGGCATTTGAGGTGGCTAGGAATGGTCTCCCTAAGATCACTGGTATTTTGGATTTAGCCCTAGAAGTGTCTTTTGTATCCAAGACAACAAAATCAAAGGGAAACACTAAGTCTCCAACTTTAATTAGAACATCTTCGACTACCCCCATGGGGTATCAAATTGACACATTAGCCACTTGCAAGGTCACACGGGCCATTTTCAACTCCCCTAAACCTAATTCTTTGTAAACAAAGTACAGAAGGAGTTTACACTCGCACCCAAGTCTAGCAAAGCTTTCTCTATGTGATAGTCCCCGATTTGGTAAGAAATGGTAGGACACCCTGGGTCCTTATATTTTACCAGGGTTGGACAGGAAATTATCGAGCTAGTTTGTTGAGCTAGAAAAGCCTTCTTGGGCACATTGGTAGTCCTTTTGAAAGTCCAAAGGTCCTTTAAAAATTTGGCATAGGTCAGAATCTATTGGATAACATCAAGTAGTGGAATGTTGATTCTTACTTGTTTAAACATTTCTAACATTTTATCCAACTGGGGAGTTGAATTTCTTGGTCCTAGCCTTTCGAGGTATGTTGCCTTAGGAATGTAAGGCCTAGGAGTGGGCTCACTAGGTGATGGTTCAATGATGACTATGTTCTCCTTGATTAGCTTTGGTTTTATTTTGGGTTCAGCATTTACACTTGGTTCCTTAATTTCCACATCCTCACTTGATCTTTCCTCCGTTCCTTGGGTAGTTTTACCTTGTTATCAACTTGTGTACCTGACCTAAGAGTTATTATGGATTTTACATGCTCTTGGCCTTTTTCTTTGTTATCATGAACAACTTGGCCCTTAGGATTAGGTTTAGGTTGACTAGGGAATGTTCCCTTGTCTTTAGCACTCATGGAAATGGCCAGTTGACCCATTTGATATTCCAATTTTGCAAGGGTCTGAGTATGGCTATTTAAAATTTGAGTAGTGGTTGCTGCAATTGAGCAGTACTCTGAAACATGAATTTAATGGCTTCATCTAAGGAATCTACCCTTTGGATTAGTGGACTAGGGTTGAAATTAGGCTTCTAGAAACCAAGTGGGGCATTGGCGTGAGATTGAATGGGATGAAAATGATTGGCCTATGATGGGCCACCTTAAGTTAGACCCTTGCTCCAAGAAAAGTTTAGATCGTCCCTCCAACCTGGATTGTATGTGTTGGAGTATGGGTCATGCCTCTACCGATTATCAAAACGAGTGTTTTGATAAAACGTATTCACCTCCTCAACAACTTGGCCTAACCCAAAGTTGTTGGGTTAATTCCAGCATTCAAGGCTTAATTATATGTCAATGACTCCAAAGTGTTTGGAGTGGGAGCTTGGCTTAGTTCTAAGGCCTCTATTCTCCTCATCAGTGTAACCAATTTAGACTTTGCCTCCATTTTGGGTTCAATCTTAAACATCACCCCTTTATGAGGAATGGAGGGTTTGGTGGGCTCTTTCTTGACGGGCTCCCATTGTAGTGTATTATCAGCGGTTTCTTCCAAAAATGTCCATGCTTCAGCCGCTGTTTCTATGTAAAATTCCCACCACTAAAGGATTCCATCATTTGCTTAGTTGGGTAATCTATACCTTCATACACAATCTAGACTAATCGGATCTTTTCAAATGGATGGTGGGGACACTGGATCATGAGGTCCTTAAATCGTTCCAAATAATTATAGAGTGTCTCCTCATCCATCTGATGAAACCCATTGATGGCCTGCTTAATCGAAGCAGTCTTCTGTTTCGAATAGAATTTCTTGTAAAATTCTTCGACTAGCTTGGCCCATGTAGTGATGGACCCAGCTTATAAGGCATAAAGCTAGGCTTTAGCCTTTTCTTTTAAGGAGGAAGGGAATAATCTAAGCTTGAGGGCATCTTTTGTCATATGATTTATTCTCATGGTCCCACAAATGTCCTTGAATTCCCTAACATGTTGATATTGGTTCTCTTGGTCTACCCCACGGAATACTGGGAGCATTTGGATCATGCTAGATTTCAGCTCAAAGGTGGCTTTAGAGTGAGGTAGGGTGATGCATGATGGTTGAGTTGTCCTGGTGGGGTAAATGTAGTTCCTCAAAGTCATGGGTGGATCCACTTGCTTTTTGTCAGCCATTTGTTCTTCAAAAAGTGATGAACTACCTACGATGGTTAAGGTTAACTTCTACTCTATCTTGATCAACCGACGGTTTTTGCATTCCCATAACTTTTTCCTTTCAGATTTATATAGCATACACTAGGTTCAACCCTAAAAGAACTGTTAACCTAATCTATATGCAAGGTCCTAATGATCCGAATATGATGCGCAAATCGAGCAGTTAAGCACAAGGATTGAGCACATGAAAGGTCATAGGGTTAACCTAGACACTAGATAGCTTCTAACTGGTGAAGAGAACACTTGGGCCTCCAATTCAGTCCTATGAACCCTTAGTTGACCAAGCAGCCACCGAGGAATGGTGGGGATGAACCCGCTTAAGTACCAATTCCCTGAACAGTCAAAACTGTTGCACCCTTAGGAGCAAATGGTTTCTTGGGCATCAATTTCAGTAAAATAGCACAATTGGTACCACTGTCAGTGGTCTTTGTCCTACTGAGATTGAGTCCTAAGGTCTCGTTGTTACATGATTTTAATTAAGGTTAGGATCCTAATGTGGCAGATGGTTAAACCTAGATGGGCAAAGATCTGGTGATGAAATTCAGTTCTTATCTTTTTGGGGTGAGTTGCCCTTAACTAAGTGTGTGAGTCCAATTTAGTTGTGTGAATCTAGTCCTTATCTTTTTGGGGTGAGTTGCCCTTCGCTAAGCATGTGAGTCCACTTTAATTGTGTGCCATGCAACCACTCACAGTTTGCAAAATTTTAAATCAACTAAGTTCATTTGTAGAAAAAGATTCATGGGTTAATGATGGAAGATCTTACAGTAGATCCACGCAAATCTTATCTTGTGCAAGTTTATCTTCTTTTTTAGCAATTTTTTGCAAGCAATTCAATGTTATTGGACTCTTTTATTGCAATCCCCATAGTTTCCTATTTTTTTCAAATCTCTCCACGCAATGCAAACTACCAAAAATAAAAAATAAAAATCTTGTTAGTACTTCTTAATTTGAATGAAACTCCTATCTAAAAAAAAATTGAAATCTTGTCCTCATTTAAAACAAAGAGATAAAAATATGAAAACTCTAAGTTACCAAAAAATAATAAAAATTTTAAAAGATTACAATGTAACTTAAAATAATAAAATTTAAAATCCAACTAAACCTAATCCAATCAAACCAAGAAAAACACAACCTATCCTAATTAAATAAAAGAACAGTTTTTTCTGCGATTATCAAAAAGAATCCTAAAAGAAAATAAAAATTACTAAAAAAATGAAAAAGAAAAACTTTTTTCTTGCTGACTTTCTAAATTCTAAAATTTGGGGAAAAATTTTTTTTCTTTAATTTTTTATCTTGAAAATTCAGCAAAAAACTAAAAAAATCAGAAATATCCAAAATTTTTTCTTTTATTTTCAGAAAAAATAAAAACACAAACTAACACTAATTGAAAACAAAGTTTAGGAAACAAACTAAATGATTGAACAACTAATAATACAACTTAATGATGAATATGAATGCACCAAAAAATATTTTAAAAAAATAGATTTGACTCCCCATCAAATGGCACCAAAAACTTAATGTGAATGTAATCAATCTACTTAAAACTAGTAGTGCATAATTGTCTTGTTGAGATAGTATATGTCAATCTGACAAGGAGCACTTTTTGAAATTTCTCTTTTTTTTAAAATCTGATTTTTTTTATAAATAACAATAAAATAAATATGAATCAAAGGAAAGCATGATATGAATAAGAAATCAAAATAAAATTACTATGCAAATAAACTAATGACAATGATAATAAAAGTAGATCAGAGCAACAAAGAATCCATTAAATGAATTTAGTTACCAATCTATGCAATTTTATCTAATCTTTATTCTCAAAAATAACTCAGATAAGAAACAACTCAATGTTTCTAATCCGTAGGATTTTTCTTTTTTAAAAGCAACTTCTAACAAAAAGAAAGCAAGATTTCCATCACCTCATTAACGTAAAAATTATTTTAAGCGTCATTCATCAAATTAAGAATCAAAAGGATATAAGCCTAAGCATATTTTATCAACATAAGAATAATTGATCAGAAAATAAGTTATTATGAACATAGAATAGAGGTTTGCCTGAGGCACGATGATAGATCCATTATTCTAAGCATGCATTATAAAGATATTAAAATAATAAATCAAAAACATAAATTGAAAGTAAAATCACTTAACTTCATCGTTGTGCTCTGATATGAAAATCTACTCCTCCATTGCAAAGAAAGTAAATTTCATTGATGTTATCATGATGAGTACAAGGATGCCCTTAACACTCTTCTAGCATAGTTCTGGAACAGGGCTCCAGAATACCCAAATTAATCTCTATTTTTTTCTACACTAGAAAGAGAAGAAGAGGAGGAAGGAGAAAGAGGAGAGAGAAGTGGAGAAAGAGAGAGAATGGAGAGGGGATGGATGCATGGACGTCCAAGGCCTTGAATTTATAGGGTCTGGAGCCCCTTGGTTTCCTTATTTTTTTCTCTTTTGTACCTTGTAAAGTCTTCTTTTGGATAGGTCTCTTGGTTTGGCCTCTCAGTGAGCAAAAACTTAACAACATTGGAGAGATTCTTTTTTGCTTTCCTTTATAAGCCAATCTTCATGCAAACTTTCCATTTTAGAAGATTCTCCTTCATATGCAAGTAAATCTTCTAAATAAGCTTTCCTTTCTTAATTTCTAAAGTATTTTCTTCATATCTTCTTAGATTATCTTGAAAAAAATAATGCAAGGATTGTGGACCCTACTTTGATCTTTAATTTACTTCACTTAAGGAGAGATGGACCCCACCCAAAGGTGTGTAACATGGAGAAAATTTTCAAGCCTTTTACAATCTCATCTAAAAATATATAGTCAACTTCCCGAGGCCATGACTTTGTCATTTCAACTCCGATTGATGCAATCTTGGATCCTACAGATATCTACTCGAAAAGATCTTTCCAACAATAGTAGATTGTCCAATTTTGATGCTTGATTTGAGAGTTATGACCATTTTAATTTTTGTTGTCTAAAGAAAAATGGGATTGACTATTCATTTTTGAAATATCTCCACCTTAGCTTTCTTTTCTTGATTCAAATTTGAATTCTTCTAAGAATATGAGAGTGGAACTCCTCTTTGACCATCCAAGCATGTGTGCACATGTGTGTGGGGTCCTTATGAAGCCAATTTTTTGGATTTCTTGCATGGTATGCCCCACATGTTCTCCTCACATGTTCCTGCACATTCTAAGCAAACATATAAAATATTGAAAAGCCCACATTGAAGCAGGACTAGTTCGGACAAAATTTTACTATAATTGGGACTCTTTAGAGAAAAATTATAAATTTCTAAATTAATGCAGAAGATGTGTAAAATTTGTGTGAATTTCATTGCGAAGGTGAAAATGCTGAAAATGATAAAAATAACTGAAAAGTCATACAAATCACATAATTAAGTCCTTAATTCACATTAATTCATGCCAAAATGATGCAATTTTATGACCTTAAGATGCACCTTGAAGCTGATTGAATAGGTCATCAATCCGTGGTAAATGGTATTTGTTCTTGATAGTCATCTAGTTCAATTGCCTATAGTCGATGCACATTTGCAAGCTGCCATCTTTCTTCTTGAGGAACAACACTGGAGCTTCCCATGGTGAAATACTCGGGTGAATGAAACCCTTGTCTAATAGCTGTTGCAATTGATTCTTCAGCTCATGAAGCTTTGTTGGTGCCATTCTATACGAAGCATTGGAAATCGGTGTCATGCCGAGCATAAGTGCAATTGTGAAATTGACTTCTCTCATTGGCGGCAAGCCCGGAACCTCTTTTGGAAATGCATTTGGAAGCTCATGCGCAACTGGAATTTCTTTAATTTTTGGGAACGACTATGTTCTGAGATGAAGGCAATGTATCCCTCGTAACCACTGTGGATGAAACATTTGGCTCTAAGGCCTAAAACTATCTTGGTCTCCAAACACTACCTTTCACCCCTAAACATTACATAAGGACCGGCTTCATCAAGCTTGTAGGTGATAGTCTTGTGGAAACAGTCCATATAGGCCTTATACCAAGACAATCAATCCATTCCTAAGATCACATCAAAATTGTGCATCGGCAACATGATTAAATCCGTTCGCAACCATAACTTGCCTACGAGAATCCTACATCCAAGGTAGAAATCCTTGCATACCACCCTCTTGCCAACAGGGGTAGCGACGGATAACGTGAAAGGTAGCTGTACTGGCTACTCTAGGAAACCACACACAAAAAGCGGTGTAACAAAGAAGTGAGTTGATCCTAGATCGAACAACACTCTAGCAAAAACTTCACAAACAAGAATTGTACATTCCATGACGTCATTGACTGCCTCTGCTTGTTCCTAAGTTAACGCATAAGCTCGTCCTCACTGCTGGGGCCACTAATGACACTGTCTAGTCTGTCTGCCTGGCTACTATCTTGGAGGAGCTGGTAATGCAGGTCATGCTGGCGGAGTTGGCAAAGTTGTCCTGATAGGTTGCTGATACTATGGCTACTGAGGTGACTATTGCTAAGGGGCTAGGGAATTGAACTTCCTTTTATGGCACTTTGATAGCTTGTGGTCCATAAAACTACACCTAAAGTAAGCACCTGTCATTCTCTAGTAACTCTGTGTTACATAGCCCTGACCACAAAGGCCACACACCAATTGACTAGCACCTTTGTTGTCACTGCCACCGCACTTCTGTTTCTTGGACTATTGCTAATACCTACTAGAAGACTGGGCATTCTTCTTAGGCTCGCTGGCAATCATCTTCAGCTCAAGTACCTCGGCTGCATAAGCTCTCTCAACTGCATCCTGATACACTGTCTGCCGCTAGAATGTAGTCACATGACCCACTAGGGAAAGCCTCAATCCTTCAATGAACATCTCTATCTTCTTTCCATCGGTATTGGTAAGATCTATCGTGAATTTGGAGAGCTCTGTGAAGGTATGAATATAGTTTGCAATGGTCATGAGCTGCTGTTGCAAGGTAATGAATTCAGTTTTCTTCTGCCGACTAATGTGCTCTGGGATGAACTTCTTGAGAAACTGTACCTTGAAAGTCTCCCAGATTGTAGCCTTAGGCATGATGCGGTAAGATGGGCAAATGCCCACCAACTGCCTGCAATGCTTCTGAACATCAAAGCATCACCTATTGCTTGTCTGTATAAATGACTGAATCGAAGACATTCTTAGTATGTTCCATCTACTCATCAGCTACGATTAGATCCTTGAGACTAGTAAACTCAGTAGCTCCCCTCTTATGGAACTTCTCTAATAAGGCGTTTTGGTCGTTATCCCAAATCTGCAGAATAACTTGATTCCCCGTCGAGACCTGAGGAGCCTGTACTTACCTCTCGATCATGACAGTAATCTAGGTCTGCATGGTCTGAACCACTTGCATCATTGTCACAAATCGATCATCAGTAGGCAGAGGTTGAGGAGATAGATCATCTCTCCTTTCTTCAAAAAACATGTCCTTTCCTTAAATATCATGAGTGGAGCTAGATGAGCCCTGATGCCTACCCATATCTCGTGCCATTTATTTGTAAGAAAATTCCCTAATTAGTTTTGACATAGTATCTCCAAACTCAGACTCATTACAAACTAAACCCGACACACTAATCGTATCCTCAACACTTACATAAAGTTTTAAATCTTTCATCTCAAGATTTGTTCATGCTCAAATATTATCACTTATCACAAGAACAATGTCTCTGATACCACTACTTACATAAGTCACGCTTTGGACCTGAGATTAGGTCATACGTATAGGCCCGGCATGCATGACATCATAGTCTTAGGGTTCACCTAATAAATCTAAAGTAATACTTGACCATAGGTAAAGTCCAAATGTGTCTAATAAAAGATCTAGTATAGGTAGTCCAATCCAAATGGAAACTGAAATAATAAAAAAATAAATAAATGAATGAATGAATAAATAATTAAATAAATAAATTGGGTGTGCTCATGAGCGCGGTTGAGCATGCTCTTAGGTGGGCTTCACAAAGACTAAAGCGCTTGAGCGCAAATGAGCATGCGCTCGAGCCTGACACACATTGTTCGAATAACTGAAGGTTTTTGAGTGCACGCTTAAGTGCCCCTAGGTCTGCTTGTGCACGTCAACTTGGGACCCAAATCTACAGCTCTATTTTGCATCTGAGTATCTATAGTTTCAACCTCACATTTTCACCTGTATTAATACATGCATTCATACTCCACATCTTCCACATTATGGCCATTTCAACCTCATTCCAAATCATTTAATCTTGACATTCATTATTCCATTTAAAATTTATTTCCTATCCACCACAACAACTTCATTTATGAAACAAGTAGAGAATGAGCTATACTAACATTCTAAAACATAGGATTCTTAAAGAATCAAGCTTAAATACAATCATGTGTGTTACTACTTCTTAAACTTGCTTTATGGTGCTCTCAAAATCCAAATGCAAAGCTTTTAAGTGCAAATCCCCAAATCTTTAGCTCAAGTAAAACCCTAATAATGGAAATGACATGAAAAGAGATGAATGATGAGATCAATGTCATAAGGAGATAATTTGATGGGTCCTTAAGCTAGAAAAACACTCTACACTATTAAAATGGGCATATATACCAAGGTAGGTTGGGTTTCTTGCCACAGAAGTTGATCCAGAAAGGTGGAGATGCTCTTTTCTCTCCAAACAAACAACAAATGGGTAAAAGGAAATATAGAGGAGAAGATGGATCTAACTTCTAATGGATGAAATCTCTTTCTCTCACATGCTTTAGGCTTGTTAGAGGAAGGAAGGTGGAGTAGGGAGAGCTTGGAGGCTAGGGTTCTTGTTTAGGAGGCACAAGAGCTCATAGCTTTAGAAAGTATGTCTTTATATAGAGCTAGAGTTACTAGAAGTTTTGGGTATTTACTGACAAATCCATTAGGCTTATGTTATTTACATAAAGATCATAAGAGTCCCACATAGGTGACTTAGGTTTTAAATGAACTGGGTCCACCAATGTATTATGATAATGCAAATGACATGATTAGTGAGATGATGAGATAATGCAAATTAGGCTAGTTAGATTACCAATTGGTCCTCAAAATTATGTAATTAAGAGTAATGTCCCATCAATCTACCTATCCATTATGAAATTAAGATTAAAATATTATTAATTAGTAATAAATATGAAAGATTAGCAATTAAACCCTAAATTTAGGGCTGGGATATTACACCTTTTCCTTCAAAGATTCAGAATCCCATGACGAGGGAATTCTGCCTTCCATTCTAAAAAAAATTATACCCACTATTTTGGAAAAGAAATGGAGACCCTGGACCCTTATTCAAGGTGTCTGCCGTCCAATTAAACTCAAAAATTCAAATTGGTGTTTAGGATGGTGATTAAACTATGTAAAATGGCTGTAACGATCTTAAGGTGATGGAGTGTGTATTATGCTTCTGCAAATTTGATTCTTACAATCACTTGAAATAATTACAATGGTTGGGTGTTCCGAAATCTGATGAGGCTTGTAAGTGGTCAAAACCATCTGGCTCCCATTAGAGGCATAAATGTGATGGTCATTAAAAAGTTACATGGCGGGAACTCTCATTATACTGCAAAATTCTCAACTGGGAATAGGTTCGGAGAGTTGGATGTCATGACATCAAATGAAAGCCCTCATCACAAATAAAACCAAAATCCTTAAGAAGTCAGTTTTATTTAGTCCATATATTGGTTGTAAATGAGTAGAGAATTCAATTCAAACTATGGCTCCAAAATGGTCAAGAGATGAACCAAATAGCGACCGAAACTTGGTTAATTTATAGTTCAAATATTGACTAAAATTGGGTTGCACCACGGCCTCAAATTGTGGTTAGAATTGAACTGATTTATTTGAATGAAAGTGGCTGTCAAATGAGTCTCAACGAGACATCACACAAGTGCATATCTAGTAAGAAAAGGGGTCTAGAATTCTAAATCAGTTCACGGTCACGAAAGTGCCGTTTACCCAGTTATAAGTAACCAAACTAAACTATTCATAATGGTATTAGCCTAGACCAAGCTGTCTCTAAATATTTCTTTTAAGTCTTAGTCCATACTTGTCTAAAAAAGGAAGTCCAAATTGACCAGAAATTTGCTCTCCACTGAGTTAAAAAACAGCTTGGACCCACCCCAAACTTCCAATTTTCTAAATGGCCCATTAAAATGTCATTGACATCCGGGCCCTTCAAATTGGGTGGATAATAGACACAAATTGCAGTTATCATGTTACTCAACTTCGGGATCACTAGCATAAACATGCCAATCAATTATCAATAAACATTATACCAAATGGGCTCTTAGAAGCTGAAAGGTTCCACATAGTCACATAATTGGGTATGTTATACAAGAATCCACCATGTTGGAGAAACTCTACAGCCAAACAACCCAAGAAAAGGAAGCCTCACAATCAAATATACCTGCCTAAAAATCTTGAATCCTTTTAAACAAACACCCTGACTCACCAGATTTAAACAATCTAAAAGGTAAAAAAAAATTGGGAATAAAATCAGCCCAAATAAAGTCTGAGATTGGGCCCAAGATATAGTCCAAATAAAATCTAGAATTGGGCTGAATCCATCTCGAATATTGTTTGAAACTGGGCTCAGGATACAACCCAAATAACATCTGGAATCAGGGTGAATCCAGCCTGTATAATTTTTAAAATCGGCTGCAAAATTAGCCCAAATCATCTCTAAGATTTTGGCATAAAATTAGCCCTACTAAATCTGAAATTAAGCTCAAAGTACAGCCTAAGTGTGTCCACATTGGGTGAAGATTTGGTCCATTGAATGAGTCTAAAATGGCTTTAAGCTTAGCCCAGACCATGGCTGAAACCAGGTTAAAAAATTTGCCCAAATATTGTTTGAGTTGAACCAGGTTCGGCCCAAATACTGTTTGGAATTGGATTCAAATATAGCCCAAATAAAGGCTGAAATATAGGTCAAAACAGAATGTCGAATTGGGTTAAAATTTGGCCCAAATATTGTTTAAATTGGCCTGAAATAGAGTTCAGATAAATGGCTGCAAATGGTTTCAAAACCAAGCCTAAGTTATTCTCCAAAAATGGGTTAAAACTTAACCCAAACTTGTTTCTGCAAATAAGTTAAAACCAAGCCCAACTTAGTGGGTTAAATCCCAACTCAACCTAAGTCAGTTTCTATAAATGATTTAAGCTTAACCTAAGGCAGAATTATTACAAGCCTACACTTATCCAAATGGGTAAAAATTGACCCAAAACTATGGGTAAAAATCGACCTAAGATTATAAACTTTGAGGCCTAATCCCTAAACTGATTGGTTTCAAGACATTTAAGTTTACTGTCAAATATGATCCAAATTGGGCCAGAATATAAACAAGGCTAGAACTAATATAGCTCAGAATTGACCTTGAATTACAGGTTAAAATCTAGCCCAAATAAAGGGTAAAAATGGGCTAAGCTCAGCCTGAGTACTTGCAATAAAAAAAAAAAAAAAAGGCATAAAATCAACTCAAATAAATGTTTAAATTGAACAGGGTTCAGCCCAAATGTTATTTGAAATTGGGTTCAGTGAAAACATTGAAATCGGGGTAGGTTTGGCCTAAATATTATTGGTATAGGGCTGAAATTCTCCGAAACAAACATTACAAATCATGTCTTATATGGGCTAACCCATTGGGTCCAACCCATTTAAAAAGTGAGGTTTGCCTCTAATACATTATTTATAAATAATGGACCCACTTATAAAAAAAAGGGATTATCAGTTGTCAAAATCAGAAAATGCAACATTCATGAAGATTCATGTGAATACAAAAAGACAACTTTCAATAGCAAAGGCAAGGAGCAAGTGAATTTTCTTTTAAATTTTTCTACATTTTCTTTGTGTTTTTTATTGAACTATATTTCCTTGTAATTAGAGGTTTTCCGTCATGGATGTAATTAATGGTCGATGAAATTCTCACTATCCGAAGTATGATGTACCCACACAAGTTAAATACAAAACCTCCCAATAAATGGAGGGAAATTTGTATCAAATGAATTTTGGTGCATTTATTTATTTATGCATGAATCAATTTATTGTGTATAGGTGGATACCTTTCATGGATTGAATATTAATTATGAGAAAAACTTTTTGTTTTTCAGAATGGTGTGTGTTTTAGTACTGACTGCCAGACAAAGATTGTCCTTAGTTCTACGTTCCATACTTAAAAATAGTAATAAACTAATATACCTATACAATCACATAATAAAAATTAAACTGAAATAATCAAACCATTCTCCATAAAATAGAATATCCATGAAATAAAGATCCTAACATAAACACTAATTCTAAAAACAAAAAATCCATCTAAATGTAACTCAAAAATAAACTTGAAACGTTCAAAGAATTATTGGTCTTCTAGACCCTACCAAGGGGTGCTCCCAATTTAACATAAAGTGCCTCATTACTTAGAGGTTGGCAATCCTCATCTTCAAAGAAGTCTTGACTCTCCAAGTTTGTAATGTCAAGTGGATGCTCCCTTGGTATCATTGTATCCCAATTTCAGTCTTCTAGATCACTGGTCTCTGCTGAATGTACATAAGCCTTGTATGCTTTGTATTGTTCCACCACTTCCTTTGGTGCACGATAAGTGTGCGACCAATGCCCACTATTTTCACATTTGTGGCATGTGTCATTAGGAAGGCGGGTAGGATTAGCTCGTAGATTTTGATTCTCATTGTTTTGTTACTGAGGAACAGACCACTTCTAGTAATTTTTAAATTCTATAAAGGGTACCGCTAAAACCACCTCACTTGGAGGAGCTATTTTTTTCATCTCTATTGGAGGAATTATGTCTCCCGTGCCCCCTTCCTCTCGCTTTATTGAAATTGAAATTGGCATTTGCTTCAAAAATTGTTGAAGATCCAGTTGATTTGAAATTATGGTTTTCCATCAACACTTTGCAATTTTGGTCAGCGACTGGGAGATAAGAGATGAGGTCTGAATATTTGGAGAAACGTCGTTCTTGATACTGCTGTAGCATGAGAACATTTAAGGCGTGAAAAGTGAACAATGTTTTCTCCAACATCTACTCTTCTATAACCTTTTTGCCAAACAATCTTAAATGCGAAACAATACTGAAACAGGCAGAGTTGTATTCAAACACTGTTTTGTAATCCTGGAATCTTAGGTTTAGCCATTCACTTTGAACAGATGGTAATATTACTATCTTCTGGTGATCATACCTATCTTTTAGGGATTTCTAGAGACCTAATGGGTCTTCTTCAATTAGGTATTATTTTTGAGGTTGTCATGTATATGATAGCATAAGAAGATGAGAGCCAACGCCTTATCCTTTGAGGACATCTTATTACCCTTTTTTATGGCCTCTCCAACCTTCTTGGATTGTAAATGGATTTTTGCATCCAATTGCTAGGATATGTAATTATCTCCATTAATATTGAGTGCTTTAAAATCAAGTTTTATCAAGTTGGCCATCATGCAAGAATTGTAAAAAAGATATATAAAATTAATGTATATAGATAATTAATAAAATAAAATAAATGATACCTTAAGATCCAAAATAAATTAAGGAAAAAATTAGATCCAAAATAAAATAAGGAAAAAATTAATCATGACAAATAAGTTGGCTGATGAAAGTTGGAACGTTAGGTTCTTGAGTTTAAGAATTAGAACTACGGGTTCTGTCAAAACTTCAGGCTTTAATTAGAGTTTTAGGCTCATTAAGACATGAATTAGAACTGCGAGTTCTATTGAACTATTTCGGTTTGAAGCAGGACTTCTGTTTTTGTCAAACATGGATCAAATGTTTGAAACATAGAACAGAATTTCTAGTTCTATCTAATCTTCGCTTAATTTCATGGTCTTTTCATAAGATGTAGTTTATTTGAATATGAATCAAAGACTTTAAGTTTTGATTTATGGATATGAATCTATAGGTTCATATCAGTATTCAAAACTTTTACGACTATTGCTTTGGATATATAACTTCAGGTTCTAGGTTAGAATAAATCATGGATATTTGGGTCCAGATTAGAAATTTTGGTTCTAGATTAAACTAACATATGAAACTTCATGTATGAGGTATTTATTTGTGTTGACCTATAAAAAAATCATAAAATATTACATGTGTTGCAGTGAAGACATCACAAGAAAATTCCGAGTTTAAGGGCACATAAATCCTAGAGTAATGGAATGCCGGGTTAAGTATTGCATCCAGATGTTTAAATATGATGAAACTCACTTAGAGGACTTTAAATGAGTTCAAAGTACAGCAACTCAAACTTCAAATTCATTGGATTTCATTTGGTCACTTAACTTAGCAACCATCAAATTCAAGGTTCATTGACTCAAAATATGAAGTCATTGAACACATTCAAGTTTCTAGATTACCAAAGCAACTAAGAATCACATGACAACTCCAAAACATGCTCAGGAATGATGATTTAAAGTTTCAAAGCATTCAGACTTCATTTCAACTCAAATCAAGCTTCAGTGGTTATCTCCCTGTTTCCTTGGGGTCACTGTGGCAACTACCTCTTCTATGTGGAAAAACTAGTTAAAACTCATAAGGATGTCTTTAAATATAATCAAGGATAATCTTTCAAAGTTTTAGAACATTTGGACATCATTTGAACCCAAACTAAGTTCAAATGGCTGTCTTTTAAACTCTTAGGTGTTACTGTGAATGTGGCACCTCATGAAGACCAAATAAGCTAAAACTCTTGGAGAAAGCTAAAGTCATATCTAGGAGTGGCCTTGTAGAATTTCAAGCAAATTAGATGCCGTTTGATCCAAATGCTTTTACATGTCAACCTTGAGTTAGTGACCCGACTCCTGCTTCTAGGTGGTCAAAGTTGATGAAATCCGGATACAAAGATCAAGTCATGTCCAAAAATGTCTCTTCAAATTTTCAAGTCAAGGGACTTCACTTAACACTACTTCAGCTATATGTCAGCTTAGGAGTGAGTGATAACCAAAACCTTGGGATCACTGACCAAGCCCTATTCTAGTTAGCCAAAGTTGATGAAATTTGCATCAAAGGCTTTAAATGTTCTCAAAATAAGTTCCTCAAAGTTTCAAAGTAGTTGGACATCATTTGGGTGGAAAACTAAACCGAATGCCTGCAAAACAATGGGATACTGACTTAGAACATGCAACTAAGGGGTCACTGATCAAAATCTTACTTCCACAAAGCTAAATTACATGAAATTTAGCTAAAAACTTTAAAATATTCTTTACATCAAATTCTCCAATTTTCAAGACCACCGAAGGTTTTAGACTTCGAAAAGCCAAAGCAAGTGCCCACTTTATGAAAAGTCAAAGGGGGGGTTGACCAACTTCAAGAGGTCAAACATGATGAAATTTTTTACACGCTCAAAATAGTGTTAGGAAATATCCTGCAAGTTTCATAAATTTTGGACATATTTAGGCCTTAAACTGATGAACATGGGTTGCATGTGAAAAACCCATAAATGGGCCCATCAATGACTGTGCGTACATGGTCACTAACACCTGTAGGTGGTTTCCGGCTGTTTTAAGTAGTTTTTCTACTTTATTTTGAAACCAACTCCTGAAAATTCCCCCAATTTCCTCTAAATTCTATAAAAGACACACTTAGGCACTTTGAAAAGGGTTCCAACAAGATTGAAGCAAGGTTCCAAGAATTCCAAGAAGTTCAAAGGCACTGCAAGAGGATTTCTCAAGCACTTGGTATTTCACAAGCATCCAAACTCCTTCCATTCTTCTTCCCCTCATAAACTTAAGGTGAGAAATGGTTATGGAGAAGAAGATACACCTTGTTAGCACTCATGAAGACTAAATTTTAAAGCCATCAAGTGCAAGAGAAGTTCAATGGATGAAACTGTGCTTTTCTTTGTTTCTCCCACTTGAAGGGCTTTTGGCAATTTTAAAAGTTATGATAAGACCTTCTTGGGTTTCATTCTGTTCCTTAAAAGCCATAGGACCAAAATGACACAACTTTGACCACATTTGCTTACACAAAAGTACCCCTTCCTGTTTGCACAAAAGCTATCTATAAAATCAAAATGGTGATTACCAAAAGTCATAGATGTTTCTCAGATTAAATTTGGTACTCTTAGTCACCATTCATGACTCAAAATCCAAAAGACATAAGCTTCATCACCTTGTAAGTAATTTAAAAGTAAACAAAAAAGAAATAAAGGCAAACAGCGCCCAATTCGATCTTTGTTTGTCAATGACCATGGGTCCACGGGCCCTTTTTTCTTCATTTTTTTTGTATTTTTCTCCATTTCTTGTACTTTTGCCAATTTTGCTTAGTTTGGTTCACATTTAAGACTAAAGAGAGGGATTGTGAGTTTCTAAGACTTGTAAACAGTTTGCATCCTCAAGGTTAGAGCAATGAACCTATGTAAACAAAAGGGAATTTAATGATGATCTGTAATTTTATTCCCATTCTTTTGTGTGTTTGAATGCGTGAATATTGGACTTGATTTCTTCGATTCATCATCATTTCATGTGCATCAACTTAATATAGAACTTCAGGTTCTATTTCTAATCCATGATTTGCAATTGTATCTAGATCTCCCCTCAATGGGTGAAATAAATCATTCATCATGAAAAGTAAAATTCTAAATATTTGTAGATCTTAAAAAGAGCAAAGATAAAGACATGTATGCAATTATCAAACTAATAAAATATCAAAAAATAAGGAAAATATACTTAATTGTTCAGTTCTTTTCCTTTTGCTTCCAATGTGTAGATCTGCTTACGAGCTTTCTGTAGGCACAAACAAATTGTCAATCAGACTCTAGACAGCCAAGATATTGCGATTTGAAGTTTGTGGACGAAAATCACCATGCTTGTGTCAGTGCTGCAGCATGGTGGTTAGCAGCTGCTTTTTTTTTGTCTTTTTTAACTAGAACTAAAGGAGAAGCAGAAGAAGAAGAAGAGCCTTTTCATGTTGATAGCATGTTGAAAAACAAATACTAGAAGAAAAGAATATAACAAGAAGAGAGAGGAGTAGGGGGGAGAAAAAGAGAGATTTTATTAATAAGAGATTTGTGTGTACATAATAAGAGAACGAGAGTCTTATTTATAGGATGAGAAGACTTCCTCTTCAAGTCACCTATTAGGATAAGACTCTTATTCCATACAAGCTCTTTATCTCATCTGAGTCCCAACGTAGGTATCCACCCTATGATATTTTATTATAATAGTCACCAGATTCTATTAAAAAGGGATGTATGATAATATCCTCAAGCATTCCAATAAAAAAATAAAAAAATCCTCAAACATTTTATAACCTCCTCCTTCATCAATATCTTTTATACATGTTGATTATGTTCACTGTAAAATCTCACAAGGCAGTGATTACAATCTTGCAGTTTCAACAAATAGAAAAATGGGAACCAACTCTAAAAAAATATGTGTATTCATTTATTCCCTTTCATCTTTATATGAGTTCATGGCTCTATTCTCAGGGATGCAGGCTATGTACAATACTGACACATCATATCCCTTGCCTCCAATCTCAGATGTGATTAAAATTGAGAAAATACAAAAAAAAATTACTTACAAAAGGTGCATGAAAAATGAGTGACTGTCACTTTTCACTTCTTTTTTTTTCATCTTCAAATTGCTCACGGACTTGCTTTGTCGTTTGGTTTTGAAGTTATGACACTTTGTGGCATGATTTGAACGACAAGATCACTTCAATCTTTGGTAAAACTACCTTTTGTCATGAATCGCATTTTACATAAATCCAAGAAGGGAAATGGTTTTTGTACCAATAAATAGACAAGGTTGTGTTGCTTTAACTCCATGTATTCTAGAATTAGAATGAAACCATAAAAAGTCTTTTCAAAATCTTTGAAATGGATTTTTACTCGTAGATAGGAGAACCAAAAAAAGTAAAGTACATCCTCCTCTTCTGCCTAGATTGTTATAATGTTGCGGAAGGGCTCTCCTCCTCCCAATCTATTTCTCACCTTGTACTGATGAAGAAAGAAGGAGAGCTCTTGAGAATTCTACAAAGGCTTGGATTCTTGAACATGCTAAGGGATCTCCTTGACTACCAAAGGGTGGATGAATTGGTGAATGAATGCAAGTTGATTGATCCTTCCATGCCATGCCAAAGGGGTGGACGGTGTTATTTAGAACCCTTGGAAGTGGTTGGAGCAGTTCTAGGAGGTTGTATTTTGAATTAAAGTAGAAAATTATCCAAACAGCCTTGTAGATGGCAGTGTTCACATGGAATTTGGACACTGTAGGGCATTTGGATGCTCCAAGGTATTCAGACACTGTAAAGAATTCCGATAAGGTACTCGGTTGTTGCAAAGTATTCAAACGTTGTAGGCCTTCGTTGTTGTAGGGAATTCAAACATAGCAAGCATTCAGTCGCTTCAGGGAATTCAGACACTGCAATTATTTGGATACTGCAGATCATTTGGTCACTACAAAGTATTCAGACACTACAAGCATTCGGTCACTGCAGGGAATTTAGCACAGCATGCATTCGGTCGCTGCAGGGAATTCGGGCACTGTAGGCATTCAGTTGCTCCATGGAATTCTGACATTGAAGGTATTTAGTCGCTGCATGAAATTCAGACATTGATGGTTTGAGGCCCAAATGATGTCCAATCTTCATGAAAATTTGAAGGAAGCCTTCTAACACTGTTTTGAGGGTGTTGCAGCATTCTATCATGTTTTGACTTCCAAAAATGTCACTTCGCTTAGTGTCCCCATGACCATATATAATTTACTTAGTATCCCCAGGGTTATTGACAACTTGTGAGTTTTCTAATCAAACAAAGCCCAATTAGCTTGAAACTTGGGGGAATCATTCTTGAGCATCTTTTAAGATCTTAGATAAATTTCAAGCAATTTGACTATTGGGAGACCCAACTTTATTCAGTGCCCTCATGAATTTGAAATGTAAGCCTTCCATCTTTGATTTGAGCCCGAATGGTGTCGAACTCACTTGAAACGTTGAAGAGTTCCTTTTGAGCATATTTTGAGCTCCCTATATGAATTTTAACTAATTTAATCTTTTGGAGATACCATTTTGCACAGTGTCTCCATTGTTTTGAGTTACATACCATAGATGTCTCATGCACTGGAACCCTAATGGAATCCAATTGGCTTGAAATCCGGACTGATGCATGCTGATCACACTCATAACCTTTTGTATGAATTTTATCCACTTTAACCATGCGGTAGCATCACTTCATTTTGTGTCCCCAAAGCCTTAAGGTTATAGGACTTAAAATCCTTCTATGAGCTTACCTTGAGCTAAGTGAATGCTAAAGTTTTCATGCACTTTCTTGGTTTTAAACCCTTGTGTTGATGAGATTTTTTATGTCAACAAATGCCCCCTCGAGGCACAGTGATGGAAAAGGATGACTTTGGAATCATTGTGCCTTGAAATAATGAATCTGTTGGAAATGTGTGTGTTTTGATGGAAATGTAGGTTTCACCAAGGTAGGTTGTAGGCCTAGACTTGAGTTTTGACTATTTGACCAAAAACCATGAAGGGTTTAATGGTGGGAAAAAAATATAATGAAATTTGACTTTTTTTAACCTATTTGTCACAAATATCAAATGTATGCATCTTTGTGGGGACTGTGGGGGATACCCAGCAAAAGGATACCTAAGGTATGAAGAAGATCAAGGGCTTAAGTTTTGTCTAAAAATTAATTTATTTTTGGCCTTATGGATGTTGGTTTATTTTTCAAGATCAAAGTCATGGTTTGGACTTTATTTGGCAAGGATGAAAATGGTATGAGATTTGAAAAAGGATTGGCTATTTATATTCAACCTAATGTCAGGATTTTTTTTTTTGAGGGTCCAAAGAGGCTTGAAATTGTGCTTGTTTGGAAAAGCATTTTTGAATGAAGTGTCAAGGTAAACTGACTTGACAAATTTGGAAGCATAGGGCATCAAGCAGTGAGCCTTAGTGGCTGTAGGAGTTTCTCGGATATGGAGCACCTTTGTCTTGAAGCTTGATGAAGCGAATTCTAATTTTATAAGTATTGCATATGTGAACTAAAAAGTGCAGCTCCTTAAGAAAAGTCTCCAAGAGATCCAATTAAGAGACTGGTGTCTTGAGTGTCCCCTCCCCTTTTTTCGGAGATGTAAAGTGACGTGAATTTAATCAATTTACTTAAAACTGTAAGTGCACAGTTATTTTGTTGATATAATGGCAAATACAAGTAAATCCCACAGGGAGCACTTTTAAACTTTTAATTAAAAAAATATGAAATTTCTTTTAACTAGAAGATTGATTTGAAATAAAATTAAGAATATCGAAAACTTAATGCAATTGAAAGTAGTGAAAATCAATGGAGAAAATAAATCAGAGAATCCAAAATTTACTAAGTAAGATAACTAATCCAATCATGCAATTATTCTATTAGTTGTCTCAAAATAACTTAGATAAAAAAACAAATCAATGTTTCTGATCCGGAAGATTTGTCTTTGGCAAAAACTAATTTTTATTAAAAAGAATAGAATTATCACCCAAGACATCCTTCTCCTCATAAAAGAATGAAAAATCATAAGTATGACTTATGTATTTAAAAATAAATATCAAAGGATCTCAGCCTAAGCATAATCTATCAAAATAAGCATAAATCATCAAATTATTTTCGTTAGAAATTAAAACAGAGGTTGCCTAAAGCATGAAGACAAATCAATTATTCGAATAGGGCATTCATTTAAAATAGACAGCAAAAGAACAAAATAAGCACATGAATTAAAATAAAAATTTACCTACTTTTATTTGTGTGCTCTGGTCCAAAAAACTAGCCAGATGTTACCAAGATCTACATCAAAGATTTCATTAAAAACATTCTTATACAATATTCACTCTCTAAGAATCTTTATTCTAAAATCCTAGTTCTTGGAACAAGGCTCTAAAAATACCTTAAAAGTAAAAATATAAAATTAAAAGAAGGAAAAGATGTGGAGGAGAGAGGAGAGAGACCGGTGTTCATTAGTTCCAAGTGCAAAACTGTGATGTAGTAATAAAAAGTGGAGAGACCACGTCGAGCCTCAGGGAGCAATGTATTTTAAGCTTCCTTTTCAACTTATACTTGCCCTAATTAAAATTTAAAATTATCATAATTTAAAAAAACTAACAAATACAACCATTCCTACTTTGATTAAAAGAATTAATTACAAACCAAAAAAAGAAAACTTTCTAATCTAGAAAATTTAAATATAAAACTTCCTAAAAAAAAAAGCTAAAGTTGCTGCAAAACTAAAATACAAGTTAGAACTTCCAAAAGTAGAAAGTTACTAAAAATAAAGTTAACAACTAAATTAGAAACTAAAGAAGATTAAGTTAGAAACAAATCAAAATTAGCAACTACCAATCAAGCAAAGTTAGTAAAAAAGCAAAAAATAAAAAAAAGTTTAAAAAAACCTGCTTTCTAAAATTAGAATCCTAAAGTTAGAATTTCCAAACTCTTAAGTAACTTTCTAATTTTTCAAATCCTCAAATAAAGCAAGTTTAAAAAGACCTTTAATTCTGAAAATTATCTTAAAGAATAAAAAAAATATGAAACTAGAAACAAATTTAAAATTAGAAAGTTAGTAAAGTTAGTAATACAATACATGCCATGAGATGCTAAAAATTCTAAGTATGAAAAACTAGTATGATGATGCAATCTTTATGCATGATTTTCTTAATCTAATGCATCCTAAATCTAAGTTTAATGGCTAGAACTCAAACTATTTAATGTAGGAAACTAATAATAAAAAAATATAAGGGAAAAAGGATCTAAAACAAAAAAGTTATGAATGCATGAACATGACAAGTTTGCAAAATTCTTTGTAGAAATTTTGATCTGAATTGATTAATTGACAAAGTTTAAGCCTCTGGTCAACCCATTTCAAAAAATTATTTTGATCTAAAATTCTAACAAATAAAAGGCTATATCCTAAACTTTAAATTCCCAATTTTCAAAGAAAAATATTATGATTTGACTTGGCTACCCACTTCGAACTTTTTGCTAAAAATTGTTTCTACAGTTTGCTGAAACTGTGTTGAGTTATACTACTTGTGTATTGAGTTTGAATTTTATCATTAGATTCAAATCTAAAAGCTTAATTTCCAGCAACGTAAATATGTACAAAATCTTATGATATGAAAGTACATGCAATGAACTCTAATCCAACCATCAAACTATGCACAAAAAAACAACATAAAAACAATAAGAATATGATGAGAAAAATAAAAGTGCAGTAATTTAAATGTGTGGTTGCAAGAAAAGTAAAAGTGTTGAGTTCATAATGAATTTAAATATATGGAAAGGCAAGAATTTAAATGTGTAGGAAAACAAGAATTGAAATGTGTGATGAATAATAAAAACAAAAGTGTGGTAAGTGTTTTCTTCTCTTTTAAAAACCTTTTCTAAGCAAGTTTATAATTTGAATCATGTTCTTAGGGCCTTTGGGTGGTCAATCCAAACACTAACAAGTAAAGAAATATAAATCAAGCACTAATCACCTAAGTACAAGAAAAAAAAATTGAAAAGAAAAAGAAACACTTTTACTAGGAATGTAATGTCTTTATATAAAAGATAATAAAGTGAAAATCAAAATAATTACATACTAAGATAAGAAGCCTTTTCTAGATGAAAAAAACCAAGGGTGTAATATCAGTTCCAGGCTAAATCTTTTTGAGGACTTCAATGGAGGGAGAGAGAGAGTTAAAGAGGATGAACTGTAGTACTAATTCTGGAGAGAGGTAGTCTATCTTCCCATGAAGAGTATGGTAGGCCAATGCCTTTAATTTATAGAAGTGGAGAGCCCCTTGTTTCTCACCATAGATCTTACTTTGTAGCAAAAGATCTCTTTTAATTGGTAAGTCCTTTTCTTGGCTAACAAGCCTTCCAATGTTTTGCAAGATATGTAAGAGATTCTTAATTGTTTTCTTTCTTAAAAATCCTTTATACAATCTTTTTGAAGTAACTATCTCAAATCTTCACAATTTGGCCCACCCAAAGATAAGTTTTTTATGTCCATGGTAGGCCCCATCTTTGATCTTCATTGTACATCACTTTACATTGAATGGGCCTTCACCAAAAGATGTGTAACATGGAGAAAATTTCTAAACTCTTTGCAATAATGCCTAAAAATGTATAGTAAACTTCCTGAGGTTATATCTTTGTCGTTTCAACCCTGCTTGGTGTAATCTTCGATCCTATGGATATCTAATCAGAAAGAGCTTTTTAACAAAAGGTAGATTGCTCAAATCTGATGCTCTGCTTGAGAGTTATGATTGTTTCAATGTAAGTTATTCAAAGAAAAACGAGATTGACTTTCTAGTTTTGAATTCTCTTTCTTTGACTTTCTTTTCCTTGAATTCTCTCCACCTTGGCTCTCTTTTCTTAAATTAAAATTGAATTCTTGCAACAATTAGAGAGTGGGACCCCTTCTTTAATAATCTATAAACAAATAGTGACATTTCATTTAAAAAAGGTAATTTTGACTACAAGTCAATATTGCATGAATGTGGGTTCAATTTACATGAAATAGTAACATGAATGCACATCATCGGATATAATTTTTCTAAAATAAACTAATGATGATGAAAAATGGATTTATTTCATCAGAAAAATAATTTTCACAAAATTTTTCAAAAACTAAAATTCTAAATATGGCAGGCTTCATGAATTTATGCAAAAATAATGGTTTTTGAGCAAGTCATATAAGAAAATACTATAATGAATGTAAAATGCATAAAACATAATCTCAATCTACATTAAACTCATTTGATTCAATATGTCCTTAAAATGGTCTAAAATATATATGAAAATATGCATTTTTAAGGACTTATCAACTGACTAGAGGAGAGAGGTGTGAGTGGCTAGAGGAGAGAGGGGAGTGAGTGGCTAGAGGAGAGAGGAAAGTGAGTAGTCTTGGACATCAAGGCTTCATTAAATAGGATTTGAAGCCCCTTTGTTTCCTTATTTTTTTTCTACTTTTGTAGCTTGTAAAATCTTCTTTTGAAAAGTTCTATTGGCCTGGCCTCTAAGTAGCAAAGATTTAGCAACTTTGGAGAGATTCATTATTAATTTCCCTTGGAAACCAATTGTCACAACCCAAGCCCAGCCAATCGGGGATTAAGGTTAAATCTAATCAGTGACATGCGTACTCCTGTGCGTACACACTTAAACCTTATCTAATTACACACGCACAAGGGAAGTTCACACGTGCACAGTACAGTATACGCGGAAGCTGTAAGTATTATTGCATAACAAGAGGAGATACATGAAAGCAAAATTATATGTATAAAAGATTACATGAAGTATAGGATGTACAAGAGGGAGCCAAAATACAAAATGTAGAGACCAACTAACGCCTGTAACCAATTACATCCCACACACCAAAAAGACCTATATGCATGTCATGTCGCTCTCCGGTGGAGTGCTCACATCCACTCCTCTAACCCTGATAGGGCGTCTACAGTCTCCTCTGGAGTCTGGCTGACTGACGAGGGGTCGGTAGCGGGATCTGAGCCTGCAACACCAAGGACAACTTATGAATACAACGATTCAGCAAAGCATAAGCAACAATAAGTTAACACATGTTGTATCTATCACCCATGCATGAAAGAAGCAGGAAGAGTTATGTGCATGTAATAGAGAAGGAAAAGAATTCAAGACTCATAAAGATGATCAAGAACCCAACTCTTATCTAGAACACACAAGTAGATGGCATAGGATCTAAGTGCACAAGAACCTCCCTCGTCTTGGCTTGATCGTGGAGAAGAAAAAGAAAAAGAAAAGATAAAACAAAAGAAGCACAGACGTGAGAAGAAATGAAGAAACAAGTCGGTGCATGTATCTTCTTAAATAAGATAAGGATAATGGAAAATTATAAAAAGGTCCAAAAGTGCAATAGAATTACAATTTGAGTCAAATAACGGTCCAACGGAAACAAACGACGTCGTTAGCATACGAGGTAGTTATGGAAATTGACAAGCTCGACGAGATACACATGATGACACCAAGATGATATATGAATGACGAAAGCTTAGAAAATCAAAAATTACAAAAAAGGGCTCATGTTTACCTAATCCAGGTTAAACTCAACCCAACTACCTATCCATGACCCAGAACGAAACAAAAACATAACCAAAACACATACAACAACTAATTCGCTATTAATTAGGCACTAAGCTAGATTAAGTTGGGTCGGAGTATAACATTAATCTCTACACAAACTTTTCAAATTTAAAAGATTCTCCTTTCATGTGCAAGTACATCTGCTAAATAAGCTTTCCTTTTTTAATTTCTTGAGGATCTTTTTCAATTCTTTTTAGATTATCTTAAAAAGAATAATGTAAGGATGGTGACCCCACTTTTATCTGCATTGTACTTCACTAGAGGAGAGATGGACCAAATAGGGAAAAAGTTTCCAAACTTTTTGCAATCTTATCTAAAAATACACAACCAACCTCCCGAGGCCTTAACTATATTTTTTTAGCTCTGATTGATGCAAGCTTGGATCCTACGAACATCTACTCGAAAAGAGCATTGCAATGGTATGTAGATTGTCCAATTCTAATGCTCGGTTTTAGAGTTATGACAATTTTAATCTATGATGTTCAAAGAAAAATGGGATTGAATTTTCATTTTTAAATTTCTCTACTTTGACTTTCCTTTTCTGGAATTCTCTCCACCATGGCTCTCTTTTTTTTATTCAAATTTTAATTCTTTCAACAAATTGAGAGCAGGACCCTCCTTTGACCATCTAAGCACGTGTACACATGTGTGGGGTCCTCATAACTACAATCTTCCAAATTTTTTGTATGATGTACTGCACATGATTTGCTAATATCTTCCTGCACATTCTAAGCAAACCCAAAAATACTGAAGAGCTCACATTGAAAAGGAACCGTCCGAACAGAGTTTTACTCTAATTGGAACTTTTCGAAGAAAATTTGTAACTTTCTAAATTAATGTAGAAAGTGTGTGAAAAATATGAAAACTAAAGTGCTTAGGTGAAAATGCATGAAATGATGAAATTTGATGAATAATGATGCAATTCACCAAATTAAAGCCCTAATCAATCCTAAAATAAAGCATAAATATGCAAATTCATGAACATAACACACCTACCAACCAACATTTTACTTGTCCCTTAGCAAGAGTTGCAAACGAAAAGTTTGAAGTCCTTTGATCTACTCTAAGTGTATAAGTAAAAATGAAACAAAACCACTTTCACTAGTATTCTCTGTTATATTTAGGGTATGCAATAAGCCTTTAAACCCCTAAGTTCCCCTTAGTGGACAAATTGTGCCTTGTGAGAGTTTACATTGAATCTACCCACAATTCTTTTTCTTTTCAAAAGTAGCAAGGTAAAAAAAATTCAAATGAAAATCCACTCCTATCTGACATTTTCAAAATTAGTAATGATCAAAAGATTAGACTTTTTAAAATCCGGTCCATTATTCTAGGTTAAAAGACTTCCTCAAATTCATACCAAGATTTGTG
Organism: Sextonia rubra; assembly: GCA_037013555.1. Lineage (NCBI taxonomy): Eukaryota > Viridiplantae > Streptophyta > Magnoliopsida > Laurales > Lauraceae > Sextonia > Sextonia rubra. The sequence goes on along the minus strand of JASUAD010000014.1, from coordinate 14,894,932 downwards.
TGTACGGTGAAAAATGCATACATCACTATCAGTTTCGAACATTCCACACCATTGCCACTTAAACAAAATTTTCCTTTAAATTGTCTAATCCCCCAAAAATTTAGCCAAAAAAAATTTCCCCCTTTTGAGATATTCATAAAAAATTTCATTAATAGGATTCATGTATAATATTCATTCTGTAAGAATCTCTCATCTAAAATCCTAGTTCTTGAAACAATGCTCCAAAAATACCTTAAAAGTAAAAAATAGAAATTAGTGAGAGGAAGAGAGGTGGAGGAGAGTGAAGAGAGAGAGTGGTTAGAGGAAAGAAGGGAGTGGCTAGAGGAGAGAGGGGACTGAGTAGTCTTGGATGTCCAAGGTTTCATTGAGTAGGATTTGGAGCCCCTTTGTTTCCTTATTTTTTTTTCCTTTTTTGTAGTTGGTAAAATCTTCTTTTGGAAAGGTCTCTTGACTTAGTCTCTAAGTTAGTAAAGACTTAGCAACTTTGGAGAGATTCATTTTTACTTTCCTTTAGAAACCAATCTTTACACAAACATTCCATATTTAGAAGATTCTCCTCTCATGTGTAAGTAAGTCTTCTAAATAAGCTTTCCTTCTTTAATTTCTTGATGATCTTCTTCAAATTTTTTTAGATTATCTTGAAAAGAATAATGTAAGGATGTTGGATCCCACTTTTATCTTTAATGTACTTCACTGAGGAGAGATAGACCCCACCCAAAGGTGTTTAACACTAAAAAAGTTTCCAATCTTTTTGCAACCTCATCTAAAAATACACTGCCAACTTCACAGGTCATAACTTTGTCAGTTTAGCTTCAGTTAATGCAATCTTGGATCCTATGGTATCTATTTAAAAAAAGCTTTCCAACCGTAGGTGGACTGTCTAATTCTAATGCTTGGTTTAAGAGTTATGACTATTTTAATTTATGCTATCCAAAGAAAAATAAAATTGACTTTCCATTTTTGAATTCCTCTGCTTTGACTTTCCTTTTCTTGAACTCTCTCCACCTTGGCTTTCTTTTCTTATTTCAAATTTAATTTCTTTTAACAACTTTACTGTGGGACCCCCTTTGACCTTCCAAGCATGTGTGCATGTGTGTGAGGCCCTTGTGAAGCCAATTTTCAAATTTCTTATACGGTCTACTCACATCTGCTAGCACATTCTAAGCAAACCCATAAAATATTGAAGAGCCCACATTGAAGCAGGACTTGTTCGGACAGAGTTTTACTCCAATTGGAACTCTTCAAAGAAAAAATGTAAATTTCTAAATTAATGAAGAAAGTATGTGAAAAATATGAAAATTAAAGTTCTTAGGTGAAAATCCATGAAATGATGAAATTTGATAAATAATGATGTAATTCACCTAATTAAACCCTTAATCAATCCTAAAATAATGCATAAATATGCAAATTCATGAACTTAATACACCCGCCAACCAACATTTTGCTATCTCTTAGCAAAAGTTGCAAATGAAAAGTTTGAAGTTCTTTGATCCACTCTAAGAAAACAAGTAAACATAAAAACAAAACCACTTTTGCTATTTTTTTTCAATTGCATTTAGCGAATGCAACAAGCCCTTAAACATCTAGGTTACTCCTAGTAGACGAGTTGTGCCTTGTGAGGGTTTACAGTGAATTTACCTATAAAATTATTTTCTTTTTCAAAAGCAGCAAGGTAAAAGAAATTTCTCAAAAGAAAATCCACTCCTATTGGACATTTTTGAAATCCGTAATGATCGAAAATTCAAACTTTTCAAAATCTGGTCCATTATTCTGGTCTTAAAAACTTCCACAAATTCATACCAAGATTTATGTGCATGGTGAAAAATGTATGCATCACTATCAATTTGGAATATTCCACACGCCACTTAAATAGAATTTTCATTTAAGCTGTCCGATCCCCTAAAAATCTAGTCAAAATAAATTTGCTCCTCTCAAGACTACTATGATGGCTTCACACTACTGTTAAGGCTCAAAACCTTCTCCATTCGTCTTCCTTTTTTTTTCTTTTTTTGTAAACATACATACATCATTTTAGTTATATGTGACTATGTAATGCCTAGGTCACTTAAGCCTTCAAATTAAACCATATAATGACGTTATGCTAATGACTCCCAAATCATATGGCTTTAAGGCATTAGATATGGACATACCCTTACGAGCTTACTAGCTCAAGTTAAAAAAGCTAGAACCCAAACTAGTTACAAAACATTAATTTTCCCAAAAATTCTCGCTTGATAATATCATTTTCTTTTTTTTTTTTTTTACTCTAGCAAAAGAATGGGGAGAAGTACTCTGAACCCGGAACAAAAAAACTAAATTCACTTTAAGAATGAGGAGAAATACTCCATTTCCAATTTGCCTGAATTAATTTACTTTAAGGAGCAGAAGAGAAAAATATATACTAAATCTCTGGTTGTCATCGAATCCTTTGGAGAAATTTTGAAAGCAATCAATTTAACTTCCTATCCAAACTTTGAGAAATGTAAAGTGTGTATAGGGGGGACAAGTTTAGGTAATCCTTTGATAGGCTTTGTCATTTAGGAAAAAGCAGACTTTCTTTTTACTTCTTTCCAAAAGTTTGGAAATTCTAGCTTCCTTATATATTTTCAATTTGCTTCAATTCCTTTGAAAACTTCCTTTTATAAAATAACCTTAGACATAAAAAAAATGCAACATAAATTGGTCCATGTCGGACCAACGTGGAGGTCTTTTAAGATCTGAGTCCCAAATGAATTGGTCACCTTATCAAGAAATCGTCGTTTTGACTATTAATGTAACATGTCTCAGGCCAAAGGTCTTAGTGGTTCCATATCTTAGTAGCATCCTACTTTCTTTCCTGTTGAGGATTACACTAAAAACCAAAAAAGCTAAAAATTTTGAAAAACATTGAAAAAAATTTACCTCAAAATTGAAAATAAGAGAAAATTTGCAAGAAAAAAAATGTTTGAATAAAGAGAAAAACTGAAGCAAGAAATGTTTGCCAAAAAATGGACAAGTGGGCTTATTCTCACCCCCATCCTAAACTAAACATCACCCTTGATGTTATGCATGGAGTCAACACCTAAATGAATGAAATAGCATGAGGAATAATTAAATAATGGAGAGAAATGCGAAAGTAAGCACCAAATAATGGAAAACAACTAAACATAAAACACTAAACAAATCTATTCTAACTAATGTACAAGTGTAGACCCACCTGGGTCCCCAAAAAAATTTTCCTCCATCTTTGTATCAAAGAATAATTGCATAGAGTTAGCAAGAAAATCATTATGCATAGCGAATATATGGTCCCCATGTATCATTTTATATGGTGAATCAAACACATTCTTGGGTTGATGCTAATTTTGAGTCAAATCGTCATCTTAAGTCATTTTGGATCATAATCAACAAATGCCAATTTCCTTCAAAATTCAATTTTATTTTGACTCATGTCAAGCCAAGTCAAAACCTTAACCTTGATTATTGGAAACAAACCAAAATCCATGAAAATTCCAAACCAAAATTCATTCTTCTTAAAACATCAGGGATTTCTTTTTGTAGGTGTTCTCCACGGTCCCCATAGAGATGTTACTTTCAAGCTCACCATTCTCTTTGGAGGCAATCAGTTACGTGCTTAGTTTAGAGCTCAGCTTTGAAGAAATTGGCTCAACACTTGGTTCAGGAGAACCATTTGGTATAGAGGTCCCTGCCTGGAAACTAGAAGATGATGTCTGTTGTTGTTGCTTCCAATTAGATTTAACCAAAGGCAAAGGATCCAAATAAATCTCTAAAGATAGTGGAAAAGAAAAACGATCACTCAACCAACCACTTGCACTCTGTCTATGCATATCATAAAGAGCCACTAATAGTGTGTTGAGACCATGTTTGGTGCTGAGCGTACCCATTTCAAGATCGAAAGTTTGTTCAAAACTCTCATCCTCATTAAAGGGGTATTCATCAACGACGTCAGAGAAGTCGAATAAGTCTTCCTCATCATCTGAATTAGGAGGTGTACCATCCTATGATATCTTATTATAACTAGATATCGGAGGTTCGTCCTCATCTTTTGGAATTAGAATGAAATCGACCAAACTAAAATGACTTTAGATTGACTTAGAAGGTTCTTCTGAAACGGAAGCTTTTATCACCTTTTTTTTTCTTCTTTTGATTTTTTTTCTTGTTTAATCAAGTGGTTCTTTGCAAGTTCTTGAGTTGCTTTTTAACCTTTTTTCTTTATGCAAGTGTGGGTTTGGTCTTAACCTTTTCTTAGCTTTCATCATATACTAGGTCTAGGTGGACCCTCATTTCTTCTCCTAAAGAGGTTTTGATTGGTATCAAACCTTGTTCATTATATGTTACGTTGACAACACAAAACTTAATCGTCATTGGTTTTGGCAGAGAAGGTACCGCAATAGGTTCAAATAGTCTGAAGGAGATTATGTTGATTTGAGCAAGATCATACTTCCGGTCAAAAGTTATCACTCCATTTTTCTACATCTCATTGACTTTTTTCCTTTAGAATGAAACAGTCTTTGAGAGGATGTGATACCATCTGGTGGTATGCACAGTAACTGGGATCATTAATGCATCTTGCTTGTTCAGGTTTCTTCATTAGTGGAAGTTCAAGTTTATTATTATCCATCAATGATCGAAAGATCACTTCAATTTCTCCATCAAAGGGAGACTTAGTTTTCTTCCTTTTCTCATATTCCTCTTTGTTAGTTTGATCACTCTTTGTGCTTTGAGGCTTCTAAGAAGGTTTGGAGGTTTGCACATTGAAGACCTCCCATTTCTTCTTTAGTTTTGCTACAGAAGATGAAGATGAGTTCGTTCTTCAAGAGTTTGCCTTCTTTGATTGATTCTTTGAAGGTCAGTTCTACATTAGTGACAACATCAACCAATCAGGCTAGAGACTTAGTTTTGTGACTAAGTGCAATAGCCTTGACTTCTAGTCGTAAATTAGTTTTGAACATTTCAATTTTTTACCTTTGAGATGGTTGCTCTAAGCATTTGTAGGATAATTCTCTCCATATATTGATAAAGGCCTAAGAAGTTTCACTATTTTCCTACTTGTGGGCTGAGCATAGCAAAGGTGACCATCTAATACTCTCCTAGAAGTAGACTAAGAAATTTTCTTCTGTGATCTGCTATGTCATAAAAGAGAGTTCTGGCAACTGCTTGTAGCAATCAAAGGCAACTTCTTTCAGTGTGCCAACAAACTGCCGAATTTTTAATACATCAAATTCTAACAAGCTTCCAAGAAGTGATTTGAAATGTACAATATGTTGATAAGCTGACCATTTCCCTAGGTATGGCTAGAAAGTTCAAAGCTTACAGTCTGGTGGAAATGGAACAAGATAGAACTCTAAAGGGTACTTTGGTATGATACACTTCTTTTTCATCTTGGTCTCCACCTTTCATTTTGTCGGTATTTCTTCAACCTCCTTGAAGGCTACATGTTTGTCATGATCTATGTGAAGACACAAAATTGACGAATGATCACCAGAAGAACCCATGACCGTCATCTTGTTTGAACATTTTAAGAAATAAAAAAGTTGTTGGAAATGGTTATTTATGTAATGGATTGTATAGAAGTTAAATTCTATGTATGGACAATCTCTTCACACACATCACATTAATTTAGTTTAAACATTACCATTAAAAGGTTTAAACATAATTATTAATGAGAACTCGTTTATGGTGTGGCATAAAAGGTTATGTCAAAAACCAAAAAAGAATGGCAAGACTAGTGAAAGACAGATTGTTATTAAATCTAAATTTCACTAACTTTACCATTTGTGTTGATTGTATTAAAGGAAAGCAATGAGACAACAAAAATTTAAAAAAAAAAAAAAGAAGGAACAAGAAGTTCTAGTCTGTTAGAAATAATCCATACAAATATTTGTGGAAAGATCCACATCCCATGTTTCAGTAGACAATTAGATTGAAAAATCAAGGTCATGAGATCAAACATAGGTGGTAAGTAATACGAAAGATACACCTAATTGGGTCATAATATGGGCCCATTTGCTAAATTTCTAGAGGATGAAGGAATTATTGCCCAATACACAATGCTTGGTACACCTTTGCAGAATGTTGTGGATGTGAGAAGAAATAGGACACTGATGGAAATGGTTAGGAGCATGGTCTGTAATACTAATTTACTTAAATTTATGTGGGTGAAGCATTACAAGTGACTATACATTTTAAATGGGGTCTTACAAAAGCAACTCCAAAAACTCCTTTCGAGTTATGGACTAGTAGGAAAATCAATTTAAATCATTTTCAAATTTGGGGATGTCCAATTAAAGGAAGAATATCCAACCCACTTGAATGAAAATTAGATCCTAAATCATTAGCGGATATTTTATTGGCTATCCAAAAATATCTAAAGGGTATATAGGTTTTATTGTCCTAATCATACAACTAGGATCGTTGAATTGGAAAATATAATTTTTTTAGAATCATTTGATTTATGGGAATGGTAAAAACTAGAAGTATAACTTACAAAGAAATAAAGAAAAAAAATGTTGGGATACTCAATAAAATGAGTAGGTTTGATGTCCCACTAATGTCATACTCAACGTTAATTGTCACGCCTCAAGACCAAGGAAACACAATTAGCATGGGTCCCGAGTGTTGGAAGTAGGTGGGTCTTGTGGTTAGATTTTCAAAACTTTTGACCCACTTGACACAGGGATCAACTATTCATAAGACCAAAACCCAATCCAGAATGCATTACCCTCAATCTCGTGACCATGTACAGTATATATTCTACCAGCACTAAACATCCATAATAATCTACGACATGCAAAAAGTAGATCATACCTTTGGAGATCCGCAGTGCTCTAATGGATTTCTTCAACACCTCTTAGCCTTCCACGCTATGACCCGAATTGGATTTCTTTTTTCAAGAAGAATGGTGGAATCTTCAGGAGAAATCCCAACTCGAAACTCCAAGGAACTAGAAGAAAGAAGGATAGAGTAACTCGTGCAACTCTTGCACGAAAGGGTTTTGGGCGTGAGAGAGACTCTTTTGGACGTCCAAGGAGATTTTATAAACTTTCAAATCTCGTCCTTGCCTAATTGAAATAGAAGTCTTACTTCCAAAGCAATTAGCAACTTTCTCCTTTCTTATCCCTTCTTTCTAGAGTTCGAGTCGGAGTAGTATTTTCCAATAACTTGGGCTAGCGTGGGGACCACTAGGGATTCCTTAGAAAACTGGCTCCAACTGGAACACCGCGACCCCACATCTCATGTGCAATCCAGGCCCTCAGTTAATTGCAAATAACACCACTATATAAATGCAATTGCACTCCAGTCTTAGGAATAAATTACAATGAAGATCTTAAACTTCCCAATTACCACAAGTAGGCCCCTCTATCAATATCCGTGGATCAATTGGAATAAATCCGTCTCTTCCAATCTAAGTTCCACATCTTATTATCCTTGAGCCCCAATTAATCACAGTAATCATCAGTACCATCCAATTAACTCTTAATTGAGATGGGTGCGCACTTACTAATGACAAATCCATTAATTGGCACAAGGGGATAATAGAGATAGATTCCATCTTGATCATTCAACGTTCCCACAGTTTTACTACCACATACCCAAGACACCGAGGTGTTAACCTATAGTCGGCCTCACTCATTGATGACTCACAGCAAATGAATAGATAGAAACTTGAGTTCATCAATGTCTCATGATTGAGAGCCTATTGCTAGGGAATTATGAGAGCATACCTTATTATTGAGACGGAATTCCATAAGGTGCATCTCATGGTCCTTCAATACATCCAATGTACCAGCACCGTGATCCAGAATCTTACATTCTGATGATCGAGACAAATCACACTATTTCATAGTGATCAAAGTGCTGTAACCTTATCAAATGAGATGCCCAGTCTCATTACTGGTTGTGAAGCGATTTAAGTATAAGATTTGTGACATATATCTCCCGTGTGTGGATCTCATCCATGCACATATATCACATCTAACATACTAATGGGACCCGATTCAACTCATGAACCATTATGTCATATGTATTGGTCATGTGCATGAATTAGTAAAATAACACTCATCTCATGAAAGCAAAGCATGATTTTATTGATAAATAAAGAAATTAATCAATTTATTACATCAACTAATGGATTGAGTCCACAAAATCTAACACCGAGATACGGCACACGTCCTATGGTGAATCCACATGGGACTTCCCACAGGATTTGCATATGAGGTATTATACATATTTGTGGAAGCACATGTAACTCATATACCTGCATAACCTTTTCATTCCGTAGTTTCATTTATATAACCATAATGTAATTAACTGGATTAGGTAAATGCATAACCATTTCGACAAGTAGATTAAATGTTAAGTTAAGGCAATACAAAACATTTGAATAAAGTTTTCCAATCCCTAAGTTTAGTCTGACATATGCATAAAACTCCAAAAGAACAATTGTCATCTAGGCCTCAACTACACAAAATCATATGTCGAAACTCTTGCAGCAATGACATCTAGAAGACATCATCAGTAGTCCACTCGGCTAAGTCCTAAGGTGTCATTGAGACATCATCAGTCTTTGTAAGAGTTGGATCGGTGTTGATACCTATAACATCAAGAATAGCATTGTAAGACTGGACAGTCTAGTAAGTAAAACAATTATAAACATACAAATGTAATATCAAATGAGTAAAAGAGACATAAAGGTCATGTGAGGTCAATGCATTGAACCAGGCATATGTACATATACATGAACAAGCATGAACATAAGAATCTTATAATATATGTGAGAGACTATACTAATTAGAAATTCAAATTTACTATTTTCTCCCCTCCTTGGTTACGGTGGCACGACCCTAGAAAAGAGTGTATCATAACATATCCAATTCTGGTACCATTAGGAGGCACAGGGCTCAAGACCCTCCATTGTGGAACATGGAGTACCAGTCAACTTCTATATCGTATACTAGACAGGAGTTAGGCTATTAATGTGATTTTAAAATTAGTAATACTACAAGTACATAGTTGTCAGTAATAAACAATGGCAAATACAAGTTTGTCTCATAGAGAACCATACTAAGTAAAAATTAAAAAGCTAAACCTTTTTAAATCAAAGATTAAGAAAGAGCAGTTAGAATCCAAGTAGAACTAGTAAAACAAAGAAACTTGAACTAATCAAAAGTGTAGAAAATCAATAGATAAAATAGATCAGAGCATATAGAGTCCATTGAGTGAGATAATCAATCAAATCATGCAATTAATTTATTATTTTTGTCTCAAAATAACTTAGATTAGAAACAATTTAATATTTTTGGTCTAGATGATTTATCTATAGGAAAAAGCAATTTTAATTAAAATCAAAGTCCAAGATCCCCTTCACCTCATAAAAATCAATAGATAAAATAGATTAGAGCACCTTTTGACGAATCTTTTAGCTTTTTCTTCTTACTTTCTTTCCCAAGCTTCAAGAGAGCCCATTTAGGCTTGTCCTCAAATTTGTTTGGACTTTGTTTGATGGACTTGAGTCAAGCTTGGCTTGACTATCTTGAATTTTCTTCTTTGAATGTTTTGTTGAAAACTTTTATGTGCCAACACACCTGTGACTAAAGGTGACAAATTTAGTAAGAGATAGCATATAAGAAATGATATTGAAATGAAATAAATGGATAAATGTCCATATACCATCGCAATTGTAGTCTAATGTATACACAAACAAGAATTAGATCCAATGAAAGTTTTGTTGTTGGCATGTTAAATAGATACCAAAGTAATCTAGAAATGCCCCATTCGTGGGAGTTAAAAAGATTTTAAGATGTCTAAGCGGAACTAGGAATTATATGCTTGCGTACAGAAGATCCGATCAGGAATTATATGCTTACTTATAGAAAATCCGATTATTTACATATGATCAGATATTTTGATAGACTTTGTTGGGTGCCTCAATTCTATAAATCTGACTTTGGGATATATTTTTCTAATAGCTAACGGGGCAATTTCATGGAGAAGTACAAAATAAACCCTCCTAACCCCATCCACATTTGATGGTAATATGCGGCATGCTTTGAAACTATAGGTCACGCCCTATGAATGTGTGATTTTATCTGAGTGTTACACATTATGCATACAACCACCAAACTATTGAAGATTTATTATGACAACGATGCAACTAGAAGATTTGTACATAATGACAAGGCTATGGGAAAATCTAAAAATTTTGAAAATAAAATACCTTGCACTAAAGGAAAATGTACGAAATCAATTGGTGTCTATTATTAGAGATCCGACAAGTGTAATGTTAACAGACCCTTTAACAAAGGCACTGGCTCTAAAGCCCTATTAAGAACATGTCAGGAATATGGGCTTAAATGAATTGTCTTACTAAGATTTGTAAATACACTTATTGATTGTATATATTATACTTGTCATTTCATATATTCTTTCTTTATTTATGTTCACATGTGATTAAAGTTTGTAAAGAGAGAATAGTAAAGTAAATGACATTATTAAACCTGTTAAATAGGACTATAATTGACAGAATATCCTATTTTGCCCTTATAAAGACTTGGTTAAGTGAATATGTTGGTATAATGATTATGAAAGGGAGTAAGTTGTTTGAGATTTGCAACTACTATAGTTATTATCGACAAGCTAACTTAATCATGGGTTAAAGACTGAGCAAAAACTTGACTAAATGGGTCAAGTTAGACCAAGTGGGAGAATATTTGACTAAATGAGTGTAGCCCACATGACCAGGCAAGCCCACTCCTTTCTATAACGTCTAATAAAAGATATTTTTTCTTGGTCAAAGGATTTTAAAAACTTGGCTTTACAAGCTACTCAATTTGGGAGACATGATTCGAAGGATTTTCACAACCTTTTTTGATGGGAGGATTCTCTCTATGAAAAAAAAATTGGTTTACTTCCTTACGTACGGTTAATGTCTTGATTCCCATCACCAATGAGAGAAAAAGAAAAAAAAAAGGCTTAGAAAAATTGTAAAGTTGTCTTGGAGGCCAGCCTTTTATTGACATAAAAATTAAGTAAAAGCTATGGATTCAAGTATTATTTATTATATTTCAAGTGTATCATTCATTGCATGTGTATTATTTTTTTTATACCCAATGATCTTGAAATTTTAAGAACGTTATGAGCCTATTTGGTTGAGTCATTTCAAACAAGAATTTAGTTTCTTTGGAATTCTTGATTTGCTTTTAGCTTTTTTCTCCAAAGCATTTCAAAAACATTGTTTATATAAGAATTCAAAATTCAATGTCATATTAAAAGTCACTTTTTGTCACAACCCGGGCCCAGGAGTCCAGGGGTTAGCAAAAGCCAAACCGATGACATACATACTCCCGTGCCTGTACACGTAGAACTGGTCTAAATGCACACGCACAAGGGAAGTTCACACGTGCCAAACATGTACGCGGAAGCTGTAGATATCAAAACATTAAACTACACAATTCAAGAAGAGAAATACGAAAATGAACTAACATATATATAGCTGAATGTTTTACAAAATGAACAAAATGATATATACAAATCATGACATATAACAACGTGATAGATCTCAAAAAGAAGACTTCTATGCCATGTTATGTACGTCCAAGACGCTCTCCGATGGAGTGATCACATCCACTCCTCTAGGCCTGATGGGGCCTCGGGGGTCTCATCTAGAGTATGGCCGACCGACGGGGGGTCGGCAGGGGTATCTGAGCCTATAACACCACAAACAACTCGGGAATACAACGATTCAACAAAGTATAAACCATAATAGTTAACGCATGCTGTGTCTAATAGAATAAAGTAAAGACAGTCATGTAAATCAAAGTAGGTCACATTTATATATACTAAGCTGTCGTACAAGAAAGAAATATGCAATACGAATCAATATATACATGCTGTGTACATAACTAGTTGGCGACTACATTGCCATATGCTCCTAAAAGAGGGATTTTATATCGTACAGAGAACACCATTGTCCGGGCCAGGGTACAAATGAGTCTCGGGTTTCCTGGGGTCCGGTTCCCCAAGACGTTTCCTTACTGCAGCAAGGCCATGAAACTACACCAAACTCACCCCGTCGGGATCCTAAGGCTGAGGCTAAGTAGTGCCTGACCATACAGAGTCAATCATGAAAACCCTGAGTAGATCGTGACAAGCATATCGTGCGTGCATATCCAATAACAACATACATACATACTCAAGGTGAACGCATAGTATGACTTTTGACATGTCATGCAATGATCTGCTAAAGAGTGGAGATCAATGACTAACATACAACATGTTATGCAAGCAAATCATACTAAATAGAATCACCTTCATTTACTAGCCATTCTAATCTAATTACCCAGTGTTTCTAACCGTGCATGATGATGTAGTTTTAAGTTATTCGATGCACCATTGTCTAGTGTTGCATTGTATTGGCTGGTACACCGAAGTCCCTTAAGCCAACACCCATGGGGAGGTGCTTAACAACTGGATAACGTGCAAGAATGATTCGCAACCCTTGAGATCATTCATGTCATACATTCATACCATTGGGCAAGTCTAGGTGCTCTACATTCTATCATGAAGGTCATAGTGGTCTTTTCATTACACCTATCCATATTATTCATTTTCCAGGGTTGGCACGGCTTGGCCGTAGGTGAACATATGGCTTAGCCGTAGGCATCTTACGGCGTAGCCGTAATATGCACTGCAGCTCCACCACGGTTCCCTTTACTGTTCACCCTCAATTACGGTTCACCCGTATTTCGTTCTACGGCTTAGCAGTGGCTGGGCTGTAGAAGGTCTGTCATTTGCTTGCTTTCAGTTCATCCTAAAGAAGACACCCTGTACTCATCTACGGCTGGGTCACGGCTGAGATACGGCTTAGCCGTAGGGCAATATACGGCTTAGCCGTGTCCTGGCCGTAGAAGAAAACTGGGATTTTACCCTCTCTGAACTTTAAGCCGTAGGCGATTTACGGCTTAGCCGTACATGCATAGGGTTGAATTCTAAATCAACTACAGAAAACCTGTAAAGACATCAGATATGCACATTTCCAACAGAGAAAGGAAGAATACTAGCAAATTGGGCTGTAAACATGTTTTCTTTGCAAACCACGCGAAGTAAACAAAATCATATAAATACCAACATGGGTTCTTACAGATTATGGTTATACTTGCCTTAAGGGCGTTCCAACAAACCACTTGCTATCCTTGGGGCTCAATTCACATCTAATACCAGTCGCTACTAGCATGCATACATGAGAAGGGGAAGGAAGCATCATGAGCGTAGACATAGAGGCATGGAAACAAGAAGAAGAAAATGAGGGAGATGGAGTAGGCCTCAACTCACCTCAATCCAAGCACCAAGAACAAAAGAGCAAAATCCCCTCTCTGGCTTGATGGGTGGAGAAGACTCGAGAGAGCGAGAGAGAGAAAGAGAGCCTTCAACAAAAGAACAACGTGAAAGGAGAGAAGAGAATGAGGGAATTAAGTCGGTGGAATGGCTTATATTAAGGTAGAATTGCAATGAACTCCAAATCATAAAACAATTTCTAGTTTGAGTCAAATCTGGGTCCAACGGAGTCAAACGACCTTAGTTACCAACGACGTAGTTACAGAAGTTAATGAGCTCAACGAAAGACACACGTTGACATCAAGATGATGCAAAAATGACCATGTCGAAGAAAAGCTAAAATTACGAAAAAGGGCTTGATCTACCTAATCCAGGTCAAACTCAACCCAACTACCTATCCATGACCTGCGACGAATCCAAAACAAAAGCAAAACACAATTACCAATTAAAACAACCGTATTAGGTGCTAAACGAGGTCAAGCTGGGTCGGAGTGTTACATCCTCCCCTACTTGGAAATCATTCCGTCCTCGGAATGAACGCACACATGCTGGTGTAAACAAATCGGGATACTGTCGCGCCATCTGTTCTTCTAATTCCCATGTAGCTTCATCGGGACTGTGATGCTCCCACAACACTTTGACCCATCGAATCGTCTTGGTGCGGAGTATCTGTTCTCGGGTCCCCACGATACGGAGTGGTCAATCAACGTAAGCGGCATTCGGCTGGATCTGAACATCGTCGTAACGAATGACATGGGAAGGATCATGAACATATCTCCGAAGCATCGAAACGTGGAAAACATCATGTACTCCGGAAAACATCTCGGGAAGAGCTAATCGGTAAACCAAATCACCAATTCGACTCTTGATCTCGAACGGTCCGACATATCGTGGAGCTAACTTGCCTTTCTGGCCGAAACGGATCGTACCCTTCATCAGTGAGACCTTCAGAAAAACCCACTCACCAACCTGAAACTCCAATGGTCATCTGCGAGTGTCTGCATAACTCTTCTGTCTCGACCAAGCTACTTTCAAGTTCTCAATTACTTTCTGTACCTTCTCCGTAGTTTCAGCAATGATTGTCGGTCCGTGAAAACTTCGAGTTCCAACTTCTTCCCAACATATCAGGCTTCTACATTTGCGTCCATACAACGCTTCATATGGCACCATCCCAATGCTTTTGTGGAAGCTTCTATTGTAGGCAAATTCACACAACGGGAGATGGATATCCCATTTCTTCTCATAACTCAACACGCTGGCTCGCAACATATCCTCTAGAGTCTGAATCCTCCGCTCTGATTGTCCATCCGTCTGTGGGTGATATGCCGTGTTGAAGCTCAATTTTGTACCCATAGTCTCTTGGAATGCTCTCCATAACGACGAAACAAAACGACTGTCGCGATCGAATACAATCGATACGGGCGAACCATGGAGCCCGACGATCTCATCCACGAACTTCCTCGCCATCTCTGAAAACGTCATACCCTTCCGAAAAGGAATAAATGGGCTGACTTCGTCAATCGATCTGCAATCACCCAAATGGCGTTGTTCTTCCTGCTCGTCGGAGGTAACCCTGAAATGAAATCCATGGTGATGTGTTCCCACTTCCACTGCGGTATGTGCAGGGGATGCAATGAGCCTGGAGGTCTCTGATGATCTGCTTTCACCTTCTAGCTCGTCAAGCATCGGGCAACAAACCCTGCTACTTTTCTCCTCATACTGTTCCACCAAAAACGATCCTTGAGATTTCGATACATTTTTGTGCTGCCTGGGTGCATCGCAAATCTGGCATAATGTGCTTCATTCATCAGTTTCTCCTTGAAATCATCAACTGTTGGCACACACAACCTGTTCTGGAAATAAAGCACACCATCCTCCAGTCTAAAATCAGGCCTATCTCCAATGTGGTCACGAATGCGCTTTAAAGTGAGATCTTTGAATTGCCTGTCTTTCATCTGCTGAACCATCTCAGGCTGAAACACTAGCGTACTAGCCAAAGTCACATACGCATCCACTAGTTTCACTTCAACAGGTAAATCATGGAACGTCGAAAGGAAACTGCTCAACATCTGTATCGACTCTGCTTTCCTGCTAAGTGCATTTACCACCACGTTCCCCTTTCCTAGCTGATATTTGATCGGGAAGTCACAGTCTTTGATGAGCTCAAGCCATCTGCGCTGTCTCATGTTCAGTTCCTGCTGCGTGAATAAATACTGCAAACTGTGGTGATCAGAATGAACTTCAAATTTCGCGCCATACAGATAATGTCTCCACAGTTTCAATGCAAACACGATGGCTGCCAGTTCTAAATCATGGGTGGCGTAATTCTTCTCATATTCTTGCAACTGTCTCAATCCATATGCAATTACCTTCCCGTGCTGCATTAACACACATCCTAGACTAACTCGAGCAGCATCTGAATATATCATGAACCCTTCACTACCATCTGGCAAGGTTAACACTGGGGCAGTAGTCAACTTCTCTTTCAAAGTCCGGAAACTAACTTCACATTCCGCAGTCCAATCGAATGGCACATTCTTCCTGGTCAGCTTCGTCAAAGGAGAAGAGATCTTGGCAAAATCCTGGACAAATCGACGATAGTAACCTGCTAAACCAAGAAAACTCCGGACCTCTGTTACTGTCTTAAGGCTAGGCCAATTCACCACTACCTCAACTTTAGATGGATCGACTGCCAATCCCTCTCGTGAAATGATATGACCCAAAAATGCCACCTGCTCAAGCCAAAAAGCACATTTCGACAACTTGGCAAACAAGCGATGCTCTTTCAATAATGTCAAGGCTTTCTTCAAGTGCTCCTTATGCTCCTCTGCTGACTTCGAGTATATCAAAATATCATCAATGAATACAACTATGAACTGGTCCAAAAATGGAGCAGAGATCTGATTTATCAAAGCCATAAACGCTACAGTTGCATTGGTTAGTCGAAAAGGCATCACGAGGAATTCATAATATCCATACGGGGGCCTGAAGGATGTCATCATCCTTTACCCTCAACTGGTGGTATCCAGATCTCAAATCTATCTTAGAGAAGTAAGCTGCACCCTGAAGTTGAACGAACAACTCATCGACACGAGGTAGGGGATACTTGTTCTTTATTGTCACTCTGTTCAGCTGTGGGTAGTTGATACACATCCGAAGCGTACCATCCTTTTTCTTGACAAACAAGACTGGCGCTCCCCAAGGTGAGACATTCGGGTGAATGAAACCTGTCACAACCCGAGCCCAGGGTTCGGGGGTTAGCAAAAGCCAAACCTAATGACACACGTACTCCCGTGCATGCACACGTAGACTGAGTCTAAATGCACACGCACAAGGGAACATTCACACGTGCCAAACATGTACGCGGAAGCTGTAAATATCAGAAACAGAAAACTAACAGTGCAAGAAGAGGATACAAAGAACGAACTGACATAATTACATATATGAACGTCTTACAAAAAGAACAAAATAACATATACAGTCATGACATATACATAAATGAACAAATCCTCAAAACAAGACTCCAAAGATATGCATGCCATGAACGCTCTCCCGTGGAGTGATCACATCCACTCCTCTAGGCCTGATGGGGCCCAGGGGGTCTCATCTGGAGTCTGGCCGACCGGCGAGGGTTCGGCAGGGGTATCTGGGCCTGCAACACCAAAAACAACTGTGAATACAAAGATTCAGCAAAGTATAAACCATAGCAAGTTAACACACGCTGTGTCTAATAGAATAAAGAACATCATGTGATTAAAGAAGGCATTTTCGTATACTAGGCTGTCATGCAAGAAGGAAATATGCTAAGTGAATCAACGAATACATGCTGTGTACATAACTAGTGACTACTACATTACCATATGCTCCCAAAGGAGGGATCTTATAACATGCAAAGAACACCATTGTCCGGGCCAGGGTACAATGGGTCTCGGTTTCCTGGGGTCCGGTTCCCCAAGACATATCTATACTGCAGCAGGCCATATAAACTATACCAAATTCACCCCGTCGGGATCCTAAGGCTGAGGCTAAGTAGTGCCTGACCATATAGAGTCAATCATGGAAACCCTGAGTAGATCGTGACAACATATCATACGTACATATCTGAGAGTGAACATATCATACATGCATACTCAAGGTAAATAAACCACAATGTGAAAGTAACGAAACATACGTCATCATGTCAGAGCGTTGAGATCAATGATCGAATGCAATATGTTGTGCAACAAATCATGTGGAAATCGAATCATCTTGATTTACAAACCAATTCGAATCTAATTATCCGGTGTTTTTAACCGTGCATGATGATGTAGTTTTAAAGTATTCGATGCACCGTTGTCTAGTGTTGCATTGAATCGGGCGGTGCATGAAGTCCTTTAAACCAACACCCATGGGGAGGTGCTTAACATCCGGATAACGAACATGAATGATTCGCAGCCCTCGAGATCATTCACGCGTTGTATCACATTCCGTTGGACAGGTCTCGGTACTCTACATTCTATCATGAAGGCCATATCGGTCTTTTCTTTACACCTATCCTTGTTTTTCTTTCATTAGTCTAGTGTGGATACGGCTTAGCCGTGTGTGGTCTGCGGCTTAGCCGTGGCTGGGCCGTAGAAGGTCTGTCAAATGCTGACTCTCAGTTAAATCCAAAAATGCACCCTGTATTGATCTACGGCTGGGCCACGGCTGAGCTTCGGCTTAGCCGTAGGGCAATCCACGGCCTAGCAGTGCCCTAGCCGTAGAGGAAAACTGGGTTTTTCTCCTCTCTGGACTTTGAGCCGTAAGGGTCATACGGCTTAGCCGTACCTGTACGAAGTCAATAATCTGAAACATGTACAGAATGTCTGGGAAAGCATCAGAATTTCAATTCTCCAATGGAGATAGCCAAGTAATAAGCAAATGAGCTGTAAACACATTTTTCCATACACATTAATGTGAGCTAACCAAGATCCAAATCATACCAACATGGGTTCTCACAAGATATGGTTATACTTGCCTCAATTTGGAAATCAATTGCACAATTCGTTGTCCTCAAGCCCAAACACAACCTAACACAATCAAAACCACATGCATGCATGAGGGATGGAGAGAAATTCACAACACAGACCCACCAATAAGAACAAGAAGGAGAAGAAAGAGGGGAAAGAGATGAGAGAGATGGAAGAATGTCCCACTCACCTCACATGCAAGAACCCAAATTCCTCTCTGATCGATGGAGGAGAGAAATATCAAGTGAAGGAGGGAGATTCCACGTGCAGTGCAGGCAAATGAAAATGAGAGAGAGAGAGAGAGAGAACGTGAGTGTTGGTGTCGATGGATGAAATATATATAAGCTCATGAGTGGTCAAATTTCAAGAGGGTCTGAGTCATAAGTCTATTTTCAGTTTGAGTCAAATCAAGGTCCAATCGAATCACACGACCTCGGTTGCAAACAACGTAGTTACGAAAGTTAACGAGCTCAACGAAAGACACGTGTTGACATCAAGATGATGCAAAAATGACCATGTCTAAGAAAAGCTAAAATTACGAAAAAGGGCTTGGTCTACTTAATCCAGGTCAAACTCAACCCAACTACCTATCCATGACCCGTAACGAAAATAAAAAACAAACAAAACACGATTAGCGACGAAAACAAGATTAGTTAACTGCTAAACGAGGTCAAGCTGGGTCGGAGTGTTACATCCTCCCCTACTTGAGAATCATTCCGTCCCCGGAATGAACACTCGCTCACTCATACCTGGAAAACAAATCGGGGTATTGTCGTGCCATTTGCTCTTCTAACTCCCAAGTAGCCTCATCGGGACTGTGATGCTCTCAAAGCACTTTGACCCATCGAATTGTCCTGGTGCGGAGTATCTGCTCTCGGGTTCCCACGATACGGAGCGGTCGCTCAACGTATGCAGCACTCGGCTGAATCTGAACCTCGTCGTAACGAATAACATGGGAGGGATCATGAACATATTTCCGAAGCATCGAAACGTGGAAAACGTTGTGCACTCCTGAAAACATCTCGGGAAGCTCTAATCGATAGGCCAAATCACCAATCTGACTCTTGATCTCGAACGGTCCGACATAGCGTGGAGCTAACTTGCCTTTCTGGCCGAAACGGATTGTACCCTTCATCGGTGAGACTTTCAGAAAAACCCACTCGCCAACTTGAAACTCTAAGGGCCGTCTGCGGGCATCCGCATAACTCTTCTGTCTCGATCGAGCAACTTTCAAGTTCTCAATTGCTTTCTGTACCTTCTCCGTAGTCTCGGCAATGATCGTCGGTCCGTGAAAACTTCGAGTTCCAACTTCTTCCCAACATACCAGACTCCTGCACTTTTTCCCGTACAATGCTTCATATGGCGCCATCCCAATGCTCTCGTGGAAGCTGTTGTTGTAGGCGAACTCGCACAACGATAGATGTAGATCCCATTCTTTCTTGTAGCTCAACACGCTGGCTCGCAACATGTCCTCCAAAGTCTGAATCGTCCGCTTTGATTGCCCATCCGTCTGTGGGTGGTAAGCCGTGCTGAAGCTCAACTTCGTACCCAAAGCCTCTTGGAATGCTCTCCAGAAAGATGAAACAAAACGGCTGTCACGATCGGATACAATCGACACGGGGGTACCATGGAGCCTGACGATCTCATCCACGAACTTCCTCGCCATCTCTGAAAATGTCATACCCTTCCGAAAAGGAATGAAATGGGCTGACTTCGTCAATCGATCTACAATCACCCAAATGGCGTTGTTCTTCCTGCTCGTCGGTGGTAACCCGGAAACGAAGTCCATGGTGATGTTTTCCCACTTCCACTGCGGTATATGCAAAGGATGCAACGAGCCTGGCGGTCACTGATGATCTGCCTTCACCTTCTGGCAAGTCAAACAGCGAGCAACAAATCCTGTGACTTCTCTCTTCATGTTATTCCACCAGAAGCGATCTTTGAGATTCCGAAACATCTTTGTGCTGCCTGGGTGCATCGCGTATCGAGCGTAATGTGCTTCGTTCATCAGTTTCTCCTTGAAATCATCAGCTGCTGGCACGCACAACCTACTCCGAAAATAGAGTACACCATCCTCGAGCCTGAAATCGGGTCTGTCTCCAATGTGGTCTCGAATGCGCTTCAAGGTTAGATTTTCAAACTGCCTGTCCTTAATCTGCTGAATCATCTCAGGCTGAAACACTAGCGTACTAGCCAAAGTTACGCACTCATCCACTAGTTTTACTTCAACTGGGAGACCATGGAACTCTAAGAGGAAACTGCTCAATAGCTGCACAGACTCTGCTTTCCTGCTGAGCGCATCTGCCACCACATTCCCCTTGCCTGGCTGATATTTGATCGGGAAGTCATAATCCTTAATAAGCTCAAGCCATCTCCGCTGTCTCATGTTCAGCTCCTGCTGCGTGAATAAGTACTGCAAACTGTGGTGGTCAGAACGAACCTCAAACTGCACACCATACAGATAATGTCTCCACAGCTTCAATGCAAACACGATGGCTGCCAATTCCAAATCATGGGTGGCGTAATTCTTCTCATGTTCTCGCAACTGTCTCGATCCATAAGCAATAACCTTCCCGTGCTGCATCAACACACAACCTAGACTAACTCGAGAAGCATCTGAATAAACCACGAATCCTTCACCACCATCTGGCAAGGCTAACACTGGGACCGTAGTCAACTTCTCTTTCAAAGTCCGAAAACGGGCTTCACACTCCTCAGTCCAATCAAATGGTACATTCTTCCTGGTCAACTTCGTCAAAGGAGAAGAGATCTTAGCAAAGTCCTGGACAAATCGACGATAGTAACCTGCTAGACCAAGGAAACTGCGAACCTCTGTCACTGTCTTGGGGCTAGGCCAATTCACTACTGCCTCCACTTTAGATGGATCAACTGCCAATCCCTCTCGTGAAATGATATGACCTAAAAATGCCACCTGCTCAAGCCAAAAATCACACTTCGACAACTTGGCAAACAATCGATGTTCTCTCAACAACGACAAGGCTTTTCTCAAGTGCTCCCTATGCTCCTCTGCTGACTTAGAGTATATCAGGATATCATCAATAAAAACAACTACGAACTGGTCCAAGAAAGGAGCAAAGATCTGATTCATCAATGCCATAAAAGCTGCAGGGGCGTTGGTTAGTCCAAAAGGCATCACGAGGAATTCATAATGACCATAACGAGTCCGGAAGGCAGTCTTAGGAATGTCATCTTCTTTGACCCTCAACTGGTGATATCCAGACCTCAAATCAATCTTCGAAAAATATGCTGCACCCTGAAGTTGATCAAACAGCTCATCGATCCTGGGTAGGGGGTACTTGTTCTTGATAGTCACTTTGTTCAGCTGGCGGTAGTCTATGCACATCCGAAAGGTACCATCCTTCTTCTTGACAAACAAGACTGGTGCTCCCCAAGGTGAGACGCTCGGGCGAATGAAACCCTTGTCCAAAAGCTCCTGCAATTGCTTCTTCAACTCAGACAACTCTGCTGGGGCCATGCGATACGGAGCCTTGCTGATCGGTGCCGTGCTGGGAACAAGCTCAATGGCGAACTCCACATCTCGAACCGGGGGTAAGTCTGGCACATCGTCTGGGAAAATGTCGAGAAAGTCACAGACCACCTGGATCTCACCTAGCTGCTTCGTCTCCTTCTTCGCTGAGATAAAGGCAATGAAGCCTTCACACCCTCGGCGGATCAAGCGATCTGCCCTACACGCTGAAATCACACGCCTGGGGCATCTCTGCCGACTGCCCTCGAAACGGAAGCCCTTGCCTAAATCGAAGAAGATCGTCCTGTTGTAACAGTTAACACAGGCACGATATCGAGCGAGCCAATCCATACCAAGGATCACGTCGAAATCCAGCATCGACAACAGGATCAAATCAACAGGTAACTGATGACCTGCAATCTGCACGTCGCAATGTGGGTAGTACATACTACACTCCACTCGCTTGCCAACTGGGGTGGATACAACCAGCACATATGGCAACGGCTTAGACGGCTGATGTAACCGCTCGGCGAAATGAGGTGCTACATAAGACCGTGTAGACCCCGAATCGAACAAAGCTAATGCCTCGACACGCGAAATCAAAACAGTACCTTCAACCACCTGTGGATCCTCAGCACTCTCATGGGTAGCAGCGTACGCACGGGCTGTCTGGCGAGGCTGTCTCGAGCCTGGACGAGCTGACTGTGACTTGCTCGGAGCTGTAGGTGCACTGGGTCTGCTAGGAACTGCACCGGAGGTAGGACCAGATGGGGCTGCACCGGAGGCTCTATGTCGGGGACAATCGGCGATCATATGCTCTCTCGAACCGCAAATAAAACAAGCACCGGCCTTCCTCCAACACGCGTCAGTCGCGTGACTCTTGCCACAATACCCACAAGTCACTCCAGTAGAACTAGAAGTACTCTGCTGGCCTTTGGTCTTCTTCTGTACTTGTCCTCGTGCACTGAAAGGCGGCTGTCGCTTGGGCTCAACGGCTCTCGCAGCTTGGTGGATGGCCTCGGCAGAATAGGCCCTGTCCACTGCATCGTCAAATGTATCCGGACGCTGAAACGCTGTCACGTGGTGCATGTACCGGGGATGCAGACCTTCAACAAACCGGTTCACCTTCCTTTCTTCGGTGCTGATCATATCCGGAGCAAAGTGCGACAACTGCATAAACTTGTTCACATATTCTGCTACTGTCATCTGCTGCTGGCGGAGGGCTAAAAACTCAACCTCCTTGGCTCGAAACACATGAGCCAGGATGAACTTCCTCCTAAACTGCTGCTTGAACATCTCCCAAACTGTCACACTAGGAATGTCTCGGTATGAGTCTTTCACGCTTTTCCACCAAGTTTTTGCGACATCTCTAAACATAGAAGTTGCTAGTCCGACCTTCTGTCGGTTCGTGCACACGACGGTCTCAAAGACATCCTCCGTCTGTTCCAACCATTGTTCTGCCTTCAATGGCTCTTCTGTCCAGAAAAACTCAATTGCTCCTCGCTTGCGAAACTTGCCGTAGAGGGCATTCGGGTCACTCTCTCGAGGTTGCAAGATCACCTGTTGGTCTACATGTGACTGAACTGGGGCTTGACTTTGTCGGTCTAACATGGTGGTAACTTGTGCTTGCAAGTTCTGCATTGATTGCGATTGTGCTTGTAGAGACTGAAATAGCATAAGGATGCGTTCATCTGTGTTCTGTGTCTGCGGTGACGGTGCGGATCCGCTTTCGTTATTTCCGGCGTTCTGCTGAGAACCCGAACCTGACGCCATCCTGAAAAAGGGAAAAGTCAGACACAAACACAAAACAATAGCGCCCAACAAGCCCCAAAATCTAGAAAGAGCACAAAGAAATAATCGTATCCTCACCACGATCCTACATGCCTACATGCTTATCACAAGAAATGAGCAAGGAAAGGCTCTGATACCATACAATACGTATGTCACAACCCGAGCCCAGGGTTCGGGGGTTAGCAAAAGCCAAACCTAATGACACACGTACTCCCGTGCATGCACACGTAGACCGACTCTAAATGCACACGCACAAGGGAACATTCACACGTGCCAAACATGTACGCGGAAGCTGTAAATATCAGAAACAGAAAACTAACAGTGCAAGAAGAGGATACAAAGAACGAACTGACATAATTACATATATAAACGTCTTACAAAAAGAACAAAATAACATATACAGTCATGACATATACATAAATGAACAAATCCTCAAAACAAGACTCCAAAGATATGCATGCCATGAACGCTCTCCCGTGGAGTGATCACATCCACTCCTCTAGGCCTGATGGGGCCCCGGGGGTCTCATCTAGAGTCTGGGCGACTGGCGAGGGTTCGACAGGGGTATCTGGGCCTGCAACACCAAAAACAACTGTGAATACAAAGATTCAGCAAAGTATAAACCATAGCAAGTTAACACACGCTGTGTCTAATAGAATAAAGAACATCATGTGATTAAAGAAGGCATTTTCGTATACTAGGCTGTCATGCAAGAAGGAAATATGCTAAGTGAATCAACGAATACATGCTGTGTACATAACTAGTGGCTACTACATTACCATATGCTCCCAAAGGAGGGATCTTATAACATGCAAAGAACACCATTGTCCGGGCCAGGGTACAATGGGTCTCGGTTTCCTGGGGTCCGGTTCCCCAAGACATATCTATACTGCAGCAGGCCATATAAACTATACCAAATTCACCCCGTCGGGATCCCAAGGCTGAGGCTAAGTAGTGCCTGACCATACAGAGTCAATCATGGAAACCCTGAGTAGATCGTGACAACATATCATACGTACATATCTGAGAGTGAACATATCATACATGCATACTCAAGGTAAATAAACCACAATGTGAAAGTAACGAAACATACGTCATCATGTCAGAGCGTTGAGATCAATGATCGAATGCAATATGTTGTGCAACAAATCATGTGGAAATCGAATCATCTTGATTTACAAACCAATTCGAATCTAATTATCCGGTGTTTTTAACCGTGCATGATGATGTAGTTTTAAAGTATTCGATGCACCGTTGTCTAGTGTTGCATTGAATCGGGCGGTGCATGAAGTCCTTTAAACCAACACCCATGGGGAGGTGCTTAACATCCGGATAACGAACATGAATGATTCGCAGCCCTCGAGATCATTCACGCGTTGTATCACATTCCGTTGGACAGGTCTCGGTACTCTACATTCTATCATGAAGGCCATATCGGTCTTTTCTTTACACCTATCCTTGTTTTTCTTTCATTAGTCTAGTGTGGATACGGCTTAGCCGTGTGTGGTCTGCGGCTTAGCCGTGGCTGGGCCGTAGAAGGTCTGTCAAATGCTGACTCTCAGTTAAATCCAAAAATGCACCCTGTATTGATCTACGGCTGGGCCACGGCTGAGCTTCGGCTTAGCCGTAGGGCAATCCACGGCTTAGCCGTGCCCTAGCCGTAGAGGAAAACTGGGTTTTTCTCCTCTCTGGACTTTGAGCCGTAAGGGTCATACGGCTTAGCCGTACCTGTACGAAGTCAATAATCTGAAACATGTACAGAATGTCTGGGAAAGCATCAGAATTTCAATTCTCCAATGGAGATAGACAAAGTAGTAAGCAAATGAGCTGTAAACACATTTTTCCATACATATTAATGTGAGCTAACCAAGATCCAAATCATACCAACATGGGTTCTCACAAGATATAGTTATACTTGCCTCAATTTGGAAATCAATTGCACAATTCGTTGTCCTCAAGCCCAAACACAACCTAACACAATCAAAACCACATGCATGCATGAGGGATGGAGAGAAATTCACAACACAGACCCACCAATAAGAACAAGAAGGAGAAGAAAGAGGGGAAAGAGATGAGAGAGATGGAAGAATGTCCCACTCACCTCACATGCAAGAACCCAAATTCCTCTCTGATCGATGGAGGAGAGAAATATCAAGTGAAGGAGGGAGATTCCACGTGCAGTGCAGGCAAATGAAAATGAGAGAGAGAGAGAGAGAGAGAACGTGAGTGTTGGTGTCGATGGATGAAATATATATAAGCTCATGAGTGGTCAAATTTCAAGAAGGTCCAAGTCATAAGTCTATTTTCAGTTTGAGTCAAATCAAGGTCCAATCGAATCACACGACCTCGGTTGCAAACAACATAGTTACGAAAGTTAACGAGCTCAACGAAAGACACGTGTTGACATCAAGATGATGCAAAAATGACCATATCTAAGAAAAGCTAAAATTACGAAAAAGGGCTTGGTCTACTTAATCCAGGTCAAACTCAACCCAACTACCTATCCATGACCCGTAACGAAAATAAAACACAAACAAAACACGATTAGCGACGAAAACAAGATTAGCTAACTGCTAAACGAGGTCAAGCTGGGTCGGAGTGTTATAAAACCCTTGTCCAAAAGCTCCTGCAATTGCTTCTTCAACTCGGACAATTCAGCTGGTGCCATGCGATACAGAGCCTTACTGATCGGTGCCGTGCCTAGAGCAAGGTCAATGGCAAACTCCACGTCTCGAACCCGGGGTTGGTTTGGCACATCGTCCGGAAAAACATCGGAAAAGTTACAGACCACCGGAATCTCACCCAACTGCTTCGCCTCTTTCTTCTCCGAGATAAAGGCAATGAAGCCTTCACACCCCTTACAGATCAAACGATCTGCCTTGCACACAGAAATCACACGCCTGGGGCATCTCTCTTGACTACCCACGAAACGAAAGCCCTTGCCTAAATCGAAGAAAATCGTCCTATTGTAACAGTTAACACAGGCACGATGTCAAGCGAGCCAATCCATTCCAAGGATCACGTCGAAGTCCAGCATCGACAACAAGATCAAATCAACAGGCAACTGGTGACCTGCAATTTGCACGTGGCAATGGGGGTAGTATATACTACACTCCACTCGCTTGCCAACTGGGGTGGATACAACCAACACATATGGCAACGACTTCGGCGGCTGCTGCAACTGCTCGGCAAATCGAGGTGCCACGTAGGATCGCGTAGACCCCGAGTCGAACAATGCTAACGCCTCAACGTGCGAATCAGAATAGTACCTTCAACCACCTGTGGATCCTCGGCACTCTCATGGGTAGCAGCATATGCACGAGCTATTCGACGTGGCTGTCTCGAACCGGAACGGGCTGGCTGTGACTTGCTCGGAGCTGTAGACACATTGGATTGGCCAGAAGCTGCACCTGAGGTAGTACTAGATGGTGGAGGCTGGGAAGCCTTATATCGAGGACAGCTGGCTAACATATGCTCCTTAGAACCGCCGATGAAGCAAGCTCCTGCCTTCCTCCAACAAGCTTCAGACTTGTGGCCCTTGCCACAGTGCTTGCATGTAATACCGGCAGAACTGGAAGTATTCTACTGGCCTCTCCTCTTCTTCTGTGCCAGTCCTCGTGCACTAAATGGTGGCTGCCGCTTAGGATCGACGGCTCTTTCAGCTCGGTGGATGGCCTCCGCAGAATAGGCCCTGTCCACTGCATCGTCAAATGTAGCCGGACGCTAAAAAGCAGTCACGTGGTGCATGTATCGGGGATGAAGACCTTCAACAAACCGGTTCACTTTCCTTTCCTCGGTACTGATCAAATCTGGAACAAAATGAGATAACTGGGTGAACTTATTCACATACTGTGCCACTGTCATCTGCTGCTGACGGAGGGCTAAGAATTCAACTTCTTTGGCTCTAAACACATGAGCCGGGATAAACTTCCTCCGAAACTGTTGCTTGAATGTCCCCCAAACTGTCGCACTGGGCATGTCTCTGTACGAGTCCTTCACGATCTTCCACCAAGTCTTCGCGACATCTCGTAACGTAGAGGTTGCTAAACCAATCCTCTGCCTTTTCGTGCACACTACAGTCTCAAACACGTCCTCTATCTGCTCTAGCCACTGCTCTGCCTTGAGTGGCTCTTTTGTCCCGTAGAACTCTGTAGCGCCTCGCTTCCTGAATTTATCGTAGAGGGCGGTTGGATCGTTCTCTCTCAGCTAGAAGACCACTTGTTGGTCCACATGCGACTGAGCAGGTGCTTGACTTTGTCTGTCTAACATTGTCGCGACCTGTGCCTGTAAATTCTGCGTCGACTGTGGCTGAGCTTGTAAAGACTAAAATAACATAAGGATGCGCTCATCGGTGCTCTCAGCCTGTGGTAACGGTTCGGAACCACTTTTGTTATTTCCGGCATTTTGCCGAGAACCTAAACCGGATGCCATTTCCTGCAAAATGGGAAGGAGTCAAATATAACCACAAAACATTCCACCCCAACTATTTCCCAAAAGCTAGGAAAATACAACGAAAGAATCGTATCCTCACCATGATCCTACATGCCTACATGCTTATCATCTAGAGCAAGGAATCCTCTGATACCATACAATACATATGTCACAACCCAGGCCCAGGAGTCCGGGGGTTAGCAAAAGCCAAACCAATGACACACGCACTCCCGTACCTGTACACGTAGACCTAGTCTAAACGCACACGCACAAGGGAAGTTCACACGTGCCAAATATGTACGCGGAAGCTGTAGATATCAAAACATTAAACTACACAATTCAAGAAGAGAAATACGAAAATGAACTGACATATATATGGCTGAATGTTTTACAAAATGAACAAAATGATATTTACAAATCATGACATATACAAGCGTGATAGATCTCAAAAAGAAGACTCCTATGCCATGTCATGTATGTCCAAGACGCTCTCCGATGGAGTGATCACATCCACTCCTCTAGGCCTGATGGGGCCTCGGGGGTCTCATTTGGAGTATGGCCGACCGACAGGGGGTCGGCAGGGGTATCTGAGCCTGCAACACCACAAACAACTCGTGAATACAATGATTCAGCAAAGTATAAACCATAACAGTTAACGCATGCTGTGTCTAATAGAATAGAGTAAAGACAGTCATGTAAATCAAAATAGGTCACTTTCATATACTAAGCTGTCATGCAAGAAAGAGATATGCAATACGAATCAATGTATACATGCTGTGTACATAACTAGGTAGCGACTACATTGCCATATGCTCCCAAAAGAGGGATCTTATATCGTGCAGAGAACACCATTGTCCGGGCCAAGGTACAAATGGGTCTCGGGTTTCCTGGGGTCTGGTTCCCCAAGACGTTTCCTTACTGCAGCAAGGCCATAAAACTACACCAAATTCACCCCGTCGGGATCCTAAGGCTGAGGCTAAGTAGTGCCTGACCATACAGAGTCAATCATGAAAACCCTGAGTAGATCGTGACAAGCATATCATGCGCGCATATCCAATAACAACATACATACATACTCAAGGTGAACGCATAGTATGACTTTTGACGTGTCATGTAATGATCTGCTAAAGAGTGGAGATCGATGACTAACATACAACATGTTATGCAAGCAAATCATACTAGATAGAATCACCTTCATTAACTAGCCAATTCTAATCTAATTACCCAGTGTTTCTAACCGTGCATGATGATGTAGTTTTAAGTTTTTCGATGCACCGTTGTCTAGTGTTGCATTGTATTGGCTGGTACACCGAAGTCCCTTAAGCCAACACCCATGGGGAGGTGCTTAACAACTGGATAACGTGCATGAATGTTTCGCAACCCTCGAGATCATTCATATCATACATTCATACCATTGGGCAAGTCTAGGTGCTCCACATTCTATCATGAAGGTCATAGCGGTCTTTTCATTACACCTATCCTTGTTATTCATTTTCCAGGGTTGGCACGGCTTGGCCGTAGGTGAACATACGGCTTAGCCGTAGGCATCTTACGGTGTAGCCATAATATGCACTGCGGCTCCACCGCGGTTCCTCTTACTGTTCACCCGCAATTACGGTTCACCCGTATCTCGTTCTACGGCTTAGCCGTGTGCTGTTCTACGGCTTAGCCGTGGCTGGGCCGTAGAAGGTCTGTCATTTGCTTGCTTTCAGTTCATCCCAAAGAAGACACCCTGTACTCATCTACGGCTGGGTCACGGCTGAGATACGGCTTAGCCGTAGGGCAATATACAGCTTAGCCGTGTCCTGGCCGTAGAAGAAAACTGGGATTTTACCCTCTTTGGACTTTAAGCCGTAGGCGATTTACGGCTTAGCCGTACATGCACAGGGTTGAATTCTAAATCAACTACAGAAAACCTGTAAAGACATCAGATATGCACATTTCCAACAGAGAAAGGAAGAATACTAGCAAATTGGGCTGTAAACATGTTTTCTTTGCAAACTCACGCAAAGTAAACAAAATCATATAAATACCAACATGGGTTCTTACAGATTATGGTTATACTTGCCTTAAGGGCGTTCCAACAAACCACTTGCTATCCTTGGGGCTCAATTCACATCTAATACCAGTCGCTGCTAGCATGCATGCATGAGAAGGGGAAGGAAGCATCATGAGCGTAGACATAGAGGCATGGAAACAAGAAGAAGAAAATGAGGGAGATGGAGGAGGCCTCAACTCACCTCAATCCAAGCACCAAGAACGAAAGAGCAAAATCCCCTCTCTGGCTTGATGGGTGGAGAAGACTCGAGAGAGCGAGAGAGAGAAAGAGAGCCTTCAACGAAAGAACAACGTGAGAGGAGAGAAGAGAATGAGGGAATTAAGTCGGTGGAATGGCTTATATTAAGGTAGAATTGCAATGAAGTCCAAATCATAAAACAATTTCCAGTTTGAGTCAAATCTGGGTCCAACGGAGTCAAACGACCTTAGTTACCAACGACGTAGTTACAGAAGTTAATGAGCTCAACGAAAGACACGCGTTGACATCAAGATAATGCAAAAATGACCATGTCGAAGAAAAGCTAAAATTACAAAAAAGGGCTTGATCTACCTAATCCAGGTCAAACTCAACCCAACTACCTATCCATGACCCGCGACGAATCCAAAACAAAAGCAAAACACAATTACCAATTAAAACAACCGTATTAGGTGCTAAACGAGGTTAAGCTGGGTTTGAGTGTTACATCCTCCCCTACTTGGAAATCATTCCGTCCTCAGAATGAACGCACACATGCCTGCATAAACAAATCGGGATACTGTCGCGCCATTTGTTCTTCTAATTCCCATGTAGCTTCATCGGGACTGTGATGCTCCCACAACACTTTGACCCATCGAATCGTCTTGGTGCGGAGTATCTGTTCTCGGGTCCCCACGATACGGAGTGGTCGCTCAACGTAAGCGGCATTCGGCTAGATCTGAACATCGTCGTAACGAATGACATGGGAAGGATCATGAACATATCTCCGAAGCATCGAAACGTGGAAAATATCATATACTCCGGAAAACATCTCGGGAAGAGCTAATCGGTAAGCCAAATCACCAATTCGACTCTTTATCTCAAACGGTCCGACATATCGTGGAGCTAACTTGCCTTTCTGGCCGAAACGGATCGTACCCTTCATCAGTGAGACCTTCAGAAAAACCCACTCACCAACCTGAAACTCCAATGGTCGTCTGCGAGTGTCTGCATAACTCTTCTGTCTCGACCAAGCCACTTTCAAGTTCTCAATTACTTTCTGTACCTTCTTTGTAGTTTCGACATCGATTGTCCGTCCGTGAAAACTTCGAGTTCCAACTTCTTCCCAACATATCGAGCTTCTGCATTTGCGTCCATACAACGCTTCATATGGCGCCATCCCAATGCTCTTGTGGAAGCTATTATTGTAGGCAAATTCACACAACGAGAGATGGATATCCCATTCCTTCTCATAGCTCAACACGCTGGCTCGCAACATATCCTCTAGAGTTTGAATCGTCCGCTCTGATTGTCCATCCGTCTGTGGGTGATATGCCGTGTTGAAGCTCAATTTTGTACCCATAGCCTCTTGGAATACTCTCCAGAACGACGAAACAAAACGACTGTCGCGATCGAATACAATCGATACGGGCGTACCATGGAGCCTGACGATCTCATCCATGAACTTCCTCGCCATCTCTGAAAACGTCATACCCTTCCGGAAAGGAATAAAATGGGCTGACTTCGTCAATCGATCTGCAATCACCCAAATGGCGTTGTTCTTCCTGCTCGTCGGAGGTAACCCTGAAACGAAATCCATGGTGATGTGTTCCCACTTCCACTGCGGTATGTGCAGGGGATGCAATGAGCCTGGAGGTCTCTGATGATCTGCTTTCACCTTCTGGCACGTCAAGCATCGGGCAACAAACCCTGCTACTTTTCTCCTCATATTGTTCCACCAAAAACGATCCTTGAGATTTCGATACATCTTTGTGCTACCTGGGTGCATCGCAAATCTGGCATAATGTGCTTCATTCATCAGTTTCTCCTTGAAATCATCAACTGCTGGCACACACAACCTGTTCTGGAAATAAAGCACACCATCCTCCAGTCTAAAATCAGGCCTATCTCCAATGTGGTCACGAATGCGCTTTAAAGTGAGATCTTCGAATTGCCTGTCTTTCATCTGCTGAACCATCTCAGGCTGAAACACTAGCGTACTAGCCAAAGTCACATACGCATCCACTAGTTTCACTTCAACAGGTAAA
Source organism: Sextonia rubra (assembly GCA_037013555.1). Lineage (NCBI taxonomy): Eukaryota > Viridiplantae > Streptophyta > Magnoliopsida > Laurales > Lauraceae > Sextonia > Sextonia rubra. Next base: position 14,862,622 of record JASUAD010000014.1, on the reverse strand, counting down.
TGATGGAACGTCACAAGGAAACTGCTCAACATCTGTATCGACTCTGCTTTCCTGCTAAGTGAATCTACCACCACGTTCCCCTTTCCTAGCTGATATTTGATCGGGAAGTCACAGTCGTTGATGAGCTCAAGCCATCTGCGCTGTCTCATGTTTAGTTCCTGCTGCATGAATAAATACTGCAAACTGTGGTGATCAGAATGAACTTCAAATTTCGCGCCACACAGATAATGTCTCCACAGTTTCAATGCAAACACGATGGCTGCCAGTTCTAAATCATGGGTGGCGTAATTCTTCTCATATTCTCGTAACTGTCTCGATCCATATGCAATTACCTTCCCGTGTTGCATTAACACACATCCTAGAACAACTCGAGCAGCATCTGAATATATCATGAACCCTTCACTACCATCTGGCAAGGTTAACACTGGAGCAGTAGTCAACTTCTCTTTCAAAGTCCGGAAACTAGCTTCACATTCCGTAGTCCAATCGAATGGCACATTCTTCCTGGTCAGCTTCGTCAAAGGAGAAGAGATCTTGGCAAAATCCTGGACAAATCGACGATAGTAACCTACTAAACCAAGAAAACTCCGGACCTCTGTTACTGTCTTAAGGCTAGGCCAATTCACCACTGCCTGAACTTTAGATGGATCGACTGCCAATCCCTCTCGTGAAATGATATGACCCATAAATGCCACCTGCTCAAGCCAAAAAGCACATTTCGACAACTTGGCAAACAAGCGATGCTCTCTCAATAATGTCAAGGCTTTCTTCAAGTGCTCCTTATGCTCCTCTGCTGACTTCGAGTATATCAAAATATCATCAATGAATACAACTATAAACTGGTCCAAAAATGGAGCAAAGATCTGATTCATTAAAGCCATAAACGCTGCAGGTGCATTGGTTAGTCGAAAAGGCATCACGAGGAATTCATAATGTCCAAACGGGGTCCTGAAGGCAGTTTTAGGGATGTCATCATCCTTTACCCTCAACTGGTGGTATCCAGATCTCAAATCTATCTTAGAGAAGTAAGCTGCACCCTGAAGTTGATCGAACAACTCATCGATTAGAGGTAGGGGATACTTGTTCTTTATCGTCACTCTGTTCAGCTGTGGGTAGTCGATACACATCCGAAGCAACAAGGAGAAAAAAAAATAAGTTTTGAGTATCTAGAGAAACGTCATTCATGATACTGCTACTGCAGGATTACATTCAATGTGTGAAAAGTGAATAACATTTTCTCCAACATCTGCTCTTCTATAATTTTTTCCCCACATAATCTTAACAGGAAAATAATGTTGAAAAGAGCAAAGTTGTGCTCAGATACTGTTTTTTAATTCTAAAATCTCAGGTTTAGCCATTCGTTCTAAGCAGCTGATAAAATGATCATCTTCTAATGATCATAGTTATCCTTACAAGATTTCCAAATACCTCCTGGGTCCTCCTCAGTGAGGTATCGTTCTTGAGGTCCTCGTGTATATAACAATGCAAGAAGATAAGTGCAAAGGGCTTTCTGGGGATTCCTTATTAGCCTCTACTATGGTCACTCTAAGTATTTTTTAATTGCAAATGATTTTTGCATCCAAATACCAGGATAAGTAGTTATCTCCAGTAATGTTAAGTGCTTTGAATTCATGTTTAGCCAAGTTCGACATCATACATGAACTATAAAAGATATATATAATCATTGGTATACAGAGAATTATAAAAGATAAAATAATAAAACTTTAAAATATTTAGAATAAAGTAAGGGGTAAGTCATGTCAGATCGAGTTGGCTACTTAAAGTTGAAACATCAAGTTATCAACTTTAATAATCAGAACAACGGGTTTTGCAGGACTTCTGGCTTGATTTAAAACTTCAAGTTCATGAATTAGAACTTCAGCTTCTATCAATTAGAACTACAAGATCTGTTAAGATTTCAAGCTTGATTTTATGGCCTAATATTGATTCGTTTTATTTCTAGATCTAAACATTAAACTTCAGGTTCGATTATGAATTTGAATTTCTGAGTTCATATTATAAATCTGAGAACTTCTTGTTATATTCATAATCTATTGACCTTATCTCGATCTCCATTTGATAAGAAACATAAATCATTCATCTCCAGAAAATATTCTAATTATATGCAGATCTAGAAAGAAATAAAAATAAAAGTATATGAATAATTATTAAACTAAGAAAGATCATAAACGAATGAAAATTACTTCATCATTGGATCTTTCTCTTTTTTGCTACCGATGTGTAGATTTGCTCATGAGCTTTCCGTAGGTTCAAGCGGATCATCGATCAAGCTCCAGATGGCCAAGTTATTATAATTTAAAGTTTTTACGAATGAAAATCTTTCTCCCTGCGTCAGTGCTACAATGAGGTTGGCGGCTGAGGGCTTGAGGCCGCTAGCGGCTTGGTGACTACTCGGGCTTCGCTAGCTACTGGCGGATTGGCTGGCTCAGCTTTGAGCCGGGTGTTTTTTTTCAACTAAAAAAAAAAAAGAAGAGCTTTTGTACTGATAACGTATTAAAAAATTAGAGAACTAAAGAGAGAAAAACGAGAGGAATGGAGAGAGATCTTTTTCTTATTGAAAGATATGTACATAATAAAGGAGAGGAGGATTTTATTTATAAAATAAAATTACTTTCTCCCCAAGCAAAAAAATTTAGTAAGATTTTAACTTTAAGTGTTCTTCTTATTTCGTATGCGTTCCAAAGTAGACAACCACCCATAATAATACATGTTATAACAAATTCAACTTTATGGGCAGTGTTTGAAATTCTCAAAAATTTGTAACCAAACATACCCTAACAATATATGAGAATTTGATTTATAAATAAGTGAGCCCCGGAGAGGAAGCATGTGGGAGACGACTCAAAGGGATCCCACGTCATATGAAGCGCATAGGGTTCGTGTGAAGTGCCTGGCACGTTACAAAGTGACGACGTTTCTCCGGATGAAATGGAATAAAAGCCTACGCCAGATTGTCAGACTTAGACAGGAAGTTAGGGCCCATCTACTAACCCAAGAATATTCTAAAAGAATAACTGAGAGATCCCCTGCCTCCATCTATAAAAATTGATCAATGTAGGTCACCATTAAAATCTGGACCGTCCAAAAACATATTCGGGATGAAATTTTCTTTCTAATAGAAAAATCTAGGATGATGATTTCTATCCATCTACATCTTAAAAATGAACCCCACTTACAGATTTATAATCCTAAACTCAGACATTCTCTATGTCCCACCCTTCCGAAAAAGCACTACTACCTGGATATGTATAAACCACCCCTCCGAACCGCGTACAAAACCACTACCAAACCCGTCCGCCCCAAAAACCATCCCGCCCCCAGAACCGGGTTCCTGTCCCTCATTTCCTCATCTCCAAACCTATAAATCCCCTCGTAACTTCTTCCATATTTTACCCGTCCCGTCCCGTCCCGTCCCCACTGACTCTCCTCCCCACCCCAGATAAGCACCAACCAACCTAAAAATATCCCAAACCCCCCAAAACAAGAAAAGCCCGCACGTCTTTCTCCCTATCTGTAATGGAAGAAGATGCAAATCTGAAGCAGAAGCTGCGGTCATCGATCTGTTTCTCATGCTGCTTTGGCGGTGGAGATCGACGCGGCGAGGAGGAGACAGAAGAACAACCAGATGAGCAGCAGCCGAGATTCATCCGCGCCTCCTCTTCGTGGCTGCGATCGAGAGCTCAGGAGCTGCCGGAGCTGAAAGACAAGGCCCGGAACCTGATCTCTCGAATCGGAAGAAGCCGGAGGCAGTCCAACGATTACAGGTACGACCCGCTGAGTTACGCTCTCAATTTCGACGAGGGATCGGACGAGTTGCTCGAAGACGAGTTCCGATTCCGGAATTTCTCGGCTCGGCTGCCCCCTTCTCCTCTTCCTCCTGCATCTGCGGAAAAGATCTCTCACGAGATCACTTGTAATTAATTAGATTTGGGTTTGGTTTGCATCTCTATCTCTCTCTGTTTGTATTATACTAGTGTGAGATTGGAATTGGAGTTTTTCGATTTTCTCCTCCTCTTGCTTCCAGTTATGCTTTCTTTTTTTTTTTTTTTATGTTTTTTGGTAACGTGCGCATGTAGCGAGGAGGCGCTTGCGCGCAGGTTGAGACTTGAGCGTCGACGACGAGGACGAAGTCGATGCGTACGAAGTTGCAGAGACGCCTGTGTGATGGTTGCAGGCGATGCCGCGACAGTCATGCCAGTTCTGGGCTTGCACGTGCCTCCGTGTCGCACGCGTATCGGAAGCGTACTGGAAATGTGCAGTATTGGGTCCCACTTGACTAATGCTTTTGGACAGTTGTGGCACTGGTCCACATCGGTGTGATGTGGAGGTCCCACCCTACTAATCCAAATAGCTTGCGCATCTTATTTTCACACAACTGTGTCGTTGAATACAGACCGCAGTGGGGCCCACTATTCACGGGATTTTCCGCTGATAAAGGGGCTTTAATATTCTACTTTGCTTTACGGGATTTAATCAGGGCCGTTGAAGAAGAACGGGTTGTCTGTGAAATTACTGTTTTCGATATAAAGTGTGCAAATCTGGGGATTAGTGCGATAAGGATCATAAAGGTGCATTAGTTTTTCCACTCACGAGAGTCTGTCCAAGGCATAAGTTCTTTTGCGTGGGCACATCTGCGGTCTAGTCAATTATGGGCCTCCGATTGTCGGGATGATAGGTGGTGATAATAATTGGATTTGGCTCGCTTCCACAAGAAATGAATTCGGATCTGAATCTTATGTCTTGGAGTCGTGATTTAATTAACTCTGAATCTTATAACACCTTGGTTTTGGCCATTGGATTCGAGACCTGATATATTTTGAAAATATTGTTTTAATTTTAATTTCTTTTCAAAGAATTATCTACATATACCCAAATTTGCTTAGATACAGAACTGATTCTATATTTTTATTAATGGTTTTGATTTTGGAACTAAAAAATTTGTTTTGAACAAGTTTTAGGTCCATCTTTTTATTAAGATTTCAGTTCCAAGTACATCATTGACCTGGATCTAAACTAACCCATTTACAACCCTACTTCGGACTTTAAAATTAGAATTGTGAAAAAGGGCCATGTAAGTTGGTTGTAGGGCTTGTGACTCAAATCAAAATATGTCGAGTCCTTTAGGCTAAATTTAACTAAAATTTCTGTTATGGAGATCTAGAAATATTAACTTTGGGGGATTGTATTTCAAAAAAAAAATATTGGAAAGGGGCAAATGTAAATATATGAATTAATTTTCAAATTTTGTAGGTAGCTCTTAAAAATTTTAAACTTTTGTTTAGGTAGGGGTGGAGCCTTCGGCTGAGAGACCCTTGTATTAGGGTCTACTCCTAGGCCTACCGTCACAGTAATCACATGGGAAACATACACAAAATTCAATTCCTTTGCATTAATTTGATGGTGGGATTAATTTATGTTGGAGTAAAATTGCGTCCAGCCCTAATTCACATGTGGCGATGATTTAAAGTGTTCTAAATTTGGAAGGTGGTCAACAAAGAAAGATGTAGAGTAAGCTAGGATTTTTTTTCTCCTCCTCCTATTTTAAGAAGGAGACGGTGAACAGGCTATAATTTTCTAGTCTTCCTAGTCTCTACCCCATAACTTGCTCAGGCTGCTTGCGAGCGTGCGAAACTTGACTCGGTTACGAAATTGAGTCAATTTCCGAGTGGGTATTGACACGAGATTGAGGACGAAATGACTCGAATAAAGGTGGATATGGAAGTTTGACAATTTAAGATTTGTGGGATCTAGCGAGCTTGTTAGTGAACTAATTAACTACAGTTTGATTTTAGCCATTTAAACTTTAACTTCATTTCAGCTTTCAGGAACTGTGAGCTTGCTGGGTCTGTATTGCAACGCAAGTTTGAACTTGAGTGGTCAAACGTGGAGTGTGACTAATTGCCGCTGACAGAGTAGGCCGCCGCTTTGTGGCTTTGTCGAGGCCAGCTGGCTTTGAGTGTGGCAATTAAACTAATGTTCTGTCCCTGACCAATGATAGGAGGCAGTCCCCGCTCAGAATCGATAGTCTGAAAGGGACTTTTTTTTTCTTTTTTCTTTTCTTTTTTTTTGAGTTTTTTTATGTACCCCTAAATTTTCTAATATTTGTAAATAAGACACTATAGTTTCAACATTTATAAATAGGCCTCTACTATGGCATTTTCATATCTCCAATTAAGTAGATTTAATAATAAAGAGAAGAAGTCATTAGATTTTTGTTGACTTTAATAATTTTGCTCATATCTTTATCTATCATTAAAAAACCCTTCTCCTTTATATGTTTTATATTTACTTTTTTCATTTTAACTTTTCTTTTCAACTAAACCTACAAAGTTTTTTACAGTAGGAGACCAGCGGCATCATCTCTTTTAACATTAAGATAAAAATAAAAACCTTAGTTATTATTATTATTATTATTATTATTATTATTATTATTATTATTATTTTGTTTCTTCACCTCATTAGCGTTTCTAAAATCTTAGGGTCTCTTTGATACCAGTTTTTTTTTTTTTTGAACAATTTTTATGAAAAGGGAGACTAGAAATTGGTTTGGATGTTATTCTCAGGAGGCATCTCCCTCTTTCTGCATAATGCTTCAAAGGTTTGGGAAGGTACACCTCATGCATTTTAGAAATTTATGTTGACCATCTCTATGCATAATGCTTAATGGTTCTTGTAAATTTATGTTTTTTCAATCTATTTTTGTATCAGTTATCTCCAATTTCAAACATTTTATAAGTGTTTTAAAGAACCCTTTTTTCTAAAAGAAAGAAAATGTATTCATTAGGTGTTTGTGGGGGGGGGGGGGGGGGGGGGGTGGGCGCAAGGCGGCTCGTGCAATGATTTGAGAAAAAAAAAGTTTTAAGGGGCCTTACTCTTGAGCCACCCAATTAAATGAATATATTAGACTAAATGAAACATCACTTAACCACTTGCTTTACAAAAATAATCCTACATATAATTAATTTAAAATATGGTTTGTGCTCATGGTGCTGATAGCAAATAGAATAAAGACATCAATCAAAATTAAAAAAAAAAAAAAAAACAAAACAAAACAAGAGCAGGTGATATGTTTATAGTATTAAAGCAATTCAACGAATCTATTATTCAACCCACATTTGGGGCTATTAATAAATATTAGAAATTATATGCAGGTTATATACAAAAATTGTTTTGGGCAGATGTGATATTTTGATAAAAATTGAGTAAAATACTCATCATGGTTGCTCATTACCATCACATCAATAAGTTTTGGGATCTAAAAGGTATTAAAATGCCAAAAGTAAGGGCCAATTTACAAATTTTCAAACCAAAGTAACTTATTTACAAATATTCTAAACATTAGGGGGACAAACGCGAAAAAATCTTTTTTATTTGGGTAGAAGTCCGAAAGGTTTTTGACTTAGACAAATCACATTTTACAAAATCTGAGTCTTTTAAAACAAATGTACTCAAAACTTAAAAGTTAATCTTTTCTTCAAGTTTCATCTAAAAAAGGAGTTTATCTCACCAAAAGATTGCGATCGTTAGATAAAAAAGTAATTAATGAAAAAATATAAAACTATATCAGCATTTTTAATTAAATAATTGAGTTTATGATGAAACCAACTCTTGTTGGTGTAGAATTTACGGATTTGTTATGTACTAAAAAAGATATTTATTTCAAGCATCTCAGAATTTTTATTGGTGAGCCCAACTGTAGAGCTATATTCCTTGAACTAAGGAGTTTTCTAGGTTAGAGCTATATTCCCTGAACTAAGGATTTTTCTAGGTCAACCGTCTCCATGCATTATAATGATCCAAAGATTTGACGAGTTGTGAGACGTTGCTGGTTGGCTTTGACGATTGAAGAATCCTGAAATATTTATTTTTTCAATTGAAATATTAGACTATTCACTCTTGCAGAGGTCGGAAGTTAAAAGTGACTCATCAACCTTCCAATATTCTAAAAAAAGATTTCTTCGGTGGGTGAGAGGTCGTGCAAAGTGTAATGCGTATACAGGCCGCATTCAATAGATACTTGTGCAAGTAACGTGATTCTCCACCAAGATTGCAATTTAAAAAAATTCATGTGAAAGAAATTTGCTTCCCATGTTTCACGAGACTCTTGGTAAGATGCTGCACACTGCCATCAATCGACATGATTTGTGGACGAGTAAAACAATGACCAACAACTGTTTAGGATAACATTTAGGGATTGAATTGAGATTTCTAGAGGAAAAACCCACTTGCGATTTGGCAGGACCAATCAGGTCATCGAGGGGTTTTTAATTAGAGGATTCAGACTAGTGTGGATTGCACCCACGCAGAGATTAAATCATATCAGTTGTAGATACGTTGACATTTCATCATCTAATTATTACAATGACCTCATAGGCAGTTTATGCAAACTTTTTTTTTAGCCCATTGTGGATGCCATCTAGGGATGAAATCGGAGGATAGAAAGATCCATACAAGACTACCCTAGACATCAAGTTTGGCCACAATCATATGTCCCTAATCCCTTTATCCGTGGCCTACAAGTCCAATCTATTCAAAAGAGTGTATAGTAGATCTAATGCTCTAGTCCATTTCGATATGCGCTAAACCGTGGGCCGTGTGATTATCAGGAAGTCTCTATCTATTGAAGGTTTGAACTGGGTGATAGATGAGCCCCACCTTGAGTTCTCACAAAAACTGGTATAGAGTTTATCATTTTTTGTGAGAACTTTAGTTAGAGCTCATCTATCACCCAATCTAAACTTTGTAATGCATATGGACCCCCTTTGATAATCACATGTCCCAAGTTTTGGTCAGATACTAATTTTCTAGACTATTAGATCGATTGTATACCTATCCGAATAGATTGGATTTGTGGGCCACGGATGAAGAGGTTAGAGACCTATGATTGGAGCCAAACTTGTTATTTGGGATGGTCCCGTATAACTAGATCTTTCCATCCCCTAAGTCTCATCCCTTAGTGAGGTACATAGTGGGCCCCACGAAGGAGTATGCACAATTCCTCTGTGAGAGACATGCATATGAAACAGTTTAATAAGGACAGTCCACACGATATGATTGTAAGGACCTCTGAGTGAGGCCCACCTTGGGACCCCACTAATCAAGGGACAAAGGAGGATTAAAAGATCCAATTGGAGACGATTTAAGTATCAAATTTGAAGTAAATCTAATACATTTAAGCTCTTCGTCTGAGCCCCATTAGTTCCAACGGTTTATAGTTAATCTAGTGTGTAGCCGATCAAGCAGTCTAGTCTATTCGGATGAGACCTAAACTTGATATACATGTGCAATTTAGGGGGTCGTGTGTATGATTCATTTGGATGGCTCAAAACGTAGGCCCCACTAGGCATTGCCCAAAGTGCGGGGCATCCTCACATGACCATATATATATATATATATATAAGAATTTTCAAAAGCTCCCTATTTAAAAATATCCCCTTAGCTCCGTTGTGTTTCTAAGACATGGAGCCCATTTTGAGCCAATCAAATCATTTCACACACACTATCTCTCTTGAATTAGTATAAAGTTCAAATTTGACACCTATCAAACTTTTGCTCACCAACTTGGTGGCCATTGATGAAGGGGTTAGGTTAATATAAAGGTGTTGAAATTTTTACATAAGTAGATCTCGTCTAGATTATTCCATCTAATGACAGCTCATAATTGTCATATAACATAGTGGGCCCAACTGAGAGGGGAGTTTTTTTTTTACAAAAAAGACTCTGCGGATCTATTCTAGAGATCCATATATATATATATATATATACTAACGCTTCAACGTGGGCCTTATTTAATATTTATATTATTTGTAAATAAGAATATTTATAAATATTTAAATATTTTAGATTTAATATTAACATTAAATTCATTTAAAAATCATAATTTTAAATATTTTAGTGCACCCTTAAAAAGTAAATATCAAATTAGTAAAATTAAATAAAAATGAAAATAATTTACTTGTGGAATTTCATTAGACTATTAATAAAAAATAATTTTTCCTTTAATCTGCAAAATCAAGTCAAGAGAAAAAATTATTTTATGGTAATATATATTAAATAGAATACTCCACTATACAAAGAATCATCGGTTCAACCAATCCTATCACTATGGAAATTTGAATTAGGTGAAAAGAAGTCAGTAATCAAGATTATTACAAAATTTAGGCTTCTCACTTCTTCATTTGCGCATAACTCAAAGAAAGAAAAAGAAATAAAAATAGAAAGAGAAATTTCGACTAAATGTAACAAAACCTAAGATGATCTCCAATTGAGTGGTGGACATTAAAATATGAGATACACTTTTAATCTCTACATCGGTAGAAAAAAAATTGTATTAATCCTACACTAAACATAAAATACCATTTGGATTACCATAGACGTTTTAACATAAAAGACACACTTAGTTAATATGTATTAGCATATTAAAATTGATACCTATAAAAAATATAATAATCATGGCCTCGAGAGACATAGAGACAAAAGAAAAATTAAATAATTAATAGAAAAAATAGCATAACTATCTTCTTAACATTTAAAACAAATATATATATATATAAAAACTATCTACTATACTTCATATTCTCATGTAAAACCTATAGGCTAATGAACTGATTGTTCTTTGTTTTTTTTTTTTCTCCTTTCATTGTTACATGAAAAAATTAAATTTCAACACCCACTCATTTATGGCGAGTGGAGTCAAAATAAAAATGAACATGATTGTCCACCTTTTAAAAGTTTTATCAATTTAACCACAAGATATGTTGTGTATAAAATTGAAAGATTTTAGTATAAGAGATAATGATTGATTAGTTTGTGTAAAATTTAAAATTGAGTGAGAGTATTAATCCAAATTTAAAATGGTTATGTTATGGCTAACCCAAATTATTGGTTGTTCCGGGTTTTAAGGGACATGATTTAGAATGAGTGAGATTTTAGAAATCTTACCTCTTGGTAGTGTCATTCTAAGTGATTAATTTAGGGAAGATCTAGCAATTTTAGGGCTTGAACATTAACTTATTTGAGCGGGGCCTAAATATAAACTTTGAATTGGGCTGAGATTTAGTAGTAGAAAGCCCAAGCTTGATTCGTCTAAGTGAGAGGCACTAAGAAATTTCTCACATAGAAACAAACATCCTAACCAACAAATATTTTCATTTTTTAAATATAATACAGAATGGTTCAAATTTAAACTATTCTAGGTGTGGGCTCAAGGTAGGTACTTATGGCCCGAGTTAGGCTTTCTCCAGGTTTGCCCTTGTTGTTCAAAATCTAGGCTAAACTTGGACATTACTTGGCTCAGCCCCATGAACACCTGTGCCCAATTTAGACTCTATTATGATTTTAATAAGAAACCATGTGAACCCACAAATTGCCACTTGGATAGAGCGTTTATTGGCATGTGAAATGAGATAAAAGTAATTTACCTAATTAATATGATGAGTAGTACAAAAATTTATTTGAGATGTATGAGAACCCCTCCTTTTGAATATATGGCATTCTTTAATATTAAATTTGATATGGATATTAATAGTAAAGTATGATGAGATTGTATAGAAGGGATTGCATTGAAAATTTTAAGGTATCGCATTCTTTAAATAAGAAAGATTTAGATTGATTTTAGAAAGAAAGAGATAATGATAGAGATAAGGATTATGCTGATTTTTGGGAGATTAAATAGTAAAGAGAGGGATTTTAGGTCTGGTTTAGCCCAAAATTAAGGGGATCTTTGTGGGTAGGTAGCACATGGAGGAGTCAATGACGTTGGATGATTTTTTTTTTTTAAGAAAAAGAAAGCTGACCAACAGCCCTTATCACATTGGTCACCCTCAAATAGACTGACGGGTTATGACTCATGAGATTAAGGGGCCCACCTCGATGCCATGGATAATTGGAAAGTACCAATTTATAATGAAGTAGAAAACTGAAAAGTGGAATTTTTAGTAGATTAAATAATAAAGAGAGAGATTTAAGGGAAGGAAAATGAGAGAAAATCTTAGGACTTTAATTAGAGTATGCCACGTGTTGCTCTGCTATAAAGAAGAAGCGCCACATGTCGCCCTCTCACTAAAGGGGATATTGTCATAATATATACAATATATATACAAAGAGAGAAAGAGAGAGATGGTTCAACGAGATGGTATGGTATATGAGCTAACTTTTTAGGTCCACCTGGAGTTGTACCAACCAAAAAGGATACAAGGGATTGAAAGATCATGATGAGAACTAGGTATGCACAAAAAAATTAGCCTCATCCATTGAATGGGTTGACACAACTCCAGGTGAGCCATAAAAGTTAGCTCTTATACCTCACCATCTCACTAAACAACTTATATATATATATAGAGAAATGAATTCTCAAAAACTTCTCAGTGAAATAGAGGCTTCCATTACAAGGTGAAGCACTTTTGGTGACCTTTTTCAGAGACACGAATATAATTTTTTTAGTAATAGTCACCTTTTACTGACGTAATAAATATAATGTGGGTATGAATATTGAAATGTAACCATTTATCGACATTTATTATAAAACATCGGTGCAACCTAGATAATTACTGACATTTATCATAAAACATTGGTGAAACCTAGGTTTTTACTAACGTAAAAAAAATTCGTCAGCAAAGATTAGGACATTTTAACTTCTTTTTTAGAACAAATTAAAATAAAATAAATTATTACTGATGAATATTTAACTTTTTGGGACAAAAAATATCGTCACTAAAAACAATGATGGACATTTTTACCGACGTAAATGGAAAAAGCGCTTGTAAATGTTAGTACTTTATAACTAATGTTTTATAAAAAAAATTAAAATAAAATAAATTATTTCCAATGAATTTTTTACTTTCATGATGAAATTTGTCATCAATAAATATGATTACCGACATTTTAATTTAAACATTGGTAAATGTTAGTACTTATAACTAATGTTTTAGAAAACTAAATAATTGCCAACAAAGTTTTACTTTTAATGACAAAATTTCTTTTTGGTAAATATAATTTTTGACGTTTTAACATAAGCGCCGGTAAAAGTTAATTTTTATTGATGTAAAGAAAAATACGTCAGTAAAGGTTCGTACTTTTAAACTTATTTTAAGAAAAATTACAATAAAAAATGTTTACCGATGAATTTTAACTTTTTACGACGAAAATAAATCATCGGTGAAAGTGTTCTAAATGTTAGTGCGAGAAGGAATTCCTTTTTCACTCCCTCGCCTCCAATCTCTAAAAACCCTCTCTCTGCTCTCTCTCTACTTTCCTTTTCTTGCTCACCTCCCTCTACTCTCTCCCTCTCTCGCTTGCATCCCTCTACTTTCTCCCTCCCTCACTTGCCTCCCTTTGCTCTCTCTGCTGTCTCCCTCTTTCACTCACCTCCCTCCCGAATTCTCTCCCTCTCTCACTCCACTCACCTTCCTCTTTTATTCTCTCCTCCCCCCTCTCTATGCACCGCTTCTCCTTGTATTTCGCTAGCCAAGAAGAAGAAGAAGAAAAGAATGATGAAAGAGAAAGGAACAGTAAACAAGGAAGCAAAAATCTGGTGTGTTTTCCTATGTTGCTAATTTTCAGGTCTATGTTTTCCCCCTTTCTACTTTTTTTTTTGGATTTTCTCTGTTATTGTGAGTTATAATATCTTTTTGGATTTTTAGTTTTAATTTGGATTTTCTCTGTTATTGTGAGTTCTTTTTGCTCTCCTATTTAATATATTTTTTTTTTTTGTGAAATCTAGCTAGGGTTATGAACATGTAAATCCCCAAATGTAGTTGTTATTTATTTTTATAAGACTATTGGGCATGAGAGATCATGGGGCAACTGTGTATTCTAGTTTGAATTTTGCTCGTGCCTGACCTGCCCTTCTCCCCCACTTTGTCTTCACTTTATATATTACTCTTTTTTTGGATGCATGAAAGCTTCATTAGCACAACTGGCACAATGTAGTGATGTTCTTTCATCTATTGTGGGTTCAAAACATATATTTTTTCATATTTGAACATAAAAATCCAACCACTAACAAACCTTGCTTGGCCATTCCTGTTATGGAGTGGGGTTGGTTTCACAGACCATAGGATCCATCATGGGTTAGGTCAGGTATTTGATGGTGCAAATGCCAATTGGGCCCGGTTTGGGTTAGACTAAACCTAAATCTGACTTGATTTGTTGCCATCCCTAGTAACTTGGTGTATGACATTTGTAACACTCCAACCCAACTTAATCCTGATTAGTGCCTAATTAATCGCGTATTAGTTGTTAAGTGTGTTTTGGGTTTGTTTTTATTTGGTTTTGAGCAAGGGGTAGGTAGTTGGGTTGAGTTTGACCTGGTTTAGGTAGTTTTGAGCCCTTTTTTGTAATTTTTTATTTTGGCGAACATTGTCAGTTTTGCATCATCTTGATGTTAACACGTGTATTTTGTTGAGCTTGTCGATCTTCGTAACTGACTTGTACACAAACGACTTCATTTGCTTCCGTTGGAACGTTAATTGACTCGAACTGTAATTCATGTAAACATGTGAACTTTCTTGCAAATTGGCTTAATCATTATCTTATAAAAGAGCCAACCACCGCCATCACGTTTAGTTCAACGTTCTTCTTCCTCTCTATCTCGTTCTTCCTTCTTTCTTTCTTTTCCTTCATCGATCAGGAAGAGAAGGGAGTTGTGCACTTAGTCTCTTGCGAGAGGGTTGAGGTATGTCTTGTGTTTTTGTTATGTTTCTCCCGTTTTTTCTTCTTCTCACAACAGTCCCTGTGCATATCTTCACGTTCCTTTTGTTTCTTGCATGCTTGATGAGTAGAATTGCATTTGGACAGCAGATTGATCCTAGGAACAACGACCCGTGTGTGTGAACCCACTTGAGGCAAGTATAAGCACAAATTGGGTGAACACTTGTTGGTAATGATTTGATTGTGTTTAGTCTTCTTACTCTTTCAAGATTTGTTGATTTTATAGCCCGGGTATATCAATTTGCATCTATTGTTCTCTTATTTCCATGTTGGATTCAAATTTCAATTTTCTGTACCAGTTTCAAGAAATTGACTCAATACAGTCACGGCTAAACCGTAAACTGTACTACGGTTAAGCTGTAAATTGCACTACGGCTAAGCCGTAAGCCCAGCTGTGACCTAGCCGTAGATCAATATAGGGTGATAGTTTGAAATAACTGAGAGTTGGCAACTTGCTGCTATCCTACGGTCTAGCTACGGCTGAGCTGTAACCTCGCCGTGGTTGAGCCGTAAAACAAACCAGGGCTAAGCCGTATGAAATGGATAGGTAAATATTGAGACCTTGTAAGGCCTTCAAGTTAGAATGTACACAACCCGACTTGCCCAATGGAATGTAAATATCGCATGAATGTTCGTTAGGGCTGTGATTCATTCATGTGGGTTGTTCAGCTGTTAAGCACCTTCCCATGGGTGTTGGTTTAAAGGACTTCGGTTCACTTTTCTCAGTACCATGCAACACTCCTCATACGAACAACTGTATATCGAATAACTTAAAACTACATCAGCATGCACGGTGAGAAACACTGGATAACTAGCTTAGGGTTGGCTTGTTAACAACTTGATTCCTTAACGGTAAATCTGATTCCATTGCATATTGATTTCGGTTTTGCCCTCCAAATCACATGGTAAGTGTTTTGCGCTGGACCTCTTGAGTCTATGGGAAATGTAGCAGCATCCCTAGAGCGAAGCCCAGGCAGGAACAAAAACCACTGCTATGTACTTGGAGACCAGTTAGGTTGGACAGCTAATTCCATGTTTTTATTCGTATATTAACTAGTCATTGAGTATTCGTATTGATCATTGTTTATGGGTATCAATATCGCAAGACTTGAGTTTATGCTTGACTCTCATGTGATGCACGTAGTAGACTATATTGCTTGTTGTTATATGACTTGCTATTGTTTGACCGATTGACACGGATATTGATTGATGTGCATCATATGACTTGACTGGGATTGTATCTATGGCACTACTGAGCCTTAGCCTCAGGATACCCGATGGGGTTGATTTTGGTATAGATTGCGACTGCCTCTGCAGAGTGCTTCCGTCCTGGGATTCCATACCCCGGGAACTAGAGACCTATTCGTACCCTGGCCCGGTTAATGGTGTTCTCGTATCGATTGCTCTCAGAAGGGAGAATATGACAAATGTAGTAGCCATTTTGACAGTACATCTGTTTATGATTCTGATAGCATGCTTATTCATATGCACGACTTGCCTAGTATACGAACATGACTATGGATCTTTACATGCTCATTATTCTGCTAATCGATAGACACAATGCGTGTTAACTTATTGATGCTTATATTTTGCTAAGTTGTTGTACTTACTAGTTTTTTTTTGTGTTGCAGGCTCAAATCCCTCTCCCAATCCTTTGTCGGTCGACCCAACTTCAGGAAAGGCACGCGATGCCCCATCTAGGCTAGAAGAGTGGACTTGATCCATTCTTCTGAGGGTGGTTTGCATCATTTTTTTTTTCTTTCTAGCATGTGTCTAAATATGTGGGGAATTGTAGTGACATTGTACTCGGGGTTTTGGTTTACCCATATATTTTGATCTTGTGACTGGTATCTCCTATTTTGATGTACATTTCTGTAAATCTGTCTAATCTTTTGCAGTCATCGTTTCTTTTGTATAGCTTGTGTTATACGATGATACGTACAGCTTCCACATACACTTGGTTGCACGTGTGAGTGATCCCTTGTGTGTATATGCTTGGACTGGGTCTAGGTGTACGTGCACGGGTGTTTGTCTGTCACCGGTTAGGTTGCCACTAACCCCCGATTTCTAGGCTCGAATTGGGACAACATTTGCTAATAATATGGTACTAATTAGTCAAGACAAGACACCATCAAATCAAGTAAATGATATTCTAAAATTTTGGAGAGAAGCTAATGAGGCAAACGGTTTCAATATTAGTAGAATGAACATGGAGTGCATGTTTAGTGGATGGGAGAGTAGGATGATCAGGTGGTAAAAAAGGAGAATCACTATGCGCCTTGTTGTTTATAGACTAAAATATCTAGAGCAATTATAGAAACAACAGCAATCTTAAGCGAGATAGCTCAATAGAATAGAATTGGAAGTTTAAACCAGGTGAAAAGAAGTTAGTGTTATGCAATCCTTTGGGTTCACTGTCACTTAATTTAAAAGGACATTGTTGGGAAAAAGCGGCACAATGGAAACTACCTGCGATCAACAGATCTACCATGATGAACATACAACAATCACACCATCAAGCAATCACACACATGAACACAGCAATTTTATGTGGTTCGGCAACCTTGCCTACATCCACAGGAGGAGAGAACTCATCTACTATGATCTCATCTCGATCCCCTCAGGATTTAGTGTTACAATACATCAATATATATAGTTTCTGTTTTCTTGGCCAACAAGAATACCCATACATAATGATTAAAATTCCCTTAACCCTATGCTTCGGTTCTAGCTAAACCAGACGACCGATCCGGCTAAACCGGAATACAAGACAAAATCCAACAGTCTCCACCTTAGCTTGAATTCCGCAAATCCTCAGAGCCACCTTGAAATACCTGGTAATTCTGCACGCACCTTGCTGAAAGGTACATCACTACACTAATGGCGCAGTGTTCTCTCTTTAACACTCAACATATTGAACCAGCACTTCACATACCTTGCTGAAAGGTACGCCTCCGCACACACTACTACCAAGCGTGGCACCTACACCCCTAGCTTGGATGCACAGACAATCTCAATATTGTCTAGTGTCGATCAAGTCCAAACCAACTTAAGACTTCCCACAGTTGCCTCCTTTAACCTGAACACCACAGTCTTGAACCTCCGAAGTGCTCTCAATTTGTTGCCACATGCATGTATCCTTGCAACACAATGAACCTAACTTCCATCCGTCAAGACAAAACTGAAGATCTCTCTGAATCCGGATCTCACTGGTACCTTGTGAATCCTTCCATCTATCTCTATCCCAGTGTTCTTTTCGTCAAACCTGCAACTATCTTGTTCTATCCTGTTCTAGTGGGTTGGGCACCGTACATGCGGGTTAGGTATGACCCGACTTTTAAACTGGCTTATTTCGACCTTAACAAGACTACCTTTTCTGAGAAAATCATCTCCGTTCAGGTTTTCCTGGATTTTTACTAGATTATATCATCGAAGACCTATCAATCCATCTTCTAATGATCCGTCGCATCTAGCTCCACCTGAACCACAGATTTCCTCCTATGTTATTTGATGTCTCCATCACTGCTCCACTTGAAAAAGCATCCCCTATCAACCTGTAGAGATTTCTGACCATCTCACCCTCCATGATGACTAATGTTCCATTTTCTACCTTCATAACTCTACCCGTTACAGTGCATTTATAGCCTTTGAAGTCTAAGGCTCACAAAGAAATCTAATTTCTTCATAAACCCAGAACATATATCATGTCCGTTAGGGTTTGAATAACATCATATACCTGGATCTATACCGCTCTTATCTCAAGTGCTCATTAGTGACATTCTCCCCCCAGAAGAATAAATTCATCAACTATGAGAGTTATTTGATCAAACCAATCTCTATGCGAACATATGATAGAAAGAATCTGAATCCCAATTCCATGAATCATCAACCTGATCCATACCTCTAGCGACCAAAACTGATCCCTTGTCAACTGAATCCGAGCTTTCTTGCACACTACCTCCATCCGATTTTGATTCTTTTGCCTTTTTCTTTTACTTTGGCACATCGCTCCTTCCTGATCCCTTCGACACGGATCTGAGCGTTCCGTCAAAGTATTCTGAGTAATCTCATATTTATAACATCAAGTAACAATTTTCAATCATTATTGTGTCATGGAGTCTAACACTTTTCCTTGCCAATCCCTGAAGTTATTTCTCCATCAAACACTTCAATTTGGCTCGTGATGCTTGAATCCATTGCTATCATTATGAATCTATCAGTTTCTTTAGCCCCCCAATTTTCTGTCCATCAAACTGTCAATATCTTTCGTTTGCCTCATAGATCTCGTCACCGTGAGCACTCTGGAAGAAATGGATCTGGAATCCAACTTCGGATCGTGTCGATATCGAAAAAACAATTTTCTGCACTCCAATTGGTCAAACATCCATGTTGACCATTGAACAGCCCATCTTTTTTCACATACGCGTAAATCTCCTCACAACGAGTCCGTAGGCTTAAACGGATCTCCGATTAGACATCGGACGATCAAGATATCGCAGAAACAATATCAGCCATTGAATCCAGTCAAATATTCCTGTTGACAGTGCTGATATCACTGCTGCTGTTCTGCTGGGCTTCTGAAGCGAACCTGGGTCGGGTTCACCTGACCCGGAACCGAAATAAAAGCTGCTCGCTGGGCTCTGCTACTAATGGGTCAGCTCCAACCCGACCCGGACTTGAACCTGTCTCGGACCAGCTCTTCGTGTGGGCTGGGCTGAAATACTAAAGGGTCAGGTTGACCTGACCTAACCTGGATCTGGCTGCTTGGCCGTCTGCTCCACGGGTTAGGTCCAACCAGACCCGGACTAACCTCCTCTGACATATTTGGGCTGCTGCGTTAACCGGGTTAGGTTTGAACGACCTGACCCGACCTGTGACCTGTCTTCTTCAGCCTCTTTTTCCCTTCTCCTTTTTGTTTCTAGTTTGTTCAATTAGAAACCCATCAACACCTCCTTCTTCTTCGATCCCGATGAGGGAGTGGCAGACCACAGCGATGAGATCGGCAGCGGCGAGAAAGGGGGAACTTCGGCGACGGCGTGCCTACAGCAGCAACGAGCGAAAAGGACAGCGATGCCCCTTTTTCGCCGGTTTTCTTCCTCGGCTCGGTAGGCAGCACCGAGTGAGGCTGGCGACTGCCGACAAGCTTCATGTTCTTCCTCAACTCCGACGAGCAGCATGGCGATGCAGCGGTGGCGGCTATGGTGGAAACCGGTGTGTAGCGGCTGAAGTAGCGACCTACAATCTCTCCGCAACAGAACCCAGATCTAGCCCCTTTCTTCTAAAAAAAAAAGGGTTGCTCCGATCTTTTTCTCCTGCAACAGCAGTTGGTAGGACGACGGATGACAGCAACAACCGAATCCCAAAACCCCACTCTTTGGTTTGTCTTCTTCTCCGATGCAAAATCGAAACATGCATAATCTGATCTCCCTTGTTTTTTACAAATCGAGAGCCAATATCTCTCTGATCACAGCCCACTGATCTTAGTACTTTTGCAAACCACAGAAACCGATCTCAGGCCTTTTTATAAGTTCCAATCGAGCACCATTGCCAATGAAAGATGGATCCGGACACGACATGTCGATCCTCTACTTCCACACACATCCGTCACGATTCGTCAATCGCAAAACCACGAGCGATCTCAACTTGGCTTTGATACCACTTGTTGGGAAAAAGCGGCGCAGTGGAAACTACCCATAATCAACGGATTTACCACGATGAACACACAGCAATCACACCATCAAGCAATCACACACATGAACATAGCAATTTTACGTGGTTTGGCAACCTTGCCTACGTCCACGGGAGGAGAGAATTCATCTACTATGATTCCATCTCGATCCCCTCAGGATCCAGGGTTACAGTACATCAATATTGCTTTCTTGGCTAACAAAAAATCCCATACATAATGACTAAAATACCCCTAACCCTGAGCCTTGGTTATGGCTAAACCAGATGATTGATTCGGCTAAACCGAAATACAAGACAAAACCCAACAAAAATTTTATAAGACAATTGTTAGATCGGCATTCTTATATGGAGTTGAATGTTGGGTGGAGAAGAAACTACAAGTACATGTAGTCAGATGTGATCGTAAGATGTGGATATGAAATAACAAGAACAAATATAAATAAATCTGATTATATCCACATAGTATCAGATAGATAGCCTTTTAAATTCTTGATAATGTGGTGTTCAACAAGACTTTTTTTTTATGAACATGGTGCTACTCATGGCCAACTTGTTTGATTTCTGTTTTGACTTACTTTCCTTCTTTGTATCGTACATGCTAGCTGGCATTGATTCTTATTTTGCTAGCCAATTGAGCTTGAGATTGTTTGGAAAGAAAATCAATTTGGATGGTTTTGGATAGATTTGGTAGTCTATACCTTGGAAAGTGCTGTAGCAAATTTGATTTTGGTTCTTAACAAATCACAAGTCACAAATTTGATATTGTCATAATCATTTTTCTAAAAGAAAAATCTATTTTATAGCACTCTTTTGGAAAGGGAACTCAATACCCATCAAACATGGGCCTTAAATAAAGGTTCCTTGTCCTTTGAGTAATCTTAAGCTTGATTTGTTTCAAGAAAAATGAGTTGCAAAGACCCAAATTAAACCTAACACTTTTAAAGGTAGAAGGCCAAGATTTTTAGCTAGCTACATGCACATGAGCAAGACACAGATGCCACAATTCCAGCATTTGATTACAGTTACTTTTTCAATATATGTAGTCCTACAATAGATTATATAAGGTCTCCATCCTCTTTTTATGCATTATAGCATTGCCAACTGCCAAATACCTCCACTTTGTCAGTTACCTTGATATTACTGGGTCCAAATATAATATATTGACATTTGATTTTGCTTTGCCCATTAGTGCCAAGTTGTTTGTCATACTATAAAAATGATGCATATCTTGTAAGATATGCATCATTCATCCAACCATAAACATGATGCATATCTTGTAAGACATGTGATTTTGCTTTTCACATTCATTCAACCATCAACTTAAGCATTGGGTGATCAGGTCAGAGATTAGACCTTCCATCATGAAATGAAACCCCCTGTCAAAGATATCACACATGGAGCAATTTCTAATTTCTAATTTCATGTGATTAAGTCAGATATGGATAGGAGTTGGAAATTACATTATCAGAACTGATTCAGTGCGGAGTACATGGCCAGGGTGAACTCATTTATTGATTTTGCAAAAGCGAATTTAGGCCAGGTAGCGGTGATTAAGTGCTCGTGTTGCGATTGCTGTAACGGGTTGAAGCATGACTATGGAACTATGATAAATCATTTGTACATTCAAGGAATGATGGTCTCATACCAACAGTGGATACATCATGGGGAATCTATAGTTTAACCCGATGATTCTAATTAGAGCAAGGATGAATCAAAAGAGAATCAGGATGAATATGATGAGTTAATAGAAGACCATCGTAGGGAAACTTACATGGAGAAAGATATTCAAGTGAGCAATGATGTGCAAGATTTTGAAAATTTATTGAAAGCTTCTCAGCATGGCCTGTACCCAGGCTACAAAAGCTCAGATACTCTGTTAGCATTGGTCATCAAGATATTGCATGTGAAGGTGGAAAGTGGGTATAGCAATAAGTCGTTCGACAAGATTCTACAGATTTTTAAAGACTTCTTAGCTGAAGGTCATGTGGTGTCGCCTCAGTTTACGAGGCGAAGAAATTATTGCATGACTTGGGCATGGGATACAAGAACATTTATGCCTGCAAACACGATTGTGTGTTGTTTTGGAAGGAGAATGCTCAATTGGAAAAATGTCCAGAATGTGAAGAACCTAGACAAGGTCAATGATGGCAAGCAAAAGAAGATCCCTCATAAGGTGTTTCGTTACTTCTCATTGACACCAAGGTTGCGCAGATTGTACATGTCAAGAAAGATAGTCGTAGAGAAGAGATGGCACAATGACAAGCGCATTGATGATGGGATAGGAAGGCATCCGACTAACTTCATTGAATGGAAAGAATTTGATAAGAAATATCCAGAATTTATCTAAGAGACACATAATGTGAGGTTAGGGTTAGGCACAGATGGATTCAACCCTTTCGGTAATATGAGCACCTCCTATAGCTAGTAGCCTATTTTACTTATGCCCTACAATTTGCCACAATGGATGTGCATGAAGGAGCCATTTTTCATGATTTCATTACTTATTCTAAGACCAAACTCACCAAGAAACGAGATCAATGTATATCTAAGGCCCTTGGTTGATGAGTTAAAGGAGTTGTGCGATGATGGTGTATTGACTTATGATGCATCCACTAAACGGACTTTTTAGAATTATGCAGCTTTGATGTGGACCATAAATGACTTTTCTCTACGTATGACAACTTGTCTGGGTGGAGCACAAAACATTATAAGGCTTGCCCCTCTTGTAACGACAACTTGTTAAGGGTGAAGTTGAAAGATAAGATTGGGTGCATTGGCCATTGAAAATACTTGAAAGAGAACCACCAATGGCGTAGAAGCAAGGCCTTCAACGGTTAGCTTGAGGTGAAATTTTTTTTTTTTGGATTTACTGGTGCAAAAGATACTAGACCAGCTAGAAGAACTAGCACCGGTCAAGTTTGGCAAGAATAAGAAAAGACCACGTGACTCTGGAGAACTGAAGTGGACAAATGATCGCGCTTGAAACAAGATGTGAAATGCAACGGATTTGAGTCCAACTGTCACACACTTTAAGCATTAAGAAGAATGATAAATAACTACAGCTCATCATTATTTTTCTTTTGTTTATATGGGTTCAAATGCTCTAACCACGAGGATGCAGGTTATTTACAAGTTTTGAAAAATTTACAACCCCTCCCTCTAGCCTCAGATGTCATCTAAATCCGACATTTATAAGAAAATACATGAAAACTGGAAAAAAATGTAAAAAAAGAAACGATAGGGGGAGTGATTGTGGCTCACGGTCACTAGCAGACAGTGGCCGAAAAGCCACTATTTGCTTTTGTTTTCTCTTTATTTCACTTCTGTGACTTCTTTTGAGTACTGAAACTTGTTTTCTTCAATTTTGAAGCATTGAATGACTATCAAAAAGGCTGAATTTGGCCAAGGAATTGACTTAAACCTTTGATAATCATCACCTTTTGGTTATGGACTGCTTTTGTACAAATGCAAAAAGCGTACTCAAATAAGCAAAAATGGAGCTAAAGTTGTGTCATTCTGAATATATAATTTTCAAGGGATAAAATGAAGCCTAAAAAAGCTTGATCACAACTTCCAAATGGCCCAAAACCCTTCCTAAGTGAGAAAATCAAAGGGAAAAGCCTTTATCCAAATGGCCCTTGCATTTGTTTTCTCTAAGTGAGATGTATGTCTATTCTTTTTCTCTAAACTATTTCTCACCTTTAATTAGTGAGAATGAGAAGAAGAAGTAAATTTGAAGTGCCTAAAATGCCTTGGAATCCTTGCCAAATGCTTAGAACTTGGCCTGAGCTTACTTTGATTACTTTGAACCTTGCTTGAATTTGTCTCTTTATACTGTCTAGCTCTCTGTATGTATTCCCAAGTGACAAACCTCCCTTTTTATATATTTTAGAAGTAGTTTTGGGAGTTATGGGGAGTTGAAGTTTAAAAGAAAGTGGAAGGAACCACCGAAAACTATAGGAATTGCTCCATAGGTGATCGTGATCGCAGCCGCGGTCATTCCCAGGTCCCAATCTGGACTTTTTGCATATGTAACCTATTTTTGCTTGTTTGGGGCACAAACAATGGCTAATCTTCACAAAAGTTGGAGGGATGCTTTTTGACATTATTTTGAGTGTGCCATAGAAATTTCAGCAAGTTTTAACCTTCTAAAGTTGGTTAACTCTTTCGTTGACTTTTCATGAAAATGGGCTTTTGTTTAAGTTGTTTGACCCCAAATGACCTCGGTTTGGTTTGAAACTTGGAGGGATTGATATCAAGGGTATCTTAGAGTGTCCATTTAAATTTCATACAGTTTGGATTTATGGAAGTAAGACTTTGAATAGCGACTCACTTGTTGCATGTTTTAAGTCATTATTCACCTCATATTGTAGGTAATTAGCTTGTTTTCTACCCGAATGATGTTCAATTGACTTAAAACTTTGAAGATTTAACTTTAAACATATTTTGCATCTCCATTCTGAATTTCATCAACTTTACCCCTCTAGAAGTAGGATTTTGGTCAGTGATCTCCATGGCTCGGGGATCACTGACTTCTAAGCTGACATGTAGTAGAAGTAGGCTCAAAGGAAATCCTTTTCACTTGAAAATTTGTAGAATCTTCTTTGAGCATGACTAAAACTTTATGCCTGAATTTCATCAATTTTGGATATCGGGAAGCAGGACTTTGGTCAATGACCCCAATGACTTGGGGGTCACTAACCCAAAGTTGACATGTTTGTAAACTTTGAGTCAAATGATGTTCGTTTGACCTGAAATTTTTTAGAGCCTCTCTTGAGCATAATTTGAGTTTTATCTAGGAGTTTCAGTTAATTTGATCTTTATGAGGTGTCACTTTGCATAGTGACCCTATAGAGCTTAGTAAAAGACCATCTGAACTGAGTTTGAGTCCATTTGATGTCCAAATGCTCTGATGCTTTGCAAGATACTCTTTAAATGTATTTGAAGGAATTCTTTTAAGTATCGGCTTGTTTTAACATGTAAAAGTGTCAATTTACGCAATGAGCCCCAAGGAGCTAGTAGATAGTCATTGAAACTTCATTTGAGCTTAGATGAAATTCAAATGCTTTGAAACTTTGAAACATCATTCTCAAGCATGTTTTGGAGTTACCATGAGATTTTTAGCCACTGTGGCAACCCAGACGCTTGAATTTATTTGGTGATTCTTGGATTTGAGTTATTGAACCTCAAACTTGGTATTTGGTGAGTTGAGTAACCAAATAAAGTCTACTAATTCTTGAACTTGAACTGTTGCACTCTAAGCTCGTCTAAAGTCTTTTGAGTGAATTATATCAGCTCTGAACATCTGGATGCAATACTTGACTTGACAATCCACAATCCCAAGGTTTATGTGCCCTTGGTTTGGAATTTATTTGTAAAGTTTTCAAAGTCTTCACTACAACATTTATAAATCTTCATTGCAACATTTGTAATTCTTCACTGCAACATTTGTAATTTTTATGGGTTAACAAGTGCCCCCTTGAGATGCAATGATTATAGTGTGATAATCATTCTGCTCGAAATAGTCAATCTGTGGGAATGAGGAATGGCTTGTTGAAAATGTAGTTTTATCAAGTTAGGTTGTAGACCTAAACTTGGGATTTTTGAAAATTTTGATAAAAACCATGACAGGCTTGGTGATGGAGTTTGGTAAAAATATAAGAAATCTGAATTTCTTTGTCCTATTTCACATATATCAAAAGTAACATCTCTGTGGGGGACTGTGGGGAACACCCACAAAAAGAAATCCCTGAGGTTTTAAGAGAATTTAGAAATTTATAAATTTGATTTTTGATTTTGGATTTTGGAAATAGATTTGATTTTCTTTTGACCTATTTATCACAGATATTCAAAGTGAAATTTTTGTGGGGATGTGGGGAACACCCATAAAAGAATCCTTGAAGTTTTAAGAAAATCAAAAGTTTGGTATAAAATGGATTTGTGGTTTGGATTTTCATGGATTTTTTGTTCATTTTCAAAAATCAAAGTTAATGTTTTTACTTGGCTTGACATGAGTTAACATGAGATGGAATTTTGAAAAAGATTGGCTTTTGTGGGTTTTGATTCAAAATGATTTGAGATGATGGCTCAAAATCAAGTTTGACCCAAGGTAATTTTGAAATTTGGATTTATTTTTGAAAGAGAACCCTTTTTTTTTTTTTTTTTTGAAAAGGAATACCTTGAAGTGGCTTCATTCCACTGTGAGAAAATAGTTTTATTTTTTATCTTGAGCAAAACACCCAAAGTGGGCCCATCATGCTGTGGGGATTTGAATTATCACATTTGAGAGAGTAGGCCACTAAGTAGTTGGTCTCACTGTTCAAAATCACAGTGACCATGAGCTAAGATGATGGCAGAGGCAGTGATTATGAACTTGGCCAAGGCATGGACCCCATTACTCTTCCAAGGCTGTGCCTGTGGGAAAGAGGGTGACACATTGGTGACCTTGAGCTTGGGAGAGCCAGGCAATGGGTCAATGCCTAAAACAATGGTGTCCATTTGTTAAAAAGCTGTGATTGGGAGGGAGTTCCAGTTTTAGATGGCCACCAAACTGTGGACCCCAGTGTTTGAAACACAGTGTCCGTGGGAATGAGGGAAGGCAGTGACCGTGGGAGAAGGTCCCAGTGCCTGATCACGATCTGGCCGTGAGCAAAGTGCTTACATAAGCCTTTGATTCCCAACCCAGTTCTTCATATTTGAAAATGTAGAGCACAGCCACGAGAGGGGGAAAATTCCAGTTTCTTCTTCTTCTCCAATTCCAATGAGATTTCAAGTTCAATCAGTTGCTCAAGCATTCCCCAGGGCAGGCATGATCTCTGCACTTCGTCTCTTCTTTTCATTTTACCCATGGCCGAATGTGTATTGTGCCTGCTTGATTTTGTTTTTGTTTTTGCATTTGTATGTATCAACTGGTGCATCCCATCTGCTTTATAAATTTACTTTGGGATAGACCCAAAGTCGTAAAGGCTGCCCAAGGTTAGGGGATCTTGGAGTAATGAATTGGGTTTTCTACTTCTCGTGGAGAGTAGAATTTGGGCTTGTCCCTTCTTGGCTCAATTTTCTCTCCCTTTTTTTTGTTTCTTTTTTTGTTTTCTTTTTCTTCCAATGCCTCTGCTTCATTGCTGATGTTGGAGACATGGTTTAGCACTCTGCCATGGGGTTATGTCCAAGTTGAGCACTGTCCGCGTATGTGCCACGGTCACAGCTACTCATGGCTTGTGCGAGTCTCCACGGTCACAACTGGTCTTTCGAAATGCCTGACTGATATATTTCTTTTTGTTACTGATGCAAAACATTATTCATATGCCGGAAGTTATCTTTTCCATCAGTTTCTATCAAGATATCAACAAGTTGGGGCTTAAGGTTGAGAAACCTATCGTTTGGTTCGATGCTCAATTTGATCCATGTAATTCTGATGCCTCTCATGGTGATTGACATGAACTGGGACTGCAGTTTATGGAGAATTTTCATGTTGGACACAATTCGGGCAAGCTTCATAGCCGCAGTCTGTGAGACACCCATGGTCACAACCCATTTGATGACATGGTTGACTAGTTTGTTTTTGTTTTTTTCCCTTTCCTTTTTTTTTTTTTTTGTTTCCTTAATGCAAGAGTACTGCCATAGCTCCTTGTGTTAATGGTTTACCCAAATCTGGTCTTGTTCATGCAAGTCTCCAGCCACTGCTTGTATTGTTCGAAGAGATTTCACAGTCAGAGTCATTGTTTGTTCAAGCATTCTCCATGGTCACTGGTAGTGTAGTCTAAGCACTCTTTACGGTCACAGCTGATTTGTGACTATTTGTGCTCTCCACCTGTTCGGTTTGGGTGTTCAATTCCTTCAATCGGTTGTCATGCAGGATAGTTCAGGAATATCACCCAATCTCATGTCATCGAACAAGGCTGAGTTGTATGAGGTTCCACTCCATCGTATTGTTTGAGTATAGCTACGGTCACGACCAAGTGACTGAATTTGGTGTGGAAACTTGCTTTGGCTTTGTGTGTTCTTTGTAATGCAAGGTTAAATTGCTGAACTGAACTACAAAAAACCCATTTGAAGTAGCATATGAGGCTTTGAACTTCGAGAGGTATGTAGAGAGAACTTGCCCCTCAACAAACTTAAAATGAACAAACTCCATCTGGGGAATGTAGAGCCGTGGTAGAATGCTAGGCTTTACTACCTCACTACTAGGCTTAATGAGAGCACACCCATTTGTTTTGTTCGAACAGTAACACAATCTGAGCACACACCTAGCTTTTGCAAACTATAGGAAGTGTAGAGGGTTGAGAAATGACATCCACTTAATCTTTGGCATACACAAGTTGAGCCACTATAGCTCCTGTGGGAATTACTGGGGTTTAGTTTGTAGTAGTTTGCTTGGACACTAGCATATTGTGGACATGGACTTGACCGCCATGACTTCTGTGGGAATCAAAACTGAGTATGCATTCGACACACTTTTGTTTTTGTTTTTGTTTTTTTTTTTTTTTTTGATGAGAAGGTTACTTCCCTTAAATCTCAATAAACATGAGAAGTATGAATGACCCGAATATGAGCGGTCGACGAAAGAAATCAACGAAAATAGGATGAACCTCTAGTTGAGTGGGTGACTGTAGCTTTGAATGAGTTGTTTTACATTGTCTTTCTTAGATACAACTTCCAAGGCTAATGAATCTCCGGTCGTGTGGTTGAATGTAGATTTGAACAAGTTATTTTACATTGTCTTTCTCAACTACAACTTTCAGGGCTAATTCATCTTTCCTTGCCTTTTCCGATGCCAACCTGAGATGTATGATCCGAGTCGCTTTGAATAATGTCGACCGTCCTTGTGTGGGAAGCTAACGGATACAATATCACCTTCCGATCATTGATGATAGGTGATGATCGTTGTTTTGAAATTAATTTTGCAAAGAAACATTTCCTTCATTAACTCTAAATACATTGAAAATAGTGCGTTTTCGCTCTACCACAAGAATGTCTAAGGGTCCCATCATAGCAAATCACCGCCCAGGATTTTGTTTGGTGAAATTTGTTAGAAATGACGTCTCAGGAATGTGTAAATCCTTCAGTCGGCTTCGAATTTGAATGTGGAGAGTAAGACATTTTCCAATAGTTGTAAGTAAGATTGATAGCACTTGCTTTTGTTTTTAATGCTTTAAAATTGATGTTGCTTTTTATTGAATCTGTTGAAAACATGCCATATACTTTCACATGTTGTGCTTTCATACATGTTTGAGTTTGTTTTTGCTTTGTGCTGTATATAGTTGTTATCATGCTTTGCTTGTATTGTGCATGCATTTTTTGCATTGGATGCTGCAATTTTCGTGCTCGAATACAAATCTAATTGCCCCTTGAAAGGTCTTAAGGTGCTCAAACAACTGTTTGGACCAGGAGCCTCAGTTCTGGGACTTAAGTGTGCCTTGATGCCAATTCTTGGTCTTAGAATTGAGTATTATTTTCTCCTTTTTGGCTTCTTGCTAATGGGAGATGCTGCCGAAATTTCGGTAAAGTTCCATGCCTTAGTTATTTTTGTTGTTACTGATATTTTCTTCTTATTCTTTGTCACTACTCCTAATATTTTCTTCTCATTCTTAGTTTTGCAGACAGAAAAGGCAAAGCACTTGTGACTTCAACTTCTAGCACTACAAAGGGCCATTCTAGGGGTAAAGGTATAAGTAACCCCGACCTAAAAGATTTGAAGGAGGTGCATGCATTTGTTTTGAGAGACCAGAGAACCAGACCTTTGACAAAGAGGAACTGGTATACATATTGGTATCTAGCCAACAATACTGCTTGGGAGAATAATGATAAAGTGAGCTTTGACAAGCCACGTTATATATTTGGAGATGCCACAAAGGAGAACGTGACGCATCCTTTTGACAGTGTACAATATCGCTATATAGACTCAGTAAGAATTTCTCATGAGTTAACCACTGTTCAGTCCGTCAAACAATATCCAACGATAATATCCATGGCTCCCACTATTCCAGCAAGGAATGATCCATTTCCGTGGATAAAGCATCACATCCATTTCAAAACTAGTAAGTTCATGCACCAACCTCCATATTACTTCAGGAAGTTCCTAAGGTCTGAAATAGAGGTAATAGAACCGTGCACTCTAAATCTTGAAGTGGGTATAGTGATTTCACAATTGAGGATAGTTGGGCTTGGTATCCACACTAGAGATGGGAATGCCTGGCTCGGCGAAAGACACCGGTCTCGTGGATGGTTTAATTGCATTGTAGATTGGCAAGGTTGAGTGGCTTCGGTTAAGCATCATTATGCAAAGGATTTAAAAGTGATTGGAATCTTCGATGCTACAAATGGCACCACGCAAAAAGTCCCTTGTGAGAACAAGAACATCTGCAGGGCTATTCTGGAATTGTTTTGCCCGACGATGGGTACATTCATCACTCGGAACATGGAGTTGGGGTTTTCTTTATGGGAGGTAAAGAAAATTTTTGGTTTAGCAATATATGGTGAAATTTATGATGAAACCATTTTGCCCAGTGAAGAATTGGGTACCATGGACGATGAGTTTCAAGCTGTGTATTATCTCCTCTTTGCTCTCGAAGATTCAATCCAAACGACGAGCCATAGTTGAGGCAAAGTTACCCAATGGATGAGTCAAGTGAAGAGCATCACCAGCCCTGTTTTCATAAATGAGGCCGAATATTTTAAGTGGAAAGAGATTATCCCTAGCAAGGACCCTAAGAAGTGCACAACCATCATTTATCATAAGAATCTGGACTTCTTGCCATATATTTTTACCAAGTATCCGGATTTGAAGAGAAAGGGTTGGCTTGCCACATTTTTGGCAGTATGGTTGTCTGATGTTCTTTTTTAGAGTTTCGGAGGTGACTTCAGGCCTGGCTGCATATGTCCAGCGCTTAAAATGGCCTTTGGACATAGTCTTGCCTTAGGCCCTGGTTTTGTAGCATATATGTTAACTGAGTTAAAGTTGTCAGGTTTCATTGTCAGAGAGGGGGAGCCCTTCAACTGGTATTATGCTGAGTATTTGCTATACACCTGGTTCACATATTATTGCAATGGTCTTCATTCACACAGTGGTGCACCAGGAAGTATCTTCATGGAGGGTGTTGTAGGCGGTAGTTGTCAGATCAACACCTATTCCATGACTAACTTATGCCAACACTTGCAAAATTTTAACAATTATGTTGCTTCTTGTGACACTATACCAAACATCGAAATTTCAACTCACATGAGAAATGGTCGAGATGTTGGCTTGTCAAATGAAGAGAAGAGTTGGTTCTTGAGTTTGAAACCTACAGATCTAGTATATTAGAATAATTTATATATCAACATTCAACCTTATATACCTCCCAGGTTTTACAGACAATTCGACTTTCATCAAGCCGTTGTGGGAGCACCAGGCCGAATTCGAGGCACTACTGGTTTTTTACAAGATGCCAGGAATGCATGGGAATTCTATTAAGCACTTGGCACTAAGGCTCATTTTGGTTACCTTCACCTCCCAAATCCCGAATACACAAGTGGTTTTGCATAATGTATGCCAAAAGTACCATTGCCATTGTACACACATATACGAGCAATCCCCATGTTAAATGTCGTCCTTTGGTTGCCTCCAAAAAAGGAGAGAAAGTGGAGAAAGATCATTTCAACCCAATGAATTTTGAGAATTAGCTGTATGATGGCAATAAATGACGACTTAGCTTGGTGGCCGGGTCTGATGTCTGCAAAGCTTATTGCTCCTTAAGAGGTGAGGATGATGAGAAGTTCTTACCTCCTCCCAATGTGATTGCAGCGACAATGCAGTGGGCTGTGGATGAAAATTTGCAAGAGAATGAGAGTCTCATTGAGATTAGGCGTGTTGGTACAGCTGCGCTAAATTTTGGATCTACTTCTTGCTCTGTTAGAACCAAAGTTTTCGATTAGAGAGTAAATAAGGAAATTTGAAGAAGAACAGGCCATCATGCGTGCGGCCACTGAGGCAGACCTTGTTTGTTGAAATTTGTCAAATGTTACTACTATTGCTCCCATACCAACAAAGGCACATGTAATTTCAAGTCCAGCAGAGGTAGTCTAGTCAACCAAAGCAACTATCGGATTGAGACCACCAGTTACGATGCTAACAAAACCCCTAGCGGGTCTGGTTCTGCACAAGAAGCTCAAAGCTATATACTCAAAATTAGTAACCAGATCTCTTGTCAGCAAAGGAGCTTCTTTAAAGAAGAGAAAAGCCAAAAGCCCTGGAACTCATCTTTCCCAAAGGTTAAAAGTGGGTAACACTTCTCTACTTCTTTGTAAGACACTATTATTTATCGGTTCTTTGACTCTTGTTTTATGGTTTATACTTTTCGTTGCCACCTTATCAGCTCAAACTTCAACTGCTAGAGGGGTTGTGAGGAAAGTGGTTGAAATTGTTTAAGACTATGCCTCAGACGAAGGTTATGAAAGAGATAGCAGTTTCGACACTCCTACCACAAAGGACCAATTGATAGTGACATTAATATCCAGTTCGATTTTGAGAAAGAAATATTTGATCAGGCAATAATGCTTGATTCTGAGAGAAGGGCTGTGGTGGATATGCCAGTAGAGTTCATTGTTGTGGAGAAATCTGGTGATGATGTGGGCGATATTGCTACATTGATAAAGTAACTTGCAGCGATGTACCCATGGAGCTAAGAAATGCGGCCCCTCAGACTGAGCATTAAAAGATTCCTCCAAAAGTGGGACCAACTGCCGAAGTCTCAATGGAAGAGGAGGAAATACCCAGTATTGCCAAAGGAATTCCACCGGATCCAACTTCTGAAGGTAACTTTTGACTAAATTATTTGCAAAATTGAGAATTTGTTCCAATATTGTGATTTGATCTCATTTATTCCTTCTTAGGTACCAGAGTGGAGGAGAGTGCTCCAGTTGCACTTCCCACTTCAGTGAGGAAGCCTTTTGGGTCACAGATTGAGGAGCCATTAGAGAAAGAGGTCCTGAAGTTTTAATTGACTAAGACAATATCTCGATTCATAGTGGATATTTCGAGGCATCTCCGAGCAGCACCCTAGAGAGTGATTTGCAGTGCTTCGTGGAAGGCTTCTCCCTAGATTCACCAACCAAAAGTGTCATTAATGATCCGTAGTTATCCTTAGCACTCGTTATATTGCCTATCAGCATTAAGCCAAGGGTCGATGAAGTTTTGGACATTCAAATAGAATCAAGTGCTAAACCCGTTGGCGTAGTGGAAAAATAAGCTAATATTGTAATGATCCCAGCTAAAGAGGCCATTGTAATAGAACCGATCATAGCCAAAATTGGTCCTTTTGCTCATATGAAGTTGGTTTAGAAGACGAAACTGCAAATCACATGGAAGATGATGCTCCTGCAACACCCTTCGCTAGTAGTGTGCCTCCAGTTACTGGCAGCTTCACACCTTACAAAGCCATGACACCTTTAAGGGTTTATTTTAGGGCTAATTAGTCACACCCATGAAGATTATTGAAGACCTAGCTCTGCAAAAGATATCAGATGAAACTTTTGCTGCTGAAGATAGGGCATCCCAGAAAGCATTATTGCATGTTACAGTAACACCGCATACAAATAGGGATCTTTCGGCCACTTTGTCTTCATAAAAGTCACATGAGTTACCTTCTGTCCCTGAAGAGGCATTGGCTATTCATGGGGGTGAGGGTATAAATGTTAAGAAGGAAGGAGATGACTGCTCAGACTCTCAGATTCAATCAAATTTGCAAAAACGGGAGTCAAATCTTTCTGTCCCTAATGAGCCCAATTTGTTTGGCGATGCTTCGAAGCCCCAATCTGCCATAAATTTTGCCATGAAGATGGCTATATGCAGCATTTTGGCCACAGTCTTCCAAGGAGATCTTACCCCCGAGAAGATCTAGGATGCCAAAGCCTTAGTTAATATGCTGATATCTTCTAGTGTCGGAATTGATTTAAGCAGTCTTTGTGATGCTTTTGTCCTCTTGTTCAACAAACTTGAAGAAAAGGATACCTGGGACAGAAGTGTTGATCGTACTAAAGCTTTTCAAGATGAAGTTCTAAGGCATAAAGTTCAACTGGCAGTAGAGATTGAGAGCGCCGAGGAAGAAATATGTGTAGTGAATATAGAGCAAGCCAAAACTATTTAGTGCTAGCTATGCGTGTGACCGAGCGTGAAAATATACAATAGCAGATCACTGTGTTGCAATAAGAATTATCTTCCTTGGAGAATAATATTGAGGACTTAAAGAAATCCATTTCAGAGGGCAATCATCATAGAGATGATCTTTTTGCCATGCAGAGACAAAGCGCATGGCTTTGGATGATTTTGTTCAGTCTTTGGAGAGTGAATTAAATATCAAACTAGATGAGACTGACATCAATATTGCCATACCTGCTTATGCAAGCTACAAAGGGCATGCCCTGATGAAAGGTGTGCTGAATGCGAAGAAGCAACTGAAGAAATTCCTGGACTAGAACTCTCTGCTGCAGCTCCTATCTGAATTTTTCTTTTATTTTGATTAGCCCTAGGGACCATGTACACACTAACCTCATTTTTTGTACCATACTTCCAAATTAATATCAATGAAAATTTCATTTTGCTCCATCTTGTCATTGGCATAAAGTGTTTGGATTAATTTTATATGGATGTTTTGGATGTGTATATGGTTTGGATGGCTTATTTTGTTTTTGTTTTCTTAGACCTATATTGGGTGTGATTCGCAATCTTTTGGATTTACAAATCAACAAAGAAAAGGAGTATATAGGTGGACTTTATCCGATGCCCATGTGTGAGACTTTCTCCAGGGTCCATGACTTGATCGTTTTGGATAAAATTTTGGTTTTGAGGTTTGTTTGGGTTTTGGTTATATGAAGTCCGCAAAAAGACTTATTCCATATAACGGAGGGTAGCTATATAGGGTCTGCAAAAAGACTTATTCTATACAGCTGCATTTGGCTATACAGGGTTCGCAAACGGACTTGGTCTATACAGCAAGATGTTACAAGGGTTCTTATAGGGACATTATCCAAGTAAAAAAATGTTAACTAGAGGGGCCAATCGACTTTGTCCTCGTAGTCATTTTTTACAAATCTGAGGAGTTTTGGTCAAAAGTCATGGGTTAGAGGCTCAAAACCAAAGGTTTTAAGGATAAAAATGCATACTGTGCTTAGTTTAGGTATGCCATGACATTCAAGTATAGTATTTCTTAAGAAGGTTTCCATTGATAAGCATCATACATTTGTCCCCTTCGAGGGTGAGAAGTGCATAGGTGCTATTGGAGTAAACCTTATTGACGACGAAGGGTCCTTCCCACTTGGATTCAAACTTGCCTTCTGACAAGTATGCGGAGAACATGGGCCTTTTAACTACAAGGACTAAGTCTCCTTTCTTATAAGCTCTGTATTTGACCTTTTTGTTGAATGACCTAGCCATACGAGCTTGATATAATTTGATGCTCTACCGAGCAGCAAGCCTCTTTTCATCAAGGCTTTTATCGTTTGAAATTTGAGTTTAGCATTCTTTTCTTCAGTGTATTTGTTTATCATAGCTACCCGAAGAGAAGGAAGTTGAATTTCCAAGGGTTTCACAACTTCACAGCCATAAACTAAGGAATATCACGTTGATTTGGTTGGATCACGAACTGTAGTTCTGTAAGCCCACAATACTTCAGGAAGTTTGGTACTCCAACTCTTTTTATTGTCAAAGGCCATTTTCTTCAAAATTTTGCAAACAGTCTTGTTGAAGGATTTAGTAAGTCCATTAGCTACAAAGTTATATGTTATGGAAGGACATCATTGGATTTCGTACTTGTCACAGAATCTGTAGAATTTGTCGTTGTTAAATTGAGGCCATTGTCATGATGTAGATGCTTAGGCACTCCAAAACGATATATAATATGAATCTTCAAAAAGCTAAAAACTGTATCTGTTTTGACTTCTACAAGAGGCACTGCTTCTGCTCATTTGCTGAAGTAATCCGTTGCGGCCAAGATGAATTGATGACCATGCTTTGATGGTGGACTGATTTTCCTAACTATGTCCATTCCCCAAGACTTGAACGGCCAAGTGGTGGATTTAGGATGCAGATATTTAGGTGGTTAATGAATGTAATCACTATGAATTTAGCACTCATTACATCTTTTGGCAAAATTGATGGCATTAGACACCATGGTAAGCCAATAGTAGCCTAACCCTCAAATTTGATCGTGAAGCTTTGGTCCAGCTTGGTGAGAACCGCATAAGACAAAATGAACTTCTTTGAGTACTTGATCCGCTTCTTTTGGTGACAAGCAACGGAGAAGAACTCTATCATATGATTTGTGATAAGAAGTCTCTGAAGGCAAATCGAAGTGAAATTTCAGAGCTCGTCTTTGATTACTAGTTTTGTCTTCAGTATTCTCTAGTAGCACTCCATGAAAAATGTAATCAATAAAAGGGTCTCTCCAATCTCTCAAGGAATTTTGATCATATCAAAGCAATCTGCAACTACTTTATGGTATCGAGTGGAGGTAGAAGTCTTCTTTTGACTACTTTCAACACTATTTTGTCATTTTCAAGGATCGACATTAAGGTTGCCAAACCTGCTAGTGCATCTGCTTTGACATTTTGATGTCTTGGAATGTAGGGAAACTCAATTACAATAAACCTCTCTTTGAGTTCATAAGCTTTGTTGAAAAAGGAAATCAAGTTTGATTTCTTCACTTCGTACTCGAGATTCATTTGTTTGAACACAAGTTGCGAATCTTCATAGACTCCAAGCATATTGATGCTTGATTCTAAGGCTAATTCGAGACCCTTAATCAATGCTGTGTATTTTACTGCATTGTTTGAGCATGGTTTGATCAATGAGAAAGAGTGAGGAACATAGAATCTTTCTGGGCTTCAGAAAATGATTCCAACTCCAGAAACTAGCTCTTTGTAAGGTCCCAACCCGATTTAATTGTAATTTAAATTAATTAAGCTCGATTTCTTATTAATTAATATATTTTGGCCTTAATTTCTCTTACTTTTTAACTGTTAGTGGGTCTCAGTTGGATAGGTAGTTGGGGTTCGGACTTTACCTAGGTAGTCAAGGACCTTTTTGTAATTGTTCTTGCACATATGGACACCTCATTAGTCGCATCTTGCATAAGTCTTCGTGTAGATCATCTTTTGTGTTGGGCACGACTTGATTTGGATCCATCCTGGCCCAGTTGAGGTCCATTTGACCTAAACTGTAATTTCCCTAGAAACGTCGGACTTACATGTAATTGCAGGAAAAAATTTTAGTTTAAATAGAACTCCAACGTCCATTCTTTATTTCTCTCGAATCCTGCCTCCCTCTCAAATCTTGCCCTCCACAAATAGGGGGGGGGGGGGATGAAGGAGGAGGAACGAAGTCCCACATCACTGATGAGGCCGTCTTCGGTCCGACATTGTTCGATATATGTGGATATGGGGACATATCCGGCGGAAGCTGGTGGACCTGTAATGACCCAGTCCCAAAGTACATTTGAATGAAAGAATATAAGTAATAATTTGTTCTAAACTATCGAGGCGCGCTTGGGTGGCTCACTGGTTAAGACTCCCAGTGTCCTCTGACCAGGGTTCGAGTCTCACCAAAGACAAAACCCCGTTACGTACTCTGAGGGTAAGACAACGTCCTCTGCCCGCTCTGTATGATCAGTTAAATGGAACAATACCTTTTCAAAATGAGGAGGCACCTTTTGGGGACAAAACCGTGAGGACTTCCATAAAAACTATAAAGTTAAGCGTGCTCGAGTCAAAGCAATTTCAAGATGGGCGACCTCCTGGGAAGTCCAAAGCGGACAATACCTTGATGGTGCGGAGCGGATTGTTACAGGTCCAGCACCCGGTCCCAACACGGACACTGACGCGCCCCCGGAGGGCACCCCAACGGTACCTCGGGGTATAGACGAGTGGAAAGATGGCGACATCTTTTACTAGCCATCCCACAGAGCACGTTTATTCTTGGGAGATATCATTGTTATGCTTAGGACCTTTTGTATCACACTCCTAAATAGTATTTTGGAATGTAATTGAAGACTTTAACACTATTGTCTGTATATATGTTACCTATGAAAGTTAACAGACTATGAACTGAACGTGCTCTTGATAATTACTGAGTATTGCGCAGGATTTCGCTTATGATAAGTTATGTTTGTAGGTGTGTTAGCATACCTCACACGTTCCTATGGAATCTCCCTTGTAGGAATTCGTGCATAATTCTTTAGAGCACGGATTTCTACGGGATTACGTATCCACGCCCTGGGGGCCCACTCAAATCCCCAAATTCCCGGGATCGGGGCATGACACTCTTCTTCTTCGTTGCGGTAGTTGCCTCTTTTCTTCTTCCTTCTTCATCTTCATTTCAATTTGAAGTTTTAACAAGGATTGGAGGTTTTGCATGCTATGGGGATAGTTATCACCCATCATCTTCTTCTGTTTATGAGCATTTTCTTTTTGGGAGGTACCTTCTTCTTCAAGCTACAGCCCCCTAAGGTGAAGGCTCTACTTCTATTTCATATCTTAGGGCTTGTTAGAGTTAAGAAAACTCAAATCTATGACATTCATGCATTTTTGCATCACATTCACCATTTACATGTTTTCATGTAGAGAACCCCCCTTCATTGAGGATTTTCCCCAATCACACACCAAAGAAGAGTTGAGTAGCGCAAGCACTGATATAAGGCAAGTATAAGAGTATATATATTAGTACATGCATATCTAAATTTATTGATTCTTAAAGTGATTACTCTAAGTGCAAGTTAACAACTCATTTATTCCTTAATTAAGTACATATATGTTGGATTAAGTGAATATGAGGATAGATATGTAATATTAATTATATGCGAGTAAACAAGCCTTAGGATTATAATTTGGAGTAAAAGAACCCTCATTGGAACCCAAATGGTAGGGTTCTGCACTTGAACCCGAGCTTCAGAATAAGTTTAAAAAATTCTGAAGCTTACGACGAAGCCACGTCTAAGCTATAAGTCTCTACGGCTCAGAATCCAGAGAGCCCAATTGAACTACGGTTAACCCATGGCTAAGCCATAAACTGAACTACGGCTAAGCCGTCACCACCCGTAACCAAGCTGCAAGTCATTTTACAGTGAGCTTTCTCGAGAACCCCAAAGCCAAGACTTTCCTTACTGCTCATGCAAGGCCACGCCGTGAACTCTGCTATGGCCATGTCGTACCTTAGTAATAACCATAGCTGTAGGCTTAGCACGGCTAAGTCGTAGGTCATCATACGGCTAAGCCGTAAATACACATTGAATTAAGAAGAAGTTCTGAGCCACTCGGTTAAGCCGTAACATATATACGCTAAGCCGTAAGAGCACTGTGAACTAAGGATATTAGGGTTTCCAATGACCTTGTAGGGCTTTAGATATGGCACTTTTTCCCCAACTAAGTTATCCCAGCGGTGATCAAATGATAAGGAGGACAAATGAAGAGCTATCACTTATCCCCTTTGATTTTCCAGATGAATTCCCAATGTCATGTCATGGGTGTTGACATAAAAAGAGGTGTCTTTTACGTACACAATGTAACGCCAAGATTTGGTAAGACAATGACATCGGACGTTTTGTGAATACATCGTGTTGAATGCCCTCGAGATCATAGACTATCTAGCATAGAGTTGGCTAGTAATTATCCTTAATGCTCACTCAATTTAAATGCATTCATATTGTTAAAAAAAACCATGCCCTCAACATGATGTAGCTCAATCAAGTATGCATGAATTGATTAGTAGATATGAACGAATAAATGAATGTAATCTTAAGACCGAACTCCTAGCATGATATGACAAGTATAACTAAAATGTATAAAAGATATGAATTTGAGTCGGTCTTGATACGTTGAGCCGGCACCACTTAGCTTACGCCCTTATTAGGTTCGACGGGACCGATTTGGGTATGATATGTCATTGCTGTAGTAGTCCACGGAGGAGTTGTCAGCGCTCTTAAATAAGCTAGTCTGATCTGTTAGCATATGTATGCTCCTTCTAGATGATATGCTCTCTTTTGGGAGAATATAGCCTCGTGGTTACTAACTAGTTTGTATGATATGCTTACTCATGCACAACTTGCCTAGTATACGATTATTGCCTTCTTTTAATCAATATATGTTCTTAATTCATTTGATACAGCATGATGGTCTTATGTATCTCTATATACTTATTTAACCGTCGTGTTAACAGTGCTACCCTTGGTGTTGCAGGTACTGAACCTCGGGGATTAGATGAGTGTAATGCAGACGTCTTTTGTTAGTCGTCCTATGAAAAGCGACCATGGATAATTGTTGAGCGTTTATGTTTAATGGACACATATATCCTTTTGGCTTTTAATTATGTTTAAGTAAGTGTTGTTATATAAATGAGATTGTTAAGTACATACTTATTTATGAAATGGATGATGTTTTTATTGTTATTGCTCATGATCATTACAGATGTATTACACAGGCTTCCGTTTACTTTTGAATGTAATTTACGTGTTAGAAAAACTTCTTTATACGTTCCTGTGGAATCTCCCTTGTAGTGATTTGTGTGTGTGTGTCACATGCACAGATTACTACAGGATTAGATTACATATGCACACCCCGTGGGGCCCATTCTAACCCCAATTCCAAGGATCAGGGTGTGACACTTTCTTAGTTCATTAGTTTTAGAAGCTCCATCAAAATGCATGATCTAATGTAAGTCTGGATCAATGGTGGGTCTCCATAGTTGTTCAATGAAAAAGACTGGCTCGTCAAGGAAATTGTCTATGAATTTGGAATCTTCCAAGAGCGGATGTTCTGCTAGAAAGTTAACAAGAGCCTGTCCTTTTACTACCTTTGCGGGGGTATATCTGATGTCAGATTGAGAAAAAAGAATAAGCCATTTGGCTATACGATCACTCAGTACTCCAGTTTTTGTCACCAGCATCTTCAATGGGTTAATGTTGGAAACTAAATACACCACACTGTGGAGGATGTAGTGATGTAGTTTTTGTATTGCAAACATCAGTGCAAGACACTTTTTTACCACTAGGTGATAATTATGTTTAGCACCAACCATCATCCTTGACAAATAATAAAGAGCCACCTCTTTACCTTCATCATTCTTTTGAGCTAATAATGCCCCTAAAGAGTGATCAAGAGCTCGAGTAAGAGGATAAAAGGTTTACCTAGAATTGGAGCTGAAAGAACTGGTGAGTTTGTGAGATACCGTTTGATATCTTGAAAAGCATCTTCACATGATATCCCACACAAAGTCTACTACTTTCTTCATCAGTCTAGAGAACGCTCTGCATTTTCCAGGAAAGTTTGAAATGAAGCAACGAATGTAGGCAAGTCTGCCTTGCAATCCCTTTAGTTCCCTGAGAGTTTTTGGAGAAAGCATCTCCAATATGGCTTTGACTTTGACTATATCTAGTTTAATGCCACCTTTTCAAACCACAAATCCTAAAAATTTTCAAGAAGAGACTCCAAAGAAACGGTTCAAAGGATTTATTCGAAGGTTGAATTTTTGCAACCTCTCGAAAATTATGCAAAGATCAGCTAGATGATCTGATTTCTACTTGCTCTTAACTGCCAAGTCATTGACGTAGCATTCGACAGACTTATGTTGCATATCTTTGAAAATTTTCATCATCATCCTTTAGTATGTGACTCCAGTGTTTTTGAGACCAAAAGGCATGATGGTGTAGCAATACACGCCAAATGGGGTTTTGAAGGATGTGTGCTTCTTGTCCTCCTTGTACATCTTGATTCGATTGTATCCTGAAACCCATCCATGAATCATCCTTTCAAATCCAAAAGTATTGTCAATCATGATTTTTGGTATGGGTAATGGGAAATCATCTTTAGAACAAGCGTTATTCAGATCTCTGAAGTCAATGTAGACCTTGATTTGCCCATTCTTTTTGGTGACCGGCACTATGTTAGCCAACCAGTCAGGATGTTGTTCTTTGTTTGTCAACTTAAGTGCAGAGCTGCAATGTAGTAATATCCAGGTAAGTACGGGGTCGAATCCATAGGGAGTTATGTTTAAAGATGTGTTCAACTTATCACCTACCTAAATAAAATTCTAAAACTATCCTAATTTGAAATCTAACAAGTATATACATTCCAAAATATTATACAATTACAATAACACTTCCTAAATTAAAATTTGCTAAAACTACAAACTAAAAGAAAAACATTCTACAAAAGAAAACACACATTAGACCTTCCAATAAAACAAAAATTAAAATTAGAAACTTACTAAATTAAATAATGTTAGAAACAAAATAAACAAAAGTGAAAGAAACAAAATTTTCCTAAATTAGAAACTAAATCAAGCTAAGAATCTACACTTTCCAAAAACAAAAGATTTATAACATCAATTCAAATTAGAAAGAGGTTAAATTTAGAAAGATAATCTAAATAAAGATCTACAATCAAATTAGTGAACTTCTAACTCTAAACAATTTCTAAAACTATACAATGCACTAAAGCAAGTTTCTAAATAAAGTATGCAACAATTCAAACATGATAAGACTAAAAGATGATTGCAAATCTGAAATCTAAATTTCCTAAGTTAAACAAGATGTAAAACCAATGAGAATTCTAATTTCTAAAAAAAAAAAAACAAATGACTTAATGCATGAACATATGTTCTAATTCTAGCATGTGATGGTAGTGTACATGAATGAGATGGGTTGCCAATAAAAATTTTGAGAACAGTTTTTAGAAGACTGATTTATGTGAGTTTCAAATCTGAACTCTTTTCAATCTGAGTACAAAAATTAAGGTTCAAACAATCCACTATTCTTCCTTCAAATTCTATTCATAGACCGGCCATCATATATCTTATTCAAATATGA
Source organism: Sextonia rubra (assembly GCA_037013555.1). Lineage (NCBI taxonomy): Eukaryota > Viridiplantae > Streptophyta > Magnoliopsida > Laurales > Lauraceae > Sextonia > Sextonia rubra. Next base: position 14,819,375 of record JASUAD010000014.1, on the reverse strand, counting down.
TTTCAGCACATTAATGTGAACTAAGTTCAGGTAAGTATCAGTTCCACGTTCTGAATTATTGTTTTTCTTCAAAAATCAATCACACAATAAGTGGAAGAAAAATAACACAAGTCTGACCAAGAATTTCGTCCAACATAGGTTTAGATTTTTGGACTATTTTCACTTAAGATAAATTAATATATAACTTAGAAAAATCAGATTATTTGAACTTCACTTTAATGTCAACTCTTAAACATGTTTTTACCGATGAAATTGTGAGTGAATGTTATGCAGCTTTCAGTAGTACCTAGACCAAAATTAAACTGTGTAAGAACAAGAATATACAGTGTGCAGAAATTGAAATAAAAAGTTCAGAAAGGAAAATACAAGTGCAGGAAAAATAAGTAAAGTGCAGGAAATTTAAAGAAGAGTGCATTAAAATAAAAAAAATTGTAGGAATTTAAATATCGTAGTGCTGAAATTTAAATGTGTGGAAAACAAGAAATTTAAATGTGTGAAAAACGAGAAATTTATATGTGTGGAAGTGTATGATTATTTTCTTTTCCTAAATTCTTCTTTTATCTTAGATTATATTTGCTCAAATCATGTTCTTTGACTTCTTTGGGTTGTCAATCCAAAAGTAACAAAGTTAAAAACAAACATCAAGCATTCATTATTAAAGAAGTAAAAAGAAGTAAATAAAGGAAACAAAAACACATACTTTTATTAGATATGAATGGTTTTACATAAAGATAGAGAATAAAGAAAAAAAAACATTACATGATTTAAAATGAAAGATCCTCTTCTAGTGGAAGCTTCAAGTTGGAGAGAGCTTTCTTGAATAGAGAAATTATGGAGTAGAAAGATATGGAGAGATTAAAGGGAGAGGGCTAGATAGAGGTCTCTTTTTTTCATGCCTTGGAATGCTAGAGGAGTGCCCTATTTATTGTTTTTCAACCCTTAAAGTTTCCATCTTCACTTGATATGATACAATCCTAAAAAATAATTAAAAAATTGAAAACACATGGGCTCCACAAGAAGGTTGGGTCTGAATTCCCATGGCTGGATTTTTTTTTTCTTTTCTTTCTTTTTTTCTTTTCTTTCATTATTTGGCAATCCTTCTTCTTTCTTCCTTTATCTTTGCCATCTTGCATTGAGATCTCTTGAAAGATAAGTTAGGGTTAAGAATCCTCTTTTAGAATTAAACTTGGCCCATATGAGGAGTAGAACTTCACTTTTTATTTCTTGCTTTGTCAACTTGCCTTTTTTAGAAAGTACTCATTGTTTGCTCCAAACTCAAAGAGATCTTTTGAAATATTTTGAGATAAGTCTCTTGATTCTTTTTCTTTATTTTTTCAGCAAAAAATCTGATCCGTATCCTTGTTTGGGCATTGGATCCCTCTTGGATGTTTTTTTATTATTTTGTTTTATTTTTTTTCAATTCTTCTCCTTCTTAAAGAATAACTCCTATGTGACTTTTCTTGTCCATCTTTGATGAGACATTCTTTAAATTCTCTTAAAAATATCTTGAGAATGTACAACAAACAAATGAATCCCATCTTGGATGTCTTATAAGTGTACCCTATACATGCGTATGTATGTGTGGGACCATGAAGCCAACTTTTGCAATTTTTCTTCTATCTTCTTTTCTCTCTATAATTCTTTTCTCTTTTCTTTTGAAAATGATTTCTTTGCCTCAATTCTTAGAAAATGGGACCCATATCATCAATTTCCTATAAAACAAATGTGAATTCATGTGAAAAGACAATTTTAACCCTAAGATCACAAATGCATGATTGTGGGCCCATTTCTCATGAAATGTTAATGAAAATGCACACCATTTTTCATGATTTTATGTGAATGACTTAATGATAATGAAAATTGAATTTAATTCATGAGAAAAATAATTTTCACAAAACTTTCCAAAAATAGATTCCTAAAAATAGCAGGTTTTATGAAATTATGCCAAAAGTGTGATTTTTAAACAATTTATGCATAAAAATATTAAAATAAATTTAAAATACATGAAACCATAATATCATAATAAATGAGGCTCTTTTAACTTAAGGAGTCCTTAAAATAGGTCAAAATGTATATGAAAATATGCATTTTTAAAGACTTATCATTTTTTCATGGATGAAGTGAACATCTTTGAATTTTTGGACTTCTTTTTCTATTTTATCCATGATTGCTGGTTTTAATCTTCTTTGATCTTGCTTTAAGGGTTTAGCATCATCTGTTACGTTCAATTTGTGCATGAAAATTTCTGGATCTAGACCTGGCATTTCCACATAGGTCCATGTAAAGCAATCCATGAACTCTCGCAAGAAACTCACATACATATCAAGTTCTTTTGTTTTGATTTGAGAACTTATAAAGGTAGGACAAGGATTTTCTGGGGTTCCCAAGTTTACTTCTTACACTTGGTCCTCAGTTGGAGGCTCAAGAGAAGGCTCTCCCACAGCATTTTTGGAAGTTTTCAACTTCGTAAAACCTTTTGGGTTTTCATTTGGGGCTTTAAGCTAAAGCCTAATCCCTTTCCATAGATTCAGTTTTTTTAGCTCTTTAGTTTTTACATCAAGGGCTAAATATTCCCAACGAGTGCGTTGAGATGTATATATTTCTTCATTAAGTTAAGGTAGCCAATATTCAGTGATTTGTAAAATGGTGCCATTGTCATCACTTGTCCACTTAGGATGCTGAAAAATAGCCTAATCAATAGGATTTTGGAAGACAACAGTTGCGTGAGAGTCATCCGAGTCATACCCTTCGATAAAAACTATAGATCTTGCTCTAAAATTTTGATTTAACTTAGGAACATTGCAGTAAGGAATGTAACCTATGAAATGCCGCAACTGTTCAACTCTGCCTCCCCTTTTAAGATCTTCCTTGATTTTGGGATGAAGACATCCAAAGGAATCTAAACCCCATTCGCACTCAATTCGAGGCTTGTGGGCTTCTTAAGATTATACCCCATATTCTTCATCATGTTGCAGACCATAGGATTGTAGATGTCAAGCCTTAATCTCTCATTGTAGGTAATCTTGTCGATAGGACATAAAACAGAAGCATCTTTAGCTCGATGGAAAACTATTGGGCAATTGTATTGCTTGAATGGGGCACTAAGAAACAAGAACTTTCAAAATCATAAATTTGGGATGGAGTGGGTCACGGAAAAAACAGAGGATCCCAATCTGCTATATAGTGCACAAAAGTGTCCATCTTTTCAGTATCTTCAAAATCCAACTCAGAATTTGAATCTTTGATCATTGAGATGACATGTACTCAGCACGTCCGTTTAGATCTCCCGTGTAGACGATAAAGTGCTACTTCGAGAGATAAAACAATTCGAGACATCTCATCAAAGGTTTAAAACTCCATTGCCATGGTCAAGCTGCAAAGGGCTAGCCGAAACCTATCTAGCATAGATGAATCTATACTGAGTAGTGTGGAGGATTCTCACATCTTTTAGATAAGCGAAGCCATCTATCAATGTATCTATAAGATAGTTTGCCCTTTTGTTGTGATGTTAGCATGAGCTTACTGAAAGTGATAAGAGAATAACGTCTTATGGAGGACATTCCCCTAGTAGGAAGAAGTATATCATTGTTTTCTTGATCAGAATCAAAGTTATGGACCAAAGAAATCACATTTGTCAAATATGAGAGCTTTTGATGTCTTATAACAGGTGGTTGGCCATTTTGAACAGACGTTATACACATAATAGGGCTACGTGTCTTGCTTGTGTGGATAATAATACCTATTTGCTTGGTCTTTAATGGTTTCATGGATATGACCAGAGGTTGATCTAATTGTTTGATTTCAGATTTCACCTTGATCACCAAAGGAGCTTAGGTATCCACAAACTTGACTACAGACTTTTTCATGGACTACGACGTTATATACTTAACAGGGCTACATGTCTTGCTTGTGTAGATAATAATACCTGTTTGCTTGGTCTTTGATGGTTTCATGGATATGACCAGAGGTTGATCTGATTATTTGATTTCAGATTTCACCTTGATCACCAAAGGAGCTTTGGTATCTACAAACTTGACTACGAATCTTTTCATGGACTACGACATTATATACATAACAGGGCTACGTGTCTTGCTTGTGTGGATCATAATACTTTTTTGCTTGGTCATTGATGCTTTCAAGGATATGACCAGAGGTTGATCTGATTGTTTGATTTCAGATTTCACCTTGATCACCAAAGGAGCTTTGGTATCCACAAACTTAATTGCAGGCTTTCATGGACTACAACTTTCTAACAGGATCAGGTTTTTTGCTAAACCTCAGGTAGGTTTTCCTTCCTATTGAGATAGTGAAAGGTTATATGGGATTGTCATCCATTGGAAAGCTATTTGTATCTGGCTTAGATTTTACAGGCCTTTCCTGATACATGGCTGCATCGGTGAAGTAAAACTCTTTCCCCTTGAATGGCTTTTCATCTGCAAAGGCTCGATGAGCTTTACCTTCGTCATCAATATATTTGAGACATTGATGGAGAGTAGAAGGTACTATGGCATAATCATGAAACCATCGCCTTCCTAAGAGGATGTTGTAGCAAGCATAAGTCTTAACCACATGCAAAGTGGCTTTTGAAGTTAAATCCCCCAACTAAAATCGAATCCGAATCTTGCCAATTGGATCTTGGACTTCCCCATCATAGCCTTGAATTGAGGTCTTTGTAGTAGATAGCTTACTCACCGAGATACTTAGTTCCCAAAGAGCCGTAATTATGATGAGGTTCAGAGCTGATCCTGGATCAACTTGAACTCTTGGAACGGGTATGTCTTTAATGTAGGCTATGAAATAGAGTGGCCTTATGTGCTTCATGTCACCTAAGAGGAGATCATCTTTATGAAGGAAATAGTGGCTTTGGAAGCATTGTTAATAGAAAGACATTCCATACACTGTTTCTGAAGCTTTTTGGATTTTGCATTCAGATAGTTTTTCTCTATCTGATGAACTTGTACTACATGAGTTTGATTGTTTACATGTAAAGCCTCTAGAGCTCGTATGAAGTTAATATGAGTCTCCTCAGACATCTGCAAAAGATAAAAAATGTGAAATCATGTAGGTATGTGCTTGAGGTGTTCAACAACATCAAATGTGAATGGCTCTGGTGGCCTTGCATTAGCATTTACATCGAAGAAGTTACATATACACTTGTGTTGTTCCCTGGTTTATATAAAAAAAAGAAGAAGAAGAGGGTCTAGCGTAATTGACTCTATAGTTACAGCTAGAATGAATAGCATCGTTAGCTATATTGTTTTGATCAATGTCCGAACAAGTATCTCTTCTTATTGCATTGACTTTTTCAGGTTCAGCAAAAAGTTGACTAACTTCTTCTAAGCCTGCTTTCTGAATTTGCATTGTCAGGAGCAACTTGAGATGTTTGGAGTTCATCAGTAGTAGTGCTCAGACTCACCAAAGCAGGAGCCAATGGTATCTTTTCTTTTGAGTTAGAGAGATTGTCCTAAACTTGGAAGACCTCCTGAGGTGCAGTAGGACTGCCAGTGCCAAGGTCATTATGTTCTTCTAGCAGCTCAAGCTTATTACTTGGGTCAGGAACAATAAGCTGAGTTCTTACTCTAAAATCTACATTTGAAGGGGCTGACTCAATAGTTGGTCCAAGAGAAACATCTAGTATAGAGATTATCGCATGCGAGCAAGAAAGCGATGCTTATTGTTGTTGCACTTCATTAGATTCAACTAGTGGCAAGGGGTCCAGATGAATTTCTAGAGGTAGAGGAAAAGGAGGAAGATCATTCGACCAACCACTTATGCTTAGTCTATCTATGTCATAAAGGACCACTGACAGTGTATTGAGACCTTGCTTGATATTAAGTGTACCCGTCTCAGGATCAAAAGTTTATTCAAAACCCACATCCTCATCGGAAGGGTATTCATCAGGAAAACAGTCATCAATCCACTAATTGTCTTCGAAATCAGAATAGTCTGACCAGTCTTCCTCATTATCTGAATTAAGAGGCGTGCCATCCCATGATATCTGGTTGCAACTGGATATTGGTGGCTCTTATTCATCCTTTGAAATTGGAATGATGAAGTCAGCCAAAGTAAAGCGACTTTTGGTCAGTTTAGGAGGTTCTTCTAAAACCGAAGCTTCGATTACCTTTTTTTTTTTCTGCTTAGCTTGTTTCTTTTGTTTGGCGAAGCGATTCTGGGTAGCTTTCTAAAGGTTTTTAAGTTGCCTTTTAACCTTCTTTCTTTTTGTGGGTGTAGGTTTGATTTTAACCTTCTCCCAGCCTTCATCATTTACTAGGTCTCGGTGAATCCACATTTCCTCCCTTGAAGAGGTTTTGACTGGTATCAATCATTGTTTGTCGGGTATTGCATTGACAACTCGGAATTCAACGGTCATTGGTTTTGGTGGAGCAGACACTGCTATAACTGCAGATTGTCCAAAGGAGATCATGTTGACCGACGCTGCATCATATTTCCGATCGAAAGTTATCACTCTATTTTTCCACATCTCATTGACTTTTTCTTTCCAAATGAAACAGTACTTGAGAGGATGAGACACCGTCCGATAGTATGCACAATAAATTGGGTCATTGACACGACCCGCTTGTTCAGGCTTCTTCATTGGTGGAAGCTTAATTTTATTATTTTCCATCAATGATTAAAATATTACTTTAATATCCCTATCAAAAGGATATTTAGTTTTCTTCCTCTTTTCATATTCCTCCTTCTGGGTTTGATCAGTTTTGACATTCTGAGGCTTTTGAGGAGGCAGTTTGGAGGTTTGCACATTGAAGACCTCCTGTTTCTTTTTTAGTTTTGGAGTAGAAAATGAAGATGGTTCCATTTTTTGGGAACTTGCCTTCTTTTGACTGATCTCCTTAAGGGTCAGCTTTGCATCAAAAGCTCTGCAACCAATTGGATTAGAGATTTAGTTTTTTCACTAAGTATGATAGCCTTGATTTCTGGTCATAAATTGGTTTTGCACATTTCAATGGTTGCTCTTTGAGATGGTTGTTCTGAGCATCTGTAGGATAATGCTCTCCATCTATTAATAAAGGTCTATGCAGTTTCACTGCTCCCTGCATTGTAATGCTGAGCATGGTGAAGGTGACTGTTTGATCCTCTTTTTGAAAGTAAAGTAAAAACTTTTCCTCTGTGATAAGCTATGTCATGAACATGAGTTCTGGTAACTGCTTGTACAAATCGAAGGCAACTCCTTTCAATATGCTAACAAACAACCTTATTTTTAATGCATCTAACTTTGGCAGGTTTCTAATGAGTGATTTGAAATGCACAATATGTTAATATGCTAACCCCTTTCCAAGGTAAGGCTAGAAAGTTGGAAGTTTATAATCTGGTGAAAATGGAAGCAAATCAAATTCTGGAGGATACTTAGGTGTAATACCCTTCTTTTTCATCCTGGTCTCTATTTTTTATTTTTTCAGTATCTCTTCAACTTCTTTGAAGGTTACATGTGTTTTAAGATCTGCACGAAGACCAATGATTGACGAATGATCACCACCAGCAGAACCTGCAGCTATCACCTTGTCTGTTATGGACTAAATTTAAGCTGTGAGTAGGTCAACTTTACTGGCATTTCTCCTAATCAATGCCTGTTCTCTCTTGTCAACAAACAAAGAATTGACTCAAGCTCTAGCTGGACCACCTAACTTATCTGCTAAGATTTTCAATTGGGCAGTCAAGTAATCAATTTTAGTTCATTATTGTTTGACAATGTCACCAACATGATCTTCTTGATTTTCACCAACATCTTCCTCGCCGGTGTCTTACTTCCACTAGCATCATCATTTCTATCCTTGCTAGTCCCACTCCCTTCAGCCATGAACACAGTGTACTGACAAGGGTAGGAGGATGTTAATGTAAGAGGAGTTGATTGACTATCTTCTGTATCTAAGATTGCAAGAGGATCCTCATCAGAGTCTGTTTCAACATGTTCTTCAAAAGTCCTGCTTGAATGGGAGTTGGAGTCAAACTCCTGTGATTGAGTTGGAGCCACACTCTGAATAACTCTCCGGGTTAAGCTTGGTCCAACCATGCATGACGAGGTCAAGTCCGGATCATCTTCTTTGGTCACCCATTTTTGAGTGATTGTACGCTGTGACAGCTTTTGGGTTTGATCCTTGAAGCAAGCCAAAGCTTTTTTCTTTATCTAATTAGCCAGTCTGGTTACTAAGGTTTGAGCTTTGAACCTGGCAACCAATGGCCTGGAAGTACTAGCAACTTATTTCCAATCCATGGAATTAAAAGTGGGAAGTGAAAGAATGTCAACAGCATCTCTCATGTGCTTCTTTTTCTGCTCCTTTTTTTTTGTTGGAGCGAATCCTTGAAACAAGTTAAATTGGTCGAATTATTACTGACTAATAGCTCAGTTTTTTTTATCTTTAGTACTGTGTGAAATACGCTGGGGTAAAGATGGCGGGGTTAGTACTACAATGACAGACGGTAGATGCCTTCATCCCTTTTTTTGAGTCAGAGGATATAAGGTATTATCTTCAAGTGAGGCCAAGAGTTTGTTATTAACCTTACTGGATTTAGAAATGCATGGCTGCGGTGACCACATGCTGCATCTAGGAATGGATGCATGTTTCTGGGTCTTCTTGTGAGTTATAAGTTGTCGATGGTCCTCTGGTGTCTGCTTGTTAATGACCCGCTATTTGGGCTAAGGAGATGGTGATTTTGAGCCTTTTATAGCCACTGAATGTGACCTGCCAAGTGTTATTGACTTGTGATCCATGAACGAGACCTGCCTTGCCTCCAATCGAGGCTTGATGATGTGAAGGCTATTGCCTCTTGACTTCAGTTTATGTTAAGGTTCCTCCTAAACAATGTAGAAAACTCCAAATGGATTCTGGGCATATTTAGAAACCCAGGGTTTGGGAGTCTTGGTCTTCTTGATGGATTTTGGGGTCACTAATGACTCATTTAGATCACTATAAGTCATGGAACCCATGGGAGTAAAGAGTCTTTGGAAGACTGAGACTTTTGACATAGGAGCGACAAAGTCAGTTCGAGCCTTCTTTGGTGCTCTTGCAGACGATTTGTTTTAGGTTATGGAGATTTTAAAAAGCCTCTCCTTGGCCTCGTCGAAAGTGATGATTAAGGAATCCATGATATCTCTGCAAAAAAGTAAGCGCAATGCACTACATTAGTGTCATAACCAACATGGCTGCCTCTTGGGCTAGCTAGAATGGTTTATGAATTCCATCTGAACCAACATGGTTTTGAACTAGAATGGTCAGACATAGGGATAAACCCCATCTCATTGTGCTATGCTGACACTCCTAGTTGTCAGAATTTCTATAGCATTTCGGGACCATATAGTCAGGCTTAAAAGCATAATAAGCTTACTAGACTTGACTACCAAAATTTCAGCAACATTTCAAGGCTATTTATGTTAGACTTATAAGCAAGAAAAGATTAGATCTAATCAAAGGGATGAGGCCCATAGGATCGAACTTGCACCACTACCACAATGACCATACGAGATCCATCAGTGCATGATGCCAGACAGTGCATGATTGCAATGTCGTTAGTCTTATCACTGATTTGAGACAAACATGTATTTGGATCGAAGCCTGGACTAAATCACCACTCTCCTATTATATAAAAGGGTGTTGATTTGGTCTGTGCATATCGAGATGCAAAGTTCCTTCAATTAAATGGCAAAGTTATGCACTTCGAGGTGCTTAATGCCTTCATTTAAAGGAATAAAGGATGCACTTTGAGGTGCAAAGTTCCTTCATTAGAGTTTCCAAACTCATCATAGACATTAAAGTCTTGCATGGTGTTTTTAGAAGTTAAATAAGTCAATTTGGAGACAAAAGAGGTCAGTAACAGCAGACCCATGGTCATTGCTTATTTTACATGTCTTCTATGGTCATAGTACTTCTTATATAGCTTCCTGTGGCCACAGGCTATTTACACAACATCCCGTGATCACTGGTTAACAGTAGTACATTTTAGCACTTTTTGCAGAACTTTTCATCCATTTTAGCCAATTTTCATGTCCTTTGGCCAAATTTGACCACAAATTAAAGTGAAAACTTCCCATAAACAGTGATAATCTTCTAATCGTGCTCGAAAGGTGATGTGAAATGCAATAGATTCGAGTCCAACATTCACACACTTCGAGTGTTAAGAAGAATGGAAAAAAAGTATAGTTCATCATTATTTTCCCTTTGTTTATATGGGTTCAAATGATCTGACAACGAGGATGCAAGTTATTTATAAGTTTTAAAACATTTACAACTCCTCCCTCAAGCCTCAAATGTGATCTAAATCCAGAATTTATAAGAAAATACATGAAAACTGAAAAAAATACAAAAAAAAGAAAAGATAGGGGGGAGTGACTGTGGGCCATAGTCACTGGCTCCCTACCAGTGACTGTGGCTCACGGTCACTGGCAGACAGTGGCTAAAAAGCCACTGTTTGCTTTTATTTTCTCTCTCTCTCTTTCTCTCTCTTTTTGCTTCTGTGACTTCATTAGAGTACTAAAACTTGTTTTCTTCGATTTTGCAGCATTGAATGACCATCCAAAGGGTTGAATTTGGCCAAGGAATTAACTTAAACCTTTGATAATCATCACCTTTTGGTTATGAACTGTTTTTGTACAAATCCAAAAATGGTACTTAAATAAGCAAAAATGGAGCCAAAGTTGTGTCATTCTGAACTTATAATTTTCAAGAGACAGAATGAAGCCTAAAGAAGCTTGTTCACAACTTCCAAGATGGCCTCAAACCCTTTCCAAGTGAGAAAATCAAAGGAAAAAGCCTTCATCCAAGTAGCCATTTCATTTGCTTTCTCTAAGTGAGATATATGCTTCTTCTTTATCTCTGAACTGTTTCTCACCTTCAATTAGTGAGAAGGAGAAGAAGAAGTAAATTTGAAGTGCCTGAATTGCCTTGGAATCCTTGCCAAATGCTTTGAACTTGGCTTGAACTTGCTTTGATTACTTCAAACCTTGCTTTTGTCTCTTTGTACTGTCTGTCTCTCTGTATGTACTTCTAAGTGACAAACCTCCCTTTTTATAGATTTCAGAAGTAGTTTTGGGAATTTAAGTTTGAAAAAAAGTGGAGGGAACCATTGAAAACTGTAGGAACTACTCCACAAGTGTTAATGACCACAACCGTGGTCATTCCAAGGTCCCTATTTGAACTTTTTGCATATGTGACCCGTTTTCTCTTGTTTGGGGCCCAAAAGATGTCCAATCTTCACAAAATTGGAGGGATGCTTTTGGACACTATTTTGAGTGTGCTATAGAAAGTTTAGCCAGTTTTGACCTTCTAAAGTTGTCAACTCCTCCGTTGACTTTTCACGAAAATGGGCCTTAGTTTCAATTGTTTGAGGTTTAAATGACCTCGGTTTGGTTTGAAACTTGGAGGGATTGATATCAAGGGTATCTTGGAATGTCCATCAAAATTTCATGCAGTTTGGATTTATAGAAGTAGAATTTCAAACATTGACTCACTTGTTGCATGTTCTAAGTCACTATTCACCTCACACTGTAGGTAGTTAGCTTGTTTTCTACTCGAATGACATTCAATTGACTTGAAACTTTGAGGAATTAATTTTGAACATATTTTGCATTTCTGTTTCGAATTTCATCAGCTTTGCCCCTCCAGAAGTAGGATTTTGGTCAGTGACCTCCCTTGCTCGGGGTCACTACTTCTAAGCTGACATGCAGTAGAAGTAGGCTCAAACAAAATCCTTTTCAGTTGAAAATTTGCAAAATCTCCTTTGAGCATGACTGAAGCTTTATGCCCAAATTTCATAAATTTTGGATTTCGGGAAGCAAGACTTAGGTCAGTGACCCCCATGACTTGGGGTCACTAATCTAAAGTTGACATGTTTGTAGACTTTCAGTCAAATGATGTTCGTTTGACTTGAAATTTTGTAGAGCCTCCCTTGATCATAATTTGAACTTCGAAGTTTCAGCTAATTTGATCTTCATGAAGTGTCACTTTGCACAGTGACCCTACACAACTTAGTAGACGACCATCCGAACTGAGTTTGGGTCATATGATGACCAAATGCTCTGAAACTTTGAAGGATAGACTTTAAATGTATTTGAAGGCATCCCTCTGAGTATCGGCTTGTTTCGACATGTAGAAGTGTCAATTTCCACAGTGACCACCAAGGAATTGGTAGACAGTCACTGAAGCTTAGTTTGAGCTGAGATGAAGTCCAAATGCTTTGAAACTTTGAAACATCATTCCTATAAATGTTTTGGAGTTGCCTTGAGATTTTCAGCCACTGTGGTAAACTAGAAGCTTGAATTTGTTTGGTGACCCTTGGATTTGAGTCATTGAACCTCAAACTTGGTATTTGGTGAGTTGAGTGACCAAATGAAGTCCACTAATTCTGGAACTTGAACTGCTGCATTCCGAGCTCATCTGAAGTCTTCTGAGTGGGTTGTATCGGCTCTGAACATCTAGATGCAATACTTGACTTGACAGTCCACAATCTCAGGGTTTATGTGCCCTTAGTATGGAATTTCTTTGTAAAGTTTTCAAAGTCTTCACGGCAGCATTTGTAAATCTTCATTGCAACATTTGTATTTCTTCATTACAACATTTGTAATTTTTTATAGGTCAACAAGAAATAAAAAGCATCATATATGAATGGCCTTATTGGAAGTGCAAAGAACTCCGACACAACCTTGATCCTATGCACATTGAGAAGAATATCTGTGTAGCTTTGGTTTGTATAATTTTGGGCATAGAGGGAAAAAACAAGGACGCCAACAAAGCGCGTAAGGATTTGAAAAATATGGACACCAGCCTAAAGTTGCATCTAGTGGAGAGGGGCGATGGATCTAGCTTAAAACCATATGCCTCCTGCAATTGGAATCGAAACATAGAGATAGATTTTATGAATTTTTGAAGTCGATCAAATACCTAGATGGCTATGCGGCGAATCTCTCGAGGTGTGTAACTTCGAAAAATGGTAAATTATCTGGACTAAAGAGCCATGATTACTACATCCTTTTCCAAAGCATTTCTAATTGGCATGCGCGGGTTTTTGAATATGGATATCTGTACAACATTGTTTGAGCTAGGCAGTTTTTTCCAAGGCCTCTGCTCAAAAACACAGAGGCATGATAATTTGAAAAAGTTGGAGGAACAGATAGTTTTAATATTGTGCAAGTTGAAGAGGATTTTTCCTCCTGCTTTATTTGATGTGATGGTTCATCTATTGGTTCACTTGTCGCATGAGGCCATGCTTGATGGACCAATGCAATCTCGATGGATGTACTCGATAGAAAGGAAATAGTCAATGACCATTGATTACTTATTTATGTATTAGTGCAATTGCCTTGCATTGATAATCTTAATTTTTATCAGTGGTTGTTTAAAGGTTTTTAAAGACCCTAAAAGGGTACATTGCCATCCGAACTTAGCCAAAAGGTTCGATTGTCGAGGCTTACATTTTCAAAGTGTGTCTTACTTTTTGTTCAATGCATCTAAAGTAGATTGATCGAGTAAAATGCTATGATGATGGTGGCGAATGTAGCCCGATGACGTCGGTCTTCACACAAACTGTCCATCCCATTGAACTAATGGCAAGGGAATATGATCCTTCTCAAAGAGAGCATGGCATGGCTCATTGGTTTGTGCTGAATAATTGCCTTAAGGTGGAGCCGTGTCTAGAGTATGTGCTTCAATCTAACCATATTAGTGCATTTTTTGTTAACTCCTTCATTCATTCTCTACTTTTACGTATTCATTAAAACTAGCCTTGAGTAGGGAACATACGAATTTAGTACAAAATCAAAGAAGTGAAGAAATCAGATAGATACAATGAAAAGATTTTAGAAGATGGTTTAAACAACGTGTAAGACATATAAAACAATACCATTTTAATTGCTAGACATTTTTGGATTACACTTCAAATGACATTAGTGTAATATATTTGTCTTAATCTGCTTATATAGATAAATTAATTGCGAACTCAAGGGTCACTAGAAGCTACTGATGAGATGTAGTCATTAGCAAATGGCCCTAGATCCCTAGTGAATCTTTATGAGGTATGATTGCAATTGCGTTCGATACCACACTATAGACCGTGAGAAATGCCGTAAGAGCCAGAGTAGGGGCTTGGTTGTGGAAGGGGAATATGAAGGGGAGAAACATGACTACTATGGATACATATGCAAAGTCTGGAAATTGCTTTATCTGCATAGGGGTAAAGTAGTTTTATTTGAATGTGAATGGTTCAACACTAGTGCCAAGCATAAGATAAACATTAAAGAACATGTTACGAGCATTGATAACATGGGTTGTTGGTGTACGATGATCCATTTGTCCTACCAAGTCAGGTGACAAAAGTCTTCTACGTCAATGACACCAGTAGAGGAAAAACTTGGAGAGCCGTAGAATGGGTCAAGTTTTGGGAGCATGAGATGTACTAGCTAAGCTGGATGATGATGATGATACGCCTAATGATGCATTTCATCAGGATGAAATGACGTTTATTATCCTAGTCCTTGTCGATGGCACTATTGTCTAATACTCTAGGGATGATATAGATCCCGAGATTGTTCTCAGTGATGAGGCAATAGATGAGGATAGCCAAGATAGGGATGAAACACTGGTGCAACACAAAGATGAAGAAGACAATGGTGTACATAGTCGGCTTGACTCTGACATGGATTATAACATGTAGTGTCTGTTTCAGGTTTTGTACATGTAACGATTTAGTAAATTAATAAAGATCTTACCTTACATTCATGACATTGTCGTCAATTTCATTTTCTCCTATGATTTGTTCATAACTAAATAAAAAATTTCTATATTTCACATTTTATGCTTATTGATATATATCATAGCTGCAAAAGATGCCAAATGGAGGGAAAAAATGGTCCAAACTAGGGGAGTTGTCCTATCAAGTGCAAGCATCTAATTATTTATTAAAAAGAAAAAAAACAACTAAGTAGAATACAATAAACTTGCATCTTTAGGGCTCTTGCCGACTGTTAGTGCTACCTTTGGTTCGGCTAAGGGGACAAATGAGAAGTGAAAGAAAAAGGTTAGTGAGAATGATAACAACGAGAACTACATTCCCCTCGAAGATGATGATGTAGATGATGAGACATTTGGTTCTCAATCAGATGAGGTAGTTTTTTGGTGAATGTTTATGACGTGTGCTTTAAAATGTTAGTTTTGATAGTGAGACTTATGCTAAAATGATTTCCATTTCCATTAATGTAGATTGCTTACATTTACTTATCCAATATTATTAATTTTTCCTAATAATTATTCATTTTCCCTGTCATTTCCTCTAAGCCATGTTACAGATATGCCTCGGGAGAAGAGAATTAGACGTGCTCAAAGTATAGTAGCTGCACTTCGGTTAGCTCATGCAGAGAACACACCCGAGGCTGTGATACAGACTCCAACCACCCAGCCTCCACCGACCCAGCCTTCGCCGAGTCCTCGTATAATCGATAGCAGTGTAGGTGAGAAAATTATGACCTTCTAAATATTGAATTCACTATTGTTTAATGATTTGTGTTTACTAACTCATTTAACATTGTTATCTTAATAGCATCAACCCTAGTCTAGGAGGTTCCGAGCCGTGTAAGGGGCCTTACATGAGGGAAAAAGGCAGTGAAGCTGAGGAGACAGCTGCGTCATAACATCCCAGTTCCAATCCTTATCTCGATCCATAGGTTAGAGGGGGAACATGCCCCATCACTGGTGAACTATAAAGTCCTGATCCCAACTAACCTCGATTTATATTAATTAATCTTATTTTATATTAATTAAAATGTGTTTGGGCTAATTTAACTCAAACCCTTTTGGCTTGGGTCTCAAATGGGTAGTTCTGTCGGGTTCGAATTTTACCTAGGTAGTTAAGGACCTTTTTGTAACTTGTTCTTACATCATGTTGACAACTCATTAGTTGCATCTTGTGTAATTCTTTGTGTGGATCATCTTTTATGTTGGGCTCAACTTGATTCGGACCCATCTTAGCCTAACTGAGGTCCATATGACCTAAATTATAAATTTCTAGGAATTGTGGGTTTGCATGTAAACCATAGGAAATATAATTAAGAGAACCCAACATCTCTTTCTCTCTCTGTTTTCTTCTGTACTCGTTGGAGCCACTTTTCTCTTCAACCTTCTTCCTCTCCATCTCAACTTGAAGCTAGGAGCAATGGCTTTGAGGCCTTGCATGCATGAGGATTAGACTCCAAATATCTTCTCCTCCAAGCTTTGTACAACTCTTTCACTAGAATCAACCCATTCTCCATCTCCTTTAAGCCATAGCCCCTCTAAGGTGAAGATTTACCTCCATTTCACATTTTTAGGTTTGTTAGAGTCAAGAAGACTCAATTACATGACATGCATGCATTTTACACCACATTCACCAATTGCATGTCTTTCATGTCCAGAACCCAACTTTTCCTTGAGGATTTCCGCTAATCACATGCCAAGGAGGAGTTGAGTAGGATCAAGCACTATGTTAAGGCAAGTATTGGAGTATATATGGTACTATATGTATGTTTAATGGTTGGCTTTTGGATTGATTATTCTAATTCTTAAGCTACAGCGCCTTTCCTTTCATTCAAGTATATATATGTTTAATTGAATAAATTGGTAGTAGGTAATGGGGGTGTGGTGCGAGCTTTAAACAACCCTTAGAAACATTTTGAAAGTCATAGAAAGCTCACTTAACCTCCACACTTTAGAATTTTGTATTAAACTCAAGCTTCAAAATCAGCTTCAGAAATTCTGAAGCTTACGTGAAGCCACGGCTAAGCTGTAAGTGTGTACTGCTCAAAGTCCCGAGAGTGTCATAATTCATTTTTGTACTATGGCTAACTTTCGGCTAAGCTGTGGAATGAATTACAGCTAAGCTGTAACCACCCTGTGACCAAGCCGTAGGCTATTCTATGGTGAACCTTCTAGAGAGCCCCAAAACCAGGACTTTCTCTACGATTCATGCACGGCTACACCATGGATTGTGCTACAGCTACGTCATATCCTAGCCGTAACCTTAGCCTTAGGTTAACATACGGTTGAACCATAAATGCGTATGAAATTAGGGAGAAAACCTGAGCCACTCGGCTAAGCCGTAACATGTACACGGCTAAGCTGTAAGAACACTGTGAACTGAGCATATTAGGGTTTTCCAATGACCTTGTAGGGCCTTAGTGATGGCACATTCTCTCCAACTAAATGAGCCCAATGGCGATCAAATGATAAGGAGGATGAGTATAGAGCTATCACTTATCCCCTTTGATTTTTAGAATGAATTCCTGATGTCACATCATGGACGTTGGCATAGGAAGAGGTGTCTTTTACGTACACTATGTAACACCAAGATTTGGTAACACAATGACACTGGATGTTTTATGAATACCTTGTGTTGAATGACCTTGGAATCATGGATTATCCAACTAAGGGTTGTCTAATAAACGTCCTTAGCACCTATTTAAAACGGAAAGCATTCATATTGTTAAGATACCTTACCTTTAACATGATTCAGTCATGTGCCTACTCTTCTTGGCAAACCTTGAGACAAATCAGACCTGAGCTTCTACTGAGTGCGTGCCTGTTAATCAAAATAGGTGTAACCAAGGTTGAGAGTGTTCGAGCTCTTTTAGCTCATATAAGTGTGCACTATTCAGGTACCTTGTTAATTCTGATTTTTGTGATTGAATATGATTTCAAGACTGAAACTCCCTTATGTACGATATAATATGTATAATTGAAATGTATGAAAGATATGAATTAGAGTCAGTCTTGATACGTTAAGTCGACACCACATAGCTTGTGCCCTTATTAGATTCGACAAGACCAGTTTGCGTATCTTTATGTTGCTACTACAGTAGTCCACAGAGGGGTTGTAGGCGCTCCTCGGAAAGTTAGCTTGATCCCCTAGCGTCTCATATGTATGCTCTCTTTTGGGAGAATATAGCCTCGTGCTTAGCAACTAGCATATATGATATCTTGTTTATGATTTATTATACATGTTTACTCATGCACAATATGCCTAATGGACTGTTATTACCTTCTTTAATCAGTATATACTCCGAATTCATTTGATACATTATGATAGTTTCATATATCTCTGTATTTGCTTATCCATCGTGTTAACAATGCTATCCTTGGTCTTACAGGTACGAAATCAAATTGCGACACGAAGGTTGACGCGTCCCCGGAAGGTGACCCAATGGTACCTAGGGGTAAAAGTAGAAAGATGACGATATATTCTTCTAGTCGTCTTCCGGAGTGCGCCAAGTAGTTATGTTGGGCTAGCTATGTTGGTCTTGTGTATGGAGACATCTGAGCTGGATATTATGCATAAGACTTGTTAAGAATTATGTGTTTATGTTGGTGATGAGAAGTGGTTAACTACAAGACTTAAGTTATTTATGATTGTATGATATCTTTTCTATGGTTGCTGATGATCATTATGAGTGCATTTCATAGGTTTCGCTTATGTATGAAATTAAATTTATGTGCCGGTGGATATGCCTCACAAATTCCTGTGGAATCTTCCTTGTAGGAATTCGTGCATATCTTTTCATGGCACGAATTACTATGGAATTATGTATTTATACCCTAGGGGCCCATGCTAATCCCTAATTCCCGATATCAGAGCGTGACATAAACCATCTTGGGTATGCCATTAGACAGGTTGCCCTAGTTTGACCCCATAACTGGAAAAAGCTTGATAGTGAGATCAAGCTTGTCGTCGTTGCTTCAATTTGGGTAAACTGAAATGAGAAATATGAACCAAACTGATCATATTTGTGCTCCTCATTACAATATCCGATTATATTTTGTTATTTCTAATTTTTATATGGCTCTCCCCTAATTACAGTGTATATTTGATATTAAAGACATTGATTGCCAGTGCGGGGTTTTGTACAGGAGTTGGAAATACGACCTACATAGTCACTATCTCGAATTGTTAGAGCAGGGGGTTCCCTGACCCTAGGACTACCCAGTAGAGGGTTGTGATCTAGCTGGCTGGCAGTTGATGGTCTCACAGTACTAGGATTCCCCAGAGTGGAAGGTAACTTTGGGATGTTGTCTACCTCAATTAATTATATTCCACCTAAATTCTATTAGTTATGATTTGTGTTTTGGGTTTTCTATGTAGGTGAAGTCGAAAAAAGTTTAAGAGAGTCAAGCCAAACTATCATACAATCATACTAGTGGCTTCAGATCATTTGCATCAAGAATGTCTCTGATTATACTAATTATACTCATATGCATAAACTTGATTAAGTCTATTAATTTATCAATATGTAGGTTCATATCTAATAGAAAATAATTTCAAATGACAGACAGCACAAAATGATGATTGGGCTCCGCCTATTACTCTATTCTTCCACGGCACCCACTACAAGCAAAAGAATAATGAGTGGGTAAATGTGGTGGCTCAGCAGAGACATATACGTTTACTAATAAATCAATTTTGATAAATAATGCCAAAAAAAGCTTTCTAAATCCCTTATTGATTTAAATGGAAGGAGGTCATGGTGTTGGTGCAACGAACTGAGGAGTAGTCGCAACCCTCATTCATAACTCCAATGACTACGAAACAGATTGATGTTGATGTGCTTGGGAAGTGATCAGGATACTTGAATGAGTATGGGAAATACACAAGGACCTCTTCATCTTCCACACAGTCTCAGGTACCTGATCCTGAGTTGATCGCCTTGCAGGAGTAGCTAGGAGGCAAGCTGAGCAGAACAAAAGGTGAGCTAAGCAGAATAAGAGGTAGGCTTCACTTAAGGCTGTCGTTCAACAGCTAGTAGCTATGGCAGGGATAGATCCCATGATCTACTCGGACATCTCTATTTTGACCAGTTCTGCTGTTCATTACACAGTGACTGGAGATCATGATGCAACTCCTTGGTTAGTATATTGTTCTCTTCAAATCTTAACAAAATAACTCGTCAAAATTTATGAACACTGAAAAATTGGAAGCCGGCACGAGCACTTTGTTCAAGGCCAAAGTAACTTGTCGGAACTGACGGCTAGTAAATTGGACTCCCAGTTTGCAAGTTAGACTGAAAAACTTAGGATTTTCAACACTTACTCTAAAAAACCAGACGCCGGAGGTCCAAAATGGGAAACAACCCTTGAAAAAATTAGAAACTAGCATGAGCACTATGCTCAAGGCCAAAGTAACTTGTATGAACTGATGGCTTGCAAATTGGATTCCTGGTTAACGAAATAGACTGAAAAGCTAAGGACTTTCAACACTTAGGCTTGAAAACAAGTCGCGAGAGGTCCAAAACAGGAAATGGCCCCAAAAAAATTGGAAACCAACATGAGCACTTCGTTCAAGGCCAAAGTAACTTGGAAGAACTAACAACTCTCAAATCGAACTCCTGGTTTACAAATTAAACTGAAAAACCGAGGATTTTCAACACTTAGGCTTGAAAATAGGCCATCGGAGGTCCAATATGGGAAATGGCCCTCGAAAAATTGGAATCTAATACGAGCACTTTGGCCGAGGCCAAAGTAACCTACAGGAATTAACGACTCACAAATCGGATTCCCAGTTTGCTAATTAGACTGAAAAACCTAGGATTTTCAACACTTAGGCTCAAAAACTGGTCGCCGGAGCTCCAAAACAAGAAATAGGCCCCAAAAAAATTGGTAACAGGCATGAACACTTCGCACAATGCCAAAGGCACATGTGGGAACTGACAACTTGCAAATCGGACTCCCGGTTTACGAATTAGACTGAAAAACCTAGGATTTTCAACACTTAAGATCGAAACCGGCTACCATAGGTCCAAAACAGGAAACAGCCCTTGAAAAATTGGAAACCCACAAAGCACTTCGTTCGAGGCTAAAATAACTTGTACAAACTAATGGCTCACAAATCAGATTCCCGATTTGCGAAATAGACTGAAAAACCAAGGACATTCAACACTTAGGCTTGAAAATTGGCCGCCAGAGGTCCAAAACAAGAAACGGCCCCCAAAAAGATTAAAAACCCACACGAGCACTTTATTCGAGGCCAAATTAACTTGTAAGACTAATGGCTTGCAAATCAGACTCTCGGTGTATGAATTAAACGGAAAAACCTAGAATTTTCAACACTTGGCTTGAAAAACGGCCACCGTAGGTCCAACACATGAAATAACCCTTGAAAAAATTGGAAACTGGCATGAGTGCTTTGTTCAAGGCCAAAGGAACTTGTAGGAACTAATGGCTCGCAAATCGGATTCCAGGTTTGAAATTAGGCTGAAAAACCTAGGATTTTCAACAGTTAAGGCCTGTTTCTTTAGTGGAATTCCTGACAGGAATTCCGATTGTCTGGGAATACTGGAATTCCGATTGTTTGGGAATTCTGGAATTCCTGTCAGGAATTCCTTGTTTCTTAGAGGGATTCTTGGCATTCAAGAATTCCTGGCATTTGTAAATGTCAAATAATAAACATTTGCAAAACCCACTCTCCAACGAGGGTTGCAAGATTGTAAGCTCTCAAGAACTCCAGGAGACAAACCCCAAACTGCTCTGGCGCTCAAACGGTCACCTTCAATCTTGATTTTCAGACCACGACAGAGAGGAATAAGGTGTTTTTCTACTTTCTCTACATGTATAGATGATTTATGTGATTTTTCTCATCCATCTTTCCATTTTTTTTCTTTGCGTTTCATAAAGGGTTTGATTTCTATTTTTTCTCACATTATTCTCTTTTAATCTTTGATTCTCAACTTGATCTCTACATCATTTTTGTCTAAATGAGATCAATCAACATCTCTAGGTTCTCTTTCTCATCTTCACATGATTTTTTTCAATAAATTTACACATATTAATTACCATACAGAGAAGGTGCTTGACCTTTTTTTTTGGGTTGTGTTCTGTTTGGGAAGGCAACAAAATCCAATCAATTTCTGAAAAATCAAGGAAAGTGGAAAAATCTTATAGTTGTTTTTGGAGATCATATGCTCTGTTTAGATTAGTCGTTACATTTGTATAACTTGGATTTGTTAAAAAAGACACAATCATGAACCTTTTATATCAATGAACGTCTTGAACTAAAGTTCCCTGTTCATGTGTTTTTCATGGTTGGACAACACGGTTTTTGCTAATAAAACCAGGACCAAGTCAAACCCCTAATACGATAACAATTACACTTGGTCCATGTGAGAGGAAAAAAATCATATTAGCCAAAATTGAATTTTAAAGTATTTAACTAGAGCAGAGGGCAAGGCAATGCAATGCAATGGTTTTGTATGACACAATAATGATCCACTGCAAAGGCAGAAGAGAAAACTGAAATGGGTGGCTCGTTTGTGTAGATACAAGTGGCTAGACTTATACAATGATTGATATTTGTTTTGTAGGTCCTTGTTAATCTTTTGATAGATGTTCTTTCTTTCTCTTTTTGTCTGGGTTGGGTGGAGGAGGTTAATTTCATACAGTAAGTTATAATCTTTTATTATATGAGAAAAAGTAGCTAGTCATACATGATGTTTGTTTGTTGAATCATATTACTATTCCCTCACAATAAGGGATTCGGACTCTCTTGTTTATCTGTAATATAAAAAAGGCCATATGTAGTTATTAATCTTATTAAATGAGGAACATTGGATAGTCGTACTCATATATGGTGTTCGTTTGTTGGATTATATTTATTCCCTTCTTAATAAGAGATCCACTCTCTTGCATGTTTGTAACAGAAAAAGGGTTGTCTGTGTTGTGGCCCTTTGGACACAAGATAGTAGCCAAGGTAATCTCTTTGCTAGTTGTTGGACAAAACTACAAAAGGCTAATGACTGAAAACCATACTGGGTAGAATTTATAGAAAGAGTAACGACTGTATTGAAGAAAAAAAAAGAATGAAGAAAGAAAGATAAAAGCATCTGTGACTTGAGAAAAATCCTCTCTGTTTTTCCTCTAGCCCTTTCTAAAGGTTTATAGGTGACTTGTGACTTGTGCATAATTTGGATTTATGAGAAGTGAATGAACTACACTACAAAATGTGAGTTTTCTTTTTCTTTTTTTCTTTTTTTTTTGGTTCCTTAAGAAATGAGACTCTATTTTTTTTTCCCATCTGATTTATCTTGTTTTGTTTGATGGTTTTATGATTTATCAGTGTTCTTGTTTTAGTAATTGTGTTTTTCCATTGCAGGATTGGACATAAGAAAGTCAGTGAATATTCTCAGTGAGATTTACAGGCTTAGTTCTTAATGGAAGGTATTATATCCTCCTTAGAATAAGGATGTTTTCAATTTAATGTGATATTGGTGATTTAACATGCTATTTCACATTTTCATATTTATGCATAAGTATTGAATTACAATAGAATCACGCAAAAGACGATTTAGTCTAGTTATTGTTGCCGCGGTGGTTGCTTGTTGCCAATTGGTTGTACTGTGATTTTCCTTAGAAGATGAACGACCTAGGAAGCAATGTCGTATTTCATATTTGTCAGGTGAAGAGTGGGTAAAGGAGCTAGTATTCAGTGATGGGCCTCAGTGTCATGAAAACTTGCGTATGAGTCTTGACTGTTTTATAAAATTACGCAATACACTTATGCAATGAGAATTACTGGAAAACACACGAGTAATGACCGTGGATGAGCAGTTAGCAATGTTTCTGCATACATTAGCTTATAATGTTACTAATAGAGTCATTGCTAATCGGTTTAACCATTCTGGTGTCACTGTTAGTCGATATTTTCATAAAGTATTAAATGCAATCTGCAAGCTCTATCCAAATTATGTTCAAGTTCCGGAGAATGCCCCAACTCCATTGCAAATTAGGACAAATACTAGATTCTATCCATATTTTAAGGTTAATTCTTTTAATTGGTTTACTTTTTTTTATATAATTAAGTATGAATAAAACCTTTATAGATTTTCACTATATATAACTTTTTCGTTCAATCAATAGGAGTGCATAGGTGCATTAGATGGTACACATGTGCCCGCCCATGTATCATTTTCATTGCAAGCTAAATATCAAAATCGGCATGGCCAACTATCACAAAATTGTCTTATGGCATGTGGATTCAACATGCTATTTCACTATGTGCTTGTAGGATGGGAAGGATCTGCAAGTGATGTTACTGTGCTCTTTCTACATTGAACAGAGGCGATAGATTAGCAGTGCCAGAAGGTATTGAAACCTCACAAAAATATGTCTAAGGATTTATATGCATAGTTTAAGTGTATATGCGCACTTAAGTGAATTCTAATTTGCATATGTAGGTAAATTTTATTTAGTGGATGTTGGTTTTGGTAATGCACCCAGATTCTTGACACCTTATAGAGGTGTGCATTACCATGTAAGAGAGCTTGAGGAATGTCCTCCAGTTAATTCTCGTGAACTTTTTAATTTACGGCACTCTTCATTACGTACCACCATAGAACGAGTGTTTGGAGTTGTTAAAAATTGATTTTCAATTATACGCATCCCACACGGTTATTTGCTGGCCACTCAGTGAGATATTGTCATTGCTTCTATTGTTCTCCACACCACATAGTTGTGCATAGTGCAGAAGATCCAATGCTTGAAACAATTTCTACAACAACAACATTTAGAACTAATCCTCCCTTGAGAAGAAACAGAAATGCAGAGACTGTCCCAAGTTCCAGTAGAGATAGTTGGCAAGCATTTTGGGACTCAAAGAGGCACAAGCAAATTGACTTTATTTTTTTTAATATTTGCTGTCTCTTCGTGGTCCATGCTTCGATATGGTGTCCCCAATGATACTGTACTTAGTACACTCCTAGTTGAGTCACCCTGCCATGGTTCTTGGGCTGGTTAGGGTCCATATGGGCCTACTAATCAGGGAATTTCCAAATCGTCACCATTGGTATTACGTTCTCAGAAAAACCCTTGCGTTGTACAGTGCTTTCTTTAGGGGCTTGGATTTGGCCCACATATGATAGAGAGTTTTATCAGCTATAAGAAATGATTTTTTTTAGCGGTGGATGAGACTGGATTTAGTGGCAGTTTCCTGCTGCTAAAAGTCTTTTTTCTTGCAGCAGAAGGAAAAGCTGAGTATCTTTTGTTTTGTTTTGTTTTGTTTTGTTTTCTTTTTTTTTTTTTGGTAAGTAGCAAAAACTGTCTATTAGCTCACATACCTTCTGTCTATGAGATTTTGGTGGAAATAGCGGAGGAAAAAAATTCCTTTAGAGAGATTTTATGAGGTTTGCAAAAAAAGGGATATTTTAGGCCATGTGAAGGATTATGTTGTTGTGGTTCTGATATTGTACGCATGTGTGTGGAAAATACACCAACTATAATCGACAATCAATCAAGCCACACGAGAAGAAAATGGCACAAAGATTTTACGGGATTCGACAAATTCACCTATATACATGGAAAAGAAACTCGACTTTTCTCCATTTAGCCACATGTGTTTCAAAAATCTCCGACACCCATAGGGGAAAGAAAACTCCCACCTTTCTCACACGGAGTTTAATAATATATATTGCACTAATAAATAATTTTTACTTTCATGGCTTACAAGTTTCGACCATCTAAAATAAGTGCAAGTAAATACAACAGTTATTATATTTTCCCATGTATAATTTTATTTTTATATTTTTGCTTTTCTTTTATACGGCCAGAGGCGCATCTACATTCACGCACCAGTTTACGAATGTCATCAGGAATGCTTGTATAAGATCCTACCCAGTCATGGTTTGGGTGCTTCTCCGTTCACTTTTCCTCGCCAAGCAGAACCTTGAACATTTTCTTGGCTACCGTAAACTGGGTGGTAAGTGACCAGCACAAAAAAGTTTTGCTACTTTTCCTCAGTGTGTTTTTGGAACAGAAAGAGTACAGTCTGCATAAGGCTGATAATAGTCAGCCATCTATTTAAAATTGAATTATTAAATTATTAGATATTGCTAGCCAACAAATGTAAGTCATTACTAGACTGGTGATAAAAATTTAGGAAACCTACAAGATCCAAGTGGCCCCCACAATTAAGCAAAGGGGTCCCACGTAGAAGCCCATGTTATCAGAATTTAGAGGAGGAATATTAATGTTAAAGTATACTTATACTTTTTCCAACTCTTATGCCCAAAAAAAAAAAAATCCTTTTTAATGGCTATCATGAGCAACGGAAAACACAAAAGAGTAGAGAAAGAATATCAATGTCCTAAACCTAATAAAAAGACATTGAATTCACAAGGAAGAACTAGAGCAAACCCAAAAGAAAAAATGCAATTCTTATCATTCTGTCAATAAAAACATAATAATAGTGACTTGTATAACGTTTAAAACCCTAACTATACCGATTAATATAAATTATTATGAATAGTAGAACCCAGATTACATCAAAACCCTTAGACTAACTCTAAATTACTTTCTAGAACCTTCCATAAAAGTTAATAATCAAACAAATTCAAAACTCCAAAAATAAAGAAAAATAAACTTTTTGCACGAGAATTGCATTTTGACATTCAAACAACCTTATTATGCCTAAGACTATGGCACTGTCGCCCTCCCAAACTGGGGCATAGAATAAGAATTTAATAATGGGGTGTTAGTGTATTTGAATCCCTAGGAACTGCACGAGTAAGGATGAGTTCTATCACTTACATAAGTCATTCGTGAAAGCTTTTGTGGCATTGCAACCCGAAGTCCATGGCACTTGGATTCCGTGCCATAACTCAACATTTATTTCATACTTACCATTATTACATGATTCAATAGACTATCATAAATCATATAAGTACAGAGCCAGACAAATAACTGGAGTGTTTCATTTCCCACAATGCTCAAGTTACAATTAAAAGAGTGTTATAAGATATATTATAGGTGGATGCCCACATTGGGGCCCACTTGAGATTAAGAAGATTACTTAGGATTTAAGTCTTTCCCTATTAAGTTGCTTGAGGAGGAAGTGCAACACTCCGACCCAGCTTGACCTCGTGTAGCGGCTAATTAATCTTGTTTTCGTTGCTAATCGTGTTTTGTTTGAGTTTTGTTTTCGTTGCGGGTCATGGATAGGTAGTTGGGTTGAGTTTGACCTGGATTAAGTAGACCAAGCCCTTTTTCGTAATTTTAGCTTTTCTAAGACATGGTCATTTTTGCATCATCTTGATGTCAACACGTGTCTTTCGTTGAGCCCGTCAACTTTCGTAATTACGTCGTTTGCAAACGATGTCGTGTGATTCCATTGGACCAGGATTTGACTCAAACTGAAAATAAAATTCTAACTTGGACTTCATTGCAATTTGGACATCTACTTATATATATATAAACTTCAGACCCAGAACTCGACTACAAACTCACATTCTCTCTCATTTTCCTCACTGTGCACGTGAAGATTTCTCTCCCTCTCCTGAATTCTCTCCTCCATCGATCAAGCTCAATTGAGGGGTTTTGGTTCTTTGCAAGCTCTATTGTGTTGATTGTGAGGTGAGTTGGGGATCCTTCCATCTCTCTCTCATCTCCTTCCTTTATTTCTCCTCCTTCTTGTTTCCCTGTTGCATGACGTGTCTATGCTTTGAGATTCTTTTCATTTCTCATGCATGCATGTTGTTTGGTTGGTGTTAAGTTGTGTTTGGACCCAAGGACATCAGTTGTGTAATTGAATTCAAATTGAGGCAAGTATAACCATAACCTGTAAGAACCCAAGTTGGTATGCATTTGATTCTGATTAGTTCACATGAATTTGTATGGAAAAATGTTTTTACAGCCCATTTGATTAGTACTTTATCTATCTCTATTGGATTGTTGGATTGTTGCAATTCTGATGATTTCACAGATTTTCTGTACGTGATTCAGAACATTGACTTCGTGCATGTATGGCTAAGCTGTATGTCATTTACGGCTTAAAGTCCAGAGAGGGTGAAAATCCAGTTTTCCTCTACGGCTAGGGCACGGCTAAGCCGTGTATTGCACTACGGCTAAGCCGAACCTCAGCCGTGGCCCGGCCGTAGATCAATACAGGATGCCTTTTTCTGGATTAACTAAGAGCAACCAAATTGACAGACCTTCTACGGCCCAGCCACGGCTAAGCCGTAGAACAAAATACGGGTGAACCGTAACTGCGGATGAACAGTAAAGGGAACTTCGGTGGAGCCGCAGTGCATATTACGGCTACGCCGTAACATGCCTACGGCTAAGCCGTACGTTCACCTACGGTTAAGCCGTATCCACACTAGAATAATGAAGGACAAGGATAGGTGTAAAGGAAAGACCGATATGGCCTTCATGATAGAATGTAGAGCACCTAGACCTGCCTAACGGAATGTGATACAATGCGTGAATGATCTCGAGGGCTGCGAATTATTCATGTTTGTTATCCGGATGTTAAGTACCTCCCCATGGGTGTTGGTTTAAGGGACTTCGTGCACTGCCGATTCAATGCAATAGTAGACAACGGTGCATCGAATAACTTAAAACTACATCATCATGCATAGTTAGAAACACCGGATAATTAGATTAGAATTGGCTTGTAAATAAAGATGATCCAATTTCGCATGATTTGTTGCATAACATACTGCATTCGATCATTGATCTCTACTCTCTGATATCTTGTTTTCCGTTACTTTCACATCGTGGTTCTTTACCTTGAGTATGCATGTATAATATGTTCACGGATATGCACGTATGATGTGTTGTCACGATCTACTCAGTGTTTTCATGATTGACTCTGTATGGTCAGGCACTACTTAGCCTCAGCCTTAGGATCCCGACGGGGTGAATTTGATATAGTTTACATGGCCTTGCTGCAGTAAGGAAACGTCTTGGGGAACCGGACCCCAGGAAACCGAAACCCATTGTACCCTGGCCCGGACAATGGTGTTCTTTGCACGATACAAGATCCCTCTTTTGGGAGCATTTGGCAATGTAGTAGCCACTGGTTATGTACACTGCATGTATACATTGATTCGCATAGCATATTTCCTTCTTGCATGACAGCCTAGTATACGATAATGCCTTATTTAAATTACATGATGTTCTTTATTCTATTAGACATAGCGTGCGTTAACTTGCTATGGTTTATACTTTACTGAATCGTCGTATTCACAGTTGTTTTTGGTGTTGCAGGCCCAGATACCCCTGCCGAACCTTCGCCGGTCGGCCAGACTCCAGTTGAGACCCCCGAGGCCCCATCAGGCCTAGAGGAGTGGATGTGATCACTCCACAGGAGAGCGTTCTTGACATGCATGGCATTGGAGTCTTGTCTCTTGTTTTGAGGATCCTCATACTTGTATCTGTCACGATATGTCATGATTGTATATATTATTTTGTTCATTTTGTAAGACCTTCATATGTAATTATGTCAGTTCGTTCTTAGTATTCTCTTCTTGCACTGTTAGTTTGATGTATCTGATATTTACAGCTTCCGCGTATATGTTTGGCACGTGTGAATGTTCCCTTGTGTGTGTGCATTTAGACTCGGTCTACGTGTACATGCACGGGAGTACGTGTGTCATTAGGTTTGGCTTTTGCTAACCCCCGAACCCTGGGCTCGGGTTGTGACATACGTATTGTATGGTATCAAAGCATTCCTTGCTCATTCCTTGGTCTAGATGATAAGCATGTAGGCATGTAGGATCGTGGTGAGGATACGATTATTTCTTTGTGTTTTTTCTTAACTTAGGGGCTTGTTGGGCGCAATTGTTTTGTGTTTGTGTCCGACTCTTTCCATTTTACAGGATGGCGTCAGGTTCGGGTTCGCAGCAGAACGCCGGAAACAATGAAAGCGGATCCGCACCGTCACCGTAGACACAGAACACAGATGAACGCATCCTCATGTTATTTCAGTCCCTACAGGCACAATCGCAGGCAATGCAAAATTTACAAGCACAAGTGACAACCATGTTAGACCGACAAAGCCAAGCCCCAGCTCAGTCACATATAGACTAGCAGGTGGTCTTTCAGCCCCGAGAGAATGACCCGAATGCCCTCTACGATAAATTTCGCAAGTGAGGAGCTGTTGAGTTCTATGGGACAGAAGAGCCATTGAAGGCAGAATAGTGGTTGCAGCAGACGGAGGATGTTTTTGAGACCGTCGTGTGTACGAACCGGTAGAAAGTCGGGCTAGCAGCCTCCATGTTTAGAGACGTCGCAAAAACTTGGTGGAAAAGCGTGAAAGACTCATACAGAGACATTCCTAGTGCGACGATTTGGGAGATGTTCAAGCAACAGTTCAGGAGGAAGTTCATCCCGGCTCATGTGTTTCGAGCCAAGGAGGTTGAGTTTTTAGCTCTCCGCCAGCAACAGATGACCGTGGCAGAATATGTGAACAAGTTTACTCAGTTGTCGCACTTTGCTCCGGATATGATCAGTACCGAAGAGAGGAAGGTGAATCGGTTTGTTGAAGGTCTGTATCCCCAGTACATGCACCACGTGACTGCGTTTCAGCGTCCGGCTACGTTTGATGATGCAGTGGACAGGGCCTATTCTGCTGAGGCCATTCACCAAGCTGCGAGAGCCGTTGAGCATAAGCGACAGCCGCCTTTCAGTGCACGAGGACAGGTACAGAAGAAGACAAAAGTCCAGCAGAGTACTTCCAGTTCCGCCGGAGTGACTTGTGGGCATTGTGGCAAAGGCCACACGACTGAAGCTTGTTGAAGGAAGGCAGGTGCTTGTTTTATCTGTGGTTCGAGGGAGCATATGATAGCCAATTGTCCTCGATATAGAGCCTCCCAGCCCCCTCCATCTGGTACTACCTCCGGTGCAGCTCCTGGCAGACCCAGTGCATCTACAGCTCCGAGCAAGTCACAGTCAGCTCGTCCAGGCTCGAGACAGCCTCGCCAGACAGCTCGTGCTTACGCTGCTACCCATGAGAGTGCCGAGGATCCACAGGTGGTTGAAGGTACTATTTTGATTTTGCACGTCGAGGCATTAGCATTGTTCGATTCGGGGTCTACACGGTCATACGTAGCACCTCATTTCGCCGAGCGGTTACATCAGCCGTCTAAGCCGTTGCCATATGTGCTGGTTGTATCCACCCCAGTTGGCAAGCGAGTGGAGTGTAGTGTATACTACCCCCATTGCGACGTGCAGATTGCAGGTCATCAGTTACATGTTGATTTAATCCTGTTGTCGATGCTGGACTTCGACGTGATCCTTGGAATGGATTGGCTTGCTCGATATCGTGCCTGTGTTAACTGTTACAACAGGACGATCTTCTTCGATTTAGGCAAGGGTTTCCGTTTCGAGGGCAGTCAGCAGAGATGCCCCAGGCGTGTGATTTCGGCGTGCAAGGCAGATCGCTTGATCTGCAGAGGGTGTGAAGGCTTCATTGCCTTTATCTCAGCGAAGAAAGAGACGAAGCAGCTAGGTGAGATCCAGGTGGTCTGTGACTTTCCCGATATTTTTTCCGACGATGTGCCAGACTTACCCCCGGTTCGAGATGTGGAGTTCGCCATTGAGCTTGTTCCCGGTACGGCACTGATCAGCAAGGCTCCGTATCGCATGGCCCCAGCTGAATTATCTGAGTTGAAGAAGCAATTGCAGGAGCTTTTAGACAAGGGTTTCATTCGCCCGAGCGTCTCACCTTGAGGAGCACCAGTCTTGTTTGTCAAGAAGAAGGATGGTACCTTTCGGATGTGCATAGACTACCGACAGCTGAACAAAGTGACTATCAAGAACAAGTATCCTCTACCCAGGATTGATGAGTTGTTTGACCAACTTCAGGGTGCAGCATATTTTTCTAAAATTGATTTGCGATCTGGATATCACCAGTTGAGGGTCAAAGAAGATGACATTCCTAAGACTGCCTTCAGGACTCGTTATGGACATTATGAATTCCTCGTGATGCCTTTTGGACTAACCAACGCCCCTGCAGCATTTATGGCATTGATGAATCATATCTTTGCTCCTTTTTTGGACCAGTTCGTAGTTGTTTTTATTGATGATATATTGATATACTCTAAGTCAGCAGAGGAGCACAAGGAGCATTTGAGGAAAGCCTTGTCGTTGTTGAGAGAACATCGATTGTTTGCTAAGTTGTCGAAATGTGATTTTTGGCTTGAGCAGGTGGCATTTTTGGGTCATATCATTTCACGAGAGGGATTGGCAGTTGATCCATCTAAAGTAGAGGCAGTGGTGAATTGGCCTAGCCCCAAGACAGTAATAGAAGTTCGCAGTTTCCTTGGTCTAGCGGGTTACTATCGTCGATTTGTCCAGGACTTTGTTAAGATCTCTTCTCCTTTGACGAAGTTGACCAGGAAGAATGTACCATTTGATTGGACTGAGGAGTGTGAAGCCCGTTTCCTGACTTTAAAAGAGAAGTTGACTACGGTCCCAGTGTTAGCCTTGCCAGATGGTAGTTAAGGGTTCGTGGTGTATTCCGACGCTTCTCGAGTTAGTCTAGGCTGTGTGTTGATGCAGCACGGGAAGGTTATTGCATATGATCGAGACAGTTGCGAGAACATGAGAAGAATTACGCCACCCATGATTTGGAATTGGCAGCCATCGTGTTTGCATTGAAGCTGTGGAGACATTATCTGTATGGTGTGCAATTTGAGGTTCGTTCTGACCACCACAGTTTGCAGTACTTATTCACGCAGCAGGAGCTGAACATGAGACAACAGAGATGGCTTGAGCTTATTAAAGATTATGACTTCCCGATCAAATATCAGCCAGGCAAGGGAAATGTGGTGGCAGATGCACTCAGCAGGAAAGCAGAGTCAGTGCAGCTATTGAGCAGTTTCCTCTTAGAGTTCCATGGTCTCCCTGTTGAAGTGAAATAAGTGGATGAGTGCGTGACTTTGGCTAGTACGCTAGTGTTTCAGCCTGAGATGATTCAGCAGATGAAAGACAGGCAATTTGAAGATCTAACCTTGAAGCGCATTAGAGACCACATTGGAGACAGACCCGATTTCAGACTAGAGGATGGTGTACTCTACTTCCGGAATAGGTTGTGCGTGCCAGCAGTTGATGATTTCAAGGAGAAACTGATGAACGAAGTGCATTACGCTCGATATGCGATGCACCCAGGCAGCACAAAGATGTTTCGGAATCTCAAAGATCGCTTCTGGTGGAACAACATGAAGAGAGAAGTAGCAGGATTTGTTGCTCGCTGTTTGACATGCCAGAAGGTGAAAGCAGATCATCAGAGACCGCCAGGCTCGTTGCATCCTTTGCATATACCGCAGTGGAAGTGGGAACACATCACCATGGACTTCGTTTCCGGATTACCACCGACGAGCAGGAAGAACAATGCCATTTGGGTGATAGTAGATCGCTTGACGAAGTCAGCCCATTTCATTCCTTTCTGGAAGGGTATGACGTTTTCAGTGATGGCGAGGAAGTTCGTGGATGAGATCGTCAGGCTCCATGGTACCCCAGTGTCGATTGTATCCGATCGTGATAGCCGTTTCATTTCATCTTTCTGGAGAGCTTTCCAAGAGGCTATGGGTACGAAGTTGAGTTTCAGCACGGCATACCACCCACAGACAGATGGGCAATCAGAGCGGACTATTCAGACTTTGGAGCATATGTTGCGAGCCAGCGTGTTGAGCTATGAGAAAGAATGGGATCTTCACCTATCGTTGTGAGACTTCGCCTACAATAACAGCTTCCACGAGAGCATTGGGATGGCGCCATATGAAGCATTGTACGGGAGGAAGTGTAGAAGTCCAGTATGTTGGGAAGAAGTGGGAACTCGGAGTTTTCACGGACTGACGATCATTGCCGAAACTACGAAGAAGGTACAGAAAGCAATTGAGAACTTGAAAGTTGCTCATTCGAGGCAGAAGAGTTATGCAGACACTCGCAGATGACCATTAGAGTTTCAAGTTGGTGAGTGGGTTTTTCTGAAGGTCTCACCGATGAAGGGTACAATCCGTTTCGGCCAGAAAGGCAAGTTAGCTCCACGATATGTCAGACCGTTCGAGATCAAGAGTCGGATTGGTGATTTGGCCTATCGATTAGATCTTCCTGAGATGTTTTCAGGAGTACACAACGTTTTCCACGTTTCGATGCTTCGGAAATATGTTCATGATCCCTCCCATGTCATTCGTTACGACGAGGTTCAGATTCAGCCGAATGCTGATACGATGAGCAACCGCTCCGTATTGTGGGAACCCGAGAGCAGATACTCGGCACCAGGACAATTCGATGGGTCAAAGTGCTATGGGAGCATCACAGTCCCGATGAGGCTACTTGGGAGTTAGAAGAGCAGATGGCACGACAATATCCCGATCTGTTTTCACAGGTATGAGTGAGTGAGTGTTCATTCCGAGGACGGAATGATTCTCAAGTAGGGGAGGATGTAACACTCCGACCCAGCTCGACCTCGTGTAGCAGCTAATTAATCTTGTTTTCGTTGCTAATCATGTTTTGTTTGAGTTTTGTTTTCGTTGCGGGTCATGGATAGGTAGTTGGGTTGAGTTTGACCTGGATTAAGTAGACCAAGCCCTTTTTCGTAATTTTAGCTTTTCTAAGACATGGTCATTTTTGCATCATCTTGATGTCAACACGTGTCTTTCGTTGAGCCCGTCAACTTTCGTAATTACGTCGTTTGCAAACAATGTCGTGTGATTCCATTGGACCAGGATTTGACTCAAACTGAAAATAAAATTCTAACTTGGACTTCATTGCAATTTGGACATCTACTTATATATATAAACTTCAGACCCAGAACTCGACTACAAACTCACGTTCTCTCTCATTTTCCTCACTGTGCACGTGAAGATTTCTCTCCCTCTCCTGAATTCTCTCCTCCATCGATCAACCTCAATTGAGGGGTTTTGGTTCTTTGCAAGCTCTATTGTGTTGATTGTGAGGTGAGTTGGGGATCCTTCCATCTCTCTCTCATCTCCTTCCTTTATTTCTCCTCCTTCTTGTTTCCCGATTGCATGACGTGTCTGTGCTTTGAGATTCTTTCCATTTCTCATGCATGCATGTTGTTTGGTTGGTGTTAGGTTGTGTTTGGACCCAAGGACATCAATTGTGTAATTGAATTCAAATTGAGGCAAGTATAACCATAACCTGTAAGAACCCAAGTTGGTATGCATTTGATTCTGATTAGTTCACATGAATTTGTATGGAAAAATGTTTTTACAGCCCATTTGATTAGTACTTTATCTATCTCTATTGGATTGTTGCAATTCTGATGATTTCACAGATTTTCTGTACGTGATTCAGAACATTGACTTCGTGCATGTACGGCTAAGCCGTATGTCACTTACGGCTTAAAGTCCAGAGAGGGTGAAAATCCAGTTTTCCTCTACGGTTAGGGCATGGCTAAGCCATGTATTGCACTACGGTTAAGCCGAACCTCAGCCGTGGCCCAGCCGTAGATCAATACAGGGTGCCTTTTTCTGGATTAACTGAGAGCAACCAAATTGACAGACCTTCTACGGCCCAGCCACGGCTAAGCCGTAGAACAAAATACGGGTGAACCGTAACTGCGGATGAACAGTAAAGGGAACCTTGGTGGAGCCGCAGTGCATATTACGGCTACGCCGTAACATGCCTACGGCTAAGCCGTACGTTCACCTACGGTTAAGCCGTATCTGCACTAGAATAATGAAGGACAAGGATAGGTGTAAAGGAAAGACCGATATGGCCTTCATGATAGAATGTAGAGCACCTAGACTTGCCTAACGGAATGTGATACAATGCGTGAATGATCTCGAGGGCTGCGAATCATTCATGTTCGTTATCCGGATGTTAAGCACCTCCCCATGGGTGTTGGTTTAAGGGACTTCGTGCACCGTCGATTCAATGCAACACTAGACAACGGTGCATCGAATAACTTAAAACTACATCATCATGCGCGGTTAGAAACACCGGATAATTAGATTAGAATTGGTTTGTAAATAAAGATGATCCGATTTCGCATGATTTGTTGCATAACATACTGCATTCGATCATTGATCTCTACTCTCTGATATCTTGTTTTCCGTTACTTTCACATCGTGGTTCTTTACCTTGAGTATGCATGTATAATATGTTCACGGATATGCACGTATAATGTGTTGTCACGATCTACTCAGTGTTTTCATGATTGACTCTGTATGGTCAGGCACTACTTAGCCTCAGCCTTAGGATCCCGACGGGGTGAATTTGGTATAGTTTACATGGCCTTGCTGCAGTAAGGAAACGTCTTGGGGAACCGGACCCCAGGAAACCGAGACCCATTGTACCCTGGCCAGAACAATGGTGTTCTTTGCACGATACAAGATCTCTTTTTTGGGAGCATATGGCAATGTAGTAGCCACTAGTTATATACACTGCATGTATACATTGATTCGCATAGCATATTTCCTTCTTGCATGACAGCCTAGTATACGAAAATGCCTTATTTAAATTACATGATGTTCTTTATTCTATTAGACACAGCGTGCGTTAACTTGCTATGGTTTATACTTTGCTGAATCGTCGTATTCACAGTTGTTTTTGGTGTTGCAGGCCCAGATACCCCTGTCGAACCTTCGCCGGTCGGCCAGACTCCAGTTGAGACCCCCGAGGCCCCATCAGGCCTAGAGGAGTGGATGTGATCACTCCATGGGAGAGCGTTCTTGACATGCATGGCATTGGAGTCTTGTCTCTTGTTTTGAGGATCCTCATACTTGTATCTGTCACGATATGTCATGATTGTATATATTATTTTGTTCATTTTGTAAGACCTTCATATGTAATTATGTCAGTTCGTTCTTAGTATTCTCTTCTTGCACTATTAGTTTGATGTATCTGATATTTACAGCTTCCGCGTACATGTTTGGCACGTGTGAATGTTCCCTTGTGCGTGTGCATTTAGACTCGGTCTACGTGTACATGCACGGGAGTACGTGTGTCATTAGGTTTGGCTTTTGCTAACTCCCGAACCCTGGGCTCGGGTTGTGACAGGAAGCAATCTTGTTCTATAAATAAGACCTTCCTCCCCCTTATAATGTACACACAGACTGATCTCATTAATAAGAGCTCTCTCTCTCTCTCTCTCTCTCTCTCTTTCTCCCTCTACTCTTCTATTTTGTATTACAACTCGTTATCAGCACGATGTTGTAACTGTTTATGTTGTTGATCGACTTCCTTCCAATTTGATCCGAAATGTCGAAGCCTAATGCCTGGCGATGGAGGTTCCTGGATCTCGTCTCTGCTGGTTTCTTCATCGCCTTCCTTGTCTCCTTCGTGTTCGTCTTCAAACCCCTCAGCAAGTCCCTCCCCCCAGCAGATCCGCAGCGAACGGAGAAGTTACTGCCTCTAGTCGACGCTGGGAAGAAGCCAATAATCAACGTATTCCCTGTCGGAGCCATCAACTACATGCAGTGAGAGGATCCGAGGAGGATCAATTCCTAGTTGCAGTACCTAAAATGGAGCGGCATTACTCTGTTTACAGAGAAACAAACAGAGCCTATTTCTGTTAATGCAGCCGGTCATCGCCGTCGAGGGCCTTTTGTTGCAATGATCGATGGTTAGATCGAATCCTCTTGGAGGGTTTGGATAGATCTCTGTTTTTTTATGAAATAGAAAAGTGAAGATCAATTCCTTGATCTTGGTGGGCCACGAAGAAGAGCAAGGGTTTAGATTTACTTACCCGTGCCCGGAGAAGGAGATAAGAAAAAGGGGTTTTTGGGTTCTTCTTCTTCCTTTGCAACGGAGAAGATGGTGGAAGCAATTGACTGGTGACGACGACAATTCCGGCAAGAGCAACGGTCAACCTTGTCCATCACCTCCCTCTACTACGTCGCCCCCTGCTACCTCGCCTTCCTCTTTGTCCCCTAGGTCGCCATCGAGTTCCCCCTCCTCCGACAGACCTCCACTTTCCGCCTCGATCTCCCTGCCTTTGTGACCAACTCCCATTGTTGGCTCCCATGCCGTTGCTACCCCTCTGTTCTTCGCTTCCAAACAAGGGCTGCAATTTTTTTCCGTTTGGTCTGTTGGAGAACAGACATGAGGAGGAAAGGGATCGGTCCTAGGGCCTAAGTTTTTTTAAACCGGGTTAGTTTCGGGTTGGATCAAACCTAACCCGTGGTCCAAGGCAAATCTTGTAAAAGGTTCCAAGATGGGTCAAATCACGTTGACCTGGTTTGTTTTTTCAAGCGCCCAGCCATGAGACAGGATTGCAGGTCAAGTCGGGTCAGTTCAAACCTGACTCGCTTTGCAGAACCTAACAGTTCAAGCAGCGTTGTTCAGGTCAGGTCAGGTCGACCTGAAACCATTTGCAGCAATCCAGCCCGTGCGTTAGTTGCTGACGTCAGCATACGTCAACTAGCCTTATGGTCAAAGGCAGATTTGACCGGATCAATGGCAAAAAACTTGTTTCTACGATATCTTGACGATCTGGAGTCCGATTTGAGATCCGTTTGTACCTACGGAAAGCTCGTGAGCAGATTTACGTATTGGCACCAAAAAGGAGGATGATTCAAAGGTTAAGTAATTTCTCCTTATTTTATTATTTTTTATTAATTTAATAATTATATACATGCATTTATCTTTATTCCTTTTCGATCTACAAATATTTATAATTTTAATTCTTGTGATGATGATTCATTTTCTTTTATCAAAAAGAGATCATGATAGAATTAAAAATCACGGATTATAAATAGAACTAGAAGTTCTATATAATTAATTGGAACCCGAAGTTCCATACGATTTAAAATTAAAAGTTCTATATGGAATCAATAACTTGGACTCGAGATTCCGTAAATTATTTTAGCCTATGAACCAGAAGTTTGTTTGAATCCGAACCAGAAGATCCGTTCGTTATTTTACTCTGAAATTAGAAGTTTTCAAATCCACAATATGTACTGAAGTTTCATATGATACTTAGAACTCGAAGTTTTATATCGAATAAATAACCTGAACCTACAGTTCTGTATGTTATTTTAAATTAGAACCAGAAGTTCTAACCCGGACCTGAAGATCCATAAGTTATTCTAATCTAGAACCTGAAGTTCTATTGTACTGAAAGATCCATGAATTACTCTAATTCAGAACCAAAAGTTCTGATTCTTAAGTTGAGAACCCAATGTTCTAAACTTCAAATTTCTCAATTCTTCATCACATTTTTGTTATTATCTTTGGTTGGATGTTAAGAACCTACAATTCTACCTTTTATTTCTGTTTCTCACACACATTTATTTTTATATATTCTATAACATTGCACTGCATGCCTGATATAATTACTTCGGTATAATTATCACTATATAATTATATGAAACTTTAGTTTTGATGAATTTGTTATTGCCAGAAGCAGTAGTTGTATATAATGGAACCTGAAGTTCTATATTAACTGAATAACCTGGACCCGAAGATCCATAAATTATCTAGAACCAGAAGTTCTAAGATTTGGAATATGAACCTGAAGATTTATATTCATAATCAAACCTGAAGCTTTGATAGACCCAGCAGTTCTAAGAACCTGAAGTTCTATCACTAGCCTGAAGTCTTGACAGAACTAGAAGTTATGATTTATCAGTTAAGAACCCGAAGTACTCACTTTCTAATTGCCCAATTCTTCATTATACTTTGTCATCGGATATTGAGAACCCGAAGTTTTATTTTTGTTTGATTATTA
Organism: Sextonia rubra; assembly: GCA_037013555.1. NCBI lineage: Eukaryota > Viridiplantae > Streptophyta > Magnoliopsida > Laurales > Lauraceae > Sextonia > Sextonia rubra. Next base: position 14,779,946 of record JASUAD010000014.1, on the reverse strand, counting down.
TTGGTAAATCGATCTTTGCACACTCTACAAGGCTTAGTAATGCTATCAAGGTCAGAAATAACATATCCCTGGAGGATATGACATATGCTCTTATTTTCTGCGCTATTATATCCCCGTTAGACAGAGATGATCACCAGCAGATGATCATACACCCAATGCCTGAAATAAATGCTAGATTAATCAATCAAAATCCCTCTAGAAGAGGTAGATATAATATGTTCTGCAGTAGAGATGAAAATAACCACCTCAGGAGAGGTGCTTGAGAAGTCATTTTGTTTGGAAATTGGGTGAACCACCAAGTATGGTTTAGAAAACCAACAACTACTTTATGAGTTTAAAGATTGACTTCAATTTTCGATATTTTGTTTGATGTTAGACTTATTCTTTTATCCCCCGTATCTTGTGTTTGCATGCTATATTTGTTTTGAATGGTAAATTGTTTAACTGTTCTCAAATTTTATTTTTGTAATGCGATTGACTAGTTATGTAAGTTTATTATTATTACTTGCTGTATGGATCATGGAATTCATGAAACTGAGAATAATATTTGTCCGGTAGACAGTGCAACAAAACACACTACATTGAAAAAACCAGAAGTTGTTCTCAGAGTAAATGTTTAATTCGTGCACGGCATCAATCATAGTTAGATCGGTACAAATACTTGAATGCTCCAGAAGAGTCTGCACAACATATTTGTATATCATTACTAGTATTGACAGCCAGAAGCTGGTACTGGAAAAGCTACATGCATTCTCATTAGGGCTGCAGGACTATATTACAAGACAATCTCCAATATTGAATCACATTTGATTATGAGAAAAATGACAAAGTCAAGCCAGACGCTTACACTAAGCCCTAGCCTTAGTGCCCTAAGGCTTTAATGTTTTGGCATGATAGGTTAGGTCAATCTAAGGGTACTCTGCTAAGGCAAATTATTGATAATTCTGTTAAGTACTCCTTAGAGTACCATCTATTGACCATCCTTTCCGTAAAGGATACAGTGTGACATTTGTGAACCTATCAAATCCCGCCCATTAGCATAAATTATTACACTTAGGGTACACTTCCTTGAGCATATTATTAAATTTATAAGGCTTGATATAGTAGGTTTGTGACTTGCATGAAGCCACAACGTAGATTGGAAATCTATGTTGGTTATTATTCACCCTGATTATTAGATATCTAAACCCAATGACAGGAGATGTATTCTTGCTCGTTTTGCTGATTGTCATCTTGATGAGACAGTCTTCTCGCTATTAGGGGGAGATAAGAGAGTTCCTGAAGAACACCTTGTTCCTATAAAATAACTCATTCCTGAAGAACGGCGAGAATTAGCGTGGAATGCTTCCACTCTGTCTCATCTAGATCTATGTACTTCACAATATGAGAATGAAGTACGGAGAATTGTGCACTTCATTACAAATGAATTTCCTGATGCTTTTAATGATGTAGCAAAAGTGACTAGGTCACATATACCGGCTATGAACACACAAGCACGAATTAGTATCCCTATATGATACAAAGTCCAAATATGGTAACAAATGAATCTATATACGCCAGAAGCGTAGTAGACTTATAGGTTTCAAGGACTCAGCTCCCTAGAAGAGGAGAAATGAGCAATCATATCCCAATCATACTCCAGCAGAGGTATACTCTCGAAGAGTTTATGAAAAAATCCTCTCTCTCTAAATTTCCTGAAGAAATTAATGTCCCGGAAGAGACACGAGTCTCGGAAGAGACTCCGGAAGCCCCTGAAGAGGCAATGGGTACCTAATAAATAAAGAGATCTCTATACTTTATAATTATTCAAGAGAAAGATGTGATAGAAATGAAATTATCATCGATTACGCATTTGCATATGCGGTAGCTACACAAATATCAAGGGAAAATGAAAATAATGATTGAGATACAGGACCACGTTCTATAAATGAATGTCGACAAAGAACAGATTGGCTATATAGAGAGTTGTTATTGAGGAATTATAATCTCTCAATAGACATGATATATCTGAACCTATAGTACAAACCCCAAAAGGTGTTAACCCTGTAGATTACAAATGGGTGTTTGTAAGGAAAATGAATGAAAGGCAAGACTTGTGATACAAGGTTTCCTGTAGAAACTTGGGATTGAAAACATACACAGTCATATATATATGAAAATCCCAGAAGGATTTGCTTTGCCTGAAGCAAAGTCAGAGAGTACGTACTCAATATAAGTAAGACGTTTATTGTACGGCTTGAAGCATTCTAAAAAAATATGGTACAATCATCTTAGTAAATGTTAATCTAAGAAAGGGTATGAAAACAATCTCATTTGCCTGAGTATGTTTATAAAATCCTTAAATGGATTTATAATAGTAGAAGTTTATAAATCTAATCGGGACTCCAGAAGAGTTTGAGAAAACTATTGACTATTTTATCTCGACCTGCAGATCGAGAGAAGTTCTAATGATATTTTCATTCTTTATAAATATGCTTCTTATATATAGTTTTGCACTAAGGCTTTGCATTGATATTTAACTAAATAGGCTTTGGTAGTTACTTATGCTAACCATGCTGAGATTATAAGTCAGTGGGGAATGTGTATGGCGAAAGTCTTTAATTCAGCATATTCGTAGTTCTTGTCAATTGCCTCTCAGTACAGGTACCTCGAGCATTATTTGCAAAGACAATGGGGCATGTATTCAATAGATTAAAGAATGATACATTAAAGATGACAAGACAAAGCACATTACATTAAAGTTCTTTTTCACTCATAAGCTTCAGAAGAATAGCAAGATTGAAGTCAAGCAAGTTTGTTCAAGCAACAACCTAGCTAATTAATTTACGAAGTTTTTTGCCACAATCATTATTCTAAACCCTTGTATAAGATATTGAAATGCCTAGTTATGTGAAAGGTTGTTATCATCAGGGGGAGTAGTCAATCAGGGGGAGGCATCCTAAAGTATGCTACCCAGGATATATGTGCGCTGTACTCTTTTTCTTTCTCTAGGTTTTGTCCCACTGGGTTTTCCTAGTTAAGATTTTAACGAGGCAGCAGTATGCACGTCCAACACCAATTCAATGATCCTGTCAAACGTTGTGCTCTTTTTCATTCACTTTGGTTTTTATCCCACTGGATTTTTCCTTTGTAAGGTTTTAATGAGGCAACTGTCATTGAATGGTAGTCATCCAAGGGGGAGTTTTATAAGATGTATTATCATAGGTGGATACCTACATTGGGACCCACTTGAGATTAGAAAGATTACTTAGGGTTTAAGTCTTTCCCTATTAAGTTGCTTGGGGAGGAAGCAATCTTGTTCTATAAATAAGACCTTCCTCTCCCCTTATGATGTACACACAGACCAATCTCATTAATAAGAGCTCTCTCTCTCTCTCTCTTTCTCCCTCTACTCTTCTATTTTGTATTACAACAAAGAGCACATTAATTACTATAATAAAGCTTATTAATTACACTCCCCAAAGAAAAAGGACTTACAATAGCTATAACCAAATAAAAAGCTAAGTACAACTACTCTCCCTAAGATGAAACGTAGCTCTGGTGCCCACCTTGACATCTAAGTGGCATCAATGACACTAACATACTCGAAAATACCCGTGGTTCCATAGCCTAATCACACTCCAACTCAAAAGAAAGGGAATTAATACATGAACATAAGGCGATCGGATTAGATACGATGTTTTGCCAAGAGATTAAACACAATATGCAATACAATGCAACAATCTAGAATATATGACAATATCATATGAGGCCAATAAACAAGTTAAACTAGGCCTATTGTACAATACTGTAAAAGTAATAAGCATATAAGAATCATGATAGGAAAGTAAGGATGGCTGAAGCATTTCCCCTTACCACCCCTAGTTGGTTCCACGTCTTGGCTCATAGGTTATGTGCTCTTTGGCTTTGCTCCGACCTTGCCTTAACGGACTGGGGGATGAGGTTTCACAACAACAACTAGTTTGTCAAACCACATTAGCGCATCATAGTACGCTTACATAACAATGACATAGCAATAATGATAACAAAAACAATAACTCCAACTCTCGGTCGCTTTAGCGACCGGAGTGGCGGGCAATAACAATAAGGCCAACTTCCGAATGCTAATGCATGATCAGAGCAGCCTATCCGAGTACCTTAGATTGTCTAGAAGTAGGTTCAAAGCAACCCTAGGACGCCAGTATGTGAACTAGGTTAGGGACCTTGAATGTCAATGACTATCAGAAGCACCAAAATGATCTATATTATAAGAAATTTGAAGTCCCAGGATCCGTATATAGTGGCCTAGTATTGTTGTTGCTTGACTAGCCTTGTTTTACTTTATATGGAACTCGAGGACTATAATTCCACAATATAGACTGGTTTGTAGATGTTTGACCTGTGGTGTTAGTCTTCAGAGCTTAGCACACATTTGTTGCCCGCTTCCCATCTTTAGACCGACTAGATCACTAGGTTGGTCTTTTAGTTGGCGAGCATGCACTCTTTGCCCTGCTGCCGTCTGAATTGACCGGATCCACCTTGCCTTTTTCTATCCATTTGGGGTTGCTCTTTCATGTCGGAATGTTGTCCATTTGCGTATGATTAAGTTGGTACAATATGGCCTAAAGGAGACCATCACACCTCACTTGCCTCGGATAGACTTGTTTGGCATTGCTTGTTACACCGTGATCCAGCCCCGGTACTATGCTCTAGCCCTGGTACTATAACTTGGATTCAATTTACAACATTTATTGATGCTGGGAAAGTTGTCACTCCATCAATGATTGGGGGCCATAAGAGGGACCAAATGTAATAATTACACCGTCACAAGTATAGATCGATCCCCTAATTAGTCCCAGTCATGAGAAGAGCTGCAGCGGACCCTGACCCATATAGTTTGGCCAACCTTGCCCTGTTCCATATAGTTTGGCCATGACTCGTAGGTACTGGCTCAATAGACCACTTGCTTGGACCCACATAATAAAATATCTTGCCTTGTTTTGGATACTCCTATTTGTTCATAGCATGACACTATCTCTTCTACGCATTGCACTGGTATTTTACTTGTACACCTGCTTGCACTTGATTCACCCGCACATCATGTCATGTGTATTTAACACTTGATTGGCATATTATAATCAACATGCACAGCGTGGTTATTCTAGTAAGTGTCTTGGTGATACCGAGTGTAAACATATTGATGTCGAGCCATGTTGTAGGTATCAGGGATACAAGGAGTAGGCATGTTCGTGCCAAGATCTTGACATTGTAGGCATCGACGGGGGTGAAGGGTAGGTGATGCTCCCGAGTTCCATTTGTCTCATGTTATTGCTCATGGTTATGAGCCCTCCTTATATGAGCTAGATTTCCATATACACATGGTTATCATTTATGGTTTTTCTGTTGGAAGCCGAGGGTGGTGGTCCAATTGACCACCGCTCATTCTCTGTTACACTCATCTCCCTCCTCCACTTAATTGCCATTCACTGCCATTCATCATATTTTCAGTATTGCTGACATGAATATCCATGAATGCATTACAGCAACGCTCCATAATGACAGAGGAGCGTTGCAGTCATCGGTGATTGTCAGATGGCTATAAAAGCTGGAAACTCCCTTATCTTCAATAACACAGACATACATACACACTGAATCGAGCTCAGCATTACCATCACGCTGCTGGCATCAAGAGAAGACTGAGGGGGTTGTTTCAGCATACTTTCCGTCTCCTTTAGCGATGGATTCAGGTATACCTTAAAATTTTGGAGATCCATTTATGTTTAATCATGCCATTGGAAGGCGAATCCAATCCGTTCAAAGTTCCCAAAATGGGCCATTTTGGCTAACAATTGGTATCAGAGCCTACGGTTAATGCGTTGAATGGATTAGAATTGCAGAAAAACAGAACCTCTATTCTTTACGTTTCAGAACAGATAAAACAAAAAAAAAAGGATGGGTTGACCGTCTGGCAGCAGCGGCACCCAGCCGTTGCGCAGGCACAGCGTTGCGCCTGCGCAGCGCAGAACAAAAAAAGAATTTTTTTTTTGCGTCGATGGTTGGCGGCGGGAATGGACTGGCAATCCGTGCCGCTGCCATCGTCGGCCTCGCGCCGGTCTGCCTCCGCCGTCCGCGCCGCTGCCGGCGTGACGGGTGACACCGGGTTTCATCGTCTCTGTGAAAGAGACGATGAATAGTCCCGAGTCGGTTTTGGGTTAGGCCGATGACTTGGAGGCTAACCCGAATTAAATATGGGTCTAGGTTTTTTAGATGGGTCAACTTAGTGCAAGCCCGACCCGCTGACCTGACCGGACCCGCTGTTAACAACCCGGACTTTATGTGGGCCGGATATTGAAAACTCGAGTTGGATCCGACCCGACTTACAGGTCAGGCTTGCAGTTTCGACTTGCAGGTCAGATCCGACCCGATTGACCTAGCTCAACTGGAATTAAAGAAGTTTGGGCCTCGGATTCAGGTTTCAGAATGACCCAAGTGAACTGACCTGGCCCAGCCCAACATAACGGAATATATAAATGCCAATTTAGGTCCGACCCGACCTAAACTAAACCCAGCAGTGTTGGGTTTCCAGTTATTTAATAGGTCGGTTTCGACCCAGCCCAACCTGTCAAGCCCGATTGGACTGAACAGGTCAATTAATGACCTAGGTCTTACCCGACCCACTGGCCTGGCCTGATTTGAATAAAGTATTATTATTTTGATAATTACATGTTTTGAATAATTGGGTCATTATGAAATTGATCCGTTCCAATCAGATCCAATTGATGTATTTAAATGCCGTAATCATTCTGATAGGACTAGATCATTTAATTGTGATCAAATCAAGGCCAGATCATGGAAAAATGGACAATCAAAACCTTATTTTGATCATTACGGACACATATGATATCGGATTTACGATCCGTTTCTTTTGTTTTGTTCCTTATTATGAGATCTACCATATTAGTGAATTTAATTCCTGATCCAATGGTTCAATGATAATATCATGAGGTTTTATGCATGTTTAACTCATTTAAATTCATGTTTTCCACTTATTGTTTATATGATTAATGTTGTTTGACTAATAATTTGTTACATGCATGAATGTTTGATAAATAAATTAGTGTCATAGGTTTCAATTTGAAATTATGAGTTAACTAGGAAGTCACCAAAGTGGCCCAGTTATGATAAAACTTATATTTTAAATATTGAATAAGAGATACCACATATGACACTCAAATTGCAACTTCATTTAAAGGATAGAAAATCGACCCAAAGGAGTTTATTTTTCAATTATTTGAAGATTGAGATAAAACACATTAAAGATGTTTTGTGAATTCGTACTGATCTATGCCCAAAGGTGGGATCTCACTTATTCACTTAATAAATTGTGATTTTATCAAATAAATGAGAATAATAAAATTAACATGTTGCATTTAATCCAAAGGTTATTTGTAATGATGTAAAATTATTATTTTGTTGTAAGATTCTTTTTAAATTCAAAGCATTATAGAATTGTGAGATTAATAGTTTATATCTTCTTTCTTTTTACAGCATCTTCCTCCAGATCATTGACTCTTCCCTCATGTTTAGGAACTATTCCGTCGTTAGATAGATCGAATTATCCTGAATGGTTAAACATGTTAGCATTGACCATAACTTTTCTTGACTTAGAAATGGCCTTAGATGAGCCCATGCCTCCTGCCCTCACCGAGCAGAGTTCTGCACCTGAAAAGGCCAAATATGAATAGTGGCACAAATGTGACAAGAAATGCCAAAAGATTATAATGACTTCAGTTTCTAAGAGTATTGGGGGATCACTTGATCCAAGAAAACATGCCAAGGAACTCTTAGAACAGATTAAGTCACAATTTGAGGTGACTAACAAGGCATTAGGTGCCACATTAATGAACAAATTAACTAACACGCAGTACGATGGGACGAAGGGAGTTAGGGAACATATCCTACTCATGTCTAACCTAGCATCCAAGTTGAAGGATATAGACATGAGTATCTCAGATCGATATTTGATCCAATTCATTCTGGATTCCCTTCCCCCTGCATTTGGCCCGTTTAAAGTAACATACAATCAGAGCTCTAGTCGGTGGACCATAACTGAGTTGATCGCTAAATGTGATCAAGAAGAGAGGAGGCTTAAAGCCGAGGGACAATTTTAGGTAAACTTAGTCTCCCATGCTAAAGGCAAGAAAGGTCTTAGAAACTTCAAGAATACTATCAACACGCCCAAGGTAGATCCAAAAGGTCAGAAACCGATGAAGAGAAAAGGGAAGAAAGGGTCCAAAAAATGTCACTTTTGTGGTAAGAAAGGACATTTCAAGAAAGACTGCCTCAAAAGGAAAAATTGGTTTGAGAAAAGAGGTAAGCAAAGAAATTTATCTTTTGTATGTGAAACCAATATTATTAATGTCCCATCTAATACATGGTGGGTCAACTCTGGTGCAACCGTTTACATTTCTGGTTGTATACAGTGATTCCTTTCAACCCGGAAGCCAAGTGATGGGGAACGAACCATCGTTATGGGGAACCAGAAGGAGTCAAGAGTCGAGGCAGTAGGCACGTATAGGCTGGTGCTAGATACCGGATTTGTTCTGGATCTGCCGAACACCTTCTATGTTCCGGAGATTTCCCGAAATTTGGTTTTTATTTCAAAATTAGATGTGAAAGGATATGTATTTAATTTTGATCAAGGACCTTTGAAACTATTTTACAATAATATAATTATTGGTAGTGGTTTATTGTGTGATGGTTTATATAAGTCACAGTCAAATACTTTATATACACAATCACTGACTACGCACCATGTTTCTTGTGGGATGAATGTTGGCATGAAAAGAGGACTAGTAAAAGAGAACTCTTCTATGTTGTGGCATAAACATCTTGGACACATCTCGAAAGAGAGAATGTTGAGATTAGTGAAAGATGGGTTATTACCAAATCTTGATTTCACTAATTTCGGTGTATGTGTTGACTGTACTAAAGGAAAATAGACACAAACAGTTAAGAAAATTGCCACACGAAGTTCTGAACTCCTACAGTTAATCCATACGGATGTTTGTGGAAAACTAGATATACCTTATCTTACAGGAGAACAATATTTCATCACATTTATAGATAATTTCTCACATTTTGGTTTTGTTTATCTCATTAAAGAAAAGTCTGATGCTTTGACTATGTTCAAAATATTCAAGGCAGAAGTAGAAAAACAATTAGATAGGAAGATCAAAATTGTGAGATCGGATCGTGGTGGTGAATACCATGGTAGGTACATTGAAGCGGGCCGTAACCCTGGTCCGTTTGCAAGATTTGTAGAATCTGAAGGTATTGTTGCCCAATATACAATGCCCGGAACTCCTCAGCATAATGGAGTTGCTGAAAGGAGGAATAGGACTCTTTTAGATATGGTTAGGAGTATGGTTAGTAATACTTCGTTACCCGAGTCTATGTGGGGTGAAGCACTAAAGATGGCCGTGTATATTTTAAATAGGGTTCCTAGTAAAACAGTTCCCAAAACTCCTTTCGAGTTGTGGACTGGTAGGAAACCCAACTTAAACCATTTCCGAGTTTGGGGATGTCTATCTGAAGTGCGAGTTTATAATCCACAAGAAAAGAAGTTAGACCCTAGAACCGTGAGCAGATATTTTATTGGTTATCCAGAGAGGTCTAAAGGGTATCGATTTTACTGTCCTAATCATTCACTAAGAATAGTTGAGTCCCATAATGCTAACTTTTTGGAGAATCATGACAACAGTGGGACTAGCGAGGCTAGAAACATTATATATAAGGATATTAGAGATGAGCCTCAATCCTCTACTCAAGATGGATTCATTATTCCACTTGATATAGGGGCATTCCCAGAACGACCTGTTGATCCACTTCCTCAAGATGCGCAACCAACTCCTCCAATACAACCAAACATTCCTGATGAAAATCCGGAAGTATTTAGAAGGTCGACTCGTACTAGAAGACCTACTATTTCGGATGATTATGTTGTATATCTAGAAGAATCGGATATTGGAATTAAAGAAGATCCAAAAACTTTTAACGAAGCTGTAAACAGTGAAAATTCTGGTAAATGGTTAGATGCTATGAAAGAAGAATTAGAATCCATAGCTATAAATGACGTTTGTAATCTCGTTGAACTACCTGAAGGGTCCAAGACCGTCGGTTGTAAATGGGTCTTTAAGATTGAAAAGGACTCTAAAGGTAAAGTTGAACGATTTAAAGCCTGGCTAGTGGCTAAATGATTCACTCAGAGAGAAGGTCTCGATTATCACGAAACCTGCTCTCCAGTATCTAAGAAGGACTCATTCAGAATTGTAATGGCCCTAGTAGCTCATTATGACTTAGAGCTATCTCAAATGGATGTTAAAACACCTTTCTTGAATGGGAATCTTGATAAAGAAGTGTACATAGAACAACGTGAAGGGTTTGTTCAACAAGGTAATGATCGAAGACTGGTCTGTAAGTTAAAGAAGTCGATATACGAGCTGAAACAAGCTTCCAGATAATGGTACTTAAAGTTCAATCATATTATTACATCTTTTAGTTTTACCGAAAATCCAGTTGACCATTGTATTTACCTTAAGATTAGTGGGAGCAAGTTCATCATTTTAGTCCTGTATGTAGATGACATTTTACTAGCCAGTAATGACCTTAGTATGATTCGAGAAACTAAGGTGTACCTTGAGAATAATTTTGACATGAGAGATATGGGTGAAGCAACTTTTGTAATAGGAATCGAGATATACAGAGATCGATCTCGAGGATTACTTGGGTTGTGTCAAGAAGCCTATGTGCAAAGTATTCTCAAACGTTTCTGAATGGAAAGGAGTAAACCACAAAATGCCCCAATGTCTAAGGGAGATAGGTTTAGTAAAGATCAATGCCCCATGACTGACATAGAAAAGTTAGAAATGAATAAATATCCTTATGCAGCAGTAGTAGAAAGTCTAATGTACCTACAGACATGCACGAGGCCAGATATTAGTTTTGCAGTTGGGATGTTAAGCAGTTATCAAAGTAATCCTGGTATACCTCACTGGGTAGCAGTCAAGAAAGTGATGCGTTATCTCAACGGCACTAAAAGATAGATGCTCACATATCAAAGATCCAATTCACTGGAGGTCATTGGATATTCAGATTCTGACTTTGCGGGTTGTCTCGATACTAGAAGGTCAACATCTGGTTACATCTTTCTGTTGGCTGGTGGGGCAGTGTCGTGGAGGAGTGCAAAGCAATCGCTAGTCACTCCATCCACATTTGATGCAGAGTATGTGGCGTGCTTTGAAGCCACGGGTCACGCATTATGGATGCGTAACTTCATCAAAGGACTTACAATTATGGGCAGTGTTTTTGAACCGCTAAAACTTTACTGCGATAATAATGATGCTTGACTTTTTGTGCAGAATGACAAGTGTTTCAGTAAATCAAAGTTTCTAGAAGTAAAGTACCTTGTTTTGAAAGAAAAGGTGCGAGATCGTTTAGTGTCAATTGTTGGAGCTCCATCGAAGCTCATGGTTGCTGATCCATTGACAAAGGCATTAATGCCAAATGATTTTAAAGACCATGTATTGAGTATGGGCTTGATAGATATGCCTTGTAAGAATCAATGATGTATGACACTATTCATTGATCAATCAAAGAAACGATTTTGCAATTCTTACTTTGTTATATATTCACATGTGATAATTGTGCAATGAAGTGAGAATATAAAAGTGTTATGACATTATAGTTCCCATTAAAGAAGTCATATAAAAGATTCTACTTAAGTTCTTGATTAGGAACGGATACTAGTGTAGTAATTGTGGAAGGAAATACATCGTCACGATGTGTAACCGCCACAGTTCGCATTAGTAAACTAACTTAATCACAAATTAAAGACCTTAGCATTACAGTTTTCATGGATGATTGGTGTTTTTTTTTTAAATGATGCGCATCAGTTAGAGTCGTTTTCAAAATTCATTTCCAAGATAAAGTATTTTCCATATATTATATATATGTAAACTAAGCGGATGTATGGTGGTCATATGGACCAAGTGGGAGATTATTGGAAGCCAAGGGTGGTGGTCCAATTGACCACCGCTCATTCTCTGTTACAGTCGTCTCCCTCCTCCACTTAATTGCCATTCACTGCCATTCATCATATTTTCAGTTTTTGCTGACATAAATATCCATGAATGCATTACAGCAACGCTCCATAATGACAGAGGAGCGTTGCAGTCATCGGTGATGGTCAGATGGCTATAAAAGCCTGGAACTCCCTCATCTTCAATACCACAGACATACATACACACTGAATCGAGCTCAACATTACCATCACGCTGCTGACATCAAGAGAAGATTGAGGGAGTTTTTTCAGCATACTTGCCGTCTCTTTTAGCGATGGATTCACGTATGCCCTAAAATTTTGGAGATCCATTTATGTTTAATCATGCCATTGGAAGGCGAATCCAATCCGTTCAAAGTTCCCAGAATGGGCCATTTTGGCTAACATTTTCTTCTTTGATGTTCGCCGTGTATACACTAGGTACATACTGCTAGTGCCATAGTTAGATCTTCACATTCCCTTGGTTGTCAATTCCATATCAAAGTCCAAGTCAAGTCTCCAAGAACCTCTCTCAAGTAAGAACTCAATGAAGATCATCTTCAACATTAGGAGATCAAGCTTGGAATGACACAAAGTTCATCAAATGGAAGACTTTCATTGAGTGTGCCAAAGGTAATTGTAAGAAGCATCTTGGGAAGGCCCTTAGAAATCCCAAAGTTTTTCTAGAAAACTCACTTTGTTTTATAGTTTATTTCTGGGCCTTCACATCTTACTTCTGAGTTGCCGCATGCTAGCCACAGTGTATTCCCCGATTAACAGCAAACCCGTAGCTTGTTTTCCAGAAAGGCTGCATTTTTCAGAATACCTTATGGCTAGCTTCACGACTAGCCTTATAAAAAAACTGACAGTTTGACTTTTGGTCAATCTGACCTTTGGAATTGACCGTTACTTGGTTAGCTAGCCATTGGGACTCAAAAGTAAACACTAGAAATATTCTTTGAAGCTTTTATATATATATATATATACATATATACATATGCATACACATACACATATACATATACATAACATATGTATATGTATATGTGTATGTGTATGTGTATGTGTATATGTATATATGTATTTGAAGCTCTCATTTGAAGCTAACTTGTTGGAAATTCTTACGAACTCTCACATACATTTGCACCTACACTTGGGAAACCTTTTTCAAGCCTCCAACGCCTTCCTCCACTCACTCTTTCACTCATTCATAGTAAAATCTGAAAAGCATTCTAAACTCTTTGTAGAGTGATTAGTGGAACTCATCTAGGGAAGACCTTGGCTTTATTAAAGTATATCTCAAACCATTCCCTAGACCCAAAGACCTCTTCATCACTTGGTGGTGCACATATTGAAAGATCAACTTCACCAAGGAGCATTTGGAAGAGATCAAAAGCATAGAGTTCTTCTCTCAATCTTCAAGAGCACACTCAAGAACAAGGTAACTTGTCTAGAGTCTAGTGCTTCCTTTTAAATTCAATCTCTCTTATTGTAATTGGTGGATGTAAAATTTTTTATTCGAACCACAGCTTCAAAAAATAGCTATTGGTGGAAGTAGATTTGGAAATTGAATAACCATATCAAAATATTGGTTGTAAAGGTTAGAGGTGCACCTATTTAAAAACCTCCTATAGTGGAAAGCCAAGAAATCATTGGATTATGATTTGCTTGAGAGTGGATGTAGGTTTAGGACCAAGCACTATAAATCTCTTGTGTTGTGATGGATGCTCTTTTCTTATTACTCAGATTGTTATATCTTTGTTGAATTAATGCACTAGTCTAGGTTCATGGTTCAATTCCCTAGAGTTTTGTGAGATGTCTCTTAGGTTCTTGTGAGATGTCTCTGGTTCTTGTGAAATGTCTCTTGTGTTAGTGTGAAGTGACTTTTAGATTATTGTGCTCATGTATTTGCCTTTATTATGATGTATGTAAAAATCCTATCTAAGGATGTTGTGATGTAGTCTTCAAGTAATGAAGTAGAGTTTTCCTCATTTGTGCCTTGTGTGTTTTTCTATCCTTCAAGTTGTTTTCCTTCATAGAAAGGCTAGAGTAGTGAAAAAGAAGTATTAGGACCTAGTTTCGAGTCTTACTGGGCCATAGAAACTTCTACAAGAAGTAGCTCACATGGATGTAAGCAATGGTACAATTCAACCTTCAGTCTCTATTTTTTAAGGTGAGTGTAAGGACCCGAACCCTCACTAATCCTAATTACGTTAATTAATCATGTTTCCTATTGATTAAGACTTGTTGAGGGTCATTTTAGTGTGAATTATTAGGTCTGGACCCCCAATTAAATAGCTAAGGGCTTTTACGTAAATTGTCCTTATGCCTCTAGGTTACCCCATCCATCTCCTTACGTGTGATTTATCGCGTAGATCATCTTTTGTGTTGGGCCCGAGTTAATCCGGACTCATCTTAAGCCAATTGGAGTCCTTCCGGATTAAACTGAAATTCTAGAAAATAAGTGGGCTAGAGTGCAATTTCAGGAAAACATGTTTAAGAAGGAGAAACTAACGTCCATCTCCTTCTTTCTGTCGTTCTCTTGGCTGGAGCTTCGGTTGTCTGGGTTTCTTCTCCATCTCCTCCTTTCAATCGAAGCACTGTGGACCTTTGAGAGTGTGCATGCATGAGGAATGGCATTCACTCACATTCTTATTCTTCCTCCTTGACCCCTTTTTCCATTATATTCTGGTGTAAGTGAACTCTCCTCCAAGAGTGATCTCTCCTCCAAGTTACAGCAATACAAGGTAAGGAATAGGTTCCATCTTGTCTTCTTGGGTTTGTTGGAGTCATAAAGACTTCGTTATTGACTTGCATGTGGATTCCTCCACATTTTGGGCTTATGTGTAGAGAACCCATTAGAGAACCCATTACAGTACAGAGAGTTTTCCTCTGAGCATACAGCAAGGAAGATCTAGGAAGGGCTAAACACGGTAACAAGGCAAGTACTAAGTTATATGTATTGCATGCCTGGTTGAGTGTGGATCACATGAGCTAGTTATTGCATTTCAACTTTCCAGCCATTGCTCTGTCATTGTTAATTGATGCAAATGTGGTGTGAATAGAAATGGAATGATAAGAAGGGAATAGGAGGTGTGTGAGTATGGGATACCCTCAAGGACACTTCAGTTGAGCTTCAGAATTTCCTTATAAGTTAACTCTGTAGTGATCCCATACAGAACATCGAGCTACGAAACTGTATTCAAATTTTCTGAAGCCTACGGCGAAGTTACGGCTAAGCCGTGAGCTCTTACGGCTCAATGTCCAGAGAGCTCCCAGAAGTGACAGAACCCAGTCCCTTCTACGGCTTGCATACGGCTGCACCGTGAAATACCCTACGGCTAAGCCGTAATCGTCCCGTGACCTAGCCGTAGGCTTAGCTCGGCTAAGCCGTAGGCCAATATACGGTTGAACCGTCACTGCCGAAAATCCAGATAAGCAGCGACCCCCCCCTCTCGGCTAAGCCGTAGCCTTGTATACGGCTAAGCCGTAAGAACCCAGTGAATGTAAGATGTTAGGAATCTCAATGATTTGGTAGGGCTTTAGTCATGGTACCCTTTATACCTCCGCTTGGCCATTGGTAATTATACGTTGAAATGAATGGAGGATTCCCCAATGGCAAGTCCTTGATGTTGGCATGAGAAGGGTGTTCCGTATACACAATGTAATACCCAGACGCGGTAACACAACGACACCGAACATCTCATGTGTACCTCGTGCTGAATGCCCTTGGGGAATCAGGAGACGGCGTTATCGAAATGCATTCATATTGATACATTACACTACCTTCGACATGACCGATATCGAATTCACTTCCCCCAGCAAAACTCGAGGCAATTCAGACCTGAGCTTCTAATGAGTGCGTGTCTGACAAGCCAGAGCTTCTATTGAGTGTGTGCTTGCTAGCCGAGGGTGTAGCTGAGGCTCGGGCCTTGTAGTCTACCTGCATGCGTTTCGTTTAAGTATTCGTTGTTTCATGATTATCTATTCCTTATGTATGTTATGATTTGTATGATTGACTCCGAGTCGGCACCACTTGGCTTCTGCCCTTTTGGGTATTATATGTCACCACTGCAGTAGGTTTACGGAGGGGTTGTCGATGCTCCTCGGGAAGCTAGCTTGATCCCCTAGCGACCCGTACGTTATGTATGCTCCCTTTGGGAGAATAGAGCATCGTGGTTGCCAATCAGTATGTATAACATTAAGTTTCACCCATGCATCATGTTCAGTGATTGTTCTTGCTAATGCATTATGTTATATTAACTTCTATGCTTAGTATTTGCTTAACCGTCGTGTTAACAGTGTTACCCTCGGTATTGCAGATTTAGCACCCGCTCCCGACACGAATACTGACGCGGCCCCGGAAGATACCCCAACGGTACCTCGGGGTGTAGGTGAATGGATGGATGGCGACGTTTACTACTAGCCATCCTATGGAGAGCGTCTCTTCTGGGAATATTATGCTGAAGACTTTTGTATCACCTTTAAGGACTGGCTTTGGGAATGTATTTAAAAGACTATAACACTATTGTATGTAAATATGTTTTAATAGACTATGAACTTTATGTGCTCCTGATAATTACCGAGTATTTCACAGGTTCTCGATTATGATAATTTATGTTTGTACGTGTGTCCGCATACCTCACACGTTCCTGTGGAATCTCCCTTGTAGGAATTCGTGCAAAATTCTTCAGGGCACGGATTTCTACGGGATTACGTATCCACGCCCTGGGGGCCCACTCAAATCCCCAAATTCCCGGGACTGGGGCGTGACATACGTAAGTAATGGTATCAGGGCCATTCCAAGAAGTCACTTAAAAGACTTAGCAACATTAGGAAGCGTGGTGAGGTTCCGATAGATCCGTTTAAGTGGGTTTTTATTATAATGACAACTATGGTATGACTGTAGTATGTATGTAAGTATGTATGTGCATCTATTTAAACATATATGATTGATGACCATTGTGACTGCAGAACCATGGCGTCTGGATCCGGTACGAACAACAGCTCCGGTGATAATAACCGTAATAACATTGAGTTGGACGGTGCAGATCCTCCACCACAACCTCCTCCTCAGCCTACCTACAATACGGAGGAACGGTCTATGATGTTAATGCATCAATTAGCAGCTAGTAACGCCAATCAGGCCGCCATGCAGTTACAGATGGCTGCCATGTTAAACCGACAGGATCAGCCAGGAGATCCTAACTCCTTGTATGAGAAGTTTCGAAAAAGGGGAGCAACAGAGTTTACTGGACGTGAGGATCCGTTACAAGCAGATGAATGGTTTGTCCACACGGAAAATGTTTTCGATACCTTGACTTGCACACCCAGGCAGCAAGTGGTCCTCACAGCATCCATGTTTAGAGACGTCGCCGATACATGGTGGAAGAGTATCCGGGACCACATGAGGACTATGCCGGACGCCACTGTTTGGGAAGCTTTTAAGAGGCAGTTCCGGAAGAAGTTCATCCCCGACCACGTTACTCGCAGAAAGAAGGCAGAGTTTCTTTCCCTGCAGCAGAACCTCATGACCGTTGCAGAATACGTGCATGTATTCAGCCAGCTTTCTCGGTTTGCTCTAGACTTGATTGATACTGAGGAGAAGAGAGTGGAAAGATTTTTGGAAGGGTTAAGGCCTGCTATCAAGGGACATGCCACTGCCTTTCAACGTCCCGTTCAATATGACGATGCAGTGGCCAGGGCATACGCAGCGGAAGAAATTGAGAAGAGCCTATTCTTGGGGGAGTCTAAGAAGAGTGCTCCACCTTCTGGGAAAGGTCAGCAGTATTCTAAGAAACAGAAGGGAGTTGCTAGCAGCACGTCCCGACCAGTTTGCGGTGCATGCGGAAAGGGTCACGAGACTAGTAAATGTTGGAGGTCCATGGGAGCCTGTTTTGGCTGTGGCTCCATGGACCATCGCTTGTCCGAGTGTCCAAGAAGGAAGGAATTTAGTCAAGGCTTTCAACAGCAGCAGTATCAGCAGCCCCCTCCTACGTCTAACCGACAGCAACAGCAAGTGAGACAAGGTCAGGGGCAGACACGACAAGGCCAAGGGCAGACACGACAAGGCCAGGGACAACAGAGACAAGGACAGCAACACCGACCCCAAAGGCAAGGCCGCGCTTATGCATTGACACAAGAAGAGGCAGAGGCGGCGGAACATGCGGTTGTAGGTAAGGTTTCTGTTTGCGGTATTGAAGCTAAAGTGTTGTTTGATTCGGGATCTTCACACTCCTTCATCTCACCTCGGTTCTCTAGTAGGATACGGGAATCGCCTGCACAATTGCCCTATGTGTTGAGTGTTATCACTCCGGTTGGTAAACGGGTAACCTGTGATGACTATTACCCTGGTTGTCGAGTTCTCATCGGAGAAGTCCTTCTCCCAGCGGAACTTATTGTGCTACCCATGCACGATTTCGATGTAATCCTAGGCATGGACTGGCTGACCAAATATATGGCCTGTTTGGATTGCTTCCGTAAGACCGTCACCGTAAGGGTGAGTGAAGATGGTCCAAGTGCGGTGTTCCAGGGTGACAAGAAGAGTTCGAACACCAGATTGATTTCAGCACTTCGAGCGGAACGATTAATACATAGTGGTTGTGAGGGCTATATTGCCTTCATCGTAGAAAAGAAATCACCTAAGAAGTTAGAAGAAATACCTGTGGTTTGCGAATTTCCGGATGTATTCCCGGATGACGTACCCGGCCTTCCACCAATCAGGGAAGTGGATTTTACTATAGAGCTAGTACCCGGTACCGCTCCCATCTCTAAGGCTCCATATAGAATGGCCCCAGCAGAGCTACGTGAACTGAAACTACAGTTGCAAGAATTATTGGATAAAGGATTCATTCGCCCTAGCACATCTCCATGGGGAGCCCCGGTTTTATTTGTAAAGAAGAAGGATGGCACCCTTAGAATGTGTATTGATTACCGGCAGTTGAATCAGGTGACAATTAAAAACAAATATCCACTGCTTAGAATTGATGAATTGTTTGATCAGCTACAGGGTGCCACACATTTTTCGAAGATCGATCTTAGGTCTGGATATCATCAACTGCGAGTTAGGGACCAAGATGCATCAAAGACAGCTTTCAGGACAAGATATGGGCATTACGAATTCTTGGTTATGCCTTTTGGATTAACAAATGCCCCCGCAGTGTTTATGGCCTTAATGAACAAGATCTTCTCATCATATCTTGATCAGTTCGTGGTAATTTTCATTGATGATGTTCTGGTGTATTCCAAGACCAAAGACGAGCATGTGGAACATCTGAGGACCTCTCTACAACTACTAAGGGACCACCGATTGTATGCCAAATTGGACAAATGTGAATTTTGGCTGTAACAAGTTGCCTTTTTAGGGCATATAATTTCTAAGGATGGGCTTGCAGTAGATCCAGCTAAGATTGAGGCTATAACTACTTGGCAGAGTCCCAAAACCGTTGCAGAAATTAGAAGTTTTGTTGGCTTGGCCGGTTATTATAGAAGGTTCGTGAAGGACTTTTCCAAAATAGTCGCCCCTTTGACTAAGTTGACACGAAAGAACGAACCATTTGTGTGGTCCGCTGAGTGTGAGTCGAGTTTCCAACTCCTTAAGGAGAAATTAACCTCAGCCCCGATCTTATCCCTACCGGAAGGGAGTGGCAGATTTGTCATCTATACAGATGCTTCAGGGATTGGGCTAGGGTGTGTACTCATGCAGAATGGAAAGGTAATAGCATATGGATCTCGCCAACTGAAAGAACATGAGAAAAACTATGCCGTGCATGACTTGGAATTGGCTGCAGTAATTTTCGCGCTGAAGATGTGGAGACATTATTTATATGGAGAGAAATTTAAAGTCCATAGTGATCATCGTAGTCTCCAGTATCTGTTTTCGCAGCATGATCTTAACATGAGACAGCGCAGGTGGTTGGAATTCATAAAGGACTATGACTTCCCGATTAGATACTTCCCTGGAAAAGGGAATGTAGTAGCTGATGCTTTAAGCAGGAAATCCACCACCGAGTTGGCAGCCTTGTGTGGTGAATGGTCTCTAGTGGAGGAATTCCGAGATCTGGACGTGGAAGCTGAATTCGTAGATGATAAGATCATATTAGTGGCTATGTCCATCTTCGAACCCACTTTGATTCAGCAGATCAAGGAGAGACAGTTTGAAGACCCGGAGTTTGTCAAGATTCGTGATCATATTTCTAAGAAACCGGATTTCAGGATTTTAGACGGTGTGTTGTACTTTCGAGATCGGCTTTGTGTTCCAGGAGTTCAAAATCATAACCTCAAAAAGGCAATTATGACTGAAGCACACCATGCCCGGTATTCCATGCACCCAGGGAGTACAAAAATGTACCGGAATCTACATGGCAGGTTTTGGTGGAATAACACGAAAAGGGACATAGCGGGCTTTGTGGCCAAATGCCTTATATGCCAACGAGTGAAGGCTGAGCACAGGAAGCCTCCCGGTTTGTTACACCCTCTGCCGATTCCTAAATGGAAATGGGAGAATCTGACGATGGATTTCGTTTCCGGACTACCTCGAACAAGTAGACACCATGATGTAGTGTGGGTGATTGTCGACCGACTAACAAAATCAGCCCACTTTATTCCCATCAAGAAAGGGAAGAAATTTCAGGAAATGGCCAAGATTTTCATTGATGAGATTGTACGGCTACATGGTACCCCGGTCTCAATCGTGTCCGACCGAGATAGTAGGTTCGTGTCCTCCTTTTGGCAGTCTTTCCAGACGTCTTTAGGCACCAAACTCAGTTTTAGCACGGCTTACCATCCTCAAACAGATGGGCAATCG
Organism: Sextonia rubra; assembly: GCA_037013555.1. Taxonomy (NCBI): domain Eukaryota; kingdom Viridiplantae; phylum Streptophyta; class Magnoliopsida; order Laurales; family Lauraceae; genus Sextonia; species Sextonia rubra. The sequence continues at coordinate 14,759,061 of JASUAD010000014.1, read as the reverse complement.
GAACGAACGATATAGACCCTGGAAGCTATGCTACGAGCTAGCGTTATGGATTTCGGAAAGGAGTGGGATGAGCACCTCTCTTTGTGCGAATTTGCATATAATAACAGCTTTCACGTGAGCATCGGTATAGCCCCATTTGAAGCCTTGTATGGACGAAAGTGCCGTACGCCAGTCTGTTGGGAAGAAGTTGGGGTCAGGAGTTTCCATGGACCCACTTTGGTAGCGGATACAGTAGAGAAAGTACAAAAAGTGCAAGATAGACTGAGAACTGCACGATCGCGCTAGAAAAGTTATGCAGATAACCGCCGCCGGCCCCTCGAGTTCCAAGTGGGGGACAGAGTCTTCCTAAAAGTTTCCCCAATGAAGGGTACTATCAGGTTTGGCTAGAAGGGTAAGCTTGCTCCTCGGTTCGTTGGGCCTTTTGAGATACAGAGTAGAGTGGGAGACTTAGCTTATCGGTTGGAGCTGCCACCCTCGCTTGCAGGAGTTCATAATGTGTTCCATGTATCAATGCTCCGGAAATACCTCCCAGATCCTTCACATGTCCTTGAGTTGGATGATATACAGGTAAGGCCTAATGTGAGCTACGAAGAGAGACCCCTTTGTATCGTTGACACTAAGGAACAGGTGCTGCGTACGCGAACGATCAAATGGGTCAAGGTGTTATGGAATCACCATGGACAGGAAGAAGCCACTTGGGAACTCGAAGATCAAATCCGGGCGAAATATCCAGAGCTACTACCTAAGGTACGTGCATTCGGAGGACCGAATGATCTTAAGTGGGGGAGGATGTAAGGACCCGAACCCTCACTAATCCTAATTACGTTAATTAATCATGTTTCCTATTGATTAAGACTTGTTGAGGGTCATTTTAGTGTGAATTATTAGGTCTGGACCCCCAATTAAATAGCTAAGGGCTTTTACGTAAATTGTCCTTATGCCTCTAGGTTACCCCATCCATCTCCTTACGTGTGATTTATCGCGTACATCATCTTTTGTGTTGGGCCCGAGTTAATCCGGACTCATCTTAAGCCAATTGGAGTCCTTCCGGACTAAACTGAAATTCTAGAAAATAAGTGGGCTAGAGTGCAATTTCAGGAAAACATGTTTAAGAAGGAGAAACTAACGTCCATCTCCTTCTTTCTGTCGTTCTCTTGGCTGGAGCTTCGGTTGTCTGGGTTTCTTCTCCATCTCCTCCTTTCAATCGAAGCACTGTGGACCTTTGAGAGTGTGCATGCATGAGGAATGGCATTCACTCACATTCTTATTCTTCCTCCTTGACCCCTTTTTCCATTATATTCTGGTGTAAGTGAACTCTCCTCCAAGAGTGATCTCTCCTCCAAGTTACAGTAATACAAGGTAAGGAATAGGTTCCATCTTGTCTTCTTGGGTTTGTTGGAGTCATAAAGACTTCGTTATTGACTTGCATGTGGATTCCTCCACATTTTGGGCTTATGTGTAGAGAACCCATTAGAGAACCCATTACAGTACAGAGAGTTTTCCTCTGAGCATACAGCGAGGAAGATCTAGGAAGGGCTAAACACGGTAACAAGGCAAGTACTAAGTTATATGTATTGCATGCCTGGTTGAGTGTGGATCACATGAGCTAGTTATTGCATTTCAACTTTCCAGCCATTGCTCTGTCATTGTTAATTGATGCAAATGTGGTGTGAATAGAAATGGAATGATAAGAAGGGAATAGGAGGTGTGTGAGTATGGGAAACCCTCAAGGACACTTCAGTTGAGCTTCAGAATTTCCTTATAAGTTAACTCTGTAGTGATCCCATACAGAACATCGAGCTACGAAACTGTATTCAAATTTTCTGAAGCCTACGGCGAAGCTACGGCTAAGCCGTGAGCTCTTACGGCTCAATGTCCAGAGAGCTCCCAGAAGTGACAGAACCCAGTCCCTTCTACGGCTTGCATACGGCTGCACCGTGAAATACCCTACGGTTAAGCCGTAATAGTCCCGTGACCTAGCCGTAGGCTTAGCTCGGCTAAGCCGTAGGCCAATATACGGTTGAACCGTCACTGCCGAAAATCCAGATAAGCAGCGACCCCCCCCTCTCGGCTAAGCCGTAGCCTTGTATACGGCTAAGCCGTAAGAACCCAGTGAATGTAAGATGTTAGGAATCTTAATGATTTGGTAGGGCTTTAGTCATGGTACCCTTTATACCTCCGCTTGGCCATTGGTAATTATACGTTGAAATGAATGGAGGATTCCCCAATGGCAAGTCCTTGATGTTGGCATGAGAAGGGTGTTCCGTATACACAATGTAATACCCAGACGCGGTAACACAACGACACCGAACATCTCATGTGTACCTCGTGCTGAATGCCCTTGGGGAATCAAGAGACGGCGTTATCGAAATGCATTCATATTGATACATTACACTACCTTCGACATGACCGATATCGAATTCACTTCCCCCAGCAAAACCCGAGGCAATTCAGACCTGAGCTTCTAATGAGTGCGTGTCTGACAAGCCAGAGCTTCTATTGAGTGTGTGCTTGCTAGCCGAGGGTGTAGCTGAGGCTCGGGCCTTGTAGTCTACCTGCATGCGTTTCGTTTAAGTATTCGTTGTTTCATGATTATCTATTCCTTATGTATGTTATGATTTGTATGATTGACTCCGAGTCGGCACCACTTGGCTTCTGCCCTTTTGGGTATTATATGTCACCACTGCAGTAGGTTTACGGAGGGGTTGTCGACGCTCCTCGGGAAGCTAGCTTGATCCCCTAGCGACCCGTACGTTATGTATGCTCCCTTTGGGAGAATAGAGCATCGTGGTTGCCAATCAGTATGTATAACATTAAGTTTCACCCATGCATCATGTTCAGTGATTGTTCTTGCTAATGCATTATGTTATATTAACTTCTATGCTTAGTATTTGCTTAACCGTCGTGTTAACAGTGTTACCCTCGGTATTGCAGATTCAGCACCCGCTCCCGACACGAATACTGACGCGGCCCCGGAAGATACCCCAACGGTACCTCGGGGTGTAGGTGAATGGATGGATGGCGACGTTTACTACTAGCCATCCTATGGAGAGCGTCTCTTCTGGGAATATTATGTTGAAGACTTTTGTATCACCTTTAAGGACTGGCTTTGGGAATGTATTTAAAAGATTATAACACTATTGTATGTAAATATGTTTTAATAGACTATGAACTTTATGTGCTCCTGATAATTACCGAGTATTTCACAGGTTCTCGATTATGATAATTTATGTTTGTACGTGTGTCCGCATACCTCACATGTTCCTGTGGAATCTCCCTTGTAGGAATTCGTGTAAAATTCTTCAGGGCACGGATTTCTACGGGATTACGTATCCACGCCCTGGGGGCCCACTCAAATCCTCAAATTCCCGGGACTGGGGCGTGACAGTGAGAATTATGATCATTGAAGCATCAAGATGTGAATGTTGTTCATATCTTAAGGGCAATGGGAGATGGTAGAGGATGGCTACAACAATCTGAAAGATCTCACTTCTCTCTTGGCTACTCAACAAGAATTGCTGAAGTGAAACTATTTAAACCATAACATAGGTTTAGATCCTAACATAGATTTCGAGTATGTAGATACACAACCAATTAAGCTAAGTCAAAAAACAATCACCACAAGAGACAAACACGTGATTTTTACGTGAAAACCCAAATGGGACCTAACACCGGTCCAAACTCAGATTAAGCACTATGCAAAAGAGGTTACAAGATCTACTTACTACCCTTTTCCCAGTTGGACACAACCTAAATGACTGAAGTTCTTCTTGCTGACCACATGCCATTCACCTTCTTGAAACATGATCCAACATGCCTTGAAGCCTCTCAAGACAAAGAACCTTTTATAAGAGAAAAGATAATCTTCTACAAGATAGTAAAAGCAATATTCTCTACCACAAAGTTTCAACACAATCTCCAATGAAAGCTTTAGAGAATAAGGGTATCTCTAATGTGTATTCTTAATTTAGAATAGGGAGATGGATGTCTTAAGGTTGAGAGAAAACCCCTTTTTCTATCCCCAATCTCGTGCCTTATAAGTATATTTCAATTAGGAAAAGAGTTGGTATGATGCAGGCAAGTTTCCTTTCAAATCGAACTAAAAAATCGTAAGTCAGCGCACTTTCTGCACTTGCCGATCGATTAGATAAAAGGTTCGATTTGTCGGATTACTATTCTGCCCGGGTGAAAATTTCAGCATTTTCCTATAAATTTTCAAAGACCATAACTTTATCGTTTCAGCTCCTATTGAGGAGTTCTTAGACTCTACGGAATCCTCTCAAAATGAGCTTTCCAACGGTAGATTGGATGTCCATATCCAATGCTTAGTTTGTGAGATATGACCTTTTTAATCCATATTGTCCCTAGAAAACAACTTCATTTTGTCGTTTTTTCTTCTATTTCTTCACTTCGATGCATCCAGCAACTCAAACCATTGTTCATACTCAAAGATATGTAAAATACTAATAGCCTCAAGTTTTGTTCAACACATGAATTTGCCAACATAAAAATCCTTACAATCTCCCCCTTTGGCAATTCATGGATAAAACTTCCTATACATTCAATCTACTAAAAAATAAAACCAAAAAATACATTAAACATTGAGTAAACTGAAATAACAAAGAAAATTTTACCAATTGCTCTTCATCAATTATAAAGGAAACTGTCTTCAGCTCCAAATGTCTTCAACTACGCAAGAAATTTTTAATTCTCTATTTCCCCCCTAAATGCAATATATTTATCTCTCCCTTTTTATCCATAATTGACAAAGCTAATGATCATCATGCAACAAATATATCAACTTGGATGAAATAGTAGCTCCCACTCAAGTACAACTCCCCTTTAATTATATCTTCGTAGTAGCACAAGGGGTGGGAGTGATCATCTTGATCAAAGTTTTATAGATTTTGGTACCCACACTTGTGAACTTGAAACTTTCAGCACAGTGTGTACCAATTCAATAGGCAAATCAGACATTTTGACCCAAATAGCTTTTATCTTGATCTTGGGTGGTGAAAAGTGCTTTTACCATTGCTTGTTTTGCGGCAAACATCTCAGCTTGTTGCAATGGGGACGAATGTGTCCTTTGATTCCACAATAGTGACATGTGAGTGTAGATGTATGACGTGACACATTCTTCTTGGACTTATTACCAACATGATTTACTCGTGCAGCATGTGGAACAATGGATGCCTTGGAAATCATAGTAGAAGTTTTGACAAAGACGAATTTCCCTTCGATGTTTGAGGTAGATGCACCATTGATAAAGCCAAGACCAAGTTTATTAGGGGTCACTTTCTGATTGCATAAAATGTTATCAAGTTTGTTCGAGCCATTGTTCATCATATCCAATTATGCCTTTGTAGCACTTAGCTCTAACATAATCATCTTGTTCAAGGATTCAATCTCTTGTTTTGACTTATCAAAACCATCATGCAATAATTCATAGATTCTACTAGCCATAATATCTTTCTGACTTTCCAAGAGACGTACCTTAGCAATTGCTCCTTCCAATTCTTTCTTGAGAGAAGTAATCTTTTTCAGCAGACTCCAATTTCATCTCCAATGCATCATTAACCAATGCTACTCTTCTACAGACTTTTCGCAATTTATCATGTGCTTCCATCAACTCCTTTTCAAATTATGGCATATCATCAAAAGAGTCATCACTATCATTATCATAACTAGAACTGTTGTCAGATGTGATTTGTAAAGATTTAACCATGAACGCAACATTCTTGCCACTAGCATTGTCGGGAAGTGGATTTTCTATATCTTCAGAATCATCACACATTGCTGTAATAACATTACCCTTTTTCTTCAACTTTCCATTGGCACATTGAGAAGCAACATGACCATACCCTTGGCATTCAAAATATTGAATAAATCTATAGTTTTTCTTTGTAGAGTTTTTATCAGATTTGTGCATAATCATGCCAAATTTTTTATCTTTCAAAATTGCTGGCTTGATGCTAGATGTGCTTTCACTGTTGAAGTCCATTCTAGAAATCTTTTGATCGATTCACACAATAGATTGTGTGACATGCTCTGATACCACTTGAAACTATTTAAACCTTAACACAGGTTTAGATCCTGATATAGATTTTTAGTATGTAGATACATAACCAATTAATCTAAGTTAAAAAAGCAATCACCACAAGAGAAAGACATGTGATTTTTATGTGGAAAACCCAAACGGAAAAAACCACGGGACCTAACACCGGTCCAAACTTAGATTAAGCACTATGGAAGAGAACTTATAAGATCTACTTACTATCCTTTTCCCAGTTGGACACAACCTAAAGGACTGAAGTTCTTATTGCCAACCACACGCCATTCACTTCTTCAAACATGATCTAACACGGCTTGAAACCACTCAAGACGAACAGCCTTCTATAAGAGAGAAGATAATTTTCTATAAGATAATAGAAGCAATATTCTCTAACACAAAGTTTCAACGCAATCTCCAATGAAAGCTCTAGAGAATAAGGGTATCTCCAATGTGTATTCTCAATTTAGAATAGGGAGATGGATGTCTAAGGGTTGAGAGAAAACCCTTTTTATATCCCCAATCTCGTGCCTCATAAGTCTATTTTAATAGGGAAAAGTGTTAGCATGATACAGGCAAATTTCCCTTCAAATCGGACTGAAAAATCGTTAGTCAGCACACTTTTTGCATTTGCTTGATAGGTTGGATAAAAGGTCCGATCGGTCGGATTACTATTCAACCCGGGTGAAAATTTCAGTATTTTCCTACAAATTTTCGGAGGCTATAACTTTCTCGTTTCAGCTCCGATTGAAGCTATCTTGGGCTCTACGGAATCCTCTCGAAACAAGCTTTTCAATGGTAGGTTGGATGCCTATATATAATGCTTAGTTTGTGAGATATAACCTTTTTAATCCATGTTATCCGTAGAAAATCACTTCAATTTGTCGCTTTTTCTTCTATTTTTTCACTTCAATGCATCCAGCGACTTAAACCATTATTTATACTCAAAGATATGTAAAATACAATACTAATAGACTCAAGTTTTGTCCAACCCATGAATTTGCGAATACAAAAATCCTTACATGAAGGAAGATAGAAAGAAAGATTCAAGGGCTCTTCTTCATCTAGCAAGGTATCTCCAAATCAATCTTCTCAAGAATTATTTCTCCACAAACTACAAAACAAGCTTAGGACACCTTGCAAAATGCATTCAAAGGTACATCTAAGGTGAATACTCTAAAGTTACAAACTCTATGAAAAGAGTATAAAAATTTGAAAATGAAGATTCAAAAAAATGAGTGACTGTGTTTTTGGAGTAATGGAGATAGTCAATGAAATTAGAATCTATGGAGATTTTATTTCTGATGAAAAGATTGCCCACAAAATTTTGATTAGCCTTCCTCCAATGTATAATCCTGCAGCTGCTACGATAGAAGAATCTAAGGATGCTTTGAACTTGCCATTGGTTGAGTTGATAGGTTCCTTATAATCTCATAAACAAAGGCTATCAAGGCATAAAGTAAATCCAATTGAAAGCTCTTTTCAAACAAAGCTTTCCATTGGTATGCAAAATTCTTCTAAGAAAACTCAAGTTGGTCTCAAAAAAAGGTAAAATAATAACAAGAAAGGTGGGAAGTTTGTGAAAGGACATTCACAAAACAAAGAAAAAGACAAAAATGTGACTTGTGATTTTTGCAAAAAATATGGACATGTCAAAAGTGAGTGTTGGAATAGAGGTAAGCCTCAATGCTTTAACTACAAAAAATATGGGTATGTTAGAAACAATTGCAAGTTTAAAAACAATGATCAAGTTGCAAAATTCATTGAAGAGAAGCATGAAGAAAATATGTTTATTACTTTTCAAGCCACTGCCACTAAAAATGAAGATACTAGGTGTTTGGATAGTGGTTGTTTCACATGGCAAGTGATGATTAGAATTTTAAAAATTTTGACTCATCTATCAAATTACAAATTAGAATAGGAAATGGGGCCATTGTTCAAGCAAGTGGGAAAAGGACAATTGCCAGTGAAACCAACAAAGAAACCAAGTACATAAAAGATGTCTTTTTGGTACCTAATCTGCATCAAAACTTGTTGAGTGTTGGACAACTTGTTCAACATGGATGTTCTGTATGCTTTGAAATGACTCTTTCTTGATTTATGACAAAAATGAAAAAAACATGTATTGTCAAGGTAATTATGGAAAGAAATCAAAAATTTCCCATCAAATTTTGATATACCTTGGATAGGGCTCTAAAAGCGAGTAAAATAGATGAATCTTGGCTTTGGCATAAAAAGTTTGGCCATTTGAACTTTCATGGCTTGAAATTAATGGGTTTGAAAAATATGGTGGAGGAAATTGCCACCCATTGAAATAAAAAAGATTTGTGCCATGGTTGTGCTTTGGGGAAGCATCATCGTGCATCTTTTCCAGAAAGTACATCGAGAGCTACAACACCATTGGAGTTAGTCCACACAGACATTTGTGGAAAAATGCAAACCCCATCACTTGGACAAAAAGTATATGTCATCGCTTTCATTAATAATTTTACAAGAATGGTTTGGGTATACGTCATTAAGGAAAAGTCAAAAGCTTTCTCAATTTTCAAGGCCTTCAAAGCAAGAGTTGAAAGACAAAGTGGTTTCAAGATCAAGATATTAAGAAGTGATCATGGTGGAGAATACAATTCCAAAGAGTTTGAGTCATATTGTGAAGAAGCAGAAATACAGAGGCAACTTACAGCTGCTTATTTGCCTTAGCAAAATGGCATGGTAAAACGCAAAAATAGAACCATTGTTGAAATGGCTCGTTCTATGCCAAAGGAGAAAAACATGCCAAATTCTTTTTGGGCACAGGCTGTATCGACTACTGCCTATTTGTAAATAGATGTCCCACAAAAGAAATTACAAACAATATTCCCAATGAGGTATGGTTTGGATACAAGCCTTTGGTAAGACATTTAAAAGTTTTTAAATGCATTTACTATATTCATATTCCTTCTCAAAAACGTCAAAAACTAGATAAAAATTTTGAAATGCACATTTTCATTAGTTATAGTGTACAGTCGAAAGGTTATCAAGTATATAACCTTGAGAAAGAGAAATTGATGATCAATAGAGATGTTTTGTTGAAGGATGGGATTGAACTAATAAAAAGGTATAGGAACAAAAGGTCTATATTGAAGAAGACAACTCCGAAAATGTTCAAGGCATTGGAGAAGGAACAAAAGAAAACAAATGGAGAAGGAATAGAAGAAAATGACAATGATGATTTTGGGCCAATAACACCATCATCATCATCCACTCATTCTTCACCATCAAGATCTCCATCAAAGGTATCAACCTCTTCATTAAATCACCTCCTAGGAAAGTAAGATCTTTGGAGGGCATATAGAAAGATACAATTTTTCGGTCGTAGAACCAAAAAGCTTTGAAGTTGCTATTTAACAAGAGAACTAGGTTATTGATATGAAGGAAGAAACCAACATGATCGAGAAAAACTCCACCTGGGAATTGGTTGATTGTCCAGCTAATAAAGATTTCATTGGCGTGAAGTGGGTTTGCAAAACTAAACTTAATCTAGATGGATTGGTTCAAAAGTACGAGGCAAGACTCATTACAAAGGGTTTTACACAACTGCCAGGTATTGACTATAACAAAACCTTTGCTCCTATTGCTAGATTGGAGACCATACGCACACTTATTGCTCTTGTTGTCCAAAAAAAATGGTCCATCTATCAACTTGATATTAAATCAGCCTTCTTAAATGAAGTACTTGAAGATGAAATTTATATTTGCCAACCTCAAAGCTTTGTAGTGTAAGGAAAGGAAAAACAAGCCTACCTGTTGAAGAAAGCTTTGTATGGGCTAAAACAAGCACATGGTAAGTCAAATTGATGGATGCTTTATCAAGAAACATTTCCATTGAAGCATGACTGAACCCACACCATGCACCAAAACTGAAGGTATGTCTATCATCATCATCTCACTTTATGTTGATGATTTGATATTCATGGGTAATGATAAAAAAATGCTGGAAGAATTCAAAGTTGATATGATGAAGGCATATGAGATGAATGATCTTGGTTTCATGCATTATTTCTGGGGAATAGAGATTTCTCAAAGTGACAAAGGAAATTTTATTTGTCAAAAGAATTATGCTGAATTCATTCTCAAAAAATTCAACATGGATAAATGCAATCCTATCACTACTCCACTTGTAGTGAATCAGAGGTTGATGAAAGATGAGGGCTTTGAAAAAGGCAATGAATTTTTATAAATAACTATGGTTGGAAGCCTTTTGTATCTCTCTTCTACAAAACCTGATATTATGTTACAGTAAGTTTACTTTGAAGATTCATGCATTGTCCAAATCAAATGCACTTGCATGTTGCAAAACGTATGCTACGGTACATTCGAGGAACACTAACTTTTGGAATCTATACTGTCCTATTGTTGGTTCAAAGTTATTAGGATATACAGACAATGATTGGGGAGGATTTGTGGTTGATATGAAAAGCACATCCAATTATGCATTTTCTTTTGGATCTGGAATGTTTCATGGGCATCAAAGAAACAAGATACTACTGCTCTATCTGTGATGTCCTCGAGTCACACATCATCTATAGAGAGGAAAGTGATTGAGCTTATATATAGAGCTTTCACCTTTGTAACACCCTACCCAACACACATGCATGATATTGTTCGCCTTGGCCCATGGACCTCATGATTTTACTTCCGATGGGCCTCAATCCACCAAAAGGCCTTATACAAGATAAGGGTACAAGCTCTATATATAAACCCAGTCACTTTCCTCTCTATAGTTGACATGGGACTCGAGAACATCAAAATCCACCCCCCTTAGAGCTGCACGTCCTTGTGCAGTAGCTTGCCAGTCTCTATAGCTTGCCAACCTTCTTGGCCCACCCACATGGAAACTTACACTAGACCACGGCAGGGACCCACACTCAAACTAGTCGAGGGTTAGCTTTGATACAATTTTATAATGCCTCACCCCATATGCATATATGATATTGTCAGCGTTGACCCATGGGCCTCATGATTTTGCTTCTGGTGGGCCTCAACCCACCAAAAGGCCTCATGCAAGGTAAGAGTGTGACGTGCTCGAGTCCCACATCGACTATAAAGAGGAAAATGATTGGTCTTATGTATAAAGCTTGCACCCTAATCTTACATGAGGCCTTTTGGTGGGTTAAGGCTCATTAGAAGCAAAGCAATGAGGCCATGTGCCAAAGCAGACAATATCATGCATGCGTATGGGGTGGGGCATTACAAATGGTATCAAAGCCATTCTCGACCAATTCGAGTGTGGGTCCCTGAAAGTGCAATAACTAGATCTCACCAAGTCCTAGAGGGGGGGTGAATAGGACTATTAAAAATTTCTTTTCAAGAATTGGGTTTATTAGTGTCCAATCTAAAAGATTAATTAAAATTGAGAGTCCCCAAGAAGATAAAGAAAGATATTCTGAGTTGTGAGTGTTTACAGTGTGTAGTAATGCAATTTGATTAACAGAGATGTAGCTTAGAAATGATGATCAACTCAAGTGTCAAAAATACAAGGCAACATCCACACACAACAACAAGCAATAAACACAGTGATTTATAGTGGTTCGGTCCTAGACCTACATCTACTCTCAAGAGCAATCTCTCTTGGTTCCACTAAATAAGAGGCACTTACATAACATACACCTCTTGCAACAGTTTTTGATTCGGTGGTTTGTCTTCCACCAACTAGAGTTTTTGATCAGGTGGTTGATCCTTGATCTAGTCCACCAACTACAACAATTTTTGATGCGGTGGTTTGTCTTCCACCAAATACAGCAATGAGAATTGAAATATTAAAGAACACCTAAACAAGGAGTTGTATACGTTGGTTTTGAGTGGTGCTCTTGATGCTTGAAAGACTACCTCCAAGCTTTGGCCTCTTGTTCTTGCTCCTTGGTGATGAAGATCTTCAGTTGAGTGCTCAGCCAAGGGAAGAGGTTTTAAGAGGGTTTGGAAGGCTAAGGTATTCTCTCAGATTTAATGGAGCCTTTCCTAACTCACCAACTACTCTACTTGTAACAATAATGGCACTCTTTGGTGTTGGAGAGTAGGTGGTTGAGGGAGCTTTGAAGATGATTTTAATGGAGGTGCAAAGGCTCAGCTATACTAGTGATTTTCTCAGTAATAAATTCAGTAGTTGGAGCAAGGGAGAGGTCCTCTTTAAATACAGATGAGCTCCAACGGATAGATCTACGGCTAAGAACAGAATGGTCTACGGCTTAGCCGTAAGTTCTGACAACATCCAACGGCTAGTTTGACCAGATTCAACAAAAATTCCTTCTTACGGTTAGGCTTACGGCTTAGCCGTAAATCCTTATACGGCTTAGCCGTGAGCACCTTTCGGCCTAGCCGTGGGTCAGCCATAAGCTGAAATTTCCCAGAAACTGCTCTCTGGAGAGTGGCCCGTAATCTTTACGGCTTAGCCGTGAAGGCCTTTCGGCTTGGCCGCAAGGTCAACCGTAGGCATTTTATGGCCAAATGCACTCTCTGGATTGTGGCCCGTAGATTTTACGGCTTAGCCGTGAAACATACTACGGCTTAGCCGTAACATTTTTCGGTGCAGCCGTAGGGTCAGCCGTAGAACAAAAAGCTTCAAAAAATCTTCTCTGGAGAGTGAGCCGTAGGATCTACGGCTTAGCCGTGGTCCAAGCCGTAGAGCAAAACAGGGTGTTTGAAAAACCTAATTTCCTATTTTATTTCTATGGACACTTAGAGATCACAGTTACCTTATCCCTTGGCACTCACAGATGATCTTCTTTGAATGATCTTGAACTTCTTTGCTTAGTCTTCATTGATAGGTCTTTCTTGAATGGTCTTGAACTTGCTTGAACTTCTTTGAACTTGGCTTGATCTTCAATGAACTTCCGAGGTGAACTAGGTCGTTCTAGAACCGAACTACACTTTGGTCACGTAATTGACAGCACACTCTTACAATGACATTAACAATCTCCCCCTTTGTCAATTTCGTGACAAAATTACATAATGTGAAGAAGATACAACATTTAAGCTCAGCAATTGAGATACAACAAGTATTACATTAGTGAATACACCTTAAGCACCCACATCTACATACATAACCCTTTGAAGCTCCCCCTTTGAAGATGCTTAACCTGCAAAAGGCTGCAAACACAATCTACTAGAAAGGTGGGAGGTGAGAAAGCTCCCCCTAAAAACATGCATACAATTCTCCCCCTTTTTGGCACAATATTGACAAAGAGATAAAGCATAAATAAGAACAGAAGTGCACACAAAGATAAGCAGGTGCAAAGTAATGGCTATATTAGATTAGAAATTGGAAGCAGTACAACCAGATCAAAACAATACATCACCCATAAGAATAAAAGAGATAACAAACAAGACTAACAGGTGAAGTACAGCCACTACCCAAAATACAAAAAGAAGACAATAACAGACATCAATCCGAAGGAGGAGAGGGGGAAGGAATCGCCACATCGTCCCGCCGGCAGCTCTTGGAGATCTTTGATAAGTATTGAAAGGATTTCTTCAAGAGCTTCTCCATCTTAGTTTGCCTTTGTTCGAGGGCGGCCAACCGAGCTTCAAACGAGGAAGAGGAAGAAGCCGAGGGAGGAGCCGGAACCGGGGAAGTGGTAGAGGGTGCTGCAGGAGGAGGCACAACCGGGGAATCATCTTCGTCTCCGGAATCAGGAAGCCGGGGACCAGCTGCCTGTTGTTTGGAGAAGCGCATGTTCTGAATATTAACGATGCCAAATGTGGGATGAGACTCAGGAGCTTCATCGGAAGGTAAAGCGACCCCACACTGAGAGGCGAGGCGAGTCATAAGATAGCCAAAGACACATGCATTGGTGCCTCTGCCCGGGCACTGCCAAAACCGGATAATGGTAGCACAAATGAGAGATGGAAGACACACTCTGACCCCCATGTGGACTGAGTAGAGGACATTCTCCATGAACGGGGTGAGGTCAGAGAAATTCCCCTTCCGAGGATAGATGTTACAGGTGAAGATAGCATGGAGGATCCGGTAATGAGGAAGCAGGGAGGCTGCAGGAAAGAACCCCTTGTCCTTCCATGGGATGGAGGCTCCACAGAGGGCGAAAGTGGCAGTTTGTTTTTCCTCTTCGGATAGAGAATCCGAGATGACTGAAGTGGAATCGGAGAGAGGCACACACAACAGGGCTGAGATGATGGCAGGGGTGATGGTATTGGGGCCATCAGTGAACCCAAGGTCAAAGGACATGGTGTCTAACGATGCGTGTGAGATAGATGCATACATGGTACGCACAATCGAGGGGAAGCCAGGGCCACCCCATTTCAGAATATTTTCCCACCCAATGTGGGTGAGAAGTGTATGGACTCCATAGGCCTCAACAGCGAGAAGATTGACATCGCGTTCGACAGTAATGGGTCTGGAAAAGAAGGACCGATCACGAGTGGGTTCCCGTGGAACCAAAACTCGGGGAAAGGGTGGAGATGGCTGACGAGGCCTGGAAGAGCTACTGGAGGCACGAGGCCTCTTACCAGGGGGGTAAGCATTCTTGGTGCGTGGAGGCATGATGATAACCTGAGGGAAAGCTACACACCCACAAACAGGAGGAAGGAGCACAGGGGAGAAACGAGCACTGTAAAGCGAATGAAACAGTGGGAAAAAAAAACAAGCAAGAAGAGAGAAGACCGGAGAAGGAAGGAGGAGGAGGAGGAGGACGCCGGAGAAGGAAGGAGGAGGAGGACACCGGAGGAGGAAGGCCGGAGGAGGAGGACGCCGGAGAAGGAAGGAGGAGGAAGATGTCGGAGGAGGAAGGCGCCGGAGGAGGATTGCCGAGAAAGGAAGAGAGAACAGAGACGGAGGAGAGCGTTCGTGCAGAGGCAGAGGGAAAGAAAAGACGAAGAGTCGGGTTATGTAGGCCTCATCGACTATAGAGAGGAAAATGATTGGTCTTATGTATAAAGCTTGCACCCTAATCTTACATGAGGCCTTTTGGTGGGTTAAGGCTCATTAGAAGCAAAGCCATGAGGCCATGTGCCAAAGCAGAAAATATCATGCATGCGTATGGGGTGGGGCATTACAAATGGTATCAGAGCCATTCTCGACCAATTCGAGTGTGGGTCCCTGTTGTGGTTTGATGCAAGTGGGCGAGTTTCCATGTAGGGGCTAAGAGGGCTGGCAGGCTACAAAAACTAGAAGAGCTATTGCACAAGGATGTGTAGCCGTAAGGGGGGTAGATTGTAACTTCCTCGAGTCCCACATCGACTATAGAGATGAAAATGATTGGGTTTATATATAGAGCTTATACCCTTATCTTGCATGAGGTCTTTTAGTGGGTTGAGGCTTACCAAAAGCAAAACTGTCAGGCCCATGGGCCAAAGTGGACAATATTATGCATGCGTACGGGATGAGGTGTTACACTATCTTCGGCTAAAGAGGAATATGTATCAGCATCTATTGGAACACGTAAAGCAATATGGTTGCAGAAGATTTTTAAAGACCTAGGTGAAAAGTAGAAAGAAGGTACAATGACGTATTGTGATAATAATTCTTCCACTTCAATTGCCAAAAATCCAATTCATCATAATAGGATAAAGTATATAGCTATCAAGTATCATTTCATCAGGGAGGCTTTTGAGAACAAAGAGATTGTCTTATAGTTATACAAAACTGGAGATCAAATGGGGGATTTTTTCACTAAAGCTCTTTTGAAAGGAAAATCATGCTATCTTCAACAAATTCTTGGAGTAATCAAGAAAGTGCATTAAGGGGGAGTGTTGAATTAATGCACTAGTATACATTTATGGTTCATTTACCTAGAGTTTTATGAGATGTCTCTTGGGTTCTTATGAGATGTCTCTTTGGTTCTTGTAAAATGTCTCTGGGGTTAGTGTGAAGTGTCTTTTAGATTACTATGTTTATGTAGTTGCCTTTATTATGATGTATGTAGAAATTCTATATAAGGATGTTGTGATGTAATCTTCAAATAATGAAGTAGAGTTCAACTCATTTGTGCCTTGTGTGTCTTTCTATCCTTCAAGTTATTTTCTTTCATAGAAAGGCTAGAGTAGCCTACAATCTTTATTTGAAATTCAACTCACATGTGCTAGTTTAACTTATGTAAATTGGAATGCTTCTTTATTGCTAGCACACACAATTGAACAACTTTCACTTGGTCACTTAATTGATTTGTTTCTTTAACTTATACTTTGTGTATAATTAAGTGATAATTGAGCTTGGGGTAATTGGTCTCATAATAGGCAAAAATTCTAAATAGTCATGTTCTTACCCCACCCCCCCCCCCCCCCCCCCCCCCCCCCCACACACACACAAAACACACACACACAACTCCACTAGGACTTGCTTTGTTCCAAACTTGCATTTTCACATACCATATTGCTCGTATCTATGGTCATCTTGCCTTATATAGCACCGGTCTATATTAACCAGACTAGTTGGGCCATAGGTATGGATATGTTAATTATTTATCAAGATTTATTTTTGATTACCACTTGTTTCTACACTGGTATATGCTCATGCTCTTGTTTCCCTATTCATTCATTTTACATATTCTTGTTATTATTTTATACCTTATGTAACCTATTATTGATGCTTGTTAGCCTATGTTTCATAGTACTGCTCTTGGTGCTTGTAGGTAGCAGGTACTACTTCCATTAGCGCGAAAGGTAAATGGTTATTGGTAATCGTGGGGTTAGCTGGAATGATGCATTTGTGTGTGATAGGTTATTGCAGTGCTCAGAGTCGTCACATTAGGGGACAGTTTACATTCTTTATTTTGTAATTTGCCCTATGTGGCTAAGGTTATGCTAGTTAATGATTTTAAAATATCCTGTAAATTATATCTTTGGTAACCTTGATGCAATTATGCTTTGCTCTGACATCTCTTATGAAAAATCTTATTGGCTCATTTTCTGAAATATATGATTTATTAGATACATCTACATTATGGCCCAAAATTTGATGCCCCAGAATTCAGGTGTATATGAAAATCATTTTTTTGTTATGTTATTTTTGTGGTTTATGCATGAAGTTGATTTATATGAATATTGATTTTATAGGTACCTAATAGAGTGGAAAAAAAATAGAAATGACTTCTCGTTAAAGGGAAACTATGCCAAGATTTTCATAAATTTTTTCCATGTTAGAAAAGTATTTGTTTGTCACTGGTCAGGGATAGGTGGTGTGTTAAGTTGGAAATGGTGGTTAAGGACATAATATATGACGTGTGGTGATAATGAATTTTAAATGAAGATAATCAATGTTCTTTTTTATCATTGATTCTTTTCTATTGATTCCTCTCCTGAACAAGGATTTCAAAGAATCATCGCAAATTTCCCTGTGCAAGCCAAATGTAAAATTCAATGAGTCTTCTCCCTTATAAATCCTTTTTTAAGAAATTCTAATTCCGTGGCACCATAGATTCCTCTTTTGTTACCAATGTGCCCTAAGTTCAAGTGAGGAGGGAAGTGTACGACCTAGATGATATAGGAAATAAAAGTCCTAATCAAGGCTTGCTTAATAAAAAATAGTTTCAACCAAATAACCCGGTTTGGATAAGGAAACATCTGGCATACTTGGATAATTATTGCGGTTTTGAGAAAATCCTGAAGGATTTGGATCCAACATCACACTCTTAAACAATCAATGGATGTGAAACTAAAAATTGGTTGAATGTTATGAGAAAGCAAATACAATCTATTCATAAGAACCAGGTGTGGTAGTTAATCATACAACCCTAAGGTCAAAAGGCCATTGATTATAAATGGATTCTTAAGAAGAAATTCAATTTAGATAAACCCTTGAATAAATATAAAGCATAGTTAGTGGCCAATTGATTTATGCAACTGGAGGGAATAGATTACAGTGAAACTTTATTTTTAGTTGTAAAATCCCAATCCACTGTGGCAATTATGGTTAATCATGATGGTTATCCTGAATGGCGAATTAGATGAAGAAATTTACATGAAACAAGCTGTAGTTTTTTTTTATTACATGTTCATGAAGAGAAGGTGTACAAATTGAAAAAAAAACACTCAATGGTCTTAGTGGCACAAGAAATTTCACCAGGCCATAAGTGAAATTATTTTGTCACCAATAGTGTTGATATATATTTTTATGTTAAAAGTAGTAGGAGTAATCATTTATATTTGTCATTGTATGTGGATGACATCCTAATTATTGGTAACAATTTGAATGTCATCAATGAGTTCAAATAGTGGATCAAGGACATGGGTAAGGCAAAATATGTACTAGATATAAAGATCACTCGTGACCAGTTGCATTGGTTAATGACTGAAGGAGTCCTATTTGAAAAATGCATTACAATGCTTTGTATGTTGTGCAAATGAATTGATACTCCTATTTGCAAAAGTACGAAATTGTACAAAAAATAGGAGCCCACGATTAAGGAAGATAAGGAAATGATGTAGGGCAAGCCTTATGCTTTGATTGTGGGAACATCATGTATGTAATGCTATACAGGGGATAGAATGTTGCCTTCGCTATAAGTCTCATGAGTGGATTCCTAAGCAACCCTGGATTACCTAATTTTGGTGTACAATTCAGTTGATTTTTGTCAAAACTCCAGAGGTTAAGTCTAGGATTGAGACGTTTACGGGCAATAATAACAGTGCTAATTAAAATTTTCTGTAGAAGCTTGTGCAAGCTATTAATGAGTAGCAAATGCTTAAATAAAATCATGACATGTCATTTCATAGACTAAATAGCAGAAAGAAATACATTTCTATTTCATTTACATTGAAGTTAAACAATTACATCAAAAGTAAATTTAATTGCATCCTAGAATAAATGACCTCACATAAACAATGACTAATAAAACAAAGAACAAAAGAGATATTCCCAAAGAACCCAAAACCAAAAGTGTAGTGATGATCTCAAGTGCCTCTGATGTCTCATATTGCATAATTGGTCATCCATTCCCTAATCTCTAGCATATCCACTTGGACTACCTTAACTTCCTGCTCATAGGTAAAGGGGTTGTCGCTTAGAACACCAAGTGTAGTATCAGACACAAATGCCTAACAAGTGCTCAAAACAAATAACATAACATGTATATCAATCATGTATAAAAAAGATAGGTAAATTTGAAAGTTTCCAAATAATTAGTAAGACTAAGCATGATAGTGCAAAATGAGTAAATACAATGAAAATCATATGTAACTAGAGATATATGAATAAGTCCTAGTAATATAGCGTTCACATGGCTAAATTTCCTTGGTAATATAGGGAGCATACTGCTCATGCCAAATAGCAAATAACACAATAACAAGTAATCTAAGTAAAATTGAGGGCTACTATGAGAAAACTCCATGGGGAGTACTAAAAATATTCTTAAGCTATCCAATAATAAGATAGAGTACCACATGACTCATGCCACTTATCGAGGCCTACATTGTAGTGGGCAACCAAATGCTAAAGTAGTCTTGACCCATGCAGGCCAAACTAGGTTGGATTGAGCTAAGTGATCTTGATCTCTAGACTTTCAAATAAAAGGCCTTACTAGGCTTTGAATTAGATAAACCAGCTAAGATTGGTGCTTCACACTTAGTAACTTTATTGCCAAATTCAAACAAGTGAAATGCACTTCACACTTAGTAACTCTATTACCAATTTCAAATAAGCAAAATGCACAAGTATCAAGTAGAATTGAACACAAGCCCAGTGAATCAAGCAAGATTAGAAAACTTGACGTGACTAAATGTAGTTAACTCTCCTAACAATTCTAAGAAGTAATGGGTTGCATTTCAGCTAGAAATGGGTGGCCCCAAATGGGTAGAAAATGGTAAGTTTCGATCTAAGTAACTCAGATGACTGTGGGCAAGAATGCACACTAACCCACCAACAAACCCACTAAAGGCCTAGCTTGTCCAAGGGAGGAGAAGCAAAGCAACTAGTTGTGTGCTAATCCCAAGGAGACCTACACATTAAAACACTTAAACTAAGGCCAGGGAGGTCCAAGCTTATGAGGAATAACATTCAACAATAAAGGAATGCATGATCAACGCATGTGAGTAGCGTATATTAATGACTTCTACCAAGCAAGAATAGCATTCAAGGATCCATTACAACATTATCCAAAGTCACGAGTTGCCTTTGATATGCAAGCACGAAAATATTCAACACCATGTGTTCTAAGGGTCTGGATGTCAAGTTTCAATACTCTTGGTGCATCAGAAGGTGAATGACCTCACAAACCCTAAGTTTGAATGCCCTTGACTTATTATTGTACTCCACATGCCTCTAAGCAATCTAGAAAGTGAGTGTTAGCTCAAACATCACTTGCCACAAGTTCCAAGAAAAAAATAGTGTTGGGCAATGTTCATGGCTCAAGGATCAACTAATTTCTTAGTTTCGGTCGCCTAAACTAAGGATGACTAGGTGTAAGTGTTTGGTACAAGTTCTATCACGTCTTGAGATCTAAGATCCTTGGGACCCTCAAATCCCAAGGCACGTGGGTCCATAACCATTAAACTAAAAAGAAAAATTTTATTTAATAAACCAATAATGAGGTCATCATAGTGATTTGAGAAAAAATTAATAAAATAAATCACAACTATAATTATTAACATATATGACTACCTCAAAACGGGAAAAAAATCCTAACTCAATCCCCTAACTTCTAGGGCAAAAGCCTTGTAGCTCGTCACACTCCCATCCCCGCATGCAATCTAAGTTTCCTTGGTTTTCATCTCAACCTTTAAATATGTGGGAAAACGATAGGTGAGTAAACTCAACAAGTAATATAAATTATGGAATTGTAGCAAACAAGTAAGTCAAGAGATAATAAAGTTTTTTCAGCAGTGGTTCATAGGTGTGAACAATTTAACTATAAACCGAAAAGAACAAACTCTGAGGCCAAAAATGCAAATAACAAGATAACATCACATACGAATTTGTAAATTCAAATGTTTGTGAAATTACATGTTTATAGGAAGCTGAAGAATTAAGCATGATAATCCAGCAAATGAACAATGAATAACATAATTTAGGAGCAAACATCCTAAACCAGACTTAAGATAAGGCATCTCCTTAGTATGCAAAGCGTGCTTGCCAAAATTAAGCCTGCACCAAGCACAAATACCCACAAGGCACAAACCGTATCATATCCATACAGAGTCAGCGTGAGGCCTGAGATGCTGGAAATCTCCATAAACAAAAGGAGCTAGCTATAGTCTAGAAATTTTCATACAAATGGGTTTCTTAGTCCCCCAATGTCATACCCAAAAGGCTAAATCTGCGTGTGAGCATCCCCACGATGCTATGCCATACTTTAGCATGTACTTTGAGATCAATGGTATACATGTAACAAAATCCAACAATTCATGAATTTTCAATTCACAGTAGGAGAAAAGCTGGAAACATAAATCAAACCATACATTCTCAAATTTTCCAAAAATAATAACTCTTACAGTAATTTCTCACAACAATTCACAAAATAATTCATTTTATAACACAATGGTGTCAATAAGAACAATATCAAGTCGAACAATTATAATATTCAAAATAAATCAAAGGTAGCAAATATCTTGGAATTTCTAAGATTATTTCAATATATTCACAAAATTTATGCTAAGTAATGATCGAGGCAAGAAATATGAAAACACAAATACAAGGGTAACATAGTAAGACTACTTGCTGATGTGAATTTAATCAATTTACTTAAAACTGCAGGCGCATAGTTGTCTTATTGAGACAGTGGCAAATACAGGTTGATCCCATAGAGAGCGTTTTTGAAATTTTTTTAATTAAAAATTGAAAATCTCTTTTAAATAGAAGATTGATTTGAAATAAAACTCAGAAAATAAGAAACTTGATGCAATGGAAAGTAGTGAAAAATCAATGGAAAAAACAAATCAGAGCATCCAGAATCCACTAAATAGGATAATCAATATAATTATGCAATTATTTTATTCTTTGTCTCAAAATAACTCAGATAAAAAACAAATCAATGTTTTTGATCTAGAAGATTTGTCTTTTTCAAAAATTAATTTTTAATAAAAAGAATAAAATCATCACCCATGACCTCTTTCACCTCATAAAAGAATGAAAAATCATAAGCATGCCCTATCAAATTAAGCATAAACTATCAAATGATCTCAGCCATAAGCATAATCTATCAAAATAAGCATAAATCATCAGATTATTTTCATTAAAAATTAAAACAAAGGCTGCCTAAGGCATAAAGACAAATCTATTATTCTAATAGAGCATTCATTTAAAAGAGATAGGAAAAGAATAAAATAACCACATGAATTAAAATAAAAATTTACTTAACTTCATTTGTGTGCTTCGATCCAAAGGACTAGCCAGACATTATCAAGATCTTCATCATAAATTTCATTAAGAGTATTCTTTTACAATATTCACTCTCTGAGAATCTCTCTTCTAAATTCCTAGTTCTTGGAATAAGGCTTCAAAAATACCTTAAAATTAAAAATAAAAAAATAATGGAAGGAAAAGAGATGGAGGAGAGAGAGGAGAGAGCGAGTTTAGAGGAGAGCATGGAGAGGATTGAACGTCCAACAGCTTGGATTTATAGGGTTTGTGGCTACTCTTCTTTCCAAACTTTGGTCCTTTCTTATAGAAAAAATTTTCATACTTGGTAAGTCTTCTCCTTAGCCAACAAGTAAGCAAAATTTGGAAAGGTGTGAGAGATTTTTTGTATGCCTTCCACGTTTGGAAAAACTCTCTATACACAAACTTTCTATTCTTAGATTTAAGCAACTTAGAATGGCCCTACCTTTGATCTTTTATGTACTTCATTTGAGGAGAGATGGGCCCTATCTAAAGGTGTGTAACATGGAAAAAGTTCCAATCTTTTTGTAATCCTATCTAAAAATACACAGCCAACTTTTAGAGGCCTTAGCTTTATCATTTTAGTTCCGATTGATGCAATCTTGGATCCTATGGATATCTACTCAAAAAGAGCTTTCCACCGGTAGGTAGATTATTTAATTTTGAACTTGGTTTGAGTGTTATGATAGTTTTAATCTACGCTATCCAAAGAAAGATAAAATTGAATTTCTAGTTTTGAATTCTTCTTCTTTAACTTTCTTTTTCTTAAATTCTCTCCATATTAGCTTTTTTTTCTTGATTTAAATTTGAATTATTTCAACAACTTGATAGTGTGACACCCCCCCCCCCCCGGACCATCTTAGCATGTGTGCACATGTGTATGGGGTCCTCATGAAGCCAATTTTTCAAATTTCTTGTATGGTGTGTCTTACGTGATCTGCTTACATCTTTCTACACATTCTAAGCAAACCCATAAAATATCAAAAAACCCACATTGATGCAAGACCCATCCAGACAAAGCTTTACTCCACTTAAAACTCTTCAAAAAAAAAATTGTATTTCGAAATTAATGCAGAAAATGTATGAAAAACATGAAAATCAAGTTCATAGGTGAAAATACATGAAATGATGAAATTTAATTAATAGTGATGCAATTCACATAATTAAACCCCTAATCGATCATAAATGATGCATAAATATACAAATCCCTAAACTTAATACACCTTCCAACTAGCATTTTGCTAGTCCCATAGTAAAAGTTGCAAACGAAAAGTTTAAAGTTATTTGACTTACTCTAAGAAAACAAGAAAAAAAGAAAACAAAATCACTTTCGCTAGTATTCTCAGTTGCATTTAGTGTATGCAACAAGCTTTTAAACCCTTAGGTTCCACCTAGTGGATGAGTTGTGCCTTGTGAGGGTTTGTAGTGAATATACCCACAAAATTCTTTTTTCAAAAACAACAATGTAAAAGAAATTTCTCAAAAAAAAAAAAAATCCACTCCTATTGGACATTTTCAATATCTGGAATGATAAGAAATTCAAACTTTTTAAAATTTAGTCTACTATTCTATTTTCAAAAACTATCTCAAATTCATACCAACACTTATGTGCATGGTGAAAAATATATACATCACTATCAATTTTGAATATTCTACACCAATGCCACTTAGACGGAATTTTCCTTTAAACCGTCCGATTCCCCAAGAATCCAGCCAAAGTAAATTTTCTCCTTTTAAGACTATTTGATGGCTTCACACTATTGTTAAGGGCTGAAGAACTTCTCCATTTCTCTCATTTTTTTTTCTTTTTCTTTCTTTTTTTTTTGCAAACACATTTTTGTAATCACATGTGATTGTGCAATGCCCAGATCCATTGAGCTTTCTAATTAACCCCTGTAACAAGCGTTCAGCTAATGACTCGCAAACTAGATGGCTTTAGGGCACTAGGTATGGACTTACCCCTATAGGTTTACTAGCTCGAATTAAAAAGGCTATGGACCCAAACTAGTCAGAAAAAATTATTCTTTACAAAACTTCTCACTTACTGCTTACTCAGTAATAACACTTATTTTTTTAATTTATTTTTTGCTTTTATCAAAAGAGTGAGGAGAAGTACTACGATCCCCAAAAAGGTAGCCATTTCTAATTTGCTTGAATTAAGTCACTTTAAGGAACCAAGAGAGAAAATTATTTATAAACTAAATCTTAGGTTCTTATCGAATCGTTCGGAGAAATTTTGAAAGCAATCATTTTAACTTCTTATCCAAACTTCAAAAAATGTAAAGTATGTATAGTGGAGACAATTTTAGGTAATCCTCTGATAAGCGTCGTCATTAAAAAAAATGGACTTTCATTTTACTTCCTTCCAAAAGTTTGAAAATTCTAGATTCCTTATATATTTTCAATTTGCATTAATTTTTTTTGAAAACTTCCTTTTCCTAAAAAAAAATTTTTTTAAGAAAAAAATAATCAAAGACATAAAAGAAATGAAACCTAAAATGGTCCACCCTGAACCGTCATGGGGGTCTTTTAACAGCCAATTCCCAGACAAATTGATCACCTTAACAAGAAATCATTGTTTTGCCTACTGAAGTAACTCGTCTCAGACCAAAGGTTTTACTTATCGGTTTTCTATCTTAGTAGCATCCTACTCTCTTTCCTATTGAGGAACACATAAAAAACCATAAAAGCTAAAAATTAAAAAAAAAACCTGAAAACTGAGAATAAGAGAAAAACTATAAGAAAACCGTGTTTGAATAAAGAGGAAAAACTAAAAAAAAAATGTTTGACTTAAAATGGACAAGTGTACATGTTCTTACCCCCCAACCGAAACTAAACATCGTCTCGATGTTATGCATGGAGTGCAATGCTCAAATGAATAATTTAGCATGAGGAATAATAAAATGATGAAGTGAAATGTGAAAGTAAGCACCTAATGATAGAAAACAACTAAACATACAACGTTAAACAAATCTACTCTAACTAAAGTGTGGATCCACCTGGATCTCAAACAAAATTTTCCTCCATGTATGCATCAAAGAATAATTGCACAGAATTAGCAAAAAAATCATTGTGCACAGTGAATATGTGGTGCCCATGTTTCTTTTTATATGGTGAATTTGTGACCATAAAGAAAATCTCTTCCTCAATTATAACTAGATCTTAAAATTCGAAAGGGAGATGGGTCAACTCAAAACTACATGATTCATGGTCTTCCCGTGCCATTAATTTCACAAAATCATGTTCCTCAATTTTCTTTGGCATAGGCACAAGCACAGGACATGCATTGGCACCGTCAGAATATGAATTGGTAAAAGGTGCCACGCAAGAATCTAAGGTGTCAAACTTTGATTTCATAGGATGGCCATTTTTCTTTGATATCGACAATCTTTCATACCAGTAATAGGGCCTAATAAATGCATGAGCAATCTCTCGAATACTTGGATCATTGGAACTCATGAAACATTCAATATAGGATTCTAAATACTACAAAGTATCGGATTCTAAAATATGGAGAATAAGGCTCTATTATTTGCGTATCATCAAAGTTATTTGTTGTCTCCCTTAACTGTAGATTATCAAAATGTTGGGCCATATATGATTCCGAAGGCTCTAGTTCATCAATTTTTGAAAAATCAAGAAATTGATTCTTAAGGATGGCACCTAAAAAATTGACTTCATCAGGTTAAGTGTCTCTACCTTGGTTTACAATATTGAAAATTTGAAGTTATACAGTCATGTTGCCAAAAGAAATTTTCATAGCCCCATTTTGGCAATTAATTAATGCATTCGATGTTGCCAAGAAAGGTCTTCCCAGAATTATTGGAACTTGTGTACTTGTATTCACCACAGGATGTGCATCCAAAACTACAAAATCTTTTTGATAGTAAAACTTCTCAATTTAGACTAACACATCTTCAATCACTCCTCTCGATTTCTTTACAGATTAATCAACAAGCTGCAGGGTCACCCGTGTAGGTTTTAGCTCAACTAAGCCTATTTGTTTATAAACCGAGTAAGGTAACAAATTGACACTCACCCCTAAATCTAGCAAAGCATGCTTCATATGATGGTCTGCTATCTAACGTGAAATGGTAGGACACCTTGGATCCTTGTATTTGATCAGGGTCGGACCATAAATGATTGAGATAGCTTGTTGAGCTAGAAAAGCTTTCTTGGGTACATTGGTAGTCCTTTTGAAAGTAAACAGATCTTTCAAGAATATAATATAGGCCGAAATTTGTTGGATAGCATCAAGAAGTGTGATGGTAATACTCACTTGTTTAAAAAATTCTAACATTTTATCCAACTAGGTAGTTGACTTAGCTGGGCCTAGCCTTTGGGGGTATGATGCCTTAGGAATATAGGTCCTATGAGATGGCTTACTAGGAGATGGATCAGTTATGATTGGATTCTCCTTGATTAGCTCTAGTTCTTCCCTAGGTTTAGCATTGCTTACACTTTGTTTCTTAATTTCCAATTCCTCCCTTGGATTTTCCTCAATGTCCTTTAGGAGCTCAAGCTTATTATAAACCTGTTTTCCTGATCATAGTATGGCCATGGAGTTAACTTGATCCAGGCTTTTTCCTTTTCTATCATGAAAGATTTGTTCCTTTGGATTAGGTTCTGGTGGACTCAGGAAGGTTCCCTTGTCTCTAACACTCAAGGAATTAGCCAGTTGGCACATTTGGAATTCTAATTTTGTAAGGATTTGAGTGTGGCCATTCAAAAGTTAAGCAGTGGCCTACTGAAATTGGGCAGTACTCTGAGACATGAGTTTCATGACCTCTGCTAAAGAATCTATCCTCTGGGTCAGTGGACTGGGGTTGAAGTTGGCATTTAGGAAACCAAGTAGAGCATTGGCTTAAGATTAAATGGGCCAAAGTTGACTGGCCTATGAAGGGCCACATTGAGTTAGACCATTAGTTCAACGTAACAGTTCGACCCAAGCTAAGCTCGATTAGCAAGTAATTAATTGTGATCACTAGCTAATCAAGGAAGTTTTCTCTTAATTAGGTCCATTTTAGTTTTGTGGAGTCCAGTGAATCTAGTTTAGGTCATGGATAGGTAGTTGGGTTGGGTTTGACCTTACTTAAGTAGATAAAAGCCCTATTTCGTAATTTTAGAATACTTACTTTCTCGTCATACAAGCATCATATTGACACCATCACATTTGTCTTGCTGAGCTCATTAACTTCCATATTTGACTCAAACACATTAGACGTCATTTGATTCTATTGGACCTTCATTTGACTTGTATTGAAAATAAGACAAACTAGAAGGACTTTTTTATAATTTCAGAAAAGTGTACCTATAAGCCCCCACCACCGACTCATTTGATCTTATCATGTTCTGTAGCTTTCCTCTTTCCATTTCGTTTCCTTTCTTTCATTTCTGCTCTTTTGTTTTCGTCTTCTTTCTTCTTCTTCTCCTCTTTATTCTTGTTTTTTCACATGGGGAGAGAGGGACGTTTCTTGTGTGACTTGTCTGCTCCCGTTCCTTTGCCCTTGAATCTTGAGCTCTCCTCTTATTTGTGAAATAGGTATGAAGTTGTTTGAAGTATAGCCTCCTCGACTCTTAATTCATTGCATGCACTCCTTCTTTTCTCAATTCTTGCATGCATGGCTATGTAGGTTTAAGTTGAACCCAAATTGAGCCAAAGAAAGGATTAAGAGCTTGAAAAGCTTAATTGAAGGCAAGTATAAGAAAATTTTAGTTGAATGCATATTGGTATGTCATGATTCTTATAAAGCTATCAATTTGTAAGTGTTTTGCAGCCCCTAAGTTGGAATTTACAGGAAATGAATTAAACTTGCTTCAGAAAATCTGAAGCTTATCGCTAAGCCATAAGTAATGCACAGCTAGGACTCCAGAGAGTAGAAAAACTTGATATTACACTACAGCCAAGCTACGGCTAACCCACAGGATATACTACAGTTGAGCCGTGACCTAGCTGTGGCCTGGCTGTAAGCCAATTTACGGTTTGAAATCCCGAAAGCCTAACAATCCGATAAACTCTCTACAGCTAAGCCACAACTAAGCCATCCATTGAGCTACGGCTAACCCGTAGCTAAACTGTGGCTCAACCATAGATTAAATACGGCTAAGCCATAAGAGGAAACATGGTTCAACCGTGGCTCGCCGCAATTGCGTAGGTAATTCTAGGGAACTATGGTTGAACCGTAGTGCATAATACAGCTAAGTCATAAGATGCATACGGCTAAGCCATAAGTCACCCACGGCTAAGCCGTGAATCCATTGAAAACTAGGATTAATAGGTATTGTTATGAGATCTTGGAGGGCCTCAGCTTTAGATCCTTGTACACCAATAGCCGACCCAAAGGAATAATTGAAAGATCATGAAAAGTCTTAAGGGTTGAGACTTATTCGTATAACATTGTCCATTTGTTTAGCACCTCCCCATGGGTGTTGGTTTAAGGGACTTTGATAACCTTTCCGACATAATGTAACACCAAAAAGACAACTGTGTAAGGGATAACTTAAAACTACATCATCATGTACAATTAGGAAAAATGGATGACTAGATTAAGGTTGGCTAGTAAAACTGCCTTGATTCTATTAAATTGAATTGCATGGCATGTTGAATGATGTTTATTGTCTTCCACTCTTATGCATGGAATTGAATGATTATTGTGTATCCTTCCAGTATAGTATGTATTGGATCTACTTGATATGTTTTTTATATTGTTGATAGTCAATTTACATTGACTAGTGACATTGACTTAAGTATTGATGTCTAGCATGAATGAATTAAACATATACGATTTGGTATTTCATGTTTTACTCAAGTTCAAGTATATGAATGACTCGAAATGGTCTGGCTCTACTTAGCCTCAGCCTTATGATGCCCGGCGAGGTTGACTTTGGTGTAGCATGTTTGTTGCCTCTACAGTTGCTCTTGTCTTTGACTTTTGAATCTCAGGAATTAAAGACCCATTTGTACCTTAGCCCGAACGATGGTGTTCTCAATGCATAGTTCTCTAGAGGGAGGATATGACAAATGTAGTAGCCAACTAGTATGTATTGCATTTACTGATTCTTATAGCATGCTTATTTCAAATGCATGTATGCCTAGTGTACTACCTTAACCTCCAATGATCACATGTCATTACTTTTTTGAGACACAACGTGTATTACCTTAATTTTGCTTATGGTTTGCTGAATATTTTTATTCATAAGTTGTTTAATAGTGTTAAGGTTTAGGTCCGAAACCCGGTCTAGCACAAACCTAGGTAGTTAGGAGGAGACCGCAATGCTTCCTTCAGATGGTGTTGGTGGACAGCAGAGTTTACTGACTGTCTCGTTTGTCGAGAGCGACTCACTAGTAGCTACGAATTGTATTTATATTGGGATTTTGGGTCCTTTAGCATTTGCATATGATTGCATCCATGTAAACTGCATTTTATATAGCTTGATCTCTTTATGTCTCTACTTTCCTGTATTCCCTTCATAGCTTGTTATCCTTAATCTCCTTCCATGCATGAGCACATCATGTTTGGGTTATGTATAATTAAGCTATTAATCTTATACTCTGGAATATTAAGTTTTGGACTGTTTTATGGTTGTAATGATATTACTGAACTGTTTAATGAAATGCTAAGAAAAATTATAGGCGATATTGACTGGTTTCCATGCATTGAATGCTCGGACAGATGATCCGTTCAGCACTTCACACGTGTAAGCATGTGAATATCCCTTGTGTAATTCCATTCAGACTCCGGTCTAAGTGTGAATTACACAGGAGTACATGTGTCATTGATTGGGGTAACCTTAATCCCCGATTTCTTGGGTTCGGGTCGTGACATGCATATTGTATGGTATCAGAGAAACCACCGTGAACAGCCTTGTTAAAAGACTTAGAACATAGGAACGTGGTGAGAATAAGTTAAAATAGGTCCGAATGTCAATTATTTGACTCCAATGTCTAATAAGTTGACTTGGTAGGTAGATATGTTACTCCTAAGCGGGTTTTCTTTTACAGGTAATTGTCAAGAACTAAAGTACCAAACTAGTTTATTAGAATTGCTTGACAACACTCATGGCATACGATGGTTTTCTAGAACCTTATATGGATGTTCTCCGATGGGAGTTGGGATCTCTTCGAGCCATACCTTACACTATTCGGACGACAACCCTGGTGACTCTTCTTCAAGAAGCCGCATTGTCCAGAGAACGGTATATGCTAGAAGAAAGTATCAAGCGTCTTCTTCCGAATTCATATGAAGTTATATGCAGAAGGAGACAACTCCTGTTACGTTCATTCAAAGCACAAGAGACACTTAGGACCCATGTAAATTTCCTGTTGTATAGAGCCTGGACGCTGAAAAACAATAACATTACACCTGAAGTGCATTTCCACGCCTGTATGGAAGCATTGCAAGAGCAATGCAACAAGTACATCAACACCATCTAAGAAATTGTTGTCTGGTATATTCTTCACAGAGGGCCGCACACCTTCATTGCACCATGTTAAAGGTAGCTCCTCATTTTGCATTAGAATATGACTTGATAGTATTTGTCTTTTCTATTTTCCCGTTAAGCTCTTTTTGTTGAACTTTTGCTATTGCCTTGTTTTAATATAGAGTTCTGGTCCCTTGCTTAGTAACACTTTGAGTGGTGTAGTGAATGGATTGGAATACTGAGCTACTCCCAAATATGCAGTACTGGAAATAAATGATTAAATCCAAGAATTAGGGAGTCCGCATATTAACCATTCTGTATTGAAGGCACAATTGATCATTTATATTAGGGTGTATCACAAATTCATGAAATATATTCTCGAGACTGAATACCAAGAAACTTTGAAGATTGAAATATGGGTTTTGAAAGTCTTACCGGTTTGTGGTATTGATCTTTGAAGATTAGTCAACTTTTGAAGAGATTGAGAGATGATTATAACAGAACGGTTGAGGTTTGATTTCTCTTAGCTTAGAAGAATAAGTTGGAATGGATGACAATGCAGGAAAATCAGAAATAAAGACATGTATTCGAAGTTCATAGATAGACCTTCTGCTTCTATGGCTAGTTGTCACTATGTACGACTAAAGAAAAAAATTTGTTGTGTTTACTAGATGGAACAGAAGTGACTACCATCAATGGTATTTGGATGAACACGATCTCTTACTGATGCTAATAGAGGAATCAAATGGTTGTTTAAAGTTCCCATGGCGTCGATGAGGATTTCGTATTCATTGTGATGATCACTTAATGATTTGCTTTGCTCTGGCAGGTTACTCAATCTCAAGATACACTAAGGAGAAACAATTTTTGGTTGAAATAGCATTAACTTGTAATTAAAGTTAGGTCATCGGAAACCTTGGAGTTATGACGATGTGATCATTAGGTATAGAAACAATAGTCAGATTCATTTTCTTGTTGCTTGTTTGATGAGTATGACTTAAGCTCTGTGGTTCATGAATATTGAAGAATCGATCTTACAAATTCTAATGAGATCGAAAAGTGATTCCTCAGGTAACTTGGTAGCTAGAGGATTCAAGTTGCTTAGAGACGAGACCTTGCATTAGGTTGGATGATGATAATGATCGGAATGTAGAGCCCAATGTTGTTATCTATCTGAGGACTTAGAAAGTGCATCTATAGTCGGCCGTTTTGACTCTTTTGACTCTTAGTTAGTTATCTTCGATCACTTATCTTTAATAATTTACTGTGATCTGACACCAAAACTTTATTCTTCTAGTGCACTATTTAGGATCGTGATCAATATAATTCAAATCTTTGGTCCCCTTTGAACTCTAATAGCTTCATATAATCTTCTACTCGAGGATATCATTCCATTAGGATACTGTTTTGAAAAATTATTAAGTCTTTTTCTAGAAATACTTCTCCTCACGATATATCCATTTAAATGATCTTTTCTATTCCCTTTTTGTGTGACGGTTTAAAATGCACGTGAAGAGTTGTCGTTCCCTTTTCGTTGACTCAACCTAGGTTTATGTTAATGTTGGTTCTTGTATTACTTGGCTTTGTTTTATTCTCTGAATATGAGAACCCAAGTTCAATCAATCCCCTATTCCTGACTTACTCGTTCCTATGTATCCTTGTTCTTCTTCATGTGGAAGCTTAACTTGTTATACCCATATTAGTTACTCTATAAAGTCTCATGTCTATGACAATTAAAACGACCTTGCTGAGATGTTCACTTGTAAAATTTTCCTACTAGAACACTTGCTGCTATATTTCCTTTAGTTGATACCAAGTTAGTTGATATCGAGAAGGAAGTTCTACTCCTTAAGGAATTCAACCTAGCTTTATTGTCTCATATTTGAATATGCCATGATCTACATCAACTTCAAATCTCTCCTTACAGTTACAATCAATTCCCCAATAAGGACTCTATTCCTCAAGCCACATTCTTGTAAATACATGAATCCAATTCAAGACTTAAAATGTATCAAGAAACTTCTTAGTGATTGTACCTTAATTTAACAATTGTTTTGTTAGATTTAAAAGTTGTTTTGCTACTATCCCTTATCACCCTCACTAACGCTACCGCCATCCTTACATTTCACGGATCACGTTATCCTATTTATATGTAATCCCAAGAGGCCTTATTTCCACCCACATCTTTCTTCTAAGAAGCTTGCTTATCATCATTTAGTCTAGTAACTGCACATTTGTTCTTTTCATTTTCTTTGATTGTGAATTTGAGCAAAGAAAGTTACTGATATAAGAGATCTTTCTTCTTCGCTCTCTTGACTTTCCTTTTTCCTTTCTATCTTGTATGAGATTTGAATTGTCTCTTTCCTTATTTCGTCTCGTTTTTCATGACTTGTAGACTTTAAGGCCTCCCTGTACATGTTAGAATTGAAATTGTTTTTCTATGCTCATACGCTCAAATCAGTGTCCTTGACCTATGACCTTTCGAAATTCAAGATTCTTTATTCCTTAGCCTTTGATGTCAAAAGATAAAACCCCTTTCTTTGAATGTTCGATCCCGATCTTTTCATGAGTTCAATACTTCTTTGGCTTGCATGCCAAACTCTGTGTCTTGAGACCCTCATGCCTTTGACCTCCAGAGAACTAGTAGTCATACATCATGTTGAGTACACGCATTTCCACTTTCCTACTAATAATTGCTCATGGCGCAGTGATTTGCGGCAAGTAGATTCAATTCGGTACAGTACTGCTCCTCCTACTGAGCAACTTGATAACTAGTATCCAGATGGCAAGAAAAGGCCTTTTACAGTAGTTGTATCGTCATACGAGTCCAAGGAAGATTGAGGAATACCATCCGAAGAGAAGAACCTTTAGACGATCCTATGTGAAGACTCACATGTAACGTATCAGCTTCGCGTTTTGCTCGACTTGCGTACAGGACATCCCAAGATTGACACAGGACATCCCAAGATCGACAAGAGGGCATTCGACTTCGGTATGCAGGAGACAAGTACATGACACACTCGCATTGTTTTTCATATTTTGTGTCATTCTGAGGGCGGAATGATTCTTAAGCAGGGGAGGATGTAACACTCTGACCCAAGCTAAGCTCGATTAACAAGTAATTAAGTGTGATCACTAGCTAATCAAGGAGGTTTTCTCTTAATTAGGTCCATTTTAGTTTTGTTGAGTCCAGTGGATCTAGTTTAGGTCATGGATAGGTAGTTGGGTTGGGTTTGACCTTACTTAAGTAGATAAAAGCCCTATTTCGTAATTTTAGAATACTTACTTTCTCGTCATACAAGCATCATATTGACACCATCACATTTGTCTTGCTGAGCTCATTAACTTCCATATTTGACTCAAACACATTAGACGTCATTTGATTCTATTGGACCTTCATTTGACTTGTATTAAAAATAAGACAAACTAGAAGGACTTTTTTATAATTTCAGAAAAGTGTACATATAAGCCCCCACCACCGACTCATTTGATCTTATCATGTTCTGTAGCTTTCCTCTTTCCATTTTGTTTCCTCTCTTTCATTTCTGCTCTTTTGTTTTCATCTTCTTTCTTCTTCTTCTCCTCTTTATTCTTGTTTTTTCACATGGGGAGAGAGGGACGTTTCTTGTGTGACTTGTCTGCTCCCGTTCCTTTGCCCTTGAATCTTGAGCTCTCCTCTTATTTGTGAAATAGGTATGAAGTTGTTTGAAGTATAGCCTCCTCGACTCTTAATTCATTGCATGCACTCCTTCTTTTCTCAATTCTTGCATGCATGGCTATGTAGGTTTAAGTTGAACCCAAATTGAGCCAAAGAAAGGATTAAGAGCTTGAAAAGCTTAATTGAAGGTAAGTATAAGCAATTTTTGGTTGAATATATGTTGGTATGTCATGATTCTTGTAAAGCTATCAATTTGTATGTGTTTTGCATCCCCTAAGTCGGAATTTGCAGGAAAAGAACTGAACTTACTTCAGAAAATCTGAAGCTTACGGCTAAGCCGTAAGTAGTGCACGGCTAAGATTCTAAAGAGCAAAAAAACTTGATATTGCACTACGGCCAAGCTACGGTTAAGCCACAAGATGTACTACGGTTGAGCTGTAACCTAGCAGTGGCCCAACCGTAAGCCAATTTATGGTTTGAAATCCCGAAAACCTGACAATCCGACAAACCCTCTATGGCTAAGCCATAGCTGAGTTGTCCATTGAGCGATGGCTAACCTGTAGCTAAACCGTGGCTCAACCGTAGACTAAATACAGCTAAGCCGTAATAGGAAACATGATTCAACCGTGGCTCGCCGCAATTGCGGAAGCAATTATGGGGAACTATGGCTGAGCCATAGTGCATAATATGGCTAAACCGTAGGTCACCCACAGCTAAGTCATAAATCCACTAAAAACTAGGATTAATAGGCATTGTTGTGAGCCCTTGTAGGGCCTTAGCTTTGGATCCTTGTACACCATTAGCTGGCCCAAAGGAATAATTGAAAGATCCTTCCAGTATAGTATGTATTGGATCTACTTGATATGTTTTTTATATTGTTGATATTCAATTTACATTGACTAGTGACATTGACCTGAGTATTGACATCTAGCATGAATGAATTAAATGTCTACGATTTGGTATTTTATGTTTTACTCAAGTTCAAGTATATGAATGACTCGAAATGGTTTGGCTCTACTTAGCCTCGGCCTTATGATGCCCGGTGGGGTTAACTTTGGCATAGCATGTTTGTTACTGCTGCAGTGTGCTCTTGTCTTTGACTTCCGGATCTTAGGAACTAGAGACCCATTTGTACCCTGGCCTAAACGATGGTGTTCTCAACACATAGTTCTCTAGAGGGAGGATATGGAAAATGTAGTAGCCAACTAGTATATATTGCATTTACTGATTCTTATAGCATGCTTATTCAAATGTATGATATGCCTAGTATACTACCTTGACCTTTAATGATCACATGTCATCACTTCTTTTAGACACAACATGTATTACCTTAATTTTGCTTATGCTATGCTAAATAGTCTTATTCACAAGTTGTTTAATGGTGTTATAGGTTCAAGTCCAAAACCCGATCTAGCATAGACCCAAGTAGCGTAGGAGGAGACCGCAATGCTTCCTTCAAATGGTATTGGTGGACAGCAGAGTTTATTGACTGTCTCATTTGTCGAGAGCGACTCACTAGTAGCTACGAATTGTATTTATATTGGGATTTTGGGTCCTTTAGCATTTGTATATGATTGCATCCATGTAGACTGCATTTTATATAGCTTGATCTCCTTATATCTCTACTTTCCTATATTCCCTTCATAGCTTGTTATCCTTAATTTCCTTGCATGCATGAGCACATCATGTCTGGTTGTGTATAATTAAGCTATTAATCTTATACTCTGGAATATTATGTTTTGGACTGTTTCGGGGTTGTAATGATATTACTGAACTGTTCAATGAAATGCGAAGGAAAATTATAGGTGATATTAACAAGCTTCCGTGCATTGAATGCTCGGACAGATGATCCGTTCAGCACTTCACATGTGTAAGCATGTGAATATCCCTTGTTTAATTCCATTTAGACTCCGGTCTGGGTGTGAATTGCACGGGAGTACATGTGTCACTGATTATGGTAACTCTAATCCCCGATTTCTTGGGCTCGAGTCGTGACATCCAAGAAAAGTTCAAGTTATCCCTCCAACCTGGATTATAGGTGTTGGAATACATGTCATACCTTTGACAATTATCAAAATGAGTGTTTTGATAAAGAGCATTTGCATCCCCAACAAATTGGGCCTGACCCAAAGTTGTTGGGTCAATCCTTCCTCTCACAATCTGACTATATTTTAGTGACTCCAAAGTGCTTAGAGTGGGCTTTTGGTTCATTTCTAAGGCCTCTAATCTCCTTAATAATGTAGTCAGCTTGGCTTTTGCCTCAATTTTGCATTCAACTTTAAACATCTCCCCTTTCTCAGGAATAGAAGGTTTGGTGGGTTGCATCTTGATAAGGGCCCATTGCAACGTATTTTCAGTGGTATCTTCCAAAAATGTCTATGCTTCGTCCGCTGTTTTCTGTATAAAATTCCTATCACAGAAGGATTCCACCATTTGCTTAGCTAGGTAATCCATGCCTTCATACACAATTTGGACGAATCGGATTTTTTCAAATCCATGGTGGGGACACTAGATCAAGAGGTCCTTGAATTGTTCAAGATAATTATAGAGTGTCTCCTTATCCATCTGATAAAACCCATTGATGGCCTGCCTAATCAAAGCCGTTTTCTGCTTGGAAGATAATTTCTTGTAAAATTTTTCGACTAGCGTGCCCACATAGTGAATTCTTCGACTAGCATGCCCACATAGTGATGAACCTGACCTGTAAGGCATAAAGCCATGCCTTACTTAGCTTTCTATTTTAGGGAAAAAGGAAATAACCTAAGCTTTAGGGTTTCCACTGTCATATGATTTATCCACATGGCTCCATAGATATCTTCGAATTCCTTAACATGTTGATATGGGTTTTCTTGGTCTAGCCCATAGAACATAGGAAGCATCTGGATTATGCTAGATTTCAACTCAACAGTGGCATTGGTGTGAGGCATAGTGATGTAGGATGGTTGAGTTGTCCTGGTGGGATACATGTAATCTCTCAAAGTCATGGGTGGATCCACGTGTTCTCCTTCAGCCAATTTTTTTTTTTTTTTTGAAAAGTGACAAACTACTTATCATGGTTAAGTCTAACTAGAGCTCTATCTTGATCAACCTATGGTTTTCATGTTCCCATAATTTCTTTCTTAGGTTTAGATCACATGCAGCGGGTTCAACCCTAAAAAAAATGTTAACCTAATCTATACGTAGGGTCCTAATAATCCTAATTTGATGCACAAATCAAGCAATCAAGCACAATGATTAAGCACAAGAATGGTCATAGGGTTAATCTAGACACTAGATAGCTCCTAACTGGTGATGAGAACACTTGGGACTCCAATTTGGTCCTTTGGAACCTTAGATGACCAGGTAACCACCAAGGAGTGGTGGGAATGAACCCGCTTAAGTACCAGTTCCTTGAATAGTCAAACTGTCACACCGTTAGGAGCAAAGGCTGTCTTAGGCATCAACATCAGTCAAAGAGCGTATTTGGTGCAACCCTCAGTGGTTTTCGTCCTACTAAGCTCGTCTCATTGCTACATAATTTAATTAAAGTTAGGATCCTAATGTGAGAGATGGTTAAACCTAGATAGGCAAGGATCTAGTGATGAAATCCAATCCTTATTTTTTTTGAGTGAGTTGCCCTTAAATAAGTGTGTGGGTCCAAATTAAATTATGTGCCACACAAGCAATCACAATTTGCAAAATTTAAATCAACCAATCACACTTGCAAAAAAAGATTCGTAGGTTAAGGACATAAGATCTTATAGTGGGTCCACATAATCCTTATCTTGTGTAAGATTATCCTTTTTTTTGTTTTAATAATTTTAGTAATTCGACGCAGTTCCCTATTTAAGCAAGCCACTTGTACAAGTCTCCTCCTTTGCAAGGAAATTTATGAAAAAGAAACTCTTGTTAGTAAATTTTAAGTTAGTAAATAAAATCAAACTCTATCTAAAAAAATCAGAAACCCAAAGTTAACCAATTCAATTTAAAAACTAGAACTAATCTAAACAACTTAAAGGATAGAATTTGAAACTTCTAACCGATCTAAGTAAAGAATTGAGAGGTTAGCAACTGATCTGAATACTTAAACAAAGAAAAAACATCATTTTGTTTGTGATTATTTAATGAAAATAAAAAGGGAATCCTGAGAATTGAAAACAAATTTAATCAAAAACAAAATTTAAAAAAGATTAGTTTTTTTTCTTTTTTTTTACTTACTGAAATTAGAAATTAAAATAAATCTAGAAATTTTTTTATTAATTAAAAATTCAAAAATTCAATAAAAAAATCATAAAAAATCTTAAAAACCAGATCTTTTTTTTAATGAAAAAAGCAAGCTAACAAAAAACTAATAATACAAATCACAATTATATGAACGATGCAAACTAATGCAACCTACATATGCTCATGAACCTAAAATGACTAAAACACTAAAGAAAAAATAATAGATTTTAATTAAAAAATTTAGAATCAGCTCCCTCGTAATGACGTGAAAAACTTTATGTAAATTTAATCAATCTATTTAAAACTATAAGTACATAGTTATCTTGTTGAGACAGTGGCAAATGCAAGACAATCTTAAAGGGAGCACTTTTGAAAATTTTAAATTAAAAATCTAAAATTTCTTTTAACTAGAAGATTAATTTAAACTAAAACTAAGTAAATTTGAAACTTGATGTAATTGAAAGTAGTGAATAATCAATAGAGAAAACAGATCAGAGCATTCAGAATCCACAAAACAGGATAATCAATAAAATCATGCAATTATTTTATTCTTTGTCTCAAAATAACTTAGATCAGAAACAAATCAATGTTTTTTATTTGGAAGATTTGTTAAAATCTAAAATTTCTTTTAACTAGAAGATTGATTTGAAATAAAACTAAGAAAATTAGAAAATTGTTGCAATTGAAAATAGTGAAAAATCAATTAGGAAAACATATCAGAACATCAAGAATCCACTAAACAAGATAATCAATATAATCATGCAATTATTTTATTCTTTGTTCCAAAATAACTCAGATCAGAAACAAATCAATGTTTTTGATTCGGAAGATCTGTCAAAATCTAAAATTTCTTTTAACTAGAATATTGATTTGAAATAAAAATAATAAAATAAAAAACCTAATACAATTGAAAGTAGTGAAAAATCAATGGAGAAAACAGATCAGAGCATTCAGAATCCACCAAATAGGATATTCAATATAATCATGCAATTATTTTATTCTTTGTCTCAAAATAACTCAGATAAAAAACAAATCAATATTTTTTATCCGGAAGATTTGCCAAAATCTAAAATTTCTTTTAACTAGAAGATTGATTTGAAATAAAACTATGAAAATCAGAAAATTGTTGCAATTGAAAGTAGTGAAAAATCAATGGGGAAACATATCAGAGCATTCAGAATCCACTAGATAGGATAATCAATATAGTCATGCAATTATTTTATTCTTTGCCTCAAAATAACTTAGATCAGAAACAAATCAATGTTTTTGATCTGGAAGATTTATCTTTTTCAAAAACAAATTTTTTATAAAAAAGAATAAAATCATCACCTAAGACTTCCTTCACCTCATAAAAGAATAAAAAATTATAAGCACGACTTATCAAAGTAAGCATAACCTATCAAATGATCTCAGTCCTAAACATAATCTATCAAAATAAGCATAATTCATCAAGTTATTTTCATTAGACATTAACGCAGTGGCTACCTTAGGCATGAAGGCATATCTATTATTCTAATAGATCATTTATTTAAAAGAGACAAGAAAAGAACAAAATAACCACATGAATTAAAATAAAAATTTACTTAACTTCACTGTGTGCTCTGATCCAAAGCACTAGCTAGACATTGTCAAGATCTTCATTATAAATTTCATTAAGAGCATTCTTGCATAATATTCGCTCTCTAAGAATCTCTTTTCTAAATTCCTAGTTCTTGGAAGAAGGCTCCAAAAATACCTTAAAAATAAACATAGAAAATTAATGGGAGGAAGAGAGATGGAGGGAGGAGTGAGAGTGTGTGGAGGAGAGCATGGAGAGGATTGAACGTCCAATCGCTTGGATTTATAGGGTTTGTGGCTACGCTTCTTTCCAAACTTTGGTCCTTTTTGTAAAAAAATTTTTTATATTTGGTAAGTCTTCTCCTTAGCCAATAAGTAAGCAAGATTTGGAAAGGTGTGAGAGGTTTTTTTTTTATGCCTTCCGTGTTTGGAAAAACACTCTACACACAAACTTTCTATTCTTGGATTTGAGCAACTTGGAATGGGTATTCCTTTGATCTTCAATGTACTTCACTTGAGGAGAGATGGACCCCATCTAAAGGTGTGTAACATGAAAAGGTTTCCAATCTTTTTGCAATCCCATCTAAAAATACACAGCCAACTTCGAGAGGCTATAACTTTATCGTTTTAGCTCCAATTGATGCAATCTTAAATCCTATGGGTATCTACTCAAAAAGATCTTTCCAATAGTGGGTAGATTGTCCAATTCTGATGCTCATTTTGAGTATTATGATAGTTTTAATCTATGCTATCCAAAGAAAAACAAGATTGAATTTCCAGTTTTGAATTCCTCTTCTTTGACTTTCCTTTTCTTGAATTCTCTCCACATTAGTTTTTTTTCTTGATTCAAATTTGAATTATTTCAGCAACTTGAGAGTGGGACCCCCTTTGACCATCTTAGCATGTGTGCAGATGTGTATAGGGTCCTCATGAAGCCAATTTAAATTTCTTGTATGGAGAGTCTCACGTGATCTGTTCAAATCTTCTTACACATTCTAAACAAACCCATAAAATACTAAAAAACCCACATTGAAGTGGGACCAGTTCGGACAAAGTTTTACTCTAATTGGGACTCTTCGGAGAAAAATTATATTTCTAAATTAATGCAAAAAGTGTATGAAAATTATGAAAATTCAAGTTCGTAGGTGAAAATGCATGAAATGGTGAAATTTAATGAATAGTGATTTTCACCTAATTAAACCCCGTAATTAATCATAAAATGATGCATAAATATACAAATTTCTAAACTTAACACTTGCCTTTTTCAACGGTGGATAAGGGATCTAACTTGTCCTAACCTAGATGTCCAGGGGTTTTAGTGTAGGTCCTCTTAATGATGGTTTGCA
The DNA here is from genome assembly GCA_037013555.1 of Sextonia rubra. NCBI lineage: Eukaryota > Viridiplantae > Streptophyta > Magnoliopsida > Laurales > Lauraceae > Sextonia > Sextonia rubra. The sequence goes on along the minus strand of JASUAD010000014.1, from coordinate 14,717,524 downwards.
AATTGCTTAGCAATGAGTCCCAGGGATGGGTACATGCATGAGCTATTGGATTTGGGTAATAATTACGTGAGATGAATTTGGGCAAGGTATGGTCACACCCTTGAATGAGCCCAATTTATTCAGTCATAGAAGTTGACTAAAGTAAAGTGGGTTATGTATGCACAAAAGGTAAGTGGATTATGTAGATGGATAGTGGGTGGGCTCAAACTTCTGGGTCACAAACTTGGGCCTTCATATCTAAAATGAAACCTATATGCCTGATGGGCCAAGGATAGTAAGCCATATGATTTCAATTGAGAGAAACCATGCCAGGAGTATTCACCCTTTTTTGTGGTGTGAGGAAAAGAAACGGAAGAGAAAGAAACTAGGAAATGTCAAACTTTTTTACTCTTTTCAACTCGATTTAATTTTTATGGGTTCTGTCACACCCCGAGCGCGACATTCTATGACTACGGTGACTCCCGAGGTGTGGCATACGTAATCCCGTGGCAATCCGTGCGGTACTGAGACAATATGAACCACCGTAAGGGAAAAAGTATAGATCTCACATGTAAGGACTAACATGTAACACGTGTCCTTTTAAAACATTTGCGGAAGCCTGTGTCTTTTTGCCTGTACTTAACAACATCCTGTACATTCAGATTTTTGAGATATTGTATTAAGCATAACTGAGTCTATTAAATTGAAAATTACAAACCAAAGATATAGAACTAGAAGAGCCTTTTAGATGAAACATGATCCCATGCATAATTATACATGACTAAAGTATAAATGTTTATATGAATGATCAAAAGCATGAATACATGATGTGAACAAATACATAGGATTTAAGTACAATCCAAATAAGAGACGCACATGTCCATCAAATAAAATAACATAATCACAATATGATATGATGGCATATGCATAAACATAGCCCTACCCATGGCATATTCTAACATGTCCCAAAATATACCCGTGATGCTCTGTGAAATAGACAATTGGAAAGTGTTGTCAAGTCCATACTGCTATACTATACCCTGGGAAGTCTTTGGAAACTCATTTACGGGTGCGTCTGAGGCAGAATCAGTACTTCAACCTGTTTGTAACACCAAGGGTAGCACTGTTAACACGACGGTTAAGCATAAATAGGTGACTATAAAACTATCATGTTGTATCAAATGAATTAGAGACATGTTAATTAAAAGAAAGCAACAATCGTAAACTAGGCATATTGTGCATGAGTAAGGATGAGTAACAAATCATGAATAGGATATCGAACATACTAGTTAGCATCCACAAGGTTATATTCTCTCTAAGGACTGCGTATCATCTAGGGAGAGCATATAACGTACGTATGGGAATTACGCCAGGGGATCAGTCTAGCTTCCTGAGGAGCGCCGACCAACTCCTCCATAAACTACTACAGTAGGTGTAACACTCCAACCTAATTTAATTCCGTTTAGTGACTAATTAATGATGAATTAGTTCTTAATTATGTTTTTGCTTTGTTTTTGTTTTGTTCTGGGTCCTGGATAGGTAGTTGGGTTGAGTTTAATCTAGTTTAGGTAAACATAAGCCCTTTGCCGTAATTTTAGATTTTATAAGACATTGTCATTCATGCATTATCTTAGCGTCAACGTGTGTATTTTGTTGAGCTCGTTAATTCCCGTAACTGCCCCATTCGCAAAAGACGCCGTTTGTTTTCGTTGGACCTTTATTTGACTTGAACTGTAATTAGTAATATGACTTGGACTTTCTTGCCAATTGATTAATCCTTATCTTATATAAGTTAAGCTCCAATCACCGACCTTCATCCTCTTCTCTTTCTCTTAACGTCCATTTTCTTTTTTCTTTCTTTGCACGATCAAAACAAAGGAGGAGAATTTGTGCACTTCACTCTCGGTTCATCTCTTGTTGTGAATTTAAGGTGAGCTTTGGGTTTTGATGTCTTCTTCATCTTCCTCTCCACGTCAGTTTTGGACTTGCACTTACGTCCCTCTCTCTTGCTTTCTTCTGTTGCATGCATGGGTGTTAGAGCAGTGTGTGGTCCATGAATTTGAGCCTAAGGACAACGATTCTCGTATTAAAAATCATTTGAGGCAAGTATAAGCATGATTTGGATGAACCCATGTTGGTATGTGTGTGAATGTGATTGATTTCTTACTCTTACATACGAGTTAATGTCTTACAGCCTATTTTAATTAGACTTGATGTGTTTATTAGTTTGGTTTCCATGTTTAGCACTTTCAGATGATTCTGTAAAAGGTTCAAAAGAACAACCTATGCAGTCTACGGCTAAGCTGTAACTGTACTACGGGTCAGAGTCCAAAACCTACAAAACCCAGATTTCTTCTACGGTAAGGCCATGGCTAAGCCGTATAATGTACTATGCCTAAGCCGTAGGGCAGCCGTGACCCAGTCGTAGATCAATACAGGGTGGGATTATCTGGATTATCTGAGAGTCGATATTTTGCAGAGCTTCTACGGTCTAGCCATGGCTAAGCTATGAGGTGTTCTACGGCTAAGCCGTACTTGCACTGTGGCTGAACCGTAGGACAAAAACAGGGCTAAGCCAAAAATGTGGATGAACAGTAGGGGAGCCACGGTTGAGCCGTAGTGCATATTATGGCTAAACCGTAAGATACCTACAGCTAAGCCGTAAGGTCACCCACGGCTGAGCTGTAAAACCTTTGAAAAGTAAGAAAGATAGGAATTGAAGAGACTTTATAGGACCTTTGAATTAGAATATAGGCAATCCTGACTTGCCCAATGGAATAAGACAGACTCGTATAAATGATCTCGAGGGCTGCAACTCATTTATGTACATTATCCAATTGTTAAGCACCTCTTCATGGGTATTGGTTTAAGGGACTTTGATGCACATTTATGAGACAATGCAACACTAGACAATGGTGTATTGGATACCTTAAAACTAATCATCATGCACGGTTAGAAACACTGAATAATTAGACTAGGGTTGGCTAGTAAATGATCTTGATTCGATTGCATATTGTATTACATGGCATTCTGTACACGATCATTGACCTCCACTCTTCTGTATGATTTGTTTGTACTATCATTGTTATGTCCTATGACATGGTAAGTTCAATTTGTATGATCTGTTCAATAGGTTTCCTTTAACTGGAGTCTTTCACGTATAAGTTGAATGGAGATGTAAGTATGATTAGTACGTATGATATGCACGGTTCACTTTAGTTCCATGTTATAATTGATTACATATGGTTAGGCACTACTCAGCCTTAGCCTTAAGATACCTGATGGAGTTGAATTTGGCTTAGTTTATACAGCCTCGCTACAGTGAGTTTATGTCTTGGGGCTTCCGGACCCCAAGAACCCGAGACCCATTCGTACCCTGGTCCGATCGATGGTGTTCTCAATATGTGTGTTCCTAACAAGGGATTATAGGGCCAGTGTAGTAGCCACCTAATATGTACATGTCATGTAAGCATTGATTCTGAAAGCATGCTTCATTTGAATGCACAACTACTTAGTATACGAAATTGAAATGCTATGAATTATCCATTGTTACTTATTCTATTAAAGACAACATGTGTTAACTTGTTATTGCTTATACTTTGTTGAATCGTGGTATTCATGAGTTATCCTTGGTGTTGCAGGCTCAGATCCCTCGACCGACCCTTCGTCAGTCAATCAGACTCCAAGGGAGTGTTGACCCATAAAAAATTTGCAAATAATGCAGTGCAGACATTATAAGCTTTGGATTATAAATTTCCAGAATTTTCAAAACACTTGAACCTCATCTTAGCTCAAATCAGTTTCGGAAACTCTTTGCCGGCTCTTTGGGAATCACTACGGGACTTGACACTTCCACATGCTGCAACAAGCTCCTATTCAATAAAATGCTTTCAAGTATATCTAAAGACCATTCCTCAAAGATTCAGAGCATTTGGACGTCATTTGGATCCAAACTTGGTTCAGATGATCGTATACTATGCTCTGTGGGTCCTTGTGCAGAGTGATATCCCATGAAGATCAAGTTAGCTGAAACTCTCGGGGGACGCTCAAATGATGCCCAAGACAGGTTCTGCAAAATTTCGAGTTCAACAGACATCATCAAACCCAAAAGCCACAAGCATGTCAACTTAGGGTCAATCCCCCCCCCCCCCCAAGCCATGGGGTCACTGACCAAAGTCCTGCTTCCTGATATCCAAATTCGATGAAATTTGGGCAAATACTCCAAGATATCCCTGATGTCAGTTCTTCCAAGTTTCAAACCAAACCAAAGTCATTTCGGCATCAAACAGCTGAGACAAGGGCCCACTTTCATAAAAAGTCAACTAGAGAGTTGACCAACTTCTGAAAGTCAAAATAGGTTGAAACTTCTGTGACATGCTCAAAATAGTGTCAAGAAGAAACCCTCCAAGTTTCGTGGCGATTAGACATCGTTTGGGCCCTAAACTGGCGAAAATAGGTCAAATATACAAAAATTCAAAAACGGGCCTTGTCCTTGACCGCGGCCCAATCATCAAGGGCGTTGACCAACTTCAGGTGGTCAAAACAAGCTGAAACTTCTATTACACACTCAAAATAGTGTCAAGAGGCATCCCTCCAAGTTTCGTCAAGATTGGACTTCATTCGGACCCCAAACAGGTGAAAATAGGTCACAAATGCAAAAATCCAAAAATGGGCCTTGTCCGTGACCGCGGCTTGTTCATCAAGGGAGTTGACCAACTTCAGGTGGTCAAAATGAGCTGAAACTTTTATGATATGGTCAAAATAGCGTCAAGAAGCACTCCAAGTTTCGTGGTGATTGGACTTCGTTTGGACCCCAAACAGGTGAAAACGGTCCACAACTGCAAAAACCCGAAAGTGGGCCTTGTCCGTGACCGCGGCTGCGGTCATGGACCCCCAAAGGACACTTCCTGTAGTTTTGGGCGGTTTTTCTCCACTAATTTTTGAAATCAAACTTCCACAACTCCCCTCAACTCCCAGGAACCACCAAAAACTACCTGGAACCTCTATAAAAAGAAGGGTGTTTGAAAGAAGCATAGAGGACACACAGAAGGGAGAAAAAGAGAGAATCGAACGAACACAGAAGCATTGAAGCAAAGAAAAGCAGTAACCCCACGACCATTCTCTTCCTTCTTTAGTCACCAAGGTGAGCAAAAAGATTCAGAGAGGAAGAGGAGAAGGGTGGGGTAACTACGGAACGAATTATGTTCATGCAATGGCGACGATTCGAGGGATGACGTTGTCATTTTTGTTTTTCTCATTCGGGGGGGGGGGGGGGGGGGGGGGGGGAGGGTTTCTTAGCCATTACAAACATTGTGAACAAGCCCCTTTGGGCCTCATTTTGTTCCCTGAAAATGATAGGTTCAGAATGATGCAATTTTGGCTTTTTACGATACCCTCTTCGGACTTGAACAAAAGACAGTCCGTAAATAAGAATGATGAATTACAAAGTTTTCAATCGATTCCACACTCAAATTCGATCTTCTCAATGGTTATCCAACACCCCAAGATGTCATGAAAGGGAGTTTCAACACTTGCAAAAGTTTGGAAGAGCAACCAGCATGAACAGCACGAAAAACGAAGGCAAACAGTGGCTTCACGGCCACTATCTGCCAGTGACCGTGACCCACGATCACTGGCTTGGGGCAGTGACCACGGGTCATGGTCACCCCCCATTTTTTCCCCTTTTTCGCATTTTTTCCCACCTTATGTACATTTTCTTGTATTTTCCAAATTGAGATCACATCTAAGACTTGAGGGAGGGGTTGTAAACTTTGTAAACTTGTGTAAACAACCTGCATCCCCGCGGTCAAGGCATTGAACCCATGTAAACAAAAGGGAATTCAATGATGAACTGTAATTGATTCTCATTCTTTTTAACGCTTGAAGTACGTGAATATCGGACATCGAATCCGTTATACATTTCCACGTTACATTTTAAACGCGATCAGGGAGACCAGAGGCCCCATCAAGGTTAGAGGAGTGGATATGATCCCTCCGCCGGAGCTCGATGATAACATGCATGCATATAGGTCTTACCCATTTCAGGATCTCTTTGGATTTTAGAATTTTGGTGTATTCTTGATCTGTGTATCTATATTTTGATTCATTTTGTATAACTCTGAACTTATGTAATCTTTTGTCAACATATTATTTTGCTAATATATATGTCCTTGTTATGTTAAATACCTATAACTTCCGCGTACATGTATTGGCACATGTGAAATTCCCTTGTGCGTGTGCACCTGGACCGGGTCTAAGTGTATATGCACGGGAGTACATGTGTCACGGGTTAAGGTTCGTCTTAACCCTCGATCTCCTGGGCTCAAGTTGTGACAGTAAGAACATAAGTAATACCCAAATTGGTCCCATCAAACCTAACAAGGGTACAAGCAAAGTGGTGTATGTTAGATTTTGTGGACTCAATCCATCAGTTGATGTAATAAATTGATTAATTTCTTTATTTATCAATAAAATCATGCTTTACTTTCATGAGATGAATGTTATTTTACTACTTCATGCACATGACCAATACGTATGACATAATGGTTCATGAGTTGAACCGGGTCCCATTAGTATATTAGATGTGATATATGTGCATGGATGAGATCCACACACGGGAGATATATGTCACAAATCTTATGCTTAAAATAGCTTCACAACCAGTAATGAGATTGGGCATCTCATTTGATAAGGTTGCAGCACTTTGATCACTATGAGATAGTGTGATTTGTCTCAATCATCAGAATGTAAGATTCTGGATCACGGTGCTGGTACATTGGATGTATTGAAGGACCATGAGATGCACCTTATGGAATTCCGTCTCAATAATAAGGTATGCTCTCATAATTCCCTAGCAATAGGCTCTCAATCCTGAGACATTGACGAACTCAAGTTTCTATCTATTCATTTGCTTTAAGTCACCAATGAGTGAGGCCGACTATAGGTTAACACCTCGGTGTCTTGGGTATGTGGTAGTAGAACTGTGGGAACGTTGAATGATCAAGATGGAATCTATCTCTATTATCCCCTTGTGCCAATTAATGGATTTGTCATTAATAAGTGCGCACCCATCTCAATTAAGAGTTAATTGGATGGTACTGATGACTACTGTGATTAATTGGGGCTCAAGGATAATAAGATGTGGAACTTAGATTGGAAGAGACGGGTTTATTCCAATTGATCCACGGATATTGATAGAGGGGCCTACTTGTGGTAATTGGGAAGTTTAGGGTCTTCATTGTAATTTATTCCTAAGACTGGAGTGCAATTGCATTTATATAGTGGTGTTATTTGCAATTAACTGTGGGCCCGGATTGCACATGAGATGTGGGGTCGCGGTGTTCCAGTTGGAGCCAGCTTTCTAAGGAATCCCTAGTGGTCCCCACGCTAGCCCAAGTTATTGGAAAATAGTAATCCGACTCGAACTCTAGAAAGAAAGGATAAGAAAGGAGAAACTTGCTAATTGCTTTGGAAGTAAGACTTCTATTTCAATTAGACAAGGGAGAGATTTGGAAGTCTATAAAATATCCTTGGACGTCCAAAAAAGTCCCCCTCACGTCCAAAACCCTTTCGTGCAAGAGTTGCGCGAGTTACTCTCCTCTCCTTTCTTCTAGTTCCTTGGAGTCTCGAGTTGGGATTTTCTCCTGAAGATTCCACCGTTCTTCTTGAGAAAAGAAATCCAATTCGGGGGTCATAGCGTGGCAGGCTAAGAGGTCTTGAAGAAGTCCATTAGAGCACTGCGGGTCTCCAAAGGTATGATCTACTTCTTCCATGTCGTAGATTATTTTGGATGTTTAGTGCTGGTATAATTTTTACTGTACATGGTCACGAGATTGAGGGTAACGCATCCTGGATTGGGTTTTGGTCTTATGGATAGTTGATCCCTGTGTCAAGTGGGTCAAAAGTTTTGAAAATCTATCCACGAGACCCACCTACTTCCAACAGTGTAGACTCAACTTATCAAGACCATCTGAATTCATATCGTACATACTTATCATTAATCGTACGTAATCATTCATACTTATCGATATATCATACATAAGGGATTTTTCGGTCTTGAGAACATATTCAATCATAAAATTTAGAATTAAACAAAGTAACTAAATATCAAAAATGCATACTTAAATGAGCTAATAGAGCTCAAACCCTCTCAACCTTAGCTACACCCATTTTGGCTCACAGGCCATACTCAATAAAAGCTCCAGCACTAATTTCACCTCAAGGTTCGCTAGGAAGAATTGGGTACATGATTAGATCATGTTGAGGGTAAGTTTACTTAGATTGAGTAATTATCAAGGATAGTTATTAGCCAACCCTATGCTAGATGATCCATGTTTCCAAGGTCATTTAATATGATTTATTCATAAACATCTGGTGTCATTGTGTTACCAAAATCTCGATGTTACATTTTATATACAAAAGACACCTCCTCTTATGCCAACATCCATGACGTAACATTGGAAACTGATCGGAAAATCAAAAGGGGATGAGTGACAGCTCAACCCTCTTCCTTCTTAGCATTTGATTACCATTGGGCTAATTTGTTTGAGATAGGGGTACCAAATCTAAGGCCCTACATGGTCTTGATTATACTTATTGTCCGAAGGTAGGATTTACTTTAAACATACCTCTAAGGTCTTGGTAGAATGCTAAGATAGTTCTTAATTGATTTCCATCCCCCCCCCCCCCCCCCCCGCCCCGCCCCAAAACATTTCCTTAAATTCGCTCTTATTTTCATAAAGTAATTGTACTCATATAGAGCTTGCTTCACGAAATGTCATGAGTGAATTTCGTAGAGGAATTTGGGCTCTAAAACAGTAAAAAAAGACAAAGTTTATGGTTTATCATTTTTATATCCAATAAAGTATTCAAAAGTATTACCCATATTTCCGTACATACTAATACTTACCGGAGCTTTGGTAAGACCCCATATTATGATAATTTTAGATATTATTATGGTTGTAGAAAATTTAGATAATCTAATGATAAATTTTAGACTACCTTGGCTCCACCAAAGATCAAAGGTTGAGCCTCTCCTTTTACCCCACGATGGACTATAGAAGGTCCTTGGGAAGTCATTTGAACCAATCTTTAAATAAATATTTCAACCCGGAATTTCAGTTACCCGACCAATCAAGTAGGGTGTCCGACTGGTCGGACACCTCTCAGAACAGGAATTCAACCGATTGGGCTTCAGGACCGACTAGTCGGCCCTGAAGCACTCTGCTATGGGTAGAATCAATTTCAAACTGATTCTCCTCCTTTTTTCTTGGCTCCTTCCACTCTCATACATCAAATAAACCTTCTAATTACTTCTTAACACCAACCCACATGATTAATTTAAATTACATTCTCATTAATCATTAAAACTTAATAATCTAAATCAAAGAGGAAATGAGCTATAAAATGGCATACATAAAGAGTTCATCAAGAATCAACCTATTTAACATACATGCAGTGATTATATGTAACTATACTTGCCTTAACTCAGTGCTTTACCCAAATCTAGCTCTTCCTTTGGCTTGATGGTGGAGAAAACACAGTTTCTAACCATAAACAAAACCCTACATGAAAATAGATGAAATGGGGATGAGATGGGTTGCCTGCAACAAGATTGAGTCTCCTTGACTCTATGAAACTTAAGAAAATAGAATAGTGATGGGATTTTCTTACCTCAAGACTTCTACAAGCAGAAGGAGGGAGATGATGCCTTAGATCCCTAAGAAAGAGAACAAGAAGAGTGAAGAAGAAGAAGAAGGTGCTTAAACTCTTGCATGCAAAGCCTTCTGCTGCCTAAAATGGAGACTAGGTGAGGAAGAGAACATGGGAGAGGAAGAAGAACTCTTGTTTCAGCAGAAATGAGAAGGAGGAGAGGAACAAACGATGGGTTCTTTGATTTAAATGGTTGGGTTTCTGAAAATTACAGACAGGCCCTCTAGTTTTATATATTTCCAGTTTGAGTCAATTGGGCTTAAAATGGGCCGAGATGAATCCGGATCGAGTTCGGCCTAAAATGAAAGATGACCCACAAGATGAGACACATTTAATGCAATTAATATGATGTCAATATGATACAAAACCATGAAATTCTAAAGTAAGAAAAGGCCCTTGACTACCTAAGTTTGGTTTATTGTAACCCAACTACCTATCCATGACTCGATAAAATTAAAAACAAGATAAATTAAGACTAAAATACAATAATTAATAGGAAATCAAGTTTAATTAATATAAATTACAATTAAGTTTGGCCGAGACCTTACAAGTTCTTTTGTGTTCTAACCTCCCAGGTGCAAGTTGTTTCCATATATTTTTTTTTATCATAGTCCCCCTGCTTGGTCTTGGATGATCAACACTTTCAAAGTAAAAAAGAAGAAAAAATGGTAATTTAAATATAAAAGAAAAAGTAACGGAGACTAATTTGGAGACGTAAGTAGCCTTCTTGTATTTTAATTTGATCAAACAATCTTTGTAACTTATCACTCATTTTCCTTGGATGTAGAATTTCCAAAGGAGTTTAGAGCGAAGGTTCCACGGTCATAGTTGCCCCTATGGATCGCTTACCAGGTTATGCCAATAGGTTGGTCATAATTGTACTCATATCACCTTCAACTCCTAAGTGAAAGAAACGAAGAAAGTCTCAAAAGACTTATGTTCTTCGAAAATTCTCTCAGACCAAATAACTATCCTTTTGATTACTTTTAGAAGATCAAGTACCTTGCAGTAAGAGTGAATGCTTCTACTTTGGAGAAGTTGAAGCATCAAAGTCTTCTTGAAGAGAATTTGAAGAGTTTTGCTTCTTTTCTCTATGCCTTGTGTTGTTGTATGCACTAGTGTCTTGTGTCTGCGTTATGTCTTGGAATGAGCGCCCAAGGTGGGGGTTGGGGTGGGGGGGGGGGGGGGGGGGAGGGTATTTAAAGCCTCCAAGGTCTTCTCCAGTCATTCGTGATAAGGAAAAGATTGAGCAAAATTTATTTCATAGGGGGGGTAGTTGACCATGTTTTTGTGCGGTCGGTTACCCTCCCACAATCAGCTTTGTGAGGTGGCGGTGAGATCTTCGTCCTTGTATCATGCCAATCAAATCTAAATGATTTAATTAGAACTCAATTGGCTACTTAATTAGCTATTAAAATTTATAAATATCAACCAGTGCTCCATTGGTCACTGATTTGTTCAGTCGGCTAGTGCTTATTTGTCTATTGATTTGTTCAGTCAGCTAGTGTAAACATTTTCTACTTTTAAAAGTGTTTTGACTTGTTTTCTTCTTCAAACTTCAAGGAGTCTTCTTAGGCTTTGTCCTTGAACTATTTGTACTTTATTTTACTACGTTTGAACTATACTTGAGTCTTTGACTTGACTTTTGATTTGCTAAATTGCTTGTGAATTTCTTCCAAAATTTTTTGCATGTTAACAAATGCCCCTCGAAGTGCAATGAAGGATTTCCCTGAATCATTGTACTTTAAAAAATGTTGATTTGGAAAAAATGCCTTCCCTACTTTTAGCTTCCTTCTTATAAAATATGCTTTGTGTGTACTGGTAATCTATGGGAACTATTTTGTCATGATTCCTAAGGTTTTGAAGAGGCTAGGGATATCTTGCTTTAAAGAATGGAAAATGGGTTGGTCTATGGAGGTTTTGTCGCTTATTTTCCCAATATTTGTTTGTGTTTTTCCAAGGTTTTAGGGTTTTACCTAAGGCTTAGAGTTTTTGGATTTTACTCGAGGGTTTGCAAGGTTTTTTGAATGGAAATTGAGTTGGTTTATGTGCCTCAATTTCCTTTGACACAGTGTTCAACCAAGTTTGGGGTGCCCTTGGGTAAGGATAAGGGTTTTTGAAGGAAGGGGGCGCTTTGATCAAAGGTCTTGAGGGTTTCTTTTGATCAAGGTTTGGAAAAGACTTTTATTACCCAAGAAAAGAGATGCTTGACCATCAAAAGGTTCGAATTAGCAAGTAATTGCTTTTCCGTGAGCTATGGATCCACCTTAAATTTCTAGGGAAAATCAATTAATCACATGACCAAGGGTTTGAAGGGTCAAATGAAGTCAAAACTGATCATACAACCAGTTGTCACTACAACAAGATGCAGTTTTGGCGATGTTTTTTAGTGACACTTTCATAATTTCATTGGTAAAGACTAAGCTTAGACAATTATTTACCGACGCATATAGTTTCGTCAGTGAAAATTAATAATTACCTACATTTAATAATTTCATCGGTAAAGACTGAACTTTTACCAATGTTATTTGCTGCATTCATTAGCAAAGGTGGATAGTCAATTAACTTCATTTTTAGAAAAAATAAAATAAAATAAAATTTTTTCGACGAATGGTTTCCACTTTAATCGGTGAAAATAAGTGTCGCTAAATCTCAAGCGCACTTTTGCCTACGTTTTTATTTTTCGTCGTTAATATTATTATTTTACCGACGTAAAAATATAATGTTGGCAGAAAACATGTAATACTTTTACCGACGTAAAATGTGTAGACGTCGATAAATTTACAGAATTTTTTACTTAATTTTTCAGAAAATGGGAAATTTTTTGCCGATGAATTTTTATGAGGGTAAAAGTCAGATTTTCCCGACATTTTTTGTTAATCATTGGTAAAAATTAATTTTACTAATGGAAAATGATTTATGTTGGTAAACATTTGAAATTAGGATGAACATTTGCAGACAAAATTTAAATTTTTGCGACAAAAATTAATCATTGGTAAGAATGTTATCAAACTTCGCGCACGCCTTTCCCCTTTTTCATCCCTCCGCCCCCAAATCTATTTTTCTCTCTCACTTTCCGATCTCTCGCTCTCTCTCGCCCCCAAATCCGTTTCTCTCTCTCATTCTCCTGTCTCTCACTCTCTCTCTCACCCCCCAAATTCATTGCTCTCTCTATGCTCTCTTTCTCTCGCTTTCTCTGATCTCTCGCTCTCTCCAATCTCTCTGTTCTCTCTCTCACTCTTTCCAATCCGTTGTTCTCTCTCTCGCTCTCTGTCTCTGCTTTCTCTCGCTCTCTATCTCTACTTTCTCTCGCTCTCTCTTTGCTTACTCTCGCTCTCTCTATGCTCTCTCTCTCTTTCCTATCTCTCTCTCTCTCACCCTCTCCGATCTACGACCCACTACTACTACCATCGTAATCTGCTACCGCTGTCTCTGTGATCAACTGTCGGTGCCTCCGTGACCCACCGTCGATGCCTCTACATTCTGCTGCCACTGCCTCTACTAGCCAAAAGGAGGTCATCTCTGCCAGTGGACCTCTTTTGTCCTCTCTCTCCTCTCCGATCACCTTTTCAGGTAATACCTCCCTCAATCTCTGAAATCTAGGTTGGAAGGGTTTTTTATTATTATTTTTTTTGTGTTGGTTTAATTTGTGTAAATGTTGGGTTGTTTTGAAGCTAGAAAATGTTGGAAGTACCCGGGCTTCATAGGTGCTAATTCACAAGTGGTAGTGAGATGTAAATAGGACCTTAAGGATGAGGATAGGATCGAGTTTTAGCTCCGTTAGAGCATCCTAAGGCTACATTTAATACCATGAAATTTACTATTTAGAACCATTTTCTTTTCAGCAACCAGATCACATTTATAAAACTTGAACCTTGACATGTGGTTTCTGATACAAAATAATAACCATGTCTTTTTTCTATTTTGAATTGGTTTGGCATATAACATTTACTCTACTAAGCTTATTAAACCATTGTTCTGGTATGCATATAAACACATGGTATGTTTATTGTTATGTTCATTCTTTTGATAGCTGTTGTTTGGCCTTCGGCGGCTATTATAAGCTTCTCAGTATCTGTATTGTACTACTAGCTTTCTCTAATGAATTTTACTTTTCATGAAAAAGACACATGCTATGGATGCAACATCAGAAGTCAAATGACAAGGATAAGAAATAGTGGACTAAAAAACTTGGCCCTTGTCAAGCTTATTCTACACACACACGCACACACTATGTTCATGAACTAAATAAAGAACATCTCATACCCATCTTTTGGCTTGAGAAAATCAAGAGTCAAGTTCTCCATCATGCTGTAACTAAGCTAAATACAAGTTAGGGCCTAGGTAATAGAAGTTGAACAAAATTATTCTAAACAAATCTAATGATCCAACTTTTGTCCCATTTGAAGCAAGCTAATTATCAAATGGCAATCCAGATCTGATGGTATGCTTAGCCCACACATTTGTACATTTCCATGGACCGCATGGCTTAACTCATGGCCTAATTGTCCAATGAAAATATTGTCTTGTCTTAGCTAATAAAGTTAGAGCTGTAAATTAATCTGGTTTGGGTAGAATCCAGTTGAATGTGAACAACTTTTATACAACTGTGATTAATCTGGTTCAGGTGGAGTATCCAACTACAGATTCCAATCACTGGAGTCAGACCTGGTCAAATTTAATTGGGATATACCTTGTACATTAATATAACTAAACAACTGTTTTTATCCAAAATGGGTGACCCCTTGCATGCATATAGTTGTCCCTTAAAAAGCCCATTTGTATGCATGACAATTGTGGATAGAGTGATAGAATGGTTAATTAAGTGAAGTGCAAAACTGGGGGACAATTAATTATCTTAATCCTCATTTAAAGAATTCATAGTTTGACAATTGTTCATCCTTGGATGAAATGCATTGTTTTACAACAATCAAACCAATATTGAATAAAAGGTTGATTAGTGCCAAAGTGAGATGAATGCCAATTCACAGATTAGTTGACCCCAATTGGACTCAATAGGACTGACATCTAATTACACAATAGAGGCGTCACAACCACTGATAATTTCACTCAAGTACAGCATAATAAATGTCATACTAATAGTATCATACTAACTTCATTTGGGTTGGTTTCATTTGGGTCTCTGATATTGCATTAAATATCTCAAAATAGGGAGGGTGAAGTCTATTTTTCATAAATTAGTTCACAGTTCAAACATGAATGCATTTAATATACACGAGCGAGTAATTTTCTTCTTTGCAGAATTTTTGGCTATTGGGTTTTTGGTATCTGTTTCCTCTTTTAGAGCTAAAACTTGTATAATGAAGTTTTAAGAGATTAAACTTGCCATCATTAATTGAAATCTCCTGTCAAGGATATCACACATGGAGCAATTTCTAACTTCTAGTTGCTTGTGATTAGGTCAAAAATGGACAGGAGTTGGATATTACATTATCAAAACCGATTTAGTGTAGAGTACATAGCCAAGGTGAACTTATTTATTGATTTTACAAAGGCAAATTTGAACGGGGTAGTGGTCATTAGGTGCCCATGTAATGATTGCTTAACCATCGGAGGCATGACTATGGAATCGTGAGAAGTCATTTGCACATTCATGGAATGATGGTTTCATCGGGGGTACATTAATGTTTGGAAGGTATTTTGGAGAGGAACACCAAGGAAGAAGGATTTTGGAGGTATGTAAGTTTAAAAAGGACAAAAAAAGGGGGCAGGGGGGCAAAGAAGTCAATCACTACCTTTCGGCAACCGCAGGTGTTACCCTATGTAGCTGATGGACTTTGTCCATAAAAGGTAATGAGCCTTTTCAAATTCCACTTTGCAATTTTATGCTCTCTTGCTTTCGAGATCTTTGAGCTAGGGTTTCCAGAGATCTTCTTTGAGTTCCTTTCTTTCTTCCTCGTTTTATTTTTTTCATCAAGTAGGGTTTTCAATAGCTAGTATGTCTTCTTCTTCTTCTTCTTTGGGTTCACTGTATTGCAGAGCTAATGGGTTCTGTGGCCTGCTTGATCTTTTTACAAGTTTTGTGTTGGGTTTTGACCGCTGCATGTGATTTCTTCACATCTTGCCTTTTCTTTTTGTTTAATGGCGATGAAAAACGATCTTTATAGTTGATTTGTGGCCCAAAAGAGGAGAAAACGAGTTGATTGCTCATCTTCTTCTTTTTCCTTCTTTTCAGTCGGGTAGTCGGCTATCCCACGGCTGGAAAGGAGATTCTTGGTTTTTTTAGGGTTTTGGACTTGGATTTTGTTGCAAGATGATGGGTATGGTTGATTTGATCGAGGTTTAGGGTTCTCCTCAAACTTTGGTGGATTTTTCACGAATTTTGAAAAGTTTTCAAGTTTTGACTTTAGGGTAGCCGACTAATTTGCTTTACAGTTTTGAATTTCAACAGCCGATCATGTTGCAATGACCTTTGGTATTCTCAGGGTGGCCTATAGATGCCTGTTGGAATTCTACATAGCCGACAGCACAATTGCCTTAGAAAATTTTCAAACCTCTTCCGGAGTGGCCAATTGTATACTTTGTTGATTGGCCAAGGGATTTTCATTCTTTAGGAATTTTGCATCCCTTCTTTGATAGCCGATAGAATATTATGGGTAGCCAAAAGGATTTTTGTGCCTTAGGAATAGCTTGAAAGTGAACTTCTAGTGGCTAAAGAGCTTCTTCGCCTCAGGCATTTTTTGTACTTTGGCTCTAGATGATCAAAGAGCTTTTTTCGGATGGCCGAATGGTCCCTATACCTTAGCCACTTCTAGGTTTTCCTCTTCATGGCTGAGAGATAGCTTGGTTGCTTTGTTTCACACACTTAGAACTTTTGCTGAATTCCATTGTGCTTCAATGCTTTCATTTGATATGTTGTATGCTGCTTACTGATTTTCATGTGTATGTAGGCCGAAACCCTAATTAGCTTCCGCGAAGGGTTGTTAGTGATCTCTGCTTCACTTTGATCTAGAATCCTTATCTCTGGGCTTTATGCATGTGCTTAAGTGTTGCCAGCGCTCGGGCTAGATCTTGTGACTCGTATAGAGTCTAGTTCTGAAGGCACCATTGATCCTGCTCAGGCCATTCAGCGAGTCTGAGTCATTCTTCCGAAGGTGAGCCTCCTTGTAAAAGAAACACCACCATGGAGGAGCGGCAATCTATCGAGTTGGTGAAGGAGGCCATGTGGCATACTTTGAGTGGTCCTCTCCAAGCCTTATCCTTCGGAAAGCTAAAGTCTATCGGCATTCTTCATCATGCAGTAGACCTCGCTTTGAGTGCCGGAGCTGTAATGATGGATGTGAGCCCTTTAATTGTACTTTTTGATGGGCTTTTTGAGGTAGTGGAGGTTTGGCTAGTGTCAGCCGACTTTTAATCAATGAAAAATACTCGACAAGAAGGAGGTCTTCGACCAGAAGATGCTGAAACTTAGACAACATGAGGTTAGTTATACCCTCGAGTGAAGCTTGAGAGGTCTTTGGCCTTTAAAAAAAAAGTAGATTAAGCTAACTGAGAAGAGGTTGTCTGATCTTCGGGCTACGCATGCACGTGATAAAACGTCCTTTACAACCGTGACTAAAAAGCTAGCGGACATTGCTAGTGAGTTCGGTGCCAAAGAGGCGAGGCTAAATGCTCTCATCAAATCCATGGAGGATGCCCTTGGCATGTCAATTAATGAGCCGTAGCTAAACCTACCACTCACGCTTATATGGCCTTCTTAGACCAATGATCAAAAACCAATCTTCAGGAGATCTTAAGGCAAATCGAACAGTTTTTTTGTCTTTTTGATTTATTATTATTATTATTATTATTTTAAGACTATAATGAATCAGATTTTGAATTAAGACCTTTCCTTTTTTTGCTGAATGTATTCACTATTCTTTTTTTGTTGTATGGTTTGGTATTTGATTATGGCAAAAGCCATGTGAAATAGACTTTGACTGGGGTCTTGAATGAATGACTTTATCCAACCTTGGCCCGTACCTTTTGCTTTGGTTGAGAGGGGTCAAATGCGTTAACGTTGACCAATGTCTTTGTGTATGACTTTTGTCCGGGGTCCTTGACTTGCTCCTATATGATTATTTTGGAGGGCTTGGATGCTTTTCTGCAAGATCTTTCGCTGGCTTTTGGAAGGAAGAAGCTATGCTTTTAAGAGTAGTACCACTTTAGAAATTTTTCATTGGTTGGCATCATACACCGGTCTCCGTCCATAGTGAGGATAGTATAGGCGCCATTGGAATAGACCTTGTCGATAACGAATGGCCGTTCCCACATTGGCTCAATTTTTTTTTTTTTTATCTGTAAGTTGGGGTGATTGTTCTTCTGATGGCTAGAACTGGGTCACCTTTTCTTAATGGCCTTTTTTTTACCTTTTTGTCGAAGGCTCCCACCATTCGAGCTTGGTATAGCTTGATACTTTGTTAAGCTGGAAACTATTTTTCATCAAGGCTCTTTAATTATTGAAGTCTAAACATTGCATTTTCCTCTAGTGTGAGCTTTTCTACGAGAGCCACACAAAAGGAAGGGAGTTGTATTTTTAGAGGCACCACTGCTTCACAACCGTTCGCCAAGGAGTATGGTGTGGATTTGTGGGGCCACACACAGTAGTCCGATACACCCACAATGGTTCGAGTAACTTTGTGCCCCATGAATATTTGTTGTCTAAGACTATTTTCTTTAGTATTTTGCAAATCATCTTATTGAAAGCTTCTACCAAGCCATTTGCTACTGGGTTATAGGCTATAGATGGGCAACATCGAACCTCTATTTGTTGCAGAACCTATAAAATCTTTCACTATTGAATTGTGGTACGTTGTCGTTGTGTAACCGTTTTGGCACCCCAAACCTGTAGATGATGTTTATTTTCACAAAATTGATAACTGTTGTCGCTTTGACTTCGGTTAAGGGTGCAGCTTCAGCTTGCATGGAGAGGTAATCCGTAGCAGCTAGGATGAAAAGATATCCTTGATCTGACGGCCGGTTAATTTTTCGACAATGTCCATTCCCAAGGCTTTGAACAACCAAGAAATGGAAGTTGGGTGCAAGTTTTCCAAAGGCACATGAATATAGTCTCCATGAATTTTGCATTCCATGCACCTTTTCTCAAATTTCATGACATCGGAGATGATTATCCGCCAATAGTAACCAAGTCTCTGGATCTAATCATATAGTTTGAGCCCCAGCAAATGTGCCCCACATAGGCCTGCATGCATTTCCTTTAGAGTTTCTTCTACTTGCTTTTGAGATAGGCAACAAAGGATTACCCCCATCATAGAATTTTAGGTATAGCATCTTTTATGGCATATTAAAATGGAATTTAAGAGCTTGCCTTTAAATGCTAGCTCTATCCTTAGGATTTTTAGGTAGGACTTCATACAATATGTAGTCGATGAAGAGTTCCCCCTAGTCCTAAAATGAATTCTCAAAAGAGAAGATTCGAATCCCTGTTGTCCTAAAGCATCTTGTTGGAGTCGAGATAGTTTTAAAAGGTGGTATAGCTAGTGATGCTGCCAAGCTAGCTAATGAGTGTGGTTTGGCATTTTGATATTGTAGAACGTGATTGAATTCCTTCAAAGTGAATCATTTCCTCAGCTGCTGAGCCCATTCATGGTATGGCAATAGACTTGGTGTTTTCACTTCACATGTTGAATTCATTTGTTTGATGACAAGTTGAGAATCCCTTTAGACTCGAGGATATCAATGTCCGATTCCAAAGTGAGTTCTAATTCGATGATGAAGGCTGTATATTCTACCCGTTATTGGAACACCCTTTGGTTATTGAAAAAGCGAGTTCTAATCCAATGATGAGGGCTGTATACTAGACCCGTTGTTGGAACACCCTTTGGTTATTGAAAAGGAGTGTGGTATATATGTTTTTTCTGGATTGTGGAAGACTACCCTGGTTCCTACTATCAGTTAACGATGCTCATTATTTCTTGAAGCTCTGTCAAAGTACATGGTCTAGTGAATATCTGGATCTACTTCTATCACAAGTTCCTCTACGAGAAATGTAGATTCATCAGGTGGTTTTTCTTTGAATTCAAGGCCTTCCAATAGCGGATATTCGACTAGGAAATCGGCTAAGGCTTACCCTTTGACAGCTTTTGCCGAAATGTATTTGAGGTCGTACTGAATTAACAAAATGGACCATTTTGCTAGGCGATCACTCAAATCTCCATCTTTGGAAACCAGCTCTTTTATTAGATTTACCCGAGAGATCAGGTATATTGTGTGAGATAGAAGGTAGTGCCGTAGTTTTTGGACAACAAACATGAGTGCTAAACAATCTTTTCGATTAGCGGGCATTTATGCTCTGCTCCTATCATCATCCGAAAAAGGTAGTAGAGAGCGAATTTTTTTCCTTCGTTGTTCTCTTGGGTGAGTAATGCCCTAATGAGTGTTCTAGGTCCTTTGTGTATAGGATAAATGGTTTCTCGGACACAGGTGCTGCGACAACAGGTGGGTTGGAGAATACCTTTTGATATTTTAGAAGGCATCGTCACATTCTTTGTCCCGTATGAACTTGACTCCTTTCTTCATTAGTTTGGAGAATGGTCGGCATTCCCTTGATAGATTCGAGATAAACCTTCTGATGTGTGTCAACCTTCCCTATAATTCTCGGAGCTGCTTTAGTGCTTGAGGCAAAGACATTTCTAGTATAGCCTTGACTTTGCTAAAGTCGAGCTCAATTCTGCCTTTTCGAATGATGAACCCTAGGAATTTTCCAAAGGAAACTCCAAAAAAGTATTTTAGCAGGTTCATACAGAATTTGAACTTTTGCAACCGCTTGAAGACCTTGCAATGGTCTATCAGATGTTCGGTTATTCTCTAGCTTTTGATAGCCAAGTCATCAACATAGCACTCGACAGTTTTATGCTGCATGTCTTTGAAGATTTTCATTATGGCCCTTTGACAGGTCCTCCATCATTTTTGAGTTCGAAGGGCATGATAGTGTAGCAGTAGACTCCAAACGGTATTTGGAAAGAAGTTTGCTTTTCATCTTCGAATGCATCTTTATTTGATTGTACCCCGAGAAACTATCCATAAATGACATCCTTTATAATCCTGCAGTGTTGTTTATCATGAGTTCTGGAATAGGTAGTACACAGTTATCTTTTAGGCATACCTTGTTCGAATCTCTAAAGTCGATGCAAACTTTGATCTGACCATTTTTCTTTGTAACCGAGACTATGTTTGCTAGCCAATTTGGATGTTTTTCTTCATGAATGAAGTTAATATCCTTATGCTTTTGGACTTGTTTTTTTATTTTGTCCATTTTGTCGAGCTTGCTGGAAGTAGGTGGGTCTCATGGATAGATTTTCAAAACTTTTAACCCACTTGACACAGGGATCAACTATCCATAAGACCAAAAACCCAGTCCAGGATGCATTACCCTCAATCTCGTGACCATGTACAGTAAATATTCTATCTAAAAGACAGAATCAAACAGCACTAAACATCCATAATAATGTACGACATGTAAGAAGTAGATCATACCTTTAGAGATCTGTAGTGCTCTAATGGAGAAGTTGCGACTCTGCTTGATGATGAGAATCTTCAACACCTCTTAGCCTTCCACGTTATGACCTGAATTGGATTTCTTTTCTCAAGAAGATTGGTGGAATCTTCAGGAGAAATCCCAACTCGAAACTCCAAGGAACTAAAAGAGAGAAGGAGAGAGAAACTTGTGCTACTCTTACACAAACAGGATTTTGGATGTGAGAGAGAGTCTTATTGGATGTCCAAGAGATTTTATATATTTTTAAATCTCTTTCTTGCTTAATTGAAATAGAAGTCTTACTTCCAAAGCAATTAGCAACTTTCTCTTTTCTAAAACCTTCTTTCTAGAGTTCAAATTGGATTAGTATTTTCCAATAACTTGGGCTAGCGTGGGGACCACTACGGATTCCTTAGAAAGCTGGCTCCAACTGAAACAAATTGCAAATAACACCACTATATAAATGCAAATAACACATCTCATGTGCAATCCGGGCCCATAGTTAATTGCAAATAACACCACTATATAAATGCAATTGCACTCCAGTCTTAGGAATAAATTACAATGAAGACCCTAAACTTTCCAATTACCACAAGTAGGCCCCTCTATTAATATCCGTGGATCAATTGGAATAAATCTGTCTCTTTCAATATAAGTTCCACATCTTATTATCCTTGAACCCCAATTAATCACAGTAATCATCAGTACCATCCAATTAACTCTTAATTGAGATGGGTGCGCACTTACTAATGACAAATCCATTAATTGGCACAAGGGGATAATAGAGATAGATTCCATCTTAATCATTCAACGTTCCCACAGTTCTACTACCACATACCCAAGATACTGAGGTGTTAACCTACAGTTGGCCTCACTCATTGGTGGCTCAAAGCAAATGAACAGATAAAAACTTGAGTTCATCAATATCTCAGGACTGAAAGCCTATTGCTAGGGAATTATGAGAGCATACCTTATTATTGAGACAGAATTCCATAAGGTGCATCTCATGGTCCTTCAATACATCCAACACCGTGATCCAGAATCTTACATTCTGATGACCGAGACAAATCACACTATCTCATAGTGATCAAAGTGCTGCAACCTTATCAAATGAGATGCCCAGTCTCATTACTGGTTGTGAAACTATTTAAGTATAAGATTTGTGACATATATCTCCCGCGTTTGGATCTCATCCATGCACATATATTACATCTAATATACTAATGGGACCCGGTTCAACTCATGAACCATTATGTCATATGTATTGGTCATGTGCATGAAGTAGTAAAATAACATTCATCTCATGAAAGTAAAGCATGATATTATTGATAAATAAAGAAATTAATCAATTTATTATATCAACTGATGGATTGAGTCCACAAAATCTAACAGAGCTTGGTTCGCCTCTAACCTTGCTTTACAGGCTTTATATCTGGAGTGATGTTTAGGCTGTAACATGTGATTTTTTGGTCGAGTCCATGCTTTTCCGTATACGTCCATGCAAAACAGTCCACAAACTCATGCAAAAAGCTGATATACTCTACAAGCTCTCTTCCTTTGATTTTTGAACTTACAAAGGTGGGACAAAGATTTTCAAGGTCCCTAGATTGATCTCTTGAACCTAATCCTCAGTTAGAGGGTTAAGAGGAGACTCTTCCACATTATTTTTGGAAGCTTCCAACTCCATGAATCCTTTTGTGATGTCATTTCCTGGCTTGTGCTAGGGCTTTATCCCTTTCCAAGGATTTATTTTTATTAGCTATTTAGCTTTTACATTCAATACAAGATGATCCCATCCCCCTTGACCTTTTTTGTCTATTTTTTCATCTGCGAGCCATGTCACCTACTGAGGAGTGCCATCATCATCATTGCTTTCTTCATCATATTGGAAGGAAGCCTAGTTGTCTGGTTTATGAGCCAAGACCGTTTCTTCTAAGTTGTATCCATTTGAGGATGTAACGGCTTCTTTTTCAAGATTAGGGATTTCCATGGAGAAGTTGTTGTAAGGAACAAACCCTAGGCCATATGTACGAGTGTTGATGCTGCCTTCACATCCATATTCATCTTTTTGTTTAGGTGTCATGCCATCATGGGGGACCAGGAGACCTTTTGGTTCCCTAGCTTGGCTAATTTTCTGAAATCATATCCCATCTTTTTCATTATTTGATGGGATTGCCAACTATATAAGTCGAACATTACCCACCCTCGATTTATAATTTCTTTGAGGGGATGCGCAATGGTATGATCTTCCACTCGGTAGAAAATGATCAGGTGTGGATCATATCGGGCTGGCTCATCCACAAAAAATGACCTGCAAGCATTATACATGGGGGTCGAACTGGCCACAGATGTAAGGGTGGGAGTTATCTTTTCTCTAGACTCATTTGTGTCTTGTTCTGATTCAGTGTCGGAATCATATATAACAGACACAACAAACATTGAGTAACACTTTCTCATCCTTCTCATTGGATGGACAACACTTTTTTTGATGTTTGTAGCTACTGAGAATCGTTCTTCATATGACTGGAAGTCCATATTCCTAATGATTTGTTTAATGTGAATATGGAGCCCCTACTAGCATGAAGCTATACAAGTTTTTCGTGAGGGCATTTCGGTTCATTGACCGACCAAGTTTTAAATGATTCTCCTTGTTCGTGCTTCATTCAAAGTAACGTCCCTAAGCTAACTATTTGCACTGATTTTGCTTTGCTTACTTCATAATCGATGTGATAATTTGGTAAGCTTGGCTGTAGTATGTTTATTTCCACCCTGTAGTGATTTTAGTGAATTCTTCAAGTGTCTCAATTTTCATTCCCAACGTCTTAGAACGAATGTAGCTTTGGAGTCCGTGCCAGCACTAAACGTAACCAACTTGCATTGATAAGGGTTCTTCAAATCTGTCAACTATCTTTATCCATCTATTGATGAAGTCAAGTACTGGCTCATTATCTTCTTGCTTGGCTTTAACTAGTTGGGCGATGGAAACTAGCTTTTGTGGTGTTACCACCATGACTGGCTTGGCATGCCTTTTGGTTTGGACTATGAAGGTCTAATTTCGAAAGGCCTTTATTGGGATAACCAATGGGCTATCTTTGTCTTTTATCATGGTTGGTCGATCAACGAACCTGACGCTTTGGGTTTTATTTTCCTCTTTCTTCTGAGGATTGTTGGTTGATTCCCCCATTAAAGGTGCTTTTCCTTTCTTTTTCTTGGATTTTGAATTCTCAGACTCTTCCTTGTACATGGCTGCATCTGTGAAGTATTCCTCATTTCCTTTGAAAAGTTGTTTTTCTGTGAGAACGCGTTGTACTTTACCATGGTCATCGATGTACTTCAGGCATTGATGCAACGTGGGGGGAATGATAGCATAATCATGGAATGATCTCGAGGGCTGCGAATCATTCATGTTCATTATCCGGATGTTAAGCACCTCCCCATGGGTGTTGGTTTAAGGGACTTCGTGCACCGCCCGATTCAATGCAACAGTAGACAACGGTGTGTCGAATAACTTAAAACTACATCATCATGCACGGTTAGAAACACCGGATAATTAGATTAGGATTGGTTTGTAAATAAAGATGATTTGACTTCGCATAATTTGTTGCATAACATATTGCATTCGAGTATTGACCTCTACGCTCTGACATGATTACTTGTACTCCGTTACTTTACATTACATTGTGATTCCTTACCTTGAGTATGCATGATATGTTCACTCACAGATATGCACGTATGATATGTTGTCACGATCTACTCAGGGTTTTCATGATTGACTCTGTATGGTCAGGCACTACTTAGCCTCAGCCTTAGGATCCCGACGGGGTGAATTTGGTATAGTTATATGGACTTGCTGCAGTAAGGATATGTCTTGGGGAACCGGACCCCAGGAAACCGAGACCCATTGTACCCTGGCCCGGACAATGGTGTTCTTTGCACGTTATAAGATCCCTCTTTTGGGAGCATATGGTAATGTAGTAGCCATTAGTATGTACACAGCGTGTATTCATTGATTCACTTAGCATATTTCTTTCTTGCATGACAGCCTAGTATACGAAAATGCCTTCTTTAATAACATGATGTTCTTTATTCTATTAGACACAGCGTGTGTTAACTTGCTATGGGTTATACTTTGCTGAATCGTCGTATTCACAGTTGTTTTTGGTGTTGCAGGCCCAGATACCCCTGCCGAACCCTCGCCGGTCGGCCAGACTCCAGATGAGACCCCTGGGGCCCCATCAGGCCTAGAGGAGTGGATGTGATCACTCCGAGAGAGCGTTCTTGGCATACATGCATCATTGGAGTCTTGTCTTGAGAATTTGTTCACTTATATATACGTCATGACTGTATATGTTGTTTTTGTTCTTTTTGTAAGACTTTCCTATGTAATTATGTCAGTTCGTTTTTCGTATTCCCTTCTTGCACTGTTAGTTTAATGTTTCTGATATTTACAGCTTCCGCGTACATGTTTGGCACGTGTAAATGTTCCCTTGTGCGTGTGCATTTAGACTCGGTCTACGTGTGCATGCACGGGAGTACGTGTGTCATTAGGTTTGGCTTTTGCTAACCCCCGAACCCTGGGCTCGGGTTGTGACAAGGACTTTGGTCAGTGACCCCATGGCTTAGGGGGGGACTGACCCTAAGTTGACATGCTTGTGGCTTTTGGGTTCGATGATGTCTGTTGAACTTGAAATTTTGCAAAACCTGTCTTCGGCATCATTGGAGCTTCCCCCGAGAGTTTCAGCTAACTTGATCTTCATGGGATATCACTCTGAACAGGGACCCACAGAGCATAGTATACGATCATCTAAACTAAGTTTGGATCCAAATGACGTTCAAATGCTCTGAATCTTTGAGGAATGGTCTTTAGATATACTTGAAGGCATTTCATTGAATAGGAGCTTGCTGCAACATGTGGAAGTGTCAAGTCCCGCAATGATTCCCAAAAAGCCGGCAAAGAGTTTCCGAAACTAATTTGAGCTGAGATGAGGTTCAAGTGCTTCGAAAATTTTGGAAATTTATAATCCAAAGCTTATAATGTCTGCACTGCATTATTTGCAAATTTTTTATGGGTCAACAAGTGCCCCCTCGAGGTACAATGATTATCGTGTAATAATCATTGTGCCTCGAAATAGCCAATTCGTGGGAATGATGGATGACTTGATGAAAAGACAGTTTGCCAAGGTAGGTTGTAGGCCTAAACTTGGGATTTGAAAATTTTGATAAAAACCATGAAGGGTTTGATGATGGAATTTTGAAAAAACATAAGAAATCTGAATTTCTTTGCCCTATTTTCACGGATATCAAAAGTAGCATCTCCGTGGGGACTGTGGGGAACACCCACAAAGGAATCCCTTAGGTATTTAGAAAATTCAGGAGTTTATGAATTTTTTTTGGATTTTGGAAATGAATTTGATTTTTCTTTTGACCTATTTTCCACAGATATCCAGAGTGGCATCTCTGTGGGGACGTGGGGAACACCCATAAAAAAGAATCCCTGAGGTTTTAAGAAAATCAAAATTTTTAGTGAAAATGGATTGGGTTTGGATTTTTATGGATTTTTGGTTCATTTTCAAAAACCAAAGTTTGGGTTTTGACTTGGCTTGACATGATTCAAAATGAGATACAATTTTGACAAAATGAGATGTAATTTTGAAAGAGATCGGCTTTTATGAGTTTGGATTCAAAACAATTTGGGATATTGGTTTGAAATCAAACTTTGCTTTGAAACCCAAAGTTGATTTGGAAAGAAACATCGCCCTTTTTTCTTTTGTATCATTTCCCTCAAAATACTCTAAAAAATAGGATCATTTTACTTTGTGAGAGATTTATTTCTTTTGTGAATTACCCCAAGTGGACCCACCATGGGAATTTCAGAGAAAAAATGAATTATGATAGTCAGTTTTACTGCTCAAAACCACAGTGACCGTGAAGACAAGATAATGGCAAAGGCATGGATTATGTACTTGACCAAGCCTATGTATTTGACCAAGCCATAGTATCCATCGTCAAACAATTTGTGTCTGAAGGGGAGCAAATGAGATCCAGGTTTCAGGTTCAAGCAATCACAATGGCAAGGGCCACTAAGCAATGAATTCTAACACTTAGACCGGTGATATCGTAATTTTAATGGGCTTTGTTGAGCTGTGGACCCTACTGCTGCTGAGTTGTGAATCCCATGGCCAAATGGTTCACGTCAAGCAATGGACTCCATTGGTGATCCCATATGGTGTCATAGGTGGAGAGACGTGACTGGGCTATCGAGCCATGGATCCCAATGCCCAGCCACATTGTGACCGTGAGCAAAGAGGGCAACATGGGGGAGACCGTGGGCTTTTAAAACTCCATGTCTCTGCCTTCTTTTTTTTTTATTCTGCTGTTCAAACCGACGATCAGAGAGAGACCGAGAGAGAAAGAGAGAGAGAGAGACAGAAAGGGAGACCGAAGTGACCGTGAAAGAGAGGGAAGGACTGAACCGACTAGGGGAGAAGAGGCAGCATCAACTGGGAGAGGAGAATCTAAACCGACTGGGAGAAGGAGGGAGACCGGGACTCCAAGTTTGAATCAATTGAGGGGGAAAGACCGTGGGGATTAGACAGTTGTTTTGGTGGACTTAGCCAAGGCTTAGATCCCACTGTTAAAGCAGTTTTATGTCTGTGGGAAAGAGGAAGAAGCAGCAGTGGCTTTGGACTTGAGGGAAGCTAGGCAATAAGCTTACTGGTTCAAGTTTGCAATGTCCCTGATAGTGAGATAAGGCCATCAAACTGTTGCCCCCATTTTAAAACAAGCTATGACCGTGGAAAATAGATCCTATTGTTCAAGATTGTAGTGACCGTAGGAGGATGATCATAGTAAAGTGATGGACCATTAATCCATTGAGATCATTACATGACATATGGTAAGTTACCGGGCCGTGGGGTTCCTTGTTTAAGCATGCGTGACTGTGAAAGAAAGGAGAGAGGTTTAAGAGGGTGAACCATTAGACAGTGGCCCCCACTACTGGTTACTAACCGTGCCAAGGAGGAACCCATGCGTATAAGACTCTGGCATTCGTTCTATTTCATCTCATTATTTTCCAATTCAAGGACGCATAGCCACTGCTTCAAGAACTCATAGCAAGAAAGACCAAATTCGGAGCCCCTCTCTTCGAGCTTCTTCTTCTTCCCCAAGATTCGTCCATGGCAGGTAAAGATTTCAAGAACACTCCTTTTCTTTGCTTTTCTTCCTTATCTTCTTTTTTTTTTTTTTTTCTTGTTTGTGGCCGAACCCATGTCCTGTATTCGTGTGATCATGACTTCGATGGTTTTTTCATTGATTCAAATTACATATGCCCACTTTGTGCGCTCGCACTAGAGCAAGTCTACAAAACATGGAGAATGCCCATTTTCTTCTTGGGTTTTGTATGAGGCCTTGTGAACACCAATTGAAGTTGGGGTTGGCCCTATTCTTGACTTGATTTTTTTTTCTTTCCCTCTTTTTTTTTTTTTTTTTTTTTTTTTTTGCTTTTTTTTATGTTGGAGCCATGGTTTAATTCTCTGCCGTGGGGCTATGTCCAAGTTGAGTACTAGCCGGGCAGGTGTCACGGTCACAGCCATTCACAGTTTGTGCAAGTCTTCACGGTCACCACTTGTATGTCAAAATGCTTGACTGATTCTTTTTTTTTTTTTTTTTTTTTTGTTGCCGACAGTCTCTATATAAGGGTCCCTCCTTGAATACCATTCTGAGTTTATGATAAGATCAAGAGTGGAATTTCCTTCAACATGCCCAAGCACTGTTAACTGTCAACGGTCCCTTTGAAGACATGCTTGAGCTCGATTTCTTTTTTTTTCTTTTGTTGCTTCTTCTTCCTCTCTCTTTTGCTTAATTAACCAGACATCATTCTAAGAATGCAGAATTTGAGAACCTGGCTAATTTGTTTGTACATGCTCATGGTCACTGACATTCACAATCAGGGAGGGTCCACGATCACTACCATCTTGTGATTTTCCTCTTCTTTTTTTTTTTTATTTGTTCTGTACTTGAGTTGGCTTATAGAAAACCCAATGTTCTAACTCTGGTTCTCAACTTGATGGCTTACAGATATCATGCCAATCCCCACACTAGACCACTATTATCCGGGCATACTCACGATCATAGGCCATCCATGGCTACTACTTGTATCTAAGCCATCTTATGGCTATGGCCATCATTGTGTAGAGAATGACTATCACCTTGAGTGATTGTGCTCGTTTCTCCTTCTTTATTTTTGTTTGTTTGGAGCATACAAACAGCTCAGAGATATCAAACTGATCTCATGTTACTAAGTAAAGTTGAATACCATGAGGTTTGACTATTTCATTGCATGGTCACGGTCCCAGATAGTCATTATCATAACTTTAGTTAAACTTCACTCTTTACAATTGAACTTAATGAACATTCATCTATTTTATCCGACTCCTAACACTACTGAGTACACACCCAGCCTTTGTTATTTGTGGGAAGTGCAAAAGATAAAGAGATGTGAACCTGCTTATCTTAATATTGTGTAAGCACAAGTTGAATCGCCATAGCCTCGGTGGGAATTATAGGGGATTGGATTGTGGTGGTTTGCTCGGCTACCGACATGAATTCATACAAGCTTGACCACTATAATCTTTGTAAGAATTGTAGCCCGGATCCTCAGACCGGGAAGCCATTAGGGTTATTCCTCTTGCTTTTGATGAGAAGGTTACTCCCCTTAAATCTCACCAAACATGAGAAGCATAAACCACCTTGAATATGAGTGGTTAATGAAGATGATCAACAGAAAACTGACTGAAATAACTAAATCATCACAAGGTGGATTCTCTCTGCCTTTGATGAGAAGGTTACTCCCTTAAGTCTCAATAAGCATAAGAAGCATAAACCACCTCGAATATGAGCAACTGACGATGAAAACCGGCAGGGGATCGATGGAAATAACCGAACGACCACAAGGTGTAGTCTTTCTGCCTTTGATAAGGAGGTTATCCCCCTTAAGCCTCCATAAGCATGAGAAGCATAGACCACCTCGAATATGAATGGCTAATGAAGGAGACTGATGAAAATAGGGCAGATCCTCACATCGACCCCAAAATTGAATGTAGTCTTGAATGAACTGTTTTACATTGTCTTTTTCTATCACAACTTCCAAGCATGAAGAACCATCGAATACATGGTTGAATGTAACCTTGAGGACCCACCGATCATATGGTCGAATGTAGTTTTGAATAAGATGTTTTACATTGTCTTTTTCTACTACAACTTCCAAACATGAAGAACCACCGAATACATGGTTGAATGTAACCTTGAAGACCCACCGATCATACGGTCGAATGTAGTTTTGAATAATACGTTTTACATTGTCTTTTTCTACTACAACTTCCAAACATGAAGAACCACCGAATACACGGTCGAATGTAGTTTTGAATAAGACATTTTACATTGTCTTTTTCTACTACAACTTCCAAACATGAAGAACCACCGATCACATTGTTGAATGTAGCTTTGAGTAAGACGTTTACATTGTCTTTTTCTACTACAACTTCCAAAGATGATCCGTTCTTCCCTGTTTTCTTCTAACACTTCCGATCATCGACGACGGTTGATGATCATTAAAATTGGCTTTGCAAAGTAACTGAAGATCCCACAAGAATGTCTAATGGTCTCATCATAGCAGATCATCATCTGGGCCTTTGCTCACTTGTTGATTTCACAAGAATGTCTAAAGGTCCCATCATAGCAAATCATCGCCCGGGGCCTCGTTTGTTAAGATTAGGAATGTGAAAATCTTTCAGTCTTGAAATGGATGTTACACTTTGTCAGTGTTGTTGGAAACTTGTCATGCATTTTTAAATATTGTTCTTTCATACATGCTTGCATTTGTTCATGCCTTATATGCTATTCACAGATGCCATTTTCGTGCTTGAACACGATCCTGCTGCCCCCTAAAAAGGTCTTAAGGTGCTTGATCATCTGTTTGGGCCGGGAGCCTTGGTTCTGAGACTTAAGTGTGCCTTTGATGCCGATTCTTGGTTTCAGAACTGAGTATTGCCTTCTCCTTTTGGCCTTATACTAAGGGGAGATGCTGCCGAATTTTTTTTTTTTTTTGAAACTTCCATATCGTTGTTACTAATACTTTATCTTTTCCTTCATTTTGATTTGCTTTGCAGATAGAAAGGGTAAAACACCCGCAACTACAACTGCTAGAGCACTTAAAAGTCGTACCAAAGGTAAGACCGCAAGGGAGTCTGATCCAAAAGATCCAAATGAAGCATCTAATGTCAACCTGTGGCTCCAGAGAACTAAAGCTTTATCAACGAGAAATTGGTACTCGTATTGGTGCTTGGCAAATAATACCAATTGGGAGAATAATGACAAGGTGGTTTTTCCAAAACCACGATATATATTTGGAGATGCCACAAAGGAGACTGCAAAGCAACCTATTGACCATATGCGGTACCATTACACAAATCCGGCAGGAGTCGTGCTTAAATTAACCACTGTTCGATCTATTCGACGGCATCCAACTATCATGTCACTATCTTCAACAATCCCAGCAATGCATGACCCTTTTTCGTGGATAAGACATCATGTCCACTTCAAGACTGGGAAATTCATGCCTCTGCCTCCATACTACTTCATAGAACATCCAAGGTCTGAAATAGAGACTCTCGAACCATGCACTTTGAATTTGGAAGTAGGCACTGCGATATTACAGCTCAGGACTATTGGGCTTGGTATTCATTCAGGCGACGGGAGTGCTTGGCTCGGTGAGAGGCATCAATCTCGCGGGTGGTTTAATTGCATCGGGGATTGGCCAGGCTGGGTGACTGCAATCAAGCATCATTATGCAGAAGATTTGAAAGCAATCAGGATTTTTGATGCTGTAAATGCTACCACACAAAGAGTCCTGTGTGAGAACAAGAATGTCTGCAGGGCCATTCTGGAGTTATTTTGCCCAGCGACTGGTACTTCCATTACTCCAAACATGGAGTTGGGATTTTCTCTATGGGAAATAAAGAAAATTTTTGGTTTGGCACCTTATGGCAAGATCTATAATGAGACCGTTCTACCTGATGAAGAATTAGCCACTATGGATGATGAATTCCAGGCCGTATATTTCCTCCTTTTTGCGCTTGAAGATTCTATTCAGACATCTAACCGAAGTCGAGGCAAAGTCTTCCAATGGATGAGTCAAGTGAAGAGAATCACTGATCCTTTCTTTGTTAATGGAGGCGGGTTCTTTAAGTGGAAGAGGGTAATCCCGAGTGAAGATCCCAAGAAGGGTCCGACAATCATCTTTCATGAAGATACGGACTTTCAGCCTTATATTTTTGCCAAATATCCAGATTTGAAAAGGAAATGTTGGATTGCTTCATTCTTGACAGCATGGTTGTCTGAGGTTCTTTTTTCGAACTCAGGAAACGACCTTAGGCCTGGTTGCATATATCCAGCCCTCAAGATGGCCTTTGGACATAGCCTCGCTTTGGGTCCTGCTTTTGTATCTTATATGCTGACAGAGTTGAAGCTTTCAGGATTCACCGTCAGAGAAGGAAAACCGTTCAACCGATTTTATACTGAAAATCTACTGTCCACCTGGTTCACCTACCATTGCAATGATGTTCATTCACATAGCAGTGCACCGGGGAACATTTTCATGGAGGGTGTGGTTTGTGGTAGTTGTTTAATTAACAACTATTCCATGACCGATTTGCGCCAACATTTGCACAACTTTAATAATTATGTTGCTTCCCGGGACGCTATACCGAATATTGAAGTTCCAACTCAGATGAGGAATGCTGTGGAGCCATCAATAGATAAGGTTAGGGAGGGTGGCCGAAATATCGGCTTGTCAGATGAAGAAAAGAGCTGGCTTCTGAGTTTAAGGCCTGCAGATCTGGTGTATAGGAAAAATACATACATCAATATTCAACCTTATATACCACTAGATTCTGCAGACAATTCGACTTCTATTAGGCCGTCGTGGGAGCACCAGGCTGAATTCGAGGCACTATCGGCTCCTTGTAGGATGCCCGTAATGCTTGGGAATTCTACCAGGTGTTTGACACTGAGGCCCATTTTGGATATCCTCATCTTCTGAATCCTGGATATTCGAGTGGCTTTGCCTAGTGGTTTGCTAAAAGCACCCTCGCCATTGTGCAGGCATACACAAGCAATCCTCGAGCTAAATGTCGTGTTTTGCCTGCCTGTAAGAAGAAGGAAAAAGGAGAAAAGGGAGAAAAAGATTGTTTCATCTCAGAGAATTTTGAAAATTGGCTACATGATGGGGACCAATGGCGAATTGGTTTGACAGCCGGATCCGATATCTGTCGAGATCACCGCGGTTTAAGAGGTGAGGAAGATAAAAGTTACATGCCTCTACCTAATGTACCCGCAATGAGGATGCGACGAGCCATAGAAGAAAATTTACAAGAGAGCATTAGCCTTACTGAAATCAGGGAAATGGGCAGGACTGTTTTGGATTTTGGATCTGCTTCCCATTCCATCAGAACCAAGGTATCAATGGGAGAACAGACCAGACAGTTTAAGGAAGAGCGATCCGCTATGCATGCAGCTGCTGAGGCAGATTTTGCTCAGCGATTAAAAACTACTGCTGATACTCCTGTATTGACGGAGACACATGTCAGTCAAAGTCCAGTAGAGGGGGTCCAATCTGCGGAAGTGGCTACGAGAGCAAGGCCATCTATCATAATGCCTGTGAACCCTCCGAAGGATCTGGATTTGCATAAGAAAATCAGAGCCACTCGCTCAAAATTAGTGACTCGAGTTAGAGCCTCAGCTAGCAAAGAGACACCTTCCAAGAAGAGAAAAGCTGAAAGTCCTCCAACACTTCGTTCTTAGAGGCTAAAAACTGGTAACATACATATAGTTGTTTATAATCATAGCTTCATTGATTCTGTATCTCTAACATTGATATTTCTTTTGGCGATTTTATTAACTCAACCCTCAATTGTTCAGAGTCTGCGAGGCAAGTGGCC
Organism: Sextonia rubra; assembly: GCA_037013555.1. Classification (NCBI taxonomy): domain Eukaryota; kingdom Viridiplantae; phylum Streptophyta; class Magnoliopsida; order Laurales; family Lauraceae; genus Sextonia; species Sextonia rubra. The sequence goes on along the minus strand of JASUAD010000014.1, from coordinate 14,683,342 downwards.
GGAGTTGCTGAAGATTATGCCTCTGATGAGAGGAGTAGAGGAGAAAGCAGTTTTGATACTCTTACGACTGGAGAGCGAACTAATAGTGATATTCACATCGAGTTTGATTTTGAAAAAGATATGTTTAATCAAGTGCAGATGCCTGAATTTGAAAGAAAAGTGGTAGCAGATATACCGACAGAATCCATCATTGCAGAGAAATCTATTGATGACGTTGGTACTGCTACTATTACAGAGGCTGCTTTCCAGATTAAACAACAGAAGCCTCCTTCTGAGATTGTCAAGGAATCTGCGACCAGAGTCATAAGGGATATCGAAGAAACTCCAGTTGTCGCTGAAGGTAAACTTCACATTAGCCTGGTTAGCATTTCAGCATTCGTGCTCTAATTTCTGCTCATTTCCCTTTTCAGGTGGTCGGGTGGAAGAGGGTGTTTCTGATACACTTGCTAAAACACTTTCTACCATTCCTAAGAGATCTTTCGGATCCCCTATTGAGGAGCAAGCGGAGAAGGAGCATGCCGAAGCTTCGATTGACTTGGATGATGTCTCACTTCATAGTGGATACTTAGAGGCACCAGGCAGCCCTTTGGAGAGTGATCTGCAACGCTTTGTAGAAAGTTTATCATCAGGTTCACTAACCCAAAGTATGAATGATGGTACGGGATTGTCGCCAGCCGATACCACCTTGCCTGTTAGTAATAAGCCAAGGGCTGATGAGGCTGAGGATCTTCAAATGGAACAACATATTGAACCCATTGGCGATGCAGAAAAAGAAGCAGACAGTGTTATGGTTCTAGTCACAGAAGCCCCTATAGCGGATACTGTTGTGATCAGAATAAGCTCTTCTGTTCGACAGACAATGGTTTTAAAAGGTGCAAGTCTCCCGGTAGAGGATACTCATGTGACACCCATCTCTAGTAGTGTGCCTCTAATTGCTGGCAATTTCACGCCTTCCAAGGCTGTGACACCTCCGAGAGTCCACTTTAGGGTGAATCAGTCATCTCCTTTAAAAGTTATTGAAGACCCTGTTGTTCAAAAGATATCAGATGAGGCTTCTACTGCTGAAGGTGGAGGGATCCGAAAAGCCTTACTGCATGTGACAGTCACACCTCATGCCATTAGGGATCCTTCGACTACCTTGTCTTCACAGGGGTCACATGATTCACTTTTTGTTCGTGAAGAAACATTGGCGATTCCTGAGGGCGAAGTAAATGTCGAGAGAGAAAGGGATAATTGCTTAAGTTCTCAAATCCAGTCAAATTCACAAGAGCGAGAATCAAACCTTCTATCCCTAAAGAACTCAGCTTCTTCGAGGACACCCCAAAGCCTCAATCTGCTATTAATTTTGCCACAAAGATAACCATTCGCAGCATTTTGGCTACTGTTTTTCAAGGAGAGCTTTCTTCAGAGAAGATTCAAGGTGCCAAGGCTTTAGCAGATATGTTGATATTTTCTGGTACCGACTTGAGTGGTCTTCACGATGCCCTCGTCCTCCTCTTTAACAAACTCAAAGAAAAAAAACTCTTGGGATAAGAGTGTTGATCATGCCAAAGCTTTCCAAGATGAGGTCTTAAGGCACAAAATTCAATTGGCTGCAGAGATTGAAGGTGGTGAGGAGGAGATACAGGTGATAAATACGGAAGAGGCCAAGCTGACACAGGAATTGGCTATGCATACGGACCAACGTGCACATATTCAACAACAGATCGTTGTATTGCAGCATCAATTATCTTCTGTGGAAAATACTATGGAAAATTTACAGGAGTCTGTTTCAGAGAGAATTTGTCGCCGAGATGATCTTTTCGCGCATACAGAAGTGAAACGCACAACCCTAAATGACTTCGTACAATCCTTGGAGATTGAATTGAATATTAAGCTGGACAAGATTGACATTAATACTGCTATTCCAGCTTATGCAAGCTACAAATGGCGTATCCTCATGGCAGAAGTATTGAATGCAAAGGGGCAACTGGAGAAGTTCCTAGACTGAGATTCTCTGCTGCAACTCCCATTTTTTTATTATTATTATTAGGCCTGAGGGCCATGTGTACATTGACTTCACTGCTTGTATTCGAACTTTAAAATGGATATCAATGGAAAAGGTTTTTCTTTCTATTTTTGTCATTGGTATAGGTGTTTGGTTTGATTTTGTGTGGATGTTTGAGGTGGTTTATATGGATGGTTGGTTTGGTTTGATTTTCTCAGACTTGTATGAGGGAATGATTTGCGATCTTTTGGATCCACAAATCGAAAATAAGGGAGTCATATAGGTGGACGTTATCCGGTGCCCATGTGTGAGGCTTTCTCCAGGGTCCATGACTTGATCCTTTTGGTGTCGAAAGGGGTCAAACAGAGTGGATGTTGTCCAGTGCCCATGTGTGAGGCTTTCCCCAGGATCCTTAACTTATTCCTTAGGACAAAGATTTGGTTTTGGTTTTTGTTTAGATTTTGGTTATACAGGGTCTGCAAAAAAACTTGTTCTATATAACCGAAGGTAGTCATATAAGGTCTGCAAAAAGACTTGTCCTATACAACTAAGGATTAGCTATATGTGGTTTGCAAAAAGACTTATTCCACATAGCTGAGTTTTGCTATATAGGGTCTGCGAAAAGACTTAATCTATATAGCAGAATGTTACAAGAGGTCTTGTAAGGACATTATCCAAGTAACAAAGGTTTGACTAGAGGGGTCGAAGGACTTGATCCTCGTAGTCATTTTATACAAATCTGAGAGATTTTGGTTACAAGTCATAGGTTGTAAGGCTCAAAACCAGAGGATTTTGATTTTGGTTAGGAGTGAAAATGTACACTGTACATGATTTGGGTACACCAATAATATTAAAGAATAGTATTTCTTGAGAAGTTTTCAATTGATAAGCATCATACATCTATCTCCTTCAAGCGTGAGAAGTGCGTAGGCGCCATTGGAGTAAACTTTGTCAATGACAAATGGCCCTTCCCATTTAGGTTCAAATTTACCTTTTGACAAGTGTGTGGAGAACATGGGCCTCTTAGCTGTAAGGACTAAGTCTCCTTTCTTGTAGGTTCTGTATTTGACCTTTTTGTTAAAGGATCCTGCCATACGAGCTTGATATAATTCAATGCTTTGTCGAGCGGCAAGCCTTTTCTCATCAAGGCTCTCTAGCTTTTGGAGTTGAAGTCCAGCATCTTCTCTTTAGTATATTTGTTTATCACAGCTACCCGAAGAGAAGGAAGTTGTATTTCCAGGGGTATTACAGCCTCACAGCCATAAACTAAGGAATACGGTGTTGATTTTGTTGGACCGCGAACCGTGGTTCTGTAAGCCCATAATGCTTCAAGAAGCTTGGTACTCCAACCTTTTTATTGTTAGAGACCATTTTCTTCAAAATTTTGCAGATAGTCTTGTTGGAAGCCTCAGCAAGCCCATTAGCTGCAGGATTATATGCCGTAGATGGACAACATAGTATTCCATACTTGTCACAGAATCTATAAAATTTATCATTATTGAATTGGGGACCGTTGTCATGGTATAAACGTCTGGGCACCCCGAAATGACAAATGATGTGAGTTTTCAAGAAGTTGAGCACCGTATCTGTTTTGACTTCTGCAAGAGGTATTGTTTCTGCCCATTTGGAGAAGTAATCCGTCGCAGCCAAGATGAATTGATGACCACGTTCTAATGGTGGGCTGATCTTCCCAACTATGTCCATTCCCCAAGATTCAAATGGCCAAGAGGTGGACGTAGGGTGCAAATACTTAAGAGGTTGATTAATATAATCACTATGAATTTGACATTCGTTGTATCTTTTAGCAAAATTGATGGCATCAGATATCATAGTGGGCCAATAGTATCCTAGCCTTCGAATTTGATCATGAAGCTTTGGCCCAGCCTGATGTGCACCACATAAACCAGAATCAACTTCTTTGAGGACTTGTTCTGCCTCCCTTGGTGATAAGCAACGAAGAAGAATCCCATCATATGATTTACGATAAAGAGTTTTTGAAGGCAATTCAAAATGGAATTTTAGAGCTCGTCTTTGAATGCTAGTTCTGTTTTTAGCATCCTCTGGTAATACTCCATGAAGAATATAATCAATAAAAGGATTTCTACAATCTCTGAAGGAATTGTGGAAAGATGAAATCCGATTATTAATTATAGTAAAACTATCAGCCACTGCCTTATGGGTGTCAAGCGGAGGTAGAAGTCTTCTTTCAACCACTTCTAATGCCATCTTATCATTTTCAGGGATCGACATCGAAGCTGCCAAACTTGCCAATGCGTCTGCCTTGACATTCTGATGTCTCGGAACATGATGAAACTCTATCAAATCGAATTTTTTCTTGAGTTCACAAGCTTTGTTGAAGAAAGGAACCAAATCAGGTTTCTTCACTTCATACTCATGATTCATTTGCTTGATCACGAGTTGTGAATCTCCATAGACTCCAAGCATATTGATACCTGATGTTATAGCTAGCTCAAGGCCCATGATCAATGCGGTATATTCGGCTACATTGTTTGAACATGGTTTAATTAATGAGAAGGAGTGAGGGATGTAGAATTTCTTTGGGCTACAGAAAATAATTCCAAATCCTGAAACCGGTTCTCCCGATTCATTAGTTCTGGAAGCTCCATCAAAATGCATGATCCACTGCGGGTCTGGGTCAATAGTAGACTTCCGCCGCTGCTCAACGAAAAAGACTGGTTCATCAGGGAGATTATCTCTAAATTCAGAATTCTCCGGGAGCGGATGTTCTACCAAAAAGTCAACAAGAGCTTGCCCCTTTATAGTCTTTGTAGGGGTATATCTGATATCATATTGAGAGAGGAGAATTGACCACTTGGCCAAGCGCTCGCTCAGGGACCCGACTTTTATTACCAGCACTTTTAATAGATTGATGTTAAAAACTAGGTACACTACATTGGAGAGGATGTAGTGACGTAGCTTTTGAATTGCAAACATCAGTGCCAGACATTCCTTTTCTACTGGATGATAGTTGTGTTCAGCACCAACTAACATTCTTAACAGGTAGTAAAGAGCCACCTCTTTTCCTTCATCATTCTTTTGGGCTAATACTACCCCCAGGGAATGATCGAGAGCTCGAGTATATAGAATGAAGGGTTTGCCTGGCATTGGAGCTGAAAGAACCGGCGAATTAGTGAGATATTGCTTGATGTCTTGGAAAGCATCTTCGCAAGATTTGTCCCAGACAAAATTTACGCCTTTCTTCATCAGTTTGGAAAAGGGTCTGCATTTTCCAAATAAATTTGAAATAAACCGATGAATATAGGCGAGTCTTCCTTGCAATCCCTTTAACTCTTTTAGAGTTCTTGGAGAAAGCATTTCCAAAATGGCTTTAATTTTAATCGGATCTATTTCAATACCGCCTTTGCAAACCACAAATCCTAGAGACTTTCCGGAAGAAACTCCAAAGAAACATTTCAAAGGATTCATCCGAAGTCTGAACTTCCACAACCTTTCAAAAACTATGCGGAGATCATCTAAATGATCTGATTTCTGCTTGCTCTTGACTACCAAGTCATCGATGTAACATTCAACAGATTTATGCTGTAGGTCCTTGAAGATTTTCATCATTGCCCTTTGGTATGTGGCCCCAGCATTTTTGAGGCCGAAAGGCATGATAGTATAGCAATATATGCCAAAGGGAGTCTTGAATGAAGTATGCTTTTCGTCTTCCTTTAACAGTTTGATTTGATTGTACCCCAAGAATCCATCCATGAACGACATCCTTTCGTACCCAAAAGTATTGTCAATCATGATTTCTGGTATAGGCAATGTGAAGTCATCTTTAGGGCAGGCTTTGTTCAAGTCCCTAAAGTCAATGCAGACTCTAATCTGTCCATTCTTTTTAGTAACTGGTACTATATTAGCTAATCAGTCTAGGTTCTGTTCTTCACAGATGAAACCCACGTCTCTGAGCTTTTGAACTTCTTTTTTTATTTTATCCATGATTTCTGGCTTTGTCCTTCGCTGGTCTTACTTTATGGGTTTAGCATCACCTGTTATGTCCAACTTATGCACCGAAATCTCTGGGTCTAGACCAGGCATTTCCGCATAGGTCCATGCAAAGCAATCCATGAACTCTTGTAAAAACCTCACGTATATATCAAGTTCGTTTCCTTTGATTTGAGAGCTTACAAAAGTAAGTCGAGGATTTTCTGAGGTCCCTAAGTTTATTTCTTGTACTTGGTCCTTAGTTGGAGGCTCAAGAGGAGGCACTTCCATAACATCATCGGAAGTTTCCAACCCCGTAAACCCTTCTGGAGTTTCATTTGGGGGTTTAAGCCAAGGCCTGATCCCTTTCCATGGATTCAATTTTTTGGGCTCTTTGGCTTTTACATTAAAGGCTAAGCATTCCCAACGAACATGTTGTGACGAGCTTATTTCTACATTGAGTTCAGGAGGCCAGTGTTCAGTGATTTGGGACATAGCATCATCGCTATCACTTGCTCCCTCCGGATGTTGGAAAGTAGCCCAATCAGTAGGTTCTTGAGTAATAAGAGTTTTATAAGAATTACCATCTTCATACTCTTTGGTGAAGACCACGGGTCTTACTCCGACATCTTGATTCAGTTTAGGAATGTTACTGTAGGGAACATATCCTATGCAGTGACATAACTATTCAATTTTGCATCCCATTTCGAGATCTTCCTTCATCTATGGAGTGAAAACATCCAAAGGAATCTGTATCCCATTTGTATTCAATCCAAGACCTGTAGGCTTCTTAAGATTGTACCTCATATTCATCATCATGTTACAGACCACAAGGTTGTAGTTATCAAACCATATTTTCTCATCATTAGTGATTTTCTCGATAGGATTTGGAGGAGAAACATCTTCAGCCCGATGGAAAATAATTGTTTGATCATATTGCTTCGATGGAGGCACTAAAAAGCAAGATCCTTCGAAATCATAAATATGAGATGGAGTGGGCCATGGTAATAGTGGCGGTTCCCAGTCTGCTATGGAATGTACAGAAGCATTCTTTATTCCGACGTCTTCAGAGTCCAACTCAAAATCTGAACTTCTGATCATTGAAACAACATGTATTGGACGTATCCGTCTAGACCGCCCGCGCAGACGATAGAGCACCACTTCAAGGGATGAAACTATTTGAAACATTTCATCGAAGGTTTGAAATTCCATGGCCATAGTCAAGCTAGGGAGAGCTGGCCGGAAGCCTATCCAGCATAAATGAATTCAAGTAGAGAAGTGTGGAGGATCTTCATATCTTTCAGCCAAACTGAGCCATCTGTCTATATATCTGTAGGATAGTTCTCCCCTTCGTTGCGATGTTAGTACAAGTTGATGAAAAGTAATAGGAGAATCAAGCCTTATAGGTGACATCCCTCTAATAGGAGGAGGTACATTTTCCTGACCAGCATCCGAACTGTTCGTTGAGGAAACTGCATTTGTTGAATATGAGGGCTTTTGACGTCCTGCTTCTCCTTTTCTCAGTGATTTTGTGAATATGATCAGAGGTCCTGATTGTTTGACTTCAATTTTGACCTTGATTACCAAAGGAGCTTTGGTTTCTATACATTTTGCCACAGGCTTCTCCGTTGGTTGCGATGCTCCGAAAGGATCAGATTGCGCATCGATTCCTGAGTGATTTCCTTTTTCTACTAAAATAGTGAAAGGTTCCGCAGGATTATTATCCATTGAAGCGCCTTTTGTGTTCATTTTGGACTTGGTGGGTTTTTCTTGATACATGGCCGCATCAGTGAAGTAGACTTCTTTTCCTTTGAAAGGTTTTTCATCCACAAAGACCCGATGCACTTTTCCTTCGTCATCAATATATTTGAGACATTGATGGAGAGTGGAGGGTACTATGGCATAATCATGGAGCCATCTTCTTCCCAAAAGGATATTATAACAAGCACGAGTCTTAACTACGTGCAGAGTAGCTTCTGAAGTTAATTCTCCTAACTGGAACCGGATTTGAATCTTGCCAATTGGATTCTGAACTTCCCCATCATATTCTTGGATAGAAGTCTTTGTAGCAAATAACTTGCGTACTGGGATGCCGAGTTCTTAAAGAACTATAATTATGATGAGGTTCAGAGCTGACCCTGGGTCGACCTGAACTCTCGGGACAGGAATGTCTTTGATGTAGACTGTCAAATAGAGTGGCCTTGCATGTTTCATATCACCTAAAAGGAGATCCTCTTTAATGAAAGATATATTAGCTTTGGAAGCATTGTGAATTGAAAGACATTCCATGCATTGCTTTTGAGGCTTTTTTGATTTTGCTCTCAAGTAATTCTTTTCTATCTGATGAACTTGCGCTACATGAGTTTGATTGTCTATATTCAAAGCTTGTAGAGCTCGTATGAAATTATTACGAGTCTCCTTGGACATCTGCAAGAGATCAAAAATGTGAAGTCATGCAAGTATTTGCTTGAGGTGCTCAACAACATCATACTTGAATGGCTCTGGTGGCCTTGCATTAGCATTTGCCTCTGAAGATGCTACATTTACATTAACATTGTCCCTTGAAGGGTTTACATAGGAAGAGGAAGCAGAAGAGGGTCCATCATAATTGACCCTATAATTGCGACCAGACCAAGTACCATCATTAACCATATTATTTCGGTTAATTTCAGGGTGAGTGTCCCTTCTTATGGCGTTAACTTCTTCGGATTCAAAAAGCTGGCTAATTTCCTCTAAGCCTGACTCTTGCCCTATATTATCAGGAATGACTTGAGATGCCTGGGGCTCATTAGCAATACTCAAAATTACCAGGGTGGGATCCGTTGGGATCTCTTCTTCAGAGTCGAAACCATCATCTTGAACTTGAGAAATTTCCTGTGGTGTGACAATGTCAGTTTCATCATGTTCCTCTGGAAATCCGAACTCATTAGTCAAGTCAAACAGAACCGACTGAGTGTTTAGCTTGGAATCCACATCTGGAGAAGTCGTCTTTGAGTTTGATTAGGAAGGAACATTTAATGTAGAGGCTACAGTGCATGAAAGAGGCAGAATCACCTATTGTTGTTGTGCCTCCTCAGAATCAATCATTGGTAAAGGGTCTGGATGAATCTCCGGGGGTAATGGAAAAGGAGGAGGGTCACTCGACCAGCCACTCGAGCTTGGTCTATGTATATCATAAAGGGCCACTAAGAGTGTGTTGAAACCATGCTTGATATTGAGTGTACCAGTTTCAGGATCAAAGGTTTGTTCAAAACCTTCATCTTCGTCGAAAGGATACTCATCAAAGTAGTCATCAACCCACCGATCATCTTCGAAGTCCAAGTAATCAGACCAATCTTCTTCATCATCTGAGTTTGGGGGTGTGCCATCCCATGATATCCGATTACAACTGGATATCAATGGTTCTTCCTCACCTTTTGGGATTGGTACAATGTAGTCAGGTAAAGTAAAGTGACCTTTAGCTGGTTTGGAAGATTCTTTGGAGGTTGGAGTTTCAACTATTTTCTCCTCCTCTTGTTTTTCTTGCTTAACCAAGGGATTTTGGGCTGTTTTTCGAAGATTTTTTATTTGCTTTTTAGCTTTTCTTCTTTCTGCAAGTGTGGGTTTAGTTTTCACTTTCTCCCAGCCTTTGTCACTTACCAAGTCCGGATGAACCCACATTTCCTATCCTGAAGAGGTTTTGACTGGTATCAACCCCTACTCATTGTATATTGCATTAACGACCCGGAATTCAACAGTAGGTGGTTTTGATGGAGCAGATACTGCTATGGGTGCAAACTGTCCAAAAGAAATCATGTTAACTGGAGCAACATCATATTTTCGGTCAAATGTTATCACTCCATTTTTCCACATTTCTTTAACCTTTTCTTTCAGGATGAAACAGTCTTTAAAAGGATGAGACACCATCTGATGATATGCGCAGTAATTTGGGTCATTAACAAGGCTTGCCTGCTCCGGTTTTTTCATTGGTGGAAGTTCAAGTTTGTTATTTTCCATCAATATTTCGAAGATTATTTCAATATCTCCATCAAAGGGATATTTAGTTTTTTTTCTCTTTTCATATTCCTCCCTTTTAGTTTGCGCGGTCTTGACATCCTGCGGTTTTGGAGGAGCTGACTTAGAGGTTTGCACATTGAATACCTCTTGTTTCTTCTTCAAATTCGGAGCAGTTGATTTTGGAGCAGAAGACGATGATGATTCCGTTTTTCGGGAATTTACCTTCTTTTGATTGATCTCTTTAAGGGTCAACTTTGCATCAGTGGCCACTTCAACTAAAAGAGCTAAAGAGTTAGTTTTGTGACTAAGTATGATAGCCTTGATTTCTGGCCGCAGGTTGGTTTTGCACATTTCAATGGTAGCCCTCTGAGATGGTTGTTCTAAGCATCTGTAAGACAATGGCCTCCATCTATTAATAAAGGCTTGTGCAATTTCATTTTCTCCTTGCTTTATACTGCTGAGCATGGCGAAGGTGACTGTTTGATCTTCTTCTTGAAAATGAAGTAAGAATTTCTCTTCTGTGAATGGCCATGTTGTGAAAGAGAGCTCTGGTAATTGCTTATACCAATCAAAAGCAACTCCTTTCAAAGTGCCTACGAACAATCTTATTTTTAAAGCATCCAACTCCGGTAAGCTCCCCAGGAGTGATTTGAAATGTACTATATGTTGGTAGGCTGACCCTTTTCCCATATAAGGCTGGAAAGTCGGAAGTTTATAATCTGGCAGGAACGGAACCAGATCAAATTCCGGAGGGTATTTGGATGTAGTACCTTTCTTTTTTATTCTGTTTTCCACCTTTGATTTGGTTAGTATTTCTTCAACTTCCTTGAAGGTTACATGTTTTTCGGGATCCGCATGTAGTCCAAAGATTGATGAATGGTCACCCGTGGCAGAACCTGTGGCCATTACTTTATCTGTCAATGATTTAATTTGAGCCGTAAGCAGGTCAATTTTAGTGGCGTTCCTCCTGATCATAACCTGCTCTCTCCTGTCAGCAAATAAAGGATTGGCCGGAGCTTCAGCAGGACCACCTAACTTGTCTGTCAAAATTTTTAACTGGGCAGTTAGGTGATCAATTCTAACTCCTTGTTGCTTGACGACATTACTGACGTCATCTTCTTGATTTTCATCAGCATTTTCTTCGCCGGTATTTTTACTTTCGCTAGCACCTTCGTTTCCATCGTTTCCAGTGCCCCGCTTCATTCAGCCATAAATACTGTATATTGACGGGGGTAAGAAGATGTAGGAAGAGTAGACTGACTATCTTCCGTGTCCAGGAGAGTAATTGAATCTTTGTCGGAATCTGTTTCAACATGTACTTCAAAGGTTCCGCCTGAATGAGAATTGGAATCAGATTCTTGTGACTGGGTTCGAGCCATACTCCGAGTAACCCTTCTGGTTGGAGCTGGTCCAACCATGCATCAAGAAGTCAGTTCTAACTCATCTTCTTTGACCACCCATTTTGGAGTGATTGTATGCCGAGATTGCTTCCGAGTGCGAGCCAAAGCCTTCTCTCTAATTTGATTGGCCACTCTGGCCATTAAAGTTTAATCTTTAAATCTGGCAACCAATGGCTTAGAAGCATTGGCGAGTAAATTCCAGCCCGTAGGGTTGGAAGTAGGGAATGAAAGAATATCGACAATACTTTTTTCATTATTCTTCCCTTTACCCTTCTTCTGTTGAGGTGAGTTCTTGAAACGAACCAGATCGGTTGAATCGTTAATGACTAACCGTTCAGCTGGCTCTTTGTTCTTAGCACCATGTGATGCATGTTGTGGTGCTACGATGACTGAAGGCAGACGTTTCCTTCCGAACTTCCGCCCCTCCTTTTGAGTCAAAGGGTAAAAGATATTCTCTTCAAGTGCCGCCAAAGATCTGCTTTCAGTCTTCTCGTATCTTAGTATGCGTGGTTGTGGCGACCACGTGTTACAGCTTGGGATGGCAGCATATTTTCGGGCTTTTCTGAAGATTTGTCGCGAGTCCCTTGTCGCAACCTCTTGTTCGGAACAAACTGGGGATGCTCCTAGAGCTTGGGTGGCCATTCGAGGCAACTTATTAAGTGCCCTTGGTTTGTGATCTGTATAACAGACTTGCCTTGCCCCCAGTCGAGGCTTGATGACACGGAGACTACTGCCCCCTGATTTTGGTTTGCATTCCGGGTCCTTTTCACCCTTATGAAAGACTTCGAATGGGTTTTGAGCATATTTGGAAACCCATCACTGAGGAGTTTCTATTCTCTTAATGATCTTTGGGGTCACTGATGACCCATTTTAAGCTGAGGTGGCGGAGCCTATTGGAGTAAAGAACCTTTGGAAAACTGAAACTCTTGATGGAGGAGTAACAGTCTCTGTTCAGGCCCTTTTTTGTGATCTTGCATGTGACTTGTTCTGTGTCATGGAGATCCTGAAAAGTCTCTCCTTAACTTCGTCGAAAGTGATGATTAAAGAACCCATGACATTCTTCTGCAAAAAGTAAGCCCAATGGACTATGTTAGTGGTATAACCAATATGGCTGCCTCTTGGGCTAGCTGGAATGGTTTATAAATGCCATCTGAACCAACATGGTTTTGAACCGAAATGGTTAGATATAGGCATAACTCCCATCTCATTGTGCTATGCTGACTGTCCTAGCTATCAGAATTTTGGCAGCATTTCGGGACCATATAGTCAGGCTTAAAAGCATGCTAAGCTGACTAGACCTGGCTACTGCAATTTTGGTAGCATGTTAGGGCCATCTGTGTCAGTCTTATAAGCAAGAGAGGGTTGGATCTAATCAAAGAGATAGGGCCTGCAGGATCAAGCCTGTACCACTACCGCAATGATCAAACAGGATCCATCAGTGCATGACGCCGGACAGTGCATAACTGCAATGTCGTTGGTCTTATCATTGATTTAATAAAATGTTTATTTGATCCGTACACATCAAGGTGCAAGTTCCTTCAATTAATTTCTCCAATTAAATGGCAAAAATTTGCACTTCAAGGTGCTTAATGCCTTCATTTAGATGATAAAAGAATGCATTTCAAGGTGCAAATATCTTTCACTAATGTTTCCAAACTCATCATAGACATCAAGGTCTTGCACGGGTGTCTTCAAGGGTCAAACAAATCATTTTTAGCCATAAAACAGGTCAATGACCGCGACCCACGGTCACTGCCCATTTTCCAATGATTCCCGCGGTCACAGCACATTTTACATACTTTTCCGCAGTCACAGCACTTTTAGCAGCAGTTTTCAGCACAACAGCAGCAGTTTTCAGCACAACAGCAGCACTTTTCCGCAATTTTCAGCACTTTTCATGCGTTTTTATCCAAATTTGATCACAAATTAGGGCAACATACTTCCCACAGACGGCGCCAATCTTCTGATCGCGCTTAAAATGTAATGTGAAAATGTGTAACGGATTCAATGTCCAACATTCACGCACTTCAAGCATTAAGAAGAATGGGAATCAATTACAGTTCATCATTGAATTCCCTTTTGTTTACATGGGTTCAATGCCCTGACCGAGGGGATGCAGGTTGTTTACAGAAGTTTACAAAGTTTACAACCCCTCCCTCAAGTCTTAAATGTGATCTCAATTTGAAAAATATAAGAAAATGTACATAAGGTGGGAAAAAATGCGAAAAAGAGGAAAAAATGGGGGTTGACTGTGACCCGCGGTCACTACCCCAGGCCAGTGATCGTGGGTCACGGTCACTGGCAGACAGTGGTCGTGAAGCCACTGTTCGCCTCCATTTTTCGTACTGTTCACGCTGGGTGCTCTTCCAAACTTTTTCAAGTGTTGAAACTCCCTTTCATGACATCTTGGGGTGTTGGATAACCATTGAGAAGATCGAATTCGATTGTGAAATCAATTGAAAACTTTGTAATTCATCATTCTTATTTACGGACTGTCTTTTGTTCAAGTCCGAAGAGGGTATCGTAAAAAGCCACAATTGCATCGTTCTGAACCTATCATTTCCAAGGAACAAAATAAGGCCCAAAGGGGCTTGTTCACAATGTTTGTAATGGCTAAGAAACCGCCCCGAATGAGAAAAACAAAGATGACAACATCATCCCTCGAATCGTAGCCATTGCATGAACATAGTTCATTCCGTAGTTACCCCACCCTTCTCCTCGTCTTCTCTGAATCTTTTGCTCACCTTGGTAGCTAAAGAAGGAAGGGAATGGTCATGGGATGCTGCTTTTCTTTGCTTCAATGCTTCTGTGTTCGTTCGATTCTCTCTTTTTCTCTCTTCTGTGTGTCCTCTCAGCTTTCTTCAAACACTCTTCTTTTTATATAGGTCTCAGGCGGTTTTTGGTGGTTCTTAGGAGTTGAGGGGAGTTTTCGGAAGTTTGATTTTGAAAGGGAGTGGAGAAAAACTGCTCAAAACTGCAGGAGGTGTCCTCTGGGGGTTCGTGACCGCAGCCGTGGTCACGACAAGGCCCAATTTCGGGTTTTTGCAGTTGTGAACTGTTTTCACTTGTTTGGGGTCTAAACGGAGTCCAATCACCATAAAACTTGGAGGGATGCTTCTTGACACTATTTTGACCATGTCATAAAAGTTTCAGCTCGTTTTGACCACCTGAAGTTGGTCAACTCTCTTGATGAACAGGCCGCCGTCACAGACAAGGCCCATTTTGGACTTTTGCATTTGTAACCTATTTTCACCTATCTAGGGTCCGAACGAAGTCCAATCTTGACAAAACTTTGAGGGATGCCTCTTGACACTATTTTGACCATGTCATAAAATTTTCAGCTCGTTTTGACCACCTGAAGTTGGTCAACTCCTTGGATGAACAGGCCGCGGTCACGGACAAGGCCCATTTTTGGACTTTTGCATTTGTGACCTATTTTCACCTGTTTGGGGTCCGAACGAGGTCCAATCTTGACGAAACTTGCAGTGATGCCTCTTGACACTATTTTAAGTGTGTCAGAGAAGTTTCAGCTTGTTTTGACGACCTGAAGTTGGTCAAATCCCTTGATGATTGGGCCGTGGTCATGAACAAGGCCCGTTTTCGGATTTTTGTATATGTTACCCGTTTTCACCAGTTTAGGGCCCGAACGATGTCTGATTGCGACGAAACTTGGTGGGTTGCTTCTTGACACTATTTTGAGCATGTCACAGAAGTTTCAACCTGTTTTGACTTTCAGAAGTTGGTCAACTCTCCAGTTGACTTTTTATGAAAGTGGCCTTGTCTCAGCTGTTTGATGCCGAAATGACTTCGGTTTGGTTCGAAACTTGGAAGAACTGACATCAAGGATATCTTAGAGTATTCACCCAAATTTCATTGACTTTGGATATCAGGAAGCAGAACTTTGGTCAGTGACCCCATGGCTTAGGGGGGGACTGACCCCAAGTTGACATGCTTGTGGCTTTTGGGTTCGATGATGTCTGTTGAACTCAAAATTTTGCAAAACCTATCTTGGGCATCATTTGAGCTTCCCCCGAGAGTTTTAGCTAACTTGATCTTCATGGGATATCACTCTGAACAGGGACCCACAGAGCATAGTATACGATCATCTGAATCAAGTTTGGATCCAAATGACGTCCAAAATCTTTGAATCCTTGAGGAATGGTCTTTAGATATACTTGAAAGCATTTCATTGAATAGGAGCTTGCTACAACATGTGGAAGTGTCAAGTCCTGCAGTGATTCCCAAAGAGCCGGTAAAGAGTTTCCGAAACTGATTTGAGCTGAGATGAGGTTCAAGTCCTTTGAAAATTCTGGAAATTTATAATCCAAAGCTTGTAATGTCTGCACTGCATTATTTGCAAATTTTTTATGGGTCAACAGAGATTTGTAGGTCCTCCTCATCACTATCATGAATTGGACTATGAAATCTGCCAATGTGAAGGGTTTCCTTACATTTATGGAGGAAGCCTCTTCTTCTGGGGCTATTTCAACCCTTTTGATTGCCGAAGGTGTCTGGATCTCGTGGGAAGCCTTTCTAGTCTTTCTTTTGCCTTTCTTCTTTTCTTTTGAAGATGGCTCTCAGACCAGTTTCCAATCCTTATCATTAACCAAGTTAGGATGTACCCAAAATTCTTCTTCAAGATTGGTCTCAACAGGTATCATGCCATTTTCATGTTAGACCCGGTTTATGACCTAAAACTCCACTGTTTTTGGTGTCGGAGGTGGGGAAACATCCACCGGTTCAAATTGCCCAAAGGATATCAAGTTGATAAGCACTAGATCATATTTTTGGTTAAAGGTGATGATCCCATATTTAACAATTCATTTATCCTTCCCTTGAGGACGAAATAGTCTTTCAGGGAGTGTGAGACCAACCTAAGATATGCACAGTAGTTGGGATCATCAACTTTCCCCTCTTGACTTGGCCTTTCGGAGGGAAGAAGTTCAATTTTCCTATTTTCAACTAAGGATCGAAAGATGACTTTAATATCCTTACTGAAAGGGTATTTCACATTCTTCCTTTTTTCTTAGTCCTCTTTACGAGCCTATTCATTGGTCAGGCTCTAAGTCTTGCGTAGTGCCTTAAAGGTTTAAACATTGAACACCTCTTATTTATTTTGCTCACTTCGGGCATCTTTGAAGCAAAGGTATTACTTCGCTTCCCTTCTTTCTTTTCCAACTCTTTGTAGACATTTTTTGCCCTAACAACTGCTTCAATGACCCTAAAGAGTGATTTGGTTTTTAGGCCCACCATCGCGGCATAGATTTCAAGTTTGAGATTATCTATGCACAAACCCACTGCCGATTTTTGTGATGGTGGTTCCATGCATCTGTTGGAAAGTGCTCTCCACTAGCTGATGAAGTCCTAGGCAGACTCGTCATCTTCCTACTTCGTGTTGTTGAGGAAGCCAAGGTTCACTACTTGATCCTCTTCTTGAAAGTGCAGGAGAAATCTTTCTTTCAATACAGCCCATGAGGTGAAAAAGTAATCAAGCAATTGCCTATACCAATCAAAAGCAATCCCTTTAATGGTACCAATGAACAAGCGGATATTTAAAGCGTCTATGTTTGGTGGAATACCAAGTAAGGACTTGAATTGTACTAGATGCTGATGAGCAGACCTTTTCCCTACATAAGCTTCGAATGTAGACTGTTTATAGTTTTTAGGGAATGGGAGAAAGTCAAACTCAGGTTTATATTTGGGTAACATCCCCTCCTTTTTCAGTCTGTTTGTCCTTTTGATTTGTTCTTGATTTATATGACCTATTTGTAGATCATTAGTTTGTCTAGGTTGATTTTCTGGCTACCACTGGAAGAGTAAATCCTACAGGTTCCAACTTCTCGCGTTTTTTCAATCAAGGCCTTAATTTGGGCCATGATCTTGTCTATTGGTTCCTTGTCTTTGTGGGTCACACTTTTTGATGACTTGCACTGAGGACTAGAGTCATCTAACGACATTGTCCTTTCTACTAGGACTTCCAGTTGAGTAGTAATCTAGTAGATCCGTTCCCCTTGTTGTTTAACCAGACAATTGAGATTGACCCTCTTGCCTTCATCATTATTATAGGCCCATTCATTTTCCTTCACATTTTCCAGGTTTGTCCCCCTTCCTTCTGCCATGAAGACCAAATACTAATGGTGTTTAATCAAGGAGAAGGTGCGAGCAGTGATGCTTTCATCTGCATCAATACCATTATTCGAGTTATAGTCTGTCTAGACATAGGCCCCCAAAGTCTCATTTGAGATGGTGGGTGGCTGAGAAGTCCGTCTTCGAGCTTTGCTTCTAGTGACTCATCGTACAAACCCGAGTCAGACCATTTTGGCCGTGCGACCACTAGGTCAATTTCTTTTACAATCCATTTGGACCACTTTAAGAGGTGGAGGGGGTGCTACTGACTTTGACCTTCTTTCTCCAAATTGGAATTTAGCCAGCACGGTTTTTCCCCATCCGGCAATGATAGAATTCCAGTAGTTGCTTCATTATTCTACTAGTTCCTTTTGCGTTGCGCCCTGCTTGGGTGTTAAGCGGCTGGGTTAGTCCTTTGGGACCTTGGTTGTGTTCCCTTTCAGGCCAGAGGATAAAAAGAGTTATCCTCAAGCCTCCCTAAGGATTCTTCAGCTGGTGGAATCCCTTAGGCCTTCAGAGATTTAAAAGTCTAACTGCTACATCTTGTTATCGTGGACTCCTGTTGAGTTCTTTTTTGTGCCCATGTTTTATTTAGGGTGAATTGGGCTATCCTGGCACTACTTGCCTCCTTAGAGACATGGAGGCTAGTGGAGTAACTGCTTTGTGGTATGGTTGTTCATCTTTTGGTAAGCTACTTCTTGGGCTAAAGGTGTACTCCAAAAGGGGGGCATATTTGGAAACCCAGGGTGTAGTTGTCAGGGCCACACTCTTTGGAACATGTGGTTTAATAGTGCCATGCTGGCTATAGATGGTGTAGGCCCTCTAGAGACTGTGGACTGCCTGAGTTAGTGGCCGAGACCCAGGTTGCATTGGTAGCTGGTATGCTAGCCATACTTTCATTGAATTGAGTGAGCCTGCTTCGCGCAAACTGGGCATGGGTGAGGGAGAGTAGGAACAAACGTTCCTTTGCTTTGTCAAAGATGATGATAAAGTGGCCATTAATCCTGCAAAATGATGGACCAAGTGAGTATTTTAACACTTCGCCCATCTCTTTGTTCCCACCCATTCGCGTTTTGACTTGAAAAGAGTAGTCGCTAGTGGGAAGAGAAAGGGTTAGGTCCAACTTGGTTCGACCAAACTATAATAGCTTAACACAATCGGCCTAAACTAGCTATGTGGACTCCATCTATTCCAAAGACTACAGTGAATCAATGTTCACTAAGCCATTTGGATAGACTAATGATATTACTCCCTTCTTTATCTTTTTCCAACATTCTTCACATCTTTTGGATGTGA
This sequence comes from Sextonia rubra, assembly GCA_037013555.1. Lineage (NCBI taxonomy): Eukaryota > Viridiplantae > Streptophyta > Magnoliopsida > Laurales > Lauraceae > Sextonia > Sextonia rubra. The sequence goes on along the minus strand of JASUAD010000014.1, from coordinate 14,664,589 downwards.
AGAGATTGTTCCCGAAGTGGGAGAGAAAGATCAGATCCAGCATAGTTTAACCGAAGCGCAACCAGTTTCAACTAGCCTCTACAAACCTTATCTTTTACAAGGACTACAGTGAATCAATGTTCACCAAGGCACTTAGTCAGACTTTAAGGTGGTTCATAGCCACCTAAGTGAATTACATTAGAATTATGTGAATCCAAAGGAAGATCCCCTTTCTTTTTTTTTTTGAGGGTAGGCAATCATGCATGGGTCGACTACTTTCCATGCATTTTTTTTTCTTTCAAGTGTTAATCAAAGTAGAACTCTTAATGTGTATGTATATATATATATTTTTGAAAATCCCCACAGATTGCTCCAATCTTCTTTATTTGCCCCTTTTGGGGTGCGAGGAAAAGACACAAAAGATAAAGAAATCAAGAAACGTCAAACTTTTTGACTCTTTTTAACTCCAAGTTTATTTTTGTGAGTTCTTTTGCATTTTAACCTCCTAGGTGCAAGTTGTTTACATGTATTTTTTATCGTAGCCCCTTTGCTTGGTCTTGGATGATCAACACCTTACAAAAAGGAAGAAAATAATGACAATTTACATATAAAAAAAAGTAAAGGAGACTAATTCAGAGACATAAGCCGCCTTCTTGTATTTTAAGTCAATGGAGCAATCTTCGTAACCTATCACTCATTTTCCTTAGATGTAGAATTCCAAGGAGAGTTTAGAGCGGAGGTTCTACGGTCATGATTGCCCCCATGGATCACTTATCGCATTATGCCAATAGGTTGGCCATAATTGTACCTGTATCACCTTTAACTCCTAAGTGAAGGAAACGAAGAAAGTCTCAAAAGACTTGTCTTCTTCGGAGATTCTCTCAAACCAAGGAACTATCCTTTTGATTACTTTTAGAAGATCAAGTAACTTGTAGTGAGAGTCGAAGCTTCAACTTTGGAGAAGTTGAACCATCGGAGTCTTCTTAAAGAGAATCTGAAGAGTTTTGCTTCTTTTCTCGATGCCTTGTGTTGTTGTATGCACTAGTTTCTTGTGTCTACATTGTGTCTTGGAATGGGTGCCCAAGGGGGGTATTTATAGCCTCCAAGGATCTTCTCCAGTCATTTGTGGCAGGGAGAAGATTGAGCAAAATTTATTCCACAGGGGAGTAGCCGACCATGTATTTGTGTGGTCGACTATCCTCTCACAGTCAACTTTGTGAGGTGGCAGCTAACCAATCACTCAGGTTCCCATAAAAATCTTCCGATCACGCTTAAAACATAATGTAAAATGCAATAGATTCAAGTCCAACATTCACACACTTCAAGCATTAATGAAAAATAGCTATAATTCATCATTATTTTCCCTTTGTTTACATGGGTTCAAATGCTCTGACTGAAGGGATGTAGGTTGTTTACAAGTTTTGAAAAATTACAACCCCTCCCTCTAGTCTCAGATGTTATTCAAACTTTGAAATTGTAAGAAAATACATGAAAAAGTGGAAAAAAAAACTATAGAAAAAAGGAAAACAGTGGAGTAGTGACCGTGGCCCAAGGTCACTGGCCCCTTACCAGTGATCGTGGCCCACGGCCACTGAAAACAATGGCCGAAAAGGCCACTGTTTGTCTTGTTTCTTCTCTATTTCATTTCTATTCCACTTTCAGAGTGCTGGAGCCTATTTCTTGCAACATTTGGAGTGTTGAATGACCACCAAGAGTGCTTAATTTGGCTATGGAATCAACTAAAACCTTAGATAATCATCACCTTTTGGTTATGAATTGTTTTTGTACAAATCCAAAAAGGATGCTTATATAATCAAAAATAGAGCCAAAGGTGTCTCATTCTGAACCTATAGTTTTCAAGGAACAGAATAAAGCCTAAAGAGGCTTGTTCATAACTTCAGAGATGGCTCAAAAGCCTCCCAACTGAAAAAATCAAAGGAAATAGGCTTCATCCTTGCAGCCCTTACATTCGTCTTTCTTTAAGTGAGATGCATGCTTCTTTTCCTTCTCTAAACTATTTCTCACCTCAAGTTAGTGAGTAGGAAAAGAAGAAGTAAGCTTGGAGTGCTTAAAGTGCCTTAGAAGTCTTGTGAATGCTTGGAACTATGATTGTAACTTGTTGAACTAGATTTTAATTGGATGGAACTTGCTTTGATTGCTTGGAACTTACTTCGAACCCCTTCCCAAATGAGAAAACCTTCCTTTTATATACTCTAAAGGTGGTTTGGGGAATTATGGGAAGTTGGAATTTGAAATGACGTGGAGAGAACCACTGAAAACCTCTGGGAATCGCATCACAGGTGTCGGTGACCACAGCAGCAGCCACTAATAGCCCCCATTTTGAGTTTTTTGCATATGTGACCTGTTTTCGCTAGTTTGGGGCTCGAACAATGTCCAATCTTCACAAAACTTGGATGGATTATTTTTTATACTATTTTTAGTTTGCAATAGAAGTTTCAGCTCGTTTTCATGTTCTGAAGTTGGTCAAACCCCCCCCCCCCCCAGTTGACTTTTAATGAAAATAAGCCCTTATTTCAGCTGTTTGAGGCCCATATGACCTTAGTTTGACTTGAAACTTGGAGGGACTGATTTTAGGGGGTATATTGAAGTGTCCATCCAAATTTCATATAGTTTGGATTTGTGAAAATAGGATTTCGAATAGCGATCCACTTGTTGTATGGTCTAAGTCAATATTCTTCTTACACTGTAGGAAGTTAGCTTGTTTTCTACCCGAATGACATTCAATTGACTTGAGACTTTGCTGAATTGACTTTAAACATATTTTGAATCTCCGTTTCGAATTTCATTAGCTTTGGCCTTCTAGAAGTAGGACTTTGGTCAGTGACCCCCATGACTCGGAAGTCACAAACTCCTAACTAACATATTATTAAAGTTGGCTCAAATAAAGTCCTTTTAACTTTAAATTTTGCAAAAACTCTTTTGAGTATGACTAAAGAATTGTGTCCAAATTTCATCAATTTTAGCCACCTGGAAGTAGGGCTTTGGTCAATAACCCCATGCCTTGGGGGTCATTGACCCAAAGTTGGCATGTTTGTTGACTTTGGGTCAAATGTTGTCTGTTTGACCTGAAATTTTGTAGAACCTCTCTTAAGAATAATTTGAGCTTCCTCCAAGAGTTTCAGCTAATTTGATCTTCATGAAGTGTCACTTTACACAATGACCCCATAGAGCTTAGTAAACAACCATCCAAACCAAGTTTGGGTACAAATGATGTTCAAATGCTCTGAAACTTTAAATGATAGTCTTTGAATGTATTTGAAGGCATTCCTTTAAGTTTCAACTTATTTTGACATGTAAAATATCAGTTTCCACAATGACCCCAAAGGAGCTAGTAAATAGTTCTGAAGCTTAGTTTGAGCTGAGATAAAATCCAAATGCTTTAAAACTTTGAAACATCATTCCCAAAGCATGACTTGGAGTTACTATATGATTTTAAGCCACTTTGGTAACCCAGAAGCTTAGTGTGTTCAATGACCCTTAGTTTTTGAGCTAATGAACTTTGAAGTTGAAGTTTAGTAACTTGAGTGATCAAATGAAGTTCATTAACTCAGAAGTTTGAACTGCTACACTTTGAGCTCATCTGAAGTCTTCTGAGTGGATTGCATCAGTTCTCAACATCTGGATGTAGTACTTGACTTATCATTCCACAGTCCTAGAGTTTATGTACCCTTAGTTTTGAATTTGCTTTTAATGTCTTCACTGCAATATTCATAAATTTTTTACGGGTCAACAACAATAAGATCTTCGTCCTTGGATCATGCCCATCAGCTTGAAATCAGCTTTGAATGATTTGACCAAATCTCAATCGTCTATTCATTAAGCTATTAGAATTTATAACTGTCGGCCAATCATTTTCCTCTATCAGCTAGTGCTCCATCTGCCACTGGTTTGTTCAGTCGGCCGGTGCTCATTCTGCCATTCATTTGTTTAGTCGGCCAGTGTAAACTTTTTTACTTTTTGAAGTGTTTTGACTTATTTTCTTTTTTAAACTTCAAGGTGTCTTCTTAGGATTTGTCCTTAAGCTATTTGTACTTTGTTTTGCTGTGTTTGAGCTATGCTTGAGTCTTTGACTTGACTTTGATTTGCTGAATTGCCTGTGGATTTCTTTCGATCTTTTTTGCATGTCAACAAGGAGGAGAATAGAAAGAAAGAAGGAAGGAAAGGAAAAAGAATTTAACAAACAAAATTGAGAGTTGCAAAGGGAGAGCATGACAGGGGAGGAAGAAGAGAAGCATGGGAGAAGATTAGTCTTGAGGTTTTCAGTGATGTGGAGGTCAACGACTAGGAACCGGTAGGGTGTGGCAGTTGTGCTTGTTAGAATATTAAATTAATTCAAATGCGATGCTGATGTGTGTTAAGTTGTATTTGAATAAGTCATTACTTTAAAGAAGTCTATGAACGTGTCTGTGTTAGTTTTAGAGATGGGACACCTGTCCTTTTGTTGTTAGTCACCTTTTTCTATTTAAGTGCTTTATGTAAGTGAGATGGTACATGAATGAAAAAGAAAACTAACATTCCCTATATGTAAGTGCATAACTTTCTCCCTCCTTCATTTTGCTTTCTATGTGTGCAACGGTATGTGGTGAGTTTGTAGTATGCTATAAAGCCAACTACCCATAATATTCTGTCACTAGCCTACATTTGTGGTATCAGAGGCTAGGAACAGCTCAAAAAGAAGATGGCTACAACCGCACTTTGCGCTAGTTCAACTACAAACTTGCCTACAGAACTATTATAAAGGTGTTACAAACAATTGAAAAAAACTAAAAAAGGAGGAATGGCCAACAACAATGCTGTAAGTGTTTCTCAAGCACTTGTTCCCATTTTTAAAGGTGATAATTATCAGTTTTGGAGTATCAAAACGAGAACCTTGTTTCTTTCATATGATTTATGAGATTTAGTTGAGAATGGTTTACTTAAATATAACACACAAGAGGGTAGAGTTACGGTTTACTTGAATATAACACACAAGAGGGTAGAGTTACTACAAGCCAAAAAAATGAGATGAAAGGAAAAAAAAAGGATACAAAGGCCTTATTTTACATCCAACAAGCTCTAGATGAGACTATCATTTCTAGGATAATGGCAGCCACGACATCACATAAAGCATGAGAATTTCTTCGAGATGATTATAAAGGATCAAGTCAAGTTGATAACTTGAAATTACAAACTCTTCACCATGAGTTTGAGACCTTGTTGATGAAAAATTTTGAGTCCGTTTAGGAATTCTTTACTAGAGTTACAACTAATGTGAATCAAATTAGGTCTCTTGGTGAGGAGCTCAGTGATCAAAAAATTTTTGAAAAACAATTAAGAAGTCTCACTCCCAAATTTGGCCATGCTGTTAATGCTATTAAAGAATCCAATGATTTAACTACATTGTCTTTGAATCAACTAATGGGTTCTTTGCAAACACATGAAGAGAGGTTGAATAGAAATGCAGAAAAGCCAATTGAGCAAGTTTTCCAAACAACACTTGATCTGAAGAAGGGATCAAGTGGCAATGTAGGGATTCACTCCAACAAAAGGCAATATAGCCAAGGACATGGATGTGGACGTTGACGCTAAAGACAAAATTTTCATGGAAAAGGCTAAGGAAGAAACATGCATAATGGAAAAGAGAGAAATCACAGCAAAGGTAATCATAAACCTCCTCAATGTTATAATTGCAACAAGAGAGGTCATATTGATAAAAGACTATTGTTACCAAAATAAGTCCTGAAATGTACCGCAATATTCCAATTGTAATAAATTTGGACATAAAGAGAAGGATTGTTAGCATAAAAATAAACTTCAAGAAAATTTCCATGAAGAAAAGAAAATGATGAAATTGAGGAAAATCTATTTCTCTCATGTTTATCTGCAAATATTGAATTTTTTGGAGATATTTAGTTTTTGGATGGTAGGTGTAGTAACTACATGTTAGGTGATAAAACATTGTTTGTTAAAATGGCCAGATGAGTCAGTAAAGTCTCAAGTCTTGATGGGAAACAATAGTCAAGTCCAGGTGTAAGCAAAGGAATTGTCTACTTTGAACATAAGTCAGGTACAAAGCTCATATAGGATGTTATGTATGTACCAAGTTTGGCTCAAATCTTAATTAGGTTGGGACAATTAATGAAGAAAGGTTATTATGCGATTTTTTATGAGGATAAATACATGATATTTAAAAATAAGAATATGGAATTGATTATGTCAGTGAAAATGACTCAAAATAAGATGTTTGCTCTCAAAATTTTCAATCTTATCCTCAATGCCTTCAACTCTATAGAGTGTGATAGTTCATCGCTTTGGCATTAGAGATATCGCCATCTAAATTTTCATGGTTTGCATTCATTGTCTTAAAAAAATAAGGTTGTTGGCTTCCATGTTGTGCATCACGGTGACAAAGTGTGTGAAGCATGTATTTTTGGAAAACATCATTAAAACCCTTTTCAAGCGGGTAAATCTTGGAGGGCTAGTCAATGATTAATATTGGAACATGCTGATATATGTGGTCCTATACGCACAAATTCACTTGGTGATAGAAAATATTTCTTAATATTTGTTGATTACTGCACAAGGATGATTAGGGTGTAGTTTTGTATGAAAAAATCCAAAGTGCTTTAATGCCTTCTATAATTTTGAGCATTTGTTGAAAAACTAAGTGAGTTTTTACTGAAGACATTAAGAACTAACCAAAGGGGCAAATCTACATCCAAAGATTTCTTTGTAATTTGTAAAGATGTAGGAATATGAAGAGAACTCACTACAAGTTTCACTCCACAACAAAATGGAGTTGCAGAGAGAAAAAATTGAAGTATTGTTGAAACTACAAGATGCATACTGAAAGAAAAGGGGCTCTCAAAAACCTTCTGGGTGAAAGCAGTATCTATAGCGGTTTATTTACTTAAAAGCTATCTACAAAAGTAGTCAATGAAAAAGACACCATATGAAGCATGGCATGAAAGAAAGCCAAATGTGAGTCACTTGATGGTCTTTGGTTCTATAGCCTATGCTCTTGTTTCCTATGAAAAAAAGGCACAAGTTAGATGACAAAAGTATTAAGTGCATTTTTGTTGGCTAAAGTGAAGAAACTTAAGGCTATAGACTTTATAATCCTGAAAATAAAAATTTATTCATTAATGGTGATGTAATTTTTAACGAGAATATGCATGGAAGTGTTTATCACTACCCTCTAATTGTTAAGGAAGAAGAAACAACATCCTTTGATCCATCACCAAATGCTCCATCAAGTCCGATTGGATCCACATTGTTAGAATCACCTCCAAGTAAGGTAAGAAGTCTTGTTGACATTTATCAATCATGTGAGCTTGTATGCTTTGCTTCTGAACCTACTTTTTTAAAGATGCAATGAGAGAGAGAAATTATCATGATGCAATGAAAGTTGAAATGAATGCCATTGAAAAAAATAAAATAAAACATGGAGATTGGTAGATTTACTACCAAGCAAAGAGGCCATTGGGCTTAAATGGATTTGCAAATCCAAGTTTAATGCTCGTCGGTCTTTGCAAAAACATAAGGCCCGTTTAATGGCAAAAGGGTATGCTCAAGTTCCATGTGTAGATTTCTTCAAAGCATTCTCTCATGTTGGTAAAATTGATACTATTGAAACTTTTCTAGCTTTGGTTGTTCAAAAAGGATGGGAAATTTTCTAATTTGATGTTAAATTAGCCTTTTGAAATGGGGAATTGTGGAGGAAGTGTATGTTGTATAGCTCCTCGGGTTTGATATTAAAGGGTCTGAAAATGAAGTATACAAATTAGAAAAAGCTTTGTATGGACTCAAACAAGCTCCACGAACTTGGTACAGCAGAATTGACAAATATTTTCTAGGCCACAATTTTTGGAAAAGTGAAAGTGAGTTGACCCTTTATGTGAAAGTGCAAGGTATGGATGAAATTCTCATGTTGTGTTTATATGTTGATGATATGATATTTACTAGTAACTCTTCCAAATTAATTGAAGAATTCAAGAAAAATATGATGTCTGAATTTGAAATGACATATTTGGATTTGTTGCATTATTTTCTAAGGATGGAAGTTATTCAAGACTCAAATGGTATTTTTCAGCACCAAGGAAAATATGCAAGGGACTTGTTGAAAAGGTTTCATATGTCAAATTGTAACCCTGCTAAAACACCCATGAACACAAATGAAAAGCGTACTCTAGAAAATGGAGTTGAAAAGGATAATGCAAAAGAATTCCAAAGCATGGTTGGTGGACCTATTTATCTCACACATACGATGCCAAGTAAAATATTTTTAGTGAGGTTGATTTTAAGATTTTTGAATAGTCCAAGTAAAGTTCATATGGGTGCAATCAAAAGAGTTCTACGATATATTTGTAGAACATTGAATCTTGGACTCAGGTATAAAAAGATAATAACTTGTAAAATTGTCTCTTTATACTGACAATGAATGGGTTGGTTGTGTAGATGACAGGAAAAGTAATACAGGCTATGGGTTAATCTTGGGTCTGCATTGATATCATGGACCTAAAAATAGTAGCAAACTACAACATTATCTACAACTAAAGCAGCATATATGATAGCTACAAGTGTGACTTATCAAACTATAAGGGTTAGGAGGATTCTATCCGACCTAAAGAAATTGAAAGAAAAGTATGAGGAAGCAAAAATTTTATTTTGTAACAAGAAGTCGACAATTGAATTAACGAGCTTATGGCCATGAAAGTGGATCCAATCTTCGATGGAAGAACAATGCATATAAAAGTAAAGCACCATTTTATTCGCGAGCTTATGGCCATGAAAGAGATCAAGTTGAAGTACTGTATCACGAAGGAACAAGTGTTGATCTTGCTCTTCACCATTTGGTATCAAAGCCAAGTTGATATCAAATTTGTACACAAGTACTTTGGTAATATACAGTTATGTTGTAAGTATTTCTTTACTCATCTTTGTTATGTACTTTCATTTTGATTAAGGTTTTGCTAACTCAGAAGCAAGAATGTAAAAAATATTAATACTTGGTTGTGTGTTTGTTATTATTGAGAAATTTTAATCATATTCTACCCTGAGTGAGTTTGAGGTTGCCATTGTTATCATCATTGTCAGCGGTGTGAAGGTGTTTAAGGCATTTTGTTGGTGTATAAATCCTCATATTTTGTTAAATACTCATGGTGGTATTGATTAAAATAACTCTGTAATACAAATTATGGTTAAGTTTATTAAGAAGTTTGTACATTCTTCTTCTTCTTCATCAAGTTCCTTATCTTCAATGTCTGTTAAAAATTGTGAAGAAATCAGTTATGACGATATAGATCAAGTTATTAATGACTGGACTATTCCAACAGTAAATAAAAATGAAATTTATAGCATTAGAAGTTTTCAATTAAAATCAAGTTATAAGATAAAAACCATAAAAAGAACTGAATCCATCACAAGTAATGTTCAGAGTCTTTCTCTCATAAAGCCTTATCAAATACAGAAATATGCAAAAACATACAATTATTTTCATTTGGACTTGTGCAAGTAGCTTTCAAGCCATTAACAAGACTTAGACTTAGAATTGAAGCCCTCATCTATGTTCAAGATATAAGACATAAAAAATTCAATGATTCATTACTTGGTTGAATCAAGTTTGGCTAATGGCCCTACTTTCTTTAATTGTTTTCCAAACTTTTTTGTATCTTTAGCAATCCAAACTAAAGTTTATGATATGAATCCTCACAATCAAAATCTTGCTCTCATATACAGAGTTCATTATAAACTTATGAATTCAGTTATTCTAGGCATAGCTTATAAAAATCAAGCAAAAGGTATGACTACGTTATTTCAAACCCATTTCAAAAATAAAGTAGCTTTCAAGCCATTAACAAGACTTAGACTTAGAATTGAAGCCCTCATCTATGTTCAAGATATAAGACATAAAAAATTCAATGATTCATTACTTGGTTGAATCAAGTTTGGCTAATGGCCCTACTTTCTTTAATTGTTTTCCAAACTTTTTTGTATCTTTAGCAATCCAAACTAAAGTTTATGATATGAATCCTCACAATCAAAATCTTGCTCTCATATACAGAGTTCATTATAAACTTATGAATTCAGTTATTCTAGGCATAGCTTATAAAAATCAAGCAAAAGGTATGACTACGTTATTTCAAACCCATTTCAAAAATAAAGTAGCTTTCAAGCCATTAACAAGACTTAGACTTAGAATTGAAGCCCTCATCTATGTTCAAGATATAAGACATAAAAAATTCAATGATTCATTACTTGGTTGAATCAAGTTTGGCTAATGGCCCTACTTTCTTTAATTGTTTTCCAAACTTTTTTGTATCTTTAGCAATCCAAACTAAAGTTTATGATATGAATCCTCACAATCAAAATCTTGCTCTCATATACAGAGTTCATTATAAACTTATGAATTCAGTTATTCTAGGCATAGCTTATAAAAATCAAGCAAAAGGTATGACTACGTTATTTCAAACCCATTTCAAAAATAAAGTAGCTTTCAAGCCATTAACAAGACTTAGACTTAGAATTGAAGCCCTCATCTATGTTCAAGATATAAGACATAAAAAATTCAATGATTCATTACTTGGTTGAATCAAGTTTGGCTAATGGCCCTACTTTCTTTAATTGTTTTCCAAACTTTTTTGTATCTTTAGCAATCCAAACTAAAGTTTATGATATGAATCCTCACAATCAAAATCTTGCTCTCATATACAGAGTTCATTATAAACTTATGAATTCAGTTATTCTAGGCATAGCTTATAAAAATCAAGCAAAAGGTATGACTACGTTATTTCAAACCCATTTCAAAAATAAAGTAGCTTTCAAGCCATTAACAAGACTTAGACTTAGAATTGAAGCCCTCATCTATGTTCAAGATATAAGACATAAAAAATTCAATGATTCATTACTTGGTTGAATCAAGTTTGGCTAATGGCCCTACTTTCTTTAATTGTTTTCCAAACTTTTTTGTATCTTTAGCAATCCAAACTAAAGTTTATGATATGAATCCTCACAATCAAAATCTTGCTCTCATATACAGAGTTCATTATAAACTTATGAATTCAGTTATTCTAGGCATAGCTTATAAAAATCAAGCAAAAGGTATGACTACGTTATTTCAAACCCATTTCAAAAATAAAGTTAATATTCCAAAACTCATCTAGTGGAATGATATTCATCTCTCTGACAAATGGCAGCTTGAAAATGGTCAACCAGGAAGATCTTTAGAGAATAAAGAGATAGAAACTATTGTCAAGCATGAAGATGGAAGTGTTGATATAAACTTTCAATTTGATTCTCATGATAGGGCTCTTGCGGTTTATCATTCATCTAGAAAATCATATTCACATCCTCCTTCTATACCCTCAACCGTAGGATCTTCAATAAAAGAACTATCAAGATTTTCTTCCTATATATCTTCTCCAGATCCTAGACCTACAGGATTAGTTTATACCTTTTATCCAACTTCAATCTCAGAAACCGTACCTCCAATGCATACGAATCGAGCTTTTCCATCTCATACATATAATCCTTCAGAATCTGACTTCAATATAAATGTTATTGAATGCTTTGAAATTGATAAAGAAATGTTAAAAAAGAATTTACAATCACATCCTTTATCAAAACCCTTTGTCGCTCAAGTTTCTCAAGAATTCCGAGATTCCTTAAAAGAAAAATGGTATAAATACATGTAAGACAGACAAAGAAATATTTATTTCTTTGACTGGCTTAAGTTAGCCATGAAGAAAACATATAAAACTAAAGACTTGATTAAGTTAGCCATGAAGAAAACATATAAAACTAAAGACTTGACTATAAATATAATAACAAAATTAAGTTCCTCTTAGATTCTAACTTCCACAAGTTCTTATCCACGAAGACCTAAAGAATCTATACATCCTCTATTATATCAAATCATTTATAAAGAAACATCAGCCATAACCATAAAAGATGTTAAACAAAAATACAAGGAGAAAAAGGTAAATCAGATTTCGTTTATAAAGCTAACCTAAGTCACATTTTAGAACACAATAATTATACAAATATTAACATTGGTAATAAGCATGTAAATAGAATCTTGTATTGGTTGACCTTGAGCATTTATAACAGGATTTCCTAAAGTATCTCTTTTTACTGCTTGTAGAATAACTTGTCGTTTCAAAGAGAAATTTCTCCCACTAACCATGTAATTGTCCAGTAAAACCAAGGACAACGGCATTTACTGAATGTCTTTAATCATTACTAGCAAAGATGTTGTAGAAGCATAGATCATCAAATGTTGGCAAAATTGAAGGATTTAATATTTTAATAGACCATCTAGATTCCATTTGTAGATAGTGGAACTGTTGAAACGAATACTATCTAGATTAGCTTTTTCTTCAAATAAAAGATCAGCTGGAGTTGGTCTAGGATAATAATTTTTTGTTTTTCTATAGAAACTGTTGGTTTTTGTCTTTTAAATATCCTATTAAGTTATAATGATTCTTGATTTTTATTTTCATCTTGCTGTTCCTCAGATGTTTTTGCTTTTCTTCTATAGATTCAGAAGCAGATGATTCTAAGTCTGAACTAGAAGCTTTAGAACTTGAGGCTAAAACATTTACAGATTTTTCTTCATTTTTTTCTTTATTTTTATTTTTATCTTGAATGTTTTTATCCTAAAGTTTTATATTTGTATTTTTATTTTTATCTTGAATATTTTTCTCCTGAAGTTTTATATTTGTAAAACTGTGAGATAATTGATTGATTATTTATTTTGAAAACTTGAGAAGTTTCTTTTCTAACTTTAGATTTTTAAGGGCTTCACCTTGAAAACCTAAAGATTGTATCTTGATTACCTTTTGAGGAGGTGGTGCTTCATATAACTTTAGAATATTTTCAATTTTATTTTCAAGAGAGATTTTTTTCAAATTACGAAGAATGGTTGGTGTTGAAGGCATTTGAATTAAGAGAGTGTGTTAGAATACTAAATTAATTCAAGTGCTATGCTGATGTGTCTCAAGTTGTTTTTGAAAAAGTCATTGCTTTGAAGAAGCCTCTGAACGTATTTGTGTTGCAGAGACAAGGTGGACATGGGACACCTGTCCTTTTGTTGTTAGTCACCTTTCTCTATTTAAGTGCTTTATTAAGTGAGATGGTACATGAATGGAAAAGAAAACTAACATTTCCTATACATACAGTGCAGAACTCTTTTCCTCCTTCTTTTCTTTTCTGTGTGTGCAACGTTCTGTGATGAGTTTGCATTATGCTATAAAGTTAGCTACCCACAGTATTCCGTCACCAGCCTACTATGCAATGGTGATGGGCAAACAGAGATGATGATGACGACCTGGGTTAGAGAAGAGTAGAAATGAAGGGGGAAAACTAGAAGGGAAGAAGAAGAAGAAGACAATGAGAAGAGAAAAGAAGAAAGAAATAGAATAAAAAGTAACAGAAGAGGAAGAAACAACAAGAAGAAAGAAGAAGGGAAAAGAACTGAGGCTTGATTCCAGGTGGGGACTCAACTTGCAGAGAGGCAACCTGAGAAGGTGGTTTCTACAATGGGGGTGTCAGCGACAGGGAGGAAAGGATGATGGAGGAGCAACAGCAGCAAAGAAACGCAGGGCGGCCCGGGGGGGCGGGGTTGTGGGGGCGCGGAAGGGAACCAGCAAAGGAAGGAGAGGAAAAAGCAAAAAAGAATAATGAGAGAAATAAGAGAAAAGGACAAAGGAAACAAGGGAGAAGGAACAAGAAGAGGAGAAGAAAGAAAGAAAAGGAGAAGAAACAGTGGGGATGGAGGGAACAGAACAAGAAGAGAAAAAAAATATAAAAAGAAGAAGATAATGAGAAAAAGGGCAGGGAAACAAGAGGAAGAGAAAAGGATGATGTGGAGGGTTCTCGGCCTTATGGAGATGGTAATGTGGTTGTGCATGGCCGAGAGGAAGAAGATAGAAGAAAAAAAGAATGAAGCAGAACAGAAGGAAAAAAAGAATAAGAAAATAGATGAAGAAGATGGCCTTGGTTGACTTGGTGGTGCACAGAGAGAGGAGATGCAGAGGTGGAGGTGGTGGCAGGGTTGGTTGGGGGAGGAGGAGGAGGATGGGGTTTGGGTCATATGGCCTTTGGGCCAAAGGAAGTGGGGGGTTGGGCAGTGCTTTGATGGGTCGATGCATCTGATCCAACAGGGTGGGTCCAATGGATTTGGTGTGGTTCAATTGGTGCATAAGGTGGCCCATTGTGATCTGTGGGTAGGAAAAAGGACAGTTTGTGCCTGATGATGAAAGACAAGCGCATACTAATATATAGTAAACATGACAAAAAAGAGAGAAAGGTAAGAGGAGACATAGAGAGGTAACTTTTTTTTGGGTGGGGGAGGGGGGGCCGATTTGATTGTCTTTTATTTTCTATAGGAGAGAGGATGAGAGTCCGAAAAGAATAAGATAGCATTTGGTTCGCTGGAATGATTTTTGGCAGGAATGGAATGGACTGGAATGAGTCTGGAATGGAATGAGGCAGGAATAGTAATTCCAATTCCCATGTTTGGTTGGACAGAGGAATCAATTCAGTAATAGGATTCTCATTCTAATTCCTGTGTTTAGCATGCGTGAATGATGCCAGGAATGGAATAAAAATTACATAAAACTGACCATAATACCACTGTGAATTGTTTTTTTTTTTTTTTGCCAAAATTTCCCTCTCTCGCCAAGCCCTCCCTTTATTCCCAGCCCTCTTTCCCCTTCTCTCTCCGTCCCAATCCTCTCCCTCTCTCGCCCAGCCCCCTCTCCCACTATCTGTGTTCTCAGCACTCTTTCCCTCTCTCTGTTCTCAGCCCCTCCTCTGTCCCAGCCCTCCTTCCTTTCTTGCCAGCCGCTCTCCCTCTCCTCTATTCCTAGCCTCTCTCCCTCTCTCTCTGCTCCCAGCAGTCTTTCCCCCTCTCGCCTAGCTCCCTCTCCTATCTCTCGCTTCCCAGCCCTCTCTCCCTCTCTCTGTCCCAACCCTCTCCTTTTTTTGCCCAGCCCCCTCTCCTTATCTCTTACTTCCCTACCCCCTATCCCTCTCTCTCTATCCCAACCCTTTTCGTCTCTCGCCCAACCCCCTCTCCCTCTCTCTATCACAACCCTCTCTCTTTTTTCGCCTAGCCCCTCTTCTTCTCTATATTCCCAGCCCTTTCTCCCTCTCTCACCTAGCCCCTTCTCCTTATCTCTCACTTCCCAGCCCTCTCTTCCTCTCTCTTTGTCCCAACCCTCTCCCTCTGTCGCCCAGCCCCTTCTCCTTCTCTCTCTGTCATAGCCCACTCTCCCTTTCTCACCCAACCCCTCTCCTTCTTTCTGTCCCAACCATCTCCCTCTACGGCGGGTTCCAATCAACCAATGGGAAGAAGGGAGTGTCACAGAACATGCCTTATGGTCGATGAAAGAGGGTCGGCGACGAATCACAGAAGGAGAGAGAGGTCAGAGACAAAGATGAAGGAGGCTAGATCTTATGATCGGGCATCTCAGGTTTTGTTTGATGAAAGGGGCTTTTTGGACTCAAGGGAAAATTATAAAGGAATGGAATAGCAATTCCTTTACCCCCAACCCCCCCCCCCCCCCCCGGCCCCAAAGGAATGGTAATTCCCCTGTATAAAGGAATGGTGATTCCTGAAGTAATGGTCATTCTGCCACTTTTTCAAGAAACAAACGTGGGAATGGTCACTCCAACAGAATGACCATTCTATTCCGACCTTCATTCCAGCGAACCAAACGCTACCTAAGGGTTTCCTTCACAAGCACAAAGGTTTCCTACTAGAATTGGCCAAGGAAAAGTATAACATAATAAGCCTTATCGAATTGGATTTCTTAGTTGAACCAAATATCTAAAAATTTAAACTCTGACACAACATGGGACCACTAAACTTGAACTGACAAGAATGATTTATAATAGCTCAATAATAGTAATAATAAAATATAAGTGGGGTCCACAGAAGATGAAAACAAAGGTATAGATTTATTTAAAATAGAAATCAAAATTTGGGTTGTCATAACTTCAGTGGCTCAAAGCTCCTTAAATTAAGTCATGCCAGTGTCCAAAACTCCCCCAAGGTGGACAGCCAATTGGAAAAGGAACAGGTCAGTCGACCAGCTGATCAGTCAGTGGAAGGTTTAAACTATCGAGCTGCACTGTTTTAGGGTAAATTGGTGAAGTTTGGCCACCTTCAAGTCCCACCTAACATATTTCTAAGGTCTACAATTGGTAGGGGAGATGATGGAGATCAAATCCTAAGAAAAAGAGGTCAAAACAGTCCCCAAATCAGCGGACTGCCGAGTGGTCGGCTAGCCAAACCACAAAGGACTGCTCGGTTGAACTGCCAAGTAAATTAGGCTAGACTGTCAAGTGGATAGTGCACATAGTGCACTCCGCAGTCCTCCCACTAGGCACAATTTTGGGTGTTTTAGCCCATTCCTCGGAGAAATTTAGGGCTGGGCAGTTTGCCAACATATGTAACAAATTTATTACAGTAAATATAACATGTTAAAAAAACAATGAGCTCAAGACATGGGTGCCTTAGCACATATCAAGTAGAAAGCAAGAAACAAGAAAATGGACAACACAACTATCCAAATTCAAATTTAACACTTGCCCTGGTTTCCACAAGCTCCAAACACTCAAAAATCACTTCAAGGACCTTTGGAAACGCCTCCCATGAAAACCCCCAAATCTACATCAAGAATACCCCTAGAAAGGAAAACCAAGAAAGCCTGGGAATTAGGACTTTCTTGTCCGGATTTGTGGCTAAAATGGGTCATAAATCATGAATCTAGAAGATGGGGGTGAGAGATTACCTCCCAGTGCTTGATGAGTCCATATAATTGGATATTCTCATCATCATTCCATGTACAAATATGGACTTATTTAAGATAAATTGCATCAATTTTATTGAATTTCATAATCTCACGCATTTGAGCATTCCATGTTGAATTCAATCAAAATCATTCAAAATTTCAGAAATTTGCATATTTTTGTGAAATTATTCTTTTGCATTTTCCTATTATTACATTGATTTCTCAAAATTCACATGTAAACTCATGCATTTTCTTTGAACCATTTCATTCTATGTGAAAAATCGATGAATGTGGTTTGTTCATTTGAGTTCATATGATGTTAATTCTGCCACATGCATTGAATTATTCTTCTAAATATAAAATAATTATTTAATTTAATATTTTGTGTAGAAAATTTTCAAATTTGGTGACCCACTTGGAGGAGAATTTAAAAAGAGAAAATAAAAAAATAAAGAGAAACAGAGAATTGAAGAAAAATCCATCATGGGACCCACCATGACATGGGCATGGATTTCCATGCATGGGATAGCCATAGTGGGTCCACATCTCCACGTGTGTGCAATTCTTCCATGAAGATTCCTAGCTTGTTTGAGATTTGAAATTCAAATTCAAAGTTAAATTTGAGAAAGGAAAATGAAAGAGCAACGAAGCAAAGATAAGAAAGCAGGAAGAAGAGAGGAAGGAGGGGAAGGAGATTCACCAACAAGCAAGAAACCAAGGCATTCTTGGATGTCCACTATGGGTCCTACCACCCTTGTCGTCCATGGCGGGACCGCACTATTGTGCACATATTTGAATTTCAAATTACTTGAGGATCTTTTTAAACCAAGTGGGGCCCAATAAAAAGAGGATTCAAGAAGCATCTAGAAGATCTTAAATTAGAAGTATTGTTACTCAAGTTGTCCTATGAGGAAAGCCATATCAATGAACTACTTTCTCTCGAACACTTGCTAAAAACTTCTCTAACTTGCCAAAATGGAGCACACAAAAGAGGAAACAAGACTTTGCAAAACATTGTCAGAGCAACTAAAGAGGGGGGGATGTCTGACCCATGCTTGCAATCCCCATAGGGGATGTCCGCCCTTTCGATCCACTCTCTCTCTCTTCCCCTCATTCTCTTGTATTTTTCTTTTTGTAGCAACAATTTTATAATTTTGTGAAGAAGAAGAAGAAGAAGGAGAAATATAATCCTTTTTGTAATCTAAGGAGAAAGGAAAAGTTGACTATTCTTTGACTACTCTATGCATGGCCATGTTCATTGAAAGGTGTGATTTTCATTCTTATTAATATTTTTCATTATCTAAAGTTTTCGGGATTCATTAATTTTTTTACTAGATATATCAAATGCTTAGGGGCTTATAATAATGAAATACAAATGTTGGAGCCTTGATGAGTGTGATATCTCTCATATTAACAATTTTGAATTCACATTTTGGCTCATCTTTATGGGAAGGATAGAACTAAACCATTCATATTTTTAGTGCTTAAAAACCAACAGATCCTAACCATCAAATTGCAATTCCATAGTTCTAGATTTTTTTCCCAATTGTTTCTCTGACTCTTCATATGATGGGTGCAGTATTATAGTAGAATACAGGTTTTATTATAGTTTTTAGAGTAGAACTTTCTAATTAGGATTTTTAGTTTAGGAATTTATTTTAATTGGGGTGTAATCATTATAATTAACTTTTCAAGAACCCAATTTGATTGTATAGATTTTGTTTAAGATTTTTACCTTTTTAGGACAGATACAAGTTAATTGTATTCATCGTTCTATGTGGATCAACCCTATACTCACCGGGTTTTATTATCCTGCACTTGGGGATCGCAAATAATGCTCAAACTATGAAGAATACACGATCCCATGGCTACCACACTTGAATCAGTAACTTTTGATATTGATTAAAAAAAATGGACTTTCCTCACAATGTTTTTTTTCAAACATATATTGAGTCTCCCCTTTGTTTGGTAAGGTCCTTGTTCATAATCATGGACTCAACCCAGGGCCAGCCCAACCCTTAAGCCAATTAAGCAATGGTTTGGGGCCCCCAAATGCTAAGGGCCCCTAAATATATATATATATCATCATCATCATCATCAAAGCATTATCCCAACCATATTGTAGTTGGCTACATGAATTTTATTTCTCCATTCCGTTCTATTTCAAGCCAAATCTTTAAATAAGTTAAACTTCTTCAAATCAGATTCAATGACCTCCATCAATGTTTTCTTTGGCCTACCCCTACCTCTTGATGGACCATCCACCTATATAGACAAATTTTTTCTCACCGATGCCATTACCAGCCCATGCTCAACATGCCGAAACCACCTTATATGGATTTCTCTAACCTTATCCCCTATTAGTGCTACCCTAAATGCTCTCAAAAGTGCTCATTTTTAATTTTATCTTTCCTAGTTTTACCACACATCCACCAAGCATTTTCATCTCCGCTACATCTATCTTATGTATATGCGTTTTCTTAATTGCCCAACATTCTGCTCCATATGTCTTAGCTGATCTAACCACTGTCCTTTAAAATTTACCTTTCAATTTCATTGGCATTTGTCTATCACAAAGCACTCTAGAAACTAGTCTCCATTTTAGCCATCCAACTTTTATCCTATACTCTACATCTTCGTCAATCTCCCCATCCTTACTAATCATCGAACCTAGGTATAGAAAAGAATCTCTACGTGGTATCTCATGGGTTTCAATTTTGACAGTGGTTTCAACACTTTTTATATGTCCACTAAAGTTATACTCCATATATTCTGTCTTTGTACGACTTATTTTAAAGCGTTTAAATTCTAATGCCCTCCGCCATCTCTTAAGTTTTACATTTATACAATTTCTTGATTCATCCACCAATACTATATCATCTGCAAACAACATACACCATAGTAATTCTTTTTTAATATGCCTAGTTAACGTATCCATAATTAATGCAAAGAGATAAGGGCTTAAAGCTGATCCCTGATACAAACCTATAGTCACTGGAAATTCACCTGTTTCTTCACATGTGATTCTCACATTTGTTACTGTTCCACCATACATATCCTTAAAATTTCAATATAACTGCTAGGGACATTTCTTTTCTCCAAAACCCACCAAATTAAATCCCTCGGTATCCTATCATAGGCTTCTTCTAAATCGATAAAGACCATGTGTAGATTTTTCCTCTTTGTTCAATATTTTTTCATTAATTGCCTAAGTGAAAAGATAGCTTCCATAGTTGACCTCCCTAGCATAAAACCAAATTGATTTTTGGCGATCTTGGTCTTCCATCTCATTCTTTGCTCTATTATTCTCTCCCATAACTTTATAGTGTGATTCATAAGTTTAATCCCTCGATAGTTGGTATAATTTTGTATGTCTCCCTTATTCTTATATATAGGTACTACAATGTTTCTTCTCCATTCATCCAATATTTTCTTTGTCACAAGTATCTTATTGAATAGTCTACATAACCAACTCACCCCAACCTCTTCTAAGTATTTCTATACCTCTATCAGAATATCATCTGGTCCTGTAGCCTTTCCTGTCTTCATTCGCTTCATTGCTTCCTTCACTTCCACCCCCTCTAATTCTACGGAGAAAAGTATGCTCTAGTAGTGAAGTATCCTCCTTAGCTCTTGCATCTCCTATATGTTCTTCATTTAAAAGTTTGCTAAAATATTCCTTCCACCTTTCTTTAATATCGTTGTCCTTCACCAGAACATTTTCCTTATTGTCTTAATATATTTGACGTGATCTAAGTCCTTACTTTTCTTTTCTCTTATTTTTACGAGCTTAAAAATATCCTTCTCTCCTTCTCTTGTTCCCAAGCTATTATAGAGATCATCGTATGTTTTGAACGTTGCACTACTTACTACTTTCTTAACTTCTTTCTTTGCCTTCTTATGCAGCTCAAAATTTTCCATACTTTTAGTCCCCTGACAAACTTTATAGCAATATCTTTTCTCTCGAATAACTTCCTGAACCTCTACACTCCACCACCATGTTTCTTTATTAATATGTCTCTTTCCTTTTGATTCTCTAAGTATCTCCTTTGCAACCTTCCTAATGCAATTAGCTATTTCATTCCACATTACTGTAGTTTCTCCTTCAAGATTCCATTATCTTTTCTCAATCATTTTGTCTTTAAATATATTTGCTCTTTCCCCTTTCAAATCTCTCCACATTGTTTTAGAGTCCATTTTGTTTACTACTGTTCCATTTTTACTTCTAATGCAAATATCTAAAACTCTAAGCTATGTTGTGTGGTCAAACTCTCTCATAGGATAACCTTGCAATCTTTACAAGCTAGTCGATCCTGTTTTCTAACTGAAAAAAAGTCTGTCTGACTTTTATTACTCCCACTTTTATAGGTAATTAAATGCTCATCTCTCTTTTTAGAGTAAGTATTTACTATTATAAGATCAAATGCTACTTCAAAGTCCAATATAGTGTTTCCAAATTCATTCTTTTCTCCAAATCCTTGCCCTCCATGCACTCTCTCTCTTCCTATATACCCGTTTAAATCCCCTCCAAGGAAAATCTTATCACTGTTTGAGATTGTTTGCATTAAATCATCCATCTCCTCCCAAAATTATCTTTTTAAACTTTCCTCTAGTCCTACTTGGGGAGCATATGCACTTATGATCGATTATATCACCCTCTAGTACTAAGTTAATTGCTTTAATTATATCACCAAACCTCTTTACCCTCACAATTTTCTCTTTCAAATCCTTATCTATAACTATACCCATTCCATTTTTTATGTTACTCTTTCCTACATAGAAAAGCGTATACACATCGTGAGCTCCTCAACTTTATTCTCTTTCTACCTTGTCTCATGTATATAAGTCATACTAATTCTTTTTCTTTTCATTACCTCAGCCAACTCCATGCTTTTGTTTGTCAAGGTTCCTATATTCTAAGTAGCAAATCTAATTTCTCTATTCCTCCTCTTCTTCTCTTGGACTAACTTTTTTAACCGCACTTGCCTAAAGTCATACGGTAGCCCTTGCACACTTTTCATTGCAGCCGGGTGACGCTACAATGCATTGCTAAAAGTGGGGAACACCCTAGCTTTATCGCGAAATATTGTTATCTCAGAATTCATATTTGGATTGTAACAAAGTTTTACACTGGCTATCAACCTACCTAACGCAACCCTCTTCCTTTACCCGGGCTTAGGACCAACAGCAAAAACTAGTGGAGTTGGCCCCTAAATATATATATATTCCAAAAAAAAATTTTCAACATAAAGAAAAGGAAACAACTAGCTTTTAGGTACATTAAGCTAATTTCAAGTCCCACTAAGTTATTAGCAAGAGAGTCCCTAACTTCTCTACACATCTCTCTTACCTTTTCTTAATTTCCTTGGAAGGTTACTTACATATCGCTTCTTGTATCTCTCTCTCATCTCTCTTTACCATTGCTCTCTCTCTTTCTCTCTCACAGATCCAAGACCTCAAACACGAATTTTTTGTTTTTTTTTGTTTTTGGTTTTTACTATTTCAACCACGGATCTAATATTCTATATTATATTATTAAATAAATATATTTCTATTCCTATTCCAAATACAGTTTTGCTAGTTTGCATTGATAACATCAAGTCATCGATAAAAGGCATTGATATTAAAGGCCCATGATTAAAATCATTTGATGTTGATAGTTTAAAAACTAAATGTCTTGATCTCAAAGGTGCTCTCACATATGAAAGTTCCATTGATATTAATGGTCTGGACTTGTTTTCTGAATTAAAAGCTTTAATAGTAGCTATATAAACTAAAGAAAAAAAAACACTCCAATTGACATACTAAATTATATTAAAAAAAGTCGATTCTTTTCCAAATGCATGCATTGCCTACATAATTTTATTAACAATACCTGTAACAATTGTTTCTGCAGAAAGAAGTTTTTCAAAATTAAAATTAATAAAAACTTACCTAAGATCAACCATGTCATAAGAAAGATTAAATGGATTGGCGATTTTATCAATTGAAAAGAGTATGTTGGAAAATTTTGATTATAAAACCTTAATCAATAATTTTGCATCTAAAAGAGCAAGAAAAATGAAATCTCAATAAAAAATTTTAAATATGATAAGTAATAAACATTAATTTAATTTAATATTGAATCATCAAAGGGCACTACTTTAATATTTCGCTTGAGGCCCCTAAAATGACTGGGCTGTCCTGACTCAACCATGTCAAAAGTTAACAAGTTTTTCTTTCATGATTTTCACTTTGTATTTGGTTCCATTAGAGTGCTTTCAATGATATTTGGATCTTGGTCCATATAGTTTTAAATCTATAGACTAGGACCTCAAATAGACATCTATATTATATATTGATCATGCATACTTAAATACAATAATAATACACATGTTTTATATGCATGCATTATAGTAAGTCATGTTTTGCTAAGAGGCATCTCTCATGGATTGCATTAAAAGTAATATTTTCACTATCTTATAGGACTTGATAAATCCAGCCTTCTCATACTCATTAATTCCCCATGAATTGACTATCACCCTAGTTTGATACTAATTTGAATTTAGTCACCATTGAATTGAATTTCATAATTTTTTTTGAAAAGTGAACTTAAGAAGATGTAAAATTTTAATTTTCATATATTGATGGTTGTAATAATCAAATTGACATGGGTTTTCCCCCTAAATAATGTCCACACTAAAACTAAGATATTTCCATAATGATATCCTTTCAAGATTAGCATACATCCAAATGGGTGCCATAAAAGTTTTATAGTTTACCTCTCACGCTATTGATGAGAATTATTTGTATATATGATATGTGTAGTCTCTATATTTTACATACATGCATGAAACCCAAATTCTCTCTCTCTCTCTCTCTCTCTCTCTCTCTCTCTCTCTCACCAATCTCAAATTGGATCCAAATTTGGACTCAAAATTGCTGATTTTATTAGGTTTGGATATGGGTTGTAGGATTGAGGGACAACACAACCCAAACCCAAACTTGGAACATTAAGGCAATTTTTGTCTAGGGAATTTTTGAATTCCTAGTGGAATTCCTAGATGCTCCCTTGTAGTTGAGCATCTAGAAATTCCACCCAAAGATAAAGGAGTTGAACAAAGTCCATTTGAGTCCTTTTACCCAACTCAAATTCAAAAAGTCCTAGAAAGAAACATGGCATTTGAAAATACCAAAAGAAAAGCCATCACATCATATCCCAAAACCCATAATATGAAAAAAAAAACTATGAGAAATTGTTGTAAAGAAAGAAGGCCTAAATTATCCTTTGGTAATATAATATGAATTTATATTCACAAAAAAGGCACTTTGGCTAAAGGTCTCTAAATATTTTCTCAAAATACAATAGGTCCAGCAAAATAATGATTGTTACATTAGGTCCCTAAGTTAAACAAGTCAATGTAAATTTACAAAATTGACCCTCCTTGCTTATTAAGTCCATCGCTTGATACTCAATGTTTCAAAACCACGCTCTTTCTTTCTCTATAACTCATGTTTCTAGATGACGAAAATCTCTTCGCATTCAGCAAACTCATCACACCATCAAACTTCCAAATCCGGCAACCTAGATTACAAATCCGAGCATCTTCTCCATTGTCTCCGTCTGAAAATTGCATTATCAAGTACGTAACTAACTTCTCAAATCTATGGTCTGCATCTATTTGAAATTCAATGATTTGATGATAATGAAACATTTCAAATGATTTGATGAATGCAACTGAATTTATATGTTTCTTTCAACTGTTTTTTAATTTTATCTGTTTGAAATTTGTTATTTGTTCATCTTTCTTTCAACATTATCTCGTCTTTGAATTTCATGTATTTTGTTATCAAATTTATCTATTTTTGTTTACTTATTGTTAAAACGAAGCGTAACTTTATCTCTTTTCAATTTTATCTATTTAATCTTATGAATTTATCTATTTTTTTCTACTCTTCTTTTTCAATTTTTTCTATTTGAAATCAATTCTTTGTTCATCTTTCTTTCAACTTTAACTCTATAAATGGATTTCATATATTTCATTGTCAATTTTATCCGTTTTTGCTTATCTGTTGTCAAAATATAAGAATAGCCTTATCTGTTTTCAGTTTTTCCTGTTTAATGTTTTCAAATTATATGTTTCTTTCTACTATATTTCAGCTTTATTTGTTTGAAATCTATTCTTTGATCATCTTTATTCTATATGAATTTCATGTATTTTGTTTTCAATTTCATTTGTTGTTGTTTATCTGTTTTCAAAACAAAAGCATGATCCTATCTATTTCAATTTTATCTATTAAATCTTTTAAAATAATCTGTTTCTTTCTGCTATTTTCCAATTTTATTTGTTGGATATTTTTTCTTTGATCCTCTTTCATTCAACTTTATCTCTTATATATGGATTTTATATGTTTCGTTGTCAATTTTATCTGTTTATGTTTATTTGTTATCAAAACAAAGCATAATCTCATCTATTTCCACAGGGAAAACTGCAAGGATGACAAAGATCAATGATAAAGGGAAAGCCAAAGCATACAAATTGTGAGATGGAAATAAAAAGCCATCAAATGTGTTCCAAGTCTAAGATGCAACAACGACAAGGAGGGACAAGAGTTACAAACCTCAATTCAAATCAAACATGTGGGCAATATTGAGGCTATTCAAAGAAATTAAAACAACAAGGCCTCTCAGCAATGAACATATTGCTCATTTACAGAAAACACCATTCTGGCGGTTGATTGAAGCCATTATTGATCTCAAACTTGATATGAAAGCTTGTAGAAAGAATGATGATGACGTAGTGGCAATCGTTCTTAAATACAACAGCAAAAGAGAAGCTGGAAACAAATTTGTTCCATTAACAGGCAATGAATCTCCTTGATTTTTAGAATTGAATCTGGTGACATTGACATATTAAAGATTGGCTATTAGAAGAAACCACAAACAAGATTCACCGAATGCACTAAAAGGGAATATAGATGAAGATAAGGCTGATATTGCAAGACTATCACCCTCTACCTATGTGCCCTTCTCTTTTCAAAGACAGCACATACACTTGCATGAGTGTTTGTAATGTTTGTTGATGACTTTGCAAAGATAAAGAGTTATAATTGGTCAAAAGCTATATGGGACAATTTAATGAACATGATAGCCAAGAAATACATAGAGCCACCTACTGTCACAAGTTGTGCTATAACTTTATCAGCAAGCACATAATTATATCTATTTAGAAAAATGACATGTATATATATAACGTAATAACATATTAATTCATGCAAAATTTTATCTTTTTTGTAACAGTATTGATTATGTGAGCATGCATCAATCATAGGGCCTACAAATATAAAGAATAACTATCCAAGAATATTGAAATGGAACATTAATGATCTGTCACAACCCGAGCCCAGGAGATCGGGGTTAGCAAAAACCTAACCAGCGACACACGCACTCCCGTGCATCTGCACTTAGACCCGGTTTAGATGCACACGCACAAGGGAAAACACACGTGCAACACAAGTATGCGGAAGCTGCATATATCAACATGCGACACGAGACACACAAGAAACAAAAGGAATGATATCCAAAGATAGTCATAAAGGTCGGAACATACAAATCAGGATCTAATCACGATGTATAGAACATGAGTACAATCAATGACATGAAAAGAAAGTAATATGCATGCATGCAAAAAACAGTCGCGCTCTAGTGGAGTGATAACGCACACTCCGCGATCCTGAAGAGACGACTGGAGTCTCCTCTGCAAATTGACGACCGACAAGAACACGGTCGAGGGTACCTGAGCCTGCAACACCAAGGACAACTCATGAATACGACGATTCAGCAAAATATAAGTAGTAACAAGTTAACGTATGCTCTCTAATAGAATAAAAGACATAAATAATCATAACATGTCAATGTAGTAGTCTATGCAGTTGTGCATTCGAATTAACATATGCTCTATAAATCAATGTGTAAGTAACATAACATGTACATACTAGTTGGCAACTACGTAGGCCATATGCTCCCAAAGTAGGGATCTTGTAAACGTGTTGAGAACACTATGGGCCAGATGGGTCTCGGGTTCTGTAACACTCCGATCCACTTTGAGTCGGATTAGTGGCTCATTAGTGTGTTTTTATACTGTTTAGTTCTTTTGGACTTGGTTTTGGGTCATGGATAGGTAGTTGAGTAGCCTTTGACTTGGGATAGGTAGTTCTAAGCCCTTTTTCGTAATTTTGCTTTTGCTTTGAATGCATCATATTTGCATCATCTTGGTATCAGCATGTGTAATTTGTTGAGCTCGTCAAATTCCGTAACTGTCTCAGACTCATTCAGAGTCAATTGGAGAAGTTAGACCCTCATGTGACTTGATTTGTAAATAGTGGAAACTCATTGGATCTTGTTTTAAACTCCAAAACTATATATACACATCACCTGCACAGATGTCTGTTTATTCCCTTAGTCGGTGCATGCAACAACCAAGAGAAGTTCACGTTCTCTCTCCCTCCTTTTCTCTTCTCTTCATCGTTTTGGTTGGAGTGGGATTTTGCATCCGTTTCAAGTGGGTTCTTTCTCTCCTCTCTATGATAATCCTCTGTCTTTGCTTTGGGTAAGTGGGTTCTTCGTTCTTCTTCTCCAATTGGATCTCTGTCTATCTCTTTCTATATTCTCATGGTTGTGTGTGTTGTGGTTCTGTTTTGCTTGGGGTTTTAATTGGATTGGAGCTTGATCTCAGTGGATTTGACAAAGCTTTGAGGCAAGTATAAGTACAGGATTGTGTAACACATATGGTTATTTTGTTTGATTGCTTTGATTTCATCTTCATCCATGTACAGGATATTTTACAGCCAATTTCTAAGGTATTAGGATCTATTGAGTCTGTTTTGATCAGTTTCTGTATTAGAATCCAGTTTCTGTAACTCAGCTCGTTTTCGTTTCTGTATTGTACGGCTTAGCCATAACTTGGTACGGCTCAGACTCCAGAGACATAAATTTTGAACTTTGTTCTACGGCTAGGATACGGCTGAACCGTAAATTATACTACAGTAATCTAGCCGTGACCCAACCGTGAACCAGCCGTGAACTTAATCTCTGATTAGTCGAAACTTACTAATTTTAGTACTCTTACGGTGAAGCTACGGCTAAGCCGTGGACTCCACCGTAGCTCAGCCGTGAAATGTATCAGATCAAAGGTGGAAAATGACTGGATTAGCTATGTTTTGAAGGGAACCACGGCTAAGCCGTAGTGCATGTTATGGCTAGGCCGTAAGATGTCTTCGGCTATGCCGTAGGTCACCCATGGCCAAACTGTAAGACCTGGAAAATCTGAAATTAAACTTAGGATAATGGTGTGACTCTGTAGGGTAAATTACAGGTTGACCACACATGTAGACCGGCCTAATGGAGTCTTTGGACCGCATGAATAGTCTGTTAGGCTGTGACTCATTCATGTGAGCGTTGATTTACTGTTAAGCACCTCCCCATGGATGTTGGTTTAAGGGACTTCGGTGCACGTGAGGATTATATTGCAACACTTTGATGGCAACGGTGCATTGAATAACTTAAAACTACACCAACATGCACGGTTAGTGACAGTGAACAACTAGAATAGAGTTGGCTCGTAATCAACCTTGATTCTGCATTAATCTGAGATGCATTGCATATTGAGTACAGTTTTGTCCTCTGTTCTGCTGATCTATATCTATGCATTACGAGATCCTTTCGCTTTCGTTCTGTATATCTGTTTTATTCTTCGCTCTGTATGATGCTTTGATCTATGCTATGCGTTGACTTAATTCCACTATGCTCTGTATTTCTCTGGCTTTGAAATCTCTGTTTCAGTGGGTATTCCCTGGTGGCTCTGCCCAGAGATTAATACGTGAGGATAAGATCCGTTCTTTGCCATCGGTGAGTCCAAAGCGGATAATCTCCTTTCTCCTTAGATTTGATTTAATTGGTATCAGTCTGGCTCTACTCAGCCTCAGCCCTAGGATACCCGACGGGGTTACCTCTGGCTTGGTTCTCTGTGCTTTGTATCGCTGCAGGTAGCTTTGTCTTGGGACCTCGGAACCCAAGAAACCGAGACCCACTTGTACCCTTGGCCAGGTCCGTGGTGTTCTCATCTGTCTGCTCTGCTCTCTATGTGAGAGAATATGGCCAACGTAGTAGCCACCTAGTTCAGTATTTATATGCTTTGATTCATTTATCATGTCTTAATTCTATGCACGATTTGCTTAGCATACTAATATGAAACTCTATATTTAATCTTTGTCATTATTCTATTTGATACTATAAGTGTTACGTCCTTGTCACTTACATTTGCTGGATCATTGTATTCATTGTGTTGTCTGTGGTGTTGCAGGCGCAGATCCCTTGCCCAGCTCCCCGGCGGTCGAGGAGGCTACAGGTCAGAGCTTAAAGACACCCTCCGGCCTGGCAGAGTGGGCTTGATCGCCTCTGCCGAGTGCATACCTGCATGTCATCATGGTTTTGGTTTTTGGAGATCTGTACTTTGTACTTTGGACTTTGTCACTCTTGTGTTTATTTTGTATATCATGATTTCGGTCTCTTTTGGTGTGTATTCAAACTCGTATTTGGTTTTTACCATGTATGTTATCTTCGTCTCTTTTTATTATCGTTTGATTTTCTGCTTGTTCGTTTTTGTTTTGGCTTCCGTTTTTTTTCTTGGATGTTTGCTATGATATCTACAGCTTCCGCGTACGCTTAGTCCGTACGTGTTAGATCCCTTGTGTGTGTACATCTGGACTGGGTTGGATGCACGTGCATGGGAGTACGTGTCACTGGTTTGGCTTTTCGCTAACCCCCGATTTTCTGGGCTCGGGTTGTGACATACGTATTGTATGGTGTCAGAGCATGCTAGTTATGAGCATGTAGGCATCTAAGACCGTGGTGAGATGACGATATCAACTATTTGACTTGGAGTCTAATATGTTGATTCTTGGGGATTGACTAACTTGGGCGTTTTATTTTTGTATTTTGTTCATTTTCCTTTTGCAAGATAGCACACCATGGCATCAGGATCAGGGTCTAGGGATGAGAATCAGTAGGGCCATAACGGCGAGAGTGGATCGCTACCCCCACCCATGAGTAGTGAGGAGCGTATGATGATGATGATGCAGTCCATGCAGTCCTTGCAGGCTCAGATGGCATCTATGGTGGATAGGCAGAGTCAGGCAGCTGCGTCGGTATCTCCTCGAGTAGAACAGCAAGTGATCTTCCAACCCCAGGAAATAGATCCAAATGCTCTTTTTGACAAGTTCCGTAAGCGTGGGGCTACTGAATTCCATGGTACAAAGGATACATTGCAGGCTGAGCAGTGGCTAGAGCTGACAGGGGAACTTTTTGATACTATTGTGTGCACAAACAAACAGAAAGTAGTTCTCACAGCCTCTATGCTCAGGAGTGTAGCCAAGACGTGGTGGAGGAGCGTTAAGGGCTCATTCCAGACTATGCCTGGTGATACGATTTGGGAGACTTTCAAGCAACAGTTCCGTCGGAAGTTCATGCCTCTTCATGTTCAGCGAGCCAGGGAAATGGAATTCTTCAACCTTCAGCAGAGACAGACATCGGTCGCGGATTATGTCCACAGGTTTACAGAGTTGTCTCATTTCGCAGAGGATATGGTGAATACTAAGCATATGAAGGTGACTCGCTTTGTCAACGGCCTGAATTCGAAGCATAAGTGTCACGTGGTTGCATGTGGCCGGCTACCCTGGATGATGCTATTGACCGGGCCTATGATGCAAAGGCCATATTTGAGGAGGAGTAAACTGAGTATAAGAGGGCAGTAGGTTCTAGTTACAGAGGTCAGTTCCAGAAGAAGTTCAAGGGCAAGCAGGGTAGTTCGAGCAGTACTCAGGTGGTTTGTGGTCACTGTGGGAAGGATCATCCAACAGAGAGACGTTGGAGGAAGAGTGGGGCCTATTTCGGTTGTGGCTCTACGGACCACAAGCGGGCCCAATGCCCGAAGTTTCAGTCCTCTCCACAGACGAGATACGCAGGATCTACAGCGCAGGGCAAGTCTCAGACAGCTCGCCCAGCCCAGAAACAGAACCGCCGGACAGCTTGAGCTTATGCTGCTATGCATGAGGGCGCGGAGGAGGCTATGGTCGTGGAAGGTAAAATTTTAATTTTTGATGCTGAAGCTTTAGCCTTGTTTGACTCCGGGTCTACGCGTTCGTACGTAGCACCCCATTTTGCTGTGCAGCTACGACAGCGACCCATACCGCTCCCGTACTTGTTGATGGTATCCACCCCGGTTGGTAAACGGGTGGAGTGCAGTGTTTTCTACCCTCAATGCGATGTGCGGATAGCTGGTCATCAACTCCCTATAGACCTCGTGTTGCTCACGACACTGGATTTTGATGTGATTCTTGGTATGGATTGGCTTGCGAGGTATCATGCTTGTATCAATTGTTACAGCAAGGCTATCTATTTTGATCTAGGCAGCGGATTCCGATTCGAAGGCAGCCAGACGAAGTGCCCGAAACGTGTGATATCTGCTTGTAAGGCAGACAGGATGCTTCGCAAAGGATGTGAGGGATTTCTTGCATTCATTTCAGAGAAGAAGGATCAACGATAGCTCAGTGAGATCGCAGTAGTCAGAGAGTTCCTGGATGTCTTTCCGGAGGATGTGCCAGAGTTGCCACCAGTTCGGGAGGTAGAGTTTTCTATTGATTTGATGCCAGGTACAGCACCCATCAGTAGAGCTCCATATCGTATGGCACCTGCAGAGCTGTTGGAATTGAAGAAACAATTGCAGGATTTGTTGGATAAAGGGTTCATACGCCCAAGTGTGGCACCTTGGGGAGCTCCTGTATTGTTTGTCAAGAAGAAGGATGACAGTTTCCGGATGTGCATTGACTACAGGCAGTTGAACAAAGTGACCATCAAGAACGAATATCCATTGCCTAGGATTGATGAGTTATTCGATCAGCTTCAGGGTGCAGATTACGTTTTCGAAGATCGATTTGAGGTCAGGATATCACCAGCTCCGGGTGAAGGATGAGGATGTTCCTAAGACAGCTTTCAGGACTCGGTATGGACACTACGAGTTCCTTTTCATGCCTTTTGGTTTGACGAATGCACCCGCAGCTTTCATGGCATTGATGGATAGGGTGTTTACTTCCTTTTTGGGCCAGTTTATTGTGGTATTCATAGATGATATATTGGTCTATTCGAAGACTGCTGAGGAGCATACAGACCATCTGCGGAAGGCATTACAGCTGCTTAGAGATCACCAGTTGTATGCAAAGTTGTCCAAGTGTGATTTCTGGCTAGAGCAAGTTGCGTTTCTGGGTCATGTGATTTCTCGAGATGGATTGATGGTGGATCCAGCTAAGGTTGAGGCAGTAGTCCATTGGCCCCATCCTAGATCAGTGACAGAGATTCGTAGTTTTCTGGGATTGGCGGGATATTAACGCAGGTTCGTGCAGGACTTCACGAAGACTTCAGCCCCGCTGACTCAGTTGACTCGGAAGAAGGTCCCGTATGAGTGGACAGAGAAGTGTGAGCGTAGTTTCCAGATGTTGAAAGAAAAGCTTACTACGGCGCCAATGTTGACTCTCCCTGACGGTAGTGAGGGATTCGTGATTTATTCAAATGCCTCTCGAGTTGGACTAGGCTGTGTACTGATGCAGAATCAGCGAGTTATTGCCTATGGATCCAGGCAGCTGAAAGAGCACGAGAAGAACTATGCCACCCATGATCTAGAATTAGCAGCCATTCTGTTTGCGCTAAAATTGTGGCTACATTACTTGTACGGTGTGAAGTTCGAGGTTCATTCCGATCATCACAGTCTGCAGTACTTGTTTAATCAGCCTGACTTGAATATGAGGCAGCGGAGATAGTTGGAGTTCATCAAAGACTACGACTTCCCGATCAAGTACCACCCAGGCAAGGGGAATGTGGTTGCAGATGCGCTCAGCAGGAGAGCAAAGAGTCTTCAGGTGTTGTAGGATTCTATGTTCTTGTGCACGATCAGCCTGTTGAGGTTTGGATGGTGGATGAGATGGTGACGTTAGCTACGATCGTGGTGTTTCAGCCTGAGGTAATTCAGCAGATCAAGGATCGCCAGTTTGAGGATCCCCTTCTGGTAACCTTCAGAGATCGGATTACAGATCGACTTGATTTCAGTTTGGCAGATGGAGTTTTGTATTTCAAGAGCAGGTTATGTGTTCCCGCTGTGGATGAGCTGAAGGAAAAGTTGATGACAGATGCGCACCATACCCGTTATGTGATGCACCCAGTGTAACACTCCGACCCGAGTTGACCCGGATTAGTGGGTAATTGCGTGTGTTTTTATCGTTAAGAGTGTTTTGGCTTTTGTTTTTAGTTGGTTTTGAGTTTTAGAGAGTTCATTTGAGTTGAGTTGACTTGGTCTAGGAAGATCGAGCCCTTTTTCGTAATTTTGACTTTTGATTGACCTTGTCAGTTTTGCGTCATTCTGACGTCAGCGCGTGTACTTCGTTGAGCTTGTCGTTTTTCGTAACTGTCTTGGATCCGATTGATTTCGTTTGCTCTCGTTGGACCGTCATTTGACTCAAACTGATAATTGTGTAAACTGTTTGGACCTAAGTGCAAATTTGACTCAACTTAAGTTATAAATATCCTACCAAACCCCTTTTCTCTCTCGATCGTCTCTGTCTCTCAGCTCACTCTCTCCAGCTCGTCTCTCTCTCGTCAGCTCTCTTTCTCTCTTCTCCATCTCTGTTTCGATTGCTTGAGGGAGGAAGAAAGGAGCTCGTTTGTGTGTGTTTCCCGGTGGACCGAGCCAAGCAACGTGTGATTTTCGTCCGTGAGGCAAGTATAAGCTCAAGTTGTATGAACACCGATTGATATGAATTTGATTGTTGTGTCTTGATTCTTCACTGTGTTTCTCAGTATGAGACAGCCCTATTAAGCTCCTTTTGCTGTTCTGTTTCTGTTTCCAGCCGTTTTGCACACTTTCTGTATGTTTGTAACAATTTCAGGAAAAATGACTGCGTGCACTCACGGCTAAGCCGTGAAATGTGCTACGGCTAAGCCGTAAAATGGCTTACGGCTAAGCCGAGACCCAGCCGTAACCCTAACCGTAGAACAGTACAGACTGTTATCTGAAAATAACTGAGAGTTGGCAAATTACCCTTCTTCTACGGCCCAGCCTGATCTAAGCCGTACATTGTCCTACGGCTAAGCCGTGGACCAGGATACGGCTGAGCCGTAGAGTAAAAATACGGTTGAGCCGTAAATCCGGGTGGATATTTGGGGAACCTCAGCTCAGCCGCAGTGTATATTACGGCTAAGCCGTAAGATGCCTCGGCTAAGCCGTAAGGTTACCTACGGCTACACCGTGAGACCCTGAGAATTGAATGAAAAGGGCTAGGTTTAAGCAAAAGACCGTATATGACTTTCATGCTAGAATGTAGTTAACCTGAACATGCCCAATGGAATATTTGCATGACATGAATGATCTCATGGGCTGTGAATCATTCATGATTGTTATCCAGTTGTTTAGCACCTCCCCATGGGTGTTGGTTTAAGGGACTTCGGTGCACATTCCAGACACTGCAACACTAGACAATGGTGCATCGAATAACTTAAAACTACATCAACATGCACGGTTAGAAACACTGGATAATAGTGTAGGATTGGCTTGTAATTGATCCTTGATTCGTATAAGTACTTGATTTGTTTGAATTGTACAGCATATTGATTTCGTTTATGCCCTCTTATGTGTTCTGCGCTGGACCTCTCGATTCTGTGGGAAATGCAGCAACCCCAGAGCGAAGCCCGGGCGGGACCATTCTATTATTGTGTATTGTGTATTGTGTTTTACTGTTGCTCCACTGGAGTACTTACATCAGTTATGAGTCAGTACTTGTGATCGATACGCATTGTCAGCACTTCTTGTATTTGCGTAATTGCTTATGTACATTCAGTATCAGTATCAGTTTATGTACATTCAGTATCAGTATATGCGATGCACTTCTTATTGTTTGTTCAGCATGATATGTGAGATCTGTATGTGGTATGTGATATGACATGATTGATTGATTGAGGTGCATCATCTGATTTGATTGTGATTGATCTTGGCACTACTGAGCCTCAGCCTTGGGATACCCGACGGGGTTAACTTTGGTTTAGTTTATGTGTTTGCCTCTGCAGAGTGTTCTGTCCTGGGACTCCGGACCCCGGGAACTAGAGACCCATGCGTACCCTGGCCCGGTCGCTGGTGTTCTCATTCTGACTGCTCTCGTAAGGGAGAAAATGGCCAATGTAGTAGCCACTTTGACTGTTATCTATTTATGATTCTTACAGCATGCTTATTCATTTGCATTATTGCTTAGTATACGCACATGATTTCTATGACTTGCACTGTGACTAGTAACTCATGATTAGACACAATTCGTGTTATCGTCTTGTTGCTTATACTTTGCTAAGTCGTTGTATTTATGCGTTTGTCTTGTGTGTTGCAGGCTCAGATCCCTCTTCCGATCCTGCGTCGGTCGACCCGACTGCAGGAGAGGCTCGCGAGGCCCCCTCCGGCCTAGAGGAGTGGACTTGATCCATCCTCCAGAGTACGGTTTGCATCATTTTGTTTCCCCATTCATTAAGTCTGAGTCTATTGAGGGGATTTTTCTGTATTTGTAGCGTGGGCTTTGAGTGATATATGTATTTTTGATTTTTGATTATTGTAAGCCCGCTCTACTGTCATACGTTCTTGTAATTATTCTTGTCATCAGTGTAATATTGTTTTGTAATCTCCTATGTCTTTTGGTGTGTTGCTATATGCCTTGATACGTACAGCTTCCGCGTACAGTTGTTTGCACGTGTGAATGATCCCTTGTGTGTGTATACTCGAACGGGGTCCAGGTGTGCATGCACGGGAGTACGTGTGTCATTGGTTAGACTATCTCTGACCCTCGGTCCCTGGGCTCGGGTTGTGACACCCAGGGAGTACGAAGATGTACCGGAATTTGAAGGATAGGTTTTGGTGGAACAATATGAAGGGGGAGATCGCAGGGTTCGTGGCTCGATGTTTGACCTGTTAAAGGGTGAAAGCTGATCATCAGCGACCTCCAGGATCATTGCATCCCTTACACATTCCGCAGTGGAAGTGGGAGAACATTACTATGGATTTCGTCTCAGGACTTCCACCAACTAGTAGAAAGAACAATGCGATCTAGGTGATAGTGGATCGATTGACGAAGTCAGCACATTTCCTTCCGTTCAAGAAAGGGATGACATTCACAGAGATGGCCAGGAAGTTTGTTGACGAGATAGTCAGATTGCATGGCACCCCAGTATCGATTGTGTCTGATCGTGACAGTCGGTTTGTGTCCTCATTCTGGAGAGCATTTCAGGAAGTTATGGGTACAAAGTTGAGTTTTAGTACGGCATACCACCCCCAGACTGATGGACAGTCAGAGCGTACCATTCAGACATTGGAGGATATGCTTCGAGCTAGCGTGCTGAACTTCGAGAAGGAATGGGATATGCATCTGGCATTGTGTGAGTTTGCTTACAACAATAGCTTCCATGAGAGTATTGGCATGGCACCCTATGAGGTTCTATACGGACGCAAGTGCAGGACCCCAGCATGCTGGGAGGAGGTAGGAACAAGGAGTTTCCATGGTCCGACGATCATCGCTGAGACGACAGAGAAAGTGCAAAAAGTGATAGAGAATTTGAAGGTTGCTCGATCCATGCAGAAGAACTACGCGGATACTCGGAGAAGATCTTTGGCATTCCAAGTAGGAGATTGGGTGTTCCTTAAAGTTTCTCCTATGAAGGGCACTGTGCGGTTTGGTCAGAAGGGCAAGTTAGCCCCTAGATATGTGGGACCGTTTGAAGTCAAGAGCCGAGTTGGAGATTTAGCCTATCGGTTGATGCTTCCAGTTGAGTTCTCCGGAGTCCACGATGTATTCCATGTGTCGATGCTCCGTAAGTATGTGCCAGATCCGAGCCATGTGATTCGATACGATGACATTCAGATTCAGCCTAATGCGACTTATGTTGAGCGTCCGCTTCGCCTCGTTGGTACACGAGAGCAGATTCTCCGCACCAGGACTATCAGATGGGTTAAGGTGTTGTGGGAGCATCATGGTCCAGATGAGGCTACATGGGAGCTAGAAGAGCAGCTAGCGCGCCAGTATCCCCAGCTCTTCGCGCAGGTAGGTGGTCATTCCGAGGACGGAATGATTCCTAGTAGGGGAGGATGTAACACTCCGATCCCCTTTGAGTCGGATTAGTGGCTCATTAGTGTGTTTTTGCATTGTTTAGTTCTTTTGGATTTGGTTTTGGGTCATGGATAGGTAGTTGAATAGCTTTTGACCTGGGATAGGTAGTTCTAAGGCCTTTTTCGTAATTTTGCTTTTGCTTTGAATGCATCATATTTGCATCATCTTAGTGTCAGCACGTGTAATTTGTTGAGCTCGTCAAATTCCGTAACTGTCTCAGACTCATTCAGAGTCAATTGGAGAAGTTAGACCCTCGTGTGACTTGATTTGTAAATAGTGGAAACTCATTGGATCTTGTTTTAAACTCCAAAACTATATATACACATCACCTGTACAGATGTCTGTTTATTCCCTTAGTCGGTGCATGCAACAACCAGGAGAAGTTCACGTTCTCTCTCCCTCCTTTTCTCTTCTCTTCATCGTTTTGGTTGGAGTGGGATTTTGCATCCGTGTCAAGTGGGTTCTTTCTCTCCTCTCTGTGATAATCTTCTGTCTTTGCTTTGGGTAAGTGGGTTCTTCGTTCTTCTTCTCCAATTGGATCTCTCTCTCTTTCTGTATTCTCATGGTTGTGTGTGTTGTGGTTTTGTTTTGCTTAGGGTTTTAGTTGGATTGGAGCTTGATCTCAGTGGATTTGACAAAGCTTTGAGGCAAGTATAAGTACAGGATTGTATAACACATATGGTTATTTTGTTTGATTGCTTTGATTTCATCTTCTTCCATGTACAAGATGTTTTACAGCCAATTTCTAAGGTATTAGGATCTATTGAGTCTGTTTTGATCAGTTTCTGTATCAGATTCTAGTTTCTGTAACTCAGCTCATTTTTCGTTTCTGTATTGTACTGCTCAACCATAACTTGGTACGGCTCAGACTCCAGAGACGTAAATTTTGAACTTTGTTCTACGGCTAGGATACGGCTGAACCGTAAATTGTCCTACGGCTGAGCCATAATCTAGCTGTGACCCAACCGTGAACCAGCCGTGAATTTAATCTCTGATAAGTCGAAACTTTCTAATTTCAGTACTCTTACGGTGAAGCTACGGCTAAGTCGTGGACTGGTCTACGGCTAAGCCGTGGACTCCACCGTAGCTCAGCCGTGAAATGTATCAGATCAGAGGTGGAAGATGACTGGATTAGCCGTGTTTTGAAGGGAACCACGGCTAAGCCATAGTGCATGTTACGGCTAGGCCGTAAGATGTCTTCGGCTAAGCCATAGGTCACCCATGGCTAAACCGTAAGACCTGGAAAATCTGAAATTAAATTTAGGATAATGGTGTGACTCTGTAGAGCTAAATTACAGGTTGGCTGCACATGTAGACCGGCCTAATGGAGTCTTTGGACCATATGAATAGTCTGTTAGGCTGTGACTCATTCATGTGAGCGTTGATTTACTGTTAAGCACCTCCCCATGGATGTTGGTTTAAGGGACTTCGGTGCACGTGAGGATTATATTGCAACACTTTAATGGTGTAACACTCCGATCCCCTTTGAGCCGGATTAGTGGCTCATTAGTGTGTTTTGTTTTGTTTTATTCTTTTGGACTTGGTTTTGGGCCTTGGATAGGTAGCTGAGTAACCTTTGACCTGGAATAGGTAGTTCTAAGCCCTTTTTCGTAATTTTGCTTTTGTTTTGCTCATATCATCTTTGCATCATCTTGGTGTCAGCACGTGTATTTCATTGAGCTCGACAATTTCCGTAACTGTGTCAGATCCGTTTGGAGTCAATTGGGGAAGATGGACCTTCATGTGACTTGATTTGTAAATAAACCAGACTCTTTGGACTTTGACTTAAACTTCCAAACCTATATAAGTAAGTTAGCTCCAGATGTCTCTCTCTCCTGCTCATTTCATTCCTCAACGTTGCATGCAAGGAGAATTCAGGAGCTCACGTTCTCTCTCTCTCCCTTCTCTTCATCCTCTTCTCGTTCTAAGTTGGGTTGGGAGCTTGCACCCACCGATTGGGTTCTTTTCTTCTCCCCTCTCTGTAATTGCTTAGGTAAGTGGGTTTTGCATTCTTCATCTTCGATTGGATTCCTTCTCCAAGCTATGTGTGTTTCCCTCATCTCATGCATGTGCTATTGCTTTGATTTGTTTTGATTCTTAGTGGATTGGAGCTTGATTTCAGAGGATTTTTCAGATTTGAGGCAAGTATAAGTACAGACTTTTATAACACACATGGGTGCTCTATTTGAATGCTTTGATTTCCATCTTCTTTAGTGTATTTGATGTTTACAGCCAATGCTTGTGAATTTGGAACCTCTGTAGCTTGTTTGGGGATGTTTCTGTGTCAAATTTCAGTTTCTGTACTCAGCCCGAATTCATCTCTGTATTGTACGGCTAAGCCGTGAACTTCTACGGCTCACTATCCAGAGACTTGAAATTTCACTTTTGTTCTACGGCTAGGCTACGGCTAAGCCGTAATTTGTCCTACGGCTGAGCCGTAAGCTAGCCGTGACCCAACCGTACCCCAGCCGTGAATTAAATCTCTGATCAGTCGAAACTTTTCTGATATCAGTACTCCTACGGTGAGGCTACGGCTAAGCCGTGGAATGCTACGGCCAAGCCGTGGATTGGTCTACGGCTAAGCCGTATACTGACTGTAGCTCAGCCGTAAAAAGGTATTAGATCAGAGATGGAAGGATGATCAGTTTAGCTGTGTTTTGAATGGAACCAAGGTGAAGCCGTAGTGCATAGTACGACAAGCGCGTAAGATGTCTTCGGCTCAACCATAGGTCCCCCATAGCTAAACCGTTAGGCATGGCAATTCTGAAACATAACTTAGGATAATGGTGAGACTGGTAGGACTCAAATACAGGTTAACCACCCATGTAAACCGGCCCAATGGATTCTTGGATCGCATGAATAGTCTGTTAGGCTGTGACTTATTCATGTGAGTGTTGATTTACTGTTAAGCACCTCCCCATGGGTGTTGGTTTAAGGGACGTCGGTGCACGCACAGATTACATTGCAACACTTTGATGGCAACGGTGCATTGACTAACTTAAAACTACATCAACATGCACAGTTAGTGACAGTGAACAACTAGCTTAGGACTGGCTTGTAATGAACCTTGACTCCGTATTAATCTGAGATGCATTGCATATTGTTTATGATTTTGCCCTCTGTTCTGTTAATCTAAGTTTATGCATTCCGTAGTCATTTTTGTTTTCGTCCTGTATCTCTGTTCTATGCTTCGTTCTGCACTATGCTTTGATCTATGCTGTGCTTTGGATTTATATCTATGCTCTGCTGGCTTTGTTTATCTCTGAGTTTGGGTATTCCCGGGTGGCTCTGCCCAGAGGTTAATACGTGAGGATAAGATCCGGTCTTTGTCATCGGTGAGTCCAAAGCGGATAATCTCCCTTTCTATGGATTTGATTTGATTGGTATTAGTCTGGCTCTACTCAGCCTCAGCCCTAGGATGCCCGACGGGGTTACCTTTGGCTTAGATCTCTGTATCTCTATATAACTGCAGTGTTGCTTTGTCTTGGGACCCCGGAACCCAGGAAACCGAGACCCACTTGTACCCTGGCCCGGTCAGTGGTGTTCTCATCTGCTCTGCTCTGCTCTGCTCTGCTCTCTATTGGAGAGAACATGGTTAACGTAGTAGCCACTTAGTCAGTATTTCTATGTTTGATTCACATATCATGCTTTACTTCTATGCACGATTTGCTTAGCTTACTAAGATGAAACTCTGAAATCATTATTCTGTCATTTATTCACTTTGATACTATGAGTGTTACACCCCTGTTACTTATATTTGCTGGATCGTTGTATTCATTTGTGTTGTCTGTGGTGTTGCAGGCACAGATACCTTGCCCAGCTCCCCGGCGGTCGAAGAGGCTGCAGGGGCGAGTGTAGAGGCACCCTCAGGTTTGGCAGAGTGGGCCTGATCATCTCTGCCGAGTGCGTTCATGCATACTTCCAGTGGCTTTTCGTTTTGGGATTTTGAGTTTTGGTTTCAGGGGACTTGTATTTGGACTGTGGATCTTTGGACTTTGGACTTGTATTCTGTGTATTTTGTATATATGGTTTTGGTGTGTATTTGGTTTTATATCAGTGTATTTGTCTTTGTCGCTTCCGTATTTGTTTCTGCTTTGGCTTCCGCTATTTTCTTTGTTGCTTGCTATGATATCTACAACTTCCGCGTTCGTCTGTTTCGCACGTGTTAGATCCCTTGTGTGCGTGCATCTGGACTGGGTTTGGGTGCACGTGCACGGGAGTACGTGTGTCACCGGTTTAGCTTTTCGCTAACCCCCGAATTCTGGGCTCGGGTCGTGACAAATGGCAACGGTGCATTGAATAACTTAAAACTACACC
Organism: Sextonia rubra; assembly: GCA_037013555.1. NCBI lineage: Eukaryota > Viridiplantae > Streptophyta > Magnoliopsida > Laurales > Lauraceae > Sextonia > Sextonia rubra. The sequence goes on along the minus strand of JASUAD010000014.1, from coordinate 14,623,274 downwards.
AACATGCACGGTTAGTGACAGTGAACAACTAGAATAGAGTTGGCTCGTAATCAACCTTGATTCTGCGTTAATCTGATATGCATTGCATATTGAGTACAGTTTTGTCCTCTGTTCTGCTAATCTATATCTATGCATTACGAGATCCTTTCGCTTTCGTTCTGTATATCTGTTTTATTCTTCGCTCTGTATGATGCTTTGATCTATGCTATGCGTTGACTTAATTCCACTATGCTCTGTATTTCTCTGGCTTTGAAATCTTTGTTTCAGTGGGTATTCCCTGGTGGCTCTGCCCAGAGATTAATACGTGAGGATAAGATCCGGTCTTTGCCATCGGTGAGTCCAAAGCGGATAATCTCCTTTCTCCTTAGATTTGATTTAATTGGTATCAGTCTGGCTCTACTCAGCCTCAGCCCTAGGATACCCGACGGGGTTACCTCTGGCTTGATTCTCTGTACTTTGTATCGCTGCAGGTAGCTTTGTCTTGGGACCTCGGAACCCAAGAAACCGAGACCCACTTGTACCCTTGGCCAGGTCCGTGGTGTTCTCATCTGTCTGCTCTGCTCTCTATGTGAGAGAATATGGCCAACGTAGTAGCCACCTAGTTCAGTATTTATATGCTTTGATTCATTTATCATGTCTTAATTCTATGCACGATTTGCTTAGCATACTAATATGAAACTCTATATTTAATCTTTGTCATTATTCTATTTGATACTATAAGTGTTACGTCCTTGTCACTTACATTTGCTGGATCATTGTATTCATTGTGTTGTCTGTGGTGTTGCAGGCGCAGATCCCTTGCCCAGCTCCCCGGCGGTCAAGGAGGCTGCAGGGCAGAGCTTAGAGACACCCTCCAGCCTGGCAGAGTGGGCTTGATCGCCTCTGCCGAGTGCATACCTGCATGTCATCATGGTTTTGGTTTTTGGAGATCTGTATTTTGTACTTTGGACTTTGTCACTCTTGTGTATATTTTGTATATCATGATTTTGGTCTCTTTTGGTGTGTATTCAGACTCGTATTTGGTTTTTACCATGTATGTTATCTTCGTCTATTTTTATTGTCGTTTGATTTTCCGCTTGTTCGTTTTTATTTTGGCTTCCGTTTTTTTGTTCCTTGGATGTTTGCTATGATATCTCAGCTTCCGCGTACGCTTAGTCTGCACGTGTTAGATCCCTTGTGTGTGTGCATCTGGACTGGGTTGGATGCACGTGCACAGGAGTACGTGTGTCACTAGTTTGGCTGTTCGCTAACCCCCGATTTTCTAGGCTCGGGTTGTGACAGGTTCCTGGGGTCCGAATTCCCCAAGACATTTCCTTACTGCAGCAAGGCCATGAAAACTATACCAAAGTCACCCCATCGGGATCCTAACGCTGAGGCTCAGTAGTGCGGACCATATTGAGTCAATCAATATAAGAACGTGCATATCATAACGTGCATAACATGTATATCTTATCAGAATGTGACGTGCATGTCTTGTTAAGCATATATCAAACAGATGTAAGAGGTCATACGAGTGAAACAATCAAATATATCAAATCGAACAACCACATCAAACTGAACAGATCAAACAACAATATAATGGATGAAGGCATCTCAACTCATGTGATCGAACATGCAAGACCGCTGTTCTACCTAGGATTAACCATGGACAGAGCTAGGAATATCTAATCGTGTGCCCCAGCGCAGAACGCGTATAAGAGAGCAAGAATCGAAGTCAATATGCCATGCAATCAGATTTTTTTGTAAGGATCACAAGCTTCTACTAGCCAATCCTATTCTAGTTATCCAGTGTTTCTAACCGTGCATGATAATGTAGTTTTAAGTTGTTCGATGCACCGTTGTCTAGTGTTGCGGTGTATCTGGAATGTGCACCGAAGTCCTTTAAACCAACACCCATGGGGAGGTGCTAAACAACCGGATAACGTGCATGAATGATTCGCAGCCCTCGAGATCATTTATGTCATACATTTAGACCGTTGGGCAAGTCTAGGTGATCTACATTCTATCATGAAGGCCATATCAGTCTCTTTCTTACGCCTATCCTTGTTCTTCATGTTTCAAGGGTAATACGGCTTAGCCGTAATCTGCATTGCGGCTCTACCGCGGTTCCCTTTACTGTTCATCCGTAAGTACGGTTCACCCATATTTGGTTCTAGGACTTATCCGTGTGCTGTTCTACGGCTTAGCAGTGGCTGGGCCGTAGAAGGTCTGTCAATTGCTTGCTTTCAGTTAATTTAAAAAAAGGCATCCTGTACTGATCTACGGCTGAGATACGGCTTAACCGTAGGACAATATACGGCTTAGCCGTGTTCTGGCCGTAGAAGAAAACTGGGTTTTTCCCTCTTTGGACTTTAAGCCGAAGGTGACTTACGGCTTAGCCGTGATACACACGAAGCAGTTTTGAACTGATACATAATCACTGAAATGTAGCCAAGCTGACGAAATCACGTGTAATAGAGGGAAGTGATCGCAAGATGGGCTGTAAACATCATTCATAAGCAAGAACACATGACTTAATCTTAATCAAACACATACCCACATGGTTTAGCTAAGTTATGCTTATACTTGCCTCAAATGAGTTCAAACACGATCTTGTTGTCCTTGGGCTCAATTTTCACATGGACATGCTCCTAATACCCATGCATGCAAAAGAAGAGGAAACGAGAAGCGTGAGTGCATGTAACAGGCGAGAACATGAAAAAGAAAGAGGAGAAGAAGAAGAAGATCAAGAACATAGAGCTTCCCTGAACTTACCAAAAGACACGAATCGAGAATCAAAAGCATAAATTCCTCTTCCTAGCTTTGAACAAGAAGAAGAAAGAAGAAACAGAAGAGAAGAAGAGGAGAGAGCAAACTCACATGAGGAACTGATGAGGGAGAGAGGTCGGTGGACTTATAAAGATACATATCAAGGCCAATTTACAATAAAGTCCAAGTAGTTAGACTATTTCCAGTTTGAGTCATTGGCGGGTCTAATGGAAACCATTGACATATTTGGCAAACAACGTAGTTACGGAAATCAACAAGTATAACAAAAGACACGCGTTAATACCAAGATGATGCATGAAGGACGACATCGAACAAAATCAAATATTACGAAAAAGGACTTATGTCGACCTAAACCAGGTTAAACGCAACCCAACTACCTATCCATAACCTGAAACCAAACAAAAACAAGAACAAAACACAATTAGCAACCAAATCATCAGGAATTAGCCGCTAATCCAGATCAAATCGGGTTAGGGTGTTACATGATCTACACAAAGTACTTGACAATAGATTAAAGAAATGGATATCACTAGACAGGCTGCAGGATCAAAAGGTAGCATATTCTATTTAAAAGGAGGAATTTATCTGTTTACCCAAACAGACAATATCTATTTGATTGATTTACATAAATTTATCTATTTGTTATAACAATTAAATAACTGAAATCTATCTATGTAGCAAATATATATATGATATACTTAATTACAATGCACAAAAATTCACCTATTTGTTATAACCACTAAGCGAATGAAATCTATCTGTATAACAAAATAGATAATATAAGCACATAAGTTCATCTATTGTGTTATAAATATGAAACATATGTAATCTATATGTGTAGCAAAATATATAATATCTATCTATTTACTAAGTACATAAATTCATCTATTTGACATACAAATTGCACCAACAGATACTGTGATTTGTAAATAGACACAAATTTTTTTGTATTACCTTTACTATACTAAATTAGTTGAAACAAAAAAAATCTTGTTATCATATACAGCTACATTGTCAATTTGTGTGTTATATTAAAAACAACTTATTTGTTTGCATAAACAGATAAAATAAAATACATAATGTCTATTTGTTTCAAAAAACTATGTAAATTAATATTGAAGAGCTTAAGAAAACGTTGACAAGAGAAATGCAACCAAACTAAAAGAACTATTCAAAAAAAGGCAAAAAGGAAAGCAAAAGGTGATGCAACAAGATAGTGATTTTGAAACAAATGAAGAAGAAAGAGCAAGAAAAATATAAGCCAAAGAAAAAGTAGCAGATGGAGAATAAAAGAGAAAACATGGGCAGAGAGGGAAAGAAAAGGAAGCCGAACAACCAAGTGCAACTATGGAATACAAGAATAAGGATAATATTGGAGGAAAGCAAGAAGAAGGAGGGGAAGTTATAGATGTTGAAATATTAGAAGAAAGAAGGAAAAAATAAAGGAGCTAGAAGAAAAGCTAAAAATACTCTTAGAAGAGTAAAATGGAAAAACAAATATGCTGTAGAAGACATTACAAGAAAAGGATGTTGAAATGAAGGAGCTGATCAATAAGGTTCAAATCTTTCAATCTAAAAAACAAAATCTCAATGAAAAAGAGAAAAAAGAAAAAAGAAGACAAGGTGGAAAAGGTATTATAAGAGAAGTATAATTGTAACAAGGAGTTGCACAATAGATTTGAAATGCTTCAGTTTGAAAAATAAAGTCTGATTGAAGAAGATCAAAGAGCACACATAGATATGGTGGAAAAGACAATCAAAGAAGGATGCCGAAATCGAGGAATTGAAGAACAAAGTTGAAATGCTTTAATCTGAACAACAAATTCTGAATGAAAGGCTAACTGCTCTCACGGCTCAAAATGGAAAGTAACAATATATGTGTGCCTAAGAAAGTAACAATAGGAAAAGGTGTGATGATAGATGAAGCTTATGATGACATACCTGAGATAAAGCATGGCAACTGCTTGACAAATAAGTCAAATTGAATGATAAGAAATTTGAAGAAGGAAAGAAAAGAAAAGAAAGACTTAGAATATGAATATCAAACAAAAAATCCAAAGAAAAGGAGTTTATAAAAAATTGATAGATTTTCCATCTAAAAAAGATGAAATCATTGAAGCACTGGCAAATTAAGATTCAAAGGAAAAAATTACAACAATTCCAGAACCTTTTCCCGCAAAGTCTCCTATATATAAATTCTTGATAGAAGAAGAAATCAATTTATTGAAAGAGATATTTGAATTAGAAGGACAAGGGTAAGTACCATACTTAAACAACATAAAAGCAAAGAACATTCTTTTTATTCAAATTTATTGATTTCATGGCGTGATGTACAGTGCAATAGTATAGAGCTCTGATGGATTGAGTGTTGCATCAATGAAAGATGTGCGAGATTTGCTTAAGAGCAAAGAGGTCTCTAGCACTGTAAGGAATTAAAGTAGCACAACTTTATCTGTTCATGTTGCTAACAAATAAAATCATAATAGATAACATTATTAATTGTGATTTTATCAGTTGTAATCTACACAGTTGATTGATGGATATGGTAAAATATTTTATTTTGACAAAAAAATAATGGAAATCGTCATTTCTGGAGGAAAATCCAAGAGCACAAGTATTATTGGACAAATCATTCTATGTAACAAGTCTTGTTTGGGTAAGTACATATCTTATTTATAAAATACATCTTATCTATAAAATAAAATTCATCTTCTAACATATACTTAACAAAACTAGTTTGTTCTCAACTGCTTTAATTATTTCTTTGATACAGATTTGGGTGAAAGAGGGCAATCAAAATAGTTTAGACAAATAAGTCTTCTGTCACCTGACAAATGAAGTGATGAAGAGCCATAAATATATTATTCTTCCAATGAACCATCCAAAGCAAAAAACGGATATTCCTTTTCACTTGACACTGCTTGTGATTGACATTGAGGATGGTATTTTGAGACATTACGATTCGATGTTGCCAAGAAAACCAAAAAGAAAATAGATCATTGCTTTAATGATGCAAGAAAAATGGTAAGAAACATCTGTTTAACATAAAAAGATAAAAAAGTATTCATCTAACAAATTGCCATGGTTTTTTTTTTTCAGAAAGAGTTTATTGAAAATCATTTTTGTAAGATATACTAAAATTCACTAGAAAAGAAGAGAAGTAAGAACAAAGATGAGGATTTGAAATCCTTTCAACTCAGGATTTTAATTATAAATTGCAAAAGATTCAAAATTATCTCCAACAGCCACCCTCATCGTAAGTTAAAAAAAATAGATAAATTAGCAATTCCATGTCATAGCTGGATTTAAAATACTAACATCATAAAATTAGAAACCGACCTCTAATTATCCCAATAAATTTCTAATTCACTCTTAATAGTTTCCAACCAGAAAAAGAAATATTCCTTGACCCACGGCCACGTCGGATCTTTGCTCCAAGTCTGGTTGTGGATAGCCGCAGTTCCTTCTTCTGGTATTTCTATCTCGTAAATTCTCGAAGAGCCCCAGCCTCGCGAGAACGCTGTGTTTTCAAAACCTATACACACTCAGTTCACTCCCTTTCCAAAAACCCTAGCATTTTCGAAACCACACACACTTCCTTCCCCCTTCATCTATCAAATCATATGGTAATCTCATCTCCCTCTTTCTCTCTCACCATATCCACAGAAAGACAACATGATCTAATAATCTCTCTTTCCTTGTGCAGGAACCATCAACATCAGCCCCAGGCCTGGAAGACTGCTTGAAGCTCCTGAAAGGCGAAAGGGACGAACAGCGCCTCGCAGGTCTGCTTCTGGCCACCAAATTCTGCCAGGCCAATGACACCGAATCCGTTCTCAAAGTCTACAATGCTGTCGGTACTCGCTTTCTCGACCGCCTTCTCATGACTGGTAATTCAAAGAACCCCATCTCCTTTTGTAACATCATTAGCGCGCGCTGTGTAACGTGTGATTTTCTTAAAACAATAAAATTGAAGGAATTGGAAAAGAATTGATCGGGAATAAAGAAGGGGAAGATCGCGAGGCATATCTGCAGCTCTCTCTCACTCTTCTTGCTGCGTTCTGTCGCATACCAGAGATCGCAGCGTCGAAAGATATGGTCAGGAAGGTTCCTGCTGTATTAGAAATGATCTCTACAAAGTAAGGATTTTTTTTTTTTTAAATCTTTTCTCTTTTGGGTGAATTGCATGAATTTTGGGGCAATGCAGAGCTAATCTATTTGCTAGGTGATCTAGACAAAGCCCCATCTTATCCAATGGATCATGTATATAGGTAGCTAAAGAAAGTCTACACAAAATCGGATGGACTAAGGTCTTAGTTCTATGAGTTGGACTTCATCTTTCCCCTCTTTAGTTAAGGGGTCTGTTTGCACAAGGAGGAAAGGTTAGTATAGATAGTTTTCGCCGTCCGTGTTGTATTGAAATTCTATACGACCCTCATGCGGGGGCTCACTTTAGCTACTTTTAAATGACTGATAAGGCTGCCTATTGCAAAATCCATATGTTGGACCTTCTAATCAAACAATGATGTGGGGACAACAACATGGGTTCACATTGTGACTTGTGATGCGACTTTAGCCATATGCATGACGCATGGATAATTGTATTAGTGGGGTTCTTTTAGATTGCATGCATGCGACCAAAATTTTCCTTGATTTGAGCATCAGCATCATTGAGAGGCCATAAAGTGGATAGCTAGAACAATCTGGTCAAATTATTTGGTTTTGCATGCTTTTGATTCGATGGATTTAGTCGTTGGATTGAAATGAAATTTAAGGCAGATAGAGTTAACATAGGGGCCTTCTTATTCAACTGTTCACTGTATGTGTAAGTGGGCTGAAGTGGCCCCATAAGGTGGCTAGTTGGACTTGATCAATCTGCCCCACCACAAGGTGGCCAGTTGCACTTGATCAATTCTTCGTCTTAGCAAGCAAAGGTGAAAAAGAGTAATGGGTGACACAATCACTGGAAGCCAAATCTGATTTATTGTAAGCCCAAGATACCTTGATCTTCAATCAGATGTAATATTCTCTCAAGCAAGGATAAAATGTAGAGATTCTCTTACCATTGATCATGAAAATCCACTGTAAAAGTCTTCAATTCAATGAGATATTCTCAACCAAGGGAGAAGAAAAAAGTAATCGCAAAGTATGCAACTTAATTCAACCTTCCTAAAAAAACCAATAAGAGGGCTGGATTACCTATTCACATGCATATAAATAAAGCTCACAACCCCATTAATCCCTACTTACAATCTCAACTCCTGATGTAATCCATAAACAAATAAAATCTAATTCTTTAAGAAGCCGCACTTATTTAAAACGGGCAGTAAACAACTCAAAACTAACAAACAAAAAGAACTGAGTTATGTTTGGAGATTTTAAGTTGATTTGGACAATCTTCTTTCTAGGACTTGCTTTCTTATTTTAATCATTGGGGTTGGCTACAGGAATTATTTTTTCCATTCCAATCTCTTTTGTGCCAAATACTCGTATAGGTTGCACTTCTTCATAATTCTTTCTAGGTTGTACTTCTCAGTGCTAAGTAGGTTGCTTTCTTATTTTAATAAATCTTTAAATATAGGAGTCTCATTACAATTCAAATAAGATAATTGAATCAAGAAAGAAACTAAAACTTTGAACAACTGTAACAAAGGAAGCTAGAGGTGTGCTTGACTTGAAGTTTTGCATATTTAAAAAGGTTGTGGGCCCCACATGGTGATCCTATGGCTTAATTTGATGTCCAATCAGACTCAGTTAAGCACTGATCTGGACCCCCATAAATTCAGCATATTTAATTTCAAATTTGGGACTCATTTTGAGTCCATTACGGCATCCAACATTTAGATATGAATCCGTTCTCTTGATTGGGTCCCAGTTGGGATGGATCAAAAGGTCATTTGATCGATCAATTCAAATAAATAAGGATCTGATCAATCACATAATCCATTAAATCCAAGCCATTTGCTCTTGTGGCAAGGGGATGGCCAAAACATTTATGCTTTATAAGGTCTGATTGATACTGTTTTATGTTATGAAATTAAATATTATCTTTAAAATTAGACATCACAGCAAAAGTAGGATGAATTCCTTAGAAGTTATTTCAATATATGCAGTGAAAAGATAAAAAAAAGCGGCCCAGTGTACGAGGCTCCCATATAGTGGGGTTTGGGGAGGCAAGATGTACGCAGCCTTACCTTCATTTTGAAGAGGTTGTTTCCGTGACTTTAACCCGTGTCCTCCAGGATGTTACTGTTGAGTCTTTACAGTTGGGCCAAGCCGCCCTTCATATGTAGTGAAAAGATATTTAAAAAAAAAAAGAATGGAAGCAACAATTTTGGATTTCTGTTCTATGAAATATAACTTTGAGCATAACTTCTAAGTATATATGAAATACTAAATTTTTTAATTTTTAATATTTTATCGCCCCACCCGAAGGGAAAAAAAATCCTAGCTCCACCCAATGTGTTATTTGATCATTAAAAACAGTGTGATTTGCAACGTGAAATCTAGTGGCTGTTTCTTTCTTGACAACTATTTAAGGATCAGGGGGATAGCTTTTGAACCATATGTTTTTGGTTTGTTACACTGGTACCATGTATTTGCAGCAAGTTTTATGTATTCAGATAAAACTTGAGAGGAGTTGAGTCGGGTAAAATCCCCTTTTCTTGTTTTTGCAGAAAATGTTGGAGGAGGATTGAAGGAGGAAGAGGACGGGTGATTGAAGGAGGAGGAGGAAGGGAAATGCTTTATTTTTATCGATGTATGAGTTTTAGTATTTGGTTTTAGGAGATGGGCTTTTGTGAAAAGAAGAAAAGGAGGAGGACTTCATGGGACTTCCATGATGGGAGATATGGAGTCATGGAAGGAGGAAGATGAAATAATTGCTATGAGAGAGATGGAATCATGGGCATGGTTGAAGAAAGTTTTGCGGGACTTGATGGGTGTAGTGTTGAAGGTGTTGGAAGCCAAGACATAGTGGTAAGAGAGGAAGAGGGGGGGGGGGGGGGGGGGGGGGGGGGGGGGGGTGTGGGGGCGCTGTGTGGATTGTATTTGGGATAAAATAAGAAACATGTACTGCAAGTTCCATTCTTAAAAAGCGAGAGGAAAAAAATGACTGCTACTTCTTGTGCAGCTACTGTAGTTATCCCCTTGTGATAAGTGATTATTGATTTGATGATCACAAATTCACAATCAGCCAAGCAATGATATTGGTCTGTGTTCTATCATGAGTAGGCTTGACACATTGGTGGTCTGTATGTACAATTAGCTTGTTCACTTTGAACAAGCTGTTTTTCTTTGTTCTTGGAGCATAGGTTGGGTATGGAGGTGACACTTGAAATTGAAGTGCCTGATTTGTGTGTGGCACCCTTTTGGTGTTTGGGCAAGATTTTGATATAGTGGCATTGCATAAAAAATTGTAAATTGAAAATCATTATACGTGTAGATTGATTTTTACATGATTTTTAAAAAAATCAAGGTTTTAAATCCTTCTTCTGGTAAAAAAAGGTTAAAAACTAAAATAAATAAATAAATGGATAATGACCATACAACTGTCCTTTTATCTGAGTATTGCCCCATGCGGGTCAAAAAATGGATAATTTCCGGATAGTTGTTCGTACAAGAAAGGACACTATGAAAGTTATGATTTTACCTTTAAATTTATGCGATATCCTAGGTATGTAGTATATCGAACGGTGCGATATCCAATGGCTCTAGAATATCACATAACTTCAGATTTTTTTTCACCCGCTTGCTTTCCATCGTAGAGAGGAGAAACATTCCTGATGCTTTCTGCTTTCTGATAAACTGAGAAAAAACTACGATAAAAACCCTTTCTTGAATTCCCAAAGTCCAGTTGAAATCCAGACCATTCTCCTCCTTCATTCTCTGCACAGACCTCTTGTGATGACTGAAATGGATGAACTCTCGAAGAGCCCTTACTCAGAAATCTGCAACAAGTAGACACGGTGAAGAAAAAATAGATTTCTGAATTTGTGGTAAATATGTGCTTTGGATTTGGGTGGGAAAGGGAATTGTGTGATGTCCTATGGCTGTGGGATAGCACATGGTTTGATATCTTATAATAGGATATCAAACCATGTGCTATCCTGTAGCCATCGGATATCACAAGCTTAAGGGTAAAATTGTCACTTATCGAGTGTCTTTTCTTGTACAAACAACTTTGCGGGAATTATCTATTTTTGGACTGTTTTGGGGCAATAGCTAGGTATAAGAGCCCCTGTCTGGTCATTATCCCATAAATAAAATAAAAAATACAAAAATGTTGTGATATATATTATTTTTGAAGCCAAGTGCAATGGTCATCACTTCTTGTAGCAAATGGAAGGATCATTTAATAACATGCACATGCAGAACACTAAAATACCATTATATAGTAACTACTTATAACTTAAAACTCGTAGTAACTCAAAATGACAAACCACAAACCCTAGTATTAACTCAATAGTTGATTCAGTCACTACAGATGAGACATGCGATTCAATTGATGATAGAGCCATAGAGCAAGGGTCCACTCTGATAGGCAAAAAGGGGTGGCCGCTTAGGGCTGTGTAAGCAGTTAGTCTTAAATACCAGATACAGTATTAAGCTGGCATGAGGTTATCTTCATCATCATTATGGTAATCTTTGGTCCTTATTAGAAAATTATGGAAACCCAATGGATAGAATTCCTAAAATCATTGAACAACTCCAGCTTCTTCACCATATTAATAAATCCTATGTAACGTTTGTAAATTATATCATACAGTCAGCCACCATAAATAATACTGCCAATAGGCCCCGATATCCATATTGATGAGTAAGAATTTGTTTTAAGTGCACAGTAGTACTTATCCCTTTCACTTCAAAGTACAAAAGAATTTTCTAAAGTTCATTTTTATGTTTTTGACCGAGTTATCATGTAACAACGTCTGTATCAATCTCGTACCCGTCTGTGCCAGTTTTGTCCTGATCTGATTCGACCAAGTTGGTGCCAACTTGGTTCAATAGGTGTTTATTGGAATCTAAGTTCCAGATTCATATTGATACAATTGAATTGAATCTAACTATATTTGGATTTAATCAAGAGAAGATCTGAAAAATGATGAGAGCTTGTAGCAAAGTCGAAGGTGTTTGTTATTGCAACCTCGTGGTTGTGGTTTTTAGTATTGTTACAAATAAAAACAAAGGTCTGAAAAACCTCATGAAAAACTGTGAGAGTCACTATTGTGTTCCTTGGTTGGACAACCAACTCTGCACCTTTCATTTCATAAACATTTTGAAAATTACAGAAATCCCCTCATGTACTCGATATTCACATATTATTCTCTTATTTTAGTAAAATTGCAGAGAAGTCCACCCCATTTCTCAACAATACTGACCTGCATTGAGCTGATTTGCCTGAGTCAACTTGGTGCCAGATGAGATTACGAGCTGTGTTTGTTTTATTTTGTGTATTAGTGATGCTCAATTAGAGATGTTTGTGGTTTAATTTATTTGATTGGCGAATGGCGACAGCTATAATAAATAAATTAGTTGCAAATTCTTCTATTACAGACATTGGATGTTTTGCTTGCATCTGTTGTGGATTTATATTTCTTTCATTTTAAATGTAAAGCAACTTCACTTATTTGTATCTTGTATTTCCTGGACTCCATTTGTACAACAGAGGCAGATCAGGCCTATCCTTTTGTGAAGAATGTTATGAGTTTTTATTTTTGGTTGCAACTGCTTCAGAAGATGGACTTGCGACATTGTACGATTCTGGTGCATTGAGTGTATTTGCACGTCACATCTCTACTTTGCCTGATGGTATCTGCTTATCCTGATTGAAATTGATTGATGTTATTCCATTGTTTTTAATTTGATTGAGTGCAGAGAACTTTCTTTCCGTCTTTATTTTTTTTATGGTTAACATAATGAAAGCATTAGCCTTTATATGTTAATGTATCCGTGTCTCCAAACTGAGGTGATCACCATAATAAATCCTGGGCCTGAAAATTGCTTTGTTTATTTGATGCATTACATGGCTATCCAACCTTGCCTGTTTCAGGAACCGGACGCAGTTATCTGTTCCTGTTACAACATACCAATAAAAGTTATTATCTGTTTCTATTACAATTTTATCTTTTATTTAATGAAAGATATTTTGAAGTTGCCTTTCTTATTATTATTTTTTTCTTACTAAGATGCATGGACTCTATTTTTGTGAAGGCTCTCCAACTTTGGAGCTTGCTATGAAAATTTTGCAGTTAATGCTAAGCAAACTACCCCATGACATCATATACGTTAAATCTCGATTAGATTTGATTTCAATGGTATGTGTCGATTTACTTTGGCATTTAAGTTTTGTTAATGGAAACTTTTTAAACCTTGTAATAATTCACCCCTTGCTTCTTGCACTGCACTCAGTGATCAGTTCTTTTTTATAGATTACAAAAATGTTGAAATAGTTAGCACTGACTGAAATTAACTAGCTCATTATTTCAGGTGGTCACATTATCTCGACAGTTTGCCTTGCTGCATACTGCCATGAAGTTTGATGCACTGCACCTACTCTCCAGTCTTCTTTCTTCTAAAAATGCTGTATGTGAATTTCCTTTATATCATTATTGTTAGAAAGAACAACTTTTTTTTTTCATGAAGTCTACCAAATTGCATATAGAAAGTATGTCAGCATTTAATTTTGCATGCCATAATTTTATGATTTTCTATCAACATATTGAGCACTAGGCGTTTGGTTGAATGGCACAAACTTGAAAAAAATCCCTGTTTAGAAAAGTGAGGAACAACAATACACCGGTGACTGGACCATGTTTCTGCTGTTTCCCACTTGATTGCCTTATCAGGCAAGAAACATGGGTCTCGAAGCATTATCTGTGGCAAATTATTAGTGTTAATTCACATGGAATTTAGAGATTCCTAGTATTTTTCATTACTTTCTCTTCTAATTTGATTGGTGCTTGGATGGATAAATTTGGAGAAACATGAATTTTAGGCTGGTTTGTTAGCTCAGTATAGCAAGTTAAATTGAGAAAATTTTGTTGGTAAGTATTAAGTTTTTGTTGCTTGGATTTAGAACATATGCTGTAGACAGAGTATTTTTTTTTTTTTTTTGGTTTTTTTTTTTTTTTGATTGGTGGTTGTAAGTTAGAGTTTTGCAGTAGTTTAAACTCTTTTTGGGGTGGATGGGATTTAGAAAGCTACAGGTTCATTAGAAAACATAAGATATTATTTCAACCAATGAAGCCATTGGACCAGTGAATCTCACATAAATGGACAAAGTTCTAGGTTGTGTCAATATTATGAATCAATAGTTTTATAATAAAACATAAGATATTATTTCAACCAATGAAGCCATTGGACCTGTGAATCTCACATAAATGGAACAAGTTCTATGATGTGGCAACATTCATAATAAATTTTGCAAAAACCCAGCAAAAAGTTTGTTTTCTTTTTTCTGACACTGGTTATAGCTTCAATATTATATTATCTGCAACTCTAAGTTTTCTGTGATATCTATATATCATCATCATCATCATCATCATCATCAAAGCCTTATTCCAACCATGTTGGGGTCGGCTACATGAATTCTGTTTTTCTATTCCGGTCTATTTTGAGCTAAATCCTTCAATAAGTTAAAACTTCTTCAAATCTGATACAATGACCACCATTAATGTTTTCTTTGGCCTACTCCTATCTCTTGGTGGGCCATCCACCTGTATAGCCAAACTTCTTATCACCGGTGCCATTACCAGTTTACGCTCAACATGCCCAAACCATCTTAAACGGGTTTCTCTAATCTTATCCTTTATTGGTGTTATCCCTAAATGCTTTCGAAAGTGTTCATTTCTAATTTTATCTTTCTTAGTTTTACCACATATCCACCTAAGCATTCTCATTTCCGCTACATTCATCTTATGCATATGCGTCTTCTTAATTGGCAAACATTCTGCTCCATATGTCATAGTTGGCCTAACCACTGTCTTGTAAAATTTGCCTTTCAATTTCGTTTGCATTAGTCTTTCACAAAGCACTCCAGAAGCTAGTCTCTGCTTCAACCATTCAGCTTTTATCCTATGCTCTACATCTTCGTCAATCTCCCCATCTTTACTAATCATCGAGCTTAAGTACCAAAAAGAATCTCTACGTGGTATCTCACGGGTTTCAATTTTGACAGTGGTTTCAACACTTTGTATATGTCCACTAAAGTTGCGATCCATATATTCTGCCTTTGTACGCCTTAATTTAAAGCCTCTAGATTCTAATGCCCCCCCCGCCATCTCCCAAGTTTTGCATTTACACCATTTCTTGATTTATTCACTAATACTATATCATCTGCAAACAACGTACACCATAGTACTTCTTCTTGAATATGCACAGTTAACTCATCCATAATTAATGCAAAGAAATAAGGGCTTAAGGTTGATCCTTGGTGTAAATCTATAGTCACAGGGAATCTATCTGTTTTTCCACAAGTGGTTTTCACATTTGTTATCGCTCCTTTATATATCCTTAAAAATTTCAATGTAACCCCTGGGGACATTTCTTTTCTTCAAAACCCACCAAATTAAATTCTTTGGTACCCTATTATAAGCTTTTTCTCGATCGATAAAGACCATGTGTAGATTTTTCCTCTTTGCTCGATATTTTTCCATTAATTGCCTAAGTGAAAAGATAGCTTCCATAGATGATCTACCTGGCATAAAACCAAATTGATTGTCATAAATCTTGTTTTTCTGTCCAAGCCGTTGCTCTATTATTCTCTCCCATAACTTCATAGTATGACTCATAAGTTTAATCCCCCGATAGTTGGTACAATTTTGTATATCTCCCTTATTCTTATATATAGGTACTACAATGCTTCTTCTCCATTTATTGGCATTTTCTTTTTCACAAATATCTTATTAAATAGTCTACATAACCAACTCACTCCAACCTCTCCTAAGCATTTTCATACATCTATCGGAATACTATCTGGGCCTGTAGCCTTTCCTGTCTTCATTCGCTTTAATGTTTCCTTCACTTTCACCCCTTTAATTCTATGGAGAAAAATATGCTCTAGTGAAGAAGTATCCTCGTTAACTCTTGTATTTCCCAAATGTTCTTCATTTGAAAGTTTGCTAAAATATTCCTTCTACCTTTCTTTAATATCGTTGTCCTTCATCAGAACATTTTTCTCATTGTCCTTGATATATTTGACATGATCTAAGTCCCTACTTTTCTTATCTCTTATTTTTGCTAGTTTAAAAATATCATTTTCTTCTTTTCTTGTTCCCAACCTATTATAGAGGTCTCGTATGCTTTGAACTTTGCACTACTTACTACTTTCTTAGCTTTTTTTCTTTGCCTTCTTATACAGTTCAAAATTTTCCATACTCTTAGTCCCTTGCCATACTTTGTAGCAATGTCTTTTCTCTCGAATAACTTCTTGAACCTCCACACTCTACCACCATGTTTTTTTTTTTTTATTAATGTCTCTTTCCTTTTGATTTTCCAAGTACCTCCTTTGCAACATTCCTAATGCAATTAGCCATTTGATTCCACAATACTGTAGTTTCTCCTTCAAAATTTCATTCTCCCTTTTTAATCATTTTGTCTTTAAATATATTTGCTTTTTCCTCCATCAAATCTCTCCATCTTGTTTTAGGGTCCATTTTGTCTACTACTGCTCTCTTTCTACTTCTAATGCAAAAATCTAAAACTTCAAGCCTATATTGCGTGGTTAAATTCTTTCCTGGGATAACCTTACAATCTTTACAAGCCAATCGGTCCTGTTTTCTAACTAAAAAAAAGTCTATCTAACTCTTATTACTCCTATTTTTATAGGTAATTAAATGTTTATCTCTCTTTTTAAAGTAAGTATTTGCTACTACAAGATTAAATGCCACTGCAAAGTCCAATATAGTGTTTCCGAATTCATTCTTTTCTCTAAATCTTTGCCCTCCACCACTCTCTCATATCCTCTATTATCTCTTCCTATATGCCCATTTAAATTTCCTCCAAGGAAAATCTTATCACTATTTGGGATTTCTTGCATTAAATCATCAATCTCCTCCCAAAATTGTCTTTTCACACTTTCCTTTAGTCCTACTTGGGGTGCATATGCACTGATGATATAAATTATGACTTCTTCTAGCACTAGTTTAATTGTTATAATTCTATCACTAAACATCTTTACCCCCACAATTTCCTTTTTCAAATCCTTCTCTACAACTATACTCACTCCATTTCTTGTATTACTCTTTCTTGCATAGAAAAGTTTATACCCATCCGTGAGTTCCTTAGCTTTATTCCCTTTCCATCTTATCTCTTGTATACAAGCCACACTAATTCTTCTTCTTTTCATTACCTCAACCAACTCCATGCTCTTGCCTGTCAAGGTTCCTATATTCCAAGTAGCAAGTCTAATTTTCGTATTCCTCCTCTTCTTCTCATGGAGTAACTTCGTTAACTGCATTAGCCCAGAGTCATGCGGTAGCCCTTGCACACTTTTCACTGCAGCTGGGCGACGCTGCAATGCGTCGTTTAAAGTGGGGAACGCCCTAGCCTTATCACGAAAAATTGTTATTACAGAATTCATGTTTGGGTTGTGGCAAAGTTTTATGCTGGCTGTCAACGTACTTACTGCAACCCTCCTTCTTTATCCGGGCTTGGGACCGGCAGCAAAAACTGGCGGAGTTAATATATATAAATATATATATATTTTTACGCATTGACCCTTCATACCTACTGCTAGAGCCCACCTGGTGTCCCACCAATCATGGGACATTGGGTTGTGGGGGGGGGGGGGGTGTGATCCACTCATGATGGACCCAAATAAAAAATGGGGTTGCTCTCTTGCCTCTTAAATGTTGTCATGTGGGTGAGATGCACCCATCATGTTTGAAGATCCCCTTATAGGATATGGGCCGTATGGGTCATGCACCCGTTCAAATACCATCGTGCACCACCCATTTTGAGACCTATCTTCGTAGTGCACCCCCATCCATCGTAATCCTTGTTCATTCGAAAACCGCCAAAACAAAACGCTCCTTCCTCTTCATCGAAGGCTCATTCCTCTCCATTAGAAAGCGGTAAGTCATCTCCTCCATCAAATCAGAAAGCACTCTCCGGTCAGCTCTCTCTCTCTCTCCGGTCAGCTCTCTCTCTCTCTCTCTCTCTCTCTCTCTCTTGCAGGCACTTTGTTTCTTGAATATTCTATCTATCCAATATCCAGTCATTTTGTTTCTTGAATACTTTGTCCAATATCCAATCGCTTTGTTTTCCATATGCTAGATTGCTAGTAGGGTGGTTCTGCAGTCTCTGTTCGTCTCCAATGTTCACACACAAATTTGGGATTTTAACCCATGACAATAGTTAAGAACTACAATTATCCATCATCCAACCTATTTCCATTGGTTTTTTTTCCGAATGTCTTCGTGATTTTTGTGGGATGAATGTGAGATATGGGTTTGGTGGGTTTCTGTGGCATGAATATGACGGATGGGTTTCTATGGCATGAATTTGAGGAGTAGGTTTCTTGGCATGAATCTGAGATCGATTTTCTGTGATGTGAATTTGAGAGGTGTTTCTGTGACATGTATGTAGTGATTCAGGGCAGACACAGATGATAAGAAGATGAAATTTGTAGACAAATTGATATAAGTTATCATTGGTGCTGTAGTTGGAAAGTAAGAGACATGGATTGAAGGAAATTGCAGTGATGATCATGCAAACCATATGTTTGCAGAAATTTCCAAATGAAATCTGCCTGAGAGATAAAGTTATTGGAATGGCTTGAGCATTGCATGGAGCTTATGTGGAAACCATCTATTTGCAAAATCCCCAACTGAAATCCTTTTCACTTTTGAGATTGGTGAGTGATGGTGAGTACTGGAGTTGGGGTTAGTCCTAATAATAAGTTCAAATTGATTTTATATGTTTGACATTTTTTTTAATCTAAAAATCTAGGTGTAACAAATGTAATATATATATATTTATAACTAACCCAGATAGGAATGCTGGTCTTGTGAAGAGATCAATATTTGTTCAATTATAGGTTTAACTTAATTTAATTTGGCATTACATTCTAAGTGTTTAGTTTGTCTGTTTAGAATTGTCCCAAGTTATCAAACAGAGAATTTTTCGAATTCAGGCTCGATTAAATTCTTACACTAGTTCCAAAATGAATAATGCAAATAATTGGAATTCCAAAATTCCAAATGTTGAAAAAGTGATTCAACATTACTAGAATTCCTAAAGGAGAAGATTTCATGTCGATTTCTATCTGTGTCTGGCCATTCAAATAGTCATTTTCCATTTGTAGATGTAACCCATAAACAGAGGTGAAACCTATTTTTCTCAGCATCACTCTTCCAACTATTCTAATTCTTGCATGATTGAGGAAATTACATGACCTCAGTTGAGGATATGTAAAGTATCCTTGAGAATTGGGCATATGGTTTAACACGTGTGGGGACCAATGGACCATGGTTCTTTGGTGAAGACCCCATGATTCATGAGCTCTATGGTAGAAAGATCTGCCTGTATGCACTTGCAAGTACTTTTAGATGGCTTGGATTATTTGTGTAAATGAACAAAAGAAGCATTTATTGTTTAGAATCAATTCATATATGTTTTCCTTATGGCTTCCTTCCAATATTCTCACAATTACCAAATCATTGCGGTATTCACGAGTTTTTAAATGTGCGTGCAATCCAATCATCAATCTATACTGTCTAGTCGTTCTAACAATCTCTATATGGGCAACCTTCCTCTCTAACAATCTCTACGCAATCGAATGGAAAATGAGTGGATGAATATTGTTTACTTCTATATATTGAAAATGCCATATTTAATAGCATTGATAATGAGACAATCATGCATCGCTTTCAGAACATAAAGACCTGTCAAGGGCAATTGGAAAAACAATATTTTAGAGTTGAGACTAGACTTATGATGAGAGAATGTTAGTGGACACAATTAAATATTTTGCATCCATTTAAATGCACTACCTTTTATCTTTTGCCATTGTTAATGTGAAGAAGTACAACAAAATAATTATCTTGGTTGTTTCAATTGACTATTGCTTGAACCCCTCAAATGAAAATCCTAGGTCAAGTTTAACGTCTTTATATTAAAGGAAAAAAAAAAAAGACCATTTGTCCAACGATCTAGTCCATTCTATGGGTGCAAACTCCAAGGTCCGATAACTATCAAGGGAGGTCTAATGTGTGTGAATGGTTTGGATGGATTATAAGGTGGGCCTACTGGAAGTTCTCATTGTCGGGGGATGTACAGAAACAATTCACACACATATAGGTATATAGCTGTTATTAGGTGTGCCCAGTGTGCAAGTTGTGCACCTGTGTTGAGGCCCACCTGATGGTCCATCCATGTGGACAAAATAACACCCTACTATAGTTCATGGGTCCCACTGAGTTTTCACTCATCTGAATGGACTGTACACCATGGTATTAAATTTCAGTCGGCACTGGGTCGACTCGAGTCAAGCACAGGTGGAGAGAAGGTGCTATGCTGGTAAAAATTTTGATATATCAATAAAATATTGTGCACAGTTACATAAAGAGTGGTATAGCTCGGTGGACATGTAATCGAGTGCTTATTGACTGCTTGATTTCAATTCCGAACTGGTTACAAGATGCAATCTTTTTTTTTTTTTTAGTATTATCTAATGTTTCAAAAGGGCCCTTCAACTTTTTTCTACCATATGGTGATGCAGCCCAGACCAGAGGTTGGCCAACCTATTGGGCCCAATCCATAAGCCCAACAGGACATCCAGTTATTTAGGAATAGTATGAAGTAGTTTGATTTTATTATGATTAATATTAGTAAGTTCTTATTTTGTTTAGGTTGCTTCTAATATTAGGAAGTCTTGTTTTGTAGGGTTCAACCCATATAAGGATGATTAGACTTTATTGTAAAGACAGATTACTTATTGTCATAATATTTTGAGTTGTGAGAGTTTTCTCTTTGGTTATGGTTTTTCTACTTATTGTGAGTGAGCCGTAGTGGTTGAATCCTTTTTTGAATTTGATCAATCTTTTGGGAGATTGGTTTATTTATATATTGCGGATCCCGAGTTGTGTCAATTGGCATCAAAGTTTTATATCAGTATCAAGCTATTAACTCATTGGAGTTGAGGTTTTTTAAGCCGGGGAGAGTTGATGTAGTACGGACGTGGCCCAAGAAAGCAACTGGGCCTACACATTGGCCCAGGGGTCAACCTAGTCCATTGGGTTCAGTCCACAAGCTGAATTGACTAAGAGCATCTATGGCAACTGCTATTTTTATCCTATTACTAATTATTATTTCTTATTTAATTAAGATTAGGAAGTTCCTCTTTAATTAGAAAGTCTTGGTTGGTAAGAAGAGAATTAGTAATCTACGAATAAGAGAGACCTCATTATAGTTGCTTGTACTTATTTTACTAATAAAATTCTTGGCTGGTTTTCCTCCAATTATGTCTTGCTTTATGGTTGTGATTGTGCCGTAAGGCTGGAATCCATCTTGGATTTGATCATTCCCTTGGGAGATTGATCTATTTTTTCGATCGTGGATTTGAGGGTGCAGATTTAAAGAGAAGAGAAAAGTTTGTGCGATTGATTTTCAACTGAGAAGGACATTTCCCCAAACTTGCAGTTGCATTCTTTCCCCAATTTCTAATGTTGGCAACTCGTGGGAGTCGAGTTTTTTCCAAGTGGGGGAGAGTTAATGTAGGACAAAGCATAAGATAGCTAATCTGTTGGACCCAGTCTATAAGCCCAACTCATCCAGTTATTTAGGAATAATATTAAGTAGTTTGATTTTGTTATGATTAATATTAGAAAGCTCTTATTTTGTTTATGCTCCTCCTAATATTTGGTAAGTTTTGTTTCTTAGGGTTCAAGCTAACTCCTCTATATAAAGATGATTAGGCTTCATTGTAGAGACAAATTGCTTATTATCAATAATATTTTGACTTGTGAGAGTTTTCTCTTTGATTATAGTTTTTTTACTCATTGCGAGTGTGCCCTAGTGGCTGAATCATTCTTTGGATTCGATCAATCTTTCAGGAGATTGTATTATTTATCGATCATAGATCCGGGGTTGCGCCATATGGGCTGTAAATTGTAGTTTTTTTTTTTTCATTAAAATCTCCATTGAATTTGTTAAATTAGATAAAAATTAATGGGACCCTCCATTTTTCTTGACAACTTATCTTTGACAAAAAATAATTGACTTATCCCTTTGAGTTAAAAAATAATTGTCACTTCAAGTTTGAGGACCAAGTACCAAATGCCAAGATTATTTGAATGGCTTAATCTTATGTATTTTCAATTTCAAATTCAAATGAAACCTTCTAATTTTTTATTTTGACCAATTTTCCTAAAAAACTCAAATGATTTATCTTTTGAGTTAAAAAGATAATTTTTTCCTAAAATTTTGATGACCAAAAGCAAAAGGCTAAGATCATTTGAGTGGCTTGAAAATACATATTTTGTACCACATCCACGACTTTCAATTGACATGCTCTCTTAAATCTTTTAAGCTTCTAGATGGGCTAACTAAAAGTAACATGAGTTAGTGAAAATTGTTAAGCCGATAAAAGACCTATTTATGTCATTTATCCATGCAAAAAACTAGTATTGATATATCACATCAGTAGCTACTTAGCACTCGATCACAATATGCATCATCATATTTAGATTGGATGCTTGTTAAATTGCTTAATTTTTTACATTTTTGCTAGTTTTATATTATTTTTTATTTTTAATTATTTTTAAAATTTTTTTTACGCTTTTCAAAATTGGCATGATCGTAGACTCATCCGGTCCCCACTAGCATGAAGACCGGCATTGGAATTTAAAACCACGCCGTACACTATTGGATTTATTGTACATTGATCCGAATGGATTGTACACCGTTAAACTTGTGGGCATAGAACCGAATGGGACACAAACTCTATAGGTGGAGAGGGCCTCATTGAGAACTTCAAATCCCTAGTCCCAGCCCCATGTGGAACCCAAGCTAGGTGTGCACTCACCCATGGTGCATGAGTTGTGCACCTGATAAGCTCTATAGTGACACTGCCAGGGGTCGATTCTTGGCATTGTGGGTGAGAAGAGATGCTCATGACCACTTGAAATATCCTACGTTCTCTCTTAGTGATTTTTAGTTAGTCATTTAGAATTTTCATGAGTGAAAACTCGCATTTCTTTAAAAACTCATTCCGCAATATTCAAATATAGCAGTTTCTATAATGCAAGGGTGTGTAATGAGGCAGTAGTGTGGAGCTACTTGATGCAGGCCAGACCATGGCTTGGCCTACCCGATGGGCCCAATCCATGGGCCCAACATGACATCTATTTAAGGATTTTTTTAGTATTTTAATTTAATTAGGGTTAATATTAGTGAGTTTCTTATTTTATTTAGTATTATTCTGGTATTAGTAAGTTTTGTTTCTTAGGGATTAGGCCAACTTCTATATATAAGGATGTTAGGCCTCATTGTAATGAATGCTTATTTTCAATCAATCGAAGTTCTCTTTTTAGATTTATCTCTTTTATGATGTTTTTCCTCTTGTGAGGGTGCCTTATGGGTTAGAATGTATTTTTAGATTCGATGAATTCTTTGAGAGATTGATCTACAGTCGATTGGAGATCTGGGGCTGTGCCAGAATGATATTAGAACTAAGATCTAGTCGTCGGTAAGATGTTTACCGATCTCAAAATTCATTATCCTTCCATCCAAACTTTATCACCGGATCCCATTTCTCCCAACCCACCTTCGTACCTTCCTCAAAACCGCCCATCACCAGCAGTCCTAAACCCCTCGTTAGTCCACCCTATCTGTCAACCCCGGAAGTGGAACCCATCCAACCCATCTAATGTCCTTGCCAGAAAAAACCCAACAGTTTTCCATTCAACACCCCTGAACCTTAAAACCCAAAATCCACTTTGCGTAACCCCAACCCAACACAAACCCCATCTCCCCTTTTCGTCAGCTACCATCAAAGCCAACAGACCCCCGTCACCTTGAGGCACAACACCTAATTCCAATAGCCCAATCAACACCCCAGGACCCACAAATCCTAAATCCGATTGACCCGACCATCCCTAACCACCTCCACTGAAACCACCCGAACCCCTTCCCATCTTCAACCCCAATCAACACCTCCAAACCTAAAATCGAAACCAAATCCCAAAATCCAAAATCACTGAAGCCCTAACATCATCCCAATCCCTCACCGATCCCAATGACCCCACCTCCCATTTCAGGAACCCATTCCCAACCACCATCGACTCATCCAGCCTATACTAACTGCCACAAATCCTCCTGTAGCCCTCGGTTGAACCCCAAAACCAAACTACCAAAACCCTTCACAACACCGTAAACCCATCATCCCTTAAAATCCTCAACCCCAAACCCACAAAAACTCCATTCGTTCCCCACGTCACCAAAACCGAAATCCCCATTTAAAAGCAAAACCCCTTTGCCATTCGATCGTTGTTGCCAAACCCAAACGCAGCTTGTGAGAGAGAAAGAGAGAGATAGAGAGAGATCATATTTGGAATTACCTAGCATTGTCGGCTTTTCCTTTGTTGACACAGCATAGGGAAGAAGAATAGCCATCGGGCTAATCTCCGAGCCAAAAGGTTTAAGGGTAGGATGTCTAAGTGTCTTGCTAAAGACAAGTAATAACTCTTAATTGAGAACTCATCATCATCATCATCAAAGCCTTATCCCAACCATGTTGGGTCGGCTACAAGAATTCGGTTTCTCCATTCCGTTTTATTTTGAGCCAAATCCTTCGATGAGTTAAACTTCTTTTAATCTGAATCAGTGACCTCCATCAATGTTTTTTTCGGCCTACCCCTACCTTTTGATGGGCCATCCACCTGTATAGCTATATTTTTTCTCACCAGTGCCATTACTGGCCTACGCTCAATATGCCTAAACCATCTTAAATGGGTTTTTCTAATCTTATCCTTTATTGGAGCTACCCTAAAATGCTCTCGAAAGCGCTCATTTCTAATTTTATCATTTCTAGTTTTACCACACATTCACTTAAGCATTCTCATCTCCGCCACATCCATCTTATGTATATGCATATTCTTAATTGGCCAATATTCTACTCCATATGTTATAGTTGGTCTAACCACTGTCTTGTAAAATTTATCTTTCAATATCGTTGGCATTCGTCTGTCACAAAGCACTCTAGAAGTTAGTCTCCACTTAAACCATCCAGCTTTTATTCTATGCTCCACATCTTCGTCAATTTCCCTATCCTTACTAATCATCGAGCCTAGGTACTAAAAAGAATATCTACGTGGTATCTTATGGGTTTTAATTTTGATAGTGGTTTCAACACTTTGTATATGTCCACTGCAGTTGCAATCCATATATTCTGTCTTTGTACGACTCATTTTGAAGCTTCTAGATTCTAATGCCTCATGCCATCTCTCATGTTTTGCATTTACACCATCTTTTGATTCATCTACTAATACTATATTATCTGCAAACAACATACACCATGGTACTTCTTCTTGAATATGCACAGTTAACTCATCCATAATTAATGCAAAGATATAAGGGCTTAAGGTTGATCCCTGATGTAAACCTATAGTTACGGGGAATCCACCTGTTTCTCCACATGTGGTTTTCACATTTGTTACTGCTCCTTTATACATATCCTTAAAAATTTCAATGTAACCCCTGGGGATATTCTTTTTCTTCAAAACCCACCAAATTAAATTCCTTGGTACCCTCTTATAAGCTTTTTCTAAATTCATAAAGACCATGTGTAGATTTTTACTCTTTGCTTGATATTTTTTTTATTAATTGCCTAAGTGAAAAGATAGCTTTCATAGTTGATCTCTTTAGCAGAAAACCAAATTGATTTTCAGAGATCTTGGTCTTCCATCTGTCTTTACTTTATTATTTTCTCCCATAACTTCATAGTATGACTCATAAGTTTAATCCCCCAATAGTTGGTACAATTTTGTATATCTCCCTTATTCATATATATAGGTACTACAATGCTTCTTCTCCATTCATCCGGCATTTTCTTTGTCACAAGTATCTTTTTGAATAGTCTGCATAACCAACTAACCCCAACCTCTCCTAAGCATTTTCATACCTTTATCAGAATACCATCTGGGCCTATTGCCTTTCCTGTCTTTATTCGCTTCAATACTTCCTTCAGTTCCACCCCTTAAATTCTACGGAGAAAAGTATGCTCTAGTGATGAAGTATCCTCCTTAACTCTTCTATAGCCCAAATGTTCTTCATTTAGAAGTTTGCTAAAATATTCCTTCTACCTTTCTTTAATATTGTTGTCCTTTACAAGAATATTTTCCTCATTGTCCTTGATACATTTGACATGATTTAAGTCCCTACTTTTCTTTTGTCACGACCCAAATTCTGGGGCCCTATCTGAATCTGAGTTATAACACATTGGCATACAATTCATACATATAAGTCAAATAAACACATAAGGCATAAGCATAATTTATTAAAATAAATCCTTTTATATAAGTCAACCAATAGAGTTTTCACTGTCTAAAAATGCCCAAATTAAATCCATCATATAATAATTAAATATCCAATACTAAGATCTACCTATACTACTGAATATGGATGAAACGCTCTCCTCAGCCACGCATGCCAAACACTAGGCTGTTTTTCGCCAGTCTCCGATCCACTTGCAACTCGGTTACTTGAAGGGTAACCCAACATCAGTACAAATTGTTGAATAGATTTTCATATTTTAACTTACAACTGCTAGGACATAGTAGTATCATTTAAAACAATCAGTAATAAATAATAAATTAATTTGAATTAATGAACAAAATTCATGTCATAACACTTTTATGAACTACATCCTTGTACCCAATCAATTTCATTGTACCATGTCTACACATCATAAATTTTCGAGATGCCACTACTGCACCTCCTCATCTAGCACCTGTAGGACCAATATTTCAGGATCTCAACATCCTATCATTCGTATCCCCATATAGTATAAACAATTTCAAATCGACCTTAATGGTCCAGAATTTCAAAACCACTATAGATCATACTGTGCTAGTAGTTTAGAGCTTATTTCGACAATAATTTCACAAAATAAAATCATACAGGCACCTCACTAATTATGAATCATATAAATTATTATTATTATTTTTTATCTATTAGTTGGCATGGACCCAGCCCCATTCACTAACCCGCTTATTCTTTGCCCTTCACCTAATCATAATTGGTATGGGTTAGTGTAGAAGTGGGCCACACCCTTTTCTTCCAAATCACATTCCATAATTCTCTTTATTATTAGATTATTACTTTAATCAACACAAAAACAGTCTATATTACATATTATCATAATTGATTCATCACATTCCACGAACCTTATTGTAATATGCTAACAATAGGGGTGCTTGTAAGATTTTGCAATGACTACATGCTTGACTGAACCCAGACTTTGCTCTATCTATACCTCACGCTTCCTTTGGTTTAAGCCATCAGATGGAGGGTCATCCATGGTCCGATCCCCTGGAATCCATCATGGCTGGGGTCGCCCATGGGTCTTCTCCAGGATCCATGGTGCTGATCTCTCATCATGTGGTCCACCTAGGCCCACCACTTCTTACGACAAAATCTCTCCCAGACAGCCTGTTGTGACGAAATCTGGGTTTTCAACCTTGGTTCTCTTCTCAAATCCAGGAAGATCAAGTCACAGGGAATACTTATACATGTATCTGTTAATGATGCAGCAATCCATTAGGAATCAAATCATATAATACAAAATTTAACCTAATTTAACATGGGTTTAGTGTCGTCAGTATTGTAGCATCTACCTTTTAAGGCAGAATTTTCAACAATCAAGCTTGAATCTTTTCAACAGTATTGAATAATCAACCCAACAACTCATCTATATCAGCTGCACCCCAATGTAACTATCTGATACATTGTCCTTATTGATATTTGAACACTTGTTGATTAACCATAGAAAATCCACTTACCTTTTGTAAGTCCTTGTGATCTGTGGTTGAGGGTGGGACATTAACTGTTGCCTGGTTGCTTACCTCCTTCTTCTCCTTCCTCTTGATATCTCTCTTCCATAGAGTGCTCTTTCTCCTTCTTTTGAGTCTCTCTCTCTTTCTCTGATTCTTTTGAACGAAGAAAAGGTGAGACTATAAACAACTCCATACATATATAAAAGGTGAGACTATAAACAACTCCATACGTGTATATATATATATCTCCAATCCCTACTTTCCTAATAAAGGTTGTATACAGGATTCCTTATCCTATTCAAGATTCCTTTCCTTAAAGGATGAAGGTGTCGTGCTCCAGACTTCCCCTTTCTCCTTTAGGCACTATAATTATAAGTAAGACATGTGTCCCATCACACTTATGTACAATGTTAAAGTCATAAAATTTATTATATCTAAATCAGGCACAGAACTTCTATTCTTGGTTATTACATTTTTCTCTTATTTTTGCGAGTTTAAAAATATCCTTTTCTCCTTCTCTTGTTCCAACCTATCATAGAGGTCATCGAATGCTTTGAACTTTGCACTACTTACTACTGTCTTAGCTTCTTTTTTTGCCTTTTTATATGGCTCAAAAGTTTTCATATTCTTAGCCTCCTGCCAAACTTTGTAGCAATATCTTTTCTGTCAAATAACTTCCTAAACCTCCATACTCCACCACCATGTTTCTTTATTAATATGTCTCTTTTCTTTTGATTCTCCAAGTATCTCCTTTGCAACATTCCTAATGTAATTAGTTATTTGATTTCACATTACTGTAGTTTATCCCTTCTCAATCATTTTGTCCTTAAATATATTTGCTCTTTCTTCTTTCAAATCTTTCTACCTTGTTTTAGGGTCTATTTTGTTTACTACTGCTCTTTTTCTACTTCTAATGCAAATATCTAAAACTCCGAGCCTATGTTGCATACTCAAACTCTCTCTTGGGATAACCTTGCAATCTTTATAAGTCAATTGGTCCTGTCTTTAAACTAGAAAAAAGTCTATCTGACTCATATTACTCCCACTTTTATAGGTAATAAAATGGTCATCTCTCTTTTTAAAGTAAGTATTTGCTACTACAAGATCAAATGCTACTGTAAAGTCCAATATAGTGTTTCCAAATTCATTCTTTTCTCTAAATCCTTATCCCCCATGCATTCTCTCATATCCTCTATTATCTCTTCCTATATACTCGTTTAAATTCCCTCAAAGGAAAATCTTATCACTATTTGGGATTTCTCGCATTAAATCATCCATCTCTTCCCAAAATTGTCTTTTTACACTTTCCTCTAGTTCTACTTGGGGAGCATATGCACTGATGATATAAATTATGTCTTCTTCTAGAACTAGTTTAATTATTATAATTCTATCATTAAACCTCTTTACCCCCACAATTTCCTTTTTCAAATTCTTATCTACAACTATACCCACCCCATTTCTTATATTACTCTTTCCTGCATAGAAAAGCTCATATCCATCCGTGAGCTCCTTATCTTTATTCACTTTCTACCTTGTCTCCTGTATACAAGCCACACTAATTTTTCTTCTTTTCATTACTTCAACTAACTCTATGTTCTTGCCTGTCAAGGTTTCTATATTCCAAGTAGCAATTCTAATTTTTCTATTCCTCCTCTTCTTCTCATGGAGTAACTTCGTTAACCGCACTAGCCCAGAGTCATGTAGTAGCTCTTGCACACTTTTCACTGCAGCCAGGCAACGCTGCAATGCGTCACTTAAAGTGGGGAACGCCCTAGCCATATCGCGAGATATCATTATCTCAAAATTCATGTTTAGGTTATGATAAAGTTTTATGCTGGCTGTCAACTTACCTAATGCAACCCTCCTCCTTTACCCGAGCTTGGGACTGGCAGCAAAAACTGGTGGAGTTAACTCTTAATTGGGAACTAAACTCAGAATTTCATTAATATAAATAGTCTATACCATGAGAAGGGATTACAATCCATTATATAAACTCACACCTTTATCTATTTTTGAAAAACAATCCTAATTAAGAGTTCTAGCTCAATCATAATATTAATTTCCATTATAAAAATAAAAGACTCGTACTGATAATAAAAATTAATTTTCACTGTTGAGCCTTATTGGATTTAGGCCCAATGGGCTGGCCAGTCATGAATTTGGCCTGCTTCAATTTCCCCGCTCTTGGAGGAGAACTTGTCTTTGAGTTCAGCAAATGCCCGCCTCGGTAAAAAACCAAGCTTACAGCTATCCGATAATCTTGATCTTCTTGCTTTTGATATGGCTTGGAAGTTGGATTTAATTTTTTCTTCCACTCTAAAGTAGGTTTGAGGTATAGCTTCATCGAATGACTGTATGTTGCTTGGATGTGTGGGTTGATCGTACAACTGTTTGATAATCTTGATCTTCTTGCTCTTGATATGGCTTGGAAGTTTGATTTGATGTTTTCTTCCACTCGAAAGTAGGTTTGAGGTGTAGCTTCACTGAATGACTGTTGCTTGGGTGTGTGGGTTGACCATGAGATGCTTCAATTGTAGACTCTGTACCAATATAGCATAGCCTTTGATTGGCATTGGTTGATCTCCGAAGATGAAATTAATGTGGTGTACTTCAATCAATGTGAACATATCTTCTTGCGAAAACAGTAAAGCAATGGATTTGTCATTTGATGTTGTAATTAGATCCATTAGATGATCAATGTCTGTTTGTACGTCATCTTGATGTACCTTTTGTTTCTCACTTGAAGTTGTCATGAGATCATTCTTTCTTTGAATGGGCTTCTCAACATTATTGTTGGAATTTGTTTCTTCTTTGTATTCATCTTTTGACTTTTCAATTGACGGTGATGAGGTAGATGAAGAGGTTGGTAGTTGTAATGGAACAAGGTCAACATATCGTCCCTTTCAAGAGAAGGAATAGATATTCTTTTCTTTGTCAAGTTGTACTTTCCAATCAAGAAGCCATGGTTGCACCAAAAGAATATGAGTGATATTCATGGAAATTACATCACACCAAATTTTATCTTCTTATACATCAATCTTGAAAGATACCAGACATCTGTAAGTCATAGTAATGATAGAATTATTAGATCATGAAACTTTGTAAGGCTTTGGGGGTCTCTGTAAGCCAATTGAGTTTGTTAATAACTTCTTGTGCCACAAAATTGATAGCACTGTCACGAGCAATAACCTGATTGGCTAACCTGTCTTCACACCTTACTCGCGTTAGGAATATTTGAGTCTGCTTCCACTCTTCTTCCTCCTTTTCATTGGTGGTGAGAAATCTGCGAATGACAAATGTGTGGTTATTTTCTCCTGCAAAATTGGCAAAATTTGTTTGTTGTGGAGAATCTTCTTTCTGATACTTAACTTGTCGCACGTGTGACCATCAAAGCATGTGCTCAATTCGAATAGCTTCCTCGTATGTTTCATGAACATTGTTGCAATGTTTTATTTTCTCGAGAATGGTCAACTTCAAAAACTCATTCTGTTCCAATTCACACACTTGATGCGGTCTTGAAAATTGATCTAAATATTTGGGGACCGTGGAATCTCCTTGTCTAAGATTTAAGAAACTGCTCAAAGTAGACTTTATTTGTATAATGCCAATCTCCATATTTATACTCATACAACATATGTTGAACTTCATTGGAAAATCCAATGAAGTGCATATTGGTTTTGACATAATCAAATAAAATCTTCTAAATTCTCAAAAAATTGACTGACCTTGCTGAGAATAACAGCTAAGATTGACTAAGTAGAAAAACATTGGGGTATACTTGGATTGGGTTGGATGCTCACTGTTGGCTGGTCTTGAAAAATTTAGTTGTTATTTTTTATTATTATTATTTTTAGGTTGGGCTTGACTCGAACTGGACTAATTTGCAGCTTAGGCTTTTTGTTTTCCTTGGATTTGGGCCTAACTTGGACTTAAGCCCAAAAGATGGGTCGGGCTTCAGTCACATAAAGTTGGCATGTGTGAGGTCCTACTCAAAGTTTTTGTGCGGAAATAAGGAGAAAGGGATTTCAA
Source organism: Sextonia rubra (assembly GCA_037013555.1). NCBI lineage: Eukaryota > Viridiplantae > Streptophyta > Magnoliopsida > Laurales > Lauraceae > Sextonia > Sextonia rubra. The sequence goes on along the minus strand of JASUAD010000014.1, from coordinate 14,591,481 downwards.
AACACTTTTCGTCAACTGTTGTTAGACTCGAAGGGGAGAGAGGGGGCCTAGATGGGAGGGAGAGGGAGGCGAGAAGCGAGATGGGTGTTGGTTGCTAGCGAAGGCAGTGCTAGTTGCTGGCGAAGGCGAAGGCAGAGAGGGAGCAACGAGGGGATGGCAAAGTCTGAATTGGCGGTGCTCAGCGAAGAGGTAGATGCATCGGTGCACGGTAGGCCCCCCCCCCCCCCCCCCTCTCTCTCTCTCTCTCTCCTTTTATTTTTTCCTGGGTGTTAGGTTATGGAAGATCAATGGGGAATAGCCGTTTATAGACTTTGGATGGAGATGGGTCTGATGCGGATGCGGTTGGAGTCATTGGAATTGTCACTGGGAGTTGTTTGGTGGGTGATGTAGATGGGATGTATACTGGCAAAGGTGTTTTCGATTTGAGGATTGGCTATTGGAAGGGTTTAGGTTTTGTGAGGGGTGGTTGGTGGACGAGGATGGTTTGGTTCTGTGGGTTTGTGGATTAGGGTTTTTAGATAGAATTGGATTCCTGAGGAAGATAAGGGATATGTTTGGTGGGATACAGTTGAGAGATCTGTGGAAGGGGTTTTGGTTGTTAGGGTTTTTGGGAGAGAGAAGGGGTGGCTAACGAAAGTGGGTAGGGTTTTGTGGGTTGGAATGGGTTGGGTTGCTTGGAATGGGATTACAGTTCGGTTAGGGCTAAGGTTTTGAAGAAGGGTGTTCGTGGAGTTTGGGTTTGCGGGGGCGGCTGCGGAAGGGTCGGATGGTAGGGGCGAGGTTCTATGATTGGGTTGTGCCAGGGTTTGTAAGTGGGGTGGGCTTTGGCAGAGGGATTTGAGAGTGTGAAGATGGAATAGGGTTTTGTTGAGTGAGTGTGGGGTTGAATTAGTTTTTAGGGAAGGAGTTGGATGGGTTTTTGGGGTCGAATGGTTTCTTTGGTTAGATGGTTTGGGTGGTCCGAGTGGATTTCAATGGGCAGGGAGTGACAAACAAGGAGGGGTTAGATTGACGAAGGAGGCTGCGGAAGTGTTTTGGGGTTGGATGTGGTTTTGGTGGACTAGGTTGATCTGTTGATGGGTTGTCTGAGTTAGGTATTAGGGAGTGGGCTTTGGGGATGCAGTGGGGTGAGGAAGATAGTGATGATGGGATGTGATGTGGATGACGATGGAGGAATGAATGAATGAAGTGAAAGTATGGAGATGGGATACTCGGGTTGCCTCGCATCGGTGATTGGAACGGCGGATCTTCGCTCTGATACTAATTGACGCAGCATGGGGAAGAAGAATAGCCAATGGGCTAATCTCTAAGTCAAAAGGCTTAAAGGTAGGATGTCTAGATGTCTCACCAAAGACGAGCAATAATTTTCAATTGAGAACTAAACTCAGAATTTCATTAATATCAATAGTCTATACCTTGAGAAGGGATTACAATCCATTAGAAAGACTCATACCTTAATCAATATTTAGAAAACAATCCTAATTAAGAGTTCTAGCTTAATCATAATATTAATTTCCATTATAAAAATAAAAGAATCCTATTAATAATAAAAACTAATCTTCATTGCTAAGCCTTATTGGATTTGGATCCAATGAGCAGGTCAATCATGGATCTGACCCGCATCATTTGCTCGTTGTTGTCGATCTTGGCCAGGCTTGTCCCCACTATCAACGCCGTCGGCATCTCCATTGGCCACCAACTTTCTTCCTCCCTTCGTCCTCGTTGACGTCCACTCCCCTGTAGCCTTCATCCTCCTCATTCAAAGAAGCAGCCGGGCACCATCCCTGGTAAAGTTCAAACTAGTAAGAAAGACTTCTTTCTTTCTAAATTCTTTTCTGCATACAATTTAAGGCAGCAAGGTAGAAAGGCACCCCACTCCTTTTGTTCTCACACGTCTCTCCCAACCCACCTTATTTTGGGGCCTCCTCTATTGGGCTTGCAGTAGGTCTTACTCAATCCAACTCAACTTGTCAATTATTTGGGCCAAAGGGTAGGCACGACTCGACCCAAATTCCCCATTTAAAAAATTAAAATAAAAAGGGACCCAATCCATAAGTTGCCAAGCCCCTATTGATCTTTCAAAAGAGTGATATTTGGGCCATTGATTTTTGAGCGGTGATATTTTGGCCATCTAAAATCTAATAGACGATTTGTCTTCGCCAGTATGTTTCACTCATCAACATCTACACAACAGGTCGGCTTATTTTTCATAAAAGGAGTTAAATTTTGTTCTCCTTGCATCCTAGTCATCATGAAAATTTTTGGCACTCAATTGAAATTCAAAGATATTTGTATAAATACATATATGGTGATTGGTATTTTGAGAAAATTTCTTAATTTGAAGCAAGAAGAATTAATGGTTGATGAATATACCCGCCAATTTTGAGAGTTGCAAGGTATTTGTGAACCAGAGGAGACTGAGACTTGATTTGGTTCTCTATATCAGAGGCTTGAGACTAGACATTTTGGAGAATATGAATTGTTGTAAAACCTGTCAAGGGGCATACTTTAGAAGCCTTTTGTGTTAAACCTATGCTTAGATAGTCTTACATACGACAATGTGCATCTCAACAAGATCAAGAGCACATGTTGTGGAAAGACAAAATTTGGTGTGATGTGATACACATGAATATTGCTTATATTATTTTTAGATGACCATGGCTGTTTGAACAAAAAGTGTGCCATGAACAAGAGATGAATACGTATATCTTTCCATGGGAAAGAAATTGGATCAGGCTCATTCCATTGCCATCAACAGCACAGTCTTTATAGACACCATCATCTTTAATTAAAGAATCACAACAAGAGCCAATAAAAGATGTTGACATCATGATTGCACCAAAGGAGATGCCAACCATCACAGCTGACATTAAGGATGCAACAATTGAGCAAGGGCAAGGTAAAGCTAATCTCATGAAAAATTCAAAGCAAGTAGAATCTGACTATACAAAAATTGTTTGGGGGTTGTTACCCATCTTTTTGGGTCTCTTCTTTTCTTCTTTTTTGTTTCCTTTGCTCTTCCCCATCTTTGTGGGGTGTTTTTTGAGGTCAATATAGTTCTCTTATACTATACAGTTGGGGTTTTTTTCCTTTTGAGCAGTATATAGTCATCATTTAAAAAGAAATAAAAAAAAATAAATGGAGATTATTGTTGAGTAACTCCCTCTTTGTTTCTATTCACTCTTCTTCATGTATATTGCTTTAACTTGCAGTTGATCCAGTAAAAAAGAAAGACCTGTAGTTGACAACACAAGTTTTACATATCTCATGTTTCAGCTGTTCAAGCTTTTATAAAACATTTTTTTTATTGAAAGATAAGTGTTTACACAACTTGGAAAGTTAATTGTTATAAATTCTTAGATTTTGTACTATCTCTCATTGTATTCTAGTCCTGTGGGTTCGAGTTATAATATTATGCTCTGTTGGAGCTCAACCTGTCTAAAATGATTACTTTTTTAACCTCTGGAATAAAAGTGGAAGCTGTTTTTTTTTTCTTCAAAAATTAGCAGTGTATTTTTCCTCTATATTAAATTTGCAATAATGGAATTTTCAGGCTGGTTTGCATGATGATTTAAGGTCTATGTCAAGTGATATTTGGGCAACTTGTATTGGAGTGGGTGTTGTGGCTGTGTTACAGAATCGCGTTGGTAATGCTTCTGACTGTTCCTTGACACTTACTTGGAACTAAGTTATTATGTAGTTATTGTCAAAGCACATAATATTGTAGTTCGTTGTTGTACCATATACTGCACCATTCATTCTATGTAACCCTTAATCTTACAATTAGTCCATAAGCATGATTATCCTAGGAGATTAGGATGCCTTGTAACATGAAAAAGATTTTGGCTGATTCTCTGATCAATGAGATCAGCTTCCACTCGTTACATAAAGATTTGGAATACAGAAATTGGTCAAAATTGAAGTAAAATTATTTGTGCCAATATCTAAAGTCCACCCGAGTTTGTTTTCTTGCTTGAGATGATTAAGGTACTAGTTGTATTTTTCATCTGGTCTACATACACTTTGCCCTTCAAATACTGTATGTATAACTGTAGTGGGGTCTACAGGATGATTGGTCTTCTGTTCGTTCCTAGTCTGCATCTAGTGTGGCCCACTTGAAGCATTTTCTTGTTCCAATCAAGCCATTCTTGAATGGATCATAAGATCATGTCTTTACTTCTACTCAATTGACCCTTAGGTCTTTGGATCAAAAGGCTGACCTCTGAGGCCCACCTTAGATCACCATGATTTATAATTCTTGAGATCTTGTTCATTTCACTTGTCATTATACATCTTTTCTTGATCAACACTAGCAGCAGAAACTTGATCTTCAAAGGTTTCAAATCAAATGGTCATTTGTACTCTCAGAAGTCTGTAATCTCATGTGAGGCCCACTCCTCTGATTACTTCTACACTGAAGCAATACAACTGGCCTAAGATAATGTTCTGGGAATTACTTAACATTTTTCTGGGGCATCAAAGCATGATGACGTAGGTCATATTGCCCATCTTCTCAGACATCAGTTTTGTGAGCCTTTTTTCATCTCAACTGTTAAATTCCTTGATTTTTAATAAACATCTAACAAGATATGAGAGGGAGATCATTTTGTGTTGACTTCATCTATAACATTGCATTTGAAAAGGAATTGCTTTTAGGAGTCTTTTAGCCGTTCTACCACGAAATAGTGGTTGACGGCATAGTTATTAGAATTTTATGATTCTTATCTCAAATTTTAAGGATAAAGATTCGTATCTATGCAACAAATCCCATTTACAAAAGAATCATAGAATATAGGTGTTAATCCTACGATTTCCTAGTTGTTTCATAAAATCTTATGATTTAAGTAATTTGGCTAAGCTAGAATAGTTACAACCAATAAGTTACTATTAATAATCTTTTTCATTTTTTTTCTTTATTCTTTCTTACTTTTAGCACTTTTATTTTTAAAAGGTTATTTAGTAGTTAATGAAACCTTCTAAAATTTTTTTGCAGCATTGATGAGGTTTTAAGGATGGATAAAGAACATGTATTCAGTTAAAGCATTTGATGGTGCATATGGTGCTTGTTTGTAGCTTCTTCTTTTTTTAATCTATTCGGTTTTTTTCCCCTTCATGAGCACTTTCTTAACTTCAAAAAATATCATACCATGTAAGATTGATGGTTTGGATTTTATTTTTATTTTTATTTTTTAATTTAAAAATAATAAAAAATATATTGATACCTTAAACTTATTGAAATATTTACACATTATTTATTATATATATACATATATATTAATATATGTCATGTATGATATTCTTTATATGATTGTATGATAGACTTGTTATTTCTACTTATACTACCGTAATGGAAAAATGGATGGTTTGAATAATTATTTTTTTCTTTTTTAATTTTAATTATTTTTTATTTTTATTAGAAAATAAAAAAAATTTACGATTCATGATCAATTCGATTCATGGGTATAAACGATTTGCAATATGATTCTGATTTTGAAAACTATGGTTGGCAGTCCCTTTATTTTTCTAGTTGAATACCATTTCTTTCAAAAGGGCCTCAGATTGATCACTAACTATTTATGTTAGATAATATGGGAAAAACTATGCTTACCAGTCCTGTTTAATGCAAAAAAAAAAAAAAAAGGGACCAATTATGGAAGTGCATTGCTTTCATGGTTGAAATTCGTAGAGAGACTAATTCCAAGTTTGGAAAGTGGGAATTGGATGTAGTTAAAATTCAAATCTTGAATAGCCAATTCTATTGATCCAACTGGAAACTAGTTGGACAAATATAGAAGTTGTGAGGATGCTTGGGATTATGTAACGGCCTGTTTGTTTAGACAAACTTAGTTTGATGATTTCGAATTGAATTGGGACATCAAGAATGCAGAACAAGGAAATGACACCATCCATGAGTTTTATGTGAAAATGGATGGTTTGGAGATTAGTTAGCTTTGGTGGAACCTCAGTTGCAAATTCATCCACCTTTGATGGATATAGATAGGAAACTCAGTACAATTCATGATGGCTCTTTGATCTCAATATGGACATGTTGGAGCAATGTTGCTTCTTTAAACACATCTACCTACTGTGGATGTTGCTCAATCCAAACTTCTAGTTTAATATTTAGCTCCATCTTTATAATTTATAAATCGATCAATGTAGCTCATATCTACAATCCAAATCACTCAAAATAACTATCATTTTATCACCTTTTATATTAGCTTTGTTAAAAACTTCACTTAAATCATAGCCGGTCTTATCATCAAATTAACCATGTGTAACGACCTAAGAATTTGGAGCTTTTTCAGATTCTCAAGACGTACTTAAATTTATAATAACACAACATAAATCAAATTTCAATGAGCATAGAGGTCTAAAACATTCATATTCAATTGTTCTTAAATCATTAAGTGTATTAAAAGTCATAATAAAAGCTATTGAGTAAAAGACAAGTCTCTAAATCAAGTAGAGAAAGTATCTAAACGTTGGGCTAATTCTATCTACAAATCTAATCATTGTTCCTCACTCTCTATATTAGCCATGCATGTTAAAATTCACTAGCTGGTCTTTGTCGTTCCCTACAACCTCTATGAATGCATTACTTGAGGTGGGGCGAACCACTAGTCAGTAACACTGGTGAGTAGAATAAGTAAGTACTATCATCATCATCATCTAAGCCTTATCCCAACCATGTTGGGTCTGCCACAAGAATTCTATTTCTTCATTCTGTTCTATTTTGAGCCAAATCCTTCGATAAGTTAAATTTCTTCAAATCTGAATTAGTGACCTCCATTAATGTTTTCTTCGGCCTACCCTTACCTCTTGATGGGTCATCCACTTGTATAACTAAACTTTTTCTCACCGGTGCCATTACCGGCCTACGCTCAATATGCCCAAACCATCTTAAACGGGTTTATCTAATCTTATGCTTTATTTATTCTATCCCTAAATGCTCTCGAAAGCGCTCATTTCTAATTTTATCTTTTCTAATTTTACCACACATCCACATAAGCATTCTCATCTCCGCCACATCCATCTTATGTATGTGCATCTTCTTAATTGGCCGACATTCATCTTTTAATATCGTTGGCATTCATCTGTCATAAAGCACTCTAAAAGTTAGTTTCCACTTCAACCATCCAGCTTTTATTCTATGCTCCACATCTTCATCAATTTTCCCATCCTTACTAATCATTGAGCCTAGGTACCAAAAAGAATATTTACATGGTATCTCACGGGTTTTAATTTTGACAGTGGTTTCAACACTTTGTATATGTCCACTGAAGTTGCAATCCATATATTCTGTCTTTGTACGACTTTTTTAAAGCTTCTAGGTTCTTATGCCTCCCGCTATCTCTCAAGTTTTGTATTTACACCATCTCTTGATTTATCCACTAATACTATATCATCTGCAAATAACATACACCATGGTACATTTTCTTGAATATGCATAGTTAACTCATCCATAATTAATGCAAAGAGATAAGTGCTTAAGGTTGATTCATGGTATAAACCTATAGTCACAGGGAATCCATCTGTTTTTTCACATGTGGTTCTCACATTTGTTGTCATTCCTTCATACATATCCTTAAAAATTTCAATGTAACCCCTGGGGACATTCTTTTTCTTCAAAACGCACCAAATTAAATTCTTCGGTACCCTATTATACGCTTTTTTTAAATCGATAACGACCATGTGTAGATTTTTCCTCTTTGCTCGATATTTTTCCATTAATTGCCTAAGTGAAAATAGAGCTTTCATAGTTGAACTCCCTAACATAAAACCAAATTGATTTTCAGCAATCATGGTCTTCTGTCTAAGTCTTTGCTCCATTATTCTCTCCCATAACTTCATCGTATGACTCATAAGTTTAATCCTTCGATAGTTGGTACAATTTTGTATATTTTCCTTATTTTTATGTATGGCAGACAGATGCCATATTATTTTGGTAAACACATCTGCTAGTTGTTTAGATGATGAGATGTATGGCAGACAGATTTTGTCGGTGACAAAATGTTGGTGGATAAAGTGGTAGTCAATTTGCATATGCTTGATATGCTCATGGAAGACAGTACTCTTAGCAATCTGGATGGCATTAGTGTTATCTGCATATAGAGGGGTAGGTTCAGTAAGACTCTAAACTCACGAAGATGTCATAGCCATATGGCTTTGTTACTAGAGGCGGACATGGAACGATATTCTGATTCAACAGTTGATTTAGAAATTGTGCTTTTTTTTCTTACGTTTTCATGAAATGAGAGAGGGCCCTAAAAACATACATCATCCTATTGTTAATCGTTGAGTATCAAGACATCTTGCCCAATCCGCATTAGCATAGGCTTGCAATTGTAACGATGATGTGAAGTGGTAGAATAATCCACGATTGCAAGTGCCTTTGATATAATGAAGAATCAGATAAACAGCTTGAAGATGTGGTTTGTGAGGATTTTCAACAAATTGGCATACAGTTTGCATAGCATGGGATGTATCCGGATGAGTCATGGTTAAATAGAGAAGGCTGCTGGCGAGATGATGATACAAAGTAGGATCTGTAAGAGGATCCTCATCTTCTTTGGTGATTTTGACATTGAGCTCTATTAGAGTGGCAAAGGTTTTGACATCATTGAGTCATGTAGAATGGAGTAAGTCATCAGCATATTTAAATTGAGTAACGCAAATTCCATCCTTGTTCTTTGCAACTTCCAACCCTAGAAAATAAGTTAAAGGACCATGGTCCTTCATTTTAAATGTACTAATGAGATGAGACTTGAGTTTAAAGATACCAGTTTGATCATTCCCACTGAGGATCATATCATCAACATAGATCAATAGAATTGTACAACCACGAGATGATCGTTGAAGGAAGAGAGAGCTGTCATTTGAACTCTGATAAAAGTTTGATTGTAGGATGGTAGAGCGAAACTTTTCAAACCATGCATGTGGAGCTTGTCTGGATAAGGATTTTGTCAACCTACAGACATGCTGTGGTGGACAAGCATATTTTGGTGGAGGGCGCATATAAACAATTTCCTTGAGATCTACATGTAGGAAGGCATTTTTGACATATATCTACCAAAAAGGCTAGTGACGAGCTGTTGTAACAAGAAGTAAACATAAAACTGTAGTCATTTTGGCAACTGGGGCAAAAGTTTCCTCATAATCAATGCCACACTCTTGTATATAACCTTGTGCCACTAGTTGAGCCTTGTACCTTTCAACATTGCCATCAAATTGTAGTTTAATGGAGTAGACCTACTTGCTTCCAATAATGGAGGTATCTGCAGGAAGAGGCACCAATTCCCAGGTTTTGTTGGCTTCTAGGGCAAAGAGTTCATTTGTCATTGCATCTTGCCAACATGGTATATTAGTAGCCTTATAGTAAGATGTTGGTATGGGAATTGGAGCCAAAGGGTTAAACAAAGCTGGAAAGCCATATCTATTAGGTGGTACCAATCGACGACTAGAGCGTCGTAAGAGAGGGGTAGAGTTAGTACCTTCAGTCGAAGTATTATTGTTTGGAGGGACTGGCTTGTGAGGTGTTGCATGAGATGGAACGACGGGAATGAACTTGTGTGATAGTAGGGGGCTGAGTAGTAGCGGTAGGTGAAAAGGATGGAAGATAAGAGACTAGGAGATTAGAGGGACTGGGCAACTGAGAATAAAATGGGATGCATTCTAAGAAAACTACAATTCGAGAGATTCATAGTTGTCGCTCTTTAGAATCATAACACTAGAAACCTTTGTGTTTGTCACTGTAGCCAAGAAACATGTAGTGAGTTGCTTGTGGTGACAGTTTGTTACACTCCAGAGAGGGAAGATGCACAAAACAGAGGCACCCAAAAATCCTTAAATATGAGCAGGAAGGAGGGTGACCAAATAAATGCTCAAAAGGAGAGATTTTACTTAGGAGTGAGCTAGGTAATTTGTTTTATAATATGGACTACTGTATGGGCTGCCTCACACCGGAACTTAAGGGGAATGAGTGATTCCACAAGGAGTAGTTTGAGCAGATGATTTTTATGGATTTTTGGAATTGGGTGTTCATCATATTATAGAATTTTTGAAACATGGAGAAAACTTCATATTTTGATTTAAAAAAGTATATCTATGTGTACCGACAATGATCATCTATAAAGGTGACATAATATTTATATTCGAGTCTAGTCAAATGAGGAGCAATCCCTCAGACATATGTGTGAATTATATCAAAAGGAGCAGTGCTACATGAGTAATGAATTGGAAAAAATGAGACATGACCAAAGAAGCATGGACACAGACATGAGACACAGATATGACACGATATTGTCATGTCGACACGGCATTTCTCAAAAAAGTAGGACAGACACATCGGGGGATACATTCATAATATATATTAATTTATATATATAATCATATACTAAAAAAATAATATCATTTTAACTTTTTAATCAATTTAGAAATCAAAAAATAAAAATTCAAGTACTAACTAACAATCATATCCAATTATCAAATATCAATACAACAATAAAACATAATTCATAATCATTAAACATGAAATATTCGTAGTTCTATAAAATCCATACAAAAAAAGGGGAGGATTATCTCTTTCCCCTCCCTCAAAAAAAAATTAAAAGCAAAAAAGAAGCCAATTTCAAGGCCTATTCTTTAGTGAAAGATTTATTTGTCTTTTTCTTGTGCTATGATTAATATTAACAATCATACATTTTTCTATGGTATAAAATTGCTATATATCAAGTGTACAGGTTTAGTAACCACGTGTTAATAAAGTGTCTAAGAAATATTAGCCACATCTTTATTTTTTAGTAATTGATACGGGCTAGGAATTGTGAGACACGTTGTAAAAAGAGTGTCGGATAAGTGTTCGAAATTAAGATTTTTAGTTCTTAATTAAAGACATGTCTAAAATAGTATCGGACACGCATCCGGGAGTGTCCGACGAGTGTTGTTGTCCGACACGTGTCTGACATAGGTACGTCACTTTTTAAAAAGTTTGTGCTTCTTAGGACATGACTTTTGTTCAAACAACATGTTTCACATTTAGATTTTGTAAAAGCAGAAACCATGGAATTAGAAATAAATTTATCCAAACATCCAAGTTTAATTAAAGACAACAAGTTTGCATAATTCAATGACTAAGGCATTTATGCCAAGTGGTCCACACGGTATTTAAAACACTCATAGAGGATGCAAATAACAATTGTCGTCCAATTTCGATAAGGAATAGCCTGCCATGCTTACTCTTCATCCCAATCACCTTCCTAGTTTGTAGTTCCTGTATTGGACAACCAGTTGGAGACATTAACCAAATAACCACAATCAATAAGTTAACCAATAGAAATAAGATTTGCAGCCAAATTTGAAACAAAATAAACATTGTTCAGGGTAAGAGGCCCAATGGATACAGTGCCAATACCAGAAATAGGCAATTAATGACCATTTACAGTGGTGATGAAATCACGACTATGATAAGGTTGTTGGTTGTGCAAATTTTGTGCCATAGAGGTCATGTGATTTGAGGCCCCTGAGTCTAGGAACCATGTGGTTGGTGTGATAGATGTATACGATGATTTGGATGAGTGAAATGTAGGAAATGCGAAAGAAGAAGATAGACCACCTATACCCATGGAGGTGGAGGTAAATGCAAGCGCCATTGAGGAATTGACCAAATCCTTAATTTGAGCCGTAGTCAGTGTGACAGAAGTAGTGTCAGAGGAAGTTGAATTATCTTGAATAGTATTTTATGCCTGAAGTGCAGTATTGCCACGCTTTGGAGCTTGTGCTGATTTCTTTTCAAGCCTTCTTATGCAAGTGGAAATGACATGACCATTCATTTTTAGTAGTTGTTAAACAAATTTCGCATGTAGTCTCGAACCACATGCCCAAACTTCTTACACTCAAAACATTGTGGTTTCTGACCACGAGTAGTGAACATGGCCATCTCATTAGTTGGGGAGGAAGCCGGAGTTGTAAGAAGTGCTTTGGGTTTCACATGAAGAGAATGAATAGATGATAAGTGAGTTTCTTCTAAGAAAAGTTCTTTCTATTCGTAAGTGCAGCTCGTACAGATTCAAACTCAAATTAAAGGGTCATGAGAAATTGACTGACATGTTGTTCCTCTTGTAATTTAATGACTTGTGGAAGAAACGCAACTGACACAAATTGGAGAAGCATTTGATCCCTCTCAGTCCATACGTTTAGAAAGCCATTGTAGTATTCTTGGATAGATTTGTCAGTTTGGCAATATTTGAATGACTCTGTATCCAAATGAAATCGGTGGGCATTGTTTTGCTAATGATATATTTTCTTCATATGCACCTACATATCAGAAGCCTTGTTAAATGCTTGAAGTGCTATTGAAAAGGAGGGATCTATTGAATTAAGGATCCAAGTTATCACTCTGGTATTTTTGTTGGTTCCAGGTAGCTAGGGCCTTATCATCTATAATAGGTGTGGTTGATGTGGCAGTGGTTCTTGCAATTGGTGTAGAAGTTGTTCCATCTAGATACCCGATCAGACCTTGTCCTTCAACAAAATTTTTGAGATGAAAGGACTAGGACAGGTAGCTGGTCCAATTAAATTTAATGGGAATGATATCAATATTGTCCATTTGAAGCAAGAGTATAGTTTCCCAGGGATGATAATTTTTAGGCAGAAAATCTGTAATATCCCTACTATGACTCTTAGTAGAATTATACTTAGACTAGATTAAAGTCATTAGAAGACTAAGAATTTCAAATAGGACTCTCTCAAGAATACACTCCTAGTAGGACTCGAGTTCCAATTAGGACTCTCTCTAGGTGTTTAATTCAAATAAAACAAGCTTGTGTAGTATCCTATTAGAACTCTAAGAGCATAGAAGACCAAGCACAAGCATAAATAGGGGGTTGGTCGCTCCCTTCTCCTTCACCAACCTCTTGAACCGAGAGAGAGAAAGAGAGAGAGAGAGAGGGGGGGGGGGGGGGAATAATCTAACATGAGTTGTGAAATTTGTAGAAGGAGAAGAAGATCACGAAGAGGATGTAACGACCCAAGATTCTGGAGCTCTTCAGATTCTTAAATCGTTAACTTGATCATATTGCAAATTCATAAAATAAATTCAAGAGCAAGTCTAAGGAAAATGAAGGTAAATTCATAATATTAATATCTTAACAAAGTCTTTACAATTATAGCTAAGAAATGACAATAGATCTAAAATATTCCAAAATGGGGCTAACTCCATCTAATGGTCTAGACGGTTTTCGAACTCTCTATCAGCGTTGCATGCCAAAATCTATATGCTGATCTCCGCCGCTCCCAGATCCCGCTACAAAAACATTACCTGTAGTGGGGCGAACCACTAGTCAGTAACATTGGTGAGTAGAATTTCTAAAATCAAGAGAGCAATAGTAATTATCATGATATCAATAGAAGTTCATAGGTTGATTGACTAAACTACCACCATACCTGTTTATATTAGCAGCATGAACAAGGGATTCATATTCGTGTCGTGACAAGATTGTCACCATTCTTAGTTGTAAAGGGATTTATATTCATGTCGTGACATAACCGTCACCATTCTTAATTGTGAAGGGGATTCATATTCATGTCGTGACAAGATTGTCACCATTCTTAATTGTAAGGGGATTCATATTCATGTCGTGACAAAACTGTCACCATTCTTAGTTGTAAAGGGATTCATGTCGTGACATGACCGTCACCATTCATTGTAAGGGGATTCATATTCATGTCGTGACAAGATTGTCACCATTCTTTAATTGTAAGGGGATTCATATTCATGTCGTGACAAGATTGTCACCATTCTTAATTCATAAGTCGAATCCAATACCAATGGAAACAGACACTTCCAAACAATTCTAAAAAAAATATCTCCGCTCACTGATTTCATAATAAGTATCATTATGTCTTCCATTGGCCAGTCCCACATACTTGAGTCAAAATCTCGCCCCACTCTAATTCATAACTGGTGCTCCATATATGTGGCATTGGCCCTATTTTGTTGAAATTCTTTTTAGTCATAGAGAGAATACTATACTCATATAATTAGAATTAATCACTTTGAGCAAGTATCACAGAGTCTCATATTAATTATTCATTCCATACATAGCTACTAAGGACAGTATTAAATCTAGATTGAGATTCAGAATTTACAAGTCATCATTTGTATAGTAAAAATAAAAATGAGACTGTAGCGATGGAAGTACCCACTACTTAATTTGGAACTAGTTATATCACACGATCTTATTTAATAAAAGAGTGAACTTCTTAACAATCCCTTACAACGGTGCAATATTAACATAATGTTTCACAGCTAAATATTCGTGAAATGGAAAGCAGTCACTACTGTACATGTAATACTATACAATAGTACTAGTATTCCCATTTTCTCATAATATAGATCAATCCTAGGGATTCTTTGGAACCCAAAGTCCTTTATAAAAATTCCTAAGTTTCTTTGATATGAAATTATATAATAGTAACATAGTTCAAAGGAGCACTTGTGACCGATTAGGAAAATAACAGTAGTTTAGTTCTGAATTTCTTCACTCAATAAAACATTATATTCTATAAAAGAAACAGTCCATAGGAAGTGTATCAATCATAGGATTCAAATTTACCAGTCATTATACAAAGAGGATAAATTTTAAATCTGTATTTTCCTTTACAATCTTGTCGTTAGTCTAGCATTTTCATCAATTCAGATCTGGATTTTTAATATAATGAACCCTTATTAAGCCAAATCAAAGAAATGATAATCTTATGTCAAACAGAATTTATATCCTGTTGCAAGGATTTCAACAGAAACTGATTGATATATGTAAATAGAAACCAAACAGCAGAATATAAGGAACACCATATTCACATGAGTATAAGAGAAGTCCTACTCACCTGGTATAAGTAATAAGTGACCTCAAATCAGACATCCACTATGTTTGGTGTTCCTTGGAATCTCCTTGCTTCTATTTTCAAATATCACTCTATTGGACTCCTACTCTTCTTCTATGAGAACCATGAGAAAGTGACCAAAGATGAGAGGAGATCTCTTCTTATATAGAGCTGGAATCCTAAAGGATTTCCCTTGAAAGGTCACCTAAGAAGACTAAAAGTCACAATTTAAGGTCATTATTTTGGGAGTTACACAGTTATAATTTTTGGAAAATTTAAGTTTGGGGAATTTAAGTGTGGGAGTTTCACAGTCATAATTTTGGGAAGTTATAGAGTCACAGTTAAGTGAGTTTGGATCATTTATGGACTTGAAAAATTTGACCCAATAGCCCAATCCAGTCATGAATTGGACTGATCGAAATTGGGCCTCTCTAAGCCCATTTAGCCCATTTAATAATTCAGGCTTGGCCCATTTATAATTCAGGGTTCTTACATACTCCCCCCCTTGTGAAATTTGGTCCTCCAAATTTAAATCATACCTTAGAGAAAGAGATGTGGATACTTTTCTCGGACATCTTTTTCTGTCTCCCAAGTGGCCTCCTGTTGATTATGATGCTCCCACAAAATTTTAACCAGGCGGATAGTTTTATTCCGCAGGGCTCTTTCTCGTGTTTCTAAAATGACTATTGGCTTCTCTTCATAAGACAAATCTTCTTGTATCCGAAGTGGTCCGAAGTCTATTACATGAGATGAGTCTGGTTCATATTTCTTTAGCATGGATACATGAAACACATTGTGTACACCAGCCAGTTGTGGGGGTAATGCTAGTTCATAAGCATTCCCATTACTAACACGACCAATTATCTCAAAAGGTCCAATGTAACGCGGACTCAACTTGCCTTTTTTCCCAAACCGCATGATACCCTTGGTTGGAGATACTTTGAGAAAGACATGATCTCCTATTGTGAACTCCAGCTCCCTCCTGCGATTGTCCGCATAATTTTTCTGTCTACTTTGGGCAGTTTTGAGTCTGTCTCGGATTTTCTTGATGGTGTCCGTTGAGGATTGAACCCATTCTGGCCCAAGGATTCTTCGATCGCCAACTTCCTCCCAACAGATGGGAGATCGGCAATTCCGTCCATACAATGCTTCGAAAGGTGCCATTTGAATACTGGAATGATAACTGTTATTATAGGCAAATTCTACCAAGGGTAACTGCTCATCCCAGCTGTCTTTGAAATCTAGGGCACAGGCTCGCAACATATCTTCAAGAGTCTGATTAGTTCTTTCAGTCTGGCCATCGGTCTGAGGATGATATGCGGTGCTGAACCGCAATTGTGTTCCCATGGCCGTCTGTAATTTTCTCCAAAAGTTGGATACAAACCTGGAGTCCTTATCCGAGACAATAGACACCGGAATTCCATGCAGTCGAACAATCTCCTTAACATATCTTCGTGCCAATTCTTCCATCGATGTTCTTCCTTTCAGAGGGATGAAGTGGGCAGACTTGGTCAAGCGGTCCACAATTACCCAAATTACTTCATTGCCCCTGAAAGTTTTTGGAAAGCCAGAAATGAAGTCCATAGTGATGTGCTCCCATTTCCACTCTGGTACAGGCAATGGCTGCAACAACCCGCTAGGTTTCCAATGATCTGCCTTAACTTGCTGGCATGTTAAGCATTTTGCCACAAATTCTGCAATGTCCTTTTTCATACCATTCCACCAGAATTGCTTCTTGAGATTCTGGTACATCTCAGTACTTCTTGGATGAATGGTATATCGGGTATGATGTGCCTCATGCAGTATCTCATCCTTAATTTCCCGATCATTTGGAACACACAACCTATTCTTGTAATACAAGGTACCATTAGTAAGTGAAAAATCCGGCTTATCTCCCAATTTGTTGAAGATTTGTGCTAGTGTCCCATCATTCTTTTGGCGGTCCTTAATTTGTTGGATGATTTCTGGTTGAACTTTGAAACTCCCCAATAATATATTGTCACCAATGATCCTAAAATTCACATCCAAGTCTCTGATTTCTGCTAGTAAATTCCATTCCGCTGTCAAGTGAGCCAATTGGACTGACTTTCTGCTTAATGCATCGGCCACAACATTTGCTTTTTCGGGATGGTAATTTATAGTGAAGTCATAGTCTTTCAAAAATTCTAACCATCTCCGCTGCCTCAAATTTAACTCCTGCTGGGAAAAGATATATTTTAGGCTTTTATGGTCCGTGTACACCTTGAATTCTTCTCCATAGAGATAATGTCGCCAAATTTTAAGAGCGAAAACTACAGCAGCCAATTCTAAATCATGAGTGGCATAATTTTGCTCATGTGTCTTCAATTGTCTAGATGCGTAAGCAATTACTTTTCCGTGCTGCATAAGTACGCACCCCAGTCCTTTGAATGACACATCACAAAATATGACAAAACCACCACTGCCTGAAGGTAAGGCCAAAACCGGTGCCGAAATCAACTTATCCTTCAGTGTTTGGAAACTGGTCTCACATTTGTCGTCCCAATTAAATTGCACATCTTTCCTAGTGAGACGAGTTAGAGGTCCTGCAAGGGAAGAAAACCTTTGCACAAATCTACTATAATAACCTGCGAGTCCCAAGAAACTCCGGACCTCTGACACTGTTGTTGGCCGTTTCCAACTAGTGATAGCTTCCACCTTGGCAGGGTCCACAGACAATCCTTCACCTGAAATGATGTGACCTAGGAAATTCACCTGAGTTAGCCAAAAGTTACATTTGCTCAACTTAGCATATAGCTGATTGTCTTCTAACAACTTCAATGCAGTGCGCAGATGATCTCCATGCTCCAATTCTGTCTTAGAGTAAATTAGTATATCATCGATGAATACAACAAGAAACTGATCCAAATAGGGCTTGAAGATTTGATTCATGAGTGCCATGAATACAGCTGGTGCATTGGTTAGCCCAAATGGCATTACCAGAAACTCATAATGTCCATATCGAGTCCGGAAAGCCGTCTTAGGTACATCCTCCTCCCTCACCCTCAACTGATGGTATCCAGTCCGTAGATCAATTTTTGAAAAGTACCTTGCTCCTTGGAGTTGGTCAAACAGCTCATCGATCCGTGGCAGCGGATACTTATTCTTAATAGTGACTTGGTTGAGCTGTCGATAATCTATGCACATACGCAAGGTTCCATCCTTCTTTTTAACAAAAAGAACAGGAGCTCCCCATGGTGAAACACTGGGCCTAATGAATCCTTTGTCTAGTAAGTCATGTAGTTGCTCCTTAAGTTCCCGTAGTTCTGTGGGTGCCATTCGATAAGGAGACCTAGAGATTGGAGCTGTTCCCGGTATCACTTCAATAGTAAAATCTACCTCTCGTAACGGTGGTAAACCGGGTAATTCATCTTGGAAAACATCAGGAAATTCTCTTGCTACCGGGATTTCTTCTAGTTTTGGTTCTCGTTTTTCCCCGGTAACGAATGCTAAATACCCCGTACACCCAGTTCTTAATAATTGGCTGGCTTTAATTGCCGAAATCACACGTGTCTCTACAGCTTTCCTTATCCCCATTACACGCACATTTTTGAACCCTTCTAGTTTAAAGCGGACTATTTTATTAAAACAGTCTAGCACAGCCCTGTGTTTTGCTAACCAATCCATTCCCAAAATAATGTCAAAATCATTCATTGGTAGCAAAATTAAATCTGCAGGCATCACAACTTCCCCAATGCTTAAAGGACATTCATAGAATATGGTGTGAGTATTCAATTGTCCTCCAGTAGGGGTGGAAACTGCCATTGCTTGGGAAAGTTTAGAAGGGGTTATGTGCAATTTTGGAGCAAAATTATGTGAAACAAAGCAGTGTGTAGAGCCAGAATCAAATAATGCAATAGCCTTGTTGCCAGAAATTAGGAGCGTACCCTCAACCACATTGCTTGCTACTTCCGCCTCCTGTTGAGTAATAGCATAAACCCTCGCATTTGGTGGGTGACTCTTTTGATGTCCACCTTGATTGCCTCTCTCTTGGTTGAAATTCTGTCCCTGTGGTGGATTCCGCTGATATCCACTTTGCTGATTCTGGCCCAATTGCTGGTTCTGGTAGTAATTCTGATGAGAGTTCCCTTGATCCCGAGGAGGGTAGCTTTGCGAATTCTGCCGTGATTGCTGATAGCCTTGCTGTTGTCGTGACTTGTGGCCATGCCGTTGTGATCGATCTTTCTCCTGCTTCTTGGGACAATCGTTAGCCTTATGGCCCACCTGGCCACATGAAAAGCAAGCACCACGTTGCCATCGACATTGTTCTAAGGCGTGGTTCTTCCCATAGCGACTGCATTTAACATGAGATTCCATTTTCTGTTTCTTTTGAGGAGGACGGCTTTCTTGATTTCTTTTTCCATCCCCAGTTGGATTAGATGGAAGTACTCCATTGATCTCATCAATGGCTTCTTCAGATACATAGGCTCTTCTTAAGGCGTCTGCGTATGTGACTGGCTGTCCCAATCGTACATCCTTTTTAATATCAGGGCGTAATCCCTCAATAAACTTGTTGCATTTCAGTTCTTCTGTAGCTACCAAGGGTTCAGCAAAGTGAGACAATTCTATGAACTTATTATTGTATTTGGTCACTGACATGTCTCTTTGAACCAAATTTTGAAATTCCCTCTTCTTCCTTTCTTTTATATGCTCCGGTATGAATTTTGCAATAAACTCCTTTTTGAAGAAGCTCCAAGGAATTTCATTTTCAGGACTTGGATAGGTCCTTCTGGCGGACTTCCACCACTCCTTTGCATTTCCTTCAAGTTTGAAAGCTGCCAATAGAGCTTCCTGCTGATCAGAACAGCCCATAACTTCAAAAATTGCTTCGACATTTTCTATCCACTTATTTGCATCCCAAGGATTTGCAGTTTCATCAAAGTACCTAGGACGGAATTCGTTAAATCTTTTATATAGGGAATCTCATTCCCTGTCCCTGCTCCCACCAATAGCGAGCCCACTTTGGCCACCATCATCCTGACGATGAGCCAAAGCCTTTATCTGCTCTTGCACCTGATCGTAAGCTTTCATAAAGGTATCGAACATCATCTTCACATATTCAGGCATCGAGGACGATCCCCCATCTGGGTTTGATGTTCGACTTTCAGTGCCATTGCCGTTAAGATTCTGTTGGGAACTCATGTTCTTTCTCCTATAATAAGATACACAATAATTAACACAAGGAAATGCATATCACAATCTAACGCCCCCAAACCATGACCTCACCACGTATGCTACTGGTTTCTAAGTGTTTTAAGGATTGCCCAAGACTTTGCTCTGATACCACTTTGTAACGACCCAAGATTCTGGAGCTCTTCAGATTCTTAAGTCGTTAACTTGATCATATTGCAAATTCATAAAATAAATTCAAGAGCAAGTCTAAGGAAAATGAAGGTAAATTCATAATATTAATATCTTAACAAAGTCTTTACAATTATAGCTAAGAAATGACAATAGATCTAAAATATTCCAAAATGGGGCTAACTCCATCTAATGGTCTAGACGGTTTTCGAACTCTCTATCAGCGTTGCATGCCAAAATCTATATGCTGATCTCCGCCGCTCCCAGATCCCGCTACAAAAACATTACCTGTAGTGGGGCGAACCACTAGTCAGTAACATTGGTGAGTAGAATTTCTAAAATCAAGAGAGCAATAGTAATTATCATGATATCAATAGAAGTTCATAGGTTGATTGACTAAACTACCACCATACCTGTTTATATTGGCAGCATGAACAAGGGATTCATATTCGTGTCGTGACAAGATTGTCACCATTCTTAGTTGTAAAGGGATTTATATTCATGTCGTGACATAACCGTCACCATTCTTAATTGTGAAGGGGATTCATATTCATGTCGTGACAAGATTGTCACCATTCTTAATTGTAAGGGGATTCATATTCATGTCGTGACAAAACTGTCACCATTCTTAGTTGTAAAGGGATTCATGTCGTGACATGACCGTCACCATTCATTGTAAGGGGATTCATATTCATGTCGTGACAAGATTGTCACCATTTTTTAATTGTAAGGGGATTCATATTCATGTCGTGACAAGATTGTCACCATTCTTAATTCATAAGTCGAATCCAATACCAATGGAAACAGACACTTCTAAACAATTCTAAAAAAAATATCTCCGCTCATTGATTTCATAATAAGTATCATTATGTCTTCCATTGGCCAGTCCCACATACTTGAGTCAAAATCTCGCCCCACTCTAATTCATAACTGGTGCTCCAAATATGTGGCATTGGCCCTATTTTGTTGAAATTCTTTTTATTCATAGAGAGAATACTATACTCATATAATTAGAATTAATCACTTTGAGCAAGTATCACAGAGTCTCATATTAATTATTCATTCCATACATAGCTACTAAGGACAGTATTAAATCTAGATTGAGATTCAGAATTTACAAGTCATCATTTGTATAGTAAAAATAAAAATGAGACTGTAGCGATGGAAGTACCCACTACTTAATTTGGAACTAGTTATATCACACGATCTTATTTAATAAAAGAGGGAACTTCTTAACAATCCCTTATAACGGTGCAATATTAACATAATGTTTCACAGCTAAATATTCGTGAAATGGAAAGCAGTCACTACTGTACATGTAATACTATACAATAGTACTAGTATTCCCATTTTCTCATAATATAGATCAATCCTAGGGATTCTTTGGAACCTAAAGTCCTTTATAAAAATTCCTAAGTTTCTTTGATATGAAATTATATAATAGTAACATAGTTCAAAGGAGCACTTGTGACCGATTAGGAAAATAACAGTAGTTTAGTTCTGAATTTCTTCACTCAATAAAACATTATATTCTATAAAAGAAACAGTCCATAGGAAGTGTATCAATCATAGGATTCAAATTTACCAGTCATTATACAAAGAGGATAAATTTTAAATCTGTATTTTCCTTTACAATCTTGTCGTTAGTCTAGCATTTTCATCAATTCAGATCTGGATTTTTAATATAATGAACCCTTATTAAGCCAAATCAAAGAAATGATAATCTTATGTCAAACGGAATTTATATCCTGTTGCAAGGATTTCAACAGAAACTGACTGATATATGTAAATAGAAACCAAACAGCAGAATATAAGGAACACCATATTCACATGAGTATAAGAGAAGTCCTACTCACCTGGTATAAGTAATAAGTGACCTCAAATCAGACATCTACTATGTTAGGTGTTCCTTGGAATCTCCTTGCTTCTATTTTCAAATATCACTCTATTGGACTCCTACTCTTCTTCCATGAGAACCATGAGAAAGTGACCAAAGATGAGAGGAGATCTCTTCTTATATAGAGCTGGAATCCTAAAGGATTTCCCTTGAAAGGTCACCTAAGAAGACTAAAAGTCACAATTTAAGGTCATTATTTTGGGAGTTACACAGTTATAATTTTTGGAAAATTTAAGTTTGGGGAATTTAAGTGTGGGAGTTTCACAGTCATAATTTTGGGAAGTTATAGAGTCACAATTAAGTGAGTTTGGATCATTTATGGACCTGAAAAATTTGACCCAATAGCCCAATCCAGTCATGAATTGGACTGATCGAAACTGGGCCTCTCTAAGCCCATTTAGCCCATTTAATAATTCAGGCTTGGCCCATTTATAATTCAGGGTTCTTACAGAGGACGAGGAAGATCAACAATAGGGTTCATAGTGGATGTCTGGTGTTAGATCAATTACTGCTCGAGTAACGAATTTCTATACCAGGTGAGTAGAACTTCTGAACTAGATGATGTAAGGATTGGATTAATGAAACTTTGTGATATCTGATCCATTGATGAGCTGTGCTCTACTTGAAACCTCTGTAATAGTGCTGTCGGCATTAACAAGATGAAAGATATCATCCAGAAACTCATAAATATTAGGTAAAACTTGTTGAATTGAGTTTCTATGATTAGTAAGTTGCTGAATATGTTATTAGATACTGGAGATCAAGGATTTCCATGGTGATCAAAATTAGAATTTGATTAACGTTGAATCCATGTCATCAAAAACCCAATTTTGTCAACTTGAGTTGTGTGTCCCCATGGCCCACCTGATGAGAGATCAAGTCCCCACATCTTGTGGGGGACTATTGGGCGACCACAGGTGTGGTGGTCCCGTGTGGATTAGACCACTAGGGGTCCACCATCCAAACATTGTTTGACAGTTCTAGCGAGTGGTATTCCTTACAAGACTGAAGTCTGGGGATTTTGGGCTCCTAATTAGTCAAAATCCTTAGAAATTGGGAGGAATAGATAAGTACCCCTTTGGACTTGAAATAGAATGCAAAGATAGTTGATTTTCAAAAGAGATTCAAACTGTATTTGAATTTTTCCCAACGTCAAGTCGACAAAACATGTCTTAGTCGACATGTGTAATGGACCTACAAGAATGATTGGATGAAAAATCCACTCCATACATCTTATTGTGGGCCTAGGGGTGACCTTAGGCATGTGGACCTTTTTCATATTAGACCACTGTGGCCCATAATCCAATCTCCTCAAAATTTCCAGGTGTGAACCATGAATGGTGCTGTCGACAGTGATATTGTAACGTAGTTTTTATAAATTACAGATTTGGTCCCTATTATCTACATTTATATTTAAAAACTCCTTGTTACTGTTACTCCTTGGATAATAGGTAAGAGAGTAACTTGAATTGGGCTTAGACATGATAAGGTAAAGTGAGTGTTGGCAGCATTGATTAATAGTCACTAATCCTTTTTAGAGACAGTAAGTACTTTTGTTTTATGCATTGTTGAGCGTGATGCAGGCTTATAATTGTGTATGGCCCAATATGATAAAAGTCAATATGATTTAATTGTTATGCTAATCAACTGATAGGTAAATTATTTTAAGAGATCAGGGCAATGCCACATATCTGGCTTCAACTCCGATTCGGAGTGGGGCCAGGACTAACCCAGTGTTATGTGGTATCAGCCAAGGAAAAGAATAAGATGATGTTACCATTTATGATGGAGATGAAACTCTAATAAGCTTAATGAATTTGAACATGATGTTTGAAATAGAGTAACATACACCGCTAGCACTGAGTATAGGACTTCTTTCGTGGATGTTGGTCGAGGGAAGTAGGTTTAACAATCATGATGGTAAGACAGGCCATGTTGTTGATAGAAATGTAGATGCTCTAGTGTGGGAGTATCAGAACAGGCTCAATAATCATGGTGGATGACAAGCCATGTTATTGACGGAAACGTAGATACACCCGTATGGGGTATCGGAACCATTTGATGCTTGTGGTGGAAAAATACTCAGGAAAGAATTGATTAAGATATTTTTTTTAACACCATTATTGAATATATATATATCCATATGAATGAATGAAAATATGTCATGCATTAATATGTACTTATTTTACTCACCAGTGTCACTGACCAGTGGTTTGCCCCACTTCAGGTAAGGCATTTGTAGAGGTTACGGGGAATGATAGAGATTAGCCGGTGGATTTTGGCATGCGTGGCTAATCCTGAGTGCGAGGAACAATGATTAGATTCGTAGATGGGATTAGCCCAGCATTTAGATATTTTCTCTACTTGTTTTAGAGACTTGTCTTTTAGTCAATAGCTTTTATTAGGGCTTTTAATACATTTAATGATTTAAGTATAGTTGAATATGAATGTTGTTGGACCTTTATGCTCATTGAAATTTGATTTATATTGTATTTTTATAAATTTGAGTACGTCTTAAGAATCTGAAGAGCTCCAGATTCTTGGATCCTTATAAAATCCATTGTTCAAAGAAAAAAAAAAAAGAACACAGCACTAGGTGACCAAAATTTTGGAGCAAGAATGGGGTTGTCTTGCTACAAATAAGTTTGTTTCTTTCTTCCACCTTAGGCAAATGATTTATTTTCGCAAATAATTTATTTTCACACCTTCTAGAGAGAAAAGGACTTTGTTTTAACGGTTGGATTAGATTCTGAAGCATCAAACTCTAAACAGGTTTAGAAAACAGCCGAACCAAAGAATCAGTCAAAACATTTACCTGTTGAGCTGATAAAATCGCAGAAAAATAAGCAGAAATCCTAGAATAAAGGGGCGACCAGCCTAGTGTGGAAACTATTGATAGTTGCACAATTTGAGGTGGGGCCTATTGCTTGATCAGAGAGCTAGGGAAGTCAATAGATGCAGGGAGAGATGTCAAGAAAATCCTCCTTGCGCAGTGTGAAGGATGTAATGGTTGAGATTCTTTCAGATCTAGTGAGAAGAGGGTAGCAGTCTTCCTTGCTTTTGTGATGCGGTGTAGAACAAAATAAATTCTCTGTTGGGACGATAGAGATCCAGTGACGAAGATAGCCAGAAATCATTAGCAAAGCTCTGATACCATGTAAGGATCTGTGGATCATTATGTTGAATCAAATGGAGGAAGAGAATACAAGAGAGAGAGGAAGCTTAATGAAAAAATGTTGTGTCCCTTTGATGGGCATCGACCTTTCTATATATATTGTATAGAGCCTTAATCAAAGCTGGGTTTACACTGATTGGTATCTAATTATAAACAGACATGGAAAGAATATAAAGCTATTTGATATGATACAGCTATACCAAAATATTGGCCCGATCCCACATGTGAGATGCATATGGCATTCATGGGCCTGATGGGCCTGCGGGTGGTGGACCTTTCTTTTTTTTATGCTTCTACAACTTGTAGCACCTTCCTGCGGTGTTAATTTAATTTTAAAAAGCTCATTTTATGCACATACTCAATATATCATCTTGGATTTAACTGAAAACATTCATTTAGAAAGGGTACCTGTGTCATCTACTATGTGACTCACGTCATTTATATTCTCGTCGTAAATATTCAGCTTCCAGTGAAAAGCTTCAGGCTCTCACTTTGGCTGAGTCCATGATGTCTATACTTGGAGAAAGCTGGCTGCTTCAACAAATGAGTTTACCTGGTGGAGATCCAATACCAGTTGACAGGTCAGCTTACATGCTTCTGATGGTTCATTGTCTTTGTTAAAGAACCACATGATTGATTCTCTTTTGTGCTGTTTGCAGATGTCTATTACTTGTATTGGAGTCTTCAAGGGTTGAAGTTGCTGTTCTTCTGAATGACTTGGCCTACATGAAGTATGAGGCTTCGAGTAATTTGTCTGCTGCTGGAACTATTTCTTCAAAGCAACAGAACCTGGCCATTGGATTTTCACTGCTGGAGAAAATAATCAAACTGAGTTCAAATGTCTGTGGTATCAATGGTAAGTGGACTTGCCAAGTTTAGCAGGCATGGCAATTGGCAATTGTGCATCTTAGGTGCTTCGCAGTGATTTTTGTCTTTCTAAACCTCCAAGTTTGGTCTGTCTTTGTATGAAAACACTATAATTGCTGCCAAAAAAAAAAAAAAAAAAAAACTTTTCTGATGCCATTCTTACTCTGTTCCAAGCAACTTATTGAGTGGACATGCCTTTTTTTTTTTTTTAATCTTTTCTGGATTGAGTTATATGTTGAAGCATGATTTTTGGCAATCAGCATAAGTGAAGTAGATATTTACAACCTTTGTGCACTGTGCTTTTAGATTCATGAGCCTTTTATCACCGTTTTTTTTTAAATTAAATTAGTAGAAATAAAGAGGTTCATTTTTTATCTGTATTAAAAAAGATACTTCTCGTCATTTATTAAGAGGGGACTTTGTTGACATTTTAGATTCCATAGGGCTCCTCCTCCCTTAGGTGATTATAGCTATGTAATCACTTTGTAATAGTTTTCTTTCTTTAATTTCTTTGAGAATTGTATCTCAAAGGCTTAAACAACACTGGTTTCCCTCCATTTAATTCCATACTACAATAACCCGTGCTAAGCATGGGCATGCCTTCACACAATATTTGTAGAAACAATATAAATGAAAAATAAAATTTGTATGAATTAAAAACTTGACTCAAGATAGCATAACATAGGAATAAGACACCAAGCTTTTGACTCACATGAGGGTATATAAAATGGAGCAGTTTAACAGAAAAGTAGCATTTCCATTGGCCATGGTAGAAACTGATCTGTACATCTTGGTGTACAATTGATGGGGTTTCAATTTGAAAAGACGATCCCATGGTTGGGTAATCCCATGACTTTGAAACTGTCTCTCCATAGCATATGTCTCCACAGCATATGGCTGAGGCAACCAAATTTATCAGGTGGCCAGCAATCGATGTCCAGCAGGCAGTCCAGAAGGGAGTCAAAATACTCCTGTTTTCTCCAACGATCTTAGGATAGTAGCATACATTAGGAGGATATTTTATCAAAAATTTTATGCAAATCAAGTTGTTGGAGAAAGGAAAAAGGAAAACTTAAATAGTGGAAACGCAAGATGGGAGTGGTTGCATGTGATGAAGATAAAATGGGGGTTGCATAGGTGGGGAGAGGACTACAACATTTGAACAAGATAGGGATAATGGTAGTTTTCAAAATCAAAATTGCTAGCACAAATCAAATATAGAACCCATGGCTTTAATATATTATAATGACTAGGTCATATATAAGGTAAGAGAAGCTTGTATGGGTGCATTACTCATATATATATATTAATTTATATAAGGGGATATTTATGGGCATCCATCCCTCACCATATAGTGAGGGACAAACTTGATGGCGGCCATTTGGAGCCCCATTGATTATGGGAATTGGGGGGATGGAAATAGACACCTTGGATGGGCTCATATATCAAGTTTGGGGTCAATCTCAAGCTTCTAACCCCTTCATTTGTGGTCCACAAATTTAACGACTTTATATTAAAGAATAAATTTGATCCTCGATCCAACGGTCTAATCCATTTGGATTAGGGAAAAATAAATGGATCCGTTGTAATTTAGGGGTCCTATGTGCGTGGATGGTTTGGATAGATCATAAAGTTGGCCCCACTATGTTGTCTATTACCGTAACATAGTGAGGGATGGATGCACATGAATATTTCCCATTTGAGGAATGTTCAAGTGCATCCATCCCTCAGCATAGGGTGAGGGACACTTACATGGTTCTCTTTTTGCACATAAACATTCCTTTTCTGCATATGACTATATATAGATTTTCTTCTCTTGAGTATCTCCAATTATGTAAGTGTCTCTCACCATAGAGGATGGCTGTTGATGAACATTATATATAAGGAAATTCTAAAAAACGTCCAGCTTTCGACCCATCTTTTTGGTTATGAGGTCCACCTTGAGTCAATCTAGTCTTTTCACACACACTACCCCTCATGTATGGTCACAAGTCCAAATTACTTACCTAACTTTTCCTCACCATTAGATTGAAATCAAATAAAATGATGCCTTTAAACCCTTAAATTTTAGGGCTATAGATCCAAAGGTTAGGATGATCTTATGGACTCAAGATTTTGCATATAGATGGGCCTCCTATGGATTTTTCCATCCAAAGAACTTCTATGTTCATCATGCATTCTAGTGAGCCCAATTAGGAGGGGTGTTTTCTCCTAAAAAATGTCCGCGTATGTTTCTATGGATAGGAATGTTCACGTCCATCCATCCCTCACCATAGGGTGTGGGATGCTTACATGGTTTCCCTTTTTGCTCATGAACATTCTACTTTTACTGATGACTATATTTGGTTTTTCCTATTTTGCACATGAATATTTTCAGTGTCCCTCACCTCATGGTGAGGGATGGATGCACATGAACATTCCTCATATGTGTGTATATAACAATAATCCTATTAGAACTAGTTCTTACAATTTTTTTGTGAGAAGTCTAGGTGGGGCCCTTTTATCACCTAATCTAAATCTTGCAATACACAGGGACCTTCCTAAATAGTCACACGCACCAAATTTTAGTCAAATCCGAATTTATTGGACGGTTGGATCAACTGTGCATCAATATGAATGGACTGAATTTGTGGGTCATGGATGAAGGGGTTAGGGACATGTGATTTTGGGCAAAATTGATATTTGGGGTGGTCCCACATAGATCTTTCCCTCCTGCTTTCATTCTCAAATGGGACCCACCAGTGGGCCCCAAAAAAAGGTTCTCACGGTTGGTGTGTGAGAACACTTCTCATAGGATAAAAGCCCATAGAATGACAAAGTTGATAGGGCCACCTAGAGTCGCACTGATCATGGGACTTGTGGGGATGGAAAGAAATGTATTGGATGGGCCCAAATGTCAAGTTTGGGGTCAATCCCAAGCCTTTAACCTGTTTATCCATGAACCACAAGTTTAACGACTTTATACTAAATAAAAAATTTAACTCTTGATCCAACAGTCCATTCCATTTGAAGCTTAAAGGTTGTGGTGCAATTGACGGGCAGAGTTGTCTTTGCATTGCGGGATCATTTAACCTTTTCTTGTGACTGCATAGAAGAGAAAGGGTTCCCAGTTTACTCATTTGAAGAAACACGCTTCCCAAATCGTGCTTGCTTGGCTTAGTCACTGCAAAATAGTGGAGTGAAGAAACTACTTTTCTTGGTTCCACTGAAAAGTCAATATAGACAAAACCTGGTTGATCTTTGTGATATTGGAAAGAGCTCGTTGTATGTTGTTTACTGCAGGATTGTCCAAGGACTTTTGGGCTGAGGCAGTACATGGTGCAAGCTACTTGATTAGCAGGTCTCCACACTCAGGGATTGGTTGTAAAACACCGGAAGAAATGTGGTCAGTTAATCTAGCTGATTATTCTCACTTGAGGGTTTTCGGTTGTCCAGAATATGCTTATATGAAAACCGATAAGTTAGAACCAAGGACTGTGAAGTGCATCTTGGTAGGGTATGCTTCTAGGGTGAAAGGATACAGGTTGTGGTGTATTGATCATAACTCACCCAGATTGATCATCAATAAGGATGTTACATTTCATAAGAATGCTTTACTTGATGCGAGAAAGCCGGTGGAGAAGAGAGAGGTAGGTAGTAGTAGTGGCACTGTTGAGGTGGAGCCAGACATCCTAGTTAAGAAAAAAAGTCCATCCAACTCCTAAGACAGAAAGGATAGTTAGACTGAGCAGCACATAGGTAGACTGCAGAGAGTAAGGGAACTGCCATTCTGATATGGTTTCGAGGATATGTCGACAAATGCGTTGACATATGATATGGTTGTATATGCATTGATGGTTGAGCTATCCATGTATCTGGAGTTGGTGGAAGGGTGGAAAAGTGGTCAACATGCAGCAACTATAGATGAAGAGATGGAGTCTCTTGATGATGGCAATCAAGCCATTGGATGCAAGTGGGTTTATGATGAAAAGGAAGGAACTTCTAGTGTAGCTAGAGTGAAGTTTTAGTTTCTTAATCATGTATGCCATTTGGAGAAATCATTGTATGGGTCGAAGCAAGCTTTTGGACAATGGTACAAGCGATTTTGTGTATTCATGATGTGATGGGTTAAGGACAAGTTCAAGTCTTGCTTGGACTTGACTCATGTCATTCATTATTGAAAAGTGAAGACTGTGCCCGGTGACAATAGATGCAAGGACATACCTTTCAGCAAGGTAAGTGGAGCTGAAAACTAATGGTTGCTCTTCTGGTGGCTCAAGTTCTACAGAATTCAACCCAAGGTGGAAATTGTTGGGTTTATGTCTCGTATTCACCGTAGCATGGTGAGGGATAGATGCGCATGAATATTTCACATACATATATCATTTATCACCAGGTATATACTTAACTATGGGGCCCACTATTGGTCCATCCAAAAGGACCAAAAACAAGGTCCCATTATAGTACACGGGTCTGATGGGCTCTACACTCATGTGAATAGAATGGGACCCATAGATCAACTGTACACCCATGCGAATGGATTGTACATTGTTGAACTTATGCGGCCTAGATGAAGATGATAAGACAATGAAGTGGGCCCCAAACTTTGTAGATAGATAGGGCCCGCCCATATCTTCATATCTGCCCCCGCGGTTCATGGTCCCAGGTGGAGCCCACAACCTATGTGAGTGTTGTGCACTTGATAAGCTCTCTCTCTCTCTCTATATATAATTCGTTTGCACTAAGTTTTCTTTAGCGAGGCACCTGGGGGGTTACATCTGTTCAGTCAAAAACCTCAAGGATAGCCATGTCATTAAAAATAAAAAATAAATAAATAACTTGATGGCTTCATTTGCATAATTCCATCTGGGTTGTAATTAGTAAATCCACAATAAAACTGCCAAACTCTTGGCCTGTTTGTCTACTTAGTGTGTAGTAGAAATATGGTGGGTGTCAAATTATGAATAAGGTAAAAATAAAGGGGATTAAAGTAAAAAAAATTTTCACAAATTTACTTCTCTCCAAGTTATCCTAGATTTATAGTAAAATAACCAAAAAAAAAAAAAAAAGAGGCCAAAGGAGGAGTAAAAGGTCTAGTGGTGTCAGATTGGAACTTTACTTATCCCCTCCACTATTTCCATTCAAACTAGAATAAAGTAAAAATGTCACACAACCACTTTCTTTACTTCACTTTTTCCATCCAAACAACAATGAAGTGAAAAGCGTGAGAGAGAGAGAGAGAGAGAGAGAGAGAGAGAGAGAGAAGAGATGGCTTTTGAGGATGGTGAGGTGGAAATTTATGGTGTCTATTGTGCCTTACCAATAGGTTTTTTTTTTTTTTTTTTTTTTTTTTGAATTCTCTATATGTGAAAATGTTGTGTTGATATGAACCCATCTTATCAAGGGCTAAGTTTTATAATCCAAAAGAGGATATCAAACATTACAAGGATGTAGGAAGATTGATGGACAGAAGAAGTGAGAAACAAAAGAGTTGTCAGAGAGACAGAGGTTGGGTACTGGTTTATGCTCCCAACCATATCATCTTATTGGATTAGGGAACCAGTTACAATTATTAAGCTCCTGTTTTAAGATGCTCTTACTTATGGGCATGCCCTTAATTGTGGTTTAAGTAATATGAGTCTTTCAATATTAATCTGTTGTGTAGACCCTTAGTCTACCTCACAAAACAGTGAGGAACACCTAATTCAATGTAATACTTGTATACCGTATCATATTAGATCTCAATTGAGTGCCTTAACCAACCAAAAAAAGAATTTTTTATTGCTTTTTTTTTGTGCATCACTTTAACTAGCCACTCTATAGATTTACATGTCTATCTTTGGTAAGTTCCTTATAATCATATCCCCTTAACCAAGATGTCATCCTGTTATTACGGATTCACCTAGATTACAATATCTCCAAATTATAGAAATAATAGTCCCCACTACATTTATGGTGGTCCCAATCCCATGTTAATACCCCTCCTGAAATTGATGATGGTGAATCAACCAAAGTCATTTTTTAAAATGAAGAACTAATGTGCTACGAAGAGATTTGGTGAAGATGTCTACAACTTGGATATCAATGGTGACATGTGAAAGAGAAATGAGCTTGTCATCAAAGGCCTCTGGATGTAATGACAGTGATGCTAGACAAACCCATGGTCCCCCATAGGTTGACCCGCCTTTGGGCCCCGTCTGCTTATCCTAGTTCATTTAGAGTTTTATTTGATTATGTTTTTAAGTTGTTTTATCAATGTGTTTTAATCTTGACCTTTAAAGTATTTGGATGGTCTATATTAGTCCTAGTTATGTTTTTCATCTATTTAAGCATTATAAAGCCTCTTTGGCAAATAGTTAGTTATTGATGATTAATGAAAAATTATGGGATCTTCCCTATGTTTCTTCGAGTTCTCGAAATTCCTAACGCCTTCTATATTGGAGTTTGGTGAGAACCCAATTTCTCTAACCCCTCCAAATCGGAGTTTGGTGAGAGCCCAATTTTCCCCTATATCTCCTTCTTTCTACCTTGCCCTCCCCGCGAATTCATTCCATTTAGCATTATTTGGTATTAGAGCAAAGCTTTTTTGCAAAACTGGGCTGGGTCTTACCTAATCCGAATCTAACTTGGATTGAACTAGGTGGTTTCTTTTGGATTGGGTTAGCCTAACCTGGGTCCAAACTGGCCTGACCCAACTTATCTGAGATTGTATTGGGCCTGGGCTTTTGAATCTGCAATGGGTCAATCCGGGTTTAATGGACACCCAACTGATTCGAGAGTTTGGGGTCAAGTCCACTTTATCTTAACCTCACCTAAGTCATGCCCAAGAAACAATTGAGCCAAAGACACATTGCCTCGTGTGACGTGTAGGGAAGGGAGAAAAGGAAAAGGAGAAGAAGGCGTACCTGCACCCATCGTCACCGCCTGCTGCCGATGTCGCCTACCACCATCATCGCTGTCAGTCGAAGCCATACTCATCTTCTTCGGCCAAACCGAAGCAACATTATAGCAAGTAGAAGGCTTCTCTCCTCTTCATAGCAACACCATCACCCATTGTCATCGTTGGCATCATTCATCACCTTCCCAGCCCCTTCCCCTCCTTGATCCCTTAGGAGCAGTCAATCATTGTCACCGGAAACTCTAGTAGCAAAGCCTTCTCTGTTTGGGCAAAAAGAAGAAAAAAAAACACACAGACCAAAAAAAAAAAAGGGAGCTGGTCTTCGTCGTTTGCTAGCACGAAGACCAAAGGAAGTCTATGCCTTTTGTTGCATGTGCCTCCTCCCATTTAGTTTTTAGGCCAGTTTTTGGACAAGGTAACACCCAAGCAGATCTGACTTGATTCTAAAAGTCTAGTTTCCTTTATCAAGTACATTTCAGCTTTGGGTCAGGTGGACCCAACCCAGGTGCAGCCCAGCTAAACTAGCAGTCTCTGCTAACATCAGTAGGTGACGTCAGAGTTGACATCAGAATCCAGTCAACGGATTTTGACCAAATTAGATGGCAGAAACTTGTTTTTGCAATATCATGACCATTTGAATTCCGATTTGAGATCTATTTGTTCCTACGCGCTTGTGGTGGCAAGATCTACATGCTGGTGTAGGTATTAAGGCAGATATCATCAATCAAGGGCCCGTCATCAATTCAATTTCAACCATTCATCTTCAAATTGTAAGATCTCCATCCAGACTCTGATTTCAGATCTGTTTTATCCAGTGCACTTGTTTTGAAGAGATTTATACAATAGGTCAGATTGATTTATTTTTCTTGCAAAAAAAAAAAAAAAAAAACAGCCGCATTATTTTAGAAGTCTTCCATATGGAATCAGAACAAGAGCTATCATTGCAATTACACTATACTGTGCTTGGAGTGACATATTCACTTAAGTATGAACAATGGTATGCTGATAATAAAGCCTACTTTGATCAATTTTTGAATTTAAGACAAGGCAAGCTATAAGTTCTTGATTACGATGTTGAATTTGAAAGGCTACGCTTATTATATAGACTGGATGAAAGCAATGAACATTATGGCACTATATATGTTGGAAGTTTGAAATCAAGCATTTGGAAAAACATGAAAGTTTACGCAACCGTACTTGAAGCATGTCAGGAAGTGATTCTTGTCGAGCGTTTGATAAAATGCTACCGGCTCTGAAAAGCTAAGTTGTAAGAAGAAAAATCTCCACAGACTACTGAAGCTCATATTGTTGAACCCATTGTGGAGAATGTTAAAGCTGAAATTGAGGATCAAAAGCATGAAAGAAATGATTCCATAATCAACTTAGATGAAGTAGCATGCAACACTCCTTCAGACATTTCTCCTTCAGATGAATTGGAAGAACATGAACTTGAGTCTCATCCTTTGGAAATTGTTGATAAGCATATGCCAACTACCAGTGAAGACTTGGATAAGACTCACAATCAACTTGCAAATCCATTGGAAACCAATGCAAAACCACATTAAAAAAAAACTTGTTTCCATTGAGGAAGAGGCTGGTACTGAATAGATTGAACAAGTAGTTACTAGAAAGGGTTGAAAAGGCTAGTATTGAAAATGTTGAGCAACTCATTGATATCCCTCACATTGATTTCATCTTTGGGGATAGATTATTGACAATAGAAGATTGTGATCTACTACTTCAAAGTCAACAACTGATGCATTTAATGGTCAGATCACACATCAATATTGAAGTCAAGCATTAACAGAAGTCATGCCTCCAGTCCCTTTCTACTTAGATGAGAAGGTTAATTCCCGCCTTCAAGTCATGCCAAGAGATTGAAGACCAAGAAGCACATTGAGGATTTCTACGCTTGATACTTGATCCAGGAGGTCTTTTATATAACTCGAGGGCGAGTTTTCTCCAAGAAAAGGAGAATTGATGTAGGACAGACCCATGGTCCCCTGTGGGTCAACCCACCTTTGGGCCCAGCTCACCTATCCTAGTTAATTTAAAGTTTTTTTTTATTTATGTTTTTATGTTATTTTAGCAATATGTTTTAATCATGACCATCGAAGTATTTGGATGTTCCAGAGTAGACTTGGGGTTATATTGTTTATCTATTTAAGCATTGTAAAGCCTCTTTGGCTAATAGTTAATGATTGATGATTAATGAAAAGTGTTGGGATCTTTCATAAGTTTCTTCGAGTTCTCGAAATCCTTAATGCCTTCTGGATTGGAGTTTGGTGAGAGCCCAATTTCTCTTAACGCCTTTGGATCGGAGTTTGGTGAGAGCTCAATTTTCCCCTCTATCTCCATCTTTTACCTTGCTTGCCCCGCGAATCCATTCTGTTCTGCATTATGATGGAATATGCACGTAGACCTCTTCTTTGAGATCTTCATGTGGGAAGGTGTGCTTCACATCCATTTGAAATAGAGGTTAGGATTGAGAGGCAACTAGGGCTAAGAGAATCTTGGCAGTAGTCCTCTTTGCAACGGGAGCAAAAGTCTTATCATTATCGATGCCGTACTCTTGTTGATTCCCTAAAGCAACTAGATGAGCTTTTTTTTTAATCTAATGAATCATCTCGGTTAGGCCTAAGCTTGATAGAGTAAATCCATTTGCAACCAATTGGTTCGATGTGCGGTGGACAGATAACCACATCCCAGGTGTTGTTTTGTTGTAAGTCATCGAGTTCCTCTTTCATAGCATTTCTTTAACAATCGTGTTTCACGGCCTGTGAAAAGTGTCAGGTATAAATGTGGAAGATAAGGCAACAAGCAGAGAGGAGTGAGAAAAACAATATCTATCAAGGGGATGCAATATGCAAGTGGATCAGTGAAGACTAGGAGGACAAGGATCAGGTGCTTAGTTAAGAGGATCCTCTCGTGCAAATTGAGCGTGCTGAATCCATCGTACATATACCGTTCCTGGTTTAAACTTTGCAGTGTAAGTAGAGTTGGAAAAAGTTGGCATGAAAGAGATGATAGAAGACGGAGGTCAATCGAGATTAGTTCGAAAAGAATATAGGCTTTCAAAGAACACTACATTCCTGGAAGTTCGGATACGATGAGCCAGGGGATCATAGCACAAAAACCTTTTTTGGTGAGTTGCATATCCTAGGTAAACACATTTAACTAAGAGGGAAGAGAGTTTGCGTCTTTCATGAGATGGAAGATGAACAAAGCAAGCACAACCATAAGGAGAATAATTTGAAAGACTAGGAGATGGGAGATGGTTAATTGAATGAGCAACTATGATTAAGGCTTCTACCCAAAATTTTGATGGAACAGAAGATTCCAGCAGAAGTGTGCAAACAACATCAAGATGGTGACGATTCTTTTGCTCAGCCACACCATCTTGTTAGGGTGTATGGACAAGACCTTTGAAAGATGAGGCATTTATTTTGTAAAAAGGGTTTGGAATTGATGAGCAGCATGTTTTCCCCCCAAATATGATCACAAGATTTTAGTTTTCAATATCATGAAAAGAACTAGTGTTTTTATTCAAAACTAAAATAGTATCTAATAATTGAGGCAATTTGGATGTCCAAGTCTCCTATGCCATAACCAACATTTATCATTTAAAACAAACGCGCAAAGAAATGAAAAAAAAGTTTCAGGTCTAGGTATGGTTGGAATGTAGAGCACAAACAACCTTCCACACTGAGGCTCCCTTCCGATCATGTTCCCCTTCTAATCCTACACAAGACAGCCAGATGGGAGAATGAGAGTATGTAGTTTTGTTCAACCAATTGTCCAATAGAGATGAAATTACTTTCTAAAGGAGGAGAAACAAGACATGATGAAGAGGAAGCGGGTGAGGGATGTTATCAATTGCCATGATTGGAAGAGAGCTGCCATTGGCAATTTGAGTATCTAGAGGTTCATTATATTTTTCATGAATAAGATTATTGATTCAATTGGTCATATGATTGGAATCTCTAGAATCTAGATACCAGATAGATTTGTGTGGAGATCTACCTGACAATCCAAAGGCCAAGAATGCAAATGAATCATTTGTTGCATTTGTTGAATCATTTCAAGAGTTAAATCGCTGGATGGCTGGGAAGTCATAGCTGGTGGGACATCATGAGTAGGATGTGAAAATCAAACTGGTGGAATAGCATGAGAAGAACCTGCTTCTGTGATTCCATTGTATGCTGTACAGTAGTTGCGATTTTGAGGTTACTTTTGGTGTTCCGAAATGTCCTTGCTTTGCAATAGTTGCATAGTTTCTTCTTACTTTGGGAGGAAATATCACTGTACTACTTACAGAGTCTTGCTCATATCACGACTCCGGGTTTGAGTTGCCTAAAATCGGAAGAATTTTGCACCCCTCCTTTTTGTTCCATTGCCACTGTGGTGAGGCAACATGGTTCTTCCCCAAGAAGCTGTCCTAAACACTGGGGCAGAGTCCTGACTCATTAGATTGGCCAAATGTTTCATATTCCTTGCAAAGTTTCATGATATATTGGTCCCGTTGTTTTTTCTTTTGAAACTTTTGCAATGTGGCAACATCAGCATCATGCAGATCATCATATACAATTTCATCATATTCAGCACAAATACTTACAAAGCTGGAATAGTACTCTTGAATTGATTTGGTCCCTTGACAGTATTCGGATAAACCCAATTCTAACTGATACTGATGGGCGTCATTGTCTTGACTGTAAATGTGAGCAAGAGAAATCCACATTCCTTAAGCAGTTTTGTAGACCCGAAGAGAGTACAAATTGGGTTGCAACTGAATTTAATATCCAAGTGATATTCTTGGCATCATTCACTGTCTATTGTCCTAGTTTAGTCGGATCAGTTGGTTTTGGGTTGGTTCCATCAATGTCCCCAAAGATCTTTGCCACTAAGAAACACCGGCATCTTAAATTCCCTAGTAAAATAATTTTTTCCAGTAAATATGACATGTTTTCTGATTTGTCAGCCATGATAAAATTTAGTGATAGAGATGTAGGATAAATTGTCTGATAATGTCAACAGCAGTACAGAAAAATCAGACTTAAACACACACTTCTGAAGCAGCACAAGTTGGAGTTTAATTTGCAGAGATCCGATGGCTTTATTCTAGAAATCCTCACAAATACCCAAAAAATAGGTCAGACACCCTACTGCTGAATTAAAATTGCTATGTGGGACCCTAAAAAACCAATCAGATCACTAATTAGACTTTAATCCAATCTTGGTGACAAAAAATCACTCCCACCTGTTCAGGAATCTCTCCCAAATCTTTCAGATCCACAGATTTGCATGGTTTTGATGAAAACAGTCCACAAACTGGTAATAATGAAAGATCAGTTCAAATGGCCTAGCTCAGGTGTACAAAAAATTCTGAAGAAACCACCAGAAATCCTAGAAGAATCAGGCAACCATATCTGGACTATTTATAGATGATGAGTTGATCGTGGGTGAATCCCACATTGATTCACTGAGAAAAGCAAGGCATTGAATCAAGAGAGGGAAGCAACAAACAGCAATAAATCTGGTCAGGAACCAAAATCTGTTTGCACTGATGGTTGATTGACTCTGGATACACCTTCAGAGTCTGGCTTATGCTTAAATGAAGCAAAGAAGGTTGCTGTGGAGAAACAATACACTTAACGAATTGAGGATTGGAGAAGATCATTGAGGCTGCAATGATCGCGACAGACAGACGACACCACTTGAGAGGTGTGATTTTCCAAACTGTTAAAGCTTCAAAAGATCCTCAGCCATAACTTAAGAAATCTTCCAGAAATCCCTTTCTGCCGGTGAACTCAAGTAAAAGACTGAAGATATGGTACTGAAAACACTTGGGAGGCTCTGATACCATATCACTAAGCATAAACCAGGAATTTTCATAAAAAGGGATATGAAACATTATTTTTGAATTTATTTAATAATTTGTAATTAGGATTAGCTTTCTAGTTTTATTAGGATTTTTTATTTTTATTTCCAAGTTTATTATTAGCTAGTTTCCTAGTTTGAGTAGGAATCTTAGTCTGCAAGTTTTCTCTTCTTATTTATATCGCATAATGTAGAGATGCATTTTTAGAGTTGATTGATTAATAGAATTGGGTTTTATCCCATTTGAGGTGGGTCCTCGACTCTCATTGATTGTCTTGGCGGAGGCATCGTGATAGTGTCTATGGACACGTGCACTTCCACTCAAGCTGTAACTCTAGAGCCTACATCACACGCATAGTTCCGTGGGCCTTAATGGAGACGCCATCTAAAACTCTTTTGAAGTGCCACAAAACATTAAGCTATGTAAACCTGTTGCTCTATGCCTGAAGCAACAATGGTATAATTTTCATATTTTTCTGCCTCCCACTCACCATAGCTGGCATCATTAACCATTGATTTAGAAATCTTGCTCATGATGCAGTTCACTTTCTTTTTTCAGCCCTGCAAGTGACATCTTTGCTGGTTGTGACCTTTATAGGTAGTCTCTTCCATCGAATTGAACATTCACCATTGTAAATCTAATTGTCTGATTATCTTTCGTAGTTCGATTTATCCAGGGTTATATGTAAAAACAACACCACTAGTAGAATTTATGCTTTTAGCCATGACAGCTATAAATAGAGAAACAACAACGAACTCACAGGTCTATGCACGCGGCGATGTTCTGGATTCCAAACAATAGTCAGTGTAGTTAGACAATGACTAGGGTGGCTCTACAATCAAACCCATGGGACTTTTTTTTTTTTTTTGGTTGCGTAGCTCTTCCCCAGAAAGTGAAGTCCAACTTCCTAGGTCAGGAATGAGGATCCTCCATGGATTAAAAACTCAGGGGAGTTCGAGTCGACTCTGCCAAGCCCAAGTCGGGCTTGGCTGACTCGGGATCGCCTAAGAGGACTTGGGTAAGTTGGCCGAGTTTGCACAGTGATGGACTCGGCCAACATATATGTGTGGGGGGAGCCCTAAAACCTCATTTTTCATGTTCTAAAAGAGAAGAGAGACTAGGGGAGGCTGGGAGAAGACTCTTTGTGAAGAGATCATGGCTCAAATTTGTATTTTTTGAGAGATTTATGCTTCTAAAAATCAAAACTACTATTCATTTAAAAGAGGGGTTTTGAAATTTGGTGTTTAATGTATGTTTTTTTTTTTTTTTTGCTTACATGGGTGAGAGAGGATCATACTATGTTGGTTGTGGTTGAGGTTGAAATTTTTACTTATGATTGCCATGGAAAATACATTTTTTTTGTATTTTTGGCTCGGAGTTTTTTTTAAAAAATAGAAAAAATCAATTTTTTTTCATGAATTACCTTATTATTATTATTATTATTATTATTATTATTATTATTATTTTGTAGATTCTCACTCTTTTGGGTACGTACTACATAGAGCTATGGTTTTTCTCATAGATCTATGCATATATGATCTAACGTTGTAATTTTTATAATATTTTGCATAAAATAAATAGAAAAGTATATTTATTGATTTATACATGCTTGTGTAGTTTGGACAAGATGATAAGGTATGCATGTAGGTTTTGGG
Source organism: Sextonia rubra (assembly GCA_037013555.1). NCBI lineage: Eukaryota > Viridiplantae > Streptophyta > Magnoliopsida > Laurales > Lauraceae > Sextonia > Sextonia rubra. The sequence continues at coordinate 14,550,930 of JASUAD010000014.1, read as the reverse complement.
TGGATTTTCCACTCAAAATTTTTTGGAAATATGTAATTTTTTTAATTTTTGCTTCGTATTTAAAAATTAATTATATATAAAAAACAAAATTTTTCAACATTTTGTTATGTTATGCATATGAACTTAATGGATGTGTTGTTTAGTATATAGATTTACTGTTTTTTTCATAGATCTATGCACATATGATTTAAAGTTGTAATTTTTATGATATTTTGCATAAAATAAATAGAAAATTATATTTATTGATTTATACATGCTTATATAGTTTGGAAAAGATGATAAGGTATGCATGTAGGCTTGTGGGTGGATTTTCCACTCAAAACTTTTTGGAAATATGTAATTTAAAAAATTTTTTCCTTGGACTTAAAAATTAATTATATAAAAAATATTTTTTTTCAACATTTTGTTATGTTATGTATATGAATATAATGGATGTGTTGCCTAGTAGATCAATCTATGGTTTTTTTAATTTTATTAGTTCAACTAACTTAGTTGTAACTTTCTAACATGGAGTTAGATTAAATGGTTGACAAAATGATCATGGGGTATTAATATATTTTTTTAAATTGACAAATTCTGCAGATTACTGGTTATTTTAATCATAAATAGAATGGCACCACAGAAGAAAGAGAGGGAAGTTGATCCTGGATGGGCTCATGGACAGATTGTTGGTAGAGACCATCATAAGGTGAAATGTAAATGGTGTGGAAAAACCATGTATGGTGGAATCCATAGATTTAAATAGCATCTTGCACATATTTCAGGAGATGTAAAAGATTGTTCAAATGTCCCCATTGAAGTTAGGAAGGAAATGAGACACATTTTATCCGCAAAGAAGACTGAAAAAGTAAAAAAGAAAAAATTTCAAAAAAGGGTTGCTCGAATGGAGAGGATTGATGACTCTTTTGAGGAGGATGATGATGATGAGGATGAAGAGGCTAACAATATTAGGAGGGCAACAAAGCAGAGCCATTAAGCTTATGAAGCTATACTTGCTCGTTTTGAAGCACAACGAGGTGGGGCTGAACTTCAAGAGTACCTCCGAACCCTTCTGAGAATACAAGGAAAGGTACCTTGAATCCATTTTTACATAAAACCCAAAGCATGAAGCAACTCAAGATTTCTAGTTTTATGATAGGTGATATAAAAATTAGAGCTTTGAAGATAAGTAGAGCAATTTCAAAGTTCTTTCATTATAATCGGATTCCTCCAAATGTGGCTACCTCACCATATTATCGGGCAATGGTGGATACCATTGCTGAGGCGGGTCCCGGAGTTAAATCACCTACCGCTTATGAGATTAGCGGCAAATATCTTGATATGGAGTATAGAGGTTATATGAAGTACTTGTATGACCATATTGAGACTTGGAAAGAATATGGGTGCACACTTATTTGTCATAGAGGGGCAAGCAACAATATGCTGCACGTAATTAATTTTATGGCTTATTTTGTAACGGAACATGTTTTATTCACTTATTAGATACAAAAGGACATCGATTGGATGTACAATATTTGTTTAGTTTAATGGATATAACAGTAAAAATGATTGAGGGATTTAGTGACTATGTTGTCCAAGTTGTGACGGATAATGTGGTGAATTTTAAGGCAGCGGGGAAACTATTACATAAAAAGTTTCCGTATATTATTTGGATGCTGTGTGCAGCACATTGTATTGATCTTATGTTGGAGGACATTAGAAAATTAGAAGATGTCCACTCCACTATTGAAGATGGAAAGAGTATTACAAGTTTGATATAAAATCATCAGTTGTTGACTGATATGATAGAATTCAATAATAGTTGTGAGATTTTAAGGCTGGGTATTACAAGATTTGCTACCAATTTTTTGGCTTTGGAGAGTCTTTGTCGTCATAAGGCTAATATAATGCGTATATGGACGAGTGAGGCATATATAAAATCTACGTTTTTTAGACAGAGATTGCTACTTCTTGTGCAAGGAATTGTATTGGGTAAAAATTGTTTGCATAAGGTTGAGAGAATTGTATACTTACTCGAGTCACTTGTGAAGGTGTTGAAAGTGGTGGATGGTGATATGATGCTTATAATGGGCTATATCTATAATGCAATGGATCTTGCGAAACTTGCTATTGAGGCAAAACCTAGAGAAAAGTTATGGGACTTATTTAGAAGACGTGGAAAATTATTGACGAAAGATGGAACAACCAATTATATCAAGATATAGACACTGCAGGTAAATTAAGATATACATAGTTGCTTCATTTTATGTTTGAAGTTTTAAACATTGATTTATTTATTAGAATTTAATCATTATAATACTTTATGACGTAATGTAGCATACTTCTTGAACCCATCATGCTTCTATAGTAAGGGATTCTCTAAGCACGATGAAGTTTTTCGAGGCTTTAAAAGAATATTAGAGACAATGGTTAGTGACAAGATGAAGAAAATTGCAATTCTTAACCAAGTAAGGTTTCATTATATAACATTTTGTTTGCATCAAGATACTAGTAAACCAAAATAGTTGTAATTTATTTATTTGAATTTGATAATTTTATAGTTGAGGAATTATAAAGACGCTCTTGAAAGTTCTAGAGATGAGCTCTGTATATTGTTTTGTAAAAGGATGGATCCAGGTATGTTATATTCTTAATAATCTTTAGTAGATTAATAATTAGTTACAGTTTTCTTATGAGGAATAGCTTAATTTAAATTTTAATTACATCTGAATGGTAGAACAACTTTGGCGATAATGCCCGACCTTAGAGATCTTGCAAGAAAAATTCTAAGCCAAACAGCATCATCATCCGGCTGTGAGCAAAATTGGAGTACATTTAGCTTGATCCACACAAAAACTAGAAATCACTTCAATATGGGGAAATTGGATAAGTTGGTTTTTGTCTATTATTATATGAGGTTGAGGGCAAGAAATCTCCAAAGAAGGGATAATGGAGAGTATAATCTAATTAATTTGGATTATATATTGGAAGAAGATGACCCATTAGAGGATTGGTTGGCTGAAAGATAAGTTGCAATTTTACCAAATACAGATTTCATAGATGAATGCATGTATGATCCTGATAAAATTGAGCCCCCAGAATAGAAATCGAAAACCCTCACCCCCACCTCCCATTCGCAGATTTGCTACCATACGGGAAAAGGGGAAGAGTATGGCAGAGGGTCCCTTATAGGGCTCACAACGTGAGCCAGAGTTGACACATTTTAGTTCAGAACATGTTAAAGGGGCTAAGGATGAGTCAGGTTTGCATAGTGGTTTAACCCTCTCCAAAGCTAAACAACTTTTTAAAGATCCAACTCTCCAATACAAGAGGAAAACGAAAGGTAAGGGTTAGGCAAGCAAGTATTTAGCCACTCATGAAAAAGAAGAAGAAGAAGAACGCAATACATCATCTTCAAGCAAAAGTGGCTTACTACAAGGGGATCAAGGTTGTTATGCACAACAACAAGATGATGGTAGTGATAATGAAGAATTTCAGGATAATATCACTATTCATGACATGGGTGGTAAACCTGAGCCTGTGGGTGGACAAAAAAAAGAGCAATCAGAACAATTTTATGAAGAACTACATCAACCAGCATCAAGTCCATATGGAGGACAGTGATATAATGACTATGAGCAGTCACAATTTGATCCCTCAATTGGGCAATATGATGCGTACGGTGGTTTTTTACATGGATGTAGTGAGCAAGAGTAGTATGGAATAATTATGATACCTATACATCAAGTACTACCACCAACTCACTATCCTTATAGTCATGAACAATTCAATTAAGGACAAGGAGGACAAGAGTTCTTTAATTTTGATATTGCTCAATACTATTGTCAACAACAATATGACGATGATGATGACGACGACATTCAACCAGCAAGGCATTCAACATGGTATTAAATTCTATGAAGAATGTGTTAAGGACTAAAGTATAACACTATGACCATAAGTTTGTCATTTGACATTTGTTATTTCATACTTCATAGTTGATAATTGATACTTCAATTCTTAGTTGATACTCCATACTTGAGAGTTTAGTTTGATTTTAATTGATTTTCATTTAATAGTTCATAGTTCATAATTCACATTATACTTCAAGTTTCACAAATCACAATATAATGTTCGTCATAGTATAAATAGTTGAAGAATTATAAATGCGTGCTCGGAAGTTTTGGAGGGCCCTCTAAGGTTATTTTTCAATTTTTACAATTTTTGAGAATTTTTAATCATTTTAATACATTGTTTAAACAAAAAAAAAAACACAGAAAAAAGGGACAGTTGAGTCGGCCGAGTCGACTCAGACTTGGCTGGGCCCTGAGTTCGGTCCTCAAACCATGGGATCTTCAAAATCATAGGTCGGAACTGAGGATCCTTAGAATCACGGAAATCAGGCATTTTTGTCACTGTCTTTGACAAAAATGTTTTGTACCAAGCGCTTGTAAGATGTAGATGCGGAAAAATAACCACTGTTTCCATTTCATTCCCATGGCACTTCAGCTGTACAAATGAGTCCTTGATGCCAATAACTCCTTGATTCCTAGAACATTTTACCTCAGATCAAAATTGTAGAAGAAAAATCTCTAACAAAGTTGAGTGTGGAAAGGTAGATATCAATTAAGTCAAATTTCCTCTAAATACAAAGTATCACTATAACTTTAGCTTACCCCTAAATCACAGGAAATCTGCTATGTAGTGTTGGGAAAAACCTTTAAGAATCAAAAGAGATCCAATCAATAGCCAAACAGTCACTTGAAGTCATTCGTCGGTTACATTATTCTTAAAATTGTATTTCTTTCAGTATTTTCTTACATCCAACGAGGAACTGCTCAAACTAGATTTGATGTCTTTGCGAAATTGATCATAATCTATTTACATCTCATTGAGCCTTTTTGCATAACATGGTCAACTTCCTGTTGATGCCTTCTAAAACTCTCTTTTGTGTGTGTGTGTGTGTGTGTGTGTGGAAGGGCTACTTGGCCTAACGGTAAAGGCTTACTGGTAGCTTATTGGAGGACAAGGGTTTAAGTTACGGAAACAGCCTCTTCAAAATGAAGGTAAGGCTGTGTACATCTTGCCCTCCCCAGATCCCACTATGCCGGAGCCTTGTGCACTGGGCCGCCCTTTTGTGTGTGTGTGTGTGTGTGTAAGACTCTTTCTTACATCAAGTATATGGTTGTGGTTTTATATGAACCTCTTGATAAATTGTGGGTTTTTCACTGTGTGCATGCAGGGAGTCCCATTAGTGAAAGTACTTATATGAAAATTATTAGTGGGCTTAATTAATGAGGCTTAATGGTCAACTTCCTGTTGATGCCTTGTAAAACTCTTTCTTTTTCTTTCTTGTTCTTCTTCTTCTTCTTCCTCCTTGTGTGTGTGTGTGTGTGTGTGTGTGTGTGTGTGTAAAACTCTTTCTTACATCAAGTATATGGTAGTGGTTTTATGTGAACCTCTTGATAAATTGTGGGTTTTTCACTATGTGCATGCAGGGAGTCCCATTAGTGAAAGTACTTGTATGAAAATTATTAGTGGGCTTAATGAGACGATTGACTTAGTTCTAGACTTTTTACAAGATGCGAAGGTAATATTTCAACTTTCCATTTCATACGTCTAAATGGAAGCAACTTTCACTTAATGAGATGATTATTCTTCATTAGGATCATGGACAAAGGAAAGGTGATGATCTTCTATCCTCAGTTCGAATTGTTGGCAGGTAGGTCTGATATGTGAGTTTGGCCTCTGTTTCTTTTACTATATGTTGATATGTAACTACTTTACCATGTATCATGATAGATTCATTCTTTAACTCGTATTTGTCCCACTCTAGATTCATTTTTTAACTTTTGTTTGTCGTCCTCTTGAGAGACTTTCGGTCCTTTTTTATACATAAAAGATATTCTCTGTATACAATTACCATAATTGTAATTACAATCAACTTATAGTCAATGTAGGGCAACATAAATCTAATTGATATCTAAAACTAGATATGGGACATAGAAATGTTGTCTCATAGACGAGGTTCAAATTATTAGTATTGAAAGGCACATGGAGAACAATATCAATTGGGCAATAGATTTGAGTATTAGTGATAGTAACCAGTATCAGAATGAACTTTTTCTTTGTAAAGGAAAAACTGAAAATATAGAAGAAACCCAAAATTTTAGGTTGTGTTTATTTGCATTTCCAAGTGTAAATATGTTTGTATTGGACCCTTATATATGTCCTATATCCTTGTATGATCATAAATTGACAGAGCTTCTAACTTTATTGAGCTATGGTCATGTGACTCATGTTATTGAAGCTAATCCCATTAAAATATTAATTGAAACAGTGACATGAGGTTCACTTCATAAGCTATCTAGCTGAAAATGAGTGCTGAATGAAGTGATACATTAATCATGATTTATGACTGTAGCGACAAATATAGAGATATTTGACTCATTATTTTAGGGCTATAACTGGTTTCTTTGAGATATGACAATCAATTCCAAGTAGCAATATTTTCTTGTGGATTATACCTGATTTCTAACTAAAATAAACAAAACAACCATAGCTTTTTGAGTTTTCGTTACCTCATCTGAACCCACAAGTGATATAGGCCCTAGGGTTAGGGTTTGTAGGAAGTGCTAAACCATATTTTCGAGGACACTTCAAATGTCCCAACAGAGACCATAAACGAGGATGAGCATGCACCTCAAAAAGGATAACCCAATTCATTTAATCAATAATAAAATGCCATATAAATAAGAAAGATAACTTATTCCTTAGAAAACCTAATTAAATTAGGAAACTAAATAAATTGAAACCTAATCCTAGTTACAATATTTAAATAAAAAGAAACTATTGACATAAAATTAAGTTTCTAAATCTAAGCAGGCCCTACACATGTGGCTATGAGGTCTATCTGCATCATTGTCCCCAGCTTGGAAGGAACTCGACCTCAAGTTCGGTAAATGTCCACTTGGGTTGAAGATTGATTGGACTAACTTTCAATCTGTTGACTGAGCATGAAGTTGTACACATATCTTGAAGACTTTGAGCATGACACATTTGTTTGTTTGTGTTAGTGATGTTGGATCTATTAGGATCCATCAAGCCCAATACTGTAGTCAAATACCAAAAGATATGTACAGATGTTACTTACCATATTAGGACTTTGCTGACTATATTATGACTATATCAATTACTAATTTGTATCCCATAACAATGCATTTGTAATGTTATTTAAACTAAAGGAATTGGGAGAACTCGATATCCCATTCTATTCTTTTTAGTATTATATGCTTAAGTGCATTGGCATGGTATCAGAGCTAAGGATCAAAATAGCGGTAGCGGAAAGCGTCACCGCTGGTGGCTAAAACGCTAGGTAGTGGGGCTACGTAGCGGCATTGCGGTGTGATTCAAAGAAATTATCAAAAAAATTTCAAAAAATTTCAAAAAATCCAAAAAATTGTAAGGGGCTAGAATATGTGTTTGTTTTGCAAAAAAGCCTAAAATAAGGGGGCATAGCGGTCTCCTAAATGCATGATGTCCTGTATCGTTGTATAATTAAAAAATAATAGTATCATTTTTATTTTTCACATGGTATCAAGAATCAATATTCAATACTCAAAGTCAAGACTCAAGAGTCAAGAATTTAAGACTTAGAGTGATTAGTTACTAGATTCAGTAACTCAACAATCAACATTCAACACAATAAATGACATAATAAATAATAACTTCATGAATAACATTGTATTTAAAGAGTTGAGACATGAGAGTTAATATAAAGTTGAGATTTGAGAAATGATTAGAGGAATACCTCTACCATCAAAATGAATGTCTAGCAGGATATATGGCACTTGCTTTGCTGTCTCCATCGCCGTAGTTGCTATCATTGGCACCACTCCCATTGGTACCAACATATTGCAATTCCCCTCCATATTGGTGGGCATTGGGATCCTCAAACACAAAGAAATGGGATGGACTTGGATTTGGATGAGAATATTGATCAGACGACCCTAATTCTGAATGTTGTGAGGATGATTCCACTTGACCATGTGCGTAGTTTGGTAGGACATACGGTCGGTACCCAGAATATAGGTTACGGAAAATAAGGTACCAGTTTGCTATTTGTTGCCCTCTAACATTTGCACTCCCACCATCATTTCCTTGTCCATCACGAGATCTTTGGCGTACATAAACATGACCTTGCCTCATACGAGATGGATCTAAAAATTCATCCGCAATTTGAACGTGAGCATTTACTTCGTCGTTATGGTGAGAACTACTTGGCTTGGCCCTGCTACCTTTTCCAGAGGGAGAGTCACTACTTGGAGTGATGCTTGAACTCGAACTATCAAAGCTCACTGTAGATACCACATGAGAGGGCTCAGGTTCAATGCCCCTTGATGTTCCAGTTTCTGTAGGGGGCTGAGGCTCACTTTCTCCATCTCTTTCGTTTTCTTCCATTTTCCTTGTATATCCTGGTGTAAATTCTCATCTCCATCTAGCAATGGATCTTCTATATCAGCTAACCATGGAAATAAGGGATCATCTTCCTGAAAGATATTATCCAAATTTATAGGGCAATAATTTGGATCATCCCTTTACCTCCTTTATCTATTTCTGACTCTCAACTTCAAATTGTAGTGACAATACACTAACTTGTTCAACTTTTGCATTGCTATCCGATTTCTTAATTTTGTGTAAATTAATGAGAAGGTACTCTAATTTCTTTCACAATTCGATGGAGATGCTGTTTGGCTAAGGACCCAAATGGCAACAATTCTCACGTGTGGAGCACTTTCTCCAAAATTGATCCACCACTCGGCTGAAATTGGAAAAAAAAAATGAACATAAAAAATTAGTCATCCACAATCCCCATTCCACAGCAGATAACATAGATAAACTTAAAACTAGTATGTGACTAGATTAAAACTATTTATACTAGGATATAAGCTGGTTATTGATCTAATTGCCAACGGGTCTACAAAACTCCCTTGTCTCATTGTGTATATAGAAATCTACCATATGCAAAGTACAAATCATTTTAAATTTGTCACAACTCACAACTTAGGCAAAAATCACAATACATTTAAAATATAATAAACGTTATATCATGTCATTTCTTTTAAAGCTAAAACTTGTTCATTGTAATTAGGAATTACTTTCTTCAACACCTTCAATCCTACTTGCAACTCGGTTTCAATTGTTTTTGTATGTTGTTTTTTGTTCATATAGTAGAATTGAGGGTTTAAAAAATATCCTACAATTCAAATGTCAAATTCGCATAAGTACATCTCTATCCAATACAAAATAAAAGTGAAACTCTTGTAAAATCATAGACCAATAGTGTAAAAATTTATTTCACCTGCAGTATGCAATGGATGGTGCAGTTGATCATTCCATCGGGCATCAATTATTTTCAAGAATTCTTGATAATACCTGCAATTTTATTATATTGCTAGTTTTACTCGTTCCATTGCCTCATAAATATAGCCCATTGTCGGCTTATCATCATTATCTACAAGCTGCAACACTTTTACTAAGGGCTCAAAAACCTTCAAAATATTTCTAACTTTGGACCAAAATTTATTATCTCTAACAAGATTGGGGACATCAAAGCTAGGACCACTCGTTGCTGTTCCCCATTTTGAATTAAGCGATTGTTCTGATGCAAACATCTGAATCAACTCATTTCTATGTTGCACAAGGCTATCCATGGCAATGAAGTGGGTGGCAGACCTTATTGCAGCTGGATGCACCAAGGCTCTTCCATTTGTGAATGTCTTCATTAATGCCAACAACCATGAGTGATCATAGATAAATCTCGTGATGCTTCTACAAGACTTGATGCCAGTTTTCACATTTTTCCTCTTTCCGATGTCCTCCAACATTCAATTTATACAATGTGCCACACATGGGGTCCGAAACAAGTTATTTCTCTTTCCATTAACAACTGCCTGGCTTTCTTGAAATTGGCATCATTATCTGTAACAATTTGTACAATATTTTCCTCACCAACACTTTCAACAACTTTATCCATAAGGCGGTAAATATATTTTGTAGTCCATATATGTTCAAATGCATCAACGGACTTAACAAAGATAGTCCCAGCGGCAAAGTACATTAAAAAGTTTATTAACTATGTTTGTGTGCTACTCGTCCATCCGTCACACGTAATTGTGACTCCCCTCTCCTTCCATATACTTTTAAAAGTAGCTACCCAACTCTTTATGTCTCCATACTCAATTTCTAAATACTTGGTCCTCACTTCATAGACAAAAGGTGCTATTATACCGGGACCAGCGGTAGCTGTAACATCTAGTATAGTTTGGAAGTAAGGAGAATCCACAGCTTGAGGGGGTATGTTCTTGTGAATTAGCCACTTTGCTGTAGCTGAGGCTAATCTGTCTCTTGCACTTTTCAAGGCCCCCTTAAACAATTTTGATATTTTAGGCTGTTTAGCTGTCTCATTGCTATGTGCTAAAGGATCAATTGGACCGTGTATAGCACTACCAGGAGTCTGTAATGCTTTACGAGAAGATATAATCTCAATATCATCCTCCTGTTGTCAAGTGCTGAATGCTTAACGCATTGCTCTAGCCATACCTTTGCCATTAGATGAGCCCCCTAGCCCTCTACCCTAGATGAGCCCCTTCCCCTAGATGAGCCCATATTCAAAGTGTCTACCAGTACTTCTTTGCATTTCATCCATTTGTGCCGTCATAAGTGACTCTCTTCTTGTAGCTTCCATTTCTAGGTCATCACCCTCATCATCAAAATCAGAAAGAATTTGCTCCCCAAACACCTCATAGCGGGCATCATCAACTTCTTGACTTCTTTTTTTTTTTTTTTTTGGTTTCATCTCTACTTTTCTTTTTTTTCCTTTATTTAGAAACCTTTTCATCTCTTCTCTAAGCTCTTTTGGTGCAACTTTACATCCCGCCACATTGCTTGAAACATGAGCCAAGTGCTGCTTAAATCTTGTAATGCCCCCACTAGTGATTTTATCACACAAATTACATTTTATTTTTGACCTATTTCCATCAACTGTTATATGTGTGCCCATGCAGGATCTACATCGCGCACCATCTTAATTCTTAGCAAATCACAAATGATGAGAGAAGTTGAACTTTGAGGCACACAATAAATACTTGCATATATGATTTAGTTGACCACATTTAAATTTTTTTTTCAAAAAATCCTATTAATATGGCGTATGAAATATGAACTATGAACATAAAAAATTAAATAAGTTAAAAAAAAACAAAAAGAAAGAAAGAAAGTGTGAATGTGTGACTCTTCTATGGGATTCATAGATCTAACACTTGAGAGTGATTTTCAAACAATTTGGTTGGTGTTTCTTCAAGAAAATTTTTTTTTTTGAAAAAAATAAAAAATCCGAGAAAAAAAAAAGAAACCCATAAAAATGGGGGTTTGATCGATGAGAATTATAGATCTAGCTACTTGGAAGTGATTTTAAGTGATTTCATTGACCTTATTTAAATAGAAATTATTTTTTTTCAAAAGATCCTATTAATATGAACATAAAAGATAAATAAATTCAAAAGAACAAGAAAAAAAGTGTGATTTATTCATGGGATTCATAGATTTAATACTTGGGAGTGATTTTCAAGCAATTTTATTGGTGTTTCTTAAAGAAATTAAAAAAAATTAAAAAAATCCAAGAATAATAAATAAAAAAAATATAAAACCCAAAAAAGCGGGGGTTTGATCTATGAGAATGATAGATTTAGGCTACTTGGGAGTGATTTTAAGTGATTTAGTTGGCCAAATTTTAAATAAAATTTATTTTGTTCAAAAAGTCCTATTAATGTGAAGATAAAAAATTAAATAAATTCATCAAATAAACAAGAAAGAAAGTGTGATTCATTCATGGGATTCATAGATCTAACACTTGGGAGAAATTTTCAAGTGATTTGGTTGGTGTTTCTTTAAGAAAATTTTTTTTTCAAAAAATAAAAAAAATCCGAGAATAAAAAATAAATAATAAATAAATAAACCATAGAAAATGGGGGGTTTGATCTATGGGAAATATAGATCCATCACTTACAAGCCATTTCCAAGAGATTCATGGAGGAGAAAAGAGGAATAGAGCGATAGATAAAAAAAAATCACATAAAAAATACCTTTTGAGAGATATCTTTTGACTCCAAAGAAGATGAATGATCTAGATTTGTAGATCTTGATATGTTTTTGGACCCTTGTTGCCTTTGATTTGAAGGAGGAGGGAGGCAGGACCAAAAATAGTGGAAAGGGAAAAAAAAAGATGCAGACAGAAGTGAAAAATGTAGAAGATGGGCGTTAGGGGTATTTAAATAAGCCCAGCCCGCAGCGGTCGCTAAGCACCGCTACGGGTGTTACCGGCACTAACACCTTTGTATTGTAGTGGTGCCAGCCGCTATGGCCGATATAGCGGCCACTACAAAGCGTAGTGGCTGCTATTTTATTCCTTGATCAAAGCTCAAACGATATCAGTGTCTTTCCTACTATTCCACTTTGGAGAAGCTAACAACATATTCACTTTCCTAGTTGGAAAGATCCTTCATCTTTCATCAATCAAGTGTTCCTTTCCTCTTTGATTGATCTCTAATGATGTGCTTTAATCTCGATTGCTACTGACTGTCTCTGGATTACCCCTGATCAACAATGGCCCACCCTCGATCAAGCTGGTAACTAGTAGCCTTTATGATTGTGATCAACAGACTTTCTGGGATATTTTGACGACTTTTATGAATTTTTTCATCATCATTTGGGGTAGGATTTGACCTCTTCTTCATTTGTCGATTTTGGGTCTCTTTTCCCAAATAGTATTAATCAAAACCATCTAGATCTGTGGATTTGTATCCAATACTCTTCAAACTTGGGCTGATGGTATTAGCCTTGAATCCCTCCAAGGTGATAATGTCTGATTTCTGATTGGACCATCGTGTGGGTCCCACACATTGACTCTGCCATCATAATCAAGCTCACCTATATGGTACTGATGCCTCTGTCTAACCGACTGAGCCTGTCCTATGTGATCATCTGTAGAGCATTTTATCATATTTAAGGACCTTTGTTAATGCTTCTGAACTGATCACTGCACTATCAGTAATGTTGTATCTCAATTGTTGCTCGATTGGAGGATTATGCTCTTTGCTTATTGAATAATTTGCGTGGATAGTGTTCTTAGTTGATCATCTGTCATTATTTGTGATTAATCTAGGTGAAAAATGGAGAAATCTGAGATAAACCTAATCATTTTAATGGTAAAAATTATACTTCGTGTGCATTTCAATTTGAGCTTTACCTAGAGGGTGAGGAGTTGTGGGAACATATTTCTGGTAGTGACCCAAAGCCAATAGAAGATGAAAAGAAAATTACTTCCTGGAATACAAAGGATGCTAAAGTCAAGACCTAGATTCTTGGGTGTATAGAATCCCATCCTATCTTGAACTTAAAATCCTACAAAACTGCTAAAGAGGTGTGGGAGTATTTAAAAAAGGTATATCAATAAAGGACTTCCACAGGACAATATCAGCTGGAATTTGAAATAGCAAATTATGTGCAAGGTAATTCATCCATCCAAGATTATTATTCTGGTTTAGATGAAATCAAGCATGCCAATGTTTCTGCACATGCCCTTCCAGAATTACAAAAGCTACTTGAGACTAGTCATCGGGATCAATTTCTCATGAAATTGAGGCCTCAATATGAAATCGTCAGATCTAATCTTATGAGTAGGGTTCCCTCATCATCATTGGATGAATGCCTAAATGAATTGCTGCGAGAAGAACTTAGACAATTAACTCAGTTTGGTATGACTCCTCCACCCACTCATGATGCAATTGAAGTTCATATGGTGCATCTACTTAGAATGAGACACCAACCGCTCCTGTTACTATTTCTTATGCTACCAAGGGCTAACAACCAAGTAGAGGTATAAGTAAAGTGCAGTGCTACTACAGTAAAAACTTCAACCATTTTGCAAATTAGTGCAAGCAAAAAATCTGCAATTACTGCAAAGCAACTAGACATTTGATCAATGATTGCCGCAGGTGTCCTCAGAACTGGAATCCAAATCCTTATTAGGCCATCACTGTTGCTTCTGGCACACCCGAGACCTCTTTCATGACTTCTATAACTTCCTCTTTTGCTGCCCCTATTACCCTAGTCATGATCCAACAGATGATTCTCCAAGCATTTTCCACTCTTGGCATATCTTGTAAACTACGAAGTATGGGTGCCAATACGGGTACACTGATACAACAAAATCCTAAAAAAATAGGATAGGGTATGGCTGGGGTACATCAATTTAAAATTTATATATTTTTTAAAATTTTAATAATACAATATGCTAATAATTAAAATATGTTAGAATTCTTAGATACAGCGAGCCAACAATTACTTAATAACATTACAAATTCAACATACAAACCATAATTTAATGTCAAGAGGCACGTAAAAGCTAAGAGTTTAATGTGATTACAACAAAAACTACAAACCAAAGCACTCAAAATGAAGTAAACATCAGGAATCTTTACGATTCACATCTAGTCATCCATCAACTTCAATTTCATCTCCTTCATCAAATAATACAGCTTCCATGTCAGGCTTTTCAAGTGAAAGACCTACAATTTTAAGTAAGCCAACAACCTCCAACGAATCAAATGCATTTTCACTAATGTCCCATAGCTTACTCTCTCCTTCTGTGTACTATCGACGACTCCTTGATGGGAGACGAATATTGTTATGTACAAAGACCAAGTCTTCAAAATGTTGTGGTGTCATTTTGTTCCTTATCATGGAGTGAATGAAAGAGTAGGTACTCCAATTCCTTTCATAACATGATAAGGAACATAGCTGACTAAGTAATTTCAATGCTAAAGATTGGATAATAGGTGCAGAAGACCCATGTGCATACCACCAAACAATTGGTTCCATTACTCCACTTATCAAATTTTAAATCAGATTCCCCAAAACTTTCCAAACAATATGAAAACTTGGCATATTTTGTTGTAACAGCTCTTCTGTTTGCTGGCTCGGGAAAGTATTTCTAATGACACTTTGTTCTCATATTTGAGATTTCTTCATCCTTGTGAGGAGGAACACGATTGGAATTTTCATCAAGTTTACATTACACTATTAGACCTAAATTGTAGAAAGAAGAAAGTATAAGTAAATTATTGTTTTTATATCATATTTAAGAAATAACCCAATAGAAAAAGTATTAGGTTGTACCTAGGATTCAATGAATGTGCAAGGCAATGAAGTGTTGTGCTACTTATAGTCCACCTTTCAACAAGTACTTTGTGCACCACAGAAGAAAAATTGGACGACTTATTTTCCAGCTCCCCTTGATGCATATAGATGGCTGCCTTCACCTTTTCAATTCTCATGTCTCACATTTGATAAACCTAGTGCAAACAGGGCGTGTCAGTATCACAAAATCTAATCATCTCATAAACAGGCAATGTGAAAGATAATATGTATGTTATCTTCTACCAAAAGATGTCACTCAACACATTTTCCTTCACAAATGCCGTCTTACCAACATCATCTTCCTTATAAGAACTCCATTTATCATTGATAACCATTGTTTGAAGGCCATGCTTTATAAGATTGAACCTTTTTAGCATCACAACTGCAGATGCAAAGCCCGTCTCCGCCGTAATAAGTAACTTCGAGGGTTCAAACTCATTAAAAATTGTTAACCTCATAGAATGGTTCATGATAAATTTTTTTAATAACATCACGTCATCAATAATATTAGTAATTTAATGACATTCATCACAAGCATGGGCAGCGACTCCAATTTGCTTTACAGAATATATATTCTTAAAAGCAAGATTAAGGGTGTGAACTACACATGGTGTCCAAAAGATTTTGGAGTAATACTTTCAATAATTTATCTAGCTGCACTACAAACAGGAGTATTATCGGTAATTACATGAACCACATTTTGAGATCCAACATCATCAATTACTTCAATAATTAATTTGGCAATGTAGTATTTGTTCTTGAACTTTCCCTCACAATTAACAGCTTTCAAAAATATAGCTCCATCCTACGATGCTTTCATAAAATTGAGAAGAAGCCTTCTTTGTGCATCAATTCATTTATCAGTAACAATACTTAACCCCCTTCTTCTCCCATGATTGTTTGGATGGCTCCAACAACCTCTCAACAATTGTCCTTTCTTTTTGAAGTAGTGTAGTCGTCAACAAGTTGTAACCGGGAGGTATATGCCCACTAATTTGAGTTTCAGCGGAAAACTGAAAAGCACTTACAAAATCAAGATTGCTAGCCAAATGAAAAGTTAACCTAGCTAAGTGGAACATACAAGCAATTAAAAAATGCAAATGTTCCCTAACACTTTGATTGAATGCCTTCTCTAAGGTACTATATCCGGCAACCTTCCTTTTTTATTGGCTTATACCCTTCCAATCTAAACGCTCCACCTCCAACATCCATTGTAGTTGCCATCCTACTAGTAAGACAAAGGGAGGGTGGTAAAGGAACATTTTTGGGTTTAGCCATCTTCTTTCGATTCTCAGCTTCTTCACTAACCCTTTTCATTGCATGTATAGCATCACCTTTCACTTTAATATAACATCTATTTCCTTGTCCTTTAATTTGCAACAAATTTGCTTTGACTCTATAGTATGACCCTTGGAAATCACCATTACAATAATTGCACTGCCACTTAGCATTTTCGCTTCCTCCTCCCCTTTTTCCTAATATGGTTACATACTTCCAAAGAGAATCCGCAAGTTCATCAATGCTGCTTGCACTTGCACCAGTAGAACCCAAACTACTTGATGAATTCATTTTTATCATACAACAATTCACAAACAATCAAACCGTCAAACAATTCGTTTTTATTTCTTACCTTTAAATAAGTTAAAAAATAAAAAGGTGACACCATTATTTAAAAAGAAAAATTGTTGTTAAAAAAAAGGCCCATCTATGGATGAAAAAATGGGAGACAAGATAGATGGACAAAAAAAGGATGTCCCACTGTTCGTTGGATGAAAATGTAAAAAATGGCCCATTGGAGATGAAAAAAAAAAAAAAAAAAAGTGGCAGAATCCACGAGCATGCCGATAAAGCCACATAAAACAGGTGGCCCTCAATGATGGAAAAAACTTATATAAAAAGAGAGATGATGGCACTGACATAGCAGAAAGCCATGCCTCATTGATGGAAAAAAGAAATAAAGAAGCGAGAGGAGACAGTACTTAGTCGTAAAGAGCGATGCTCAATATAAAAAATAATAATAAAAGAATAGATCGACACCAAGAGAGATGGAAACAAAAAAAAAAAAAAAAAAAAAAAACTAATGACGACTACGCCTGTGGCAAGGACTCCTTGCAAGACGAAGGCGTAGTGCGGAAGACGCATCACAGGAAGAAGGTGCAGTGCAGCGGCAACAACTCCTTGCAATGATGAAGACGCAGGGGTGGCAAGGACTCTACAGTGCTTCACAGCGATGGCAAACACACAGGGCTTACTTGCAGCGACAAGGACCACAGTTGTTAATGAAAAAAGAAGATGATGCTGCAACAAAGTGCTAGAATGTTGATGAAAAAAAGAAGATGATGCTTCAGCAATGATGAGGCCTTTTCATCTTTCCTCTTTCTATCTTAATTTTCCCTCTTTCGAATTGCTCTTTTAGGGCTTTTAATTTCTTTAAATGGGAAAATGTAAGGAAGCATAGACTTTATGTTTTCTTTTTTTTCTTTTCCTTTTTTCTTTTTTCCCATTTCCTTTCGTTTATTTTATTTTCTAAAGTGGTTTTGCTGTACCCATACCATACCGTACCCAAAAAGTCACAACGTACCAGGTACGTTTGACCATACCTGCTATGTATTTGGCCATACCTGTACCGAGTACGTACCCGGTATGAATACTTGTATATTTTAGTAGTACCCGTTCTTCATAGCTGGAAAAAATTCGTTCTTCTACACATTGGTATTTTGATTCTGGTGCTTTCAATCATGACATCTTCATCAGAAAACTTTTCTCAAATTAAACCATATGATGGCATGCTCTAAGTCCATGCTGCTAATGGTACAACAATACCTATGACATCTACTGGGAATATTTCTCTCTTTAGTCTTTCCCATTACATGATGTATTTTGCTCTCCAAGTCTTTCTACCAATCTGTTTTCTATAGGACAATTGGTTAATGACAACTGCAATGTTTTTTTCTCTTCACCTGATTGTGTGGTATAGGATCAAGAGATAGGGAAGGTGACACAGTCCTGATTTGACAAAACCAGACTAACTAGGGCCCAAGCAACCAAAACCAGAAATATTCCGATGCTACACAGCCATACAGCGAAGAAAACAGAAATACAGAATAAATAAAGTCAAGAAACAACGGAGTAACCCAAATAGTCTGACCTGTATGAGCCTTCCTCAATCCCTAGATGCACATCATCTAGAGAAAAAGGGTACAAACCAGCAGAACTTGTGCTTTATTCATAATAGCGAACTGCTGAACATGAAAGCAAACCTTCCTGTTAAAGTTACTGTTCACGCACTGTAGCCTGTATGCTACTGTTGACAGTGACATAGAATATATATTGATTAAAACCAGTCCAAATCCCTAAGAAACCTACCATAGTTAACTCTTGCCACAAACAGCAGTCGTGAGGAAAGTTTCTAAACAGATTTTAATTAGAAAATCTAAAGACAAATAAAAGAAATGATACAATTGCCAGAACTGGGACGTCAAGGAGAGCCTGCAGAGATTTGATGTGGGGCCCACATGGGCCATGCTCTGGAAACTAGCCACCACTGATTTGAAAGTAGACTCATGGTCGATCCTGGAGATGGTTTCCTTTCTTGGATTGGGCCACTTTAGGCCCAGAAACTGAAGGCCCAAAACAAATCCAATACGCGAGTTAATTTTCTTCATGGCTGGAACTTCTGAAAAAAGTGGAAAAATGCCCCTATAATTCTGTATATCACCAAAACACTCCCCTGATATTCAGATTTAACCAACAGCTAGACTGTTTGGTTTCAAGTTTTCCATCAAAACTTGTTGGGACCCTTGCGGGCCATCTTGGGATGCTCCCAATGTGCCATATACAATTCAGCTAATGCAATAATATCATCATCATCATCATCAATTTCTGCATCAGAAGGTGATACTGAAGGGGCCTAAGTGTGGGCATTTATTTCTTCTCCACATACATTCACCGAGTTCAGATATTTCCTTAGTTGCCTTTGCTATTGTCTTGAGGAATAATGTGCATTTATGGCACAATAGATTAGGCCATCCCAATTTTAAAGTTTTGTTATCACTGTTAAACTTTGGTTTTATTAATAAAATGAAGTTTTCACCTTCAGATATTGCTATTGATTGCTCTACTTGTAAACTTGGAAAGAGTAATGCTTTTCCTTTTCCATTACATGTCTCATTTGCTACTAAATGTTTTGATTTAGTGCATAGTAATGTTTTGGGTGTTGCATTAGTCATTTTTCATTCACAGTGTAAGTATTTTGTTACCTTTATTGATGATTTTAGCCGTTTTACAGGGGTCTAATTTCTACATGCTAAATGTGAAGTTTTTAATGCTTTTTAAAAATTTATGAATTATGTTCAAAATCAGTTTTCAGCTTGCATCAAGATTTACATACAGACTCATGGGGTGAGTATGTTTCTAAAAAATTCAAGGTTTTTTTTTAAAGAAAAAGGAATAATTTTTTAACGGGCTTGTCACCACCCCCCAACAGAATGAAATCGCTGTAAGAAAAAATCGCCATCATCTAAATATGGTTAGATGCTTGTTATTAGAATCCTCCGTTCCATCTAGACTTTGGCAAGAGGCATTAACCACTACTATCTCAGTATTTTTGTCTTTCCGAAAAGGACCCAGAATACACACATTTACATACTTTCGGATGTGTTGTTTTGTTCATCTTCCATCTCATAAACATACAAAGTTATCAGCACAGTTAGCAAAATGTATTTCTTGGTTATGCCCCTCAGCAAAAAGGCTGTTTGTTAATGATCCTTGAGTAAAATGTGCTCAGATTTCTAGTAATGTTGTGTTTTTTGAACATCGGTATTTTTTCCATTATTCTAATTCCTCTGTAGAATTCACATTTTCCGCAGTGTCATCTTTTGATGGTGACTATCTTCCTTCACCTGTAAGATTTCATTCAGACAAGGTGTCCGTTCGTTGATGTAATAACCTAGCAGATTATGACTTCTCCATTTCCTATCATCTTGGTAAAGCGAATGTAGTAACCGAGGCCTTGAGTAGGAAATCCATTCAACTAGCCTGCTTGACAGTGGAATGGAGATTATTAGAGGAGGTCAGAGATCTGGAATTAAATCTTTGGCCCATAAGTGACAAGGTCTTAGTTGGTAATTTCAAAGTTCAACCAGAACTCATATAGCTAATCAAGGATTACCAAAGGGATGATGAGGCACTATTGGAAATCTTTAGCAAAATGGATAACAAGTCTGAATTTTCACTCACCAATGGCACTTTGTATCTTCACGATAAGCTATGTGTCCCTAATGTTTGGGAGATCAAGGACAAGATATTACGAGAAGCCCACCATACTCGATATAACATTCACCCAGGGAATACCAAGATATATCAAAACCTCAGAAAACGATTTTGGTGGATTGGCATGAAAAATGACACTATAGAATTTGTGGGAAGGTGTTTTAACATGTCAACAAATAAACGCATATCATTAGAAGCCGGGAAGATTGTTGCAACCACTTCTCATTCCCGAATGGAAATGGGAGTATATTACTATGGATTTTATGTCAGGATTCTCGTGAACCTTCTGGAACAAAGAAGTCATTTGGGTTATTGTGGATCGTTTGACTAAATCATCACATTTTCTTCTTCTTAAGAGTAAAGCTTCAATGAAGGAATTAGCACAAATATACGTCAAGGAAATTGTTCGGTTACACGGCATTCCAGTTTTCATTGTTTCGGATAGAGATTCTAGGTTCGTGTCTAACTTTTGGAGGAAACTACAGATAGCTATGGGAACACAGTTGCGTTTTAGTACGGCATATCATCCCCAAATCAACGGGCAGAATGAAGGGACCAAGCAAACTCTTGAAGATATGTTGTGAGCATGTGCCTTAGATTTCAAGGACAGTTGGGACGAACAGTTACCACTTATGGAATTTGCTTATAATAATAGTTATCATTCAAGCATTCAGATAACACCTTTTGAGGTGTTCATCATTATCATCATCATCATCATCAAAGCTTTATCCCAGCCATGTTGGGGTCGACTACATGAATTCTGCTTCTCTATTCCGTTCTATTTTGAGCTAAATCCTTCAATAAGTTAAACTTCTTCAAATCTAAATCAATGACCTCTATCAATATTTTCTTCGGCCTACCCCTACTTCTTAATGAGCTATCCACCTGTATAGTCAAACTTTTTCTCACCGGTGTCATTATCGGCCTACGCTCAACATGCCCAAACCATCTTAAACGGTTTTCTCTAATCTTATCTCCTATTGGTGCTACCCTTAAATGCTCTCGAAAGCGCTCATTTCTAATTTTATCTTTTTTAGCTTTACCACACATCTACCTAAGCATTCTCATTTCCGCTACATCTATTTTATGAATATGCGTCTTCTTAATTGGTCAAGATTCTGCTCCATATGTCATAGCTGGTCTAACCACTGTTTTGTAAAACTTACCCTTCAATTTCATTGGCATTCGTATGTCACAAAGCACTCCAGAAGCTAGTCTCCACTTCAGCTATCCAGCTTTTATCATATGCTCCACATCTTCTTCAATCTCCCTATCCTTACTAATCATTGAGCCTAAGAACCGAAAAGAATCTCTATGTGGTATTGCTTGAGTTTCAATTTTGACAGTGGTTTCAACACTTTGTATATGTCCGCTGAAGTTGCAATTCATATATTTTGTCTTTGTACGACTTATTTTAAAGCCTTTAGATTCTAATGCCCCCCACCACTCTCAAGTTTTGCATTTATATCCTCTCTTGATTCATCCACTAATACTATATCATCTGCAAATAGCATACACTATGATTCTTCTTCTTGAATATGCACAGTTAACTCATCCATAATTAATGCAAAGAGATAAGGGCTTAAGATTGATCCCTGATGTAAACTTATAGTCATGGGGAATCCATTTGTTTCTCCACATGTGGTTCTCACATTTATTACTGCTCCTTTTTACATATCTTTAAAAATTTCAACGTAACCTCTAGAGACATTCCTTTTCTTCAATACCCACCAAATGAAATTCCTTGGTACCTTATTATAGGCTTTTTCTAAATCGATAAAGACCATGTATAGATTTTTCTTTTTTGCTCGATATTTTTCCATTAATTGCCTAAGTGAAAAGATAGCTTCCATAGTTAATCTCCCTAGCATAAAACCAAATTGATTTTCAGAGATCTTCGTCTTCTGTCTTAGTCTTTGTTTCGTTATTCTCTCCCATAACTTCATAGTATGACTCATAAGTTTAATCCCTTGATTGTTGGTACAAGTTTGTATATCTCCCTTATTCTTATATCAGTACGATAATGCTTTTTCTCCATTCATCCGGCATTTTCTTTATTACAAGTATCTTATTGAATAGTCTACATAACCAACCCACCCCAACCTCTCCAAAGCAGTTCCATACCTCTATCAGAATACCATCTGGGCCTATTGCTTTTCCTGTCTTTATTTACTTCAATGCTTTCTTCACTTCCACCCCTCGAATTCTATAGAGAAAAGTATGCTCTAGTGATGAAGTATCCTCCTTAACTCTTGGATCTCCCAAATGTTCTTCATTTAGAAGTTTGCTAAAGTATTCCTTCCACCTTTCTTTAATGTCATTGTCCTTCACCAAAGCATTTTCCTCATTGTCCTTGATACATTTGACATGGTTTAAGTCCTTACTTTTCTTTTCTCTTATTTTTGCAAGCTTAAAAATATCATTTTCTCCTTCTCTTATTCCCAACCTATTATAGAGGTCATCGTATGCTTTGAACTTTGCACTACTTACTGTTTTCTTAACTTCTTTCTTTGCCTTCTTATATGGCTCAAAATTTTCCATACTCTTAGTCCCCTGCCAAACTTTGTAGCAATGTTTTTTCTGTCGAATAACTTTCTGAACTTCCACACTCCACCACCATGTTTCTTTATTAAGGTCTCTTTCCTTTTGATTTTCCAAGTACCTCTTTTGTAACATTCCTAATACAATTTGCCATTTGATTCCACATTACTGTAGTTTCTCCTTCAAGATTCCATTCTCCCTTTTCAATTATTTTGTCCTTAAATATATTTGCTCTTTCCCCCTTCAAATCTCTCCACCTTGTTTTAGGGTTCATTTTGCTTACCACCGCTCTCTTTCTATTTCTAATGCAAATATCTAAAACTGTGAGCCTATGTTGCATAGTCAAACTCTCTCCTGAGATAACCTTGCAATCTTTACAAGCCAATCGGTCCTGTTTTCTAACTAGAAAAAAGTCTATCTGACTCCTATTACTTCCACTTTTATAAGTAATTAAATGCTTATCTCTCTTTTTAAAGTAGGAATTTTCTACTACAAGATCAAATGCTACTGCAAAGTCTAATATAGTGTTTTTGAATTCATTTTTTTCTCCAAATCCTTGCCCTCCATGCACTCTCTCATATCCTCTATTATCTCTTCCTATGTGCCTGTTTAAATCCCCTCCAAGGAATATCCTATTACTATTTGGGATTTCTCGCTCATTTTTGAGGCATTCTATGGACAAAATTGTTGAACCCCTATTTGCTGAGAAGAGGTAGGTGATAGAAGAATACTTAGGCTAGATTGGTTGCATACGTCGACGGATACTATCAAAAAATTTCGAGATAGGCCTAAGACTGCTCAAAGCAGACAGAAAAGTTTTGCTGGCAACCGCAGAAGAGAATTGGATTTTACCATGGGAGACCATGTTTTTCTCAAAGTCTCCCCAACCGAACGAGTTATGAGGTTCAGGAAAAAAGGGGAAGTTGAGTCTGCATTATATCGGACCATTCGAAGTAACAGGATGATTGAGTGATGGAAATACTTATGAGCTAGCACTACCACCACAACTGGCAAGGGTACACAATGTCTTTCATGTGTCTATGCTAAAGAAATATAAACCAGACCCATCTCATGTTATAGACTTCGAGCCACTTCAACTACAACAAGATTTGTCATATGAAGAAAAACCAGTGGCTATTCTAGAGATGAAGGAAAGAGCCCTATGGAACAAAACTATTCGACTAGTTAAAGTACTATGGCAACATCATAACCAACTAGAGGCCACGTGGGAGATAGAGGAGGAGGTCCACGAAAAATATCCACACTTTTTTCCACCGGCATGATTTAAATTTGGAGGACCAGATTTCTTAAGGAGGTGAGTATGTAATAACCTAACCTACCTTCGGCGGGCCAACCTTTACAAAGTGGGCCATATTAGTCCAAACCATGTTTAGAGTCAGACTGGGAGTCTTAATTTGATCAGAATATCTACAAGTCATGGATTAGGGCTCTTGGTGAGTCCATAGTAGGCTAGAACAAGGTTGTTAGAAGAGTGCAAGTCCCAAGCAGACCTCTCTCAAAGAATACTTTTCCAGTAGGACTTCCCTGTAGTTTCCAAACAGGACTCCCCTCCAAGCATTAATATATACTAGATAATAGGCTCTCCTTATTTTTTACACCTCAACGATAGACATTATAAGAGACAGAGAGAGTGTGTGTCTGTGTGAGATTGATTTTAGCTGTGAAATTGTTAAAAGAAGAAGAAGATCGGGAATGGGGTGAGGAAGATCAACAGCGGGACGCGTAGCAGATGTCTAACGTGAGACCGATCACTGCTCGAGCAACGAATTTCTACACTGAGTAGAACTCCTAAAATCAATGTTGTAATATTTGATTTGAATAGAGAATTAGAAGTATCGGATCATTCAAAGAACTGTTGTTATTATATATACGTGCTTCAGTGTTAGTTGGCATGATGTATATGTCGTATTTAATTTTGGAGCTGAGGAGGATCATTAGATCATTAATCAGATCTGATATTATGGAGTGGGACTAATGATTGATCCCCTTTGGCCTTGTTTTAGGTTGGAAATCAAACCATCTAAACCTATGTATGAAATTGAAGTCTTCTGATGAACCTGCTGAGCCTATATTGTTGGAAGCGATCATCAAAGACCCCAATTACTTTGATAGAAGCTTGGTGAATCAATTTTTTGTAGCTAGCATACCTCTCAACCTTTGATTTAATCACCAAGAGGAATGAGCTTTGTTGAGGTACACATCAGAATAGCAGAAAAGGGCAGAACCTGGCAAGTTTTAGGAGTATTGGTTGACTTGGATTGTGAACCATGTGGGGCCACCTGATCAAAGATCAAGTCCACCCATTTTGTAGAAGACCCATGGGTGACCCTAGGGGTAGGTCCCTTTGTGATTTGGACCGTCGGATCCCAAGATCCCAAGATACCCGAGCGAGAGCCCCTTTTTACAGAGCGCGAAGTCTGGGTATTCAAATATGAAGATGGATTTTGTCGACTTACATAAACGATAACTCAGTTTCTATAAATTACAGATTGGTCCCTGTTATATACAACTATTATTCTTGTAAGGATATATAAGGAATAATAACTATGGGCTGTTACTAGAATGCAATCAACATGATATCTATTGTAATAAATATTGAATTTTATTGTCACATTTGAATTGGAGATAAAATATGATGTAAATTAACATGGAATGTTTACTAAATATTCAAATATACTGGAAAATATTTCAATATGAATTAATTATGTCTTGATTCTTGTGTTTAATTTTATGATGAACAATTAATTTCCTCACTAAGATATGGGCAATGCCACAGCCTGATACCAACTCTGACTTGGAGTGGGGCAAGGACTAACCAATTTTATGTGGTACTGATCAAGGAAAAGAATAAGATGTTATCAATTATGATGGAGATGAATCTTTAATAAACTTATTGAATTTGAACTTGACATTGATGTACGAAATAGAGTAACAAACCGCTAGCACTGAGTATAGAACTTCTCTCGTGGATATTGGTCGAGGGAAGTAGGTTAAACAATCATGGTAGTAAGGCAAGCCATATTGTTGACAGAAATGTAGATGCTCCAGTGTGGGAGCATTAGAATAGGTTCAACAATCATTGTGGATGACAAGCCATGTTGTCGACATAAATGTAGATACCCCGTATGGGGTATCGGAACTATTTGATGCTTTCGGTGGAAAAATACTCAAGAATTGATTAAGATATTGTTTATTTTAACACCATTATTGAATACATAAATATTCATGTGAATGATTGAAAATATGTTATACCTTAGTGTTTACTTATTTTACTTACCAGTGTTATTGACCAGTGGTTCACCCCACTCCAGGTAATGCATTTGTAGAGGTTACAGGGAGTGACGGAGATCTGCCAGTGAATTTTGGCATGCGTGGCTGATCCAGAGCGCGAGGAACAATGATTGGATTTGTAGATGGGATTAGCCCAACATTTAGAAATTGTCTCCACTGAATTTAGCGACTTGTCTTTTACTCAATAGCTTTTATTAGGACTTCTAATACATTTAATGATTTAAGTATAATTGAATATGAATGTTGTTGGACCTCTATGCTTATTGCAGTTTGATTTATGTTGTGTTATAAATTTGAGCACGTCTTGAGAATCTGAAGAGCTCCAGATTCTGAGGTCATTACAGTCGACAAGATACAAATGCCGCAAACTTGCCTCTTTTACAGGCACCAATCCCTGCTCCTACTATAGCACCGGATCCTCCACCACCTACTCTACGCCAATCATCTTGTATAACTCATCCTTTAGATTGATATGCTTTTTCTCATTCCATATATATATATATATTGCTACCTTATCCTCTGTTTTGATACATTTTCCTATTTACAAGCAACTAAGCAGGAATGTTGGAAAAAGGCTATGGAGGAGGAACTTGATGCCTTACAACGAAACCAAACATGGGATGTTGTCCCCAACCTCGGTTAATTCAATAGGCTGTAAATGGGTTTTTTCTCTCAAATTAAAATGGGTTTTTTCTCTCAAATTAAAAGCTGATGGTTCTTTGGACAGATACAAGGCAAGGCTTGTGGCACTTGGCAATAAACAGGAATATGGAATTGATTACGAGGAGACATTTGCGCTTATGGAAAAGATGACTACAGTTCGTATCATCCTCACTATGGATACATCTCAATGCTGGCCCCTTTGTCAATTTGATGTGAAAAACACTTTTCTTCATGGGGATCTTAAGGAAGAAGTTTATATGCGACTTCCTCAAAGATTTCCAATGTCTTTTGAAGGCTAGGTTGCTTAATTGAAATGTTCTCTGTATGGACTCAAGCAGGCACCATGAGCATGGTTCAAAAAATTTAGAGTGCACTACTGCAATTGAAATTTCAGCAAAGCTCCTATGATCCGTTCATGTTTCTTTATCAAAAATCAACAGAAATTACAATTTTTTTGGTTTATGTTGATGATATCATCATTACAGGCACGAATACAGCCATGATTTAGGACCTCCAACTTTCTCTTCATCAGTTTTTCTACATGAAAGATTTGGGGCCTTTGACATATATTTTGGGACTGGAGGTTTAACAATCTGAGAAGGGATTGATATTACATCAACATAAGTACACTATGGATTTAATTGAATCAGTTGGCCTATCCAACTCCACACCTATGGATACTTTTCTAGAAATAAACCTAAAACTTCATAGTGAAAGTGGGGATCCTCTTCTTGATCTGACGTATTATCGTCAACTTGTCGTGAAGTCTCATATATTTGACTACGACTCAACTGCACATGAACAATGTTGTAAACGTGATGAATCAGTATATGACCAAGCAACATCATCTTCACTCAGTAGCAGTTCGACGTGTTATCCGTCATCTCATTGGCACTTCTCGCAAAGGCTTAGTTTTTCCAGTTGGCTGGCCCATGACATTGACTGCTAATTTGGATGCTGATTGAGCGGGTTGTCCTGATACTCGTCATTCCACAACTGGCTGGTGTATGTACTTGGGAAATGCTATTATTTCTTGGAAAGTGAAGAAACAAGATAGTCTCAAAATCCTCAACTAAGGTAGAATACCGAGCCATGTCAGCAGCTTGCTAAAAAATTCTATGGCTTTGGGGTCTACTCGCAGAACTTGGTTTCGCACAAAGCTCACCAACTCCTCTACGTGCAGATAACACTAGTGCCATTCAGATTACACAAAATTAAGTGTTTCCTGAACGGATTAAGCACATTGAGATTGATTGTCACTTTATCAGGGATGAATATCTTCGAGATGTTATCTCCCTTCCGTTCATCTCCTCTGCACTTTAGATTGCTGATATCTTAACTAAGTAATTTCCTCGACTGCATCATCAATTCGTTGTTGACAAATTGATGCTTTTAGGTGTTAGTGATGTTGGATCTATTAGGATCCATTAGGGCCACTAGTGTAGTCAAATACCAATAGATCTGTATAGATATTGCTTACCATATTAAGACTTTGCTGACTATATTATGACTGTGTAAATTGCTAATTTGTAGCCCATAACAAGGCATTTGTAATGTTATTTAAACTAAAGTAATTGAGAGAACTCGATATCCCATTCTATTCTCTTCAGTATTATATGCTTAAGTGCATTGATCGTTTGAGAGCTGAATTGTGTGTGGATATGCAATCAAATTTGCATTGTCAATTCACAAATCGGACTATTTGTTTTTTATCTCCAAGTTTCCATTGTTGATCCTAGAAGACAATCAATTTGAGAATTAGCCTGGGGAATTTCAACAACATGGTTGTCTTTCCTTGTTGTTTGCACATCTTGAGCACCATTACTCATAAGAGAAAAGTTGAGGCCAAGTGTAGTTGTGGAATCTTCTGTGTCTTAATTCAGCTTCTCAATCTAGCCTCTGTCATGGGTTCCTCAACAGGGTCTGCCGTTATTTGTGGTGACTTCCCTTCTTAAGGCGTAACTTTCACTAGGTGAGACCGTTTAAGAATGAGCTCCACACAAAGTGCTTCCCAATATGCTTCATGAATGGTCCTGTAATCATTCATTCTTACCACAACATTCGGTCTCAAGCCTCTCAAAAAGCTAATAAAATCATGTTTCCAATCATCTTCTAACCCATATGCAACTTGGAGCCTTGAAAATTGGTCATCGTATTCAAGAATGGATAATTCTAAATGTTTCAAATCAAAAAAAAAAAAAAAAAAAAAAAAAAAAAAAAAAAAAAAAAAAAAAAAAAAAAAACTCTTCATTCTCAACATACCATAAGCCATATTTAACTGCATATTTGACTCTTTGAAGTGCGTTGTAGATTTTACTAACATGGAATTTTATCTTGGATTGAAGATTAGACTTACCTGATGTCGTTAGCTCTGTACTCCGGGAACACGATGATGGAAACGGATGTAAAATCAAAGTTCAAATGGCATTGCGATTGCGAAAATAAATCTCTGCCTTTCATTGTTTTGGTCACAGCCATTACCAATCATGTTTTGTCTAACCAGTTACTTTAGCTACTTCAGCACACTGACGATGAGGATGGAATGCTGACGTTTAATGCTTGTTGGATTCTTGGCTTGGAGTACAGATGGGTTGGATGACCTGGCCAAACTTGGATTGAACCCAGTGCTATTGTAGATGCTATGGACCTCTTTTTATGCCTTGGGCTTCATGCTTGGAAAAGAGAAAAACGGACCTAGGCTTCTTTTCATCTCTCTTTCATCTTATGCAATGGAGATGTTAGCAAAGGCAGGTGACTTTGCAATGCTGCTTTGCTAGGAATGGCGACAACGGATCAGTTCTTTGTTGGCAGGTGGCGTCTTAGCCTTGATGAATAATGTCGTACGATGATGAAACTGGTGACAAGGGATGCTGCTGGTGACAGGTATGCCTCTTCCTGCTCTCTCGTATTCTCTGTTTTCTTTTTTCTTTTTCCCTTGTGTGTGTGTGTGTGTGTGTGTTTTCCCTATGGGTTCTGGGACTCGTTCAGATAGAATTCTATGGGTGTGCTGGAGATATGTCTTACTTCTTCCTCATTGAAGATTGGGATCCTTCGACGTCTTCACATTTGTCGCACAGTGCTAACAAAGAATCCCATGAAAGGACGCTCTTGAAAGGTTTCTAATAAAAAAACTCCTAAGATTCGTTCAAGTTTCCGATCCACCGATATCCATTGTTCATTGCGTTCCAAGAAAGTGACCACCTCTCCCCAAGAATGAGAACACTAATGGAACATGCCTAAAAAAGCTTCTTTGAGATCTTGATTGATTGTGTACATGCAGATGTAGAGATCGGACTCTTAACCTAATTCTCAAAAAGCACAGATGTAGAGATCGGACTCTTAACCTAATTCTCAAAAAGCATGCCCTTAGTTCATATCGAAACTTTATTCTTATCTCAAGGTTGATTATAAGGTTTTCTCCTAATAATAAGTCTCCCGAATTGGTATACGAACCTTGCTCTCTCTCAATACAATGGCCTAAGCCACTTATCATTTGAATGCTGCTGATTGCTTTGTCTATTTTACTAACCGTCCTGGGAATGAGTTAGTGTGAAAGGGGTCGATGGAGATGTAGATGGGTGTGCTGGGGTTCGGTGGGTGAGGAGAGGGCGATGGGTTAAATAATTGCAACTGGTGGTTGGGCTGCAGGTGAAGGTTGCCGGTGATGTGATGTGGGATTTTTTATATGGGCAGTGGGGCTGGGTTTCGGATTGGATTTCAGGTGGATCAATGGACAGATTGGGATGTAGTCGAAGAGGAAATGTATTATGACAGCATTTTAGGATTTGTGGTGGGGAAGCATTTGCGGCAAGGTGGATTTGGGGCTATTTCTAATATGGGTTTTGGATGGTTTGGAAGGGGGTTGTGATGGGTGGATGGATGGAGGGAACAGAAATAGAAGGATGGTGATGATGGAGATGAGATAGATAGGGGTAATCACACTGATCTATCAAGGGATTGGCTTTGCTACCAATTGATGCAAGCCCTAAGGTTAGAGCTTGTGGGAAGTGCTGAAGCACGTGTTAGAAGACACATCAAATATCTCAATAGAGACCGTAAACGAGGTCGAGGACATACCTCAAAAAGGGATAACCTAATTCAATTAATCAATAACTCTGTATACAATGCCTTATAAATAAGAAAGATAACTTCGACCATAATAAACCTAATTAAACTACGAAACCATATAAATTAGGAAACTAAATAAATTGGAAACCTAATCATACTTACAATATTTAAATAAAAAGAAGCTAATTATATAAAATTAAATTCCTTAATCTACATGGGCCCTACTCGTAGCCATGAAGTCTATTTGCATAAACAAGCAGAGCCTTTGTGCATCACTGACCCAATGATAGTGGCACGCATCTCCCTTTCACAATGACGACTAGTGATCATTCCTGTCGTTGTTAGGTTCTAGAACCATCCTTGCCCAAAACAAAAACAAAAAGCAAAAAGGAAGAAGATGACGACCCATAATTTGCAAATCAAAATGATGCAGGTTGATCTTGTCATTTCCTTACCAAAGATTTCAATGAGCTGCAATTTTAAGGCACATGTTGAAAAGTGATGCCCTTCTTTCAAACTGCAATTTCTTTTTCTTTTTTGGCTTGCTTGGTCCACTTGTATTTTATGGTTAGCAAATTGTTAAAAAACGAGCTGCATGCCAATTGCCAATGCTGGAAGATCCATCTTCTTTTCAGCCCTTTATCACTGATCTCAATACTGAGATTTTCTATGTTAGTTTTGACCTATATGGTTTGATGGACATGGGAAAACAATTGCTGGTACATGTAAACTTCTGTTGTTAAGTTTCCATGAAGATGGTATTATTACCAAAATCTCTCAAACTGTTGTTTTGGCAAAGGTTTCTCTAGTAACACTTTGATGTAGCCACTCAAGTAATAGTACATTTATTTGGTGCACTATAAACGTAGTTTTGAACTTAAAAAGTCAGTTTAAAAATGGAATCTTGATTAACTATTAGTGATATCCACTCCAGCTATCTTGCAGAAGTACCTTCTGCATCCAAGGAGAAGGTTCAAGAACTTCTAGAGTATATTCTCTCAATTGAAGCTGAAAGTGAACAAAGGTTTTTGGCCTTCTTTAAATACATTTGTTCGAACTTTTTACATTTGTGGTATTTTCTGTTTTTAACGTAATTCCACTTGCGTGATTTGTTTGCTAAATTTCAGCCCTTTCTATTCAATCTGCTTCATGCTTCCTCTGCTTTGCCAAGCAACCATGGAGTCTGAAGGTTGTAGGATCTTGACTTCATTCGGAGGACATAATGCTGTCAGTTTCTTCTAACTTTTGTGGTCAAAGCTGTAAGCTTTGTTGGTTTTCTTTAATATTACCCTGCATAAATAGTTTTCTGGTTTGCTCTCTTTTGTTGGTTTTCTTTAATATTACAGTGCATAAATAGTATTGTGGTTTGCTCTCTCTTATTTTTTAATTAATGTTTAATTAGTTTAACTGCTATTGTTATAAGTTTATAACTGGGACGTGATGCCCAGATATCACACAGATACAACAAGGACATGCCTTAAATATGAATGGGACACCGATTTTACACATTGGAAGTGAATTATTGGATACGATATGACATGATACATTGCCTAGTTTGAACTATCTGGGTATCTTCGGTTATAACATTGTGTTATCGCACTCCAAAATACCCCTAACATTGGGTTAGGTTAGGGGTATAATGTTATTGCACCTTTTGCTTTCTTTTTATGCTTTGTATGCTTTTCTTCTCTTTATAAAAGCTTTGTTACCGATCAGAAAAATAAAAGAAAAAAGGCCTAACATTGCTATGATACCCAGATATAGGCACAGATAAGGATATCGGCATGGAGAACAGGGATTTGACACGGCAACTTCATAAATTTAGGACACGAATACAGGTACAGTATCACTTAAAATAAGATATAGTCGTGGGATACGACACAGATACTGGTATGAATATCATATTTTAGTAGTATGTGATACATCATATGAGACTACCTACTAGAAGTGGGTCCTTAGAAATCTCAGTCTAAAGTGGGGTGATACGGTCAAACTTATAATCCTAAAAAATTACAGCTATCAAAATTAAAATAGAGGGAGGGAGAGAAGTTTCAATTTTTCAAGGAGAGGGAAATATAATTTATATTGAGAAAAGAAGGGCATTGAATGACATAACAAGAAAAGCCACTTCCCCATCTAGTAAAAAAAGTATAAATAAATGGTAGAACTTTAAATATGAGAGTGCAAGGGGGAAAACAACCATTGAATATATAGTGGGTTTTGAGTTTTGCAATATTAACATAAAACAAAGGGGGCTGAATATAAAAATGAAAGTACTCTCAAAATTATAACCAAAGATTTCACACAATATTCGTTGTTTAGCGCAATTTTGGATGAATTCCTCCAATTTTGCCCTTTCCTTTTCGTAAAACACAAGAAAACCGTATCCTAGCCATATTTTGCCATATCCCGTACCCATATCCATATCGGTAAATATACCTCAGGTCAAATGAGGTATCCGGATATCATAGTAACATTGCCTTGTTAAGAACCACATGAAAGTCGATCATTGTCTTTTCATTACTTTTTTACAATCTTCTAATTTATATTCATTTTCATCTTTTGGCAATGTATGGTGTACTGTAATTTCTTAAATGGACTAGGAGTGGAAATAATTCGGCTATAGGCAACTGAATCTGGAGCAGTCCAGACCATGACAGTTTTTTGGGAGATGGAACCGATGATAAATTTTGAATTTAAGCTTTTATTAAGGCAGAAAAAGAGGTTAATTTAATTAAATTTGCAGGTAATGGAATACCTTGTGAGACTAATTGGGATGAATTGTCGGACAGTCGAGGATAACAGTACAATATTCTTAGCATGTGACACCGTCATGAACATTCTTTTGAGGGTAAGTCATTATCAGGAAAGCTTAACACTTTCCATCTTGATTAACTTGTATCAAGCTGCTAAACCATTCCACGTTTTCTTTGTTAGAGTGAGGAAGTACAAGTTCATATGGATGAATCCAATATTATTGATCTTTTACAAGCGTTGACCCGTTGGACAGGTACCTTCTCACTGTCATGGTTCCTTTAACTTGAGTCTATTTTGTGTTCCCATTAGCTACTATGACCAGTAATGCATTTCCTTCTTTCTCTTTTATTTATTGTCTGGAAGAGTATTAAGATTTTTATATAGTGGCAAAAGTGCGAAAGGATGATGTATAATGTGTGAGAAACTGGACTGTCAGCAGATCACAAACCTAAGCAAGGATATTTACACATTCAATCATATCAATACATCCCATAGCAGGGCAAATCCCAACACAACTAATGAAAAAAAAAAAAAAAAAAAAAAAACCCTAATAGGTGAGAGAGCATCAAACCCAAGGTGCAAATAGGATTTCTTCTCGACCCCAACACATGACCATCAGTTGCTTTTTTTTTTTTTATTGGGCAGAAAAGTCAGTAAATAATCCTATGTAAGGTGACTTCAATTTTTCATGCTCCTGAATTCATAGATGAGCCATTAATCATCCATTCTATGTAAAATTCCTGACCAACTCCCCGTTGAGGTGAATCTGAATAGTCTTAAGCACTGATATTTTTCTAGCATTATTTGAATCTCTTGCACTGATCACCCAGTTATCCATTTTCTTTTAAAAATAAAAAACAAATTATCTTCTCTAAGTTAACTGCGTTTTAAGAAAATCTAGATTTTAATTAGTTGCATCCATTTCTGCACTGCTCATAATTAGCTTCTGAAAGTTTTCAACTTGGTTCCAGAGGATGACAATGATATATCCACTATCATGATGGCTTCAAGCCTATGCAGTTTGGTCCTTGACTTAACTTCAGAGGAAGCTCTTTTGAATCATCCCGATTCCCCCTCCAGGATGCTAGATAGTATATCAAAGCTCATTTTGAGAAGTTTAGATACATATGGACAGGTCTACTTTATGACAACTGCTTCCCCCTCTGAGATTGTTAGATTTTCTTGTTGTAACCTATCCTAATTGCATCCATCAATGTTGATATTGCAGGGTGAGATGCATGGTGATGATAAAGCAGAACAGGATCTTCACAAAATTGTCACTGCAGGTTCATGAATTCATTCCACTTCATTTAACTGAAAAACAAATTGTCTGGCAATACAGCAGAGATTTATGATGGAAAGGGGTCGGGTCGGGTCGGGTCTAGGCCAACCCAATTGACATGTGTTGCCTAATCTGACTCGTCACATGATAGGTTTTATGGTCAATGATACCAAGCCTGCCCTGTGACAGATGCGGGTCAGGTTGAGTCTAACATGAGTTGTTATTGTTATTGTTGTTGTTGTTGTTGTTATCATTATTATTATTATTTTAAGATGTAAAAAAAAAACTGAAATTGTAAATATGTAGGAGGGGTAGTTGAACCTTCATCCTCAAAGTTGAACACTACATCCACTACCACTTGACCTACAAAAGCTTTGCACATACAATCTCTCTAAACACTAACACTATAAATGGGTTAGGGTGGATCGAGTCCAATCAAAACCCAAAACTGCTCAATCCTAACTCGGGTCAATATATAAAATCCCATTCCGATCCTGAACCCATTTATTTTCATAGATGGTCACACAATCTTGGGCTTATGTATTTTTTGAAACAAAGAAAACCTCAATATGCCATCCATCAATATCAATGTTGTTTCATCTCCATACAAGAGCCTTCAGATGTGTTCTTGGTCATAGGTGCAAGACGCAAAATATCATTATCAGAAGGTGTGCTAGCCAATCTAGAAAATGAAATGTATCAGATAACACTGATTATTGAAGCAAATTTTTTGTTGTAAAAAAACTCAGTGTATCAGATAACACTGATTATTGAAGCAAATTTTTTGTTGGAAAAAAAACTCAGATTCATGTTTAAGAAGGGGAAATCAGTGTTTGATTTTTATGTTTATTTTCATAGAACTAGTATATGTGTTATGGACACCCTCTTGCCACCATACTCAGTTATCGTTATTCAAGGATAATGACACTTTCGTATCTTAGTGAGCAAATTTCTGAAATTCAGGTTGAAACCTATATATTTTTTAGTCATTTGGTGTGGCTGAATTCGAGCCAAAAACAACCCTCCAATGATAGAGAGTTTTTGTAATGACCAAAGAATCTAGAGCTCTTCAGATTTTCAAGACGTACTCAAATTTAACACAACAGCATAAGGTCCAACAACATTCATATTCAGTTATACTTAAATCATGTATTAGAAGTCTTAATAAAGCTATTGAGTAAAAGACAAGTCTCTAAACAGGTAGAGAAAATATCTAAATGCTAGGCTAATCCCATCTACAAATCTAATCATTGTTCCTTGCGCTCTGGATCAGCCACGCATCCCAAAATCCACCGGCTGATCTCCGTCATTCCTCGTAACCTCTACGAATGCATTACTTGAAATGGGGCGAACCACTCGTTAGTAACACTGCTGAGTAGAATAAGTAAACATTAAAGTATAACATACTTTTAATCTTCCATATCGATATTTATGTATTTAATAATGGTGTTAAAAAAACAATATCTTAATTCTTTCTTGTGTATCTTTCTACCGCATGGGTGTATCTACGTTTCTGTCAACAATATGGCTTGTCATCCACCATGATTGTTGAGCCTGTTCCGATACTCCTACATCGGAGTTTCTATATTTCTGTTAACAACATGGCCTGTCTTACCACCATGATTGTTGAGTCTATTTCCCTCAACCAACATCCATGAGAGAAGTTCTATGCTCAGTGCTAGCGATGTGTTATTCTATTTCAAACATAAATTTCAAGTTCAAATTTAATAAGCTTATTAGAGATTTATCTCCATCAATAATAGGTATCATTAGCTTGCTTTCTTCCTTAGCCATTACCACATAGCACTGGGTTAGTTCTCGCCCCACTCCGAATTGGAATTGGTATCCAGGGATGTGGCATTGTCCATGTTCACAGAAATCATGTCGTCAAGATCATAATCAATAATTCAAATTTATCGCAATTTAGATATCATAAATTTGTCATCACATGCTTTATTATTCATTATAACCAAAAGATAAATCATGTATAATCGATGGAGAAAAGCATATTTAAAATAAAACAAAAAATTATTAAGTCAGGTAAAATGATTCATGTTCATCATCATTGTGCCTTAGAAGAAGTTTGACACATAATGGTGGTCATTCTGTGTATATTTATAATTACAAAGCCTTAAAAAGGGTTTATTCAGTTAATCCAACACTTAATGGATGTTTGGAAATTCAAAGAATTCCTTTTAAACAATAGAATATAAACAACATGTCTTCATTTATATATAATAGTCAAAATCTTAAAAGAAAGTTTAACAATATTAGTTGGAACCTTGTGGCCTATTTGCAATTTCCATAAACTACTATGAAATAACAGCTGATAAAAACTCAGCCTTTTCATCAATGGGTTCCGTCAGTAAAGGGGCTCATGCCTGGCTCCTATTTAGATAGATGGATGATAGGACCCAACGGTCCAAATCACAAGGGGACGTACCCCTAAGGTCGCCCACGTGTCCTCTACACGATGAGTGGACCTGATCTTTGATCAAGTGGCCCATGTGGTTCCACAACCACTGTCGACCACAACAACCTTTGACGACCTGGAAACTGAAAATTTCAATTGCAAATCTGAATCTTCAAGTTGATCAGTCATCTTTTCAGCCTAAATCAAAGTTCCAAAGGTATGTTAATCTTAGGATTCTAATTCGCCAAGTTCCCATCTAAGAAGTAGGATTTTGGTGGTATTTTCCACTAGTACAAGGTCGACAAATCTAGAAGAAATCTTCAACCTTTGATCAGGGTTCAGATGGGTTGATTTCTAACCCAAAATAGGGCTAAAGGAAGTCGACTAGGAGTCCTGCTGCATATCATCAGGTCTGATTGATGATTTGATGATTCTCTTGGGTACCAAAAATCAAATCCGACATGAACATCATGCCAACTGACACTGTAGCACGTGTGGATAATAACAATAGTTCTTTGAATGATCCGGTACTTCTAATTCTCTATTCAATCAAATATTATAACATTGATTTTAGGAATTCTACTCACCTGGTATAGAAATTCGTCGCCCAAGCTGTGAGCGGCTTTGAACCGGACATCCGCTAGGCGTCTCACTATCGATCTTCCTTGTTCGCTTCTTGATCTTCTTCTTTTCTTTTTTTTTTTTTTTATAGATTTTACAATTGAGATCAATCTCTTTCCCTCTGTCTCTCTCTATTTTCCTCTCTATCGTTGATGTGTAGAAGAAAGTAAGCTTTCATATATATATATACACTAGTGTTTAGACAGTCCTACACTAGGAGACCTGTTTGGGACTACAAGGGAGTCTTTCTAGGAGTGTATTTTTGAAAGAGAGTCCTGTTTACAATTATTAGTCTTTTAATAACCTTAATTTAGTCTAATTATAACTCTACCAAGAATCCTAGTAGGGATATTACAGACTCCCCCTCTTTAAGAAATTTGTTCCTCCAAATTTAAATTATTCCTGGTGGAAAGAGGTGTGGATATTGTTCATGGACCTCCTCCTCTATCCCCCATATGGCCTCTAGCTAGTTATGATGTTGTCATAGTACTTTAACTAGTCGAATAGTTTTGTTCCGTAGGGCTCTTTCCTTCATCTCTAGAATAGCCAACGGTTTCTCATCATAGGTCAAATCTTCTTGTAGCTGAAGTGGCTCAAAGCCTATAACATGTGATGGGTCTGGTTTATATTTTTTTAGCATAGACACATGAAAGACATTGTGTACACCTAACAATTGGGGTGGCAATGCTAGCTCATAAGCATTTCCATCACTCACTCATCCTGTTACTTCAAATGATCCAATATAACGTAGACTCAACTTCTCCTTTTTCCCGAACCTCATGACTCCTTTGGTTGGAGAGACTTTGAGAAAAACGTAGTCTCTCACAGCGAATTCCAATTCCCTCATGCGGTTGTCAGCATAACTTTTCTATCTACTTTGAGCAGTCTTAAGCCTATCCCAAATTCTTTTGATATTGTCCTTCAAAGTTTGCACCCAATCTGGCCCAAGTATTTTTCGGTCACCTACCTCTTCCCAGTAAATAGGAGTTCGACAATTTTGTCCATACAACGCCTCAAAAGGTGCCATCTGAATGTTTGAGTGATAACTATTATTATAAGCAAATTCCATGAGTGGTAACTGCTCGTCCCAACTGTCTTTGAAATCTAAGGCCCATGCTCGCAACATATTTTCTAGAGTTTGATTGGTTCTTTCAGTCTAACCGTCAGTTTGGAGATGGTATGCCGTACTGAAATGCAGCTGAGTTTCCATAGCCATCTGTAGTTTCCTCCAAAAGTTAGATGCAAACCCAGAATCTCTATCCAAAACAATGGAAACCGAAATGCCATGTAACCGAACAATTTCCTTGACATATTTTTGTGCTAATTCCTTCATCGAAGTTTTACTCTTAAGGGGAATAAAGTGTGCGGATTTAGTCAAACAATCCACAATAACCCAAATTACTTCATTATTTTAGGAGGTTCATGGGAATCTCGACACAAAATCCATAGTAATATGCTCCCATTTTCATTCGGGGACAGGTAATGGTTGCAACAATTTGCCCAGCTTCTGATGGTCTGCCTTAATTTGTTGACATGTTAAACACTTTTGTACAAATTTTGAAATATCATTTTTTATACCAATCCACCAAAATTGTTTTCTGAGGTTTTGATACACCTTGGTATTCCTTGGGTGAATAGTATACCGAGTATGGTGAGCTTCTCGTAATACCTCATCCTTGGTCTTCCGAACATTAAGGACACATAGCCTATCTCGAAAATACA
This sequence comes from Sextonia rubra, assembly GCA_037013555.1. Lineage (NCBI taxonomy): Eukaryota > Viridiplantae > Streptophyta > Magnoliopsida > Laurales > Lauraceae > Sextonia > Sextonia rubra. The sequence goes on along the minus strand of JASUAD010000014.1, from coordinate 14,511,043 downwards.
AAGTGCCATTGGCAAGTGAAAATTCCGTCTTGTTATCCATCTTTTTGAAAATTTTCAAGCGTGCCTCATCATCCCTCTAGTGATCCTTGATTTGCTGTATGAGTTCTGATTGAATTTTGAAATTACCAACTAAGATCTTGTCACTTATGGGCCAAAGATTTACTTCCAGATCTCTGATCGCTTCTAGTAATCTCAACTCCGCTGTCAAACAGGCTAGTTGAATTGATTTTCGGCTCAAAGTATCGGCTACTACATTTGCTTTACCAGGGTGATAGAAAATGGAGAATCATAATCTTTTAGGAACTCCAACCATCGCCGCTGCCTCCAGTTTAGTCTTTCTGAGAGAAAACATGTTTTAGGCTCTTATGATTTGTATATACATGGAATTCTTTTCCATAAAGGCAGTGTCTCCAAATTTTGAGCGCAAAAACGACTGTAGCCAATTCCAAATCATGTGTCACATAATTTTGTTCATGATTCTTCAATTGTTTGGACGCATAAGCAATCACTCTGCCATGCTACATGAGTACACATCCCAAACCATGAAGTGATGCATTGCAAAATATCACAAAACTACCACTACCAAATGGCAGGGCCAGGATCGGTGCCGAAGTTAGTTTTTCCTTCAATGTCTGAAAACTACATTCACATTTGTCATCCCAAATAAACTAGACATCTTTCCTAGTGAACCAGGTTAAAGGTCCTGCGAGGGAGAAAATCCTTTCACAAATCGTTTGTAATATATTGCGAGTCCTAGGAAACGTTGGACTTCTACCACTGTGGTTGATTGTTTACAATTAGTGATGCCTTCGATCTTTGTAGGATCCACTGACAATCTTTCCCCCGAAATGATGTGGCCTAAGAAATTTACTTGCAGTAACTAGAAGTCGCATTTACTCAACTTTGCATATAACTGGTTATCTCTTAACAATTGCAATGCAGTGCACGAGTAATTTCCATGTCCCATTCCGTCTTTGAATAAATTAGAATGTCATCAATTAATACCATTGCGAACTGATCCAAATACGGCTTGAAAATTTGATTCATGAGCGCCATGAACACCGCTAGAGCATTTGTTAGCCTAAACGGCATTACTAGGAACTGGTAATGTCCATTCTGTGTCCGAAAGGCTATCTTAGGTATATCTTCCTCCCTCACTCTTAGCTAATGGTATCTAGATTGCATATCAATCTTAGAGAAGTATCCTTGAAGTTGGTCAAATAATTCATTTATCCGTAGAAGTTGATACTTATTCTTAATAGTGACCTAATTTAGTTGTCGATAATTGATGCACATGCTCAAGGTTCCATCCTTTTTCTTAACAAGCAGTACAGGCACTTGCCACGGTGAGACACTAGGTCTAATGAATCCCTTGTCCATCAATTCTTGCAACTACTCTTTTAGTTCTCTTAGTTCAACAGATGCCATGCAATAGGGTACCTTGGAGACTGGGGCTGTTCGCGGTACTAATTCAATAGTGAAATCAACCTCCCGCACTGGCGGCAAACCGGGTAGATCATCTTGAAAGACATCAAGAAATTCTCCTGCCCCCTAAATCATGATAGGGTCATTATGCCCGCAAACCTAATATTATTACCAATGCATGATTTCGACATCATTTTGGGAATGGATTGGCTAGCTAAGTATATGGCTGTATTAGATTGTTTCAATAAGATAATTCGCTTCAAATTAGAAGGATATAAGGATGTCTGTATAGTGGGAATAAAGAGACCAGTGGAGTCTAGGGTAATCTCGGCGATCAAGGCCAGTCAATTGCTAAGAAAAGGGTGCAAGGGATACTGCGCATTTGTCACTGAGGAGAAACAAAAACCTAAGATTGAGGATATTCCTGTAGTGGTTCTAGACTTCTAGTGTTCACTTGTCCTCTAGTGGAGGTTGATACAATTAAAGCTTGAGGAAGTTTAGAGGGTCGCATGTTTAGTTTCGGGGCAAACACATGTGAAACAAAGCTGTGTGTGGAACCAGAATCAAATAGTGTAATGGCGTTAGTACCAAATGTAAAGAGTGTACCCTCAACTACATTGTTTGCCATGTCTGCTTCCTCATGAATGATTGCATAGGCCCTAGCATTGGGTTGTTGTCTCTACTGGTTTCCACATTGATTCTTCCTTTCTTGATTATAATTCTGCCTTTGTGGAGGATTATGTGGATATCCTCTTTGCTAGTTCTGGCCGTTCTGTTGGTTTTTCTGTGACTGATTCTATTGATTGGTTTGCTGTGGGTTCCCTTGATTCCAGGGAGGGTAGTTTTGATAGTTCTGGTGTGGTTGATGATAGTTTTGTTGGTCTTGGTGTGATTGTTGCCCTTGTCATTGCGTCTAATTCTTCTTTTGCCACTTTGGACAGTCCCTACGCCTATGGCCCACCTGGCCACATCTAAAGCATGAACCATGCTACCATGGGCACTGCTATAAGTCATGGTTCTTCCTGCAGCGACTACATTCAACTTGAGAATCCACCTTCTGCTTCTTTTGGGGTGGGTGGTTTTGCCGATTTCTCTTTCTATTTCCTGTCTTTTTAGGTAGAATCACCCCATTGATTTCGTTAGTAGCTTCGTCTGACACAGGCCCTTTTCAAAGCATCTGCATAGGTTGCCGGCTGCCCCAGCTGTACATCCTTTTTGATATCTGGATGCAGTCATTCAATGAATTTGTTATGTTTCATACCTTCTATCGCTGTCAAGCACTCTGCAAAATGAGATAGCTTTGTAAACTTATTGTTATATTTCGCCACCGACATGTCTCCTTGCACTAGATTTTAGAATTCTCTCTTCTTTCGTTCCTTGATGTGATCAGGTATAAACTTCATGATGAATTTCTTTTTAAAGAAAGCCCAGGTGATCTCACCCCTCGAATCTGGATACGTCTTCTTTGCAAATTTCCACCACTCCTTTGCATCTCCTTCCTATTTAAATGCTGCTAATAGAGCTTTCTGGTGATCCGAGCAACCCATTACTTCAAAACTTGCTTCCATATTTTCTATTTATTTGTTCACCTCCCATGGGTTTATAGTTTCGTCAAAGTATCGAGGACGAAACTCATTGAGTCTCTTATACAAAGAGTCTCACTCTTTGTCTCTGAATCCACCAGCATTGATCCCACCTTGTGGTCGATCATTGTTATTTTGACATTGTGCTAGAGTCTGTATCTACTCCTGCACCTGATTATATGCCTTAATGAAGCCATCGAACATGGTCTTCACATATTCAGGTACCTAAGTCGGTCCCTCATTCATATTCGATCTCACTTTCAGTTCCATTCTGGTTGATATTATGGATGGGGTTTCCTTGGGAAGTCATGTTCTTTCTCCCACAATGGTAGTACAGTAATTAGTACATAGTAAATAAATACCTTATCCTAATACCCCATCCATGACCTCACCACGGTGCCTAATGTTTTCTAAGTCTTTGAAAGGTTGCACAAGACTTTGATTTGATACTACTTTGTAACAACCCAAGAATCTGGAGCTCTTCAGATTTTCAAGATGTACTCAAATTTAACTCAACATAAATTAAGTTTTAATGAGCATAAGGTCCAAGAACATTCATATTCAATTATACTTAAATCATTAAATGTATTAGAAGTCTTAATAAAGCTATTGAGTACAAGATAAATCTCTAAACAAGTAAAGAAAATATCTAAATGCTGGGCTAATCCTATGTATGAATCTAATCATTGTTCCTCGCGCTTTGGATCAACCATGCATGCCAAAATTCATTGGCTGATTTCCGTCATTCACCGCAACCTCTATAAATACATTACTTGAAGTGGGGTGAACCACTGGTTAGTAATATTGGTGAGTAAAATAAGTAAACATTAAAGTATAACATATTTTTAATCTTCCATATGAATATTTATATATTCAATAATGGTGTTAAAAAAACAATATCTTACTCAATTCTTTCCTGAGTATCTTTCCACCGCAAGCATCTAAAGGTTCTGATACCCTATACGGGTGTATCTACATTTCTGTCAACAACATGGCTTGTCATCCACCATGATTGTTGAGCCTGTTCTAATACTCCCAAATTGGATTATCTACATTTCTATCAACAATATGGCTTGTCTTATCACCATGATCGTTGAGCCTGCTTCCCTCAACCAACATTCATAAGAGAAGTTCTATGCTCAGTGTTAGCGATGCGTTACTCTATTTCAAACATAATTTTCAAGTTCAAATTTAATAAGCTTATTAGAGATTCATCTCCATCAATAATAGATATCATTAGCTTGCTTTCTTCCTTGGCCATTACCACATAACATTGGGTTAGTTCTGTCAATCGAAGCAGGCCAGTTAGGCCCAGTCCAGGCCCAATCTTGGCCAGCAGGCCATTTAGGCTCAGTGCAGTTATTAGTCCAGTGTTGGCTCAGGCCAGTTAGGCCCAGTCCAGGCCCAATCTTGGCCAGCAGGCCATTTAGGCTCAGTGCAGTTATTAGTCCAGTGTTGGCTCAGTCCAGTTATCAGTCCAGTGTTGTATTGTAGAATAAGTCAAAGGATAATGCATAGTTGTTAGCTATAATTTAGGATCTGTGCTATAACGTAGGATCTATGGATTGTAATGAGGAAAATCAACCCCTATATATGTAAAACTACAGTCGTCCCTTAGGGTTACTGGATTCTCACCATTTTAATGGAATTCTGAAATCTCTTGCGAATGATAAGTTCTCGCCCCACTCCAAATCGGAATTGGTACCCAGGGCTATGGCATTATCCGTGTTCACAAAAATCATATTGTCAAGATCATAATCAATAATTCAAATTTATCCCGATTCAGATATCATTAATTTCTCATTACATGCTTTATTATTCATTATAACCAAAAGATAAATCATGTATAATCAATGGAGAACAACAGATTTAAAATAAAACCAAAAATTATTAAGTCAGGTAAAGTGATTCATGTGAATCGTCGTTGGGCCTTAGAAGAAGTTTGACACATTATGGTGGTCATTCTATGTATATTTATAATTACATAGCCTTAACATTATTCAGTTTAATCAAGCACCTAATGGCTGTTTGGAAATTCAGAGAATTCCTTTTAAACAATAGAATATAAACAACATGTCTTCGTTTATATATAATAGTCAAAATCTTAAAAGAAAGTTTAATCATATTAGTTGGAACCTTGGGGGCCTATTTGCAATTTCCATAAACTACTTTACAAGAAGAGCTGATAAAAACTCAGCCTTCTCGTCAATGGGTTCTGTTAGTAAAGGGGCTCACGCCTAGCTCTTATTCAGATAGATAAATGGTGGGGCCCAACAATCCAAATCACAAGGGGACATACCCCTAAGGTCGCCCACGTGTCCTCTACACGATGAGTGGACCTGATCTTTGATCAAGTGGCCCATGTGGTTCCACAACCACTGTCGACCACAACAACCTTTGACGACCTGGAAACTGAAAATTTCAATTGCAAATCTGAATCTTCAAGTTGATCAGTCATCTTTTCAGCCTAAATCCAAGTTCCAAAGGTATGTTAATCTTAGGATTCTAATTCGCCAAGTTCCCATCTAAGAAGTAGGATTTTGGTGGTATTTTCCACTAGTACAAGGTCGACAAATCTAGAAGAAATCTTCAACCTTTGATCAGGGTTCAGATGGGTTGATTTCTAACCCAAAATAGGGCTAAAGGAAGTCGACTAGGAGTCCTGCTGCATATCATCAGGTCTGATTGATGACTTGATGATTCTCCTAGGCACCAAAAATCAAATCCGGCATGAACATCATGCCAATTGACACTGTAGCACGTGTGTATAATAACAATAATTCTTTGAATGATCCGCTACTTCTAATTCTCTATTCAATTAGATATTATAACATTGATTTTAGGAATTCTACTCACCTGGTACAGAAATTCGTCGCCCAAGTTATGAGTGGTCTTGAACCGGAAATCCGTTAGGCGTCCTACTGTCGATCTTCCTCATTCCCTTCGCAATCTTCTTCTTCTTCTACAGATTTTACAATTGAGATGACTCTCTCTCTCTCTCTCTCTCTCTCTCTCTCTCGTTGATGTGTAGAAGAATATAAGTTTCCATATTTATATACTAGTGTTTAGACAGTCCTGCACTAGGAGTCCTGTTTGGGACTATGAGGGAGTCTTTCTAGGAGTGTATTTTTTAGAGAGAGTCCTATTTACAATTCTTTGTCTTCTAATAACCTTAATTTAGTCTATTTATAATTCTACCAAGAGTTCTAGTAGGGATATTACAGTTTTTCACATGTAAATTTCTGTGTTATTTACTTATTTATCTTTGTTTTATTTATTTTTCGATCCCTCCCCCCGCTCCTCTCCCATGAAATACTTTGTTTCATTTTCTCCATACCTCCGCCTTATCATGAGGAAGTTCATCAATAATGGTGCCTCTAGGTTCTAGGTTATTGTGGCAATTATTGAGCTCTCCAAAGTCCAAGAGGGAAAGTCCAAACTCAGTGGTGCCGGTGTTTACGTAATATGTTACTTTGCATTTCACCTGTTTTCTGTTCCTTTGATGCAGCTATAAATAGGCCACCCTAGGATTTCCTTAGGCTCCCTCATTTTGGTCAGTGATAATCCTTCTTTAAGTCTTTTCATACTTTTCGATATACGCTATGATTTTATTGTCGTGTTCATGTTCGCCTTAGTCATTATGAGTTCAGTTAGAATTCATATAGTTTAGTCATTCTTGTAACATAAGCTTTTATTTTATTTTATCAATATTGTTGGAGGGTAAGTGGATGAATTATATTGTAACAAGTATTCGTTTCACAGACTTGTGACAAGATTCAAATTTCCATTAAATATTTGTAGCTTGTGGCAGTCCCATTGTTTTCAATTAATGAAAATTTTCATCCAATCTTTATGTGCTCTCTCGTGTGGTGAATACTCCATATGAATGGAAAGGGTAGGCACTTTCTTTCCTCTTGGTGCCAACTGCACGAACAGCCCTAGGTGCTTCTCATTCTAGGTATTTCAAGCAAGAGAATCCGTCATGCTTATTCTCAGGCCTATCATGCATCATTATCAAAGCAAGGTTTTTCATGGTTCTTTCTGTATGTTATCTCATCATTGTCTCCCCTTTGATTCAATCAATTGAAACTACAGAAGACTTCTCTTTACCGAGCCAAAGCTTTGCTGCATTCATGCCAGCACCTGTCCCTGTTCAACCAGCTGAATCCAGTTTTTTCTTGGCCAGGCTCTTTGCTTAAATTTCTAGAGATACAATCCCAACCAGCCGACCAAACAACCAGCTCTGCATCTGTCACTAATCTGACTAGATATTCTGTCACAGATCAGTCAATTAAACAGCTGATCAGAACTCCTTTCTGACCTCTAAATGTCATATAGATTCTACATAACGGATTAAATGAGCAAAACTTTTGAACTTGATGAGCTTCAAAGCTTGTTGTTTAAATCAAAACCCTTTAAATTAACAAAATACTGAAGCAATTATAGCGGTGGCATGATAATTGAGACAGGCTTGATAGCGCAGACAAGTAGTGAAACAGAGAATACTGAGTAGTGTGATTAAATGAATCATGAACTATGATGCCCAGATACAGCATCAATATGGCAAGGATATGGTAGGCACATGGATTTTACACATAAAAAGTCAAGTATCAGATACGATACGACATGATGCATTGGCCATTTTGAAGAATACGTGCATCATAGATCATGAGTGAAAAATTAATTAAAGAGTTGTGTAACGTAAATACTTCAAAAAATGAATCTAAAACCTTTGGAAAGTCTCAAATAATGCGAGGAGGAGCAAATATAAGCTCTAAACTACCATTACATGTGGAATAAAAGTGATTTCAACAAAAAAAAAAAAAAAAAGAAAGAGAAATTTGATTGACACCAAAAGAACATGACATTTGATCAACATGATTGACGCCTTTATAACTTTCTCACACTAAAGTTCACATGAAAAATGGAAACTCCTTGCATGTTGGCTTCTCTTTTTGATTCCGATCCTTAAGTCCTTGCATGTATTTTTCTATGGTTCTGTGTATTCTTGAAGTGAATGCAAAAATAAGGAAAAAAGTGTTTTATATTGTTGGATGTCAAAGTCTGAAAACTAAGTATCAGCTAACACGTATTGATATTATCAGCAATGTTGACCAATACAAGCAATAATTTTCATCAGACTCATCTCCCTAGGCATTGTATTTTGGCCAGCAAATATATATCAAACCTCACGTGGGAGCAATTATTTGGCAATCCTAATGAGTCAATATTTACTCCCATGATTAGGTGCTTATTAATGTTAAATGGGTGATATTGTTTGGTGCCATCTAACGATGACTTACCAGAATATGACATGTCTTCTATAACCTCCTCAATATATTGTAAATCCCTTCATGATAAGATGAGCACCACATGCCAAAACACCTAATGGAACCCACCAGGCAATCCGGGTGGACCATAACAGCCACACCACCGCCCCCCCCCCCCCCACAACAACCCACAACCACCACCAGACCACAACCACAGATTAGACCATTGGATTGATTGTGTGCTCTTTTTGGACGATCAATATGGTTAGGATGATGATTCCAGCCTCCGTTGGGGGGAAGGGCAACAAGACCCCACGCACCAACTATTGCATCATATGGATATCACAAGGCCACATCCTATATCTTTTGCCATGCATTTATGAATAGGGCTTCTCTGGTTATGTGTAATGAAATCTCAATATAACTATTTTCTTCTTGTCAGGATATGCCCAGTGGGCAGACCGCTTTCCTCATATCAAACAAATTGTTGAAAGATCATCCTACCTGCGGCACTAGACAACTTGGTTTTTGCTTTAATTTGAACTCACTCTACTTCAAACCCAGCCATCAAGCAAAGAAAGGGACAGTTGTTATGCCAGTGACATTCCAGGGAAATTCCTTTCAACAACCAAAGGGTCACAATGATATGTCAGCATTATTGCTTTCCTCAATTTATTAGCAGTATGAGTGAAGATGGTCTGGAGATCACACCAGTACTTTGCTAGCGGCTATGTGGCTGTGCGTCTATAGTTAGGCAGTATCAATCTGTTCTCTAAGCGCAAAAACCAGAAGGCAATACTTGATAGGTAGGTAGAAGACTGACTTCCCACCATGTCATAGAGGATGGTAACAGTTTTTCTTTTTTTAGATGTTGATGTCCTTGCACTCAGGAAAAGAGGGCAGCTGAGGTTAGTCACTTTAGAAGGCCACCCAGTCTGAACTTGGAGGACACTGATATATGCTAATGCATGTGGATAGACAATCTAAGTTATTGTTCACTGATGCTGCAAATCACGTCAATCAAGTTCTTAACCTTGCCATGCTGACCATTGCTTTCTGTTTTTGACTTTTTTTAGCCACCTTCTAAAATGAGGACTTTTTTGTGAAGCTCCTCCGGTTGACCTATCCTTGGTAAACATGCAGTGGCCAAATGTACAATGATCCTGACAGATAATTGGATGGAATCTTGGATGGGCCCCTTCTGAAGTTTCAGGGGGATTGATTGATGGAAGGTATCTGATCATTCTTGGTGAGTTAGCACCACTTTTGAAATAATTATGAAATGGTTCAACTGGCTAAGATCGTTTGCAGACACTGGATTTTACGCTGTAGCCTATCCACCTCACATACCGATCAACAGAGCAAATGTGCAACTGCATTTGGCCTGTTCATCAGGTGATTGCGATTGTTGATGTGCCAGACATAAAAGAGGCTGTCGAAAGAAATTTTGCAGTCCTGTTGTGTAGATTGGCTTGGGGCTGAGAATGAAAAAGCCAGTTTGTTACATTAGGTCTTTGGCAGATGCATATGCCTTGTGTTGTTTTGCCTAGACTTTGTTGATGCGATCTCTAGAAATATTGCGGTCCTCAAGCAAACTGAATTGGTCTGACTGAATGAGTTTTTGAGAACTTATGATGCAATTGAGAATGGCTCCTCGTCCCAGTGGCAAGGAGCGGCAGTTCTCATTGGAAAGTCCAAGCTTTGAACCTAGCCTCCTGTGAGCTGCTATTACCTTACATGTGCTGTCAAGGTGGTGGCTCAGTTGGTTTAAGCCTTGGATTTACTCTCTAAAATCTTTAGTTCAACTCTCATTTTTTGCGTTATCCGGGTATTATGTGTGTGACCATCTATGTACCTCCTAGGAAATAATCCTTGCTTGTCAGAATCGGGTAACCTTATGCCAGAGGGCAAAGGTCCAATGGCTAGGCTGGGAGGGGATACCCTAAGTCATAAAAAAAAAAAAAAAAAGGGAAAAACCGTTACATTCACGTGTGAGTCTCACAAGGTTCCAGCCCCCTTCAACCAAGAGCTAGCCTGTTAAACTTTTGGTCCCGATCAGCTTGTGGCCAAACCACAAGGTCATAGCTCTGATAAACTTCAATATATGTTTAGCCTTTTCCTGAAGTATTTGATCAAGATATTTGAGCGTCAGTAATTGGAGAATGCTAGAATGCAATTGTAAGGGGACTGTTAATGTTTTCCACCGGGTTAGCCTAATTTTGTGATATATTAAATTAGTGAAGTGGCCACAAGTCGGAAAGGGGTAAAAGACGCACAAATATGCTCTACGCGAAATGGAACCCTTTGAAATAGATGAGGTTTTCCAAACAGTTATTTTCGTTAACGCTCGGCATCTAATGGCAGGAGATGAGAGAGGCCTTTCCACGAAAAATATTTTTTTTATTACTTATTTAAAAAACTAAAGCCCTTTTGAACTTTATTCCAAAACTACTATAAGACTCCATTGCAAACGGGTTTTCATTGAAAACTTCATTGCAAACAGACTCTTCATTAAAGACGCCACTAACAATGGAGTATTTGTTCTTGAATTTTTGTAAAATAAAAATAAAAATAAAAAATCGAAGACCCCATTGAAAATGGAGTATTCATTGAAGACTGCATTATCAATGGAGTCTTCGTCTTTTAATTTTATGGAAAAAATAAATAAAAAATATTTGAAAAAAATTTGAAGATCAAAAAAACTTTTAAAAAAAATTTAAATACGCTATTGGAAATGGAGTCTTCATTTGAAACCAGGAGACTTCGTCTGAAGACATCATTTTGTCTTAGTTGTAGAGTTGATTTCTTTATTAGATGAAGACTCCATTTCCAACAACGTCTTCAAATGAAGACTCCATTTCGTCTTAGTTGAAGAGTCGATTTCTTCATATGAAGACCCCATTTCCAACATCATCTTTAGATGAAAACTCTATTTCCAATGGAGTCTTCAATAGAAGATGCCATTGGAAATGGAGTCTTCTATTGAATACTTCATTTCATCTTCAAACTCCAAAAGAAATAATAGAAGACTCCATTTTGTCTTCAGATTCCAGAGGAAATGGAGTTCTATTAGAAGACTCCATAGAGTCTTCTGTGGTACTGGAGGGTTCAATGAAGACTCCATTTCTAATAGAGTCTTCAGTGAAAACTTACTTTTTTTTCTTTATATACTATGGTTACCGAAAATATTAAAACCAAGATAGTTACCAAAATCATTAGATAACATAGAAATAAAATGAGATGTGATGAAACTTTAACAAATATTCATTAGGTTTTCTGCCAAACTACGATTGTACCTAGTCATTAGTGAAATCAATAAAATATATTTAGGCCTTTTAATTGATTAGATTCCTGAAGAAGAGCTCAAACTGAAACTGCACTGTAGGGACCAAGAGATGGAAGAAAGAATGGATATCATTTTGGAAAGGGTGTTTCAAGCAAAAAGCTTTGCTTAAGTATGACAAGCATATCAAAAGAAATAAAACTGCCACCTACTTTTGTAGACAGCTACATATGTCTCTTGAAAAGTAAAACTGGCATTTTTGTTTTATTTTCCAGTCTTTCTGTTGTTCCTCCCTGCCTTTGCATATATTTTTGGAGGCATAGAGAATAATGTGAAGTGTCTAAAAAGAAACAGTTATTATTGAAGTATGATGATCAATAGTTTCTAAGGGACGTCCATGATATACTAGTTTTGTGAAATTCAGGTCTCCTAGATATCCGAGCATATCAAAATTATTTATAGTTTGATCCAAAAATATCACACAAATAGGAAGCAGTGAGAAGTATTTGATGTCTTGTGAAAAAGAAAAAAAATGCTACATTTTGTTTGGTCACTCCTTATCAAAAGAGTCGACATCCTTATGAGAGAAACATATCTATGCTTAGTTGGAGCATACAAGTAGCTGATTTAAGGAAAATAGCTCCCCACCCTTCTAGAGAAAAATTTGACAGTTGCTTGTAGATCATCACCTTTGACCTTTCACCATTAACCCCATTGACTAGAAAAAGAAAAAAAGGAAGAAAAAAAATTCTCATATGAAACCTATCTCTATGAAAATGGATTCAAGAAAATGAGCAAATTCGATGATCAATAGCATAACTCCATCTGTCACCCTTTATACAAGCACCCTTGCTAAAAATTTCCTCCTAATAATGAGAAAGTCAAACATGCTTGTATCTTTTGATTCAGTTTTTCATAGTAGAAAGAGATGAGAGAATTGATTGAAAAACGGTTTAACATTGGATGCCATATTTTTTTAGTATATTAATATTTAATATTGATGTGCTTCATACGTTGAGTGTTGGTTATTTTTTAGTTCATCAGTATCTGCTGTGAATCAATGAGATGGAGATCAACATAAGTCATGCTATCTCATAGCCCTCTGAACTAAACTCATTTATCATCATCATCATCATCATCATCATCATCATCAAAGCCTAATCCCAACCGTATTGGGGTCGGCTACATAATTTTTGTTTCTCCTCAGAATTTATGTTTGGGTTGTGATAACATTTTACGTTGGTTGTCAACCTACCTAGCGCAACCCTCTTCCATTACCTAGGCTTGGGACCGACAGCCAAAACTAGCGGAGTTCTGAACTGAACTCATTGTTTATTTTATTTTCTTTTGTGAATTCACTATCAAAGGTGCAGTGGCGTAGGTAGAATTTTCTGCAAAATTTAAACAAGTTTGAGATTTTTAAAGGGAAGGATTTTTTTTATGAAATGATAAATCATGGATTGCTTTTTAGTTTTTCAATTTTACATGAACTTTACAAGTAGAAAGAAGAAAGAGTTTTTCTTCCCGATAACAATGTAATGCATGTTGAATTTGTAGCCATATTGAATGCCAACAGACGAGGAACACAGCAATTTTCTCATTGCAAATCTACGACGAAACACTCAACATGATTTACTCAAAACAAAAGCTCAATTTTTATGGTCTCCACAGCATGCACTGAGTAACAGAGACTCAGATTTAATGGGTAATGGAATTCATCCTCCATAACCCAATTATGTCCCATCGCCTCAAAAATATCCCACACCATGTAACTCATTTTTAAAGTTAAAAAATAATAGGAATATGACCTTATCACCGAGCTTTTCTCATGTCCACATTATATAAAGTCATGAAATAAGCAAATTATGAAAAAGTGACAAGTCACTAATTACTGCTCTAATAAATAAAAGACATCTCTAACAGCAGCTTGTCACCTCAAAGCAAAAATGTGAAACCTCACCCATTTGACCTAACTTATCATGTCATGTGATAGGATAAGTCTGTTAGATTTTGTGGACTCAATCATCAGTTGATGTAAAAAATTGATTAATTTCTTTATTTATCAATAATATCATGCTTTACTTTCATGAGATAAATGTTATTTTACTACTTCATGCACATGACCAATATATATGACATAATGGTTCATGAGTTGAACTGGGTCCCATTAGTATATTAGATGTGATATATGTACATGGATGAGATCCACACGCGGGAAATATATGTCGCAAATCTTATACTTAAATAGCTTCACAACCAGTAATGAGACTGGGCATCTCATTTGATAAGGTTGCAGCACTTTGATCACTATGAGATTGTGTGATTTGTCTCGATTGTCAGAATGTAAGATTCTGGATCGCGGTGCTAGTACATTGGATGTATTAAAGGACCATGAGATGTACCTTATGGAATTCTGTCTCAATAATAAGGTATGCTCTCATAATTCCCTGGCAATAGGCTCTCAATCCTGAGACATTGATGAACTCAAGTTTCTATCTATTTATTTGCTTTGAGTCACCAATGAATGAGGCCAACGGTAGGTTAACACCTCGGTGTCTTGGGTATGTAGTAGTAGAACTGTGGAAACGTTGAATGATCAAGATGGAATCTATCTCTATTATCCTTGTGCCAATTAATGGATTTGTCATTAGTAAGTGTGCACCTATCTCAATTAAGAGTTAATTGGATGGTACTGATGATTACTGTGATTAATTGTGGCTCAAGGATAATAAGATGTGGAACTTATATTGGAAGAGACAGATTTATTCCAATTGATCCACAGATATTGATAGAGGGGCCTACTTGTGGTAATTGGGAAGTTTAGGGTCTTCATTGTAATTTATTCCTAAGATTGGAGTGCAATTGCATTTATATAGTGGTGTTATTTGCAATTAACTGTGGGCCCGGATTGCACATGAGATGTGGGGTCGCGGTGTTCCAGTTGGAGCCAGCTTTCTAAGGAATCCCTAGTGGTCCCCACGCTAGCTCAAGTTATTGGAAAATACTAATCCGACTTGAACTCCAGAAAGAAGGTTTTAGAAAAGAGAAAGCTGCTAATTGCTTTGGAAGTAAGACTTCTATTTCAATTAAGCAAGGAGAGGATTTGAAAATATATAAAATCTCTTAGACGTCCAATAAGAGTCTCTCTTACGCCCAAAACCCTGTGTGCAAGAGTTGCACGAGTTTCTCTCTCCTTCTCTCTTCTAGTTGCTTGGAGTTTCGAGTTGGGATTTCTCCTGAAGATTCCACCAATCTTCTTGAGAAAAGAAATCCAATTCGGGTCATAGCATGGAAGGCTAAGAGGTTTGAAGACTCTCATCATCAAGCAGAGTCGCAACTTCTCCATTAGAGCACTACAGATCTCCAAAGGTATGATCTACTTCTTGCATGTCGTAGATTATTATAGATGTTTAGTGCTGTTTGATTCTGTCTTTTAGATAGAATATTTACTGTACATGGTCACGAGATTGAGGGTAATGCATCCTGAATTGGGTTTTTGGTCTTATGGATAGTTGATCCCTATGTCAAGTAGGTCAAAAGTTTTGAAAATCTATCCACATGACCCACCTGCTTCCAACAAAGTCATGCCTTACTCAATGACAGATCACATGGTGCCATGTTATTATTCAGATATGTCTACTCATAATGTCCTTGACCATCCATATTCAATGCGATTGGTGTGACTCATTGATTTCTGGACTTAATGGCGATTGACCTGTCACATGGTGCTTTAGTTCAAATAGTTATTTATGATCTACTGTATCAGACATTGTCTTCAACTAAGAGATTCCAAAAGGTCTATTAAATAGGCTTCCTCCTTCACTTCAAGCCAGACCAATAAAATTCCAAGATGGACATCTAAGAATGTAATAAAACCAAGCTCTTCAGCTAGTCAGGATAGCGATGAAGATTTCCAAAGCAAACCAACAATGGGGTCCTACACAGATTCAATTGGTTACACATGGGATGGAGAAAAACATGAGTTTTAGAACGAACCACTCCAAATGCATGAATGATTCACAAATGTAGGGCACATTATCATCAACAATGCATACACACGACTGCCATGTGAGGTTAGCATCGAGGGAAACAACTTGTAATGGAGAAACCTGTTTGATCAACGTTGTGAACTCGAGATATATTGTCAATGGCATGAATTACGAGTTCCAACAACACGCTCAGCTCAACTATGCATGGACAAATCACAAGACGATGCAAGAGTAATAGCAAGACTTCAACGCAAGAATGATCCGATGCAGCGAAGATTGGATAAATTTCATGCCATTGAACATGCAAAGAAGGATAGTTATGATCCTGACACTGCCATCATAGAAATCTTAGAAGATCCACTAATGGTGTCTGATCCAGAAATGTCAAGCTTCTAGGAAGACATCGATGATGACTCTGTAAACTATCTACTTGGAAGTTTATGTGTTCATGATAAGCCTCTATGTTGTTACGAACAAGGTCCTTGAAATGTCTATATGTCAAAAAAATTAAAAAAAAAAAGTGACCACATCTCGATCAAGTTAAGCATGTGATGTAACACTCCGACCCGACTTAATCCGAAGCAGTGGGTAATTACGTGCAAAGTTTGACCTGGTTTAGGTAGTTCGAGCCCTTTTTCGTAATTTTTGCTTTTGTTGGACTTTGTCAGATTTGCGTCATTTTGATGTCAACGCGTGTATTTCATTGAGTTTGTCAATCTTTGTAATTGACTCGATCGCAAATGACTTCAATTGCTCTCGTTGGATCGTCAATTGACACAAACTGGAAATTGTGCAACATGTTGGGACTTGTTTGCAATTAGACTCGTTTTCTCTTATAAATATCCTACCTACCCCTCTCTTTCGTTTCTTCAGCGCTCGTTCTCTCTTTGTCTCTCTCTCGTTCAGCTCTCTTTCTCTTCCTTTCCTTTCTGTCTTGTGGACGTGAGGAAGAAGAAGAGCAGTGCTGTCAGTTTTGTGTGTGTTTCCAGTGGATTAAGCCAAGGCAACGACTGTGAGTGTGATTCCATTTTGAGGCAAGTATAAGCACAAGTAGCTTTAACACTTATTGGTAACACTATGATTGTATGCATGTTTTACTCTTCTTGCATGAATCAGTGTTAAACAGCCCTTTCAAGTGCGTTTTGTTCTTATTATTCTGTTTTCGTCGAGAGTTAGCCATTTCTGTATTCCCGTAACTGTTTCAGGAAATTGACTTAGCGCACTCACGGCTAAACCGTGAATTATGCTACGGTTAAGCCGTGAAATGTCTTACGGCTAAGCCGCGACCCAGCCGTAACCTTAACCGTAGATCAATACAGGGTGACATCTGAAATAACTAAGAGTTCGCATAATCGCTGCTCTTCTACGGCCAGCCTGATCTCAGCCGTACGTTGTACTACGGCTAAGCCGTGCGGCAAGATACGGTTGCGCCGTAAAGTAAAATATGGTTGAGCCGTAAATGCGGATGAACAGTTTGGGGAACCTCGGCTCCACCGCAGTGCAACTTACGGCTACGCCATGAGATGCCTACGGCTAAGCCGTATGTTCACCTACAGCTACGCCATGCAACCCTGAGAAATGGATAAAAAGATTAGGATTAAGAAAAAGACCTAATATGACTCTTATGCTAGAATGTAGACAACCGAACATGCCCAATGGGATGTCCGAATGACATGAATGATCTCGAGGGTTGCGTCTCATTCATGTATGTTATCCAGTTGTTTAGCACCTTCCCATGGGTGTTGATTTAAGGGACTTTGGTACACATTCGGGATTGAATGCAACACTCTGTGATGGAACAACTGTGTATCGAATACCTTAAAACTACATCAGCATGCACGGTTAGAAACACTGGATAAATAGGTTAGGATTGGCTTGTAATTGACCTTGATTCATTAAAGAAATCTGATTACATAGCATATTGATTTCGGTTTTGTCATCTTATGTGTTCTGTGCTGGACCTCTCGATTCCGTGGGACATGCAACAACCCCAGAGCGAAGCCCGGGCAGGCACAATCTACTACTATGTAATTGTCCTTGCTCCTGTGGAGTACTTGAGTTCAGTGTATCTGTTATTTGCCCGCATTCATCAGTATTTCTTTGCTTTGGTGGAGTATCCGTATCTGTGATGCACTTCCTATTGTTCGTTTATTGTGATAGCTTGTGATATGTGAGATTTGTATGTGATATGGATTGGGGTGCATCATCTGATTTGATTGTGATCGTCTAATTGGCGCTACTGAGCCTCGGCCTCAGGATACCCGACGGGGTTGATTTTGGCTTAGTTTGTGTATTTGCCTCTGCAGAGTGCTCTTGTCCTGAGATTCCAGACTCCGGGAAATAGAGACCTATGCGTACTCTGGCCCGGTCGATGGTGTTCTCATTCCGATTGCTCTCGAAAGGGAGAATATGGCCTATGTAGTAGCCACTTTGACCGTTATCTGTTTGTTTATGATTCTGCTAGCATACTTATTCATATGCACGATTTGCCTAGTATACGAATATGCTTATTCTGGATCCTTGTATTACTACTTTTGCTCATTACTAGATACTATTCGTGTTATCTTCTTGTGGCTTATATTTTGCTAAGTCGTTGTACTTATGAGTTGTTCTTGGTGTTACAGGCTCAAATCCCTCTCCCGATCCTACGTCAGTCGACCCGACTCCAGGAGAGGTGCGCGAGGCCCCCTCGGGCCTAGAGGAGTGGACTTGATCCATTCTTCATAGCGCGGGTTGCATCATTTTGTTCTCCCCAATCCCTTGTGTCCGAGCTGATTTTGGGGATTTTTCTATACATTGTATTTTGGGTTCGATTGATATCTGTATTTTGATTTTGTCGACTAGTCCCTATATTTTGTTGTACATGGTGTAATCAATCAGTCTAATCTTTTGTAATCATTGTGCCTTTTGTTATCTTGTGGTATGCCTTGATACGTACAGCTTCCGCGTACACTTGTTTGCATGTGTGATTGATAACTTGTGTGTGTACATTTGGGCAAGGTCTAGGTGTACATGTACGGGAGTACGTGTGTCATTGGTTAGGTTTTCTCTAACCCCCGATTTCTGGGCTCGGGTTATGACATACGTATTGTATGGTATCAGAGCATTGTCTTTATCTTAGTTCTTAAGCATGTAGGCATACAGGACATGGTGAGATTTCGTAGTCAAGTCTTTGACTGTTGTGTTGGTCCTTGTTTCTTTTGGGTCTGTGTGAGTCATCTAGTGTGATAGCAGATTGACTCTTGTGTTTTGCAGGCTATGGCATCCGGATCTGGTACAGACAATAACAACCAGGGTGATAATGACAGTGGGTCAGCCGCTCCACAGCAACCAGCGAATCTTGATGAGCGTTTCTTAGCAATGTTGCAGGCGATCTATTCCTTGCAAGCACAGGTCGTTTCTTTGGTAGACCGACAGAGCCAAGCGTCAATTCAACCACACGTAGAACAGCAAGTGGTCGTCCAGCCTAAGGAGAGTGACCCGAATGCGTTGTACGATAAATTCAGGAAACATGGAGCCATAGAATTCTACAGCAACGAAGATGCATTGAAGGCTGATCAGTGGCTAGAGCACACGGGGGATCTCTTTACTACCATTGTCTGTAATAATCGGCAGAAGGTTATGCTCATGGCATCGATGTTCAGGGAGGTGGCAAAGACTTGGTGGAAGAGTGTTAGTGAGACCTATCTGACCATGCCTAGTGCAACAGTGTGGAAGACATTTCAGAAGCAATTCAAGAGAAAGTTCATCCCTGCCCATGTCCGGCGAGTGAAGGAGGTTGAGTTTCTAGCCTTACAACAGCAGCAGCTGACCGTCGCAGAGTATATTCACCGATTCATCTAGCTATCCTATTTTGCTGAGGACATGATCAATACTGAGGAGAAGAAGGTGAATCGTTTCATTACTGGTCTTCATCTTAGATACGCGAATTATGTGACTGCTTTCCAGAGACCAACTACTTTTGATGATGCGGTCGACAGAGCCTATGCTGCGAAAGCTAACCATCTAGCAGAGAGAGCTATAGACCTCAAGAGGAGTGCACCAGTGGGGTTCAAGGGACAGATTCAGAAGAGATGGAAAGGGAAGCAAGGAACTTCTAGTTTCTCTAGGATCAGATGCGAGTTTTGCGGACAGGGACATCCGACGGATAAGTGTTGGAAGAAGTCAGACGCATGTTTAAGCTGTGGATCTATGGAGCATAAGATAGCTCAGTGCTCGAAAGCCAGGACATTCCAGTCATCTAGATCTATGAGTTTTGCAGCTTCAAATAGCCCCCAACCGTCTCACCAAAGCCAGAAGCCACAGCGTCAGACTGCTCGCATGTATGCAGCCTCTCATAAGAGCGCAGAAGATGCGAATGTGGTGGAAGGTAAGGTCCTTATTGCTCAAGTTGAAGCACTTGCACTATTTGATTCAGGGTCTATGCGTTCGTATGTCACACCTCGTTTTGCTGAACAGTTACCGCAACCCCCTCAGTCGCTACCATAGTTGTTGGTGGTGTCTACTCTTGTGGGCAAGAGGGTAGAGTGTAGTGTGTACTACCCTCAGTGCGACGTGTTGATTGAAGGTCGTCAGCTGCCAGTTGATTTGATCTTGTTGTCTATGTTAGATTTTGATGTGATCCTTGGAATGGACTGGCTAGCGCGGTATCGTGCCTGTGTTAACTGTTACAACAGGACGATCTACTTCGATTTCGAGAAGGGGTTTCATTTCGAGGGCAATCAGCAGAGATGCCCGAGGCGTGTTATCTCCGCATGCAAGGTGGATCGATTGATACACAGAGGTTGCAAAGGTTTTCTCGCTTTTGTCTCGGAGAGAAAAGAGGTGAAGCAGTTGGGCGAGATTCCGGTAGTGCGTGAATTTCCAGATGTATTTCCGGAGGAAGTACCCGAGTTACCCCCTGTCAGAGATGTAGAATTCGCGATTGACTTAATGCCCGGTACAGCACCCATTAGTCTCGCTCCTTACCGAATGGCCCTTGCTGAACTACTTGAATTGAAGACACAATTGCAAGATCTGTTAGAGAAGGGTTTCATACAGCCGAGTGTGTCACCGTGGGGAGCTCCAGTGCTGTTTGTGAAGAAGAAGGATGATACATTGCGGATGTGCATTGACTACCGGCAGTTGAATAAAGTCACTATTAAGAATAAGTATCCCCTGCCGCGTATTGATGAGTTGTTTGACCAACTCCAAGGTGCCGCCTACTTTTCGAAGATTGATTTGAGATCGGGGTATCATCAGCTTCAGGTGAAGGAAGAAGATATCGCTAAAACTGCCTTCAAGACACAGTATGGACATTTTGAATTCCTCATGATGCCATTTGGATTAACCAATGCGCCTGCTGCCTTTTATGGCCTTGATGAACAGGATCTTTGCTCCTTTCTTGGATCGGTTTGTGGTGGTCTTTATTGATGATATTCTGGTGTATTCGAAGACCCCAGAGGAGCATGTGGAACATCTCCATCGACCTTGCAGTTGTTGAAAGAACATCACTTATATGCCAAATTGTCGAAATGCGATTTCTGGTTCGAGCAGGTAGCATTCCTTGGTCATACCATTTCACGAGACGGGTTGGCAGTCGATCAGATGAAAGTTGAAGCAGTGGTGAATTGGCCCAGCCCGAGAACTGTGACGGAGGTACGAAGTTTTCTTGGACTTGCAGGATACTATCATCGATTTATTCAAGATTTCGCCAAGATTTCAGCCCCGTTGACTAAATTGACTAGGAAGAATATTCCTTTTCTTTGGACGGATGAATGTGAGCACCATTTCTGTATGTTGAAGGAGAAGCTTACTTCGGCTCCAGTCTTGACATTACCGGATGGGAGTGAAGGATTTGTGATCTACTCCGATGCTTCTCGAGTCGGTTTGGGATATGTTCTAATGCAACATGGCAAGGTGATTGCCTATGGCTCGAGGTAACTCAGGGAGCATGAGAAGAATTATGCCACGCATGATTTGGAGTTAGCAGCCATCGTTTTTGCCTTGAAACTGTGGAGACATTATTTGTATGGCGTGAAATTTGAAGTGCACTCAGATCATCACAGCTTACAATATCTCTTCACGTAGCCTGAGTTAAACATGAGGCAGCGCAGGTGGCTTGAGTTGATTAAAGACTATGACTTCCCCATCAAATATCATCCAGGAAAAGGCAATGTTGTTGCAGATGCCTTGAGTAGGAAGTCTGAGATTCTTCAGGCTTTGGATAGCCTTTATTTTGTGAGATATGATCAGCCAATTGAAGTGAGATTGGTGGAGAGCTGTTTGACACTTGCTAGTATAGTGAGTTTTCAGCCTGACATCATTCAACGTATTAAAGACCAGCAGTTTGGAGATGCGATGTTGAGGCGAATTCGGGATCACGTTGTGGAACGACCAGACTTTCGCTTGGAGGGTGATGTTTTGTATTTCAGGAACAGGCTATGTGTCCCAGCAGTAGATGATTTGAAGGAGAGCCTGATGACAGAAGCACACTATGCCCATTATTTGATGCACCCTGGAAACACGAAAATGTACCAAACTCTCAGGGACAGATTTTGGTGGAATAATATGAAGAGGGAAATTGCCGGGTTTGTCGCTAGATGTCTGACTTGCCAGAAGGTGAAAGCTGACCATCAAAGACCGCCAGGCTCCTTGCATCCATTGCATATCCCTCAGTGGAAATGGGAGCACATCACGATGGACTTTGTTTCAGGCCTACCTTTGACGAGCAAGAGGAATAGTGCCATTTGGGTGATCGTGGACAAATTGACGAAGACAGCCCATTTTCTTCCATTTAAGAAGGGCATGACATTTTCCGAAATGGCGAAGAAGTTCGTTGATGAGATTGTTAGATTGCACGGTACGCCTGTGTCGATTGTATCTGATCGAGATAGCCGTTTTGTTTCCTCTTTTTGGAGAGCATTTCAAGAGGCCATGGGAACAAAGTTGAGCTTCAGTACGGCGTATCATCCACAGACTGATGGACAGTCAGAACGAACCATTCAAACGCTCGAAGATATGTTGCGAACCAGTGTACTCACTTTTGAGAAAGAGTGGGATCTGCATCTCTCGTTGTGTGAGTTCGCATATAATAACAGCTTCCACGAGAATATTGGCATGGCACCGTATGAGGCTTTATATGGACGTAAATGTAGAAGCCCAATTTGTTGGGAAGAAGTTAGAACCAGGAGTTTCCACGGACCGACGATCATTGCTGAGACGACAGAGAAAGTCCAGAAGGTTATTAGTAATTTAAAGATTGCCCGATCGAGACAGAAGAGCTATGTAGATACGAGAAGAAGAGCTCTAGGATTTCAGGTCGGTGATTGGGTATTTTTGAAAGTCTTGCCGATGAAGGGAACGATACGTTTCGGTCAAAAGGGTAAGTTAGCTCCAAGGTATGTGGGTCTGTTTGAGATCAAGAGCAGAATTGGAGATTTGGCGTACAGATTAGCTCTTCCAGTGGAGTTTTGTGGAGTACATGACGTCTTCCATGTGTCAATGCTTCGCAAGTATGTTCGAGACCCGACGCTTGTGATTCGCTACGATGATATACAGATGCAGCCGAATGCGTCATACGTTGAGCGTCCGCTCCATATTGTAGGGACCAAAGAACAGATCTTGCGTACGAGAACTATACGATGGGTTAAGGTACTCTGGGAACATCATGGACCTGATGAAGCCACGTGGGAATTGGAGGAACAGATGGCGCGTTAGTATCCTTATCTTTTCACTCAGGTATGTGTTCATTCTAAGGACGGAATGATTTCTAAGTGGGGGAGGATGTAACACTCCGACCCGACTTAAACCGAAGTAGTGGGTAATTACGTGCAAAGTTTGACCTGGTTTAGGTAGTTCGAGCCCTTTTTCGTAATTTTTGCTTTTGTTGGACTTTGTCAAATTTGCGTCATTCTGATGTCAACGGGTGTATTTCGTTAAGTTTGTCAATCTTTGTAATTGACTCAATCGCAAATGACTTCGATTGCTCTCGCTGGGTCGTCAATTGACTCAAACTGGAAATTGTGCAACATGTTGGGACTTGTTTACAATTAGACTCGTTTTCTCTTATAAATATCCTACCTACCCCTCTCTCTCGTTTCTTCAGTGCTCGTTCTCTCTTTGTCTCTCTCTCGTTCAGCTCTCTTTCTCTTCCTTTCCTTTCTGTCTTGTGCACGTGAGGAAGAAGAAGAGCAGTGCCGTCAGTTTTGTGTGTGTTTCTAGTGGATTGAGCCAAGACAACGACTCTGAGTGTGTGATTCCATTTTGAGGCAAGTATAAGTACAAGTAGCTTTAACACTTATTGGTAACAATGTGATTGTATGCATGTTTTACTCTTCTTGCATGAATCAGTGTTATACAGCCCTTTCAAGTGCGTTTTGTTCTTATTATTCTATTTTCGTTGAGAGTTAGCCATTTCTGTATTCCTGTAACTGTTTCAAGAAATTGACTCAGCGCACTCACAGCTAAACCATGAATTATGCTACGGTTAAGCCGTGAAATGTCTTACGGCTAAGCCGCGACCCAGCCGTAACCTTAACCGCAGATCAATACAGGGTGACATCTGAAATAACTGAGAGTTCGCATAATCGCTGCTCTTCTACGGCCCAGCTTGATTTAAGCCGTACGTTGTACTACGGCTAAGCCGTGGGGCAAGATACGGCTGCGCCGTAGAGTAAAATATGGTTGAGCCATAAATGCGGATGAACAGTTTGGGGAACCTCGGCTCCGCCGCAGTGCAACTTACAGCTACGCCGTGAGATGCCTACGGTTAAGTCGTATGTTCGCCTACGGCTATGCCGTGCAACCCTGAGGAATGGATAAAAAAATTAGGATTAAGGAAAAGACCTGATATGACTCTCATGCTAGAATGTAGACAACCGAACATGCCCAATGGGATGTCCGAATGACATGAATGATCTCGAGGGTTGCGTCTCATTCATGTATGTTATCCAGTTGTTTAGCACCTTCCCATGGGTGTTGATTTAAGGGACTTTGGTACACATTTGGGATTGAATGCAGCACTCTATGATCGAACAACTGTGTATCGAATACCTTAAAACTACATCAGCATGCACGGTTAGAAACACTGGATAAATAGGTTAGGATTGGCTTGTAATTGACCTTGATTCGTTAAAGAAATCTGATTGCATAGCATATTGATTTCGGTTTTGTCATCTTATGTGTTCTGCGCTGGACCTCTCGATTCTGTGGGACATGCAGCAACCCCAGAGCGAAGCTCGGGCAGGCACAATCTACTACTATGTAATTGTCCTTGCTCCTGTGGAGTACTTGAGTTCAGTGTATCTGTTATTTGCCCGCATTCATCAGTATTTCTTTGCTTTGGTGGAGTATCCGTATCTGTGATGCACTTCCTATTATTCGTTTATTGTGATAGCTTGTGATATGTGAGATTTGTATGTGATATGGATTGGGGTGCATCATCTGATTTGATTGTGATCGTCTAATTGGCGCTACTAACCCTCGGCCTCAGGATACCCGACGGGGTTGATTTTGGCTTAGTTTGTGTGTTTGCCTCTGCAGAGTGCTCTTGTCCTGGGATTCCGGACCCCGGGAAATAGAGACCCATGCGTACCCTGGCCCGGTCGATGGTGTTCTCATTCCGATTGCTCTCGAAAGGGAGAATATGGCCTATGTAGTAGCCACTTTGACCGTTATCTGTTTGTTTATGATTCTGCTAGCATACTTATTCATATGCACGATTTGCCTAGTATACGAATATGCTTATTCTGGATCAGTGTATTACTACTTTTGCTCATTACTAGATACGATTCGTGTTATCTTCTTGTGGCTTATATTTTGCTAAGTCGTTGTACTTATGAGTTGTTCTTGGTGTTGCAGGCTCAAATCCCTCTCCCGATCCTGCGTCGATCGACCCGACTCCAGGAGAGGTGTGCGAGGCCCCCTCGGGCTTAAAGGAGTGGACTTGATCCATTCTTCAGAGCGCAGGTTGCATCATTTTGTTCTCCCCAGTCCCTTGTGTCCGAGTTGATTTTGGGGATTTTTCTATACATTGTATTTTGGGTTCGATTGATATCTGTATTTTGATTTTGTCGACTAGTCCCTATATTTTGTTGTACATGGTGTAATCAATCAGTCTAATCTTTTGTAATCATTGTGCCTTTTGTTATCTTGTGGTATGCCTTGATACGTACAGCTTCTGCGTACACTTGTTTGCACATGTGATTGATCCCTTGTGTGTGTACATTTGGGCGAGGTCTAGGTGTACATGCACGGGAGTACGTGTGTCATTGGTTAGGTTTTCTCTAACCCCCGATTTCTGGGCTCGGGTTGTGACATGTCACAAGCGAAAAAATATAAAATAAAAACTTACCATTTTACATGTGTGTACCAATATAGGTGGGAACCAAAATTACTGCCTATGTTGTTCTTTAGTGCAATCCATTTACATATATATACAACAAATAAAAAGTACCAAGAACATCCCGGTCAAAATAATACAAACAAAGTGAAGGAAACATAACTAAGTACCACATCGAGGCCGACATATATCCTTCTTCAGCCTCTTCCGTTGATATATTGCTTCACCATGTCCTTTAACTACTAGTACATGACTCACTCCCTCAACCTGAGTCATCTGACTCACTTGACCTCCACTTCTACCATACCCCTGCACCTGCCCCTAGCCTTGCCCTTGCCCGTCACTCTACCCTTACCTCTACCATGACTAATGTCCTCTACATCTGCCTTTGCCTCTGCCTCAGTGAATTCATCCTCTAAACCAAATCCCCTAGTGTGTCACCAATATGTGGAAAAGTGAATGGAACTCTGAATGGATCTGGCTGCGTATACGATGCAAACCCTAAAAAAGGGTCAGCCTCAACTATTGGGATGGATAATCATGTTGGTGATGCTCTTGTTAAAACTGCTATGGTGGGTGGGGTGGTTTAACCATGTATTCTATCATCAGGCTGATCCGACATTGATGCAATGCCTTCCATCACAACTGTTGAGGTGGATAGGGTGGCATCAAGCTATAAGGGTGTTGGCGATACTCTCATCAAGGATGCAATGGACGAAGT
This sequence comes from Sextonia rubra, assembly GCA_037013555.1. NCBI lineage: Eukaryota > Viridiplantae > Streptophyta > Magnoliopsida > Laurales > Lauraceae > Sextonia > Sextonia rubra. Next base: position 14,484,451 of record JASUAD010000014.1, on the reverse strand, counting down.
CAGGGCCGGGGTCAATCCCTGTTATAGTGAATCAGGTTACTCCAAGCATCCCATCATAACTATCGAGGTGGATATGGTGACATCATGATGCTTTGGCATTGGGAGGGTGGTGGTGATGAAGATGGCATGTCGTATACTATTGTTTCTATGGCCAAGGGGGCATCATTGTGGATTATGGTGGGGATGAAGATGGCATGTTGTCTACTGCTGTTCCTATGGTCAGGGCGGAGGGGGCATGATGATGTCCTCTAGTACAAACAAAGATGAGTCATCAAGAGTACGTACAATTGAAGGATGTTGAGTAGGTATAGACAATGGGACATCTTCTATAATTGCGCTCATAGATGGTACAAAGCTGAAGGCAATGGGGGATCCCTACCAACACAACCATCCCGTGTAGTCCGATGAGGCCTCCTGGGATGGGTGGTTGTAGGCATAAGGATGGCATCGGGGACAAGTACCTCCATCCCAGTCTGGACCACTAGTCTATCGTGCTCACCCATCCACTACAGTGTATATCTACATCCATCTATAATGTTGTGCAACACATTGGTGGACACACACCTATGGTCATCAAACCCACTAGCCTCGATGCCATGGTGATAAATACTAGTCATCAGCTACAGCTGAAAAAAAAATTGTGCCATAAACGTACGATACATTTGACAAAAATAACGAAATAGTTGTACCAATTGCTCAGCAATACCTCCTGACCCATGGTAACCGGTGATTGGTCAGTGGCGCTCTGGGTTGCCGATCAGCAATCACATGATCCTACAGAACCACAATGTGTAGGGATCCCTGTACGCCATGGGAGTGCAGTCAATGATGCCTAGCACAACATGAGTATGCCCTTTTCTCCAGTAATCTATGTAGCATGCATGGTGGGTGTTCCAATCGTGCCCCTGATGGCCAAGCCTATCTATCTAATGGAGCAAGCAACCCATCTCGACTAAGGGAGGAACAGTTTTCCTAAACCCGAACTGTCATATGACACAGTCAAGAAGATGCCACTCCATAATGTCATAGCATATCAAGGGTGACCATGTGTGCCGAACATCTTGGCCAATCAAACAGTAATCAGCAGGGCATCTATAACATCCTCCATGTAAGGCTCCCAGATGAACTAAAAATGAAAATAAAGTTCATCATAAGATATCAGATATAATATATATAGGGGCCTTTTCCTGTGCATACATCCCTCATGGACTTTTCATGTACACTCTTTAGTGGGGCCCACTGTGGACCCCACCAAGGGATGAGACTGGGGGGGGTTGGAAAGATCTATGTGAAAGCACCCTACATATCAAATTTGGTCTCAATCACATATCCCTAACCCCTTCATCCATGGCTCACAAATTCATTCCGTTCGGATTGGTGTATAGTCAATCCAACGGTCCAATAAATTCAGATCCAGCCAAAAGTTGGGGCGAGTTGCTATCATAGAGTCCCATGTATGTTGCAAGGTTTGGATTGAGTGATAGATGGGCTCCACCTAAAGTTCTCATAAAAAAAATGGTGAGGGACGGATGCGTATGAAGATTCTCCATATATATAATACTAATACATAAAAAAGAAGATGAAAACAATAAAACCCCAAACCTTACCCTCACGTAGTTGATCATACTGATCGCAATCAATCAATCTTAAGAACCAACGATGCGACCACATCCAGTTGCTTCGTGACTGTCCACCTAACAACTACATAATGAGATTAAAAGAACTACAATAACATTAAACAACTCACAATATCATAGATAGAGGTATGAAAGTGTCCAATACCTACATCCCCGTGGGCAGGGGTAAAGGTGGATTAACAACGGGAACAGGCAAAAATCCTATAGGCACGGCATCGCATAGAGATGGCCAAATGTAGGGGAGTCGCTCCCATGCCCCCATCTGTAGATTAATAATAATAAAAAAAATAGGTTAGACGTCAAACATTAATTTACTACATCAAACTACCAAGGTAGCACAACACATATTATGTAACCTGTAATAGCATAAGTGGCCTAGATATTGACAATGCACCCCTCCTAGTGGGCCGGCACAATGCCCGATATAGTGCACCTCATATGGCGCCACCCCATCTCAATCTACCAGCTGCACCCAAATCATGTAGTAATGGCAGGTACATAAGCCTGACGTAGGTGTCTGACGTATCACCTAACAGATGAGCCTTGAGGATAGATAGTATGTATGCTCTAGCATAATGCTCGGGGACAACGATTTTATTTTCGTCCTTTGGTATCTCTCTAAAATGAGTAGTTAGCTAACTAATTCTCAGCTGAGCACTAGTCAGCTGACTATCCTTCATCGTCCTCCCCAACAACTACTGACACCTGTCATACCACTGCTAACAGGTACATGTTTTATCCACACCAGTGATTAGCTCACCATCCACAGGTAGGCCCCTCAGCACAACAATGTCCTGCAATATCACGGTGGCCTCGCCAACTAGGAGGTAAAACATGTGGGTCTCCTCACACCACCGCTTAGCCAAAGTGGTGATCAATCCATGGTCCAAACAAATGTAGCCTACATGGTCGACTCCATAAAATCCAACTTGAATTATGTATGGCATAACTCAAGGATTGGGTGCCCCTAAACTCCATAACGTCGAATCAACGTGACGACAACTCAAGGCTCCAACATCCTACCAAAATATGATAACTATATCTTTATTAATACAAGATTTACACAAACTATGAAAATGAATTAAATAAAAAAAGTATACTGTGAAAATGTTCTCATATAGAATGCATAATAATGTAGTCATACTAACCTGACCAGCCCATACATCCTCCGAACGAAGATCTGACTGTAGAGTGTAGCACTCTTATCCCAATTAAGTACCATTAGAGAATAATTAAGATATTAGTTAATTACTAAAGACTTAATCTAATTAATGACTTTTATTTCTAATTAGGTTAGATTTAGGTATTTTTGGTCCGATTGAGCTTAACAGGTCAAGTTCAAGTCATGGATATGTAGTTTGGGATGAGTTTAACTTTGATTAGGTAGATGAAAGCCCGTTTTCATAATTTTAGATTTTATAGTTTTACGACATACACGCATCATATTGATGTCATCATGTTTATCTCATTGAGCTTGCCAACTTCTGTGCTTGACTTAGATGCATTCGATTTTGTTTGAATTAGTTGGACCTTATTTGACTTAAATTGAAAATACCTCAAGAAAGATGGATCTTCTTTTAAACTTCAGAAAATCCTAATATATAAAAGAGCCCCAACTGTAGCTATTTGACCCTTCTTCACTACAAAATTAGCTGGGAGATCATTTGTCTCCTTCCTTTCCCCAAATTCTACTTGGATGCATGGTGAAGATCGTTGCATATGAAGATTGAGCCTCCAAGCCCCATTCTCATCAACTTTTCTTTATTTCCATTACAATCTTCTTTAGGCTATTGCTAGAACTACCCTTTCTTTCTTCCATTAGCCATTGAAGGTGAGAGTTCCTACTTCTTAGATTCTTGAACGATAGAAGAGTCAAGAGGACTCTCATTCTTGGACATGCACTCATTCTCTCTACTCTTCCTACGTGCATGTCATCTAACGGTCAAGAATAATGTGTTCTTCTTCTCAAGCTATGCCTATAGGATGAATACTGATTTGAACTCTAAGTCAAGGCAAGTAGAAGCTAATTACTAATGAATGCATGTTGGTAACATTTTCATTCTTGAAAATCTTTGAAATCTGGATCCCATTTTCAACCCCTTTTAATTGTTTAAGATGCTTGATTTGATTGTCCAAATGAGCATGAAGTGGATTTAGAAATGTTAAGTGGTTCGTTGAAGTGAGGATGACATTTTGAATGTAAAGGATAGACACATGCATTCGGGATCCCAGCAATATGGATTAAGAGAAAGGATGACATTCTGAAAGTGAAGGATAGACACATGCATTCGGGATCCCAGCAATATGGGTGAAGAGAACCTTCTGTTATTGAATCAGCTTTAGAAATCCTGAAGCTTACGAATAAGCCGTAAGTTGTACTATGGTTGGGAGTCCAGAATGTAGTTTTGCACTACGACTAGGAAACCCAAGACTCAAAATTTATAATTTCCCTCTATGGCTGTGCTCACAGCTAAGCCTTGAATTGTACAACGGCTAAGTAGTAACCAAGCCGTGGTTCAACCGTAAGCCAAGCATGGCGAAGCCATGGGCTATTTCACTGCTAAGCAGTGGCTGCTGGGAAATAGTAGTAGCTCATGGCGAAGCCACCGTGTATTTCACGGCTAAGTCGTAGACCCTGAAGACCTAGAAAAATTAGGGATATTGTGAAAACCTTCCATGACTTAGTTCTTTGTAATCCTGTACCCAGATCATTTAGCCCAATGGAAACTTACTTAACATGATGGGTCTTGAGGGCTGAGACTTATTCATGTGGTATTATCCATTTGTTAATCACCGCCCCATGCATGTTGGTTTAAAGGACTTCAATACATATTCCTTACACAATATGACACCAAAAGGAGACAACCGTGTATCAAATAACTTAAAACTACATCATCAAGTACAGTTAGAAATAATGAATGATTAGATTATGATTGGTTTGTAATTACCTTAATTCTATTAATTTGAACTGCATAGCATATTGGATTATCGTTATTGCCTTCTATTATTGGAATGATTTTGAACTGAAATGAATTTATTCTACTTGAAATGTTTATTGATTTATGCTTCCCTATTGTTAATGTTGAATCGAGCAAGAACGAATTAAATATAAATTGAACGTATAATGTATGGTTTTCCATGAAACGAATTGTACGATTTACTCAAATTCAATAATATGAATCGAAATGGTCTGGCTCTACTCAACTCTAGCCTTATGCCTGGCGGGGTTGACTTTGATGTAGTAAATGAAACTGTGCCGCTGTAGTGTGCCTTTGGAGCTTCCAGACTCCATGTACGTAGAGACCGAATCGTACCTTTGGTCAAGTTGTTAGTGTTCTCAATGCAAAGATCCCTAGAGAGAAAATATAGCAAATGTAGTAGCCATATAGTAAAGTATTTATATTAATTGATTCTTATAGCATGCTTATTTTAATGCACAACATGCCTAATATATATGATCACTTGATAATGATTCTTATAGATACAATGCGTGTTATTTTAATTGTGCTTATACTTTGTTGAATAGTCTTATTCACATGTTGTCTAATAGTGTTACAAGATCAACCTGATCTTACGAAGATCGAGGAGGCTAAAGAGGAGACTGATGAGGTCCCTTCAGGCCTCAATGAATGGGTAATAGCAGCGATCTGACTGATCCACCTTCGGAACGCAACACAACTATCTTAGAGTCTTCTTCTTATATTGGTGTTGTGCATGCATAGGGTTTCATGGTTTGCATTAGTTTTATTTTGCCATGTATAGTCCTTGATCCCTTGTATTTTGGAACATGTATATTTTTGTAATTGTTTAGAAAACTTTATTTCCTTTTTGTAAAGACATATATGATTACTCTTATACATGTCATATTATATTATATAGTTATGTTCTCTTCCTTTTTATGTAATTAGGCATTTAGTGTTTATTGTCTCATGAATGATACCTTGGAAATGTTATCTATTTGACCAAAAAAAAAATTTATAGGTGATTTTGACGGGCTTTCGCATGATTTATGCTTGGATAGATGTCCGTGAAAACCACCTCACAAGTGTAAAAAATGTGAATATCCCTTGTATAATTCCGCTTAAACTCCAGTCTATGTGTGAATTACATAGGAGTACGTGTGTCACGATTAAGGATTAACTCGAATACCCGAACCTTGAGCTCGGGTTGTGACATACTTACTAGTATGGTATCATAGCATAAAACAATCATTTAGAAAAGTTAGAAATGTAGGAACGTGGTGAGAATATCATAGTATTATTGCAAAAATCAAATATTTTGCTATATTTTCAAATTATTTGATTTGGTATGGGGGGCTATATGGGTATTCTTAGTTTAGGATTGATTTCATTTTGCAGGAAATGGCCTCAGGATCGCGTACCAACAACAAGAACAAGGTTAACACGAATCAAATAATAGAAACTATCGAATTTGCTCCTCCACCTCCACCTCAGAATACATAAGATCGTTTTATAATAGTTATGCAAGCTATACAAGCACAATCTCAATCTATGCAAGCACAAATGCAAGCTATGCATACTTTACAAGCACAAGTAAATGCGATAGTTGAAAGACAGGGCCAACCTCAAGTTTAGCATCATGTTGAGCAACAGGTGTTATTTTAGCTAAAGGAAAATGATTCAAATGCTCTATATGAAAAGTTTAGGAAGCGTGGAGCCATAGAATTCATGGTAAAGAAGATGTTTGACAAGCCAATGAATGGCTAAAACATATATATGACATGTTTGATATAGTAGTTTGCACTAATTGATAAAAGACCTTACTCATTGCTTCATTTTTTCGAGGTGTAGCTAAGACTTGGTGGAAAAACATGAGGGATTCTTGTAAGGATATGCCTGGAGCTCCTGCGTGGGACATGTTTAAGAAACAATTTAGAAGAAAGTTTATTCCTGCATATGTCCAGAAAGAGAAAAAAGTTCAATTCATAGCTTTATAACAACAGCAGATGTCTGTGGGATCCTATATGTATATTTTTACTCAGTTATCTCATTATACGGAGGATATGATTAATACAAAGGAGGAAAAACTTAACAGATTCATTATTGGCCTTAATCTAATGTACAAGGATTATGTTACAGCCTTTGAGAGGTCACCTACCTTCAATGATGCAGTAAGCAGAGCTTACTTCGCAAATGCTAATGCCCGCGAGAAGAGAGCCATGGACTCCAAAAGGAACACATCTTTTAGTGGCAAGGGGCAAGCTCATAAGAAGATTAAGGGTGATCTAGGTAGTCCTGGTAAATCGAATGTGGAATGTGAAGTGTGCTTCTTGTGGGAAACCTCATAAGATGGAGGCATGTTGGAGAAATACAGGAGCTTGTCTAATCTGTGGCTCCATAGAGCATCAAATGACTTATTGTCCAAGATACAAGTATAATCAACAGCAGTATGCTCCACCCATTTCTCAAGGCAAACATTAGCAACCATGTCAAGGCCAGAACTAGAATTGATAGAATGCTCGTGCCTATGCTACTACTCATGAGAGTGTTGAGGATGCGGATGTGATGGAAGATATTATCTTTATAGCTAATGAGGAAGCATAAGCATTGTTTGATTCGGGGTCTACGTGTTCATACATGACACCTCATTTTACTATTTAGTTACAGCAGCAGCCTAAGCAGCTATCATATGTGTTGATGGTGTCTACTCTAGCGGGCAAGATGGTGGAATATAATTTATACTACCCACAAAACGAAGTTCGGATTGAGGGTCGTCAACTCTTAGTTGATTTGATTCTACTGTCTATGTTAGATTCAATGTCATCCTTAGTATGGATTGGCTGGCGAGATATCATGCCTCTGTGAATTACTATAACAGGACAATTCACTTCGATTTGGGTAACGGGTTCCGTTTCGAAGGAATTAAGAAGAAATCATCTAAGCGAGTTATCTCCACATTTAAGGCAGATAGAATAAAACACAAGGGATGTGAAGGCTTCATTGCCTTTATCTCTAAAAAGAAACAACTAAACAAACTCGAGGGAATCTCCGTTGTTCATGAATTCCTAGACGTATTCCCAAATGAAGTCCCTAGTTTACCTCTTGTTGAGAGGTTCACTTCTCTAGAGAGCTAGTGCTTGGTACAGCTCCAATTAACAAAGCTCCATATAGGGTGGCTCCTGCAGAGTTATCAAAATTGAAAAAACAATTGCAGGATTTGATTGATAAGGGTTTCATATGCCCTAGTGTGTCACCGTAGGGAGCCTCGGTGTTGTTTGTAAAGAAGAAAGACGGCACTCTTAAAATATGTATTGACTACCAGCAGCTGAACAAAGTAACTATAAAGAATAAGTACCCACTACCACGTCTTGATGAGTTTAGTACCCACTACCACATCTTGATGAGTTTACTCAACTTCAGGGTGCCACATATTTCTTAAAAATAGATCTAAGATATTACCACCAATTGAGGGTTAAAGAAGATGATATTGCCAAAACAACCTTTATACGAGGTATGACCACTATAAATTTCTTGTGATGCCTTTTGGTTTGACTAATGCACCTACTGTATTTATGGCTTTGATGAATAGTGTCTTTGCTCCTTTCTTGGATCAATTCATTGTGGTCTTTATTGATGATATCTTAGTTTATTCTAAGACAGCAAAGGAGAATGCAAACCATTGGAAGAAGTCGCTACAATTGTTGAGAGATCATTAATTATATGCGAAATTGGAGAAATATGATTTCTAACTTGAGCAAGTAGCTTTTCTCGATCATATTATTTCACGAGATGGCTTGGCAGTCGATCCAGCAAAGGCTGAGGTAGTTATAAACTGGCAGAGTCTAAAAAATGTGACAGAGATCAAGAATTTCCTTGGACTTACAGGTTATTACAGAAGATTTGCTCAAGACTTCTCGAAAATATGTGCCCCACTGATGAAGCTGACTCGGAAGAACGTGCCATTTGTTTAGAGTGAAGAATATAAGTCAAGCTTTAGAACTTTAAAAGAGAAACTGACTACCACCCCAGTGTTAACACTACCTGATGGTAGTGATGCATTTGTGATTTATTCAGATGCTTTTAGAATTAGATTCGGGTGTGTTTTTATGCAAAATGGCAAAGTGATTGCTTATGGTTCTAGACAACTGAAAGAGTATGAAAAGAATTATACCACACATGATTTAGAGTTAGCAACTATTGTCTTTACCTTGAAACTTTTGCAACATTATTTGTATGGTGAGGAGCTTGAAGTTCATTCAAATCATCACATTTTACAATATCTATTTGAATAACATGATTTGAATATGAGGCAACAAAGATGGCTTGAGTTCATTAAAGATTACGACATCCCTATCAAGTATCATCCACCAAAAAGGAACGTCGTGGCACATGCCATAAGCCGGAAGACAACAAATCTGAGAGCCTTGTTGAGTACAACACTATTCATACAAGATGAATTTAAAAGCATGCATATTAAGGTCAAATCAGTAGATGACTCGGTGATGTTTGCAAGTAAGATTACCTTTCAACCTAAAATAATTTAGGCAATCAAAGACAGGCAACTTGAAGATCCAAATTTCATGAGAATTAAGTATGATATCACTGAAAAATCAGATTTTCGTTTGGAAGATGGTGTGCATTACTTTAGAAACCGAGTATGTATACCAACTCACGATGGCATGAAGGAAAGTGTAACACTTTAACCCAAACTAAACTTGATTAATGAGTAATTAATTGTGATTACGAACTAATTAATGAGGGTTTTGTTTAATTCGGTCCTAGTGGGTCTAGTTCAAGTCATAAATAGGTAGTTGGGTTGGGTTTGACCTTATATAAGTAGATGAAAGCTCTTTTTCGTAATTTTAGAAAATTTGCTTTCACGTCATACATGCATCATATCGACACCATCACGGCTGTCTTGTTGAGCCATTAACTTTCATAATTGACTCGAATGCATTAGACGTCGTTTGATTCAGTTGGACCCTCATTCGACTTATACTGACAATTAAATTAAACTAGGAGGACTTTCTTATAAATTCTGAAAATTTTGTCTTATATAAGGGTAAGCACCGACTTATTTGATCTTATCATGTCTGTAGCTTCCTCTTTTCACCGATTTCTCTCTTTTTCTCCCTCTCTGTCGTTCCTGGTTCTCTCATCATCAAGAGAGAGATATTGATTCTACGCCTCATCGTCTTCTTCTCCGACTTCTTCTTCCTTGAGTGGAACCAGGTATGATGTTGTTTGACTTATAGCTCTCTCGACTCATACTTCAGCCCATGCACTCATTCTTTTCTTTATTTTTGCATGCATGGCTATGTAGGTCTAAGTTGAGCCCAGGTTGAGCCAGAGAATGAATTTATACCTTAAAAGCTTAATTGAAAACAAGTATAAGCAAATTAAGGATAAATACCTGTTGGCAAACCATGATTATATGATTTTTATAATTTTACAAGTTTCATGTGTTTCGTAGCCCTTTTATACATTTTCATATGAACTTGTTACAGTCTGAATGGAATTTTCCTAATTTGAACTGTACAGAGACTTTTGGAGTTTCAGAATTCCCGACCCTTACGGCTAAGCCGTAGGTTTCCACGACTTGAACTCTAAAGAACAGCCTAATCTGACTTTACACTATGGTCCAGTTATGGCTAAGCCATAGAATATACTAGGCTGAGCCATAGGCTAGTTGTGACCTAACCGTAGGGCAAGCTACGACTTAATGTCCGAGAGTAAGAATTTGGAGAAAACTTTCTACAGTCCAGCCACGGCTAAGCCGTATGGAGTGCTACGGCTAAGCCATACCCAACCCATGGCTCTACCATAGACCAACCATGGTACAACTGTACATCAATCCACGGTTCACCCGTATTTGCGAGGAAATCTGGGTAACTACAGCTGAGCCATAAGTCCACTGAAAACTAACCTTGTTGTGAGACCTTGTAGGGCCTTAACCTGGATCCTTGTACACAATTAACCGGCCCAAAGGAATAATCAAAAGATCATGAGAAGCCTTGAGGGCTAAGACTTATTGCATTAATTCTTTTAGACACAATGCGTGTTACCTTAATGTTACTTATGCTTTGCTGAATAGTCTTATTCACAAGTTGTTTATTGGTGTTAGAGGTTTAGGTCCCAAAGTCGGTCTGGCATAGACCCAGTAGCGTAGAAGGAGACCGCAGTGGTTTCTTCAGGTGGTATTGGTGGACAGTAGACGGTTGCTAACTGTCTTGCTTAGCGAGAGCGACTCACTAGTAGTTAAGAATTGTGCATATTGGGATTTTTTGGGTCTTTTAGCATTTGCATGTTTGCATCTATGTAGACTGCATTGTAAAAGTCGATCTCATTAGTTCTGTATTTTCCTGTATTTCCTCCATAGTATGTTACTCTTGATCTCTTTGCATGTATGAGCACATCATCTTGGGTTGTACAGGATATGGGTATAAGTAATCTCCTAATCTCGTTCCTGAATATTAATCTTTAGACTTTCTATGGTTGTAATGGGCTTGTTGAAATGTTCAATGAAATGTGAAGAAAAATTATAGGTGATATTAACAGGCTTCTGCGCATTGAAATGCTTGGACAGATGATCCGTTCAGCACTTCACACATGAAAGCATGTGAATATCCCTTGTGTAATTCCATTCAAACTCCGGTCTGGGTGTGAATTACACAGAAGTACGTGTGTCACTGACTGAGGGTAACCCTAATGCCTGAGTTCTTAGGCTCGGGTTATGACATACGTATTGTATAGTATCAGAACAACCACTATGAACAGTCTTGCTAAAAGATGTAGAATGTAAGAGCGTGGTGAGAATACGTTAAAATAGGTCCAAATGTCAATTATTTGACTCCAATGTCTAAATAAGTTGACTAGATAGGTAAATATGTTATTCCTAAGCGGGTTTTCTTTTACAGGTCATTGTTATGTAATATAGTAGAATTGTTTGACAACACCCATGGCATACGATGGTTTTCCGGAGCCTTATATCGATATCCTCCGTTGGGAGTTGAGATCTCTTCGAGCCATACCTTATGCTATTGGACGACAGCTCTGGTGACTCTTCTTCAAGAAGCCGAATTATCTAGAGAATGGTATACACTAGAAGAAAGTATCAAGCGTCTTCTTCCATATTCATACACAGTTATATGCAGACAGAGACAACTCCTGGTGCGTGCATTCCAAGCATAATAAATACTCAGGACGCATGTCAATTTCCTGCTATATAGAGCTTGGACGCTGAACAACAATAACGTGACACCTAAAAGCGCATTTCCATGCTTGTATGGAAGCATTGAGAGAGCAACACAATAAGTACATCAATACCATCCAAGAAACTGTTGTCTGGTATGCTCTTCACAGAGGACCGCACACCTTTATTGCACCATATTAAAGGTAGCTCCTCATTTTGTATTAAAACAGATTCACCAGTATGTATTAATGTTGAATTGATCCTTTATATTGGGTGCATCGTAAATTCATGCCAGATGCTTTTGAGGCTGAATACCATTGACTAAAAGGTTATCAATCTGAGGAGGTGAATGCTTAAATGGCAGAAATTGACCTTTGAAGATTGAACGATTTTCTTAGGATTCAAGTATTGAAGATTTGTCAATCAGTATTACGTATAAGATGACTCTAACAGATTGATCGAGGTTTGATTTCTTTTAGTTTAAAAGAACAAGTTGGAATGGATGATAATGCCTGAGAATCAGAGACAAAGACATGTATTGGAAGTTTATAGATAAACATTTTGCTTCTATGGTTAGTTGTCCATACATACGAATAAAGAAAGAAATTTGTTGTATTTTCTAAATAGAACAGAAGTGAATACTAGCAATAGTATCCGGATGAACAAGATCACTCCTGCAAGTTGCTCAATTTCAATGTACACTTAGGAGAAACAAATTGTTGCTTGAAGTAGCATTACATTATAATTGAAGTCAATTCATTAGAAATCTTGGCGTTGTGACTATTCTACCATCGACAAATGTTCTTCTGCCTATTTGATGTGTATAAATTAAGCTCTGCGGTTTTATAATCCAAATTGGACATTGAAGAATCTATCATACACAATTCTGAGAAGCAAAGGAGTTGAACACTGTTGTGGGAAGGTACAAGTGATCCTTCGGGGAATTCAATAGCTTGAGGAATTTAGTTGGATTTAAGATGGCATTGTACTAGAAAAGATTATACATTAACTCGAATGACGATGATCCTATGCATTATAGTCAGCTGCTTTGACTCTTCGTTAGTTATCTTCGATCACTTATCTTTATTAACTTATTGCGATCTCATACCAAGCACCTTAGCTTTGATTCTTCTAGTACACTATCAGTGATCGTGCTCCATTTGACGTAAATCCCTTGGTCCCATTCAAATCCTAAAACTTTGTATAAGCTTCTACACGAGGATGTCCTTCCATTGTGAAACTGTCTTAAAAAATTATTAAAATCGACTAAGTCTTTTTCTATAAATAACTCTCCTCATGACATATCCATTCCAATGATCATTTTTGTTTCTTTTCTATGTGACTATTAAGAACTCACTTGAGGAGTCTTGCTGTCCTCTTTTTGTTGATTCGACCTCGTTTTATGTTCCCTCTATGTTTTTAATTAGTTGATTCTTGTCTTCTTGGTTTTATGTTATTTGTTTTGGAGAGGGAAACCGAAGTTCAATTAATCCCCCAATCCTAACTTCTTCTGCTTCAGTTGAAAGCTCAACTTATCACCCTCGATTCATTACTTAATCTATAGAGTCTCATGCCTATTACAATTAGCAATTCACTTTTGTCATTGACACCCCAGTATATGGTCTTCCTGCTACAAACATCTTCCACAACGTCCTATGCTTATTGATGATACCAATAAGGAAGTTCTACGCCTTAATTAACTCAACTTAGCTTCATTGTCTCATATTTGAATGTTTAAATCTGTAGTAATTTGCATAAACTTCAGATCTCTACTTACAATTACAATCACTTTCCAAGTAAGGACTATGTTCTTCAAGCCACATTCCTGCCAACACATAAGTCTGATTCAAGATTCAAAAGATCTCAATAAACTTCTTAGTGATCGTACATTGATTTAATGGCCGTTTTGTTCGATTTAAAAGTTATTTTGCTACCATCCCTTAATCACCCTCACCCTCAACTAATGCTACCCATCCTTACATTCCACGGATCACGTTATCCTGTTTGTATGTAATCCCATACTCTTGCATGCCTCATTATTTCCACACACATCTTTCTTCTAAGAAGCTTGCTTATCATCAGTTAGTCTAGTGATTGCGAATTGTTCTCTCCATTTTCTTTGATTACAAAGGTGAGCATAGAAAGTTTACCTATATAGGAGATCTTTCTTCTTCGCTTTAGTGACTTTTCTTTTCCTTCTCCAGATTGTATGAGATTTGAATTGTCTTTCCCTCTTTAGTATTGTTTTTCATGAGTTGTAGACTTTAAGACCTTGGTGCAAATTAGAATTGGATATTTCTTTTCTACTTTTATATCAGTATTTATGACCTATGATCTCTCAAATATCACTAATCTTCAGTCCTTATAGTTTCATGTTAAAAGATAAAGATCCTTTTTTTTTTCTTTTGTCTTGCTTAGCATGAACCGAAATGTCTTTTTGACCTTCATATCCGCATTTCTGACTTATAACTTTTTGAACCCCACTATTCTTTCTTCCTTAAATTTTCGTGTCCAATATTCAATCCCTATCTTTTAATGCGTTCAATAGTTATTTGGCTTGCATGTCAAACTTTGTGTCTTGAGACCCTCATACCTTTGACCTCCAGAGAACTAGTTGTTATACATTTTCACTCCTTCTTTCCTATTAATAATTGCTCATGGTGTAGTGCTCGCTGACAATTAGATTCAATTCGATGCAGTTCTGCTGCTGCTACTCCAACAAAGCGACTTGGTAAATAGCTAGCGAGGAACGGCTTCATAAAGTTCGCATCACCGTCGTATAAGGCCAAGGAAGACTGGAAAGTACCACCCCCATAGAAGAACCTTGCCAACAATCAGAAGTGAAGACTCAAGTGAAGAATATCAGCTTAGTGTTCTGACTGACTTGCATACAGGACATCTTGACATGAGAACAACTCAACTTCAAATGTAGGAAATAGGTACATGACATACGCGCATTGTTTTTCATATTTTGTTTCATTCCGAGGACAGAATGATTCTTAAGCGGGGGAGGATGTAACACTCCGACCCAAGTTAAGCTTGATTAGTGAGTAATTAATTGTGATTACGAACTAATTAATGAAGATTTCTTTTAATTCGGTTCTGGTGGGTCCAGTTCAGGTCATGGATAGGTAGTTGGGTTGGGTTTGACCTTATCTAAGTAGATGAAAGCCCTTTTTCATAATTTTAAAAAAATTGCTTTCACATCATACATGCATCATTTCAACACCATCACATCTGTCTTGTTGAGCTCGTTAACTTTCGTAATTGACTCGAATGCATTAGACACCATTTGATTCAGTTGGACCCTCATTTGACTTATACTGACAATTAAATAAAACTAGGACGACTTTCTTACAAATTTCAAAAATTTTGTCTTATATAAGGGTGAGCACCAACTTATTTGATCTTATCATGTCTATAGCTTCCTCTCTTCACCATTTTCTCTCTTCTTCTCCTTCTCTGTCATTCCTGGTTTTCTCATCATCAAGAGAGAGATATTGATTCTGCACCTCATCGTCTTCTTCTCCGACTTCTTCTTCCTTGAGTGGAACCAGGTATGATGTTGTTTGACTTACAGCTCTCTCGACTCATACTTCACTCCATGCATTCATTCTTTTCTTTATTCTTGCATGCATGGCTATGTAGGTCGAAGTTGTCCATTTGTTAAGTACCTCCCCATGGGTGTTGGTTTAAAGGACTCCGATACACCTTCCCTACACAATGTAACACCAAAGAAAGACAACTGTGTATCAGATAACTTAAAACTACATCATCATGCATAGTTAGAAACAGTGGATGACTAGATTAGGGTTGGCTAGTAAAACTACCTTGATTCTTTTAAATTGAAGTGCATGGCATATTGGACAATGTTTATTGTCCTCCACTCATATGCATGGAATTAAATGATCATCATATGTATTTCCAGTATTGTATGCATTGACATGGACTTGAGTATGAAAGTATTGCACACCTGAATTGCACGTATACGATTTAGTATTGTGTTTGTTCAAGTTCAAGTTCAAGTAGTTGATTGAATCAAAATAATCCGGCGCTACTCAGCCTCGGCCTAATGAGACCTGCGGGGTTGCCTTTGGCATAGTGTGTATGTTACCACTGCAATGTGCTCTTGTCTTGGGGCTTTCGGGATCTAGGAAACTAGAGACCTGTTCGTACCCTGGCCCGAACAATGGAGTTCTCAACGTATAGATCCCTAGATGGAGGATATAGCAAATGTAGTAGCCAACTAGTGTGTATTGCATTTATTGATCCTTATAGCATGCTTACTTCAAATGCATGACGTGCCTAATTACGAACTTGGAACTCTATTAATCATATGTCTTTAATTCTTTTTGAGGCAACGCGTTTTGGTGGGAGAAGGTGATCGGCATGGTCGTGCGGCCCACCAGAAGCAAAGCCATGAGGGTTTTTTGACTCGATACGGATTTATGCTTAGTTTACTAAACTTGAACTCTGTTAATCGTACATCATTAATTGTTTTAGACACAACGCGTGTTACATTAATGTTGCTTATGCTTTACTGAATACTCTTATTCATAAGTTGTTTATTGGTGTTACAAGTTCAGGTCCCAAAGCCGGTCTGGCATAGACCCATAGCGTAGAAGGAGACCACAATTGTTCCTTCAGGTGGTATTAGTGGATAGCAGATGGTTGCTAACTATCTTGTTTTGCGAGAGCAACTCACTAGTCATTAAGAATTGTGTATATTGGGATTTTTGGGGTCTTTTAGCATTTGCATGTTTGCATCTATGTAGACTGCATTGTAAAACTCAATCTCATTAGGTTTGTATTTTCCTGTATTCCTTCCATAGTATGTTACTCTTGATCTCCTTGCACGCATGAGCACATCATGTTTGGGTTGTACAGGACATGTGTATAAGTAATCTACTAATCTTGCTCCTGAATATTAATCTTTAGACTGTTCCATGGTTATAATGGGCTTGTTAAACTGTTCAATGAAATGTGAAGAAAACTTATAGGTGATATTAAGAGGCTTCCGCACATTTAAATGCTTGGACAGATGATCCATTCAGCACTACACACATGAAAGCATGTGAATATCCCTTGTGTAATTCCATTTAGACTTTGGTCCGGGTGTGAATTACATGGTAGTACGTGTGTCACTAATTAGGGGAACCCTAATCCTCAATTTCTTGGGCTTGAGTTATGACAGATGCACACTATGCTAGATATGTAATACATCCTGGTAGTACAAAAATATACAAGAATCTGAAGGATTGTTTGTTGTGAAATAATATGAAGAAGGAAATAGCAAGATTTGTAGCTAGATGCCTTACATGTTAAAAAGTGAAAGCTGATCATCAGAGACCTCCTGGTTCCTTGCATCCATTGCATACCTTCAATGAAAATGGGAACATATTACAATGGATTTCGTATTTGATTTACCCACTACAACCAAAAAGAATAATGCAATTTGGGTAATTGTTGATAAACTAACAAAGTCAGCTCACTTTATCCCTTTTAAGAAAGGCATGACGTTCTCAGAGATGGATAAAAAGTTTGTGGATGAGATTGTAACGTTACATGGTACGCCAGTATCTATAGTTTTAGACTATGACAGTAGATTTGTATCGTCTTTTTGGAAGGCTTCTATAGGTACTAAACTTAGTTTCAGTACTGCATACTATCTGTAGACTGATGGACAGTTCGAACACACTATTCAAACATTAGAAGACATGTTGCATGCTAGTGTCATAAACTTTGATAATGAATGGGATAAGCACCTATCATTGTGTGAATTAACATATAACAACGGCTTCCATGACAGTATTGGCATGGCTCCGTTTGAAGCATTGTATGGACATAAATGTCGAAGTCCAATTTATTGGGAAGAAGTCGAAACTAAAAGTTTCCATCGATCGACTATCATCACTGAAACTACTAAAAAAGTGAAAAACTGATTGAAAATTTGAAAGTTGCCCATTCAAGACAAAAAAGTTATGCTGATACTTGTAGAAGAGATTTGGAATTTCAGATTGGTGATTGGGTGTTTCTTAAGGTCTCTTTTATGAAAGGTACAATCTATTTTGGCCAAAAAAGAAAGTTGGATCTGAGATATGTAGGCCCATTTGAAATCAAGAGCAAAGTTGGAGATTTGGCCTACAGACTAGTACTTCCTGTTGAGTTCTTCAGAGTTCATGATGTGTTTCATGTATTGATACTCCATAAGTATGTTAGAGATCTTATCTACATCATTTGGTATGATGACGTCCATATTCAACCATATGCATCCTACGTTGAACGTCTGCTCCGTATCATGGGTACGAGAGAACAAATACTGCATACAACGACCATATGATGGGTCAAAGTCCTTTGAAAGCACCATGGTCCCGATGAAGCCACATGGGAGCTAGAGGAACAGATTGCTCGACAATATCCTAACCTCTTCACGTAGGTATGTTTTATTCAAAGGATGAATGATTTTTAAGTAGGGGAGGGTGTAACACTCTAATCCCAATTAAGTACGATTAAAGACTAATTAAGTAAGATATTAGTTAATTAATCAAGACTTAATCTAATTAATGACCTTCATTTCTAATTCGGTTAGATTTAGGTACTCTTGGTCCGATTGAGCTTAACGGGCCAAGTTCGGGTCATGCATATGTAGTTTAGGAGGAGTTTAACCTTGATTAGGTAGATGAAAGCCCTTTTTGGTAATTTTAGATTTCATAGTTTTACGTCATATACGCATCTTATTGATATCATCGTGTTTTTCTCATTGAGCTCATTAACTTCCATGCTTGACTTGGATGCATTCGACTTCGTTTGAACTAGTTGGACCTCATTTGACTTAAATTGAAAATACCACAAGAATGATGAATTTTCTTATAAACTTTAAAAAATCTTGATGTATAAAGAGCCCCAACTTTAGCTGTTCAACCCTTCTTCACTATAAAACCAGCTGGGAGCTCATTCGTCTCCCTCTTTTCCCCAAATTCTACTTGGAGGCACAGTGACGATAGTTGCATGTGAGGATTGAGCCTCTAAGCCCAATCTCATCAACTTTTCTTTATTTCCATTACCATCTTCTTTGGGCTATTGCTGGAACTTCCCTTTCTTTCTTCCATTAGCCATTGAAGGTGAGAGTTCCTACTTCTTAGATTCTTGAACGATAGAAGAGTCAAGAGGACTCTCATTCTTGGACATGCACTCATTCTCTCTACTCTTCCTACGTGCATGTCATCTAAGGGTCAAGAATAGTGTGTTCTTCTTCTCAAGCTGAGCCAAGAGAAGGAATATTAACTTAAACTCTAAGTCAAGGCAAGTATAAGCTAATTACTGATGAATGCATGTTGGTAACATTTTCATTCTTGAAAATCCTTGAAATCT
This sequence comes from Sextonia rubra, assembly GCA_037013555.1. NCBI lineage: Eukaryota > Viridiplantae > Streptophyta > Magnoliopsida > Laurales > Lauraceae > Sextonia > Sextonia rubra. The sequence continues at coordinate 14,465,291 of JASUAD010000014.1, read as the reverse complement.
GGATCTCATTTTCAACCCTTTTTAATTGTTTAAGATGCATGATTTGATTGTCTAAATGAGCATGAAGTGGATTTAGAAATGTTAAGTGATTCGTTAAAGTAAGGATGACATTTTGAAAGTAAACACATGCATTCGGGATCCCAGCAATATGGCTGAAGAGAACCTTCTGTAACTGACCCTGCTTTAGAAATCCTGAAGCTTACGGGTAAGCCATAAGTTGTACTACAGTTGGGAATCCAGAGACTAATTTTACACTACGACTAGGAAACCCAAGACTCAAAATTTATAATTTCCTTCTACGACTAAGGTTACAGTTAAACTGTGAATTGTATTATGGCTAAGCCGTAGCTAACCCATGGCTCAATCGTAGGCCAAGCACGGCTAAGCTATAGGCTATTTCATAGCTAAGTCGTGATTGTAGGGAAACAGTGGCAGATCATGGCTAAGCTACTCTGCATTTCATGGCTAAGCCATATACTGCCCACGGCTAAGTGGTAGATCATCAACGGCTAAACCGTAGACCTTGAAAACCTAGGAAAGTTAGGGATATTGAAAAAACCTTGTATGACGTTAGTTCCTTGTAATCCTTTACCCAAATTATTTCACCCAATGGAAAATTACTCAACATGAAGGGTCTTAAGGGCTAAGACTTATTCATGTGGTGTTGTGCATTTGTTAAGTACCTCCCCATCAGTGTTGGTTTAAGGGACTTCGATACACATTCCTTACACAATGCGACACCAAAAGGAGACAACCGTGTATCAGATAACTTAAAACTACATCATCATGCATGGTTAGAAACAATGGATTACTAGATTATGGTTGGTTTGTAAATTATCGTAATTATATTAATTTGAACTGCATAACATATTGAACTATCGTTATTGCCTTCTATTATTAGAAGGATTTTGAACTGAAATAATCATAGTATGAATTAATTCTACTTGAAACATTTATTGATTTACGCTTTGCTATTATCAATGTTAAATTGAGTAAGAACTAATTGAACATGAATTGAGCATATAATGTATGGTTTTCAATTAAACGAATTGTACGATTTACTCAAATTCAATCATATGAATCAAAATGGTCTGACTCTACTCAACTTTAGCCTTATGATATCTAGAGTGGTTGACTTTGTCTTAGTAAATGAAACGGTGCTACTATAGTGTGCCTTTGGAGCTTCCGAACTCCATGTACATAGAGACTCAATCATACCTTTGGTTGCCTCATTGGTGTTCTCAATGCAAAAATTCCTACAGAGAGGATATAGCAAATATAGTAGCCAAATAGTAAAGTATTTATATTAATTGATTATTATAGTATGCTTATTTCAATGCACAACATACCTAATACACTAAATTGACCTCTATGATCACTTATTAATGATTCTTGTAGATACAATGCAAGTTACTTTAATTATGTCTATACTTTACTGAATAGTCTTATTCACATATGGGCTAATGGTGTTACAGCTCATATCTCAGTCCCAATCTTACAAAGATTGAGGAGGCTCAAGAGGAGGCCGACGAGGTTCCTTCAGGGCTCAACGAGTGGACAACAATAGTGATCTGATTGATCTACCTTCAGAGCATGACACAACTATCTTAGAGTCTTCTTCTTATTTTGGAATTGTGAATGCATTAGGATTTTATGATTTGGATTAGTTGGACAACAGCAGTGATCTGATTGATCTACCTTTGGAGCATGACACAACTATCTTAGAGTCTTCTTCTTATTTTGGAATTGTGAATGCATTAGGATTTTATGATTTGGATTAGTTGGACAACAGCAGTGATCTGATTGATCTACCTTTGGAGCATGACACAACTATCTTAGAGTTTTCTTCTTATTTTGGAATTTTGAATGCATTAGGGTTTTATGATTTGCATTAGTTTTACTTTGTCATGCCTAGTCTATGATCCCTTGTATTTTGGAATATGTATATTTTTGTAATTGTCCAGAAAACTTTATTTCCTTTTTATAAAGACATATACTTACTCTTGTGCATGTCATATTATGTTATATGGTTATATTATCTTCCTTTTTATGTAATTATGCATTTTGTGTTTATTGTCTTACGAATGATACCTTGGAAATGTCATCTGTTAGAAAAAAAAAATTTACAGGTGACATTGACAGGCTTCCGCGAGATTTATGCTTAGACAGATTTTTGTTAAAAGCAACTCACATGTGTAAGAAATGTGAATATTCCTTGTGTAATTCCGCTTAGACTCCAGTTCAAGTATAGATTACACAGGAGTACGTATATGATGATTAGGGATTAACCCTAACACCCAAATCCTTGGGCTCGGGTTGTAACATAAAGTGAGAATGATATCACCTGCTCCTACTTGTCCCGCCCTAGATGCTGCCATAAGATTGTGACCGGTCACTCACTGACTACTGCAACAATTTTTATTTCAATTGCTCTGAAAGACTCTATTGTAGGACTCATATTGACTTTCTTGATGGAGAAACCATCAAGTGCAAGGCAAAAACACAAACCCAAGTTCTCTACATAGAGACTCGACAGAAAAGAAAGTAATAAATAACAATTGTATTAACAATACATAACTTCCATTCTACTGTGATCAAATACTTCACCAACTCTTTAGAAACTAAAGTAAAAATACAAGCCTTGTAAGAATCCCATCATTCAAAGTTTTACATGTTCCTAAAGCTTAATTATATCCAACTTATAACTGAACAGCTCTCTTAAGAAATTTAATTATATCCAACCCACTCAAAACCTATGCTTCTGTGTGTATTATTTTAACCATATGTTTTACACATAATAATCAAATATTAAGAAAAATAGTAACATAGATGGGGGTGGTCGTCAAGAACGCCTTAGAGGAAATTTGTCACATGGTCCACTTCTAAATGAAGTGGAACCTACCCATTTGTATTGGACACTTAAACATACCATATATAAGCAGTTTGACTTGGTGCAGGCCAATGAGGATTAGAAATTCCATCCCAAATAGAGTGTAATTGCTATTTTGTTAGCACAAAATTCTGCAACAGTTTGACTTGGGTGCAGGCCGAAGGAGGATTAGAATTCCATTCCAACCCATCAGTCCTACCTCAAAACAAACGCTTATCCACTGGAAATTCTCCAAGCACCATACGAAAATTTTCAAATATTATACTTCATAAACCCAAAGCCAGAAAACCATAAAAAATCATAACTTTCTCCAAATTTTAACGAACTCACAACAAACTTAGTAAAAAAAAAAAAAAACAACTGCCGCGTTAGCTCAAACAGACCCAATTCTTCACTAGAAAATTTGATGCAACAAACATAAAACAGAAGGAAACCGAGATCTGAAATCATCAGAACAATAATTTGAATGGAGAATATTGGGATTTGAACACAGTTTGACATTACCTCTGTGTGCCCCCGGATTTCTTCAATGGCTTCTAGAATTGGTCCCCACTCTTTTGTAGGAGAGTAAACCGCAAGTCTGGCATGCACTCTCCCTGGGAGAATCTCATAAGATATAATGTAAAATCACAAACTTTACAAATACGGAAGAACAAAAAAATCTGCACCTTAATTTGGAACCTAAGCATGCTAGTCTCTCGTGCAGTCACATGTAGATTGGGTTGAAAAGTTGGAGGACAATAATTATTGCTGAAAATACTTTCTGGTATACAATTAATGGATTTTCTAACCTGGATATTGTTGGTCCACTATATTATAAAGAGGTTGACTTTGATTTGGACTTTGGACATTTTGTTCTACCTATCCTAGTTTTTTTTTTCTTTTTTGGGTTCCCATAACTACAGTGTGTCAGTGATGTCAGGCCCCAGATTTTTATTTTTGGGTTGAATCGGTTTGTCGGGTTTGAGTTGGGTTAAGAGGAGTTAGATGGATTGATTAAACACTCTTGGGCCTTGGGCTTGAGATATTTGACCCTTTTAGGCCATAGACCTTTTCTGAAATTTTGTAAAACACACTAAAAAGTAGGGAGCCCTTCCTTGTAATTTAAAAAAACTTTTATATAATATAAACCCTTAGCGTTTTTTCAATTCTCCCATCCTCTTCCTTTCCTCTGCAACCAAGCCCTAGAAGCTCTCCAAGGAGAAACTAAGGTGAGATCTTCATATTCACTTTTGGCATCGAGATCCAGGCAAGTGGATAACTATAAACAATATCCTTTGGTTACTTACAAAGTCTTTTGGTTTCTTGTTGAATAACATGCTTTGATATGATCTTTTGATTGGGTTTAAATCTTGATTAGTGAGTAACAATAAAGATTTGAAACCATGAAGATTTGATTTTTTTTTACTTGAAATAAAGAATCTGATCAAAAAGATATTTATAAAAAAAAGAAAAGATTCTGTTATGCAGCAACGCTGCCCAGGCAGTGTCTGCCGCTTGGGCCTATTACCTAGGCTGGCTGGGCAGCGACCTGCCCCGGCTAGGCTGGGCTAGCTGCCTAGCAGGCCCGGGCCACGGCTGGGCTGAGTGCGTTGGGATGGGCCCCTTCTTTTTAAAAAAATAATAATAGTAATAATAATTATAATAAATAAATAAGTAAATAGGATTTAGACATTATTTATAAAGAGTTTAAAATATTGAATTTTGATTAATGGTCTAGTATACTAATAGAGATTTGGTTCTATTAAATTAATTTTTAATTCGATATTATTAGAAATTTAGTTAGGATTATTTATAAATTTAATTGGAAATTATGTAATTGTGATTAATGTTTTATTTATATAGATTAGAAACTAACTAAGATGCAATTGGAAGTGATTAAATCTTAATTAAAATGTATTTATAATTTTAATTTGGATTTTTAATTTGAGTTTAGATTTCAAACTGGGATCCAGGATTTGTACCTTTGTTTTGTATAAAATAATAAGGGGTATTTATAAACAATAATGATATTTAAGGAATTAATTATTCCCCTTCCCTTTTTTATCATAATTTGATTTAAGTTTTAATTTGGAATTTGAATATCTTTTACCCAATTTATAACACACACTAATTATACATAATTGAATTAGGTGGTTTCCTATATTTTTAGAAAATTGGTTGAATGTTCAATGAGAATTGGACTGAGTTCAGGATCGGAATGTGAGGTTCAGGATGCACCACATGATAGACACTGAAAGTAGAATATCGGCATCGTGGACTCATATTTCCATTATGAAAGAGGGTTGGTTCTTATGTGTATATTTAACTAACTATGACCATTGGTGTATTAGTGCTTACCCTCAAAAAACTTGAATTGACACATGATCATAATACACTTTCAAATTAAAAAGTCTAAACACTCAAATTAATATTGGGTTGAATATTGGGATTAAGGGTTTCATATCATAGTTCATTCTGCATCGGTAGACATATGTATTTGTAAATATATATATTTATATATATGTATATCTCACAAACTATAGTTTAGAGGTAAACGTATGCTATCAGGTAAGCGTGTATTGTAGAATATGGTACACAGCCGTGCCATTTGTTATATCTGGTGAGAATACCCGTTTTTGTTTAACTGTCTGCGGAAATACCCATTTTTGTATATTTTATTTGCGGGAGTACCCATTTTGGTCTATTGTATTTGCGGAGACACCCGTTTCTGTGCATTCATGTCATTGAGTTTGCATTTAGTATGTTTTGGTGCAAATTGTAATATATGCTTTAAATTAATTGATCGACACTATTGCTTGCAGTTTACCCTCTTAACAAATTACGTCAATTTGACCCACTACTTTTGGTGTCTAGATTCCGTTACCAGTACCGAACCAAAAGGTTAGGCAACGCAGGAGATTCCGTTAGATGGCGGAGTTATTGAGTAAAACACCAATGACATCGTCTGAGGTGTCTTAGAGTGGGTGTAGAGATCAGAACTTTAGATTATGTAATAAGGCCTTGTTTGAGGCCATTAATTATTCATTTAAATTTATTTGTCTTGGAATTATAACTTTAATTACTATGCTTCAAAGCACTTAACCTTGACTTTATTATTATTGAGATTTATTCTGAGATTTGTTCTTTAGTTAATGTATGATATTCATCTGCGATGATTGTGAATTTCAGTTCCACGTGTGATTATTATTGCTTGATCAGCAAGCATAGCCTCACGATGGACTTCGATCCACCTGGAATTAGGGCCCGTATTCTTTATGTAAGAAAAATTTTAAATTGGCCCCAATTCTCACACCCCTAGAACCGGGTTTGAATCTGGCCTAGTTTTGGGGGCGTGACAAGTGTCCTGCATAGACTTCTATAAATTTTGTTTCATCATAAGAGGATCTTTTGTGCTTTGCTGCTTTTTTCATCTTTTGTGTTTTTGTCCTTTTCCATGTTCTTCCATTGACGTAATTGTATAGTTAGCATGCTTTTACAATAACTTGAGCTTTCTATTTGGAGCACTGATTTTGATAGTAAGTTTATCTCCACTATGGCTCATCTGAATGCTATTGCATGTTACTCTTCTATATTGTTGATATGAACCGTGGTTTTATTTCATGGAATTGTATAGTTTCCTTGAATATAGAATAAATATTTATCAGCCAAAAAATATATGATATAGTGATTTTTTAAGGCTCTTTCCAATCGAATCCTAAAGCTTGGATGATCTCATATATTGGCATGTAAATGACACTATGTGGAACTCAATGATAAGTTGATTTAGACAAGTGACACTCAGAATGTATGAAACTGGCCCTAGAGACCAAAAGTACATGTGTAGAAAGGTGAATCTAAGCAGATAAAATGGCTGCAAGCTTATTTTAACTAACCAAAATCAAAATAGAGAATTCAATGGAAACTTACTTATATAAGATCAGCACAACACCATCAAGAGTGTCACTGCATCATGTGACATTTCAGCAGTAGAATACAAAGGTTTGGTCTCAATCCCATGCAAATACATCACTTGAGAAGGCACCCAACCCACATGTGAACTAAAATGAGTGTTAAGTGAGATGACAAGAAAAAAAAAGAAAATATCCAGCACAATATGCCCAAAATGACCACAAATAACTATATAATAATCATCTCCCACTTTGCCCTTCGACGCCTCATCTAAGTTATTTTAAAAATACAAAGGAAAAAATAACCATAGAGAGAGGACTAACTGTAACACTCCGACCCAGCTTAACCCCCGGTTAGCGACTAATTAATGATGCGTTGGCTGTTAATTGTGTTTCGCTTTTGTTTTGGTTTTGTTGCAGGTCAAGGATAGGTAGTTGGTTTGAGTTTGACCTGGTTTAGGTAGACTAAGCCCTTTTTCGTAATTTTAGCTTTTCTAAGACATCGTCATTCGCACATCATCTTGGTGTCAACATGTGTCTTTTGTTGAACTCGTTAACTTTCATAACTACGTCATTTGCAATAGATGTTGTATGTTTCTGTTGGACTTGGATTTGACTCGAATTGTAATTAGCCTTAACTCTTGGCTTTTCTTTTAATTTCCCTCATCCTTATCTTATATAAGGCAACCCCCACCACTCTTCTCTCTCATTCTCTTCTATTCTCTCACGTTGGAGGCTCCATCTCTCTCCCTCTCGATTCTTCTCCTTCTCGATCAAGCTTGACTTTTGATTTCTCTTTTATGGTGAGTTTAAGATAAGCTTTGGGTTTTTAAGTCTTCTTCTCCTCCACCTTATTTCTTGAGTTGCACTCACGTCCCTTTCATGTTTCTTTTCTCTACATGCATGGGGAATTAGAAGAGTGTTTGGATGTTGGATGTGAGCCTAAGGACAGCTCTTCGCGTGTTTGAACTCACTTAAGGCAAGTATAAGCATAAGTTGGATGAACCCATGTGGATATATGCTTGATTTTTCACTCAATCTCATGATCTTGCATATGAAACACATTCATAGCCCAATTTGTGTTTATTTTCATCTATTAGATGTGTTTTTGCTGCTTTTGTATCTCCCCAGTGATTCTGTATTAGATGCACGAATTCAACCCAACGCATTCACGGCTAAGCCATGAAATGTGCTACGGCTGAGCCGTAACATACACTACAGCTAAGTCGTAAGCCCCACCATAACCCAGCCGTAGATCAATACAGGGTGCACCTAAAAATAATTGAGAATATGCTATTCTGCAACTCTTCTACGGCCTAGCCACGGCTAAGCCGTGCAATCTTCTACGACTAAGCCGTAAGGTGCCTACGGCTAAACCGTAAAAGGTCACTCACGGCTGAGCTGTCAGACCTGTGATGAGTAAGAAAGCTAGGAAAGGAATGAGACTTGTAGGGCCTTTAAAATAGAAGGTAGGCCACCTTAGCTTGCCCAACGGATTATGAAAAACATACGTGAGTGATTTCGAGGGCTGCGAATCATTCATGTTCATCATCTAGTTGTTAAGTACCTCCCCATAGGTGTTGGTTTAAGGAACTTCGGTGCAACCAATGATGTAATGCAACACTAGACGCGGTGCATCGAATGACTTAAAACTATATCATCATGCATGGTTCGAAACACTGGATAATTAGATTCGGGTTGGCTAGAAGTAAACTTGATTCGCTAAGAATTGTTTGCATGACATCTCGCATTGTGAGCATTGATCTCCATTCTTTAGCATGATTGATTTGTTTCATTCCACATTGACTGTTATTGAGCTTGCATGTATAAGATATGTTCTTGAACATGCACGTATGAGATGCTTGTCATGATCTACTCAAGGTTTAGTTTATGATTGACTCTATATGGTCAGGCACTACTTAGCCTCAGCCTTAGGATCCCGACGGGGTGAATTTGGTGTAGTTATATGGCCTTGTTGTAGTAAGGACACGTCTTAGAGAATCCGGACCCCAGGAACCCGAGACCCATTTGTACCATGGCCCGGTCAATGGTGTTCTCAACACGGATATAAGATCCCTATTTTGGGAGCATATGGCAATGTAGTAGCCAACTAGTTATGTATATAGCACGTATACCTTGATTCAAATGGCATACTGTATTTTTTTTGCAAGATTGTTTAGTATACGAACTTGACCTGCTATGCTTTACATTATGTTCTTTATTCTATTAGAGATAACATGTGTTAACTTGTTATTGCTTATACGTTGCTGAATCGTTATATTCACGAGTTGTCTTTGGTATTACAGGCTCAGATACCCAGACTGACCCCTCGTTGGTCGACCAAACTCCTAGTGAGGCCCCCGATGTCCCATCCGGACTAGAGGAGTGATTGTAGTCACTCCATCGGAGAGCGACATGGATGCATTTGCATAGGAGTCCTCTTCGTTTTGAGATTTGTCACGATTGGATCTAGTCATGAATTGTATATGTATTTTGGCTTCATTTTGTAAAACCTTTATTTATATTTGTCATTTTTGTCTAGATGCTTGGTTTTTGTATTTCTTGTGTTGTATTTGATACCTATAGCTTCCGCGTACATGTTTGGCACGTGTGAAACTTCCCTTGTGCATATGCATTTAGACCAAGTCTACATGTGCAGCCACGGGAGTACGTGTGTCATCGGTTGGGTTTCTACTAACCCCCAATCTCCTGGGCTTGGGTTGTGACACTAACCAGCTCTATGATCACAAAAAACTGTGCTCATTCTACCTCTTCTGATTTTTGGCACATATTTCTTTTTCCCATTATTTGCTACTTGCAACTCCCATCTCATTTACCATTTTATGTAAAAAAAAAGTAATAAAATTAACCATTATTCCAACTGAAACTTGCGATATTTCATAATTCCTAGAACCAGATCATAAATACTGACATCTTCACAACTACAATTAAGAAAATATGAATACTTATTAAATCCTTTTTCCCTCTTTCCCTACCACTAGGGTCCATTCCTATCCAGTTGCCACTGACCACAACTACCCATACAATGGATGGCGACCCCGCCATTTCCTTTCGTAGGGGCAACTATTCTGTCCTCACTTACATCATCCCTTGGGAAGCATGTGGTAGTAGTGCAATGGTTTATTCAAGCATCCCTTGGGAAGCATGTGATAGCAGCACCTCAACTTCAATGTTGATGTTGTTGATAGTGAGTGGGGACAAGGTGCTAATCTTGATATTCTGGCATCAGAACTAGCAGTAGACAGCGCTCATACCATTAAAGCTACTTGCATTGTTGTAAGGTCCAAATCTGAACTAATCTCAATGTATAATAATTAATCTTCTTTTATCTTAATTAATGCTTATTTAGAGTAACCCAACTTAAATATCCTTGGGTTTGAGTCATGGATAGGTAGTTGGGTTAGGTTTGAGCCTTACTTGGGTAGTCAATGACCTTCATGTAATTTAGAGTTACATGGTTAGCATCGTTTTGGCAACATGTTAGTTGCATCATGTGTATTTTTTCTTGTGGATCAACTTTCATATTTTGCCTAACTCAATTCGGATTCATCTTGGCCCAACTAAGGTCTCATTTGACTCAAACTGTAATTTCCTCAAAACAGTGGACTTGCATACAAAATTTCTAAAAATTTGACTTAAAGAGGAGCAAACCATCGTGTCCTCTTCATTTTTCTCTAATCTCTCTACTAGAGCTCTAGCTTTCCCTTCTCTTTCACTCTCTTTCTCATTAAATTTAAAGTTGGAGTTGTCGCATGTTGGAGCCAAGGCTCCCATTGTTCTCCTCATCATCTTCTTGTTTATCTTCTCCATTAGTCTCAATTCCATCTCCTCTTCTCCTCTACAAGTCTCTAAGGTGAGGAATTCCATCACCATTTCATTTCTTTGAGTTCAAATGAGTCAAGGAGACTCAAATAAGCAACATGCATGTATTTCCTACTCATTTCACCCATTACATGCCTTTGCATATAGTAGAATCATCTTCTATCAAGGCTTTCTCCATCATCAAACCAAGGGAAAAGTTGATTTGGGTCAAGCATTGTATTAGAGGCAAGTATAAGAGTATATATTACTATATGCATTTCTATTATATTGATTCTTGAAGAATTCCCATGTTCATGCTATATTTTAGCTCTTTGACACTTAGTTTTGAGAATGTATGATGTTTATAAATCAGTGGAGGTAAATTGAGAATGAATGATAGGATTAGGTGAATGAGGACCCAATTATGATAAAATATAACTTGGAATATAAAATGGTAGGATGGATCACAGAAATTGGAACTCAATCTGAAAAGTTCTATACTAAACTTGTGTTTCAAAAATAGATTCAAAAAAACTTAAGCTTACAGCTAAGCCACAAGTACACTATGGCTCAAAATCCAGAAAGCTAAAATTTGAACTCACTGCTACGGCTAAGCCCCTGACCAAGTCATGAATTGCACTATGACTAAGCCGTAGCTCAGCTGCGGCCAAGCCGTAGGCCAGCCGTGGCCAAGCAGTAGGCATAAATGCAGCTCAGCCGTATCTGCATGGAAAAACAAGGAAGCCACAACTAAGCTATAGACTAGCTATGGCTAAGCCATAGGTTATCCACAACCAAGCCATGAGAACCCTTAAAACTTAGAAAACTCTTCGACATTTGGTAGACCATGTAGGGCCTTAGTGATGGTGCCTTTAACTTAAACACAAGGCCCAACAATAATTAAATACTAAGAAGAAAAAGTGTAGAGCTGTCACTCATTCCCTTCAATTTTCCGGATGGTTTCCCGACGTCACATCATAGGTGTTGGCATAAGAAGAGGCGTCTAATGCCTACACAATGTAACACCAAGATTTTCAGCAACACGAAGACACCGGACGTTTTATGAATACACCATATTGAATGACCACGGAATTACGAATTATCTAATATAGGGTTGGCTAATAAATATCTTTATTAACCACTCAATCCAAATGCATTCATCTTATTAAATAAATTGTGCCTTTAACATTATCTAATCATGTACCCATTCTTCTCAATGAACCTTGAGGTAAGATCAGAGACAGAGCTTCTACTGAGCATGATAGTGAGCCAAGATAGGGGTAATGACAGTTGAGAGGATTCGAGCTCCAATAGCTCATTTAAGTATACATTATTTGAATGACAATTGTTTCGTTTCAATTCTGATTCTTATGACTGAATACGAACTTAAGACCAATATATGTTTCTATATAAGGAAGAGTCAATCGCTATGTATGATAAAAAAAAAGTATGAACTCTGATCGGTTTTGATGCATTGAATCAACACCACTTTGGTTGTACCCATAGGAGGTTCGGTAGGACCGAATGAGGGCATTATATATATTCCCTACTGCATTAGTTGTATGAAGAGCTGGTCGGCTCTCTTAGGGTAGCTAGATGATCTTGGCCCAACCGCTAGTGATTTTCCACAAAATGATATGCTCTCTTTAGAAAAAAGATAGTTATGTAGATGCCAATTCATAAGTTATTATATTTCCATTTACGATTCATTATTCATGCTTAAGCATATGCACAACATGCCTAGTTTCTGATTATTGATCTCTTTTAAGCAATATGTTCTAATTCAATTGATACATCATGATAGTCTTATGTACTCTATATTTGCTTAACCGTCATTTTAATAGTGCTACCCGTGGTGTTACAGGTGCAGAATCCAATGCCAATTCAGTAGTCAATGCAGCCGCGGAGGGAACCACAGTGATACCTCGGGATATAAATGAGTGGAATGAGGTGACGTCTTCTATTAATCATCCTCCAAAGAGCATTATAGGGCTATGTTTTGGGAGTTTGTTTAGGATATAGCCATACTTTGGCTTGTGGTTATATTGTTAATTTGAAGTTACTGTTTGATAGGCTTAACACTCATGATGAGAGTTACGTTTACATATTTTAGGTTGCATGTGCATGTGGGTGGATTAATCACTGACTTGGGATTAATTATGATGAATGGTTTTGTTATTGCTTATGATGAATTATAGGTGAATTCTCTAGGTTTATGGTTAATTGTGCAATATGATATGATTGATATGTTTATATGGATCTTCCTCACACGTACTTGTGGAATCTCCCTTGTAGTAGTTTATACGTGTATTGGAATGGCATGAATTGCTACGGGTTATTGTGCCATGCTTTGGTATCCACCCTAATCCCCAACTCTCGTGTTCGAGGAGTGACAATTGTTCACAATGAGACCGCATATTTTTATCTCTATTTACATAATATTTAACTAATACATCTCTATCTGGTTTTGTCAGTCATTATGTTCCAAACATATATGATGAATAGCACAGAATAAATGCTCTCTGATCAATGAAAATTATTGATGCGCAGTGACAACTTTATGCAATTACATTTCAAAATCTGTGATTTTACTTTGCCTAATTGATACCATAAGCCTACTACAGATGGCCCCTGAATCCTATCAGACATCTAAAATACATGTGTTGGATATCACATCTCATGGATGCAGGATTTGGACATGGTTAGGAATATTATCTTTTTAGAGAATAACTTAAATGATAGGCACATTGAATAACAATACAGTTAAGATACTTTAATATTACACAATATTATCTTAAAATACACAAGGGCTTGGTCATTTGACACCTGGACCAATACACTTAACTATACCATGAAGCCAACTATGGCTATTTTGAATGCTATTTTAGGGCCATGTGTTTTTATTTCGGCTTATTATTTTTGTAATTTATCAAGCTGCTCATATGGCCAGAATACCCAAACCTACTTTTTTTTAAGTCACCTGCTTTGCTATCTAAAATGCTCTGGTAGATTTCCAAGCAACCTCACTTGTGATGTCTATTAAGGATGTATGTCTGCAAATGCTTATACTAAGTACTTTCATTTCAAATGTGGAAACACATATGATTATAGGCATCCAGCACTATTGCTTGTAGATGGAGTGTCATCAATATGTGCCCTTGATTTCTGTATGGATGAATGGGGAATCGACCTACCCTTTAACAGGCTCTCGGAAAGCTCTCTCCATGCCCAATGAAATGGGTATTGTGTGTGCAAGCCCAAAAGCAATAGAAGTATCAATATGATTAAAGTGTTGATTCCTAGGTCCTTAAGTTAAAGTATGGTTATTGGAGCAAGTAAAAGTATCAATATTGGACCAATAGCGTAACCTTAAAAAAAATTAGAAGAAAAAGAAAGCGGTGTTTTACTAAAAGAAATAACATATGTCAAACAATTAAAGCTAACGAACTGCAAACCACTTTACTGCTATCACTCCAATACAAATTCAAAAACATTATAATTAGAAGAAGATGAGTGATGGATAGTGAAGAAACAAAATGAAAACAAAGCACAATTGATGCACACATTATAAAGAGGACACAAAAAGGTCAGACAATGCATTGTAGTCTAGGATTATTTAGGCATGAAAAGACCCCAAACAACTCCCATATGAATAATTAAAGTGTTGCCAGCATAAGGAACAATGAAAAGGAATAGATACTATTACCCTAAATTGGATTACTGGAGAAATAACCACAAAACATATCCCATTTTGACAGATGACGTTTCCACGATGATGATGATGATAATTACCATCACTAATAAATTCCTCACACATTAACACCAAATAGAACACAAATAAATCCAAAGGACTTGTACTCATACAACAAGGAATTTCTTTTAACATTAACTAATAAATTCTCTTACCAAAAAACTGATAAATTCCACTAGAAGAAATGAATTTGAAAAAATTTAAGTAGTTACGAACCTCAAAGAGCATTAGAAAGCAACCTGTCATTAAAAAAAATGCAATAAAACAAAATTCAAACGAAAATTCCCAAAACGAAATGAATCAAAAACATACTTTCTTGATTCATGATCTTCAAATGTAGTGGCTACTGCCAAAAAAATGACATGCATCACAACACCTAGTGAAAGATGCAGAGAAAAAATAGAATATGCAAAAAAAATATTGGTGTCATTACAGACTCCTTGAAATTTCCTGGGTACCATTACAGAAATTTCAAAGAGAGACAGAGATAGACTTAAAGATAGAGAAAGGGATAAAGAGAGCAACCCACCTGTCAGATAGAGGGACGGTCAGACGGTGGTGCTCTAATGTCGATGCTAGACGCTGAGCTGGAGAGTGATGAGGGTTTCGCACTCTCACTTTTTGTGATTTAGGGATTTTTGATAGAGTGAAGGAGAGAGGCTGAGGAGGAGAAAGGGGATTGGGATTTTTGAGAAAGGAAGTAAAGAGAGGCACAGAAAGGGGATCGGAATTTTAGAGCAAGGGAGGGAGAGAAAGGGAAGGGTTAGGTTTTCATTTTTGGAAAAATCTCATAGGAGCTTGGGAATTTTTGAAATGGGGCCTGGGCTTTTTGTGAAAGAGAAAGAGAGAGGCTAAGGCAGAGGAAAGGTTTCGTTTTTCCAAAACCCAGGGTACGTTTTGCTTCTACGAATAGGTTGGGTGATGTTCTTTTGTTTCCATCGGCATCAAGTGTATAAATTGAACTTTAGACTACTTTTTATTGAAGACTCCATTAGGAATGGAGTCTTCAATGAAAACTCCATTAGGATCGCGTCTGTAGTGAAATCTCCAGTTACGATAACATCTATAATTTTTTTTATCTTTATTCTTTTTAAAATATTTTTTATTTATTTTTCCACAAAATTTAAAGATAAAGACTCCATTAGCAATAGAGTCTTCAATGAAGACTCTATTTACAATGGCACCTTCTACTTTTTATTTTTTATTATTTTGTATTTTTTATTTGCAAAAATTCAAGAACAAAGACTCTGTTGTTAATTGCGTCTTCAATGAAGACTCCGTTTATGATGGCGTATTCAATGAAAACTCCGTTTGCTATGGAGTCTTATAATAGTTCTGGAATAAAGTTTAAAAAGCCTTTAGTTTTTTAAATAGTTAGAAAAAAATATTATTCGTGGAAATGGCTCGGAGATGAAATGCAACCAAAACCGATCAAATGACTCCAGTTCAAAAGAGATGAATTAGGAGTGTGAAGGATTTGATATTATATGATCCAGCAACTCTTGATTTATGGTTCAGACGAATGATGCCAGATAAGTGTCAGACTATGGGTCTTGTTTCTACACGAGTGTTATCTCCACTTCAAGTAAAGAGATTTTACACTTTTGTGACCGTGTGGGCTAACTCAGTCTCAACCAGCAGAAGCCAGTAACACCTCAATTAAGTCGCCTGAGTCTACTCCGAATATGACTTGATATAGGTTATCCAAGGTCTTGATAATGATAACATCTTAGACTCTTTGGTAGGAGATGATCAATAATTATTAGATGATGAGGCGCCGACTTGTCAGGCCTCAAAAAATGTTGGGAGAAAATTACTTTAATGGGAGATTGAATTTATTATTCAAATTTTAAGGGATCACACACTCAACATAAATAACCAACTAAGAACGGTTCTTTACCTTGGTAAGGAGCGGCGAAGCAGCAGTTCTTACTTGACTCTCCATAGTTTGAATTCTAGGTATGCCAACTTTGGGTATGCGAACTTTCTTCCCACATGTGTGGGCTGGCCTTTCCACTCTCTTGACCTTCTTCTCGTGTGTGTGGGCTCTCTCTCACTCTCTCTCTCATGACCACAGGTGTCCCTCACCAACCTAGCCTTCGGACCTTTAGCCTCCAACTTGAGGCTTACCCGATTCTTTTGAATAAGGATTATTTCCTCGGGAATACATACATGGACGCAAACATAGTACCTAAATAATATAACGAGCTGCTATATATATACCAGTTTTTACTCTTCCTACACAATCCATTTAAAAAAATTCAAAACTCCTCAAACTAACCCCACCCCCGTCTTTCCCTACACACCTCCCCTCTCCCTCCCTCCTCTCTCCTCCTCCCTTCCCCTCCAGGCGATAGAGAGCTCTTGCTGGCAGAGGGGAGTCTCCCTCTCCTTCCTTTCCCTTTCTCTCCCCATCTTCCTCTTCCTCTTCCTCTTCCTTTTCTTCCTTCTCTTCCGCTCCTTCTTCCTATTCTTCTTTCTCCGTCTCTCCTTTCCCTCCATCTTCCTCTCCTCTCCTCTCCCTCCCTCTTCTCCTCTTCTCTCCCTCTTTCTCTCTTCTCCGTCCTATTCGGCCCTATGAGGCTAAATAGCAGTGAACTATTCCACATCATAGGGCCAAACTGCTCACTACTATTTGGCCTCGTAGGGCTAAACTAGAAGTACTTCTCCTCTCCCTCTCCCTTTTATCTTCCTCTTCCTCTTCCTTCATATGCCTCTTCCTCTCCCTCTCCCCCCTCCATCTTCCTCTCTTCTCCTCTTCTCTACTCTCCCCCTTTCTCTCCTTTCCTCCCCGTTCGGCGCTATGAGGCTGATCAGCAGTGCATTGTTCTGCCTAGCAGGGCCGAACTTGCAACTGCTGGTTCAGCCCTTTGAGGCCAAATAGGGCAAAGAAGGGAGAAAGAGGGAGAGGAGAGAAGAGGAAGAAGGGGGGAGGAAAAGAAGATGAAAGAAAAAAGGAGGGAGAGGAGGAGAAAGAAGAATAAGAGGAGGAAAAGGAAAAGGAGAAGGAAAATGGAGAGAAGGGAGAGGGAGACTCCCCTCCGCCTGCCGGACTTTGTCGCCGGCCAGCGCTGAAAGGGGGAGGATAGAAGAGGGAGGGAGAGGAGAGGTGCGTAGGGAGAAAAGGGGGTGAGGGTAGTTTAGGGGGTTTTAATTTTTTTTTTTAATGGGCTATGTAGAAAAAGCAAAAACCAGTATAACATATAGTAGCTCCCATAACACAAGGGGTGAGAGTCGAACTTGAAACCTTGGGGAGCAAACAAAGGCTCAAACCAACTGAACCACGGTAAGCTCTCTTCCCACTTCTATGAGCTTTCTTCCAATGTGTACATGTTCTCTCTTGGGTCCCCCTAGCTGGGTTACAAAAAAGAAACATAAATCATCAAGTAATATAGACATGTTTGCCAAGAATGATGGTACACAATTCAGGTGTGGGGGCCTCACATGAAGCATTTAACAATTTCAATGATCTAACTTTTACAACCAACCCTAGATCCCACTAGGTTTTGAGAAGCGACTTTATCTTGTGAATCGAATTTCAAGGGGCCCCACGACATTGCAACAAAACCTGAGGCCCCACCAGGTTTTGTAACTGACTATGAGACCCCATAAGGTCTTGAGAACTTGCTAATTCAATTTTCAAAGGGTCCCACCGCATCTGCAACTAACCCTGAGATCCACCAGAGAGGTCTATCCATGATTCAGATGTAGTCCCCCAAGCTACCCATGGAATTGGTATTTTGTATAAAGAGTTGGAAAAGGGAGGTTGCCTTCGTATCTTTTCTGTTAATGAGAGTAGGACTAGGCTGCACAGTATGAATATGATCTAGGGGGTAAATGTAGGACCCGTCCCTAATATTGTACTCAACATGCTAGGAGTAAAAGATGATAATAATAGAGAAAGTGATCACGAAAAGATGGAGATGGAACAGAATAGGACACACTTGCCTCATGTGCCCACTATGGGGATGGATAAGAATTCCAAACATTTCCATATTAGAAGAAAATGTTGCTTCCCCAATTCATTCATTCTTTCAAGTCAATTAACCAATTCAACAATTACTCTTTAGGAATACGGGAATGGATGTTAGGGTCTCCGCACATGAGTAGATTCTCAACTCCTCAATTTAGTTCAAACTTGCATGTTAATTGTCCTAAATCTAATAATAGTATGTTAACTCATAGCAAGGATCTAATGCATTCATTCCCAATCGGCCAAGACCAAACTTTGCTCTTGGAGGTTGCAGATTCGAGCTGCACTATCACATTGGGGCTACAGGGGATTTCCCGACTCCCACTAGGCCTAAAGGGCTGGGACGCCATCCATCAACCCAAAAAAAAAAAAAGGTTAATGCCATAGGTTATAATGATAATATTAGCAAAATCATGTTGAATTGTAGGGGTTCTAAAACTACTATATAATTAGATAAATTAAGCGCCTTGCAGCTTGTATAAACCAAGCTTCTTATTTCTATTGAAACTAAATCTGACAAGTTTCAAATGAATAAATTGGCAAGAAATTTAAAATCCAATAATTAGGATATCATACTAGCAAATGGAGGTGTAGATGCTCTTGTAATATTTTGGATCAATGATCTTGATATTTGCATAGATTCTAAGGAGATATATTTTTTCTAGAATCTCATTAATGTGAATTTAAAATACTTGTACTTAAAACCGCAAGTGCACGGCTTCCTTTAAAAGAGACAATGGCAAGTATTGGTTGAACCCACAAAGAACCAAATGCAAGTAATCTTAAAACTAAAACTAAACTAATAAACTAGTGATTTAAAGATTGTGAACGGATTTAAAATAAATTAAAATAATAAAAATTAAAAAAAGATGATATGCAAAGAGATTAGAGAATATGGAATCCATTAAGTTTCAATTAATTTATTTAGGAACTAATCCCGACTTATCCCAATAATTACTAAAATCAAACACAAATCAATGTTTCTAATACAAAAGATCTATCTTTTTAAATTCCTTTTTCAAATAAAAGTTAGAAACCCAAGAATTCCTTCATTCAAGATTTCATAAAAACTTAAAGATATTTGTCAAAAATAAGAATAAAAACCATCAAAAGAAATTAATCCTAAGCATGGCCTATCAAATCTAAGTATAAATAGTTAAAAATGTTTATTTTGAAAATTTTATGAGCTGAAGTTTGCCTATATCATGAAGGAAAATCTATGAAAACTATTAAGAACAAATCATATAAGACATAATATAGAACTAATTTATAAGTAGGAAAAAATCTACTTAGCTTCTTTCACAAGTTTAATTAAGAGGATCAGCCAATCATTACAAAGGAAGTTGCTTGAGTCTTCATTAATATCATCATCATTCCAGGAGTTCCTTTCTCACAATCTTTCTTTCTTTCAAACAAAAAGTAATTAGACATGGCCCAAGGAATGCCATAAAAAAATAAAATAAGAGAAAAGGCCTACAGTGGCCTCTGTTTGAAGTTTATACTAAAAGTATACTTTATTATATTTGTCTTTGACTGATTTATTTATTAGTAAAGTTTATCGTTTCATCTTAATAATAGTTTGTTTGGGCAAATGGCTATATTGTTTTTCTATTATGTATGTGTGTGTCTTTTATTCTATAAAGTAGACAAGTTAGTGTGTAAAGTTCAATTTACACATGGAAGACTTGTTTGTCAGATCATATAAAATATAAGTTATTATTGTTCACAATCTAAATGGAGCTAGACATATCGTCGGTACGATTATAGCATAATATTTTAACAGGCTTATCTTGGCTGCGAAAAATCGTTTAGCTTTGACTCACTATGTTTGTACACTTTGTGTATATTGAACATGATTGCTTTTGGGTTTATTGTTTTTATATTGACTATATAAGATGATTAATATCCAAATGGTTATTATGAGTGCCTGTACTCTTAATTCCGATATAAATAATAAACACATATTCATTTAGTGTTTGACATTTTGATTTACAAAGAAGTGAGACCTTTTATGGGTTGATAGTCTCAGTAAATTGGATGACTACACTATGTGTATAGTGGATATTAGTTTATTAACAAAATTCACGTCCCATTATAGACATTGATGATATCCCCTTGATGAAGTTTATAAATTTTGATTATGTTGAGCTCTAAGGTGGACTTTGTATCCGATATATCAAATAAGTTAAGTGTAAAGTCTCAAGGAATTATAAATATCGATTAAATATAAATGTCAATAATTATTTAAAAGACAAATATATAAAATATTAACGTGGAAAGATTAATAAGCATTTAATAACAAGAAGTTCAAAAGATAATTTTGAGAATAAAGACAAGAGTACAATTATAATTCCCTAGTAAGCTGAATTGTAATTTATGGAACTAGTATTCTAATTTAGGTCGAATTAGGTTTCATATTTTTATAAGAACCCTATTCTTTGTTTCTTTCTTAAAGTTCCTATTGTAGCCTATAAATATGCACCATTGCTCTCTAGAAGAATAATAAGAGAAATCCCATTTTTTAAAGTAAAGAGAATTCACAGAAAGGCCTACATCCCGATACGAGTTCGAGTATAGAAAAATATAATAGAAGGTTTTGAGATTTTCGGGTTACAGTAAGATCAAGATCAAATCAGAGGGATTTCACAGGTATGGTTCTTTAATCATCATCATTTAAAGTTATTTTTGCAGTAATCTGTATGCAATATCTAGAGACCCTGACAACTGCCACCAAGAGTGATATTAGAGCTGTTGGAAGTAGGTGGGTATCGTGGATAGATTTTCAAATATTTTTGACCCACTTGACACAGGGATCAACTATCCATAAGACCAAAACCCAATCCCAGGATGCGTCACCCTCAATCTCGTGACCATGTACAGTAAAATTCTACCAACACTAAACATCCAAAATAATCTACGACATGCAAGAAGTAGATCATACCTTTGGAGATCCGCAATGCTCAAATGGATTTCTTCAACACCTCTTAGCCTTCCACACTATGACCCTCGAATTGGATTTCTTTTCTCAAGAAGAATGGTGGAATCTTCAGGAGAAAATCCCAATTCGAAACTCCAAGGAACTAGAAAAAAAAAGGAGAGAGAAACTCGTGCAACTCTTGCACGAAAGGGTTTTGGGCTTGAGGGAGAGTCTTATTGGACGTCCAAGAGATTTTATAGACTTTCAAATCTCTCCCTTGTTTAATTGAAATAGAAGTCTTACTTCCAAAGCAATTAGCAGCTTTCTCCTTTCCAAACTCTTATTTCTAGAGTCCAAGTTGGATTAGTGTTTTCGAATATCTTGGGCTAGCGTGAGGACCACTAGGGATTCCTTAGAAAACTGGCTCCAACTGGAACACCGCGACTCCACATCTCATGTGCAATCCGGGCCCACAGTTAATTGCAAATAACACCACTATATAAATGCAATTGCACTCCAGTCTTAGGAATAAATTACAATGAAGACCCTAAACTTCCCAATTACCACAAGTAGGCCCCTTTATCAATATCCGTGGATCAATTGGAATAAATCCGTCTCTTCCAATCTAAGTTCCACATCTTATTATCCTTGAGCCCCAATTAATCACAGTAATCATCAGTACCATCCAATTAACTCTTAATTGAGATGGGTGCGCACTTACTAATGACAAATCCATTAATTGGCACAAGGGGATAATAGAGATAGATTCCATCTTGATCATTCAACGTTCCCACAGTTCTACTACCACATACTCAAGACACCGAGGTGTTAACCTACAGTCGGCCTCACTCATTGGTGACTCAAAGCAAATGAATAGATAGAAACTTGAGTTCGTCAATGTCTCAGGATTGAGAGCCTATTGCTAGGGAATTATGAGAGCATACTTTATTATTGAGACGGAATTCCATAAGGTGTATCTCATGGTCCTTCAATACATCCAATGTATGAGCACCGTGATCCAGAATCTTACATTCTGATGATCGAGACAAATCACACTATCTCATAGTGATCAAAGTGCTGCAACCTTATCAAATGAGATGCCCAATCTCATTACTGGTTGTGAAGCTATTTTAAGTATAAGATTTGTGACATATATCTCCCGCGTGTGAATCTCATCCATGCACATATATCACATCTAATATACTAATGGGATCCGGTTCAACTCATGAACCATTATGTCATACGTATTGGTCATGTGCATGAAGTAGTAAAATAAAATTCATCTCATGAAAGTAAAACATGATTTTATTGATAAATAAAGAAATTAATCAATCTATTACATCAACTGATGGATTGAGTCCACAAAAACTAACAAGAGCCAATCTTGATACTGCGTATGGATTGAATAGAATATAGTAAGAATATATGTTTCTAACTCTTTTTTTTTTTTTTTTTTTTTGCAATGAACTATTTAACCTTTGTTTTGCAATGATTGATCTGGCTATCATGGTCACCATATGTGTATGTTATATGAATGGATCCCACAAATCAAATTCTTGGTTACTATTTTGCATATTTTTTTAATGTTTTAAGGTGATGTAATTATATTGATATAACATGTAGACTCCGTTCGTCAGAAGGCTTAAGGTCAATGTTATTTAATTTTTAAAAAGGCACACAGGTTCTGAAGGTAGTAATTCGATATCAAAGGGACACATGCTTAAGCTTGATCCCCGCCTGGGGACACCCCCGGACCCCTTTTGCGATGCTCATGCTTTGAAGAAATAGCAATAAAAAAGATAAAGGATCCTGCTTGACCATAATAACTAGGACTCTTTTGGTGGTTGTCTTTCTTTTGTGCTTGGATGTCTATTATTATCATAACCTGCTAAATTTGATATTAGACCTGTTTAATAATGTTTGGAATGATGCAGTAGGTTACAATCATGTGATTTGCAAATAGAATTCAACTCTATTTTTTTTATGAGTCACATCGATGCTGTGATGCATGAAGATGTGTTAACCTAAACATCTTGATAACGTATTACTTCAAGATTCTAAACCGGTCTTACTTAAACTGTTTTATAAGAACCCTTATTCTTAAATAACTAAGTTGGAGGGAAAACCTTTTAGTTTCCACGGTCTCCATCATTGTTTTATAAGAGATGTAATTTATTTATTGTTGACCTTGGAGTCTTTTTACTCATCAGATAAGTTAATTATGGAATCTCTAGCACAAACTCCTATATAGATGATTTAGGGTAATTATTGACATAGGTCACTCCTCCATTGAATAAAACCAAATACAGAATAATGGATCTTGAATTAAATGATAGTGTATACTTAGCTATAAATAACAATATACTCTCTATTTGAGTTACTACTATTATTTATAAGACCAAAGTCATGGCAGCTATTCGGTTTTACTTAGCACAGTTTGTTGCCTTGAAAGTAAAACTAATAGGTTATGCCTTATCTGAAAAAAATTAGTAACATAAAAGTCCTCCCATCAAGGCATACTATGCATTGGTGTTTTTAGATTGATGTTAGATTCTTGTATTAATTGGCAAAGAAAGCCACTTTCCTTTTATTTAAATCAAAAGTTTATTTGCCCATCATAATTTTGTTGATCATGTAATTCTTAGGATTTAAGATGGGTTTTTTGAATTCACTTTCTATTATTCTCAAAGAACACAAACTCATTGGACCAAATTACATTGATTGGAGAAGAAAACTTTGATATTGTGCTAACTACTGAAGAGTACAAATATGTGCTCACTATGGTGTGCCAAAGAAACCTGCGGATGGTTGTGCCGATGAGGTCGCCGTCCAGGCATACAACAAATGGATCAAGACTGATGAGATGGCACAATGTTACATGTTGGTATCTATGTCAAATATTTTATAACATCAGCATCAATCTTTGCCTACTACCTATGACATCATGTACAACCTCAAGGAGATGTTTGGTGATCAGGATCAGGTTGCTAGTTAGGTTATTATGAAAGAACTATTTAACACTAAGATGGTTAAAGGTAGCTCCGTGAGGGACCATGTTCTGAAAATAATGGGACACTTCAATGAACTACAGGTCCTTGGAGCTAAAATTGATGGGAAAACCCAGATCGATACATTCTCTAGTCCTTGGATAATTCCTTTGAGAGTTTTTTCCAAAATTATAACTTGAACAAACTCAATTTTTCTCTGATGGAATTACTCAAGGAACTTCAAACTACTGAGGGCCTTCTAAAAAAGCCACCTTGCATTCACGTTGTTGAAAAAGGTTCTGTTTCTAAGCCGAAAGGCAAGAAAAAATAGAAAAATGGTAAGAATCATAATGCAGTTCTTCAAGGGGACAACGTACCTCAAGGAGTGAAAAAGCTCAAGGACAAGTGTTTCCATTGAAAACAAGTAGGGCACTGGAAAAGGCAATGTCCAACTTATTCAACAAAGTGAACAATAAAGGTAAATTTTATTCACTAGTTGTTGAATCATGTTTAGCAATTATATTTACCGACATCTGATGTGTAGATACAAGAGCCACTAATCATGTTTGTAATTCTTTGCAGAGGTTCTAGGAAACCAAACAGCTAAGTATTGGAGAGATTTATTTGCTTATGGTGATGCTTTGAGAGTGGCAGTAGTTACGATAAGAGATGTTTGTCTAAGTTTTAGTAGAAATAGGACTTAAATTTTAAAATATTGTTTTTATGCTCCCTCCATTAGGAGGAATTTAATTTATGTTTCCAACTTGGTTAAAAATGGATATTCCATTTATTTTAATAAACTTGTGGTTATTAAGTAGAATAAGCGCTTTAGCTGTTCTAGTTCATTGGTAAATGATCATTATATTTTGATCCTATCTCTCCTAAACTACAACTGACTTAATCAAATAATACAATTACCCCACTATGTAAGAGAAATGAACCTTCATAATTAAACCAAACGTATCTTTGACATTTATACATGGATCATATTAATCTAAATTAGATTTCAAGACTAGTTGTAAATGGACCATTAGATTCATTGGGAGTAGAGGCACTTCCAGTCTGCGGATCTTGTTTAGAGGGGAAAATGATTAAGCGCCCTTTTTCGGCAAAAGGCTATAAGGCCAAAAACCATTGGAATTAGCTCATTCTGACTTATGTGGACCTATGAACATCCAGGCAGGAGGTAGCTTTGAGTATTTCATCACTTTTATTGATGACTACTCAAGGTATGAAGACATTTACTTAATGCGTCGTAAGTCCAACTACTTTGAAAAATCTAAGGAGCATAAAGCTGAAATAGATAAGCATTTAAGTAAGAGTATCAGGATACTATGATCTGATCGTGGTGGTGAGCACCTCTTTGGAGAATTTAGGGATTACTTAGCACAAGAGGGGATTACATTCCAGTTGTCTGCACCAAGTACACCTCAACAAAATGGTGTAGCAAAAAAAATGGAATAGGACTCTTATGGATATGGTGAGATCAATGATAAATTATTTAGATTTGCCTAATTCATTCTAAGGGCATGCTCTAGAAATGGCAGCATACATTCTAGACTTAATTTCATCTAAGTCAGTGTCTACGACACCAACAGAACTATGGACTAAGTGCAAACCCAGTTTAAAACGTCTTCGGATTTGGGGTAGCCGAGCACACATACTGAAAGGGAACACATATAAGTTAAAACCAAGAATGAAAATTCACATTTTCGTTAGATATTTCAAAGTAACAAAAGGTGGTTTGTTTCATAATCTTAAAAATCGAAAGGTCACTGTTAGCACCAATGTCTGATTCTTAGAAAAGAACTATGTAATGAACCACAAATCCAAAAGTAAAGTTGTTCTAGAGGAATTAAGAGGCGAGAGACCTACCTAAGCTTTTCCATTACTAGTATCACAGGAAGAGACATCACAAGATGGAGAATTTAGCATTCCATTACCTTGTCGTCATGGGAGGATTAACTAGTCTCACGCTAATGATGCTCCAGGTGATCCCACCAACATGTTGGGTAATGAGCCGGATCAACATGTAGATAATGGTATACCAGGGTTAGTTTTAACACAACATGACACTGCTCACACACAAACACATGATGTGCTTCATCGTAGTGAGAGGGTTGTTCGTCAATTTGAGCAGTATATGTTCTTAGGAGAGTCATTTGACAAAGTCCCTGATAAGTTAGATACCGAACTATATAACTATAAAATAGCACTTCAAGACAAAGATGTAGAACTATGGTAAAAAGCTTTGAAGTAAAAAATGGAGTCTATGTACTCTAATCAAGTCTAAGATCTTGTAGGACCACTATAGGGAATAAAATCTATCGATTGTAAGTGGGTTTACAAGAAGAAAATAAAGGTGGGTGGAAAGGTTGAAACATTCAAAGATAGGCTTGTTGCAGAAGGGTTTACTTAGAAAGAAGGAATCAATTATAAGGAGACCTTCTCGCCAACAGTAATGCTGAAATCCATCTGAATTCTTTTATTCATTGCAACTAATTTCAATTATGAAATTTGGCAAATGGATGTCAAGACAGTTTTCCTTAATAGAAAGCTTGATGATTGCATTTATATGGGGAAACCAAATGGATTCGTGACCGAAGGCGGTGTCACACCCCGAACCTAGCAATTGGGGTTAAGGTGGATCCCGAGGCATGACACAAGTGATCCAATAATAATTTGTGACACGCCAAGACACGTACAAACTGCTACAAGGAAGATTTCACAGGTACATGTGAGGAAGATCCATATACACATATCAATCATATTGCACAATTAAGCAGAAACCTAGAGAATTCACCTGTAATTCATCATAAGCAATAATAATAATAACATTGATTCATAGCCATAAACAGAAGTCCATTAGTTTTGATTCATAGCCATAAATAGAAGTCCATTAGTTTTAAAACCACATTCACTCATATTTAATCCAAAATCATTGATAAATCCCCCCACCCACAATTGCAAACTAAATTATCTAAACATAACTCTCATCATGAGTGACAAGTTTCTTAAACAGTAACTTCAAATTATCATTATAACCACTAGCCAAAGTATGGCTATATCCTAAACAAACACCCAAAACAAAGCCCCATGACGCTCTTCGAAAGATGATTAATAGAAAACATCACCCTCATTCCACTCATCTAAAACCCGAGGTACTGCTATGGTTCCCTCCGGGGCCACGTCGACTACCGAATCAGCATTAGGTGTTATACCTGTAATACCAAGGATAACATTGTTAACATGATGGTTAAGCAAATATATAGTACATAAGACTATCATGATGTATCAATTGAATTAAAACATATAGATTACAAGAGAGCAATAATCGTAAGCTAGCCATGTTGTACATGAAATAAGTATAAGTACAAATCATAAGCAAAAATACCATAACATACTAGTTGGCATTTATATGGCTATCTTCTCTTTAAGGAGAGCATATTATATTGTGAGAAATCACTAGTGGTTAGGCCAAGACCATCTAGCTATCCTAAGAGCACCGACCAACTCTTCATACAACTACTGTAGTAGGGAACATATATAATACCCCCATTCGATCTCGTCGAACTTTTTATGGATACAAGCTAAGTTGTGCTGACTAAACGTATGAGGACAGATCAGAATTCATACTTTCTTATCATCATACGTAGCGATCAACTCTTTCTTATATAGAAATATATACCAGTCTTGAGATTGTATTCAATTATAAAAGTCGAAATTAAACAAAGTGACTATTATTCAAACAATGCATATTTAAATAAGCTATTGGAGCTCGAACCCTCTCAACCCTAGGCCTTATTTTGGGTCACGGCTCACACTCAGTAAAAGCTCTGTCTCTGATCTTGCCTTAAGGTTTTCCGGGAAGAATGGGTATGCGATTAGATCATGTTGAGGGCAAGGATTACTTAGCAATATAAATGCATTTGGATTGAGTGATTAACAAGGATATTTACTAGCCAACGCTATATTAGATAATCTATATTTTCGTAGTCATTCAATATTGTGTATTTATAAAACGTCTAGGGTCGATGTGTTACTGAGAATCTTGGTGTTACATTGTGTAGGCATTGGATACCTCTTCTTATGCCAACACTCATGATGTGACATTGGGAAATCATCCGGAAAATCGAAGGGGATGAGTGACAGCTCTACACTCCTTATTATTTGATTACCATTGGGCTATTTTAATTAATATAAAAGTGTCACATCCCAAGTCCAAGATTTTAGGTATTAGGATTAAATCTAAAATAATGACACACGTACTCCCGTATATACACACCTAGACCCAATTCTAAGTGCAAACACACAAGGGAAAATCACACGTGTAATTGCTATTAGTAGACCTTTGTCCAAGCATTTATACACTGAAACTGTCAGTATCATTCACAGAAACAAGAGGACACACCATAATTAGAAACATATCTACATGTAACAAAATGAAAAGGAAATGTGTCTTTGCAAAAAGAAAAAAAAGTTTATGAAAAGATTGATCATTTATACAGTAGATAAAATACATAGAGTCATGGCCCATACATAACAAAATGAACTTAATACAACCACAACCCAAATATGAGACCTATACTAATCCAAGTCGTATTCCGGAGTGGTTCAATCAGATATGAACTGCTGTTCACTCGTCTAATCCTAATGGGACCTCAGAGATCTCCTCTGAAGTCTCGTTGACCTTCAAGGGATCGAAAGAAGGACCTAAGCCTGTAACACCAATGGACAATGAGTGAATAAAACTATTCAGCAAAACATAAGCAAAATTAAGGTAGTACGCGTTATATTTACAAGAATCACTAACAGGTGATCATAGATACATTATCAATTTGGTATGCTAAGCATGTTGTGCATTTGAATAGAGCATGTTATAAGATTCAATTAACAGAAATACTTTACTATGTGACTACTACATTTGCCATATCCTCCCTTTAGGGATCTATTTATTGAGAACACCATCGATCAGGCCAAGCTACAAATGGGTCTCTCGTTCTTGGAGTCTAAAAGCCTTAGGAAAAGCACACTGCAGCGGCAATGTTCATGCTATACCAAAATCAACCTCGCCAAGTATCATAAGGCTGAGGTTGAGTAGAGCCCAAACATTTCGATTTATATACGTAAACTTGAGGAAATCATAAAATTCATTCGTTGAGGAAAGACAAAAGCATACAATTTACATTCAACTCAGGCGTGCACCACGTTCATACCCATTCATTCGCATTCAACTAAATGTCAAGGTCAATAGAAAATGTATATTACAATAGAATCAATTGAGAAATAATCATTCAATTCAAATCATTAGTGGAAGAATAGAAGTCAATAACCAAAATTCAATATGCTATGCAATTCAATTTAATTTCATGGGGTCATAGTGGTTTACTAGCCAACCTTAATATAGTCATCTATTATTTCTAGCCATGTATACTGTTGTAGTTTTAATTTATTTGATGCACAGTTGTCTTTTTTTTTTCTTTTTTCTTGTGTTACATTGTATCAGGAATGTGTATTGAAGTCCCTTAAACCAACACCCATGGGGAGGTGCTTAACAAATGGACAACACACATGAATGAGTCTTAGCCCTCAAGACTCTTCATGATGTTCAGTTATTCCTTTAGCCAGTTAATAGGGTATGAGGATCCAAAACTAAGGCCCTACAAGGTCTCGTAGCAGTACTTAAATTAACCTTGGTTTTCAATATCCTCACGGCTTAGTCGTGGGTGACTTACGGCTTTGCCGTAGGCATCTTACGGCTTAGCCATAATATGCACTATGGCTTAGCCGCAGTTACCCAAATTCTCCCGCATTCACAGTTGAACCATGGTTCCTCTTACAACTTAACCATATTTATTCTACGGTTGAGCCACAATTTAACTACGACTTAGCCGTAGCACATTATATGGCTTAACCGTGGCTTAGCCGCAGAAGGTTTTCGATTTTTCATACTCTCAAGTTTTCAAACCGTAAAATTGCTTACAGCTGGACCACGGCTAAGTTACAGCGTAGCTGTAGTACATCTTACGGCTTAGTCGTAACTTTCAGATTTTCTAGAGCAATTTGATTTCGTTTCAAAGCTTGTAAATTATATGCAGATTCAAACAAGGAAAAATAGAAGTATAAAAGAAAGGCTGTAAAACACATTAAAATTGATGAAATATTTGTAGGAATCATAAGAATCAAGATATACCAACATGCATTCATCCGAAGTTTGCTTATATTTTCCTTCAATTAAGCTTTTTCAACTATTAATTCTTCCTTTGGCTTAATTTGGGTAATTTTTAACCTAATTGCCATGCATACAAAAATTGAAATAAAAGATGAGTGCATGCAGTGAAATAAGAGTCCTCTAGACTCAAGGAAGCTGTAATGAAAAATAAAACTCTTACCTTAAAGATGGATTAGAAGAAGAAGGTGCCTAAGTCTTCCACTTCAAAGGTAATAGGAAATCTCAAAGATGATGGAATGGAGAATCAGGATCTGAGGCCACACATGCAAAGCTTTTATCCCCATGATTCAAGAGAAAGAGTGGTGAAGAGATAGAAGAAAAAGAAAAAGAAGAAGAAGACGACGTTGCAGAGGACTGCAAACAATAAGAAAGGGTCGAATGGTTAGTTGGGCCTTTTTATATGACACAAGTTTTCTAAAGTTTATATGTAAGTCCCTATTTCTTGGAATAATTTTAATTTAAGTCAAATGAATGACCAACTAATTCAAATGACTTCATTTGCATTCGAGTCAATTATGGAAATTAGCAGGCTTGACGAGACAGATGTGATGCTGCTAATATGATCCATAAATGACGTAATTTTACAAAGTCTAAAATTATGAAAAGGGGCTCGTATCTACCTAATCCAGGTCAAATTTAACCTAATTACCTATCCATGACCCGAAACGTGACTCATTAAGACAAAACATTATTAACTAGACCAATTCTCTGGAAAATCGCTAATAACTAAATCAATTAGTTTCTAAACATACTTAGGGTCAAAGTGTTATTAAAGGTGTCATATCTAAAGCTCTATAAGTCTTTGAGAGTCCCTAATTTTCCTAAGTTTTTGTGTTCCTACGGCTTAGCTGTGCATAGGTTACAACTTAGCCATGTGTATAAGGTTTTTAACTAAATTCCTCTGCAGTTATAACTCAAACGTGTATTGTCTTATGGCTTAGCCCTATGAAGCCTATGGCTGGGCCATGGCATAGCTACGGCTTAGATGCAATGCATTCCATGGCTCAGCTGTGGGGTTAACTATAGTAATGTGTCTAGTTTGAGCTTTTTAGAATGTTAGCCGTAAATGGCCTACGTCTTGAACACAGCTTAGATACAGATTGGCCATAGCACATTCCACGGCTCAGTTGTCAGTTAGCCGTAGAACAAAATCGGTTTTCGAGCTCTCTGGTTTCCAAGCCGTTGTGTGGTTACAGTTTAGTCGTAAGCTTCAAATTTTTTGTAGCTATTTCTGAAACACAAGTTCAGTACAAACCTTTTTAGGTTGAGTTCTAATTCCTCTGATTCGTCCTACCATTTTACATTCTAAGTTACATTTTATCATGATTTGGGTCCTCACTCTGCTAATCCCATCATATATTCTCAATTTACCTTTATTGATTCATAAACATCATACATTCTTATAACTAAGTGCAAAAGAGCTGTAATATAACATGAACATGGGAATTCTTCAAGAATCAACATAATAGACATGCATATAGTAATAATATATACTCTTATACTTGCCTCTAATATAGTGCTTGACTCAAATCAACTTCTCCCTTAGTTTGCTGGTGGAAAAAGCCTTAATAGAAGATGATCCTTCTACATGCAAAGATATGCAATGGGTGAATTAAGTATGGAATGCATGCATGTTACTTATTTAAGCCTCCTTGACTATGTTGAACTCAAAGAGATGAAATGGTGATAGAATTCTCACCTTAGAGACATGTAGAGGAGAAGAGGAGTTGGAATTAAGAGATTCCAAAGGAGAAGACAAGCAAGAAGATGATGAGAAGGACAATAGAAGCCTTGACTCCAACATGCACAGGAAGAAGAGATGAGGAGGAAAGTAAGAAAGGACGAAAAGCTAGAGCTCTAGTAGAGAAATTAGAGGGACTGAAGAGGAAGAGTTAGTTATCCCTCTTTAACTGAAATTTTTTTTGAATTTGCATGCAAGTCCACTGTTTTATGGATTTTGCAGTTTAAGTCAAACAGGACCTTAGTTAGGCCAAGATGAGCTCAAATCGAGCTGAGCCAAATATAAAAGTTGATCCACAAAATAAGATACACATAATGCAACTAATATGATGCCAAAATGATACTAACCATGAAACTGTAATTTACATAAAGGTCCTTAACTACCTAAGTAAGGTTCAAACTTGACCCAATTACCTATCCACGACCCAAACCCAAGTGGATTTGAGTTGAATTAGTCTAAGTAAGTAGTAATTAAAGTAAAACAAGATTAATTATTATAAATTAATACTAGTTAGGTTTAGACTTTACAAGCCATGCACATATGTTATATAAGCTTAAGAGGTTTATTTATGGACTTAAGCAAGTGTCTAAATCTTGGAACAATCGTTTTGATCAAGCCATTAAATCTTATGATTTTAAGCAGAATCCTGTGCGTATAAGTAGTGCAACGATATGTGGCAATTTTCTTAATACTTTATGTAGATGACATCTTACTCATTGAAATGGTATCGGGGTGTTGCCTTGGTTAAAGTATGGTTGAGCAGTTAGTTCGATATGAAGGATTTAGGAGAAGCCAATCACATTCTAGGGATCTAGCTCTTGCGAGATCGAAAACAAATAATGTTAGGCTTAACTCAAGCAGTTTATATTAATGTGATTCATGCCAGATTTAGCATGCAAGATTCCAAGAAAGGATTTCTTCCTTTCAAGCATGGAATTACTTTATCCAAGGATTAGTGTCTTCCTAATGAGATAGAAAAGATGAAGAAAGTACCTTATGTTTCAGCGGTGGGAAGCCTCATGTATGCAATGATATGTACTAGACCTGATATTTGTTTTATCGTTTGCATGGTTAGCAGATACCAGTCTAATCCAGGGAGAGGACATTGGGCTGTGTAAGTTTGGCTCAAAAACTTCTTGATGAATCTAAAAGTGGTTCCTTTAGTAAAATCACCTATAATATTTTATTGTGATTATATCGATGCAGTTGCTAATGTAAAAGAATTTAGGATGCATAAGAAGGGTTAGCACATCCAGCGTACGTATCATCTCATGCAAGAAATCATAAAGAAGGGTGATATAATTGTGACCAAGTTTGCATCAGCGGACAACCTGGCAGATCCTTTTACAAAAAACTTACCAGCAAAAAGCATTAATAGTCATGTGGAGAGAATGGAGTTGAAATATATGTTAGCATGGTTTTGAGTCTAACTGGGAGATTGTTGGAAATTTATACTAAAAGCATACTTTTATATATTTTTTTTGGCTAATTTATTTATTAGTAAAGTTTGTCTTTTCATTTTAATGACAATTTGTATGGGCAAATGGTTGCATTGTTTTTTTTATTATGCATGTGTGTATCTTTTATTTTATAAAGTAAATAGATTAGTGTACAGAGTTTAGTTTACACATGAAAGATTTGTTTGTCGGTTCTTATAGAATATAAGTTATTGTTGTTCATAATCTAAATGGAGTTGGATACACTATCGGTACGATTGTAACATAATATTTTAGCAGGCTTATCTTGGTTATGGGAAACGGTATAACTTTGACTCGTTATGCTAGTACGCTTTGTGTATATTGAACAGGACCGCTTTTGGGTTTATTGTCTTTATACTGACTATATAAAATTATTAACATCCAAATGATTATTATGAGTGTTTCTCCTCTTAATCCCAATATAAATAATAGACACATACATTTAGTGTTCAGCATTTTGATTTACAAAGAAATGAGACCTTCTGTGGGTCAATAATCCCAGTAAATTGGATGACTACACTATGTGTATAGTGGATATTAGTTTATTGACAGAATCCACATTCCGAAATAGGAATTTATGATACCCCCTTGATGAAGCTTATAAGTTTTAATTATATTAAACCCTGCAGGTGAACTTTGTATCCGACATATCAAATAAGTTAAGTGTAAGGTCTCAAGGAATTATATATGTATTGATTAAATATAGATGTCAATAATTATTTAATCGGTAGATATCTGAAATCTTAACGTGGGAAGATTAATAAGCATTTAATAACAAGAAGCTCAAAAGATAATTTTGAGAATAAAGGCAGGAGTGAAATTATAATTATCTACTAAACTGAATTGTAATTTATGGAACTAAGATTCTACTTTTGGTCAAATTAGGGTTTTCTAGTTTTATAAGAAGCTTATTCCTTGTTTCCTTCTTAAGGTTCCAATTATAGCCTATAAATATGCTATTGCTTTTTAGAAGAATAATAAGAGAAATCTCATTTTTTAGAACAAAGAGAATTTATAGAAGAGGCTAACACCCCAGTGCGAGTTCAAGCATATAGAAATACAGTAGAAAGTCTTGAGATTTTCCGGCTGTTATAAGGCCGAGATCAAATCAGAGAGATCTCATAGGTATAGTTCTTAAGTCATCATTATCTAAAGTTGTTTCCGCAGTAATTTATACAGAATGTCTAGGGATCTTGGCAGCTGCCTCCAATAGCCTCTATTTACGCTTTTTCTGCTCCTTTGTCTCTATCTCTTTCCTTCCTAGATTTGGATCTCTTTTGCAACAATCTCTCTTGGTTTCCAAGTTAGATTAGAATTGAGAGTTTGTGAGAGATTTTTGCTCTTTGAAGGTAAGGTGCTTAATCTAAAAAGGATTGTCTTCCAAGCTTTGAGATGTGCCAGGATTTGTAGAGATGAGGATCTTCAAACATTACATGAGGTAAGAAGTTGAGATGTGCAACATTGAGGTGGGCTTCACATTGATGTTCAAGTGTTTGCGCAATGTCCCAGATGCTTTTTTGGATTTTCTTCCTTCTTTTCTTCTTTATCTTTCTATCTTTCTATCTCCCACTTCAGATTACATTTCCAAAGATGATAACATCTTTACACATTTGAATTTAGAATCCAAGGAGAGGTTGGCTTTGTCTCTCTTTCAAATTTTTATCTCTTCATCAACAAGACTTTAGCAATTATCTCCTTCCCCTTTTGCATTTATCTTCCACCACAGGCATCTTCTTGGAACCTTCCTTAAATTATCCAAAAGATAATTCAAATGAATTGAAGTTTGCAAAAAGTGTGGACCCCTTTGGATAGCCCATTTGCTTGGAGAGTGGGCCTCAAGTGGTCTTCTACTTCAACTAAGATCTTCATCAAAATATTTTTCTGAGCATGTGGGTCCCAGTTTTAGTATTACCAGCATAAAAGAGACTGCTAATATAATTAGGATTCTTCTTAGGAGAGTCGTAATGGCATTTGGATTCCTCACAATTTTGGAAAAATATTTTGAATCATGGTTTTCATGAAATTACGCGGAAAATTGGATGATTTAACTTGAAATTCTGAACTTTAGAGCTCAATTGCATAAAATCATGATGTTAATTGGAAATGATGCATTAATCTTAGTGAAGTTCATAATTCTATATAAAATGATGCATTTAATGTGTACTTTTATGGACTTAACACTCATCAATGTAACCAATGGGCATTCTTGGCGATTATCCAAGGTGCACCATACCCAATAGAAAAGGAAATATTTTGGAACAAATATGTGACTTGGGGGATGGTTGCTTGGGCCTTTGCATGATAGCAGGTGACTTTAATGAGACCCTTAACCATTAGGAAGGGGGAGGGTGGCGCAGGGGAGGATTTTAATCCAAAGAGAGCTAGATTTTTCTTAGATACTTTAAACTACTTAAATAGTTTTGATTTAGGTTCTTGCGGGCTTCCATTTACATGGTCAGAAAATAGAAAGGGCTTCGTTCATATTAAGGAAAGACTTGATAAAGCTGCTATGAACATTGAGTGGCAAAATTTGTTTCCTAAGGCCACCAACAATTTTAACAGTCGGTCGCTCTAACACTTCCCAATTTTTCTATCCACACACCCCAATAACTCCAGGCTCCCTCAACCATTCAGGTCTTATAATTTGTGGTTAAGGGAGGACTGAGGAGTGTGAAGACCTAATTAAATGCAACTGGCTAAGAAGCAATGGGGGTGAATGAAAGCAATATTTCTAAAAATCTAGTTTCATTGAGTAAAGAACTAATGAAACGAACAGAAAAAAGATTGGGAATGTGTAAGAGATCATTAGATCTACTAGAGCTGAACTCGACTCTATTAGATCGAAATTTCCGAATGAAAATAGTATTAAAAGTGAGTTGGAGCTCTGCGGTAAATTAGATGAATATTTGACAAAAAAAAGATCTTTGGAGACAAAGACATAGGGAACTCTGGCTCAAAGAAGGGGATAGAAACACAAAATTCTTCCACTCTACGATTAATAGAAGAAGCAATAGAATCAACATAATTAAAATAATGTAAGTGCTTGCTTAAATATCAGGGAGGACATTGGATCCAACTTTTGCAGCCACCTGAAGGGTATTATGGCTTCAGTAGGACCTAGAGACTTGAGCCTTGTAAAAGAATTGATATGTCCAGTTATTTAAAATGGTAAGAACAACAAACTAATCGTTGTTTCTTTGGATATAGAAATTGAAGATGTTTTTAACTTAAATCTCCTTAACATCTTGAGGTCCCAATGGGTATCCTACAAAATTCTATCCACGCGTGGGATAAGGTTGTAGGGGATATTGTACCTTTATAGTGCTAATACCCAAGGAAAACCAACGTTTTTTAAATGTCGTCTATACAATTATTTTAAAGGTCATTTCCAATAGGCTCAAAGGAATTCTTCCTAACATCATTAGCCCATCCCAAAGTGCCTTTTTGAAGGGAAGACTGTGAAAGTGCAATAGCTAGATCTCACCAAGTCCTAGAGCCGGGGGGGGGTTGTTGAATAGGACTATTAAAAATTTCTTTCCAAGAATTAGGTTTTATTAGTGTGCAATCTGAAGGATTAATTAAGATTGAGAGTCCCCAAGAAGATTAAGAGAGATGTTCAGAGTTGTGAGTGCTTACAGTGTGTAGAAATGCAACTAGAATAACGAAGGTGTAGCTTAGAAATGATGATCAACACAAGTGACAAGAATACAAGGCAACATCCACACACAACAAGCAATAAACACAGTGATTTATAGTGGTTCGGTCCTAGACCTACATCCACTCTCAAGAGCAATCTCTCTTGGTTCCACTAAATAAGAGGTACTTACATAACATACACCTCTTGCAACAGTTTTTGATGCGGTGGTTTGTCTTCCACCAACTGGGGTTTTTTGATCAGGTGGTTGATCCTTGATCTAGTCCACCAACTACAACAATTTTTGAAGCGGTGGTTTGTCTTCCACCAAATACAGCAATGAGAATTGAAATATTAAAGAACACCTAAACAAGGAATTATATACCTTAGTTTTGAGTGGTGCTCTTGATGCTTGAAAGACTACCTCCAAGCTTTGACCTCTTGTTCTTGCTCCTTGGTGATGAAGATCTTCAGATGAGTGCTCAGCCAAGGGAAGAGGTTTTAAGAGGGTTTGGAAGGCTAAGATATTCTCTCAGATTTAATGGAGCCTTTCCTAAATCACCAACTACTCTTCTTGAAACAATAATGGCACTTTGTGGTGTTGAAGAGTAGGTGGTTGTGGTAGCTTTAAAGATGATTTTAATGGAGGTGCAAAGGCTCAGCTACACTAGTGATTTTCACAGTAATAAATTCAGTGGTTGGAGCAAAGGAGAGGTACTCTTTAAATACAGATAAGCTCCAACGGATAGATCTACGGCTAAGAACAGAATGGTCTACGGCTTAGCCGTATGCTCTGACAACATCAAACGGCTAGTTTGACCGGATTCAACAAAAATTCCTTCTTACGGTTAAGCTTACGGCTTAGCCGTATGCTCTGACAACATCAAACGGCTAGTTTGACCGGATTCAACAAAAATTCCTTCTTACGGTTAAGCTTACGGCTTAGCCGTAAATCCTTATACAGCTTAACCGTGAGCACCTTTCGGCCTAGTCGTGGGTCAGCCGTAAGCTGAAATCTCCCAAAAACTGCTCTCTGGAGAGTGGCCCGCAATCTTTACAGCTTAGCCGTGAATCACATTACGGCTTAGCCATGAAGGCCTTTCGGCTTGGCCGCAAGGTCAACCGTAGGCATTTTATGGCCAAGTGCACTCTCTGGATTGTGGCCTGTAGATTTTACAGCTTAGCCGTGAAACACACTACGGCTTAGCCATAACATTTTTCGGTGCAGCCGTTGGGTCAGCTGTAGAACAAAATGATTCAAAATATACTCTCTGGAGAGTGAGCCGTAGGATCTACGGCTTAGCCGTGATCCAAGCCATAGTACAAATGCAGGGTGATTGAAACCCTTTTTCCTATTCTATTTCTATGGGCAAGAAAGGTCAATGATACCTTATCCCTTGGCACTCATAGAGAATCTTCTTAATTGATCTTGATCTTCCTAGAACTTGCTTGATCTTCATTGATAAACCTTGAGCTTCCTTGATCTAACTTAATCTTCATAGATGTAACTTGATCTTCTTTAGAGCAAGACTAGACTTGGGTCACGTAATTGACAATACATTCTTACAATGACACTAACAATCTCCCCCTTTGTCAATTTCGTGACAAAATTACACATAATGAAGAAGATACAACATTTTAGCTCAACAAATAAGATACAACAAGTATTACAATACTGAATACACCTTAAGCAACCACATCTACATAAGTCTGAAAGTTCAACACATTGAAGCTCCCCCTTTGAAGATGCTTAACCTGCAAAAGGCTGCAAACACAATCTACTAGAAAGGTGGGAGATTAGAGGGCTCCCCCTAAAGACATGCATACAATTCTCCCCCTTTTTGGCACAATATTGACAAAGAGATAAAGCATAAAGAAGAGCTTAAGTGCACACAAAGATAAGCAGCTACGAAGGAATGGCCATAGTATATTAGAAATTATGAGCAGTACAAAGCACAAACATTTCAAAAGAGTGCATCACCCATAATAACAAAAGAGGTAGCTACAAACAAAACCATCAGGTGAAGCACAGTCAATGCCCAAAATACAAAAAGAATACAATGACAGAACAGACATCAATCAGAAGGAGGAAAGGGGGAAGGAATCGCCACATCGTCTCTCCGGCAGCTTTTGGAGATTTTGGACAGGTATTGAAAGGATTTCTTCAAGAGCTTCTCCATCTTAGTTTGCCTTTGTTCGAGCGCTGCCAACAGAGCTTCAAACGAGGAAGAGGAAGAAGCCGGGGGAGGAACCGAAACCGGGGAAGCAGTAGAGGGTGCTGCAGGAGGCCCATCCGGTGAATCGTCTTCGTCTCCAGAGTCATGAAAGCGGGGACCAGCCGCTTGTTGCTTAGAGAAGCGCATGTTCTGAATATTGACTGTGCCAAAAGTGGGGTGAGACTCAGGAGCTTCATCAGAAGGTAAATTGACCCCACACTGAGAGGCGAGGCGAGTCATCAGATATCCAAATACGCATGCATTGGTGCCTCTGCCCGGGCAAAGCCAAAACCGAATGATGGTAGCACAGATAAGAGATGGAAGACACACTCTGACCCCCCATATGGACTGAGTAGAGGACATTAACCATGAAAGGGGTTAGGTCAGAGAAGTTGCCCCTCCGAGGATAGATGTTACAAGTGAAGATAGCATGGAGGATCCGGTAGTGAGAAAGCAGGGAGGCTGCAGGGAGGAACCCCTTGTCCTTCCATGGGATGGTGGCTCCACATAGAGCGAAGGTGGCAGTTTCTTTTTCTTCTTCGGATAGAGAATCCGTGATGACCGAAGGGGGGGTATCGGAGAGAGGAACACACAAAAGGGCAGAAATGATGGAAGGGGTGATGGTATTGGTGCCATCAGTGAAATCAATTTCAAAAGACATAGAGTCTAACGATGCTTGCTTGATGGATGCATACATGGTTCGCACAATCGAGGGGAAGCCAGGACCACCCCATTTTAGAATATTTTCCCACCCAATGTTGGTGAGGAGGGTATGGACTCCATATGTTTCAACAGTTAAAATATTGACATCGCGTTCCACAGTAATTGGACGGGAAAAGAAGGACCGATCGCGAGTGGGTTCCCGTGGAACCAAAACTCGGGGAGAGGGTGGAGAGTGCTGTCGAGGCCGGGAGGAGCTACTCGAGGCACGAGGCCTCTTGCCAGCAGGGTAAGCGTTTTTGGTTCGTGGAGGCATAGTGATAGATGAAACAGGAAACCCAATCCACAAAACAGTATGAAAGCCAAACGCACAAACAGGAACAATAGCACAGTAAAACGGCAATACAGTAACTAGAGCAAACAAGAAGAAAGAGAGAGAGGAGAACAGTACAGAGGAGGGAGAAGGCCGGAAGAGGAAGACCCCAAATACCTAGAAGGAGAAGGCCGGAAGAGGAAGAACGACGAAAGAAGAAAGGAAGGAGACCTAAGGCAGAAAGCTCATGCAGACGCAGAGTAAAAAGGCAATGAAGAGAAGGAGTTAAGTACTGATCGGCGCGCAGAACGAGGACGGAAATAACACTTACGGCTTAGCCATA
Organism: Sextonia rubra; assembly: GCA_037013555.1. Lineage (NCBI taxonomy): Eukaryota > Viridiplantae > Streptophyta > Magnoliopsida > Laurales > Lauraceae > Sextonia > Sextonia rubra. Next base: position 14,424,444 of record JASUAD010000014.1, on the reverse strand, counting down.
GAGTATTTTACCGCTGAGCCGTAAACCTTGACGGTTGAGCCGTAGGGTAAATGTTTGCGCAAATACGGGTTAACCGTAAGGAGATTACGGCTTAGCCGTAAAATGGCTTACGGCTTAGCCGTAGACCCTGGGCAAAACACAAGTTAATCCAAACAGCAAACACCAATCGATTTCCTCAAATTTTCAAATTTTAACACATCAAGAGGTTTAGTCAAGATGTCTGCAAGTTGTTTTTCAGTCTGAATATATTTGAGCTCAATGATTCCTTCTTCGACCAATTCTCTAATAAAATGATGTCGAATATCAATGTGTTTGGTGCGAGAGTGCTGGACCGGATTTTTAGAAATGTGTATGGCACTCGTGTTATCACAATACAAGCTCATTATTTCTTGTTTAATGCCATAGTCCATAAGCATCTGCTTCATCCACAAGAGTTGAGAACAGCAGCTTCCAGCAGCTATGTATTCAGCCTCGGCAATGGAGAGAGATATCGAATTTTGCTTTTTACTATGCCAAGCTACTAGACAATTTCCAACATAAAAACAGCCGCCACTTGTGAATTTTCTATCATCTAAGTTTCCTGCTCAATCAGCATCTGAGTATCCAGCAATGGAGGATGATGAGTCATGAGGATACCACAGACCATATTCAGTTGTATCTACAATATACTTAATGAATCTTTTTACAGCAGTTAGATGGGATTCTTTCGGATCTGCTTGATATCGAGCACATGCTCCCACACTAAATGCTATGTCTAGCCTACTTGCAGTAAGGTATAACAGGCTACCGATCATACTTCTATATAGGCTAGAGTCAACCCCTTTACCATTTGCATCTTTAGTAAGTTTGATGGTTGTACTCATGGGGGTTTTGACATGTTTCCCAATCATTAGACCAAATCGTTTTACCAGTTCTTTAGCATACTTGGACTGGGAAATGAAGATACCATCACGTAATTGTTTGACTTGTAAACCTAGGAAGAAATTCAATTCGCCAACCATACTCATTTCGAATTCAGATTGCATTAGATTAGCGAATTGAGCAGTCAATTCATTAGATGTGGAGCCAAAAATGATATCATCTATATATATTTGCGCTATTAAAACTGACTTTCTTGTCTTTTGGATAAAAAGAGTTTTATCAACACTACCTTGTTGAAAATTATTGTCTAACAAGAATTTTGTCAACCTTTCATACCAAGCACGTGGAGCTTGCTTAAGACCATACAGAGCTTTCTTCAATCTAAACACATGATTAGGGAATTTGTGTCTATAAAACCTTTAGGTTGTTCAACATACACTTCCTCATTCAAAATTCCATTTAGAAAAACACTCTTAACATCCATTTGATACAATTTGAACTTTAAAAAACAAGCTATAGATAATAAAATTCTAATTGATTATAAACGAGCAACTGGAGCAAAGGTCTCATCAAAGTCAATACCTTCAATTTGAGAATATCCCTGCGCTACCAATCTAGCTTTGTTCCTAATAATAATGTCATTTTCATCAAGTTTATTTTTGAAGATCCATTTAGTGCCTATCACATTTTTATCCTTTGGTCTTGGAACTAGGTACCAAACATCACTTCTTGTAAATTGATTCAATTCTTCTTGCATAGCTTTTATCCAATCATTGTCTGAAAAGGCTTCATCAACGCAGGTAGGTTCTAAAACAGAAGTAAAGCACAGGTGACTCATAATGTTCTCTAATTGTTTCCTAGTTTTTACACCTGTTAGAGGGTCACCAATAATCTGATCTATAGGATGATCTCTCACATTCACCAAATTTTCAGTGGAAGCAGGTGCATCAGTTTTTATTGTGGATCGTGTGGGTTCAATCATTGAGGGCACTTCCACTTCATCAACATTATCAGACATTGTGAATTCATCATCTATAATGACATTTATTGACTCTTGGATGACTCCGGTTCTCATATTTAGAACACGATAGGCTCGACTCCGTGTTGAATAGCCTAAGAATATGCCTTCATCACTTTTTGAGTCAAATTTACTCAGTTGTTCTCTATCGTTCAAAATTTAACATTTACTTCCAAAGATCTTAAAATATTTCACATTTGGTTTCTTCCCATGCCACAATTCATAAGCTGTCTGATTTGTACCAGTCCTAAGATAAACTCGGTTGATGATGTGGCAGCTGGTATTAACAGCTTCGGCCCACAAGTCTCTAGGAAGATTCTTACTATGAAGCATGACTGTGGCCATGTCTTGGAGAACTCTATTTTTCCTTTCAGCTACCCCATTTTATTGTGGAGTTTTGGGTGCTGAATATTCATGATGAATCCCATATTTCTCACAGAATTTGTCAAATTGATCATTTCCAAATTCTCCACCATGATCACTTCTGATTCGGGCTACTGAAGTCCTTTTTTCAATTTGAATTTGTTTTACAATCCTTTTAAATTCTCCAAAGGCTTCAGATTTTTTTCTCAAGAATGCAACCTAAGTGAATCTAGAGAAATCATCTACCATGACAAGAAAGTACCTTTTCTTACCTCGACTCTCTCTTTTAGTTGGTCCAACCAAGTCCATATGAATAAGTTCTAGAGGTCGAATAGTTTTCATAGCATTCACCATTTTATGGGCACTTCTAATTTGTTTTCCTTGAAGGCACTCTCCACAGATCATCTTTTCTTGACTACTGATCTTGGGTAGTCCTTCAACATATTTGTTTAGATGGGATAAGTCCCTGTAGTTTACATGCCCAAGTCTTTGATGCCACAACTTAGCTTCATCAATACTAGTTAATAAGCAAGAAGCGGAGGATGAAGTATTTGTTTTTCCCACCACATAACAGTTATCGGTAGTTCTAAGACCTCTCAATATTATCTTTCCATTCCTTGGGATCTCACAACTATGACTACTAAAGTTTACGGCATAATCTTTATCACAGATTTGAGATATGCTAAGTAAATTATGTTTCAACCCATCAACGCACAAAACATTCTCAAAAGGTGGTAAGTTTGGAACATTTAAAGTTCCTTTCCCAATAATTTTCGCAGTACTACCATCACCAAAAGTAACCGTGCCTCCATCGAATTCAATCATTTTAGACAAACAAGATTTATCACCAGTCATATGTTTTGAGCATCCACTATCCAGATACCATCTTGATTGTTCTGCAGCTTTAAAAGCTGTGTGGACCACTAGATTCTTGTTTTTAGGTATCCACTTAAGTATACTAGTGGTGGGGATCACAATTGGCTTTTGGTGTTTCACTTGAAAAGTTTTATGTTGGGAAATAAGAATGTTTGCTCCATCCTTTTTGTATATTTCAAATTGTTTTCTTAACTTTTGGACTTCTTTTAACAGATTATCCATCTTTTGGTTCAAGGGGAACTTGTTTATTTGAAACTTCAGCTTTTTGTTTTCAAGTTCCACTTTCTTAGAGGTGTTTTTCTCAATTTTTTGACTAAAGTTATAATGAATTTTTCTTAACTTGCACTCCATTTTGAAATGACCTCTTTTTCCACAATAATGACAGAAGACATTTGATGAAACAGTATGAGTACTAGTAGATGCCTTATCCAAAGTGATTTGAACACTAGTATCTTCCTTCTTTAAAGCACTTTTGACAAAAACAGTTCCGGAACTTGGAGACTGATTAGCATTTTTGTCATATCCAAGACCGGTCATGTCTTTATAAGCTTTCCCAATTTTGAATAGTCTAATGTATTTCTCATCATTTTGGGTAAATCTATACTCATACTTTTCTTTATACCGTTTCAAAATAGTCACTTCATTGTGGAGAGCATTATTTTCATCTTTTATTTTTAAAAAGGATTTTTCCTTGTCTCTTAATTTGATTACATTTTCTCTTTCTGTTGATAATTGGGTTTTTACACTTTCGAGTTCTTTGATTAATTCTTCGTTTTCAGCATTAATACTATCAACCTTTTCTTTTAAATTCTTAATTTTGTTTTGTTGATTGCTTACAGTTTCAACGAGCCTACAGGTTCCCTCATAGAGTAGTTCATAGGAATCCGTGGTGTTGTCATTATCCTCATCATCTGAATTTTCATATTCACTTTCTGACTCACTTCCTGAGATTTCATCATTCGATATTTTAATCATTTCCTCAGAGAGATTGAATGTTGCAGTGGTAGCCATCAGAACTGTATATTTGTTTGATTCATTTTGATGTGATTCATTTGAGTCAGAATCTGATTCAGATGAATCGTCCCAAGTGGCTATAAGATTCTTCTTTTTGAATTTTCCTTTTAAAGGACAATCGGTGGATATGTGTCCAAATTTCTTACATCTGTAACACATAAGCTCCTTATGTTTACTTCTAGAGAGGAAACTTGACCGACCTTTGTATTTATCATTAGTGTTTCCATTTTTATACTCTTTCACCCTCTTTTTCTTAAATTGTTTCAAAAATCTTTTAGCCAAAAGGGCCACATCTTCATCCTCGTCATTACTAGTTATTCCTATGTCATCTTTAGAGGAAGATGTGTTATGAGAGGTGATTAGAGCGATTGATTTCCTTTTGTCATTGTTAAATTTGAGTTCAAAGGTCTGAAGGGATCCCACTAGATCTTCAATTTTCATTTGTTCCGAATCCTTGTGTTCTTCTATAGAGGTTACCTTAGGATGGAATCTTTCCGGAAGTGATCTCAAGATTTTACTACAAATTTTACCTTCCGGAAGAGTTTCCCCAAGAGCCCACATTTCATTTACAATTTTCATGAGCTTAGTATGGAAGTCAGTAAACATTTCGTTTTCTTCCATGCGAATGTTTTCGAACTGACTCGTGAGCATCTAAAGTTTAGATCTTTTGACAACTGAGGTACCCTCATAAGTCACTTCAAGGATTCTCCATGCCTATTTTGCATTAGTGGTTGTCATGATCTTTTTAAACTCTTCTTGATTCATGGCACACACTATAGCATTGTAAGCTCTAGCATTATTTTATCTAAGAAGTAGCTGAGCAGGAGACCATCTAGCTGGATCCAATGGTCTAGTGGTTGTGACACCATTTATAGTCACATCTTCAGTGGGTTCCGTCCAGCCTTTCTCTATAGCCTCCCAAACAGCCCAATCCATGGATTTCAAAAATGCTGTCATCTGGGCTTTCCAGAAGGCATAATTTGTTCCATCAAAGAAAGGTGGACGGGTGATAGAGCTTCCTTCAGGATTCATGGTGAATCTAGCAAAAGATGGATCTACTTCAGGTTATTACACCCTTAAGAAGTAACCCTCTCTGATACCAATTGAAAGTACAATAGCTAGATCTCATCAAGTCCTAGAGGGGGGGGGGGGGTGAATAGGACTATTAAAAATTTCTTTCCAAGAATTAGGTTTTATTAGTGTGCAATCTGAAGGATTAATTAAGATTGAGAGTCCCCAAGAAGATTAAGAGAGATGTTCAGAGTTGTGAGTGCTTACAGTGTGTAGAAATGCAACTAGAATAACGAAGGTGTAGCTTAGAAATGATGATCAACACAAGTGACACAAAAATACAAGGCAATATCCACACACAACAAGCAATAAACACAGTGATTTATAGTGGTTCGGTCCTAGACCTACATCCACTCTCAAGAGCAATCTCTCTTGGTTCCACTAAATAAGAGGTACTTACATAACATACACCTCTTGCAATAGTTTTTGATGCGGTGGTTTGTCTTCCACCAACTGGGGTTTTTTGATCAGGTGGTTGATCCTTGATCTAGTCCACCAACTACAACAATTTTTGAAGCGGTGGTTTGTCTTCCACCAAATACAGCAATGAGAATTGAAATATTAAAGAACACCTAAACAAGGAATTATATACCTTAGTTTTGAGTGGTGCTCTTGATGCTTGAAAGACTACCTCCAAGCTTGGACCTCTTGTTCTTGCTCCTTGGTGATGAAGATCTTCAGATGAGTGCTCAGCCAAGGGAAGAGGTTTTAAGAGGGTTTGGAAGGCTAAGATATTCTCTCAGATTTAATGGAGCCTTTCCTAAATCACCAACTACTCTTCTTGAAACAATAATGGCACTTTGTGGTGTTGAAGAGTAGGTGGTTGTGGTAGCTTTAAAGATGATTTTAATGGAGGTGCAAAGGCTCAGCTACACTAGTGATTTTCACAGTAATAAATTCAGTGGTTGGAGCAAAGGAGAGGTACTCTTTAAATACAGATAAGCTCCAACGGATAGATCTACGGCTAAGAACAGAATGGTCTACGGCTTAGCCGTATGCTCTGACAACATCAAACGGCTAGTTTGACCGGATTCAACAAAAATTCCTTCTTACGGTTAAGCTTACGGCTTAGCCGTATGCTCTGACAACATCAAACGGCTAGTTTGACCGGATTCAACAAAAATTCCTTCTTACGGTTAAGCTTACGGCTTAGCCGTAAATCCTTATACAGCTTAACCGTGAGCACCTTTCGGCCTAGTCGTGGGTCAGCCGTAAGCTGAAATCTCCCAAAAACTGCTCTCTGGAGAGTGGCCCGCAATCTTTACAGCTTAGCCGTGAATCACATTACGGCTTAGCCATGAAGGCCTTTCGGCTTGGCCGCAAGGTCAACCGTAGGCATTTTATGGCCAAGTGCACTCTCTGGATTGTGGCCCGTAGATTTTACAGCTTAGCCGTGAAACACACACGGCTTAGCCATAACATTTTTCGGTGCAGCCGTTGGGTCAGCCGTAGAACAAAATGATTCAAAATATACTCTCTGGAGAGTGAGCCGTAGGATCTACGGCTTAGCCGTGATCCAAGCCATAGTACAAATGCAGGGTGATTAGAAACCCTTTTTCCTATTCTATTTCTATGGGCAAGAAAGGTCAATGATACCTTATCCCTTGGCACTCATAGAGAATCTTCTTAATTGGTCTTGATCTTCCTAGAATTTGCATGATCTTCATTGATAAACCTTGAGCTTCCTTGATCTAACTTGATCTTCATAGATGTAACTTGATCTTCCTTAGAGCAAGACTAGACTTGGGTCACGTAATTGACAATACATTCTTACAATGACACTAACAGATTGATCACTGACAATTATATTATTGCTTATAAGTGATCCATTCTCTTAGATCTAAGAAGAAACGCAAATGTAAGGTATTAAACGGGATATGGCCAAGGCTTCTGACCGATTGGAGTAGTACTTTTATTAGAAAGTTTAACTGCCTTTGGTTTTGATGACATTTTTATCCACTTATTAACAATTGTATCTTCTCAGTCTCCTATTCCACCATGCTAAATGGGTCCCCTTGTGGTAATTTTTCAACTTCTAAAGGATTAAGACAAGGAGACCTCTCTTCCTACCTTTTCATTCTGGGGGGTTGAAGTCTTATCCCACATGCTTACGCGGACTGAAGAGATGGATGTCATCTAGGGGGTTTAGAGTGCCTAAAGGAGCCCCCTATTATTTCATATCTCTGGTTTGCTAACGAAAGCATCATTTCTTGAAATGCTAGCATTAAAGAGGCTATACTCATTAAAAAATTATTGGAAGACTACCGTGATATTTCAAGGCAGCTTATTAATTTTCATAAATTTGCCATTTATCTTAGTAAGGGGCCTTGCAATAAGAGATGAAAATGTATTTCCTCGATCCTCGGAATGAAGATTACGGCCAATGATGAAAAGTACCTTGGTAATACCTTATCCATTTAAAAATAATAATAAGCATTTGAGTTTTAAATCTCTCACATATAAAATTAAAAATAGAATAAGCTCATGGAAAATCCACTTCCTATCTCAAGCTGGTAGAAATACCCTAATTAAATTAATGGCCTTTATCATTCCTGTGTATAATATGTCTGGTCTGTGCCTTCCTACTAAAACCATAGACTCTACAGCAGCTTCAGGTGTGGTGAGACTGAAGGAAAAAGGAATTTTCATATTATCAATGGGCTGAATTCTGTAAGACAAATTCAAACTGGGGTGTAGAGGTGAGAGATATAAAATAATAATAATCTTGCCCTTTTGGCTAAAACTTGTTGGAGGTAACCTTGGTTTTGAAAGTGATTTACAGAGGGGATTTAGTTTATTAATGATAAAGTTGGATGTATAACTCACAATGGGAAAAACATTTGTGTGGAGTATAATTGGATCCCTTCCAGAAATGGTTTGAGAAAGCCTCTTTCCTCAATAACCATACCAATTCTTAAAGTAAAGGACTTACGGAATGCATAAAAGAGCTCTTTGACAACCCGACGGGTATTGAGGAAATTACTAAGATATATATATAAATATATATATCTCCCTAAATTTTCTAGTAAGGATGAATAAATTTAGCCTTTTTTCGAAAAATAATCAACTTACTACCTCATATAGAGTTATTTGTGGCAGTCATGAAATGAATCTAAATTCACCTGTGTATTGGAAAGCCTTCTTGAAACTCCCTCCTCGTCAAAAGGTTCTTTTGTTTTGATGGAAATGCCTTCGAGATGCGGGTAAGAGCTTTTAATTTATGTCCTATTTGTAAAAAGAGGACTCAATTGGTCATGTTCTTTGGGTCGTGACTAGGCTAAAGCGAGTTGGTTTAGCTATTTGTAGGGCATTATGTCTGATTCTATTAGGCACGTTGATTTAAAAGAATGGTGGAAAGACAATTGTAAACATAGCCATCCGACCACTCCCCTTTGATCCCTCAAAAATGGGGATACTTTCCATGTGATGGGCTATTTGGAAAGCTAGGAATGATTTCATTCATAGAGAAAAACCACTAGCTCCCTTTAAGATGATTGGTTTAATCAATAAAATGATTCTCAACCCTAATTTTAATCGTGGGGTACAATGATATCTTAAAAACTGGGTGTCTTTTTGTTGCCCCTTGGACCATAACTAACAAAGAAGATCATGTGATCTTCTCAAATACAGCGTTTAAGGTTATTGAAGGTTTAACTTTCTTTGGACTTTTTATGACTCTAAATGGTGTTACGGCGGATGAAGGTGTTATCGAAGGATCCGAAAGTCAGAAAAGGTGCCACTGCCCTGATAGCTCAGTGGTAGCGCGCCCCACCCCCCCCCCCCCCCCCCCCCCCCCCCCCAAACAAACAAAAAAAAAGAAAACAACTCCCCAATCAATAGATTTACGCTAAGTTGCACATTGCATGATCTGGTTGTGCTCAAAACTCAAAAGGCACCGGAACTAATCCGAAACTCCCTACCTTGGTGTTTTGGATACATATAATTGGGTCCCACGTAACAAGGTTTACAACTTTTTAGAGTTAAATCAATATTAGTTTATTATAAACCTCACATGTGCTAAAAGCACAACATAAGCGTGCTATATGCAATAAAGATGTTCTTTGTAAAGTGCGATGATGTGCCCTCAAGACAGTTTTGAACCTTGGATTTTCTCCCTAAAGTATCAAGTTCAACTCCCGCCCCTTTTGTTATCCGGGTACTATGTGTATAGCCATATATGTACCCTCTAGGAAATAATTCTTGCTTGTCAAATTGAGTAACCTCTGGGCTAGAGGCCAAAGATCCAATGAGTGGGCTAGCGAAAGATGCCCTAGGTCATAATAAAAAAAAATGAGATAATGTTTGTTAGGTAGAAATGCAATGATGTTTGTAATTCCTATGACGAGAATGGAGGGTATATGTTTGGGTATTGTTGGTAGCAATATCTCATTGGTGGGCCTGATGATGTCTAGTAGGATATCATTTTCCAATTGTGAAATCCTGCCCAGTGCAGTTGGTTAGGAAGGCACCCTGGTAGCACGAGGAGATAGCATCCAGAGGCGCCCTTTGAAGGAAAAAAATGGTAGACAACGAAGGTAGAATAAGATCACAACAAAGTAACACTTAATGTTCTCTGTTTTTACTTATTTTATCGTTTGCAAATCCGCGCTTTACTTTATGATGTTATGGTTATCAACATATACAATAAAAAATAAATATCAAGTATTTTCTTCTCCATTAGATGCACTTAACAGCTACATTCAACTGCTTTCCTCATTAACAGCACCAAACACAGATTTTTGAAGTGTTTTCCGCTCAATGACAGCACCAACTTTCGCTTTCCTCCTCTTAGCTAGCTCTTGGTGGTGTGTTCCTCTTCGTGTAGTCCATGTCTCGAGCGTACAGACACGCTGACATTAATTTGGTTGCTATTCTTGTGCGGACTGTAAGTATGCAGCAGCTCCCGGATAGTAAATAGAGAGTTGCATTAAACAAGCCACATTTCCAAACAAAAAACAACTCATCAAATGATCATATGATTAAAATCATTCTTATGGCATAAATTGTGTTAGGGCAAAATGCTTCAAGGTGGCGACAGGTTTGGTAGCTTTCAATATCGGTTTGAAGAGATATAATGGAAGTACTAGATTTAGACAAGTTGGACTTCAGGGCAGATTCTGATTTTGGCTGCCCCATCGGCCCTGCCCTGGCCATTTAAGACCCATTGATGTTTGTTATCAGAAAATTTTCTGTTAAGAACAGGATTAACATGAAATGTTAAGTGTAGAAATGACCTACATTGAAACATGGCTAAACCATACCAATCAGCACAGGGCAAGGCAGTTGAGGTGAATCAGAATTACCCTGACTGGTACGAACCCTACCCACATCTGTCGCCTATGTGTACAGGAAGTCCATTTTATTGCTGCAAGATAAATATCAAACCAAATAACTTCGTGGTTAAGAATCCTATCTTTTTGCCTTGAGTAACTGCTGCACATAAAATAAACAAAATCATAGCCTCCAAATAAAAAACATGACCTGTTTTTTTGCAGGAAATTTTAAACCGAAAACTTTTCTGCTGGGAGGTCGGCAGCAGTGAAAGTTACTGCCCAAATCGATTAATAATCGGAAGAGTCCACATCACAAAACAAGGAATACAGAAACAAATAAAGAAGAAAAAGAAATGGATGATTACAGACAGGTCGAGGAGCTCAGCTAGTTTAAATACCGTCTGCAATTTTTTGAATTACAAAAGCATGGGATTTTCTTTCCTTCATCTTCGTGGTTAAAGTGGTAATCATAAGTAATCTCCTCCCCAGGGTTTATATCCCTTTCTGCGAAAAATACGACCTGCAAGGAAACAATCTACAATTACTATGCATTCTAAGGCATTAGTGCAATCATTCTCAACTGAAACCAAATGATGCCAGCCAGCAGTCAAATTAATTATCTATTTGGATTTTCCTTGGCATGCCCCTTAGTGGCAGACCTACGTGATATGCAAATGGGGCGTCTGCCACAGGTGTGATAGAGAAAAGGCCATAGGGATATGGGCAAATGGCCCATGACAATAGACTCAGCAAGCCATGGCCCATGACAATAGACTCAGCACGCCATCTCCCCACCTTCACTCCGTCTCCCATTCTCGATGAAAATTCCAAATCCCTGCATCTCTCACTCTCAACAAAAACCTCAAATCCCTCTGGTCTCTGGTATTGGATCTCCTGTATCTTTCTTCCAATCCAGATTTGGTAGGCATTCCCCTCCTCTTTCAAAATGAAAACTTCAGAAAGCCCAAAACCATAACCCCATAGGGAAGTGTAAAATGTTAATGAAAATGATAACCCAAAATCAACGACACAAAGAAGTGTGAGATTCTTATCTAAATGATAACACAAAACCCAAACCCCACAAGAAATGTGAGATTCTAATAAAAATGACAACCCCTTGACCAAGAATGATTTGGGGCTAGGGCCGTGCACTCAAATTCTCTAAATATTATATTCTCTTCTCTTAATCCATAACATTTCATTTTTCAAATAAGAAATAAAAGATAAAAACCTTAGCCCAAACAACACTAAGAGACTTCCTTTTTTATTACTATAGACAATCTCAAACACAAAGACTAGAAACGCACAATTGAGATTGCAATCTAAAAACAGAGTTGGGCAAGAGGCCACCTAATTATCTATATATCATTATTTCTTCTTTAAACTCCTATTCTTTTTTTTTTCAAAATTCCTGGTCATTATTTTTATTTTTACTATTTTTAAAATTTTGGTCTTTGAATTAAAGGTGCCAGTGAATTTTCAATCATCTATGTTGGTTTTTTACTTCGTTTATTGAGAATCATGACAACATTTAGTTTAATGACAGAGAGTTGATGAAGGAAGATTCTTTGATGGATATTTATTGGATCTTCAACTTTGCTTGTTTTATTTTAGCCACTTTCATTAGAAGAGGCTGCGTAGAATCCTCAAGAATTCAATACAAGCAAGTGCGCCCTTTTATCAAAAATAAGATTTTGGTTATAGCCCTTATTTTAAAATTAGGATTTCAAAATCAATAATGATAGGACTTTTTTAAAATTGAACATTGTCTGCCCAACTCAAACCAAAATCTTAGGTCCACCACTAGTCACCACGCAAGACGGCGTTCTTGAGCCTACACAAATGAGTCCTTTGTTGCCTTCTCCTACTTCTTTTAAGGGAGGGAAGGGAATGGGGAGTTTTTTGAGCTTGGGTTTCGATCTGTTTATGGAGAAGAAATCTTCATCTCTTCCATTTTCTTCTTCTTCTTTGCTGAAAAGTGGTGGCATCAGCGGATTGAGGTGATGTTCATCAGCTTAGGCTGCTCCAGAATCAAGTGTTGCAATGTTGGCTTGTCAATGCTGAGGCTGATGCAGTGAATGTGAGCAAGGTGGTGTAAGCTGAGGTGAGGGTATTTTAGTCATTTTCTTCTATTTAAATTTATCATCTAAGGTGGACCCAAATATTGAGATCCTAGAAAAAGTCATCTGGCCCATCTTCGATAATAAATTCAAATGGAAGAAAATGACTAAATACCCTCACACTCACCTCGGCTTGCACTACCTCACTCCACCATTGCAACACCCAATTGTGAAGCAACCTTAGCTGATGAGCACCTTCTCCATCCACTCCTCGACCACCACTTCTTGGCAAATAAGAAGAAGAAAATAGAAGAGATTAAGCTTTCTTCCCCTTAAACAGATCGACGCCCAAGCTCAAAAAAAAAAATCTTCATTCCCTTCCCTCCCTTCAAAGAAGATGAAGAAGTCAAACATGACTACAAAGGACTCCTTGTCCATAGGCTCGAGAACACCGTCCCCCCGGCGACCAATGGAGGACAAAAGATATTTGTTTAAGTGAGGCAGGCAATATTTAATATTTAAAAAATCAATCATTATTGATTTTGAAATCCTAATTTTAAAATAAGTGTCATTACCAGAATCCTAATTCTAAAAAAAGGGATAAAATATCACTTGCATGGTATTGAATTCATAGGGATCATACATAACAGCTTCTAACGAAAGAAGATAAAATGAAATAAGCAAAGTTGAACATCTAATAAAAATCCAGCAAGTAGTCTTCCTTCATCATCTCTTTGTCATTAAACTAAATATTGTCATGATTCACAAATCACAATAAAAAAGTTAGAAACAAAAACCAATATAGATATTGAAAATTCACTAGCACCTTTAATTCAAAAATTAGAAAACATAGTAAAAATAAAAATAATAACCATGAATTTTGAAAATAAAAAATAGGGGCTTAAAAGAAGAAAAATGATATATAGATAATTGGATAGAATTTCCCTAACCCTATTTTTTGATAGAAATCCCAATTGGGCGTGTTTCTGATCTCTGTGTTTGAGGTTCTCTATAGTAATAAAAATGGAAGTCTCCTAGTGTTGTTTGGACTAAGGTTTTTGACGCAGGACAGACCCATGGTCCCCTGCAAGTCGACCTGCCTTTGGGCTCTGCACACCTATCCTAGTTCATTTAGGGTTTATTTGTTTATGTTTTTAAGCTTTAGCAATGTGTTTTAATCTTAACCGTTAAAGTGTTTGAATGATCGAGAGTGGTCCTAGGGTTATATCTTTTATTTATTTAAGCATTGCAAAACCTCTTTGTCCTAGTTAATGAATGATTGATGATTAATTCAAAGTGTTGGGATCTTCCCAAGTTTCTTTGAGCTCTATTCAAAATCTCTAACGCCTCCCTGAATTGGAATTTAGTGAGAGCCCAATTTCTCTAATGCCTCCGAATCGGAGCTTGGTGAGCCCAAATTTTCCCCTCCACCCCATCTTCTACCTTGGTTACCCGCAAATCCATTTTGTTTTGCATTATTTGGTATTAGAGACGAAGATCGATCAAACCCCGGATTTGATTCTCAACAGTCATCATCGTCGCCGATTCATCCATTACCACCATCAACTCCCAGATCCTCCATCCTGAGAACCAGCATCCTCCCCCATCACAATCCACTGCCGACCCCATCTACAGCCAACCAAAATCCATTCCTAGCCAACCATAGCCCATCCAAAACCTTCCTTGCTTTTCCAATATAAACCTCACCCAATCCAACTTCTTCCACTGACAGAAACCCAAAAAAATAAAAGTAGAGAGAAAGGGAGAAGGAGAAGAAGACGTACTTGGCATCATTGTCACCACTGCCTACCATTATCATCACCGTCACCAACGCCGTGAGCAGCGCCCCAAGCATCCACTACCACACTCCAGCATCGACCGCTGCACCAATGATGCCGAGCCATTATTTGCCACCATCTCCATGATAATACACAAAAAAAAAAAAAAAAAGAAAAAGAATCAAAGAGGAGAAAGGAAAGAGGCAGAAGGTAGAGGAAAGGTTCTGCACCACCACCTCAAAGCCATTGTTGTCATCTTCATCACTGTTGAGCATCTTCGGTACCATCGTTGCCACCATCTCTTTAGTCGTCGTTAAAGTCCCCCACTGCTTGGGTTTCGACAATCAGCAAACAAACCTATAAAAAAAAATTTGTCTTCTCGTCACAAAGATCGAGACAAGTAGAATGTTTTTGGGCCAATTCAAGTGTAGGTCTGCCTTGATCTAACCCGACCCTTTCAAAAACCCGCAATTCAGTTTCAGGTCAATTCTGACTTGAACTGTTTGAGAAACCGATTTCAGCAGTCTACAGCAGGCTGTGACATCAGCATGATGCTAGCAGCAGGTCTAATAGCAATTTTAACCAGATCAATGGCTGAAAATTTATTTTGCGATATCAAAACCAAACAGATTCCGATTTCAGATCCGTTTGATCCTGCGCGCTAGTGGTGACAAGATCTACACAATGGTGTAGGTGTTAAGGCAGATTTCATCGATCAAGGGCCCCTCATCAATTCAATTTCAACCATTCATCTTCAAATTGTAAGATCTCCTCTATCCGGACTCTAATTTCAGATCCGTTCAGCGCGCTTGTTTTGAAGAGGCCTACACAGCAGGTTTGATTGATTTATTTTTTTTTTACAAAAAAAAAAAAGGCGCATTATTTTAGAAGTCTTCCATATGAAATTAGAACAAGAGCTATCATTACAATTGCTCCGTGCTGTGCTTGGAGTGGCATATTCACTTAAGGACAATGGTATGCTGGTAAAAAAGCCTACTTTGATCAATTTCTGAATTTGAGACAAGGCAAGCTAACAGTTCTTCATTACGATGCTGAATTTGAAAGGCTACTCGTATTATGTAGACTAGATGAAAGTGATGAACATTATAGCACTATCTTTGCTGGAGGTTTGAAAATATTCAGAAAAATATGAGAGCTTGCACGACCATGTATGAAGCATTTCGGAAAGCAATCCGTGTTGAGTGTTTGATAAATCTCTATCGTCTTCGAATAGCAAAAATGCAAAGAAAAAATCTCCACAAGCCATTGAAGCTCACTGTTGAACCCATTGTGGAGGATGTCAAAGTTGATCTAGAAAGACAAAAGCAGAAAACAAATGATTCCACCATTAATTCAGTGCAAGTGGAACAAGAGGAAATACACACTAAAGAAAACAGCAAGGAGTATAATCATCTCGTGGATCTGATCATAAGTCCACTTCCTGAAGAGTAAAATAAATCATCAGCAGAACAGGTTTTTGTTTCTAAGGTTGCAAATGATGGCCAAGTCATTGAGATTCCCCATATTAATTTCTTCTTTGGGGATAGACTATCGACAATAGAAGATTGTGATCTACAATTTCAAAGCCAACAATTAATGCATCTAATGATCAGATCACTCATCAATGTTTAAGTCAAGCACCAAAAGAAGCCATTCCTGTGACATCCTGGAGTCCCACATCGACTATAGAGAGGAAAGTGATTGGGATTATATGTAGAGCTTGCATCCTTACCTTACAGGAGGCCTTTTGATAGGTTGAGGCCCACCAAAAGCAAAACCGTGAGGCCCATAGGCCAAAGCAGACAATATCATGCATGCGTATAGGGTGGGGCATGACAAAGCCTCCAGTCCCTTCCTACTTAGATGAGAAGATCAATTCCCGCCTTCAAGTCGTGCCAAGAGATTGAAGACCAAGAAGCACATTAAAGATTTCTACGCTTGATAATTGATCCTAGAGGACTTTTATAAAACTTGACGTCAAGTTTTCTCCACGAGGAGGAAAACTGATGCAGGACACCCATGGTCCCGCGTAAGTCGACCCGCCTTTGGGCCCAGCCCACCTATCCTAGTTCATTTAGGGTTTTATTTTCTTATATTTTTAAGTTCTTTTAGCAATGTGTTTTAATCTTGACCATCAAAGTATTTGGATGGTCCAGATTAGTCCTAGGGTTATGTCTTTTATTTATTTAAGCATTGTAAAGCCTCTTTGGCTTAGTTCATGAATGATTGATGATTAATGAAATGTGTAGGGATCTTCCCAAGTTTCTTCGAGCTACAGGGCCGACATGGGCCACCTGATCAAAGATTACATCTCCACATCTGCTAATGGACCCTAGGGCGACCCCAAAGGAGATGGTCCCTTGTGATTTGGACCGTTGAGTCCCTCCATCCCGAGGCTTCAAAATAGCTAGGCGAGAACCCCTTTTCAACCGAGCCTGAAGTCTGTTTCTTCTGTAATATGCAAATGGTCTCTGTCGACTTACATATGAGATTATAAACTTATAAAAAATTACAAATTAGCCCCTATTGTGGTAGTTATATTTTAAGAATCCCCTAAGGCCTTATGGTGTAAATACAGATTGATATGTTAAAACCCAATATTATTTGGATATCCAACTCGTGAGGCTAAGTGTTCAGATGTTTCCTTTAAACCAAAAGTGAAAACTTTTCCTTACCAAATATTAGTTTTTGAATCTTTTAGATTGAAATTAATCACATGCTTTATGTAACTTGGAATTCATGTAAATTTATGTGGAATTTTTTTTGGATATTTGAATATAACGAAATATGATTCCATATTAGTTTAATAATTATCTTGATTTTACGATGAATAACTAACTTTTTCAATAGCATATGGACAACGCCATAGCCTAGTACCAATTCTGACTAGGAATGGGGCGAGAACTAACCAATGTTGTGTGATACTAGCCAAAGAAAAGAATAGGATGATTATGATGGAAATGAATCTCTAAGAAATTTACTGAATTGAACTTGACATTGATGATTGAATAGAATAACACAAACCGCTAGCTTTGAGCATAGAACTTCTCTCGTAAATGTTGGTCGAGGGAAGTAGGTTCTACAATTATGGTGGTCGGATTAGTCATGTTGTCGACTGAAATGTAGATACTCCAATGAGGGAATATCGGAATAGACTCAACAATCATGGTGGATGATAAGTCATCTTGTTGACAGAAATGTAGATACACCTGTGTGGGGTATCAGAATCATTTGATGCTTGCGATGGAAAATACTCAGAAAAGAAATGATTAAGATATTGTGTTTAATTCTATTATCGAATTATAAATGTTCATATGATTGTTTGAATGTGTTATACCTTAATACTCAAACAATTCTACTATGAAGCACGGACACTCCAAGATGGCCCCCGTGTCCATGTCGGACACAGACACGGCTCCGACACGCCGGGACACGTGTCCGACACGCCGAAAACGTGTCCTGGAATTTTTTTTTTATTTTTTAAATTTCAGACACGGCTTGGACAAGGGGTGGACACGGCAAGACACGTTGTGGACACGGCGGGACTAAAATATAATTAAAATCGGCTTAACTTGGGTTAAAATTAGGAAAAAAAAAGAGGAAGGGGGTAAATGTAATTTTTTTTAAACTTATAACCCTAATGTTATATTCACTCTTTGTTTGTGAAATCAAAAGGGAGGAAACGGCCGCATCTGGGAGACGGAGAAATAGAAGATGAAAAGGGGGAATCGCCACTAGCAGTGAAACAAAGAAGAAGAAGAAGAAGAAGAAGAAAAAGACAGCGTGAGGAAGATCTACGCATGCGCATGAAAGATCTGAGCTTGAGGAAATGCGAGGAAGATTTGAGCATGAGGAAGATCTGCGTGGAAGATGCATGAGGAAGATCTGCAACTGCGCATGGAAGAAGAAGGAGGAGGAAGAACAGGTACTGCTATGTTTTTTTTTTTTTTTTGTTGCTGCTATTTTTTTTTTTCTCCTCTGCAGTGCTGCTGTGCTGCTATTGTTTTCTTTCTTTCTTTTTTTGAACTACTGCTCTGCTGTTGCTGTTTTTTCTTCCATCTAACTGTTGCGCCGCTGCTGCTGGTTGCTTTCTTTTTTTTTTTTTTTTTTTTTGAACTATTGTTTTCTTTTTCCTTGTTTCTTCCATCTAACTGCTGCTGCTGCTATTTTTTTTTATTGCTGTTTTTTTTTCCATGGCATTCCTATGCTGTTGCTGTTTTCTTTTTTTCTTTTTTATCTTTCAGTGCTGCTATTTTTTTTTCTTCCACGGGACTGCTTTGCTTTTGCTGTTGTGCTGCTACTGGTGCTGTTTTCTTTCCTTTTTTTTTTCAAATTGCTGCTGCTGCTATGTTTTTTTCAGTGCTGTTTTTTTTTTAAGTGGGACTGCTGTGCTCCTGCTGTTTTTTTTTATTTTGGCTGTTGTTTTCTTTTTTCTTTTTTCGAACTGTTGCTGCTACTGTTTTTTCTTTGTTTCAGTGCTGTTGTTTTTTTTTTCCATGGGACCACTGTGCTATTGCTGCTGTTTTCTTTCTTTTGTTTGTTTTTTTTTTCCAGAACTACTGCTGCTATATTTCCATGCTACTGCAGCTTTTTTTTTTTTTTCAGAACTGCTGCATTTCTTTTCCTAGTTTATTTTTCAATGTGATAGTTTGTTTTTCAATGTGATAGGAAATTGATTTGATTATGATGTAATTGTGACATGTAATGTTGATGATGATTGATGTACCATGGGCTTATGGCCTACTATTACATTACATTATGCATTATAGATTTTATTTTTGACTGTTCCAGTATCAGTTATGTTTTTTCTTTATTAATTGTAACATTATACTTTTTAATTTGGCTAAAAATATAACTATTCTTTAACTTTATGATTATATATAAAAATATATATTTATTATTTGTCGAGTCCTAGCCGTGTTCGTGTCCTACTTTTTTAGGATTTGCCGTATCACCATGTCCGTGTTTTGTCGTATTCGTGTCCCATGTCCGTATCTGTGCTTCATAGCTGTTCTACTCACCAATGTTACTGACCAGTGGTTTGCCCCACTCCAGGTAATGCAGTAGTGGAGGTTGCAGGGAGTGACGGAGATCAGCAGATGGATTTAGGCATGCGTGGCTAATCTAGAGCGCGAGAAGCGAAGAATAGATTAGTAGGTGGGATGAGCCCAACGCTTATTTATTTTACTACAAATAAAGAATTGTCTTATACTCGGTAGTTTTATCAAGACTACTAGTATGCTTAATGATTTAAATACAATGGAATTTGAATATTTTAGACCTTGATGCTCATGGGAATTTAATTTATGTGGTGTTGCTATAAAAATTTGAGAACGTCTTAAGAATCTGAAGAGCTCTAGATTCTTGGGTCGTTACAGGCTATCATTTTTATTAGAATCTCACATTTCTCAATGGGGTTTTGAGTTTTAGGTTACCATTTAGATGAGAATCTCACATTTCTTTATGGAGTTGATTTTGGGTTATCATTTTGATTAATATTTTACACTTAATTGTGGGGTTTATGGTTTTAAGCTTTTTGAAGTTTTCATTATGAAAAAGAGAATACCTACTAGATCCGAACAGGAAGAAAAAGATAGTTGATCCAAGAGTAGAGGCCGGAGGGATTTTGAGTTTTCGTCTAGAGTGAGAGAGAGAGGCATTTCGGATTTTCATTACGAGCAAGAGATAGATTGGAGCTTTTATAAGAGTCTTCATTTGAGTAGACGTGGGCCCATGGGTTATCGAGCATACTGGCATGGCCAATTTGCCCATATCCCTATGGCATTTTCTCTTCTACCCAAGATGCATAACACGTACATACGCCGTTGCATAGAAATGTGAGATTCTAATAAAAATGATAAACCCTTAACCAAGAACGATTTGAGGCTAGGGCCGTGCATTCAAATTCTCTGTATATTATATTCTTTTCTCTTAATCCATCACCGTTTACTTTGCAAATAAGAAATAAATGATAAAAACCTTAGTACATAAGACACTAAGAGACTTCCTTTTTATCACTATGGAGAGTCTCAAACAGAGACGAGAAACACCCAGTTGAGATTACAATCCAAACACAAAGTCGTATCCAATTAGCTCCATATCATTATTTCTTCTTCTAAGCCCCTATTCTTTTTTCTTTTTTTTTTTCAAAATTCTTAGTTATTATTTTTTTTTTACTATTTCGGTCTTTAAATTAAAGGTGCTTTTGAATTTTCAATAATCTATATTGGTTTTTCTTAACTATGTTTATTAAGAATCATGATAATATTTAGTTTAATGACAAAGAGATGATGAAGGAAGACTAATTTATGGATATTTAACTTCGCTTGTTTCATTTTATCCCCTTTTGTTAGAAGATGCAGCGTAGAACTAGAATCCCCATTAATTCAATACCGACGAAGTGCGCCTTTTTTTAGATTTAGGATTTTGATGTCGGATTTTTGTTATGGCCCTCATTTTAAAATTAGGATTTCAAAATCAATAATATTTGAATTTTTTACTATTGACCATTGTCTACTCCACCCAAACAAAAATCTTGGGTCCGCCACTGATTGCCAGGCTAGACGATGTTTTCAACCCTGCCACAAATGAGTCCTTTGTCGTCTTCTTCGACTTTTCCACCTTCTTTGAAAGGAGGAAAGGGAATGGTGAGTTTTTCTAGCATGGGGTTTGATCTGAAAAAGAGGAAGAAATCTTCATCTCTTACATTTTTCTTCTTTTTTTTTTTCCAGAGAAGCGGTGGTGTCAGATGAGGAGTGGACGGAGAAGGCGTTCGTTAGCTTAGGTTGCAATCGGGTGTTACAATGGAGGCTTGTCAATGCCAAGGTTGATGCAGTGAATGTGAGCAAGCTGGTGCAAGCAAATGTGGGTGTGAGGCTATTTTAGTCATTTTCTTCCATTTGTATTTATCAACGAAAATATGCCCAGATGTTGAGATCCTAGAAAAGTCATCTGGGCCCACCTTTGATGATAAATTCAAATGGAAGAAAATGACAAAAATACCTTCACACTCACCTCAACTTGCACCACCACCTTGCTAGCATTCACTGCATCAACCTTGGCATCGACAAGCCACCATTGCAACACCCGATTGTGGAGCATCCTCAACTTATGAACACCTACTCAACTCACTCCTCCAACAACACCATCACTTCTCAGCAAAGAAGAAGAAAATGGAAGAAATGAAGATTTCTTCCCCTTAAACAAATCAAAACCCAAGCTCAAAAAACTCTCCATTCCCTTCCCTATCTTCAAAGAAGATGAAGAAGTCGAAGAAGATGACAAAAGACTCCTAAGCCTTAGGATCGAAACACCATCCTCCCTAGCGACCAATGGCAAACCCAAGATTTTTGTTTAGGAGAGGCAAACAATGTTCAATATTAAAAAAGTCAATTCACTATTGACTTTGAAATCCTAATTTTAAAATAAGGTTTATAACCAAAATATTAATTATAAAAAAAGGGTGTGCTTACATGATATTTAATTCAGGAGGATTATACGCACCATCTTGTAACGAAAGGAGATAAAATGAAAGAAGCAAAGTTAAGAATCACATAAATATCTATCAAGTAGTCTTCCTGCATCATCTCTTTGTCATTAAAGTAAATATTGACATGATTCTCAATAAAAAAAGTAATTAGAAAAAAAACATAGATGATTGAAATTTCAAAAGCACCTTTAATTCAAAGAATAATATTATAAAAAATAGCAAAAATAAAAATAATAACCAAGAATTTTGGAAAAAAGAAACAAAAAGAATAGGGGTTTAAAAGAAGAAATAATGATATATAGATAATTGGATACAATTTTTCTGACTGTTTTTGGATTGAAATCTTAATTGGGCATTTCTGGTCTATGTTTGAGGCTCTCTAAGGTAACAAAAAAGGAAATCTCTTAGTGTTGTTTGGACTAAACTTTTTATCTTTTATTTCTTATTTGCAAAGTGAAATCTGATGGATTAAGAGAAGAGAATATAATATATAGAGATTGAATGCATGGCCCTAGCCCAAATCATTCTTGGTCAAGGGGTTATCATTTTTATTAGAATCTCACATTTCTCTGTGGAGTTTGGTATGGGTTTTAGGTTATTATTGAGATAAGAGTCTCACACTTCTTTATGGAGTTAATTTCTGGTTATCATTTTGATTAATATTTCACACTTGTCTGTGGGGATATGGTTTTGATCTTTTTGAAGTTTTCATTTTGAAAGAGGAGAATACCTACCGCATCTAAATGGGAAGAGAGATAGGAGATCCAAGACCAAAGACTGGAGGAATTTGGGATTTCGTCGAGAGTGTGAGATAGATCGAGTTGGAATTTTCATTGAGACAAAATAGGGCTTGTATAAGAGTCTTCATTCGAGTGGAGGTGGGGCGATGGCTTACCGAATATACTGGCATGGGCCATTTGCCCATCCCTATGGCCGTTTCTCTATCACACTTAGGGCGGACACCCCAGGTGTGTAACACGTAGGTCTGCCACTATAGAGAAATGTAAGATTCTAATAGAAAGGATAATCCCTTAACCATGTCACCTTTCAAACGCCCCAACTTTGAATGGCACTAGCATTTAGATGGACAAACTCAATTACGAGTGTCTCTGACGGCGAATATCATCATGGGTCTATCTGATGGACAGTCTCAACTCCATTCATGTGGGCAATATGGGGCACTAATTTATCTGTAAAATGATTTGGCTAGACAAGAGGCAAGGGAGAGGGAGATGGAGACGTACAAAGAGAGAAAGAGACATGGATAGAGAGAATATTGCAAATAGAGCGTGGGTGAGTCAAGCCATTCTATAGGGTAGTGGGTTGAGAGAGAGAGAGAGAGAGTAGCCATGCCTTGGAGTGGTCTATGATGCCTAGATACAAATAAGAATACAAACACGAAAAAAGGGATCAGGGATATGCTCTGCACTTTTGATAATCTAGGATACCGATATGGATATGGGAGCCCTAATTCTTTCATTAGATTAACTGTTAGGATGATGGAGGAACGTCAATGACAATCCTTGTGGTGGAGAGAGATAATCCTCATGGCAGAAGGACGATCGCTAATGCGCTAAATGACAAATTACTATCAGTTAAGGGATAAATAACTTTTCATCATGTAGTGCTTTTTACTCTGAACCCCCTCCTCTTTCTTTTGCTCTTGAATTGACCTTTTATTTTAATATACTCCTCCCTCATGTGAGCAAACATGCGTGGGGATGTTGCTGAAGAGTGCAACGAGAGATTAGATGGATTAGTGGAAGATGATCAAAGGTTGTGAGATATCCTTTCCAAGATAGATGTAAAAAAATGGACAAGAAAGGAAAGAAGAAAAAAGAAAAAGATATAAGATCCTTTCAAAAATCCTATGTGCCATCAAACCATCTTTTGTGGATTGTTTCAAAGAAAAAAGTTTTGGAACCCTGTGGGAATGCAGGAAAAGCCCTAAAGCATGATGCCAAAAAAGACCCTGGTTTCATACACATGCCCAAGGATTGATCCCTAGATCCTTAAGGTATCAATCCTAGACTAGCAGCCCAACGTAGATGGGAAAAAAAAAATCATCTGCATTTAGCTAGGCAATGCATGCATGCACCAAGAACCGGCTATCTAGATGTGATGCACTATATTTTATGATATATGAAGGGGTTTCTAGGGCAAGAAGTTCTTTCTACATGTCATGGTCATTTGGCTGTCAAGGCTTTTACGAATGTGGATCAGGTAGGTACCTCAGTTGGGAAATCTTATATCATGGAAGAGCAAGGAACATTCAATTATTGCTAGATCCAGTTTAGAGGCAGAGAATATCATGCCATGGAACGTATGTATTATTGAGATTAAGGATTCGACTCAGTGAACTGGGAATTAAGGGAGAATTTTATGATTTTACACTATGATAAAACAACAGGCATTCATATTGCATCGAACACAGTATCACAAGGGTACAACACATGTTGAAGTTGGCTATCATTTGAATCATGAAAAGGTGGAAATAAATAAAACACAATTAAGTCTACAAGGTTAGAAGAATAAGTGGCTGATTTCCTTATGAGAGAAATTCTGGAGAAGCATTTATCAAGTGCTTTTTCCAAACTGCAAATAGCTTAGCAGCATGTCTAGAAGAATGATAAAAGGTTATTTTAGGGCATGTTTGTGTGGCCATTTTTCCTCCAATAGAAAGTTCAAATAGCTTTCTACAGGATTGAAAGTTCCATGTTTGGTCATAGAAAAGTGGAAAAATGAACTAACTTTTCTATGATTCTGCAGAAAACCATTTCAGATTTTGTGTGTCACACTTCGTTTTCCGCTGAAAGTGAAAAACATTTTTCACAGAACCGGTATTCCACAGTGCAGCACAAACATGGCCTTAGATTTTATTTCTATTCTTTAGGGACTGGATTATAATTTTATCAAAGGGGCTTCATAATTTCCAAAAATTGCAGTGGGTATCTAAAACTCAGAAAATTTTAATAAAACAAATATGGAGAGGACCCGTCACCCAATCAAATGGGATGATTAGCCCTAGATTCCTCCTTCAATCTCTCTGAATACAGTGAAATTGTAAAAAGACTGGGTCAACTGGATGGTCGGCCCATTGGGCCAGCCCATTTGGTATGATAATTACAGATCAGGAAATCTGTCTTATGATCTGTAGACTGCTGTACATTACCATGTATAGGGTGATTCTAATTGCTGTAGTTTCCATTTGTATTTTCAGCAAAGTTGTAAATTAGCTCAATTATAGGAATCGCTGTATATTTAAGGGCTTGCAAGGGGAACTTCTAAGCAAGCAATTCATTTTCAAGATCTCTGCAATTCTTCTTGTTTTTCAATGTTTATCATGGTATCAGAGCCCCTGTTGTGAGAAAGAGGGAAGATCGGACGTTGGTCTAGACGCCTCCAAACATAGGCTGGGCAACAGTGGTGGGGTCCACACTTGATTAGAGAGGGGGCGCACCAGCTTAAGGTGGTCGACCACTTATTGGAGATATTCTGTGATTTTTTTAGAATTTTTGGGCTGCATTAAGGTACTGTTTTTTCGCCATCTCTATTCAGCATTTTTTGCCGGACTGTTTTCATCAAGACTGTCCAGTTTTGAAATCCGCCGTTGGATCAGACTTGCCCAAGGCTTGTTGGGTGCGAAAATTGGTTAGTTTTTGTTTTCTGAAAGCTGATTTGTGAACTAATTGAGTTTTGGTGGTCCAAAAGCCATTCTACACTCTATCAACAGGGACGCCTAGAGCCCATTTATTGTTTTTCTTGCAACTTCATCTTCTGCTGTTGTCTGTAATGGCTGAGAAGGTGACTGGCATTAGTGTTATTCTTGATGGGACCAATTATGCTTATGGTCCCATCTCATAATGAATTTTTTGAAGGGGCAAAAACTTTGGAAATTTGTGATAGAAAAGAAGCCAGGACCTGACACCAAGGATCCTGCTTATGAGGATTGGGAAGCATCTGTGGGTAAAATTAACTCTTGGATTGCAAATTCAGTCACTCCCTCCATTGGACATCAATTGTCTAAATTTTCTCATCCTAAGGATACTTGGGATTATTTGGCTCGGTTATATGTTCAATCCAATTCCGCCCGCCGTTATCAACTTGAATGGGAAATTAAAACTGCAGAACAAGGCTCTCAGTCTATTCATGAATTTTATGTCAAGATGACTGCATTATGGGATCAATTAGCTCTAATGGAACCCCAGTTTACCTGCTCTGCCGACTCAACTACGTTTGACAAATATCCCGGGAAACTCGACTAGTTCAGTTTCTTATGGCTCTTCGCCCTGAGTATGAACACATTAGGTGTCTACTATTACATCGATCTCCATTGCCATATGTGGATGTGGCTTTGTCTGAACTTCTAGCAGAGGAACAAACTCAACAGACCTTATCAAAACGCAAAGTTGTTGAGTCAGATCACATCCTCGTTGCTGCTAAGTCATCCTCTCTAGCTAAACCTGTCGGTTCTAACAACATCTGTAATTGTTGCAAAGAACCAGGATACTGGAAGAGAGACTGTCCTCAGCTGAAAAAGAAACTGTAACGACCCAAGAATCTGGAGCTCTTCATATTCTTAAGTCGCACTCAAATTTTGATAACCACGCTACATAAATCAAATTCTCATGAGCATCAAGGTCATAAACAATCAAATTTCATTGTATTTCAACTATTATGTAAATATTAGGAGTCTTGATTACATTACTGAATAAGATAATCTTTATTGTAGAAGAAAATATCTAAGTCTTGGGCTAATCCCAACTACAATTCTATTCTTTGCTTTTCACGCTCTGGATCAGCCATGCATGCCAAAATCCACCGGCTGATCCCCGTCACTCCCTGAAATCTCCATGACTGCATTACCTGAAGTGGGGCGAACCACTAATCAGTAATGCTGATGAGTAGAATAAGAAACATTAAGGTAAAGCATATATCAATCATTCAGAGAACATATATATTCAATGATATAATTACAATAACATTCTAATTAATTTTTTTCTTGAGTAATTTCCCACTGTGGCATCAAATAGTTCCGATACCCCCATACGATGTATCTACATTTCTCTCAACAACATGGCTTGTCATCCACCATGAATGTTAAGCCTGTTCTGATACTCCCAACTGGAGTATCTACATTTCTATTAACATGGCCTATCATGCCACCATAATTGCTGAACCTCTTCCCCTCGACCAACATCCACGAGGGAAGTTCTATACTCAGTGCCAGCAGTTGGTAATTACGCTTATTTTGATCATCAATGGTAAATTCATTTCAATAACTTTAGTATAGATTCATCTCCACCATAATTGGCTACATCATCTTACTCTTTTCTTTGGCCAGTACCACACAACACTGGTTAATCCTCGCCCCACTCCGAAATCGGAGTTGATACCAGGCAGTGGTATTATCCATGTCTTATTGAGGTAATTAATTATTTATCATAAAGTTATCCATAGGAATCAAGACACAATTAATAAATCCAAGTGAAAATATCACATTGAAGGAACTAGTTATTATAAAATTTACTATGGAGAATTTAAGTCATAAAGAATAGTTAATTGTTATGAAAGGGGCCCATATAACATTCAATTAATTGAACACATATTAGTTTAGGTAGTAGACAAATATGGGATTTGTAACTTATCATGCCATAAATTTATCATAAGCCTTAAAAAGGGATTTTAGGATATAATGAAAATAGCAGGGGGCAATTCGTAAAACTTTAATAAGTTTATAAATATCCGCTCCTCAGTCTCCACCTATTCCTTCACAAATTTTTCCTTTCAACTGTTGCCTGTTTCGCCCATCAGAGAGTGGCACCGCCAAGCTCAACTGGAGGAAACGGCAGGGTGGGGCCCAACGGTTCGATGCGCATGGGACCTTCACCACAGTGTTCGCCCAAGGGTCTACTCTAAGATGTGTGGATGTGATCTTTGATCAGGGAACCCAAGTGGAGCCACAACCTCTGATGACCAAGACCATCTCCGACGGTCTGGGATTTTCAAATCGCAGTTCAGATCTGAGATTCCAGTGCAATCAGTCCTCTTTCCACCCTAAATCGAAGTCCTAGAGGTGTGCTATTTAGAGGATGTTGTCACAGCAAGTTTTCATCTGAAGAATGGGATTTTCGACAATGTTTCAATCTGTGCTGGGTCGACAACTACCGAAAGGGCTTCATCTTCTAATCAAAGTTCTAGGTAAGTTGATTTCCAACCCATACAAGACTAAAGGGTGTCGATTAGGCATCATTCTACATATCAGCGGCTCTGATTATTGTTTTGATGATCGGTTTGGGCTCTAAATCAAATCTGGCCGACAATCACTGTAACACTACAATATATAATGGCCACGGTTTAACGGAGGATCAAATAGGTCTAATCTCCAACTCTATTCAGATAATCAAGTTAGATTCTACTTACCTGGTATAGTACTGTATTGCTCCGGCGGTGATTGGCCTCGCGTCAGACATCCACCGTTGTCCCGCTGTGATCTTCCTTGCCTTCTTCGAGTTCTTCTTCTACAGATTTCAACTAAGGTCAGTCCCTCTGTTTCTCTGTTTCCCTCTCTCTTCTCTCGTTGATGTGTGTGAAAACAACAGGGACTCTCAACATATACATATATAGTACTTGGAGGGAAGTCCAGTTTAGAGGAAAGTCCAATTTAGAAACTACAAGGAAGTCTTTTGGCAATAAGATTCTTAGAGAAAGATCGGTGGACTCCTTGTTCTTACCTATTTTGAATTTTCGAAGTGTCCTAATCCATGATTCTTATTCCGTTTTCAATTGTGGTAAACTGATATGGCCCACCTTGTAAGGTTGGCCCGCTGAGGCGGGTTAGGTTATTACATACTCCCCTCCTTTAGGAAATTTGGTCCTCCAAATTTAAATCATACCTGATGGAAAAAGTTGCGGACATTTGTCACGGACCTCCTCCTCTGACTCCCAGGTGGCTTCAAGTTGATTATGATGCTGCCATAGGACCCTAACTAATCGAATAGTCTTGTTCCGCAGGGCTCTTTCCTTTGTCTCTAGAATAGCCACCGACTTCTCTTCATAGGACAAATCTTGTTGTAACTGGAGAGGCTGGAAGTCAATAACATGCGAGGGATCTAATTGTATTTCTTTAGCATAGACACATGAAAGATATTGTGGACGCCTGACAATTGAGGTGGTAGTGCAAGCTCATAAGCATTCCCATCACTGACTCATCCCGTTACTTCGAATGGTCCAATATAATGCGGACTCAACTTACCCTTTTTCCGAATCGCATTACTCCCTTAGTCGAGGATACTTCGAGAAAAATATGGTCTCCTACAGCGAATTCCAATTCTCTCCTGCAGTGGCCAGCATAACTTTTGTCTGCTTTGAGCAGTCTTTAGCCTATCCCAAATTTTCTTGATATTATCCGTCGAAGTCTGCACCCAATCTGGCCCAAGTATTCTTCGATCACCTACCTCCTCCCAGCAAATAGGAGTTCGACAATTTCGTCCATACAACGCCTCAAAGGGTGCCATCTGAATGCTTGAATGATAACTATTATTATAAGCAAACTCCACAAGTGGTAACTGCTCATCCCAACTGTCTTTGAAATCTAAGGCACGTGCTCGCAACATATCTTCAAGAGTTTGGTTAGTCCTTTCAGTCTGGCCGTCGGTTTGGGATGATATGCCGTACTAAAACGCAATTGTATTCCCATAGCCATCTGTAGTTTCCTCCAAAAGTCAGACACAAACCTGGAATCCCTGTCCAAAACAATGGAAACCGGAATGCCATGTAACCGAACAATTTCCTTGACATATTTTTGAGCCAATTCCTTCATCGAAGTCTTATTCTTGAGAGGAATAAAATGTGCGGATTCAGTCAAACGATCCACAATAACCCAAATAACTTCGTTGTTCCGGAAGGTTCGTGGGAATCCCAACACAAAATCCATAGTAATATGTTCCCATTTCCATTCAGGGATGAGAAGTGGTTGTAGCAATCCTCCCGACTTTTGATGATCTGCCTTTATTTGTTGACATGTTAGACACCTCCCTACAAATTCAGAAATGTCAATTTTCATTCCAATCCACCAAAATCGTTTTCTGAGGTTTTGGTACATCTTGGTGTTCCCCGGGTGAATGGTATATCGAGTATGGTGTGCTTCCCGTAATATCTCATCCTTGATCTCTCGAATATTAGGAACACATAGCCGATCTCGGAAATATAAAGTACCATTGGCGAGTGAAAATTCTAGCTTGTTATCCATCTTGTTAAAAATTTCCAAGAGTGCCGCGTCATCCTTTTGGCGATCCTTGATTCGCTGTATGAGTTCTGGCTGCACCTTAAAATTACCCAATAAAATTTTATCACTTATGGGCCAAAGAGTTACTTCTAGATCCTTGATCTCTTCTAGTAATCTCCATTCTGCTGTCAAACAAGCTAATTGAATTGATTTCCGACTCAAAGCATCGGCTACTACATTTGCTTTATCAGGGTGGTAGGAAATAGAGAAATCATAATCTTTTAGAAATTCCAACCATCGCCTCTGCCTCAAGTTCAAATCTTTCTGAGAGAAAACGTATTTCAGACTCTTATAATCTGTATATACTCGGAATTCTTCACCATAAAGATAGTGTCGCCAAATCTTGAGAGCAAAGACAACTGCAGCCAATTCTAAATCGTGTGTTGCATAATTTTGTTCATGAGTCTTCAGTTGTCTGGAAGCATAAGCAATCACTTTGCCATTTTGCATGAGTACACATCCCAGTCCATGAAGAGATGCATCGCAGAATATCACAAAACCACCACTGTCAGACGGTAGGGCTAGGATTGGTGCCGAGGTTAGCTTGTCCGTTAGTGTCTGAAAACTAGACTCACATTTGTCATCCCAGTTGAAATGGACATTCTTCCTAGTGAGCCGAGTCAAAGGTCCCGCAAGAGAAGAAAAACCTTTCACGAACCGTCTGTAATATCCTGCGAGTCCTAAGAAACTTCGGATTTCGGCCACCGTGGTTGGTCGTTTCCAATTAGTGATAGCTTCGATTTTTGCAGGATCCACTGACAAGCCTTCGCCTGAAATGATATGGCCTAAGGAATTTACCTGCCCTAACCAAAAGTTGCATTTACTCAACTTTGCATACAATTGATTATCTCTTAGCAATTGCAGTGCAGTGCGCAAGTGATTCCCATGTTCCGCTTCCGTCATTGAATAAATTAGAATGTCATCAATGAATACCACTACAAACTGATCCAAGTATGGCTTAAAAATTTGATTCATGAGTGCCATGAACACCGCTGGTGCATTTGTTAGCACGAACGGCATTACTAGGAACTCGTAGTGTCCGTACCGTGTCCGGAAAGCTGTCTTTCGTATATCTTCATTTCTCACCCTTAGCTGATGATATCCAGACCGTAAATCAATCTTTGAGAAGCATCTTGCACCTTGAAGTTGGTCAAATAATTCATCTATCCGCAGCAGTGGATACTTATTCTTAATAGTGACCTGGTTTAATTGCCGGTAATCGATGCACATGCGCAAGGTTCCATCTTTCTTCTTAACAAATAGTAAAGGTGCTCCCCATGGTAAGACACTAGGTCTAATGAATCCCTTATCCATTAATTCCTGCAACTGTTCTTTCAATTCCCTTAGTTCAGCAGGTGCCATATGGTAGGGTGCTTTGGAGATTGGGGCTGTTCAGGGTATCAATTCAATAGTGAAATCGATCTCCCGTATTGGCAGTAAACCGGGTAAATCATCTTGAAAGACATCGGGAAATTCTCTCACTATTGGTATATCCTCCAACTCAGGCTTTTGTTTCTCCTCAGTGACGAATGCAAGGTATCCTCTACACCCATTTCTTAGTAATTGGCTGGCTTTAATTGCCGAAATTACCCTAGACTCCACGGGTCTCCTGGTTCCCACTATCTGCACCTATTTATATCCTTCTAATCTGAAGCGAACTATCTTATTGAAACAATCTAACACAACCATATACTTTGCTAGCCAGTCCATTCCCAAAATAATGTCAAAATCATGCATTGGTAGTACTATTAGGTTTGCGGGCATGGTGACTTTATCATGATTCAGGGGGCAATCATAAAATATTGTTCTAGTGTTCACTTGTCCTCCAGTGGGGGTTGATACAATTAAAGCTTAGGAAAGTTTAGAGGGTTGCATGTTTAGTTTCGGGGCAAACGCATGTGAAACAAAGCTGTGTAGAACCAGAATCAAATAGTGTAATGGCTTTAGTACCAAAGATAAAAAGCGTACCCTCAACTACATTGTTTGCCATGTCTGCCTCTTGCTGTGTGATTGCATAAGCCCTAGCATTGGATTGTTGTCTATGCTGGTTTCCGCCTTGATTGTTCCTTCCCTGGTTATAATTCTGCCCCTGTGGCGGATTCTGTAGATATCCCCTCTGCTGGTTCTAACCGTTCTGTTGGTTCCTCTGTGGTAGCTGATTCTGTTGATTACTTTGCTGTGGGTTTCCTTGATTCCGAGGAGGGTAATTTTGGTGGTTCTGGCGTGACTGTGAGAAATTTTATTGGTCCTACTACGACTGATGCCCCTGTCGCTGTGCCTGATTTTTCTTTTGCCATTTTGGATAGTCCTTACGCCTATGACCCACCTGGCCACATGTAAAGCATGCACCGCGCTGCCATGGGCACTGCGCCAATTCATGGTTCTTCCCACAGCAACTGCATTCAACCTGAGATTCCAACTTTTGCTTCTTCCGGGGTGGATGGTTTTCTCGCTTTCTCTTTCCATCTCCTGTCGTTGTTGGAGTCACCCCATTGATCTCATCGGTAGCTTCTTCTGATACATATGCTCTTTTCAAAGCGTTCGCATAAGTTGCTGGCTGGCTGTCCCAGCCGTACATCCTTTTAAATATCCGGGCGCAACCCTTCAATGAACTTATTTCATTTCATCTCCTCTGTCGCTATCAAGCACTCCGCAAAATGAGACAACTCAGTAAATTTATTATTATATTTTGTCACTGTCATGTCTACTTGCACTAGATTCTGGAATTCTCTTCTCTTCCTTTCCTTAATATGCTCCGGTATAAACTTCATAATGAATTCCTTTTTAAAGAAAGCCCAAGTAATCTCGCCCTCCGGACCTGGATAGGTTTTCTTTGCAGATTTCCACCACTCTTTTGCATCTCCTTCCAATTTAAATGCTGCCAACAGGGCTTTCTGGTGATCCGTGCAGCCCATCACTTCAAAGATTACTTCCATGTTTTCTATCCATTTGTTCGCCTCCTATGGATTTATGGTGTCATCAAAGTATCGAGGACGAAACTCATTAAATCTCTTGTATAATGAGTCTCGCTCTCTGTCTCTACCTCCTCCAGCATTGACCCCGCCTTGTGGTCAATCAATGTCATTTGGACATTGTGCCAGAGTCTGTATCTGTTCTTGCACTTGATTATATACTCTCATGAAAGTATCAAACATAGTCTTCACGTATTCAGGCACCTGACTCTGTCCCTCATTCAAATTTGATGTCCCACTTTCAGTTCCATTCTGATTGGAATTACGGATGGGGTTTCCTTGGGAAGTCATATTCTTTCTCCAACAGCGGGAGTACAGCAGTTTAGTACATAATAAATGAATACCTTATCCCTACACCTAATCCAAGACCTCACCACGTTGCCTAGTGGTTTCTAAGTATTTTAAAGTTTGCCCAAGACCTTGCTTTGATACCACTTTGTAACGACCCAAGAATCTGGAGCTCTTCAGATTCTTAAGTCGCACTCAAATTTTGATAACCACGCTACATAAATCAAATTCTCATGAGCATCAAGGTCATAAACAATCAAATTTCATTGTATTTCAACTATTATGTAAATATTAAGAGTCTTGATTACATTACTGAATAAGATAATCTTTATTGTAGAAGAAAATATCTAAGTCTTGGGCTAATCCCAACTACAATTCTATTCTTTGCTTTTCGCGCTCTGGATCAGCCATGCATGCCAAAATCCACCGGCTGATCCCCGTCACTCCCTGAAATCTCCATGACTGCATTACCTGAAGTGGGGCGAACCACTAATCAGTAACGCTGGTGAGTAGAATAAGAAACATTAAGGTAAAGCATATTTCAATCATTCAGAGAACATATATATTCAATGATATAATTACAATAACATTCTAATCAATTTCTTTCTTGAGTAATTTCCCACTGTGGCATAAAATAGTTCCGATACCCCCATACGGTGTATCTACATTTCTGTCAATAACATGGCTTGTCATCCACCATGAATGTTGAGCCTATTCTGATACTCCCAACTGGAGTATCTACATTTTTATCAACAACATGGCCTATCATACCACCATGATTGCTGAGTCTCTTCCCCTCGACCAACATCCACGAGGGAAGTTCTATACTCAGTGCCAGCAGTTGGTAATTACGCTTATTTCGATCATCAATGGTAAATTCATTTCAATAACTTTAGTATAGATTCATCTCCACCATAATTGGCTACATCATCTTACACAACACTGGTTAATCCTCGCCCTACTCCGAAATCGGAGTTGATACCAGGCGGTGGTATTACCCATGTCTTATTGAGGTAATTAATTATTTATCATAAAGTTATCCATAGGAATCAAGACACAATTAATAAATCCAAGTGAAAATATCACATTGAAGGAACTAGTTATTATAAAATTTACTATGGAGAATTTAAGTCATAAAGAATAGTTAATTGTTATGAAAGGGGCCCATATAACATTCAATTAATTGAACACATGTTAGTTTAGGTAGTAGACAAATATGGGATTTGTAACTTATCATGCCATAAATTTATCATAAGCCTTAAAAAGGGATTTTAGGATATAATGAAAATAACAAGGGGCAATTCGTAAAACTTTAATAAGTTTATAAATATCTGCTCATCAGTCTCCACCTATTCCTTCACAAATTTTTCCTTTCATCTGTTGCTTGTTTCGCCCATCAGAGAGTGGCACCGCCAAGCTCAACTGGAGGAAACGGCAGGGTGGGGCCCAACAATTCGATGTGCATGGGACCTTCACCACAGTGTTCGCCCAAGGGTCTACTCTAAGATGTGTGGATGTGATCTTTGATCAGGGAACCCAGGTGGAGCCACAACCTCTGACGACCAAGACCATCTCTGACGGTCTGAGATTTTCAAATCGCAGTTCAGATCTGAGATTCCAGTGCAATTAGTCCTCTTTCCACCCTAAATCGAAGTCCTAGAGGTGTGCTATTTAGAGGATGTTGTCACAGCAAGTTTTCATATGAAGAATGGGATTTTCGACAATGTTTCAATCTGTGCTGGGTCGACAACTACCGAAAGGGCTTCATCTTCTAATCAAAGTTCTAGGTAAGTTGATTTCCAACCCATACAAGACTAAAGGATGTCGATTAGGCGTCATTCTGCATATCAGCGGGTCTGATTATTGTTTTGATGATCGGTTTGGGCTCTAAATCAAATCTGGCCGACAATCACTGTAACACTACAATATATAATGGCCACGGTTTAACGGAGGATCAAATAGGTCTAATCTCCTACTCTATTCAGATAATCAAGTTAGATTCTACTCACCTGGTATAGTAGTGTATTGCTCCGGCGGTGATTAGCCTTGCATCAGACATCCACCGTTGTCCCGCTGTGATCTTCCTTGCCTTCTTCGAGTTCTTCTTCTACAGATTTCAACTAAGGTCAGTCCCTCTGTTTCTCTGTTTCCCTCTCTCTTCTCTCGTTGATGTGTGTGAAAACAACAGGGACTCTCAACATATACATATATAGTACTTAGAGGGAAGTCCAGTTTAGAGGAAAGTCCAATTTAAAAACTACAAGGAAGTCTTTTGGCAATAAGATTCTTAGAGAAAGATCGGTGGACTCCTTGTTCTTACCTATTTTGAATTTTCAAAGTGGCATAATCCATGATTCTTATTCCGTTTTCAATTGTGGTAAACTGATATGGCCCACCTTGTAAGGTTGGCCCGCTGAGGCAGGTTAGGTTATTACAGAAACAGCATCAGAAAGAGCCAAATCGACATCCCGGTCCACGTCCCGGACACAATCAGACAGCAGCAGTGACTGCTGAAGCACCTCCTAACTTCTCTACTCAGATCCAGACTATGATTGATGAACGCCTGCAGCAACTCCTCCTCGCTTCCTCCAATGGTCCCAGTACTACTCAAGCTGAACCAGTTAATTCTGCCATGGCCTCATTCTCTGGTAAAACTCCATCATGGATATTTGACTCAGGTGCCTCATCTCACATGGTTTCTGATTCATCATTATTGAGTCTCAGTCGAAAGCCCTCTACTAT
The DNA here is from genome assembly GCA_037013555.1 of Sextonia rubra. Taxonomy (NCBI): domain Eukaryota; kingdom Viridiplantae; phylum Streptophyta; class Magnoliopsida; order Laurales; family Lauraceae; genus Sextonia; species Sextonia rubra. The sequence goes on along the minus strand of JASUAD010000014.1, from coordinate 14,388,352 downwards.
TCAAAACATTCATACTACTTGTGGCACCACTATGCCTGTTTCCACCATTGGTACTATCACATCTCAGTCTTCCTCTGGACGACTATCTTTACCGAATGTTTTGTGTGTTCCAAGAATTGCTATTAATCTCATTTCCAACAATCAACTTACTAATCTGGGTGATCTTGTCTCGTTTAACTCCACTGGTTGTGTTGTGCAGGATCCTCGCTCTGGGAAGCAGATTGGGACTAACCATAAAGAAGGGAATTTATATCACTTAACTTCTCTTCATGTTCCTTTTTCACCAATTCTGGCAGCGTCTACATCAACTTCATCCTCTAGCTTATGGCATCTTCGGTTAGGTCATTTATGCAAAGGAAAATTAGATTTTTTACTTGTGAATAAATGTCTTGGAAAAGTCACTTTGTCTGACTCTACTAGTTGTATTGGATGCAAGCTGTCAAAGCAAACTATTTTGCCTTTTAATAAAAGTACCTCAGTTTCCAGTGCACCTTTTGCACATGTTCACTCTGATCTATGGGGTCCTGCTATTCAACCCACCAAGGGTGGATCACGTGATTATGTTATCTTTGTGGATGATTACACCAGATTTACTTGGATATACCTGTTAAAACACAAATCTGATTTTCTCAGTACATACTTCAACTTTACCACCATGATCGCCACCCAATTTTCTGCTAAGATCAAAATTTTTCGCTCCGGGGGGGGGGGGGGGGGGAATGTCAGTCACAAAAATTTCAACACCTGCTTGCCAGTCATGGTACAATAGCTCAACTCTCCTGCCCAGGTACTCCACAACAAAATGGGGTAGCCGAAAGAAAACATAGACATATCATTGAAACTGCTAGATCTATGCTACAATCCTCTTCCGTACCCATTACATTTTGGGGAGAAACTGTTCTCACTTCAGTTTATCTCATCAACAGAATGCCATCTTCTGTTTTGTCTGGGGCCACCCCTTTTGAGAAACTTTATGGTACAAAACCCACCTACTCCCATCTAAGAGTTTTTGGATGTACTTGTTTTGTTTTACTTCCCTCTAGTGAGCGACACAAGCTCTCCCCCAAGTTTGCTAGTTGTGTTTTTCTTGGCTATGGTATAGCACAAAAAGGATATCGCTGTTATGATCCACAGTTGAAGAAGTTGCGCATTTCTCATAATGTTACCTTTTTGGAATATATACCTTATCACTCCTTGCCATCATCACAGACTGTCCCTCTGCACACCCCCTTGATCCTTTTTCGGATTTGTTTCCATCTAAGACCGATCTTTTACCTACTTCAAAAACTTTTGTTGATCCTCCGCCACTTCTTGTCTATCAACGGAGGCCCAAACCCGACTCCATCCCTTCTGATGTGGCTGCAGTCCCCACTATTCCTGAAGTCCAGGATTCTGTTTCACCACGGAGATATCCACTTCGTACTCGCACACCTGTGCAGCGTTATGGATTTGTTTCTACATCCTTGTTTTCCCCTCAGTATCGCAACTATCTTGCTACAGTTCATTCCCATTTTGAGCCCAGGTCTTATAACGAGGCCTCTCAGTACCCTGAGTGGCAAAAAGCCATGGAAGAAGAATTAGCTGCACTTCAGCAAAATCACACTTGGGAGCTTGTCTCTCTTCCTCCAGGAAAGAAAGCTATTGGTTGCAAATGGATCTTTAAGGTGAAGACAAATTCCAATGGCACCATTAAGCGGTATAAAGCTCGCCTTGTCGCAAAAGGCTACACACAAGATTATGGAATTGATTATGAGGAAACATTCGCACCTGTTGCCAAAATGACCACTGTACGAACATTGATCTCTGTTGCTGCAGTTCGTCAATGGCCATTATATCAACTTGATGTCAAGAATGCCTTTCTTCATGGACATCTCCGTGAAGAAATCTTTATGGTACCTCCTCCTGGGGTTCCCCACTCCAATCAAGTGTGTCATCTGAATAAAGCCCCGTATGGACTTAAACAAGCTCCTCATGCCTAGTTTGAATGTTTCACTGAGACAATTCTCTCTAGTGGCCTTCAACAGAGTCAACATGATAGTGCTCTATTTACTCGCACTTCAAGCAATGGTATGATCATTCTACTCCTATATGTGGATGATATGATCATTACTGGAAGTGATCATTTAGGTATTTCTGAGCTCAAACTGTTCCTTCAGAGCCAATTTGAGATGAAAGATCTTGGTCATCTTCGCTACTTTCTTGGGCTTGAAGTGGGATATTCCAAATGGGGTACATCCTCTCTCAAATGAAGTACTGCTCTGACATCATCCAGCGTGCGGGCCTTACAGATCTAGCTCCAATTTCTACTCCCTTGGAAATCCATGCACAGCCGCGCAAAAACGATGGTGTGCCTTTAGATCATCCTACTCGCTACCGGGAAGTTGTTGGGAGTCTTGTTTATCTAACTATTACTAGACCTGACATTGTTTACGCTATCCACATTGTGAGTCAGTTTTGGCTCAGCCCACCTCGGTTCATTGAAGTGCTGTCTTGCGGATTCTTCGTTATTTACAGGGTACTCAATCATATGCCTTACTTCTCTCTTCCGATAGCCTGCTTCATCTTCGAGCCTTTTCTGACTCTGATTGGGCAGGGGATGTGGATGATAGGCGTTCAACCACTGATTATTGCCTGTTCTTGGGTCATTCCTTGGTCTCCTAGAGAAGCAAGAAGCAGACATCCGTCTCCAAGTCCTTTGTTGAAGCCGAATATCGTGCTCTTGCAGATACTACCTCTGAAATTGTCTAGCTTCGGTGGTTACTGCATGACCTAAGTGTTCATCTTCAAACTCCTCCACCATTATATTGTGACAATCAGAGTGCGGCTAGGATCAATCAAAATGAAGTTTTTCATGAACGAACTAAGCATATTGAAATTGATTGCCATCTTGTTCGCCAGCACTATAAATCGGGTACTTTGTCACTCCACTCCGTCAGTTCAGTTGACAATACTGCTGATCTCTTTACCAAAGCTCAGACCTTTGCTCGTTTCTCGTCTTCCTTGAACAATCTCATGCTGCTACCGCACCATGAGCTTGAAGAGGGATGTAAAAAGACTAGGTCAACTGGATGACCCATTGGGCCGGCCCGTTTGGTATGATAATTACAGATCAGGAAATCTGTCTTATGATCTGTAGACTGCTGTACATTACCATGTATAGGGTGATTCTAATTGCTGTAGTTTCCATTTGTATTTTCAACACAGTTGTAAATTAGCTCAATTATAGGAATCGCTGTATATTTAAGGGCTTGCAAGGGGAACTTCTAAGCAAGCAATTCATTTTCAAGATCTCTGCAATTCTTCTTGTTTTTCAATGTTTATCAGAAATTTCCACTTTAATAATTCCAACTAAACGGACCTATTATGACGATAGAAAGGGAAGGTTAATGGGTTTGTGCACTTTGAAATGGTATAGAAAATTTGAACTGGAGCAGGCTACAGTAACAACGTCCTTCTCTTAATCAAATTTATAATTATGTTCAAAGCTGAAAAAACATAATTGTCAAGAGGGATGGATGCATGGAAAAGCAACAACTTCTGCATTAGAGCAAGCCAAAAAAATCAACTTCAGATCACATAACTCATTAAGAGGAGATTTGCATTTGTGTACCTTCTTCTCATTCCTCACAGATATAACCTTCGCAACACAATTTGGCTGATCACACACAACAAAGATATCAGCAGTCAGAATGACAAACGCAAGTGATCGCCCCAAAAGAAAAGTAAAAAGAAATAAAATAACATATAAGCTCCAGGGGCGGGAATACCAGGCAAGAATGGTTAACAAACCGAGCAATTCCACCTTTGCGGGTGGCATCAATGATATGCTCTTTGTCAATTCTAAAGAAGTAGCAAGCACTTTTGTACTGCACTTTTCTTCCAGACTGGTACTCAATTTCACGATTATCGGCAACACGAAGCCCCACAATCTCACCCACATACTCAACCACCTACAAATGAATGCAGTTTGATGTATTATCTATCTACTACTAGGAAGCAAATTAGATGCATTACCACAAACTTGCAATTTAAAAATAACAAGAACAAACAAATAAGAAAACAAAATGCAAACAACATTTTCAAGAACTAGACCTCATGTTCAGTAATTACCATTGCTCCACGGGAAATGAACTGAGATGTGTAGAGACCAAGTGCATGGATACCCGATTTATAGACAACCAAATGCCTCCAGCCCTGGGCTTGTTTGTATCGGGCATATTCCTTCTGCCACAAATAAGAATGCCACTTTATAAACAGCTGCACAGGCACATGATCCATGAAGATTTTTTGAACTCGCAATTGTTTCAATCATTCAAGCACACTTGATCATCCTAGTACAGTTGGGGTATGAATTGTTTCCCAACACAAAGATGATCTAGATCTTCATTTATGGATCCAACCATGGATGGTGCTGATTATAAAAAATAAAAAAATAAAAAAATAAACTAAATGAAACATAAAAGAATTGATAATCTAGCCAGTAACATTCAAATACAATTAAAAACACAAAAACAATCCACGCTCTCAGACAGGCTCCATAAGCTCGTTTTGAGTGCTTCAGAACTTGTGTTTTTAGCGTCGGCTTCAAACAAAGTGCTCATGATTCTGCTCCCTTCACCTTTTATTATGAAATTCTGTGTGTTTCTCTTGTTCTATATAGATGATATGATTATCACCGGAAGTGATACAGGAGGTATTCAAAATCTTAAGAGATTTCTCCATCAACAATTTGAAATGAAAGATCTTAGTCATCTACTATATTTCTTGAGGATTACGTTCCTCATTCTCCAGCAAGGTATCTTTTATCTCAAAACTAAAAAGAAAGTATTACAATGATATGATGGAGAGAGCCAGATTAACAGATGTCAAGCCAGCCTCTAATCTTTACTTTGATCAAGCAAAGTTTGAAACCTTAGACAACAAAGGATGTCCCACTTTCAAATCCTACTCGATATCAAGAAGTTGTTGGGAGCCTGGTTCATGTCACTATCACCAGAATGCACATTACTTTTGCAGTTCTAGTGGTTAGTCAATTTGTTGCTCGCTCCACCCATGTTCACTAGGCTGTGGTGCTTTAAATATTACAATACCTACAAACCTACCAATTGATCTATTCTCATGTATTCAAACAGTTTCGTGCTTATGATGCCCGATACAAGTCTGATATATGAGACACGGACTCGCCTAAAACCATGACGCATGTCACGCCCTACCCTACACACATGCATGATATTGTCTGCTTTGGCTCATGGGCCTTACGGTTTTGCCTCAACCTACCAAAAGGCCTCATGCAAGGTAAGGATGCAAGCTCTATATATAAACCCATTCACTTTCCTCTCTATAGTCGACGTGGGACTCGAGGATATTACAATCCACCCCTCTTAAGGCTGCACGTCCCTGTGCAGTAGCCAAAGCGGACAACATCATGCATGCGTGTAGGGTGAAGCGTGACAAATGGTATCAAAGCCGACTCTCAACTAGTTCGAGTGTGGGTCCCTGCCGTGGCCTGGTGCAAGTGGGCGGGTTCTTATGTGGGCAAGCCAAGAGGGCTGGCAAGCTACATGGACTGGCAGCGCTACTGCACAGGGACGTGCAGCCCTAAGGGGGGTGGATTGTAACATCCTCGAGTCCCACGTCGACTATAGAGAGGAAAGTAAATGGGTTTATATATATAGCTTGCACCCTTCCCTTGCATAAGGCCTTTTGGGGGGTTGAGACCTAGCAGAAGCAAAACCGTGAGACCCATGGGCCAAAAGGGACAATATCATGCATGCATGTAGGGTGGGGCATGACAACGCACTTGCACCCGACACATTCGCACCCGCACCTGATACTCATGCCGATACTTCATTTCTAAGGTATTTGACATATTTTTTTAGGCGCACCCGCACCCGATATGCACCCGTATCTGATACTAATGCCCAGTCCATGTAACATAGACTCTCATTGGGTTGGTGACAATCGAAAGTCAACTACCAAATTCTCAATTTTCTTGGCTCTTCACTCGAATCTATGCTACCACGTCCTCGGTATTATGTTGTGGGCATAGGTGCACTAGGCATAAGGCCCCATGCCACTCTATAATGGGCACATGCTTCAAGTCCAAGCAGTGTCCGCCCAAGGTGGGGTGTTAAGTATATTGTTTGTCACAACTCTAATGCCTAGGCATTTTGGTTGCAATGGTTAACAACTCTTGACTCTAGATACCCTAAAACCCTATAAAGATCTTGTAAGATACCATTTACAAACACAAAAGCTTATGTTGATAGGTGGAAGGTCCAAACAAGTGTATGAAGCCATGTCAAACCCATTATTTGGGCAATGTGGGACGTGGGACTTTTCCCTAACACTCCCCTTCACGTGCAGGCCTAACAAATTCCATGGACAAGCCTGCCAACTGTCATGTTAAGGAGATGTCAGGCATTGGAGATGGAAAGCTGGGAGAAAATCTGTGTCCCTTTTTGGTATCGACTAGTTACATTATATAAGGGTTGTTAGCCTAATCAAAGATTACAATCAACCCTTTAATTAGTTAGAGTAATTGATACATTGAAATCAAATCCAAAATCTATGCTAATCATATATCTAATTTATAGCTATGTGGTTGAGCCAATCACTTGTGAGATATTATCTCTGTTGGGCCTGTAGTGAGTTTAATAGGCCTGTATTGACAACCCCCCTCAAATTGATGTTGGAGGATCAAAAAACATCAATTTGGAAACAAGAAACTGATGACGAGCCCGCGGGAGTCCCTTAGTGAAGATGTCAGCAAATTGAAGCTCTGTAGGGACATGTGGAAGATTGATCACATCACGCACATTCATCACGAATTAAGTGACAATTGACCCCTATATGTTTGGTGCATTCATGAAGGATTGGGTTTTCCGTGATTCGAATGGCACCAGTATTATCTACATGTAAGAGAGTAGGTGTAGGTTGTGAAAAACCGAGATCTGAAAGAAAACCTCGAAGCCATAATATTTCTGAGCATGCTGAGGACATGGCATGATATTCAGCTTTGAAGGAACATTTTAACACTCATTCTTGCTTCTTACACTTCCATGATATTAAGGAGTTACCAAGATACATACACCACCTAGTTGTAGATCTTCGTAAATTAGGACATCCTGCCTAATCCGCATCAGCGTACGCTGTTAGAATAATAGGATTTCCTGTAGGAAAAAACAGGCCACGAGTGGGAGTTCCTAACAATTATCGAATTATCAATTTGATAGCTGCGAGAAGGAGATGTCGTGGAGCACTCATAAATTGGCTAACGAGGTTCACAGTATGAGATATATCGGGGTGAGTAATAGTAAGGAAAACCAGACTGCCAACTAACGTCCGATACATGTGTGGATCAAGAAGCAAGGATCCACCATGCTTGCTTTGTTTCAAATTAATTTCCAATGGAATATTAACTAGAGATGCGTTCTGGAGATCAACCAGATCAATAAGATCCATTGTATATTTGTGTTGATTGATGAATAGACCATTCGGATTCTGTTGGATTTCCAAGCCCAAGGAGTAATGCAGTGGACCCAAATCTTTCATATGAAAGGAAGTGCTAAAAGAAGCTTGAAGTGACTTGATCACCTCAGCATCTATGCCTCTGATGATAATATCATCAACATACACCAAAAGAACAATGACACCTATAGATGTGTGTCTAAGAAAGAGTGAGGGATCATAAGGATTCTAAGCAAACTTGAGGTGACAAAGAGTTGTCTTAAACTTGTCAAACCAAGCTTGGGGAGCCTCTTTTAAGCCATAGAGAGATCGTCACAATCGACAAACTGAAGTCTTTGATGGAGAAGTGATTCCCTGAGGAATGCGCATATAGACTTCTTCTTTTAGATCACTATGAAGAAATGCATTCTTCACATCCATTTGATACAAAGGTCATGATTGTGAAGCACCAATGGCAAGAAGCATTCGAAAAATAGTCATTTTGGCAACCGGGGCAAATGTCTGCTCATAATCGATGCCATATTCTTGTCTGTTTCCTAATGCCACATGGCAAGCTTTGTGCCGATCCAATTGTCTGTTTCCTAATGCCACATGGCAAGCATTGTGCCGATCCAAAGAACCATCAGGTTTAAGTTTGATTGAGTAAATCCACTTACAACCTATTGGTTTGACAATAGAGGGCAATCCATAATATCCCAAGCGTGATTCTTTTCTAGCGCACCTAGTTCTTCTTGCATAGCCTGTTGCCAGCAGTCATGTTGCACAGCATGCGAATAGGAGTTAGGTATAGATTCAAAGGAAAGGATGGGCATTAAGGATGCATGGGTAAAACCATAGCGATAAGGAGGACGCAAAATTCTTGAAGAGCGACGTAAAGCACTAAGCGAATGCGGACCATTTGTCATCGAAGGGTCTCGAGTTTTTGGGCCAGGAGGGACAACTTTTTCCCGTCTATGATACAATCAAGATTAAACCTTAAAATAGTTGTTTTGTTAGAGAAATCAAGCAACAGTACTCTGATGTTGGAATCCAACAGTTAAAATGTGTTTGAAAAAAATACCTATTTAAAAAAAAACAATATTATGGGAGATCCTGGTGCATTTAACAATAGGATGAGAGCAAAAAAATCCATTTTGATGAGAGGCATATCCTAAGAAGGCATAGTTTGTGACATCCTGGAGTCCCACATCAACTATAGAGAGGAAAGTGAATGGGTTTATATAGAGAGCTTGTACCCTTACTATGCATGAGGCCTTTTGGTGGGTTAAGGCCCACCAAAAACAAAACCGTGAGGCCCATGGGCCAAAGCGGACAATATCATGCATGTGTGAAGGGTGGGGCGTGACAAATGGTATCAGAGCTGACTCTCGACTAGTTCGATTGTGGGTCCCTGCCGTGGCCTGGTGCAAGTGGGCGGGTTCATATGTAGGCGGGCCAAGAGGGCTGGCAGGCTACAAGAACTGGCAGGCTACTGCACAGGGACGTGCAGCCCTAAGGGGGGTGGATTGTGACATCCTGGAGTCCCACATCGACTATAGAGAGGAAAGTGAATGGGTTTATATAGAGAGCTTGCACCCTTACTATGCATGAGGCCTTTTGGTGGGTTAAGGCCCACCAAAAACAAAACCGTGAGGCCCATGGGCCAAAACGGACAATATCATGCATGTGTGAAGGGTGGGGCGTGACATACTTAGTAGATTGAGCAATTAATTTAGTTCTTTCATGGGGAGAAAGTAAAACAAAGAACACACAACCTAAAGGATGAAGATGATCAAAAGTAGGTTGTGTCTTATGCAGTCGAAAATAACGGTTCTCATTGTTAATGGAATGAGATGATAACCAATTTATTAGATCTACTATAGTTGTGAGAGCTTTAGGCAAGAAACGGATAGGCACTGAAGATTCAAGAAGGAGAGTCCGAGCGACATCAAGAAGAGGTCTATTTTTTTTAGCAACACCATTATGTTGCGGAGTGTACGGACATGTCCGTTGAGGGAGAATTCCTTTTTATTGAAGGATTGAAATTCCGCCAACATATACTCCCCACTGAATCCAACCGCAATATTTTAATGCTTTTTGAAAATTGGTTCTCAACATAGGTAACAAAAATTTTAAATGCAACAAGGACAACAAATTTTGAATGCAACAAATAAATCCACGTGAACCTACTGTAGTCATCGATGAATGTGACAATATTTGTGTAAGAACCCTGAATTATAAATGGGCCAAGCCTGAATTATTAAATGGGCTAAATGGGCTTAGAGAGGCCCAGTTTCGATCAGTCCAATTCATGACTAGATTGGGCTATTGGGTCAAATTTTTCAGGTCCATAAATGATCCAAACTCACTTAATTGTGACTCTATAGCTTCCCAAAATTATGACTGTGAAACTCCCACACTTAAATTCCCCAAACTTAAATTTTTCAAAAATTATAACTGTGTAACTCCCAAAATAATGACCTTAAATTGTGACTTTTAGTCTTCTTAGGTGACCTTTCAAGGGAAATCCTTTAGGATTCCAGCTCTATATAAAAAGAGATCTCCTCTCATCTTTGGTCACTTTCTCATGGTTCTCATGGAAGAAGAGTAGGATTCCAATATAGTGATATTTGAATATAGAAGCAAGGAGATTCCAAGGAACATTTAGCCTAGTGAATGTCCAATTTGAGGTCCTTCGTTACATATACCAGGTGAGTAGATTTTTCCCTTGACTTGTATGAATTGGGAATCTCTTTGAATATAATTGATCGACAATCACTAAAGCTCTACATACATAGTATAAAATATGTATTCTTTTATTTCAGTAGTTATATATATAAGACAAGCATGCACTGTCAACATGATAAATCTGCATTCTTTTGTAATATTTCAGTAGTTATATATATGAGACAAGTATGCACTGTCAACATGATAATATGTGTTCTTTATATTGCTGTTTACATACCGCCAATGGGATAAATCTGTATTCTTTTGTAATATTTCAGTAGTAATAAATATAAGATAAGTATGCACTGTCAACATGATAAATCTATGTTCTTTATATTGCTGTTTACATAAGACAGCAACTGAAAAAAATTGCTGTCAACATGATAAGCCAAGAATTTTTACTGAATTTGGACTAATGTTAGTCAATCGTCCAATAATGGACTGAATAGTCACCATATTAGAATTGTCCACATTTCCTGTATGAATATTTAGTGATTAATTCCAGTTTCAGCTACAAGAAAATTGGGGAATTGAATATTCTGTTTGTTATTGGTTCTGTAAAAATGTTTTTGTTATTATTCACACACCACAAATACCAGAGATTTATGAAGAAGCCTCTGAGTTCTAAAACCCATATGCCTTTTACTTGAGAAAGATCTTTTATTTTGCAAAAACTACCAAGAACCTGAGTACAATATGGGAACAATGCTGTTGTTAGTTTCAGACCTAATCATGGACTATCATTATCTGTTTTTGTTGTGTAATATTCTCTACTATTTCTAAACTTTCTAAATGGATATCATCCTTTGAACATGAGTATAGAATGAACAGTTAATAAAGTACTTTTGGGATGCCTACTCATAATATTTGATCTAAGATTAATGACAAATTATGATTAGAATGTTAATACTATGGCTGATGAAATGTGAGTAAAATGTTGATTCTATGACTAATGAATCACGAATAAAATATTTATTCGACTGAATAAAAGATACAATCAATGCCACATACTTGTGACCAATAATGATTCCGAGTGGGGCGAAACTTCAATATGAAGTATGTGGGATTGGTTAATGGTGATGGTATTATTATATAACCAAAAATTGGAAATCAGAATTTGAGTATTTGATTTTATGCTGGTATTGGATTAAATCTTCAAACAATCAAATGGGTGACAGCCTTGTCACGACATGAATAAGAATCCCTTTTAGGAATCAAATGGGTGACAATCTTGTCACGACATGAATCCCTTTTAAGAATCAAATGGGTGACATTCTTGTCACGACATGAATATGAATCCCTTTAAGAATCAAATGGGTGACGACCTTGTCACGACATGAATATGAATCCCTTTAAGAATCAAATGGGTGACAACCTTGTCACGACATGAATATGAATCCCTTTAAGAATCAAATGAGTGACAACCTTGTCACGACATGAATACGAATTCCTTTTAAGAATCAAATGGGTGACAGTCTTGTCACGACATGAATCCATATGATTGTGTAAACCAGTAAATATGGTGATTCATTACTTTATGTTATTAAATATGATTGTGAATTTTTCTTCCAAAGAAGCTTATGAACTTTCTTAAGAGAGTCTATGAATATTTGAATTATGGGATGATGTAGTTTATTTTGAATATGAAATTTCTACTCACCAGTATTACTGACTAGTGATTCGCCCCACTACAGGTAATGTATTTGTAGCGGGATCTGAGAGCGGCGGAAATCAGCATATAGATTTTGGCATGCAACGCTGATAGAGAGTTCAAAAACTACCTAGACCATTAGATGGAGTCAACCCTATTTTGGAATATTTTAAATTTATTGTCTGTTCCTAGCAATAATTGTAAAGACTTTGTTAAGATATTGATGTTATGATTTTGCCTACATCTTCGCTTGGACTCGCTCTTGAATTTACTTTATGAATGTTGAATACGTTAACGACTTAAGAATCTGAAGAGCTCCAGAGTCTTGGGTCGTTACAAAGTGGTATCAGAGCAAAGTCTTGGGCAATCCTTAAAACACTTAGAAACCAGTAGCATACGTGGTGAGGTCATGGTTTGGGGGCATTAGATTGAGATATACATTTCCTTGTGTTAATTATGGTGTATCTTATTATAGGAGGAAGAACATGAGTTCCCATCAGAATCCTAACAGCAATGGCACTAAAAGTCGAACATCAAACCCAGATGGGGGATCGTCCTCGATGCCTGAATATGTGAAGATGATGTTCGATACCTTTATGAAAGCTTACGATCAGGTGCAAGAGCAGATAAAGACTTTGGCTCATCGTCAGGATGATGGTGGCCAAAGTGGGATCGCTATTGGTGGGAGCAGGGACAGGGAACGAGATTCCCTATATAAGAGATTTAACGAATTCCGTCCTAGGTACTTTGATGAAACTGCAGATCCTTGGGATGCAAATAAGTGGATAGAAAATGTCGAAACAATTTTTGAAGTTATGGGCTGTTCTGATCAGCAGAAAGCTCTATTGGCAGCTTTCAAACTTGAAGGAAATGCAAAGGAGTGGTGGAAGTCCGCCAGAAGGACCTATCCAGGTCCTGAAAATGAAATTCCTTGGAGCTTCTTCAAAAAGGAGTTTATTGCAAAATTCATACCGGAGCATATAAAAGAAAGGAAGAAGAGGGAATTTCAAAATTTGGTTCAAGGAGACATGTCAGTGACCAAATACAATAATAAGTTCATAGAATTGTCTCACTTTGCTGAACCCTTGGTAGCTACAGAAGAACTGAAATGCAACAAGTTTATTGAGGGATTACGCCCTGATATTAAGAAGGATGTACGATTGGGACAGCCAGTCACATACGCAGACGCCTTAAGAAGAGCCTATGTGTCTGAAGAAGCCATTGATGAGATCAATGGAGTACTTCCATCTAATCCAACTGGGGATGGAAAAAGAAATCAAGAAAGCCGTCCTCCTCAAAAGAAACAGAAAATGGAATCTCATGTTAAATGCAGTCGCTGTGGGAAGAACCACGCCTTAGAACAATGTCGATGGCAGCGTGGTGCTTGCTTTTCATGTGGCCAGGTGGGCCATAAGGCTAACGATTGTCCCAAGAAGCAGGAGAAAGATCGATCACAACGGCATGGCCACAAGTCACGACAACATCAAGGCAATCAGCAATCACGGCAGAATTCGCAAAGCTACCCTCCTCGGGATCAAGGGAACTCTCATCAGAATTACGACCAGAACCAGCAATTGGGCCAGAATCAGCAAAGTGGATATCAGCGGAATCCGCCACAGGGACAGAATTTCAACCAAGAGAGAGGCAATCAAGGTGGACATCAAAAGAGTCACCCACCAAATGCGAAGGTTTATGCTATTACCCAACGGGAGGCAGAAGTAGCAAGCAATGTGGTTGAGGGTACACTCCCAATCTCTGGCAACAAGGCTATTACATTATTTGATTCCGGCTCTACACACTGCTTTGTTTCACATAATTTTGCTCCAAAATTGCACATACCCCCTTCTAAACTTTCCCTAGCTATGGTAGTTTCCACCCCTACTGGAGGACAATTGAATACTCACACCATATTCTATGAATGTCCTTTAAGCATTGGGGAAGTTGTGATGCCTGCAGATTTAATTTTGCTACCAATGAATGATTTTGACATTATTTTGGGAATGGATTGGTTAGCAAAACACAGGGTTGTGCTAGACTGTTTTAATAAAATAGTCCGCTTTAAACTAGAAGGGTTCAAAAATGTGCGTGTAATGGGGATAAGGAAAGCAGTAGAGACACGTGTGATTTCGGAAATTAAAGCCAGCCAATTATTAAGAATTGGGTGTACGGGGTATTTAGCATTCGTTACCGGGGAAAAACAAGAACCAAAACTAGAAGAAATCCCGGTAGCAAGAGAATTTCCTAATGTTTTCCAAGATGAATTACCCAGTTTACCACCGTTGCGGGAGGTAGATTTTACTATTGAAGTGATACCGGGAACAGCTCCAATCTCTAGGTCTCCTTATCGAATGGCACCCACAGAACTACGGGAACTTAAGGAGCAACTACAGGACTTACTAGACAAAGGATTCATTAGGCCCAGTGTTTCACCATGGGGAGCTCCTGTTCTTTTTGTTAAAAAGAAGGATGGAACCTTGCGTATGTGCATAGATTATCGACAGCTCAACCAAGTCACTATTAAGAATAAGTATCCGCTGCCACAGATCGATGAGCTGTTTGACCAACTCCAAAGAGCAAGGTACTTTTCAAAAATTGATCTACGGACTGGATACCATCAGTTGAGGGTGAGGGAGGAGGATGTACCTAAGACAACTTTCCGGACTCGATATGGACATTATGAGTTTCTGGTAATGCCATTTGGGCTAACCAATGCACCAGCTGTATTCATGGCACTCATGAATCAAATCTTCAAGCCCTATTTGGATCAGTTTGTTGTTGTATTCATCGATGATATACTAATTTACTCTAAGACAGAATTGGAGCATGGAGATCATCTGCGCACTGCATTGAAGTTGTTAGAAGACAATCAGCTATATGCTAAGTTAAGCAAATGTGACTTTTGGCTAACTCAGGTGAATTTCCTAGGTCACATCATTTCAGGTGAAGGATTGTCTGTGGACCCTGCCAAGGTGGAAGCTATCACTAGTTGGAAACGGCCAACAACAGTGTCAGAGGTCCGGAGTTTCTTGGGACTCGCAGGTTATTATAGGAGATTTGTGCAAAGGTTTTCTTCCCTTGCAGGACCTCTAACTCGTCTCACTAGGAAAGATGTGCAATTTAATTGGGACGACAAATGTGAGACCAGTTTCCAAACACTGAAGGATAAGTTGATTTCGGCACCGGTTTTGGCCTTACCTTCAGGCAGTGGTGGTTTTGTCATATTTTGTGATGCGTCATTCAAAGGACTGGGGTGCGTACTTATGCAGCACGGAAAAGTAATTGCTTACGCATCTAGACAATTGAAGACACATGAGCAAAATTATGCCACTCATGATTTAGAATTGGCTGCTGTAGTTTTCGCTCTTAAAATTTGGCGACATTATCTCTATGGAGAAGAATTCAAGGTGTACACGGACCATAAAAGCCTAAAATATATCTTTTCCCAGCAGGAGTTAAATTTGAGGCAGCGGAGATGGTTAGAATTTTTGAAAGACTATGACTTCACTATAAATTACCATCCCGGAAAGGCAAATGTTGTGGCCGATGCATTAAGCAGAAAGTCAGTCCAATTGGCTCACTTGACAGCGGAATGGAATTTACTAGCAGAAATCAGAGACTTGGATGTGAATTTTCGGATCATTGGTGACAATATATTATTGGGGAGTTTCAAAGTTCAACCAGAAATCATCCAGCAAATTAAAGACCGCCAAAAGAATGATGGGACACTAGTACAAATCTTCAACAAATTGGGAGATAAACTGGATTTTTCACTTACTAATGGTACCTTGTATCACAAGAATAGGTTGTGTGTTCCAAATGATCGGGAAATTAAGGATGAGATACTGCATGAGGCACATCATACCCGATATACCATTCATCCAGGAAGTACTAAGATGTACCAGAATCTCAAGAAGCAATTCTGGTGGAATGGTATGAAAAGGGACATTGCAGAATTTGTGGCAAAATGCTTAACATGCCAGCAAGTTAAGGCAGATCATCGGAAACCTGGCGGGTTGTTGCAGCCATTGCCTGTACCAGAGTGGAAATGGGAGCACATCACTATGGACTTCATTTCTGGCTTTCCAAAGACTTTCAGGGGCAATGAAGTAATTTGGGTAATTGTGGACCGCTTGACCAAGTCTGCCCACTTCATCCCTCTGAAAGGAAGAACATCGATGGAAGAATTGGCACGAAGATATGTTAAGGAGATTGTTCGATTGCATGGAATTCCGGTGTCTATTGTCTCGGATAGGGACTCCAGGTTTGTATCCAACTTTTGGAGAAAATTACAGACGGCCATGGGAACACAATTGCGGTTCAGCACCGCATATCATCCTCAGACTGATGGCCAGACTGAAAGAACTAATCAAACTCTTGAAGATATGTTGCGAGCCTGTGCCCTAAATTTCAAAGACAGTTGGGATGAGCAGTTACCCTTGGTAGAATTTGCCTATAATAACAGTTATCATTCCAGTATTCAAATGGCACCTTTCGAAGCATTGTATGGACGGAATTGCCGATCTCCCATCTGTTGGGAGGAAGTTGGCGATCGAAGAATCCTTGGGCCAGAATGGGTTCAATCCTCAACGGACACCATCAAGAAAATCCGAGACAGACTCAAAACTGCCCAAAGTAGATAGAAAAGTTATGCGGACAATCGCAGGAGGGAGCTGGAGTTCACAATAGGAGATCATGTCTTTCTCAAAGTTTCTCCAACCAAGGGTATCATGCGGTTTGGGAAAAAAGGCAAGTTGAGTCCGCGTTACATCGGACCTTTTGAGATAATTGGTCGTGTTAGTAATGGGAATGCTTATGAACTAGCATTACCCCCACAACTGGCTGGTGTACACAATGTGTTTCATGTATCCATGCTAAAGAAATATGAACCAGACTCGTCTCATGTGATAGACTTCGGACTACTTCGGATACAAGAAGATTTGTCTTATGAAGAGAAGCCAATAGTCATTTTAGAAACACGAGAAAGAGCCCTGCGGAATAAAACTACCCGCCTGGTTAAAATTTTGTGGGAGCATCATAATCAACAGGAGGCCACTTGGGAGACAGAAAAAGATGTCCGAGAAAAGTATCCACATCTCTTTCTCTAAGGTATGATTTAAATTTGGAGGACCAAATTTCACAAGGGGGGGAGTATGTAAGAACCCTGAATTATAAATGGGCCAAGCCTGAATTATTAAATGGGCTAAATGGGCTTAGAGAGGCCCAGTTTCGATCAGTCCAATTCATGACTAGATTGGGCTATTGGGTCAAATTTTTCAGATCCATAAATGATCCAAACTCACTTAATTGTGACTCTATAGCTTCCCAAAATTATGACTGTGAAACTCCCACACTTAAATTCCCCAAACTTAAATTTTTCAAAAATTATAACTGTGTAACTCCCAAAATAATGACCTTAAATTGTGACTTTTAGTCTTCTTAGGTGACCTTTCAAGGGAAATCCTTTAGGATTCCAGCTCTATATAAGAAGAGATCTCCTCTCATCTTTGGTCACTTTCTCATGGTTCTCATGGAAGAAGAGTAGGATTCCAATATAGTGATATTTGAATATAGAAGCAAGGAGATTCCAAGGAACATTTAGCCTAGTGAATGTCCAATTTGAGGTCCTTCGTTACATATACCAGGTGAGTAGATTTTTCCCTTGACTTGTATGAATTGGGAATCTCTTTGAATATAATTGATCGACAGTCACTAAAGCTCTACATACATAGTATAAAATATGTATTCTTTTATTT
Organism: Sextonia rubra; assembly: GCA_037013555.1. Taxonomy (NCBI): domain Eukaryota; kingdom Viridiplantae; phylum Streptophyta; class Magnoliopsida; order Laurales; family Lauraceae; genus Sextonia; species Sextonia rubra. Next base: position 14,370,772 of record JASUAD010000014.1, on the reverse strand, counting down.
CAGTAGTTATATATATAAGACAAGCATGCACTGTCAACATGATAAATCTGCATTCTTTTGTAATATTTCAGTAGTTATATATATGAGACAAGTATGCACTGTCAACATGATAATATGTGTTCTTTATATTGCTGTTTACATACTGCCAATGGGATAAATCTGTATTCTTTTGCAATATTTCAGTAGTAATAAATATAAGATAAGTATGCACTGTCAACATGATAAATCTATGTTCTTTATATTGCTGTTTACATAAGACAGCAACTGAAAAAAATTGCTGTCAACATGATAAGCCAAGAATTTTTACTGAATTTGGACTAATGTTAGTCAATCGTCCAATAATGGAACTGAATAGTCACCATATTAGAATTGTCCACATTTCCTGTATGAATATTTAGTGATTAATTCCAGTTTCAGCTACAAGAAAATTGGGGAATTGAATATTCTGTTTGTTATTGGTTCTGTAAAAATGTTTTTGTTATTATTCACACACCACAAATACCAGAGATTTATGAAGAAGCCTCTGAGTTCTAAAACCCATATGCCTTTTACTTGAGAAAGATCTTTTATTTTGCAAAAACTACCAAGAACCTGTGTACAATATGGGAACAATGCTGTTGTTAGTTTCAGACCTAATCATGGACTATCATTATCTGTTTTTGTTGTGTAATATTCTCTACTATTTCTAAACTTTCTAAATGGATATCATCCTTTGAACATGAGTATAGAATGAACAGTTAATAAAGTACTTTTGGGATGCCTACTCATAATATTTGATCTAAGATTAATGACAAATTATGATTAGAATGTTAATACTATGGCTGATGAAATGTGAGTAAAATGTTGATTCTATGACTAATGAATCACGAATAAAATATTTATTCGACTGAATAAAAGATACAATCAATGCCACATACTTGTGACCAATAATGATTCCGAGTGGGGCGAAACTTCAATATGAAGTATGTGGGATTGGTTAATGGTGATGGTATTATTATATAACCAAAAATTGGAAATCAGAATTTGAGTATTTGATTTTATGCTGGTATTGGATTAAATCTTCAAACAATCAAATGGGTGACAGCCTTGTCACGACATGAATAAGAATCCCTTTTAGGAATCAAATGGGTGACAATCTTGTCACGACATGAATCCCTTTTAAGAATCAAATGGGTGACATTCTTGTCACGACATGAATATGAATCCCTTTAAGAATCAAATGGGTGACGACCTTGTCACGACATGAATATGAATCCCTTTAAGAATCAAATGGGTGACAACCTTGTCACGACATGAATATGAATCCCTTTAAGAATCAAATGGGTGACAACCTTGTCACGACATGAATACGAATTCCTTTTAAGAATCAAATGGGTGACAGTCTTGTCACGACATGAATCCATATGATTGTGTAAACCAGTAAATATGGTGATTCATTACTTTATGTTATTAAATATGATTGTGAATTTTTCTTCCAAAGAAGCTTATGAACTTTCTTAAGAGAGTCTATGAATATTTGAATTATGGGATGATGTAGTTTATTTTGAATATGAAATTTCTACTCACCAGTATTACTGACTAGTGATTCGCCCCACTACAGGTAATGTATTTGTAGCGGGATCTGAGAGCGGCGGAAATCAGCATATAGATTTTGGCATGCAACGCTGATAGAGAGTTCAAAAACTACCTAGACCATTAGATGGAGTCAACCCTATTTTGGAATATTTTAAATTTATTGTCTGTTCCTAGCAATAATTGTAAAGACTTTGTTAAGATATTGATGTTATGATTTTGCCTACATCTTCGCTTGGACTCGCTCTTGAATTTACTTTATGAATGTTGAATACGTTAACGACTTAAGAATCTGAAAAGCTCCAGAGTCTTGGGTCGTTACAATTTGACTACCACGGGATATGTGAGTGGCTATCCCCCATACGCCACTATGAATAAGGTTGAAACATTCCTTGCTACAAGATTTAGATTGCAAAAAAGGAAGAGCTTTACTTTTTCGTAACTCACATGCATTGCAATCAAATCGAACACAACCACCAGAATTGTTTAATAAGCCAAAATTGAATAATGATGATAAGGTTCTGATATTTGGATGTCCTAACTTATTATGCCATAATTGACAATTATTCAACACAGAAAAACAAAAATACTTATTTCCATTCTCCATAATTGTGGGCACATAAAGGGAAAATAGTTTTCCTTGTCTACTCCCTCGCGATCACCTTCCCCGACTCCTAGTCCTGCACAACACAACTAGAAGAATAGAACGAGATGTTGCAATTATTGTCAACCAATTGCCCAATAGAGACAAGGGTTGTGGTTAATCTAGGGGAAACAAAAACATCTTTTAATGGCAATGAACTATTGACGTCACCAATTGCAGTAATGGGTAAATTTTCTCCATCAGCAGTTTAAATTCTAAGGTTACCCTTATATTCAATGATGTTTGTCAAAGATGAAGGTGACGAGGTCATATGATTGGTAGTGCTTGAGTCCACGTACCAAGTAGACGAGAGATTTGAGGTCTTCCTGGAAAGGCCAATGGTGGAAAATTCATTGATGATCATTTGCTGTACTAACTCAGGAGTGACAAAACCAGGGGATGCAGGCGGTGCAAAGGCAATAGATTGTGCAGAAGAAGAATCGCCTTATTCAAAAGTGGCAGGAGGATTAGTAGTGGCAGTATAGGCACGAGAGACATGATTCTTTGTATGTTTTCAACATTCGGAAATGACATGTCCGGAGGCTTTGCAGTAGTTGCAAAATTTATGTTTGCACTTTGAAGCATAGTGACCAAAGTTATTGCAGCTGTAGCATTTTACTTTACTCATGTCAAGAGGTGGTGGCCGACCTTTAGCCACATATGCCACTGGAACTATGCTTTGATGAGCCTATTGTTCAAGAATGGCCTTAGTCATTTGGCGCTATTCTTCACGAACATTTGGCACTATTCTTCATGAAATAGTTCTTGAAGATGCTCATCTATTGTAGGAAGAGGGGCTTGATTCATCAAGCTATAGTGAACTGATTCATGCTCAGGGCGAAGCTTCATCAAAAAATGATCTCGATGACTACTCTGTTGAAGTTTTAGTAGTTCGGGAAGAAATCCCGAAAGACACATCCACAAATTTGATTTCATCATATTCAGACTAGAGGGTTAGAAATCCTAAGTAATAGGCCTGTATGGATAGCATCCCTTGGATGTAATTTGCAATTTCAAATTCCAGTTGAAATTGGCGAGCAGCATGGTTTTGGTAATAAAACTTTTTAGGGATTCCCACATTTCTTTTGAGGTTTTGCATGGTCGGAGATGCAAAATGAAATTAGGTTCTACAGAGGAAAGCAGCCAAGATTTGATTTTTGCATCTTTAGTTTTCCAAGAGAGGATGTTTTTGGCATCATCAGCAAGGATTTGTTCAGAGCCATCAATATAACCCCAAAGTTCTTTTCCTTTGAGATATAATTGGAATTGAAATGCCCAAGATGCATAATTTTTCCATTCAATCGAACAATGAAAATTTCAGATTTCCCAGTTTTATCCAGGAGATCAGAAACAACAACAGATGATCACAGGTGTAGAAAAAAAAAAGAGTAATAAGCAATCAAAAAAGACTAGCTGCAAATTCCAATAGCAGTTACCAATCAGAAAATAGCAACAGTATGCACCAACAATAGTTTACCAATTAGAAAAACCAATAGTAATCACCAATAGCAAGCAGCAGCAACAAGAGATGTAAAACAATGACAATAGGCTGGTCCGAACTGTTATCCAGAGCAGTGTTATCCAACCTGATCTGCTAGACTGAAAAAAAAAAAGGATGAGAAAGGGAAGAAATCACTTCAGGTGACCTCAGGTCGGTGTCTGGAGCACGACATGGGGCCCACAAATTGATTGGAAAGCAGCTCAAGGGGTAGATCTGATTTGAGGGCTGAGATGGCTTCCTTATGATGAAATCTGGTCTAAAGATTCCTCAGATCCAAGATTTTGGACAATTGTGATGAAAAACAGTGCAAAAAATTAGGAAATCACGATTGAGCAAAATACCTACTTCCAGGTGGTTAAAAATTGTAAAAAAAATCACCAAAAAACTGAGAAGCAGCGGGTGACCAGATCTGTTGTGGTTGCCAGCGAAGTCTGGATGATCACAGGTGGGCCACTGTTGATAGGCTATGATCAACAATAGAGGCTTTGACTAAGGAAGATCAGAGATGACTGAAACGGATCCTTGATCTGTTCGACACCACAGGAGAAGTTGATTTCTCTCTAATCACACAGAAGGCTGCAAGTATAAGCAGGGGCTCTAATACCATGCCATCTTAAGGAGATGTTAGGCATTGGAGATGGAAAACGAGGAGAAAATCTGTCCCTTTTTGGGATCGGTAGGTTACATTATGTAAGGGTTGTTAGCCCAATCAAAGATTACAATCAACCTTTTAGTTAGGCAGAGTAATTGATACATGGAAATCAGATCCAAAATCTATGCTAATAATATATCTAATTTACAGCTATCTAGTTGACCCAGTCACTTGTGAGATATTATCTCTGTTGGGCCTTTAGTGAGCTTAATGGGCCTATATTGACACCACGCGGGCTACACAAGAACAACACTCGCTCTAATACAATTTAAGATACCATTTACTAAACCAAAAGCTTAAGCTGATGGGTGGAAGGTCCAAACAGGTATATGAAGCCACCATTATTTGGGCAAAGTGGGATGTGGAATATTTTCCTAGCAGATCCAACAACCCAAACTCAAAATTTATAGTAATGTAAAACAGAGCACCACAAAGATTTTAAAGCTTAACCCGTAGGGAAAGGATTAGAATCACACAGTAATTCAGCCCTTTCAACACAGCCAAGTCCAAATCTTCAAAGGCCTTCGGCTTACAGAAATCTTGAAATGAAGGAATGTAATTAGATAAAGAGACCCACCTATTGAATATCCAAGCCGCTCAAAATAAACTCCTTCCTAGCTTATTAGATGTTTCAAAATTTTACAATAAATGTAGTTGGTCCACCATAAGATTAACAATTTGATAAAAAAATGTGAATCAATGACTACACGATTCAATAAATCACATTTTCCAAATCAAATAGTCAAGCTTATGGTGGGATTAACTCCTACTAGAGTAAAATTTGAAATGCCCCATACATTGGAAGGAAGCTTATTTTGAGCGGCTTGGATTCTCAATAGGTGGGCTCTAGTGTGGTGTTCCACTCTTACAACTTTGGATTTATCGAAGTCAAGGCCTCAGACGATCCAGACTCCTTTCTATCTTAACTTGATCTTCTCTTTTTTCCCTCCCTCATTGTCAAGTCCCAACTCTTCCCTCTCACATGATTACAATTTACCATCACCACTCGTATCCATGTCCTGCAACAATTTGTTTTGGTTTCTTCCTTTATTATCTTTAATTTATGTAGAATGCAATTTTTTTTATTGATTTCTCTGAAATGGAATTCTGCTTCAGTACATTTTATGGTGAAATTTCATAGAAGTAGAGAACTAACTTGAAAAAGTTGACACCCCCCCCCCCCCCCCCCCCTCCCCCCCTTCAACCAGAAATGAAGGAAAAAAAAAATCCTTCTTCCTAACAAATCCGAATCTAGATAGCAAAAGGTTAAAAAAAATTAGCAAAAAAAAAAAAAAAAACCCTCCAACCATTTGGGATTGATCCTTTAGAATCATAAGTCCAAGAGTTAGAATGCATTTGTTTCAGTTTCTTCCTTTATTTTCTTTAATTTAAGCAGAATGCAAATTTTTTATGGATTTCTCCGAAATGGAGTTCTGCTTCAGTACATTTTATGGTGAAATTTCATAGAATTAGAGAACTAACTCGAAAAAGTTGACAAGCCCGTGCCCCATCACACCATGAGAAAAAAGAAAATCTTTCTTTCTGAAAAATCCGAATCTAGATAGCCAAAGGTTAAAAAACTTAGGGAAAAAAAAAGCTCCAACCATGTGGAATTGATCCTTTAGAAACATAGGTCCAAGAGTTAGAATGCATTACGATATTATTTGGTTAGTAGCCCACTTCGAGAAAAGGTTCTTTAAATTCCAAAAAAGTCCAAAAATTCAAACCATTTGAGACTGATCTATGGGAACCATAGATCTACAAGTTACGAGTCATTTTCAAGTTATTCATGAGAGAGAGAGAGAGAGAGAGAGAGAAGAAAAAAGGATGAAAATAAAAAAACTTTATACCCCAAGATCCACCTTTCAGAATAATGTTGCGCTGGTGTGGTTTTTTTTTTTTTTTTTTTTGGTGGTGTTTTCTAAGATTTGAAAGGTAAAACGGAAGTGGAGGGACCTTCATTTGAGTGGAGAAAGGCTGAAATAGCCCCAAAAATAGCAGCCAATAGGCCCAATACAGCTGCTACAGTTATGAGTGGCACCAAGTACTAAATAATGCATCGATCAATGCCAGCATGCCTGATGATGCAGCTGATACGTTACATACGGACTGCTATTTTGAACCCTGGTTCACTCTATCTTGATCCCATTAAGGGTCGTATCAAATTTTCAGTTGGTAACATTTCAAATGAGTACTACTCAGTTAAAGGCACATGTGTAAGACAACCATATAGCATCACGATAGCATTCATGGTAATTCTATGGAGATTTAGAACACTAACTTTCTAAGCCATCCAGACCCAATAATTATACAGCAATGTAAAGGTAAAAAGAAGGATCACAAAAGACAGATTATTACTACTCAAACTGTACCCGGCAATCATGTTCAATCTCTGATCCCTGCGGCTGTAACTGTCCTCTAATGCATTTTTGCCCATTGATGTGAAGCCAAGCATTTATCTGCTCCTGAGAAACAAGGCATCCTTTGCTGTGATCGGCATTCAGATGAAAGTTATGCCTGAACCCTTCCCCCAGTTTACGTCCCTTGTAACCCTAATTCAAATTGAAAAAAGCAAAAAAAAAAAAAAAACCACTGAATTTTCTGTTCCCCAAAATCATTACATATTTTCTGTTGACCTACCTAACACAAACATGTTTTGGATTTCTCTGGAAGCACTGAAATACCTCTGTGCGTGCACAAGTAAAATCTTTCTCTTTGGAGCACTCTTCTTTTTCATCTACAGGATGATCACTAGTATGACAACCAATGTCTGTTGCATGAAGTAAACATCTCCCATAGAAACCAACCTTGTCATTGTCAACACCTTCAATCTCACTTTGCAATAAACCCTAAAATGTAGAAAACCAATGATAGTAAGAACCGCAGCTAAACTACTGGAAGCAGTTTTAAAAAAAACATTCAATCAATGAAGAACTATGAATAGAAGTGGACAAGTAGAACAACATTTTCCATTGGAACAGTGTTTTTTTTTTAATAGGAAAAATGACTCTGCCCAAAACCTTGTCATTGTATCAATGAGCACCTGCTAACTGTGCTATAGCCTCTTTTCGACTTAAACTGTGGGTCAGTTGCATCAATTAAAAGTATTTGGATAATTTTCCCCAATTCCTACATCTGTTTATATCTAGGAGAGAGATAAAAAATTGAATGGAGAAGAGAAAGGAAAGAAGAATGAAGAGCGAATGAGAGAGATTCTGGAACAGTAAAACTGCCAATTAGGAATGCAATCCACTAATCATGTTATATATGGTATGACAAAATACCCTTCAAACATTCCATAATTACAAGTAAACTTTTAGTAGTAGAAATTACTAGAATACCTTTCTCTTACAGTCCTAATACTTCAATACTTCCTCTCAAGCTGGAACATGGATATTATCCTGCCAGCCTGCTAAGACAGTCTTGCTGTCCTGGAACATTTTCCTTTCAATAGTTTTGATGAACAAGTTTGTCAATTGATTGTTTGACTTAAATACTACAAATGGACTTAAATGCCACATTCCCAAAATGAACGACATCAATATGCTTTGTCCTCTCATGCAGAAAGAGCTTTCTGCAACATGTAGGGCATCTTGGTTATTGCCATTAAGTTCAGACCTGCGTCATATCTGTCAATATGTGTTGTTCCATGCCAGTGGCCACCACAACTAGGTTCAAATTTTGGTAACCAGTGATCTTTGGAAAACTGCAGATAATCCATGCCCCAAAAGTATCCTTTAACTGTGAGTTTGTAACTAACTCATAGTCAATTTTTCTGAGGAAAAGTAGCAGCCCGCGGACTTCTATTTCAATAGAGGCTACAAAAACATTCCCTTAACATCCTCCAACCAAGGATCATATAGTTTCCATTGACATTTATAGAGATTTCATCTATTTGTCTCAATTGATTGGATAACAACATAAAGTTCATACAAATGTAGCAACCTTGTGGTGGGCACACCATGGATGAAAATGAACAGAGCAATCAGGCAACCTGCACCGTATACATGAACCACCAGGACGGGTACAAATCGAGCACACCTGAAAAATTAGCGTGTCGGAAACAAGCATTAGTTCTATTTTGCTATAATAAACACCAAAGATTTTCAAAACACATCTTTGCATCCCCTAGAAGTCATATACCCATCACCCAAATGACAGCAGATATTTTTGGTTTATACAGGAGAAAAAGAATTTACTACTTGATTTTTCAGTTTATACTAGCAACAAACCCGCACAGGAAAAAGGAAAAAAGAAGGAAAATTTATACCGGCAACATATATTTGAGCATGTTTCACAATCTTACCCCTGCATGTGGTGAAAATTGTTGCTTTCTTATTAGTCTTGACTTCTTTTTCTTTAGGCAATTACAACAGCCAAATAGGCAGCCGACCAATGTCATCTAACCAATGTCCTTACTAAAGCTCTTAGCGAAAGCAAATTTTTGACAATCTTCTTTGCAAGTTAAGCCAGATAAATATCCATTGTTGTCAATATCCTATAATCCATATCCCAAATCCTAGGATTCATATGGAATCCAATGGAACACAACTTGTATCTATCCCAAATGCTTCGCTCTAATTCTGGAGGGGAATGCCTTTCCAAAGATTTTCAAATGTTTTTGCAAAAGAATGGAATCATATCTCAAAGAACATGTACTTATACTCCCCAAAAAAAATGGGGTGTCTAAAAGAAAAAATCGACATCTTCTAGACATTGTTCGTTCTCTTCTACTGGAATCCTCGGTTCCAACCGATTTTTGGCCAGAAGCACTATCCACAGCAATGCATCTAATCGATAAATTACCTTCTCCTAGAATTGCCAATCAAATTCTTTATCATCACCTCTTCCAAAAACAACCCACATACTCTCACCTACAAACGTTGGGTGTGTGTTTCGTTCTAATTTCTCCTGTAGAAAGAACAAAATTATCTGCTCAATCGTCCTGTTGTGCTTTTCTAGCCTATGCCACGGATCAAAAAGGATTTCTTTGTTATGATCCACAGATTCAGTGCATCCAAGCTTCTCGAAAGGCTGTTTTCTTTGAAAATCAATATTTTTCCAAAAGCATGTTGACAGTGTTGCATCTCCTTCCATTTCGTTTCTTCCTGACTTTTGTGATCCTCCTCCTTCTCTTGTAAGATTTAAACCTAATATTGTGTATGAATGGCATAAATTGAAAAGAGACACAGCACCGGAGCCACCATATGCCATTGCCACTCTACACCAGATCTGACTTCTACTCCACAAGATCCACCAGTTTCTCTTCAGAGGTCAACACCGCCTTCATGGCCCCCTTACCATCTGGGTTTCACTTATACTTCCTTACTTACCACGCTGTCCAATATTAACATTCCTAACTTGTACTCATAAGCGGTTCAACTTGATTGTTGGCAACAGGCTATGCATAAGGAACATGACACAATCAAAGAAAATCACAATTGGGACGTTGTTCCATGTCCTCCCACTGTTCGACCAATTGCATGCAAGTGGGTTTACTCTATCAAACTGAACCCTGACGGCTCTTTCGCTCATTATAAGGCCCGATAAGTGGCCCTTGGAAATCATCGAGAGTATGGCATTACTTATGAGGAGACTTTTGCTCATGCGGCCAAGATGACAACTGTTCGCATAGTTCTTGCGATTACAGCTTCTCAATCGTGGTTCCTTTATCGGATATATTAAAAATGCTTTCCTCTATAAGGACCTAAAAGAGGTGATCTATATGCACCTTCCACAAGGACATCCATCCACCTCCAAATCTGATGTTGCTCAATTACGCCACTCTTTATATGGCCTCAAATAGGCACCACGTGATTGGTTTGAAAAGTTTCGTAGAACTCTGCTTGAGCTCCATTTTTCACAAAGTCCATCTATGTTTACAATTACTACAACTAAAGGAATTGCCATACTATTAGTGTACGTAGATGATATCATAATGATAGGGACTCATAACGACATGATATGCAAGCTGCAATCTTCCCTTTAAGAAGCCTTCCATATGAAAGATCTGTGACCCTTTAACTTATTTCTTAGGATTAGAAGTTCAACAGAGTAAAAAAGGACTTTTACTTCACCAACATAAGTGATAAGTATATCACTGATCTCACTGAGCTGGCTAATCTTCGAGGATTAACTCCTGTGGACAAAGCATTAGAAGTTAATATCAAATTGAGTAAAGATGAGGGCGATGTTCTGTGAGGATCAAAGGATCCCTGAGACAGAACTAAAATAAGATGTTTTGAGAAAATTGATCATGCCATAAGGACCGACTACTTGTATTTATAATATACTCTATCACCCAATCAAGGGCCAATATTACAATGTAATTAGATAGATTGTATGAAAGGAAGGAAAAACTATAAATGTAGAATCTAAAATACATGGTATGTGTAGTGTACAATGTTTCACCAAATCCACAAAATATTCAACACAAGGGATATTATGTAGTTGGGCCTAGTTTGAGTCATGGGCTTGGTTTGGGTTGGACCACATTTGAGTTGATCATATTTCTACACTTGCCTTCAAATTGATGCGGTTAGGAGCAACACAACAATTTGGAAAGCAACTAGGCATGACAATCCTTAGGCATGGCTTTGGTGAAGATGTCAACAAATTCAACGTGGGAAGAGACAAACGGAAGAAAGATAATGTCAGAAATGAATTGTTGGTGAATGAAATGACAGTTTATCTCAATGTGCTTAGCTTGCTCATGAAAGACCGTATTCTTTGCAATTCAAATGGCACTGGTGTTGTTAGCATAAAGAGGGGTTGGAATAGCAAGGAAGACACCAAGCTCTCTTAAAAGTCATTGAAGCCATACAATTTCACCACTTGTGGATGACATGGATCGATATTCTGCCTCAGCCGATGATTTTGACACCGTGGTCTATTTCTTACACTTCCATGATATGGGTGAGATGCCAAGGAACATATACCAACCCGTAGTAGATCGACGAGTATATAGGCATCCTGCCCAATCAGCATCTACATAGCCTTGTAATTGTAAAAAAGACCCAAAAAACAGAAGAGACCCAATCTATAGTGCCTTTAATATACCTGAGGATGAAATAAATGGCATGAAGATGTGGTTTGTGTGGATTACTCACAAACTAGCTTACAGAATGTAAAGCATGAGAGATGTTAGGCCTAGTCATAGTCAAGTAAAGTAGGCTACCGACTAAACGTCGAAAAGGACCATCAAGCGGACACCTATCATCTTTGCTAATTTTGATATTAGGCTCGAGAAGGGTGTCAAATGTTTTGGCATCACTGAGTCTAGCAAACTTAATTAAATCATCAACATATTTGGTTTGACGTACAAGTATGCCACTTTTGTTTCTTGAAACTTTGAGACCAAGGAAGTATGTTAGCGATCCAAGATCTTTCATTTAAAAGGTAAGCTTCAGATGGGATTTAAGATTAGAGATGCCGGAATTATCATTACCACTTATGATCATGTCATCAACATAGATTAACAAGATTGTGCAGCTTTGAGATGTACGCCTGATAAAAAGAAAGCTGTCATTTGAACTCTACGAAAAGCCAACTTCAAGGATGGCTGATCAAATTTATCAAACCAAGCATGTGGAGCTTGCTCGAGCCCATATAAAGATTTCTTTAACTTGTAGACATGCTGGATATGCATAGCAAAGAGGTGGTCTCATGTAGACTATCTCATTAAGATGGCCATGTAGAAAGGCATTCTTAACATCCATTTGCCAAAAGGGCCACAGTCGTGCAGCTACAACACTAAGTAAGCACAAAACAATAGTCATCTTGGCTACCGGTGCAAAAGTTTTCTCATAGCCAATTCCATACTCCTATTTAAAGCCTTACGCAGCCAGTCTAGCTTCGTAGCGATCAAGACTACCATCAGATCTGAACTTGGATGAGTACACCCATTTACTCTCGATAATGGACACATTTGGTGGAAAAGGCACCAGATCTCAAGTTTAATTTGCTTCAAGAGCAATTAATTCCTCTGTCATTGTATCTTGCCAATAGAAAATATTAGCAGCTTGTGAACAGAAAGTTGGGATAGGAGTGGGATCTAAAGTAGTAAATAAGGCAGACAAACCATATCGATCTGGTGATAGTGAAATACGATTAGATCATCATAAGGGAGGTGGGTCAGGAAAATCATTACCTTCAATGGCAGGAAGCGGCAAGGGCAGTTGATTGGGAGCCAAAGGAGCAGGAAGCGTTTATTTTGGGCGACGGGCATAAACTTGTATAATCCAAGGAGAGGACTTGGGTGGTGCAAATTTAGAAAGATAAGAGATTTGAATATCATTATGAGTAGGACAAAGAGAATTAAAGTAACATGTTCCAATAAGACAACATTTCATGAGATACGGAGTTGCTTTTCATTTGGATCGTAACAACGAAACCCTTTGTGTTCATCGCTATATCCTAGAAACATACAATGAGCTGCCTAAGGAGATAATTTGTTACGCTCAAGTGATGGGAGATGGACAAAACATAAACAACCAGATACTCTTAAATGTGAGTATGTATGTGTATGACCAAACATTCATAGGAGAAGACTTTTCCAAGCACAGAGCTAGGAATCCCGTTGATAATATAGATTGCAATATGTGCAGCTTGACTCCAAAATTTAGGAGACACCAATGATTCAACAAGTAGTGTCCTAACTGTCTCAAGGATATGTCGATTCTTTCTTTTTGCAACCCCATTTTGCTGGGGTGTGTGAGGACAAGATTTTTGGTGTATGATCCCTTTGTCCAAAAAAAAAAAAAAAAAAGCAAAAAAAGCAGGAGATGTATACTCTCCCCCTGAGTCAAAACACAATTTTTATTGATTTTTGGAATTAAGTGTGAACCATATTATAAAATTTTTGAAAGGTAGAAAAAACTTCTAATTTGAATCGCAAGAAATAAATCCAAGTGAAGCGACAATGATCATTAATAAATGTAACATAGTATTTAAATCCCATTCGACTAAGATGTGGGGCAATTCTCCAAACATCAATGTGTATGACATCCAATGGTGCTGCTGCACGTGAAACGTGAACTGGAAAGGGAAGGACAGTGCTTTTGCTTAAACAAGAAGTTTCACATTTAGATTTAACAGAAGCAGAACTATTCTTATAATTGAAAGATGATTCTAACAACCATTCTAAAATAAAGACATCACACTAGAATTGTTCAAATGACCCAAGCGTCGATGCCAAGTGGTCCACAAGTCATTCAAAGCACCCAAAGAAGAAGCAAAGAGAGAACTAGAGCTTATAGAACTGGATCCTATGTCCATAAGAAATAGCCTACCATGTTTATGTCAAATACAGGTTTACCATAGCCCAAAGCCCACTTGTGGGCTTAACTCAGATCTGGGCCCAATACTAAAATCAATTTGCAGATATGATTTAGGCAAATACATGTATATAGTTTCCTAGTATAAGGATATTCTTTGGTTATATTTAGATAGTAAATAATTGTAAATGGAGAAAGATTTTGATATGTAGCCTTGATTAAGGCATTTTGATCTTATTTAATAGAAGGTCAATCCCTGGAGGAGACACACAAAATTTACAGAAAAACTCAGATCTTATTTGTTTAATTGTTTACTCCCCGTCCCGATCACCCTCCCAATTTGTCATTCCTGTACAACACAACCAGAAGACGAAAAGTGAACTGAGCAACCATTATCAACCAATTGTGTAATAACCCTGAACTATTAAGGTGGACCAACTGGGCTAGAAAGGCCCACTTTCGGCTAGCCCAGTTCACGGCTAGATTGGGCTGTTGGGCCCAAACTTTTAGGTCTGTATTAAATGATAAAACTTGACCCAAGATCCATTTGTTGTGATTATATAGTTTCCAATGGAGCTCTTCATTTCACACCAGCAGATGTGACCATTTAGCCTTCCCATGTGACTCTTCAAGGAAGAGAAATTCACAACAGATGTGATCCTTAGTCTTTCCCAAATGACTCTTCAAAGAAGAGCAATTCAAGTAGAATTTCTCCATTTGGGCGCCCACTAGTCTATATAAAGATCCCCTCTCTTCTTTGGTTACTTTTTCATAGATGAAGAGTAGAAATCTAATACTAGGAAATCTGAAATTAAATGCAAGGAATTCAACAAGAAGCATCAAGATTAGTGGATGTCAGATTTGAGGTCACTCAATGACATAAACAAGGTGAGTAGAACTTCCCTTACATTTATTAGACACAGAACTGAACAATAAAATGTTCTTTCCTGAACTATCTTACTGAAAAGAAATTTACATGTTGAGCAAGCTTATTATCAATATATCTGACTTAGTATTAAGATGCGAAATCATCTTTGGGATTGGCAGATGACCCAAGGATGTGATCTCTCTCTGTTTTGGATTAGTGAAGATTCACTGATCCAAGATCAGACCTGATGACTAATAGACATGAAGACTGTCGACCCTCAAATTGTAGGAAATGAGTACTAAAAATCCTTCCTTTTTGTTTAGATGATTGTCTAATTTGTTTGTATGTTTGAAGAGTTTCTTGATGACTATTTTCACCACAGATTATGATGCACTTATATGTAAATGAATTCAAAAACTAGAAAAATTCCAGTTCAGATCAACAATGAATGTCTTGGCTGTTTGAGTTGTGGGCCCATGTGGCCCACCTGATCTAGGATCAGGTCCTTACATCTGGTAGGGGACAAGTGGGTGACCACTAGGGTGGTGGACCCATTATGACTAGACTGTTGGAGATTCAAACAGGGCTAGGCGTGAGACCCCCTCTCTATCACTGGTTCTATTTAAATTACTTAGTTGCTGTGTGAGACTTTTTATTCACATATCACTAGCTCTAGATATCTATCTATGATGCCCAGATACGGACACGGGTACAGATACGGACACGGGAACGAGGGTTCGATACGCCGACTTGAAAATTTTAGGATACGGATACGGGTACGGCATTTCAAAAAACATAAACATATAAATACTTATTGTGGTGCTCAAATATTACGAGGCCCACTGTGTGGATTAAATTTTCAATGAGGTGGACCTGACAGTATCGTAACATAGAAGAAAATAAAAGAAAAGAAAAAAAATGGGCCAAGTGTCTTGGTTGGCCTAGTAACTCAACATTAAAATAGAAAGAAATTAAAATAAAAAAAAGCCCAATAGGCCCGTTCTAATTAATAAAATGCGACGGGTTCTTTTGCTCCTTTTGCATCTCTGGGGCATCATCGAACGAAAAAGAAGAAGAAAAATGATTAAGAAGAAGCGGAGGCATATACAACACCTGAGGCTAGAAACTCGAAGTAGCAATAGTAACAGAAAGGAACACAATAGTCTACCACCTAGTTAAAAAAGCAACCCGTCAAAATGAAAGCAGTAGCCTCAGTTAGTTTAGTTATCTTCTTCCTCGCTACCACCTTTTCCACCTCCTCTTCACCTTCTTTTTTGATTTCCATTTGATCAAATTGAGAGAGGGCTCATTTAGGAGTAAATTGGTCAAAATGGACAAAATTTGTTGTAATTTTAGGTAAAAAATATTGCAGAGCCGTATCCTAAAATTAGTGGCCGTATCCTAGCCGTATCTTGCCGTATCCCGTACCCGTATCCGTATCGTATCGTATCGGTACGGATACCACAGGGCATTTGGAGTATCCGGGTATCATAGATATCTATATTAAAGCTTCTAGGTTCTAAAAACTATATACCCTTCATTTAAGAAAGCTCTTCCATTTACTAAGGTACAAGGAACATGTGCACAAGATGAGAAATAATGCTGTATTTAGTTTCAGACTCAAACATTAACTGTCATCATCTGCTTCGTTGTGTATTATTGACTACTTTACTGAACATTATTCTACTGGTCACTATTCACTATATTATTGTCCAATATTGTACTTAAGCCGTTATCTCTTTTCATTAATTTTAGATGAGTTAACTGCACATATTCAAGAAGAAATACCATGGTATATGTTGTTTGCAGATAATATAGTATTGGTGGATAGATCAAGAGATGCTGTAAATGCAAAACCCCAGAGATGGTAAGGGGCATTAGAATCTAGAAGCTTTAAAATAAGTCGTACAAAAATAGAATATATGGATTGCAACTTCAGTGGACATATACAAAGTGCTAAAACCACTGTCAAAATTAAAACCCATGAGATACCACGTAGAGATTCTTTTCAGTATCTTGGCTCAATGATTAATAAGGATGGGGAGATTGTCAAAGATGTGGAGCATAGGATAAAAGCTAGATGGATGAAGTGGAGACTAGCTTCTAGAGTACTTTATGGCAGGCGAATGCCAATGAAATTAAAGGGCAAATTTTACAGGATAGTGATTAGACCAGCTATGACATATGAAGCAGAATGTTGGCCAATTAAGAAGAAGAATATACATAAGATGGATGCAGCGGAGATGAGAATGCCTAGGCAGATGTGTGGTAAAACTAGGAAAGATAAAATTAGAAATGAGCACTTTCGAGAGCATTTAGGGGTAGCACCAATAAGGGATAAGATTAAAGAAACCCATTTAAGATGGCTTGGGCATGTTGAGCGGAAGCTGGTAATGGCACCGGTGAGAAAGTTTAGCTATGCAGGTGGATGGCTCATCAAGAGGTACGGGTAGGCCGAAGAAAACATTGATAGAGGTCATTGAATCAGATTTGAAGAAGTTTAACTTATCTAAGGATTTGGCTCAAAATAAAATGAAATGGAGAAACAGAATTCATGTAACCGACCCCAACATGGTTGGAATAAGGCTTTGATGATGATGATGATAATGATTTTTCTATTGGTGCTTCAACTCTGATTTTGTAAAGTTAGGATGGATATCATCAATAGAACATTTGTTTAGAGTGAACAGTTAATATGGGACTCTTAGAGCACTTTATCATAATATTTGATCCAAGTTTAATGGATGAATTATGAGTAAAGTGTTAGTTCTATAACTGAATAAAACGTCAAAGATATGGTCAATGCCACATATTTGAGATATCAATAACGAGTCGGAGTGGGGCGAGATTTTAACTCAAGTATGTGGGACTGACCAATGGAAGATGTGATGATACTTGTTAGGGAACCTATGATCTAAAAATGAAATCTGAATTACGATTTGTTATAAATTGTTTGTTTTCTGTTGGTTTTGGATTCGACCTCTGAACTAAGATTGGTGATAGCCTCCTCACAACAAGAATATGAATTTCCCCCGTGGAAACCTAAGAACAACTATGAACTAAGATTGGTGGCAGCCTTGTCACAACAAGAATATGAATCTTCCTTGTGGAAACAAAAGAACTCCTATGAACTAAGATTGGTGACAATCCTGTCACAACAAGAATATGAATCTCCTTTGATGAATGGTGCCAGTTTTGTCACGACAAGAATATGAACTCCTTTATGATAGTACAAAACAATAATCACGGTGGTTCACCAAACCATGTTGTTAAATACGATTATGAACTTTCCTCTCAGGGTAAGCCTATGACCTTTCCTTTTAAGGAGAGCTTATGAATCCTTTGAACCCCGGTGTGATACAATTTAATTCCTTTTTTGTTTGATAATTTTCTTTGAATTAGAAATTCTACTAACCAGTGTTATTGACCATTAATTCACCCCACTACAGGTACTGCATTCGTAACGAGACAAGAGAACGACGGTGATCAGCCTATAGACTTTAGCATACATGGCTGACTGAAAGGACGAAGAACATCCTAGATTTTAGATGGGATCAGCCCATATTTTAGAATCTTTTTTTTTTTTTTTTGGACTTAAAGCAAAGGATTGTTCCTTCTTGCTGAACCTTTAATGACTTTTGAGACATTAATGTTGGAATTTAAATTTTTAATCTATGCTTGGACTAATGCTTTTGGAATTTTACTTATTAATGTTATTGTTTTATAATCCTGATAGCGTCTTCAGAATCTGAGATGGTGATCAGCCTATAGAGGTAATGCATTTGTAACAGGACAAGGGAATGACAATGATCAGCCTATAAACTTTGGCATGCGTGGCTGACTAAGAGGATCTTAAGAATCTTAAGAATCTATTCCCCCCCACTATAAGTAATGCATTCGTAATGAGACAAGGGAACGACGATGCTCAGCCTATAGACTTTGGCATGTGTGGCTGATTAAGAGGACAAAAAACATCCTAGATTTTAGATGGGATCGGCCATATTTTAGATTTTTTTTTTTTTTTTTTTTGGGCTTCAATCAAAGCATTGTTCCTTCTTGCTGAACCTTTAATGACTTTTGAGACATTGATGTTGGAATTTAAAGTTTTAATCTATGCTTGGACTAACACTCTTGGAATTTTACTTATTAATGTTATTGTTTTATAAACCTGAGAGCGTCTTAAGAATCTGAAGGGCTCCAAATTCTTAGGTTGTTACAAATTGTCCCACAGAAATTAGATTTGCAAATAATTTTGGAACAAAATAATCATTTGATAGATGAAAGTGTTGGTTTTGAGGTGTAGGAAGTTCCAAAGAACCTATTCCAAAAATAGGAAGGTGATGATCATTTGCAATGGTTAGCTTTTCTTGTCCAACATAAGTATGATGGTCATTTAGATGTTGTGCAACAATAGTCATATGGTTTGAGGCTCCTGAGTCCAAAAACCATGTAGAAGGTGTGAGAGATGTGGACAAGGCTGTGGAAGAATGAAAAGTGGTAAATGATTTAGAAAAAAGAGGCAAACCATTAATACCCATGGAGGTAAAAGCAGAAGTGACAGAAGCATTAATCATTTCTTGAACTTGAGCTAGGGTTATGGAGACAGCGTCATTGGTAGGTGGTGGAGCCTGAGCTTAAAATACAGTCTGATTTTGCCTCTGTGAATTGTCATTTTTCTTGGCAGGACGAATATTGCATTCAGAAATGATATGGCCAGTTCTTTTACAGTAGTTGCAAAATAATCTCTTCCAACAGTTGCGAGCTACATGCCCATAGCTTTTGCATACAAAACACTAGATTCTTTGATTACAAGTCATGAGCATGGCTGCTTCTTCAACTGAATCATTTACCAGGGCAGGAGTGGTAAGAAACACCTTGGATTTGTCAATTTGAGACCATTGTGACCCAAGTTGGATCTCCCCACGAAGAACCTGTTGGACACATATATCCAAGTCTGGAGGATTCTCCCGATTCATTAGTGCAGCACGGACTGGTTTTATAGTCAGGGGGCAAATTCATGAGAAACTGACTAATGTGCAATTCTTCTTGAAGCTTAAGAGCTTGTGAAAGAAATTCCAGGGATATAGAAAGCAGAAGCATTTGGTCCCCCTCTGTCCATAGGGCCAAAAATCCACTTTCATATTCTTGAACTAATTTATATCACCGTGACAATAATTATCCAGTTCAGTGTCAAGATGGAATTTTCTTGCTTTATTAGTCTGGTGACACAGTTTCTTAAGGTAATCCCACATATCTGAAGCTTTTTTAAACGCCTAGAGTGATAGGGAAACAGACAAATCCACTGAGTTGAGCATCCAAGTGACCACCTTGGCATTATTCTGGTTTCAAGAAGCAACTACTTTCGCATCAACTGTCTTAGAAGCAGTGCTACTACTACCCTCCACAGTTGTGGGGATAATAGATTGGGGAGTTGTTCCATTGAGGTACCCAATCAGTCCTTTGCCTTCCACAAAATTTTTAAAGTGGAAGGACCAACTCATGTAACTTTTCCCACTTAATTTAGTTGGAATAATATCTCCCTTTTCCATAATAGTATGATGAAGCGAAATATGAAGTTGTAAGGCTGCAGTGTTCAAACAATAGAAAAAATAGGTCTGGGCAACCAAAAGAAATGAAGCAAAGTGCCAGAAATCTGTTTGAACTAGGATGTAAATGAAAATCCAATTGCCAAGTTATGTTGATGAACTAATTATGTAGCTTTTTTTTTTCTAGACTTTGAGGCAGATCCAATCATTAAATCCAAAGTTGGAAAGGGAGGAAGAAGAAAACTGTTTCTTGAAAATGTCCACAGAGAGAACTGTTTGAAGGCCTACCTCAGATGGCTTCTAAAATCCAACAAAAACCATGAAAAAGCTCAAAATAAATGGGCGACCAGGATGATGCCTTCCATCCACATTTTGGAGCACAGGAGGTGGGGCCCACTTTGAGATCTGACGGTAGCAGGGAACGAGAATGGCTGTATGGACTGCGAATTTGGTGGATCTGCTTGAATGAGGGAGTTTTCTTCCAAGATGACTCTTAGCACTGTCTTTGATCAACAGAGATCAGAGAGAAGTCACACAGACTTGATGAATAGCATATAGAAATATGAATAGCAGACAAACAACAGTCGCTGGTTTGAGATCATTACTCCAGAGCACCTTGTACAAAAAAAAAAAAAAAAAAAAAAAAAAAAAAAAAAAAAAATTCAATGCACTCCTTGAATAATCACATTCAATGGCTCTGATACCATGTGAGGATCCAAGGATCCTTGAGACAAAACTACAGTAGGATGTTTTGAGAAAATTGGTTGTGCCAAGGAGGAGGACCGACTACTTGTATTTATAGTACTCTATCACCCAATCAAGGGCCATTATTACAGTGTAATTACAATGATTGTTTGATAGGAAGGAAAAACTATAAATGCAGAATCTAAAATACATGGTATGTGTAGTGTAAAATGTTTGACCAAATCCACATAATATTCAACACATGGGATATTATGTAGTTGGCCCTAGTTTGGGTCATGGGCTTGGTTTGGGTTGGACCACATCTAAGTTGGTCATATTTCAACATGTTCCTCCTGACCCAACCACTTATCGTCACCTTGTTGGAAGTATCGTCGATTCAGCAATTACTTGACCCAACATATCTTATGTAGTAAATCTAGTGAGCCAATTTATAAATACACCAAGGCATCTTCATTTGTCCACTATCAAGCTTATCATTCGCTATATCTTGGGTTCTCCAACACGCAGATTATTCTTTCTAGTTGGAACCCCTCTCACTCTTACTGCCTATTTCGATGCGGATTGGGCAGGGTGCATAGATACTCGTTGGTCTACAACAGGATGGTGTGTTTACTTGGGCAAATCACTAATTTCATGGAAATGCAAGAAGCAAGAGAAAGTACCAAAATCCTCCACAGAATCTGAGTACCGTGCTTTGTCTTCGGCCTATTCAGAGCAACTTGCTCTATACTGGAGTCTTCACTAATAGCACAGCCTACTTCCGCATCCTTCACTTTTCACTGACTTTAGAAAAGGTTCAACAAACAATAGTAAATGCATTTTCAGCCCATGGTCTTTCAGGAAACGAAAATCTTCAAGCTCCTCCTAATATCGTGATTCAAGGGCCTGAAGCCATATGACATTTGAGTCTACAAACTTATCTCATCTAAGGAAATATGATAGAAACCTTTGAATCAGTACCACTAATGGTGGTAGTATTCCTATTACTATTGTTGGGTCTATTTCTCACTCCCTACCTTCGGATCATGTGTTTCTTTCTCCTCATCTAACTTCAAATCTCTTATCGGTCAACGAACTTGTTGATAAAAATTGCTTTAAGTTGTGCAGAATTAGGTGTTGGGGAAACTAATAGCGAAGGGGCCTAAAGCATGGACGTCTCTTTCCACTACAGCAATCTACACAAGTTAGGAATTAATTCGTAACTGCTCTACTTTGTGATTTAGTTTAAATAAAGGCCACTTATGGCACAAGTGTTTAAGACATCCCAACTCTAAGGCATTAATGCTTTTATTAAATTCCGTGATGTCAGGTGATAATGATGTTTCTTTCAATGATGTTTCTTTTGCTTGTACTAGCTGTAAAATGGGAAAGAGTAAAACACTCCCTTTTCCCATGCATTAAACTGCAAACTCAATTTGTTCATAGTGATGTGTGGGGATTTGCACCCATGTTATGTCACTCACAATTTAAGTACTTCGTTACTTTTATTGATTATTATGGTCGTTTTACTGGATTATTTTTTGCATTCAAAAGACGAAGTTTGTCAAACTTTTCAAGTTTTTCTGGCTTATGTTGAAAACTAATTCTCTATCTCCATTAAAATTCCTCATCAGAGTCCGAGGGAGGATATACACCAAAGGAATTCCAACATTTTTTACAACGAAAGGGAATCATATCCCAATGCACATGTACTTACACTCCACAACAAAATGGAGTGTCTAAAAGACAAAATAGACATCTTTTGGACATTGTGAGACCCCAATCCGTCTAAGTAAACTCTTGAGGAAAGACAAGGCCAACAACTCCTATGATCCAAGAAAGGGGAATCCACAAGGATAACAGTGGAGTGATTCAATTAGTACCGTAAGACTTTGTTTAAGTTCCACATTGGAAATATCCAAGTCCTGACCCTAGGTTTGTAAGTAAAACCTTGTATTAACTCAACATAATGTGTTGTAAAACCATGCAGCCCCTAGATCCCATAAGAACTCCGCAATTAAGCATGCACTAGCGGGAGCAGGACTGGTACGGTTGACCGCCTTGGAAGTCTCCACACGTGCACATGGGCCAAAGTGGACAATATCATGCGGAGTTGGGCAGGGCAGTGACAGTTTTTATTAGAGCCAAGGATGGTTGTCTCCCAATGGGATATGATGTGAAGCCCCAGACTAGAAGCCACACCACAAGACTTCGGTCTCAAAGAGGCATGGCGTATCAACCACAGGGTCCACTTGGCTGGCTATGATCTCAAGGTCCCACATCGGCGAGGGAGTGTTCAGATCGCTGGGCTTATAAGTCATACCCCATGTTAACTCAACATGACGCGTTTTAAAGTAATGTGGTTCCAAATCCCATGAGAACTCTGAGGTTAAGCATGCTCAAGCAAAAGTAGTAATGGAATGGGTGACCACCTAGGAAGTCCCCACGCACACACATTGTCGAAACAAACAATATCATGCTAAGTTGGGCGGGGCTATGAAAGACAGTGTGTACACTTTTGTTGGATCTGTACCTACTCAAGTTTGGCCAGAAGCACTATCCACAATTGTTCGCCTCATAAATAGGCATCGTCTACTCATTGAAAATCAAAGGCCCTATAACTGTCGTTTCCAAAAACAGCTCACGTACTCTCATCTTCACACATTTGGTTATGTGGTTTGTTCTCCCTTCCTCCAACGAAAAGGACGAAATTGTCTATTCAGTCTTCTCGCCATGTTTTTTGAGGTTA
The DNA here is from genome assembly GCA_037013555.1 of Sextonia rubra. Taxonomy (NCBI): domain Eukaryota; kingdom Viridiplantae; phylum Streptophyta; class Magnoliopsida; order Laurales; family Lauraceae; genus Sextonia; species Sextonia rubra. The sequence continues at coordinate 14,347,282 of JASUAD010000014.1, read as the reverse complement.
TGCCACAGGTTAAAATGGTTTTCTCTGTTATGATACGGAGATCAAACGAATCCAAGTATCTCAAAATGTTGTTTCCTTCGAAAATAAGAATTTTTTCCAGACTCATAGATCATGATACATCTTCTACACTTTCGTTCCTTCATAATTTTAGTGAAAATCCTTCCCCCATCGAAAGATTTAAACCTAATTTTGTGTATGAAAGGCATAGATTGCAACGAGATGCTATACCAGAGCCTCTTAACACTACTACTGACTCTACACTCGTTCCAAGCAAAGCACTTCACCTTAGTTCAAGTGGGTCTCTTTACATGTGAACCAGAACTTCACGTCATCCTGATCGTTTCAGTTTCACTCATGCCTTTTTACTTGCTACTCTCTCCTCGGTTCAAATTCCTAACTCTTCTTTGCAACCAGTGCAACTTGATTGTTGGCGACAGGCTATGCAAGAAGAACTTAAGGCTCTCAAGGCAAACCACACCAGGGACATTATGCCATGCCATCTGTTAAACCCATTGGTTGTAAATGGGTATACCCCATTAAGCTAAATAGATGGTTCGTTGACACAATATAAGGCCCGATTAGTGGCCTTAGAAAATCGACAAGAATATGGTATAGATTATGAAGAGACCTTGTGCCTGTGGCCAAAACGACAACGGTGCTGTAATAACCCAACCTGTCTTGGTGGGCCAGCCTTATAGGGTGGGCCATGATGGTCCAAACCATGTTTGGAGTCCTAATTTGATCAGAATATTGTAAGTCATCGAATCAGGACTTTTGGTAAGTCCAGTGTAGGAGTCCCAATAGACTTCCTCTCTCAGAATATGTTTCCTATAAGACTCCCTGTAGTTTCCAAACAGGACTTCCCTCCGAACACTAAACATATATATTAGACAGTAGGCAGAATCTATCGTTTGCACACAGCAACGATAGAAATTACGAGAAAGAGAGAGAGAGAGAGAGAGAGAGAGAGAGGACTGATATCATTTGCACACAGCAACGATAGAAATTACGAGAGAGAGAGAGAGAGAGGACTGATTTGGCTGTGGAATTGATTAGGAGGAGAAGAAGATCAATAGTGGGACGTGCGGCGGATGTCTGACGAGAGACCGATCACTGGCCGAGCAACCTACTTCTATCGAAGGTGAGTAGAACTTCTCCACTGTTAATTGTAAAAAACAAATTGAATTTAAGAAATTGTATTAAGGATTCCATCATAGAAGGGAAATCAAAAAAAGTCTTGATCATCCAAAGTGATGATCTCTATCAAATACCATTACCACAATGACTGGGCACAGGGTTATGGGACTAATTGATCTATGGGGCCCAGATGATCCATCCAATGATGAATCAGATCCAATAATCTAAAGTAAAATTTGTGTTCGACCCCAACAACCCTACACAAGACTGGAAACTAACTCAAGTACACCATCAATTGTGGAGAAGAAGACTCCTCTTCACTGTGACGACTTACGATAGAGCAAACAGTGATTGAAACTTACCTTCCAGATGGAGAAATTGGGGAAAACAGTTGCCATGATCTTGCTTTCATCTCCAGTTAAGGCTTCCTCACCAATGAATCCAGATTCTAGTGAAACTCAGGCTGGATCTGTGATTTGTCACAGTCGGCACCCGTCAAAACAGCCTGGATGTAATTGAGTTCGAAACCCCTATGGACCACCTGATCCAAGATCACGTCCACACATCTTGGAGAGGACCCCTGGGCGACCACTATGGTGTAGATCCCATGTGCATCGGACCGTTGGGCCCCACCCTGCAACTGCCGCGAGTTGAGCCAGGCGGTGTTCTTCTCTGACGAACGAAAACAGTGAAGAAGACACAGGCCTGTAATATGAAATCGACGAACTGGGGAGAGATATTTTATAGACCTTTGGAAATTACGAAATTGCCCTTACTATTTTCATTATATCCTAAAATCCCTTTTTAAGGCTTACGATAAATTTATGGCGTGATAAATTATAAGTCCCATATTTTTCTATTACTTAAATTAACATGTGTTCGGTTAATTGAATGTTATGTGGGCCCTTTCATCATAATTAACTATTCTTTATGACTTAATTTTCCATGATAAATTTTAGAATAACTAGTTCCTTCAATGTGATATTTTCCCTTGGATTTATTAATTGTGTCTTGATGGATAACTTTATGATAAATAATTGATTACCCCAATAAAACATGGGCAATGCCACCGCCTGGTACCAACTCCGATTCGGAGTGGGGCGAGGATTAACTAGTGTTGTGTGGTACTGGCCAAATAAAAGAGTAAGATGATGTAGCTAAATTATGGTGGAGATGAATCTATACTAAAATTATTGAAATGAATTTACCATTGATGATTGAAATAAGCATACTACCAGCTGCTGGCACTGAGTATAGAACTTCTCTCGTGGATGTTGGTCGAGGGGAAGAGGTTCAACAATCATGGTGGCATGATAAGCCATGTTCTAGATAGAAATGTAGATACTCTAGTTGGGAGTATCGGAACAGATTCAACATTCATAGTAATTGACAAGCCATGTTGTTGACAGAAACGTACATACACCGTATAGGGTATCGGAACCATTTGATGCCATAGTAGGAAATTACTCAAGAAAGAAATTGATTAGAATGTTATTGTGATTATATCATTGAATATATATATGTTCTCTGAATGATTGAAATATGCATTATCTTAATATTTCTTATTCTACTCACCAGTGTTACTGATCAGTGGTTCGCCCCACTTCAGGTAATGCAGTTGTGGAGGTTGCGGGGAGTGACGGAGATCAGTCGGTGGATTTTGGCATGCGTGGCTGATCCGGAGCGCGTAAAAGCAAAAGAATAGATTTATAGTTGGGATTAGCCCAAGACTTAGACATTATTATTATCTTTCTTTTTCTCAAATAGAAATTGTCTTATTCAGTAGTATTATCAGGACATATAATATTTACATATTAGTTGAAATACAAGGAAATTTGACTGTTTATGACCTTGATGCTCATGAGAATTTGATTTAAGTAGTGTTGTTATTAAAATCTGAGTGCGGCTTATGAATCTGAAGAGCTCCAGATTCTTGGGTCGTTACAGGTGCGGACCATCCTAGTTATTGTTGCATCTAAGTCCTAGCCTTTATATCAAATGGATGTGAAAAGAACGCCTTTCTTCCTGGGGATCTCAAGGAGGAAGTTTATATGTGTTGATGCACTTCTAGTTCCAAATCTGATATCGCATGGTTGCGTCGCTCTTTATATGGGCTTAAAAAAGCACCCCGTGCTTGGTTTGAGAAGTTCCGTAACGCTATGCTTTAACTCCATTTCTAACAAAGCCCACATGACCCATCCATGTTTACTTATACTGCTGCTCAGGGGACTATTATACTTCTAGTATATGTGGATGATATCTTTATCACCAGTCCTCACAGTGATATGATACGTGAGCTTCAATCCTTACTCAAAGAGGTCTTTTATAAAAAAGATTTGGGGTTATTGACATATTTCTTAGGCTAAGAAGCACGACTAACTAAAAAGGGTCTCTTTCTTCATCAACATAAATGTCATTGATCCCATTGGCCTTACTGGTATTCAATACTCAACTCCAGTGGATACACCTTTAGAAGTGAATGCTAAACTAAGACCAAATGATGGTGATCTTCTCCTTGATCTTACTACGTATCGGCGTTTAGTTGGCAACCTCATCTACTTAACAATCACTAGACCAAATATATCTTATGTTGTTCATGTAGTGAATCATGTTAATGACTTCACTGAGGCACCTACATCTAGTCGTAGTCAAACAAATCACTCAATAAATAATTGGATCCCAAACTCATAGACTATTCTTTCCAGTTGGCACACCACTTACACTCACTGCTTATTCTGATACAGATTGGGCAGGATGTCCAAAAACTCATAGATCTATATGATGGGATGGTGTCTCTACCTAGGTGAAGTATTATTATCCTAGAAATGCAAAAAAACAAGATAAGGTGTCCAAGTCATCGCCAGAATCTGAGTATCGTGCTATGTCTTCAGCTTGCTCTGAGATCCTTTGGCTGCGAGGACTAACTTATGAGCTAGGTTTTCCCCATAGTAAAACTACCCATCTTTATGTGGATAATACCAATGCAATTCGCATTGCTGAAAATTCCAATCTTCCATGAATGCACCAAGCATATAGAGGTGGGTTGTCATTTTATCTGAGATAAATATGACTGTAAAGTCATTAGCTTTCTACACATCTCCTCGGAACTTAAAATTGCAGAAATCTTCACCAAAGGTCTTCCACAACCGGGAGATGAGTTCTTGGTTCGCAAATTATTGCTGATAGGGTTGTCACAGGGTAGGGCCCAGGCCAAGCCAATGTTCGCCCTTATCCTACATCATATATGTCGGCCAGGCGTAGGTCGAGTCAAAGCCTCAAAACCCTCGACGGGCCTACAATACCAAAGCTCGTACCCTACCCTCAAGGGCCAACTAGGGCAGGGATAGGGCCATAAGAAATATTTTTTTAAATATTATATATATATATTTTTTTTATACCACAATGTTAACCATCTTTTATTTACGCTAAGAACTTGTGCAATATAAAAGTCAATCCTTTGTGCCAATTTAAAAAAAACGCACAAAACAAGTTTCCTTGTTCTCATATTAAAAATATTGTTTGCAATTAAATGAAATAAGATAATTTGATGGTATCATGACATGAAATTAGGACATGGAAGACACTATTTGAGTAATGTACCCAGTTTTGTTTATCATTAGTACATTAGTAAGATTGATGCAGTTGATGTTCTAATAGTTATAAACTTAATGTTTTTGCTAGTACATGTACTACATTCTTGTTATAAAACAATAATATGGAACATCAAAGCCTATTTGACAAGTTGCATCTGATTCAATTAGATTTATTTCAAATAGGACCTAGACCTTTACCAAATAAATTACTTAGCATGTGTGGTTCAAATAAGCAATAGACCACTCTTGAATTAACATTAATCAAAACTTGTAATTCTTTTAAATATCATCATTAGATTTTATAATAAAGCAATTAAACTTTGACAACTAAGATGGATAATGAAGATGATTTGACCCATCTAAATATGGGTTTGTTACAAACTTTAACTCTAGATGTGGGGTCCACTTAAATGAAACAATAATTATGAAAGTAAAGGAATATAAATAAATTGACATCTATCAGTGACTAGTGGTTCAAGCTCAATCTCACTTAATGATGATGTTGATGACCATCCATCTAAACTCTCAAATTTCAATAGTTTTCATTAATTGTGAAAGTCAATCAAATCAATGACAATTTCATTCTCTTTTCATTGAAGAATATGTCCATGTTGAGCAGACATAGAATCAATTATCGGTGGCAATATTGTGATCTTTGGGGATATTTATCAAGAGATTTTACCTAAGGTTTGGTCCATTAATTATTAATTAGAGGGGATCTTTATATATATATATTTCATAAAAAACCTTATTTTATGTATTCATAGACAAAGGCCGTCCCCATTAGGCCAGGTAAGTCAAGCCCTAGCTCGGCCCTCAAGGTTGCAGGCTTTTCATAATTGGGCCCTACCCAATCCTTGGGATTTAGGAAAGAAAAGAAGAGCACTCGCTTTGCGGGCTTTTAAAGGCTGAGCCCCCTCATCAAAGGGCTGGATTGACAACCTTAGTTGCTAGTTGACTAGCATTAATTTGAGGGGCAAGTTAACATCGGCCCATAGATATTGGACCCAACCCACGTATATAGTAAATGATCTGTGACCCAATCTATATGGCATGAGATCCCACGTGAGGGGATTCAATCAAACACAATCAACCTATGATGCACGGATACTTCAAATGGGCAACGTATCGTGTCATACCATATCCGACACTTCACTTTTATGTTTGTGATGCAAGTCAAATCCATGATTGGCCAACTCATTGGGCCCAAGCCCATAAGGAGAAGATCTTCAAATCCACCAATACTTCATATTCTAATAGTATTGGAATTTTAGGAATAAGTTTGAGAATAATTAGAGTGTTTTCGAGAATAAATTAGGGGATGGATCTATATAAAGGATTGTAATCCCTCCTTTGGGAGAAGCTATGCATTGATTAATAAAATATCTCCTTGAGAATTTCCCTTGTTTTGCCTTCGGTGTGAGACCAGGACATTTTCAATCCTCTGGATCCCTATCGCTAAGCCTTTCAGCTTGGAGAGTAGCCCGTTGGCTATTCTTTTTTCCCGTGTTGCTTCAATTGGTATCAAAAAAAAGATCCATTCTAATATCGTCGTTCCAATTGCCAATCCAAGGTACGCCCGGTACCCCCTCTCCGTAATTTCATTTCCACCATTCATCATTCATCCCCATCACTGCCAACCCCTTCAATCACCCCCCATCACCACCCAACACCCACAGCATACCCCACTCCCACCCTCCTTGAAACCCCAACACCCTTCCTGAAACTATTTTTCCACCTGACAAAGCCTTCCTCCATCCGAAACCATAACCCACCCATCCAACCGAAACCATTACCCACCCTTCCATCCAAAAGCACCACCCAATCCAAATCCTTTCCTAAACCCTAATCAACCCCAACATTACATCTAAACCCATTACCCAATCTATACATTTCCCTCAAATTCCAACTACAAACCCAAATCAAACCCCTTCCCTTCTATCCAACCCCTTCACCAAAACCCAACTGAACCGTTCTCCAATACCCAAATCCACGTCCCACAACAACCCTAACCCACTACAAACCTTCAACCAAACCCCATCAGCCATACAACCTTCACCCGAAACCCAAAAAACATCCAAAACCCCATCTCCATAAGCCCGAACCTGGTGCAAGCCAGGCCATAGGCCTGTCAACCCGTTGGGCCTAGTCCATAAGCCCAATTAGACACCTAATTATTTAGGAATATTATTAGTAGTTTAATTGCATTAGAGTTAATATTTGTAAGTTTCCTATCTTATTTGAAATCATTAATAATAGTAAGTTTTGTTTCTTAAGGATCAAGCCAACTCCTATATATAAGGATGTTAGACCTCATTGTTGTGAATGCTCAGTTTCAATTAATAAAAAATTATCTTTTGATATTTGAGATGCTATCCCTTGTGGTGTTTGTTCCTCTTGTGACGATGCCCTAGGGGCTGAATCCATATTGGATTGATCAATCCTTCAAGAGATTAGTCTATTTTTCGATAGTGGATTTGTGGCTGCGCCAAGTGTTATCAAAGCCAAAGAGTGATCGCCGGAAAGGCACTGTCCTCAAAATTTTTTCCACCACCCAATCACCATCCCCACTTCCTCATCGTCAAAAACCCACCATCATCCATTCCAGCCCACCCCTAACCCATCCACAACCCATCACGACCCCATCTCTTTCCACCAAAACCATCCCCGACCTTGCCTTCATTTTCCATCACAACCCCAAGCCCAAAAGGGGAAAAAAAAAACTCTCCCATATACCATCTTCATCTCCCGTAACCCTAACCAAACTCCACTCTTCCCCAAACCCTAACCCAACTTTCCACTACTTAATACCAACCCCTCACACCTCCCAAAACCATTCCCAGAACCCCAAGCCCCCACCTCACGTCTCCCCCTAACCCAACCAGCCAAACAATTCCCCATATCACCAAAATAATCCCAACCCTAACCCTCTCCATCTCTTGACCGGACCTAAAACCAACCCCGGCCTCTCTGTCCAACACCCGAAAACCTTTGAAAGCCCAAATCCCTCCACCACAGCACCCCCTGCCTCCCAAAAACCCCAAACTGCCCCATCCTCTTCATGCCTCTGTCTTCTGCCCCAAACCAGAATGACAAAAAATAAAAAAAAGACTCATGGAAAAGAAGCAGAGAGCAAGGATGAGAAAGGGAAGAAGGCATACACGGTACTGGAGCACCCTCGCCTGCAACTAGCTTTTAGCCATCATTGCTGCTGCTTGCATCGTCAACACTGTTAGCCGTGCACCACGCCACCAGTCCGCTTCCAACTTCACTGTCGCACGACTGTTGTCATCTCCATCTTCACCAAAGCCACCATCATTGTCTTCATCACCATCGAGTATATCATCGGTGCCATCGCACCTCATCATCGTCACCATCTTCTGCTCATCATCGAGGTCCCTCTCTGCATGGGTTTCAATAAGCAACAATAAAGCCTAAAAACAGGGTTCTATTTTCATCAGGTTGGATGGGACTTAAGCTATGGGATTATGCTTGGGCTCAACCTGATCTAATCTGACCCTATCCACAAAAGCCCAACCTGGTTTGGTGACCAGGCCAATTCCAATTTTGTTTGGGTGGACCCAACCCAGCGCAAGCTACAACAATCTGCGGACAATAGCGTGACATTAGTATAAAGTCAAACATATTGTTTAACCAAGATCAATAGTAGCAACTTAGTTTGCAATATCGAGGCCATCCGGGCTCCGATTTCAAATCTTTTTGGTCTTTTGCGCTTGTTTGAAGAGATATACACAACAAGTCCAATTGATTTATTTTTACAAAAAAAAAAAAAAAGAGCATTATTTTAGAAGTCTTCCATATGGAATCAAATAAAGAGCTATGATTGCAATTTCATCGTGCTGTGCTTGGTGAGACATTCATTTAAGTATAGACAAAGGTATGATGATAATAACCCTTACTTTGATCAATTTCTAAATTTGAGACAAGACAAGCCACTAGTTCTTGATTACGATGCTAAATTTGAAAGGCTACAGATATTAAGTGGACTAGATGAATTTGATGAACATTATTCCAATATCTTTGTTCGAGGTTTGAAACCAAGCAATCAAAAAAATATGAGTGCCTGCACGACCATATATGAAGCATTTCCGGAAGCGATTCGTGTCAAGCGTTTGATAAAATGCTATCATTTTTTAATAAAAAAATGCAGAGAGAAAATCTCCACAAACTACTTAAGATCATGATTTTAAACCCATTGAAGAGGATGTCAAGGCTGATCACAACATATAAAAGCAAGAAACAAGTGATTCCACCATCTATTCAGATGAAGTAACAAACAACTTTCCCTCAAATAATTTCATATTCATGGAAGCAAATAAATCCAAGTTCCATCCTTCTGACTGTGTCGCTCAACCAGTATAGATGGAACACAAAGATACCAACAGTGAAGAAAAAAACAAGGAGTCTAGTCATTTCATCGATCTGATCATAACTCAACTTCTAGCAACCGACTTTGGATCACTGGAAATCAAATCAATTGCTCCAGTGATTTCGTAAGAAAATCAAGTTAATGAAGTTCCCCACATTGACTTCATCTTCGAGGATCAGACATGGATGATAAACACCAACAATTGCAGCATCTACAAGTTAGATCATACATCCGGGTTAACTTTGTTCATCAAAAGCAGGGACACATCCAATGCCTTTTTCCATGGAGTAAACGATTAGGTTAAGCTTTCAAGCAATGTCATGAGAACGAGGATCTAAAGAAAAGACAAACGTTTGTGCGCTTGATTTTCGACCAAGGAGGAAGTCTCCCTCACCTTGCGGTCGAACTCTTCCCGGCATTTCCTAAGTTAGTAAACTTGTCGGAGTCGATTTTGTCCAAGTCAGAGAGAGTTGTCGTTGGGCCTAGTCCATAAGCCCAATTGGGCACCTAGTTATTTAAGAATATTATTAGTAGTTTAATTGCATCAGTGTTAATATTAATAAGTTTCCTATCTTGTCGGCGATTATTAATAGTAGTAAGTTTTCTTTCTTAGGGATCAAGCCTACTCCTATAAATAAGGATGTTAGGCCTCATTGTTGTGCATGCTCAGTTTCAATTAATAAAAGTTATCTTTTGATATTTGAGATGTTATCTCTTGTAGTGTTTGTTCCTCTTGTGAGAATGCCCTAGGGGCTGAATCCATCTTGGATTCGATCAATCCTTTAAGAGAATAATCTATTTTTCAATCGCGGATTCGTGGCTGCGCCAGAACCCCAATCCCAGATCCCTCGCCCCTTTCTAAACCCAAATCCCAGTGAAAAGAGAGAGAAGAAAAAAAAAACACTCCATACCTGTTTCCGACAAGACGCATCGCACCACCCTGCTTTATCACCGTCATCCCACAGTAGCTGTCGTCCCATCATCACCGCCTGTAGAAGCCTCCATCCATCTTCTCCATCTACAATTACAACCCACCATCAGCCTCCTTGACCACTATCAGCGTCATCGTCTGCCGGTAGAACCTCGCAATCCATTTCCCCTTCATTGAAGTCACCTTGAATCAGAAAGGGTCCTCTCCAAAAAACCTCTCTCATCTCCTCTCTTCTCATCTAATAGTAATGAAAAGGGAAAACGCCCTTTTTCATCTTTTGACGCATCAAGATAGAGCAACCCACACCACACATGGCTCCCACTTTAAAGTGAGACCTTTGATGTCCCGTGGGCTTGAGTTCAGGTCATGTTCGGCCCAACAGCAAGCCAACCCCATCCAAACATACTCGATCTCAGCCATTGATTCTTACAAGGTCAGTCAAGTTTTGAGAATTTAGAAATTTTTTTTTTTTTGCATCAAAGCCAATATGCACATCTTTGGGTCATCCGATGTAGTTCAAAGAATGCGGTATGAGCATACATATGGCAATTAGTATATTAATAATCAGCTCTTATCCGAATGATTTCTCAATTTGAAGCAAAATGAGTTGTCAGATAATGAATATTTAGACCAATTTTCTAGACTGCATCAAATATGTGAATTGAAACAAAATGAGTTGCATGATTTGATTTGTTTTATTAAAGGATTGCGACCAAGCATTTTAGAGAAGATGAATCACTGCAACACCATTTACGAAGCATACGACGAAGCTATTCATGTTGAGGACAAGCTTCGACAGTCCAGCATGCGACAAGTCTCAAGAAGCAAATTTTCGACAACGAATGAGAGCTCATCTAGTGGAAATAGGAGAAAATAATCCCACACTCGTCATTCGTAGACTTATCACCCCCACTAAAATGGAAGAAGAGTTAAAGCAAACTATGATATTTCAGACACAAGCAACATGTGAGGACAAGTTAACCAATCTGGTAATTGATAGTGACAATGCTATCAATTTTGTCGCACAAGAGTTTATTAACAAACTCAATTGGTCAACAGAGAAGCTCCCAAAGCCTTCCAAAGTTACTTGGTCTAATGATTGTCATTCAAATAACTCACAAATGTTTGGCATCTTTCAAAATTGGTGGATATAAAGATAAAATTTGGTGCTATGTAATTCCTATGAATATAACCCATATTCTTTTTGGAAAACCATAGATTTCTAACTAAAATATTCACAATAATAATGAGACGAACACATATACCTTCGGGTGGTAAGGACGATAGGTTACATTTCTTCCATCTTTGTCTACATCACCTCCATCAGTTGAAGAGCCAAAGGAAGAGCAAAAGGAAGAAAAAAAATGTCAAGACTAACATTGCAAATCAAGATCAAAGATTGGAGGACACCATGACAAAGACCAATAAAACATCTGTGAGGATCTGTGCATCCTAATATTAACTAGATTTAGAGAAGAAGAAGAAGAAGACAAATAAGAATTGAGGATATTGTCATAAGCATTTAATGGACATCGACCTTCACATTTATAATGTGTATTGCCTTAATTAAGGGCTGATTTACAATGATTCATATCTAATTACAAGCAAATAAAGAAAGACAATAAATCTCACAGCTATACAAGCATTGATTGATTTATGCTAAATAGATCTTGATGGGCGTGGGCTTGATGGGTCTAGGCCTGATGGTCTTGATCTAATTATGCTTCTACACTCCCCCTCAAATTGATGTGGTTGTCCAAGAAGCATTAATTTGGAAATAAGGTAATCATGATGATCCCAGATCAGTCCTTTGGTAAACACATCTACTAGTTGTTCAGATGATGAAATATGTGGTAAATAGATTTTGTCGTTGACAAAATGGTGACGGATAAAATGATAGTTAACCTCAATATGCTTAATACGCTCATGAAAGACGGTATTCTTAGCAGTCCAGATGGCACTAGTGTTATCAGCATATAAAGAGGTAGGGCCACTGATGAAAATGCCAAACTCATGAAGAAGACGATGGAGCCATATGACCTCGCCACTGGCGGCAGACATAGAATGATATTCTGGCTCAGCAGTAAATTTTGAGATTGTGCTTTGTTTCTTGCTTTTCCAAGAGATGATAGAGGGCCCTAAAAACATACACCTTCCTATCAATGATTGACAAGTATGAGAACATACTGCCCAATCGGCATCAACATAGGCTTGCAATGAGGCTAAGGAGGGGTAAAATAAGCAACGAGTACGAGTACTTTTGACATAACAAAGAATCCGATACAAATTTGAGTTGTATCAAATGCATATCCACAAATCTAAACGACTATGATGAAAACAGTGTGACAAAAAACGTAAAATGTAGATGGAGCAAAAACTAGCTCAGATTGGGAGAAAAAAATCCAAAAAAATCCCCTTAATATCCAAAAAAATCTGGGCGACTTAGAAGGTCGCAATTTGTGGTGGGTCCATGATGATCTACGGTGGGCCACCTTTGATCAGATCGAGATTACGGACTGATCGTGTGGATCCAATGAAGTCGAAGGCAAATTCTTGATGGTTGGAGAAGACAGCACTCGGAAGAGAATGGGCTCTAATACCATGTAAGGATCTGGAAGACGAAGAATTGAGGAAATTGTCGTATGCATTTGATGGACATTGACCTTCACATTTATAATGTGCATTTCCTTAATTAAGGGCTGATTCATAATGATTCATATCTAATTACAAGGATATAAGGAAAGACAATAAATCACACAGCTATATAAATGTTGAATGATTTATACTGACTAGATACCTCACGTGGGATGGCCTGATGGGCCTGGGCTTGATGGGCCTGATCTTACTATGCTTCTACAACATCATCTAGTACTTTTAGAATGGATGATACTTTAGAAGAATTAGAAGACAAGGAACCCAAAATTCTTTCTATGGACAGTATTGATAAAAAGATGCAAGCACCAAAAGAAGTTGAAACAAAAATTAAAGACTTGAATATGGTTAGTAAGGAAAATGATGGTTCGATAGATCTAAACATCCTACCACCATTAGCAAAGCCAAATGGATCATCGAAAGACAAATCACTTGTTTCAGTGGTTTCACAAGAAGATTTTTCTATTGAAGTTTCCCATATTGATTTCATCTTTGGAGGTCAACCATTGCCAATAAAAGAGTATGCTCTATTGGTACAGAGTCTACAATTAAAGCATCTAATGGTCAAATTACAAATTCAAGATACATGCAATCCTTAGAAGAAGCCATACATCAAAACTACTTCCACTTGATTTAAAAGATCAAATCATATTTCCAAGCCACGTCAAGAACAAGCAGATCAAGATCATCAGAAAGTGGTATGCTTGGTTTTTGACCCAAGTCATTGGCCAACTCATTGGCCCCAAGCCCATAAGGAGAAGATCTTCAAATCCACTAGTACCTTATATTTTAATAGTATCTGAATTTTAGGAATAAGTTTGAGAATAATTGAGTGTTTCCAAGAATAGATTAGGGTATGGATCCATATGGGGGATTGTAATCCCTCCTAAAGGAGAAGCTATGCATTGATTAATAAAATTTCTCCTTGAGAATTACTCTTGTTTTGTCTTTGATGTGAAACCAGGATGTTTTCAATCGTCTGAATCCCTATCCCTAAGCCTTTTGGCTTGGAGAGTAGCCCGTTAGCTATTCTTCTTCCCCATGCTACATCTATTTTATTAAAGATTAGGCTTATGGGGCCCATAATAAGTTCGATTTGACTTCCCTAATTGCCTCAAAAGGCCAAAGAAAAAAACGTTCATCAAACGACAATGATAGAGCACAGTCTAATACAATTTGACAAATTGAACAAGGAAACGGCAAAAGAAAAAACACTGTAGGGCTCTATTTGAATAGGGCATAGGCATATTGCAAATTAGAGTCGTGTCACTAATAAAATTAAAAGGGACAACTAAAAGATTATGGTTTCCATTTGTAGGCAACCTAAAACAAATCAGAAGTATAAGTGTATAACGAAAAACAAAAAGCCCATATTTCTGCAAAACTAAAGGAGGGTTCAAAGTACTAGTTTCTTTTCTGTATTTACTGACTTTCAAATAAACTTTGTGGTTTGTGGAATGAGACAACTTATAGCTTCAGCTACAAACTACTTGAATCTTACTGGAAGGTATTTTTTTTCCTTGTATTCTAACTCAAGCAAAGCCCCTTCCATTTTGGGTGATTTTCTCTCATTTTTGGGCAATAACATATGAACCTGCGAAGAAGACAACTGTCATTGGTGGGCAACCTTAGCTAATCAGGAGGATAAACCCCAACAAGAAGCCATTTTTCTAGAAGGGGTAGCTTGAGGCCACAACATGATTTTTTTCTTAATGGAAGGTGATTGCCTTTATCTCCAACTCAAAAGAGCCCTCTTAGATGAGTCAGCAAAGAAGAAGATGATGATGATGATGATGATGATGACGACGACGACGACAAATCAGCAAAAAGGCAAAAAAAAAAAAAAAAGGACAAAGCCATTTCCTGCATGGTAGCCTCAGTACACAAAGTCCTTGTTTCCGAATAAAAAGTATTTTTCTTTTTTTTAACTCAAAATAAAGTGATTTATTTATCAACGGGCTTAATACAAGCCATCTAAGATGAATCTGTACAGAAGAAAATGAAGAAGAATACGAAGCTATGTCAACTACTTATTTGAAAAAAACTCCCAACTCAATGTATAAGCAACTTGGTTGAATTTGAAGAAGACACTTAATTTATTAGTTATTTGTTTGACCTCCGAGTGTAGGCCGGTTATGGCACTGGTGAGAAAAAGTTTGGCTATCCAGGTGGATAACCCATCAGGAGGTAAGGGTAGGCTGAAAAAAAACATTGATGGAGGTCATTAAATCAAATTTGAAGAAGTTTAACTTATCTAAGGATTTGGCTCAAAATAGAACGGAATGGAGAAATAGAATTCATGTAGCCGACCCCAACATGATTGGGGTAAAGATTTGACAATGATGATGATGATGATGATGATGATGAAAAAAAACATTGATGGAGGTCATTAAATCAAATTTGAAGAAGTTTAACTTATCTAAGGATTTGGCTCAAAATAGAACGGAATGGAGAAATAGAATTCATGTAGCCGACCCCAACATGATTGGGGTAAAGATTTGACAATGATGATGATGATCATTTGTTTGACCTCCAAAGTTCTTCAAAATCATGTTTATACACATCTCTCGATTATATGGGTATTGCACTGCCGTATCACCTTCTTGCCAGCTATTTAGTGTTTTCGTCACAAATATTACATAGATCTACGAATATGTAGAAATAAGTTCCAACATAACTTAAAGCCTAAAATTAGAAACAAATCATAAGCAAAAAATATTTCTTAAAATATGAAAGGAATGTTAAAAACTCACCATGTTTTTCTTAGGACGTGAAGCACCAGATACATCAAAAGTACTCATAGTTTTGACATTTGGGCAACGTGTCCCTGGTGTCCAAAGCCCACAAACCACATGCACCCACTGTGTAATACTTGGATCAAGTACCCCTGCAGTTATGGTGTTGTGCACTTGAATATTACGAAGAGATCTGTTAGTGAACATAACAATAGCTTTCTCCGAATTTGCATCCAACACATCACCAGATAAAGTTTTGATATTCATGGGTCTCGTGAGGGAAACCGACTCTAATTCTTCTGGTCTAGAAGCTCCACCTTCATTAATAGGATCCAATGAGCCCAAATGATCCTGTGCAGCAACAGAGTTGCCATATGCAGATTCTTCCTCTCTACCTTTCCATGCATCCAGAAGGCCTTTCACAATAATTTGACTCTTAAGTGCACGAGTCATTGCTCCACCTTCATAACCACACAGAACACAAGCCTGCATAAAATTATTAGAAAATAATTATCCTTAAGAGATAGAGTGTGTGTGTATGTAAAAAATCAAAATATCTCACCACGGAAAAAAAAAACACTAAGGCTATCAAATGGCCGGAATCAGCCCCTACCCTACACTCACATATGCGAGCCAGGTAGGCCTCTCAATTTGGACCTGTGAAAAGAGGGCCCGGTCATGCCCAGCCCAGCCATCAAAAAGCCCTCAAAGTGAGGGCTTCTATTTCCGAAGAAAAGCCCTAGGGCCAAGCTTGGAAAAAAATTTGCAAGCCTTGAAATTTGAGGGCCAAGCTTGGACAATACTAACCTGGCCCGGCCCATGCTCTGACCATCCTACTTTTATTTATTTTACATAATATATATTCATACATAAATATATAATAAAATGCCCTTTTAACAGCAATTAGCAGTAATATAAAAAGGATGTGAAGGTAATTTCATAGCCTCATACCCATTAAAAAAGGCACTGAAATCCAATACACATACTTAGTTCATTTCTTCTCTATTTAATTATTGAAGTTATGTATTATACTAAAAGCATAAGCAATAACCAATAAGTGTTGCACAGTTGCTTTCTATCCCTTTCTTTTAGTTATAGTGATTCTAATTTTGGTTTTTTTTTATATTCTTGCTATTGCAAAAGTGGGTGTACTCCTGTTTCTTCTCTATCTAATTATTAAAGTTATGTATCATACTTAATGCATAAGCAATAAGTATTGCACGGTTGCATTCTTTTAGTCTCATCTTGTTTTTAAAAAAAAAGGCACTTTCTCCTCTACAAAGTGACTTGGGATGCCAACCAATTCATAAATGTAGTTGGTATGTGCATGAAATTTCAAGGATGTGGGGTGAACCAAAAATCATTTTAATTAGACAATCATAACTCCCAAATTTTTATATTCTAAAATAACAATGGTTTTTTAAGTGCATATATTTTTGTGAATGAAATCCAATAACAGTTAATAGTCATACAAATATTTAATTAAAAGTATGTCGATTCATAAAAAGGTAGGTGAATGGAAATGGTTTAAATTTCTCAAAGATAAGATTCTACAGGAATGATTTGGTACATGGAGATTTTTGTCAAAGGTGTGAGATAGAACAATCTTTTTAACCATTTTTTCTTTGATAAAAAAATAAAAATAAAAAAATTTAAAAAAAAAATTGTGAGTCTAGAACCCTAGTCATCAAAAATGTATAAATGTGTCTAATTAAAAAAAAAGATTTTTAGAGACGATGACTTTGTTCCAGAACCAGATCCACCTCCTCTTCACCAGTCTACTCATGTCACTCGCCCTCCTGCTCACTGTGGTTTTGCCCATTCTTTTTTTTCCAACTACTTTATCGTCTATTGAAATTTCAAATTCTTACTCATAGGCAGCTAAGCATGAATATTGACGAAAGGCTACAGAAGAGGAACTCAACGCCCTACAGCAACATTAAACATGTGAAGTTGTCCCATGTCAAGCTACCATAGAATAAAATAGCAGCCGCTACAAAGCGTAGCGGCCGCTATATCGGCCGTAGCGGCCGGCACCGCTACGCTACGGAGGTGTTAGCGCCGTAGCGGCCGCTACGGAAAATAGCGGCCGCTACGGCCGCTATTTTGCTGCTATTTTCCTGCTGGGCCGCTATTTTGCCGCTACGGCCGCTATTTTGCCGCTATTTTCCTGCTGGGCCTATTTAAATGCCCTGACGCCCATTATTCTACATTTTTCACTCCTGTCTTCATCTTTCCTTTTCCCTGTCCACTGTTTTTTGGTCCTACCTCCCTCTTTCTTCAAATTAAGGGCAACAAGGGTCCAAAAACACATTAAGATCTATAAATCTAGATCATTCAGCTTCTTTGGAGTCAAAAGACATCTCTCAAAATGTATTTTTTATGTGATTTTCTTAGATCTATGGCTCTATTCCTCTTTTCTCCTTCATGAATCTCTTGGAAATGGCTTGTAAGTGATAAATCTGTGTTTCTCATAGATCAAACCCCCCATTTTCTATGATTTATTTATTTATTATTCTCGGATTTTTTTATTTTTTGAAAAAAAAAATTTTCTTTAAGAAACACTAACCAAATCACTTGAAAATTACTCTCAAGTGTTAGATCTATGAATCCCATGCATGAATTACACTTTCTTTCTTGTTTATTTGAATTTATTTAATTTTTTATGTTCATATTAATATGACTTTTGGTGGTAGAGGTATTCCTCTAATCATTTCTCAAATCTCAATTTTATATTAACTCTCATGTCTCAGTTCTTTAAGTACAATGTTATTTATAAAGTTATTATTTACTATGTCATTTATTATGTTGAATGTTAATTGTTGAGTCACTGACTCTAGTGATTAATCTCTCTAAATCTTAAATTCTTGACTCTTGAGTCTTGACTTTGAGTCTTGAATCTTGATTCATGATACCATGTGAAAATTAGGAATGATACTATTATTTTTTAATTATACAACGATAGAGGACATCATGCATTTAGGGGACCGCTACGCCCCCTTATTTTAGGCTTTTTTGCAAAACAAACACATATTCTAGCTCATTACAATTTTCTGGATTTTTTGGAATTTTTTCAAGTTTTTTTGATAATTTTCTTGAATCACACCGCTACGCCGCTATGTAGCCCCGCTACCGCTATGTAGCGCCCGCTACGTAGCGTTTTGGCGACTGGCCGCGACGCTATCCGCTACCGCTATTTTGATCCTTGCAAGCTACGGCTAAGCTGATTGGGTGTAAATGAGTATTTTCTATTAAGTTAAAAGATGGTGTTTCCTTCAACAAATATTAGGTGAGCCTTATGGCCCTTGGCAACCGGCAAGAATTGACTATGAAGAGACACTTGCCCCTGTAGCTAAGATGACTACAATTTGTACCATTCACACAATAGCTGCATCTTAGCCTTGGGCATTCAATTTGATGTAAAGAATACATTTCTTCATGGTGATCTTAAGGAGGAAGTTTAAATGCGACTTCCACAAGGCTTTCCAAATCCATCAATAGGATTAGTTGTCCGCTTGAAACGCTCTCTTTATGGACTCAATTAAGCACCTAGCGTAACATCGTTGATTTGGACTAGGTGGGCTGTCTAGGACTAAGTGGGCCCACACTCGGCCATCCCAAGTTTAAGGGCTAGGCTCGATTGCTTTACTCATCACTGACTAGTGGTTCACCCCACTTCAGGTAACACTTTCATAGAAGAATTGGGGAATGAGGGAGAGTAGCCAGTGGTTTTCAACATGCATAGCTAATTGAGAAGACGAACAACAACAATGAAACTAGTAGATGGGATTAGCCCAAGCATTTGATTTATTCATTAGATTGGTTTCAAGATTTGTCAATTATTCAGTAGAACTTCTATTATGACTTTGGATACATCATCTAAAATTTGAATTTAATTTAGATGCTTTTGGACCTTTATGCTCATGAGGATTTTACCTATGTTTGTATTGATTTATCAGCTTGAAGCATCTTAAGAATGTGAAGAGCTTCAGATTCTTGGATCGATACACCTAGAGCATTGTTTGAGAAATTCAATGATGCATTATTAAAACTGAATTTTCAACAAAGCTCATATAATCCTTCAATATTTCTTCATCATAGCCCTACCGGACTTACCATTCTTCTTGTTTATGTGTATGATATCGACATCACAAGCACAAATATAGCTATGGTTAAAGATCCCCAGCTTTCTCTTCATCAATTGTTTCACATGAAGGACTTGGAGCTCCTTAACATGTTTTTTTGTTGGGTCTAAAGGTTCATCATTATGAGAAATGGTTGATTTTTCATCAGCATAAGTACACTCTGGATTTAATTCAATCAACAGGTCTTTCAAGCTCCATGCTTGTTGATACTCCTCTTGAAGTCAACCTTAAGCTACATACTGACATTTAGCATAAACAAAAGTTATATGGAATTGGATGTCCCCAGAAGGGTCGATCATCCTCTCTTTATAATGCTAAGTTGCCTCAAATAAATTACAATCACAGTCAATTAGAATAATCTATACAAGGAAATAAAGCTATCCTAGTTGACCAGATCTAATTACATATAAGTATGGGTCTTTGGGCCTATGATACATTGGACCTTGAGTATGGTACAGTGACTTGCTAATACCTCCCCTCAAATTGATGCTGGTGAATCAATAAGCGTTAATTTGGCAGACAAGAACTAATGCCATGGGTGAAGAAAGCCTTTGGCGAAGATATCAGCAATCTATAGTGCTGAAGAGCTGTGTGGAAGTGAAATCACGTCACGCTGATAGTCATCACAAATGAAATGGAAGTGGACTTCAATATGCTTCGTGCGTTCATGAAAAGCAGGATTTTCTATAATCCTACTAGCACTTGTGTTGTCAGCATGTAGAGGGTAGGTATGGTTTGAGCAAAACCGAGATCAGAAAGTAGTCCACGAGGCCATAGTATTTTAGAGCAAGCAGCAGACATAGCACAATATTCGGACTCGATCAAGGATTTTGAGACTTTATCCCGTTTCTTACACTTTCAAGAAATCAGGTCATCTCCAAGGTACATACACCAGCCCGGTGTGAAATAGCGAGTATCAGGGAACCCAACTCAATCAGCATTTGAGTAAGCAATTAGGCGAAGTGGAGAGCCGATAGGAAAGAAAAGTCCCTGAGTAGTCGTACCAAGTAAGTAACGAATAATGTGGCAATCATGAACTGGATGACAAGATTTACAGCATAAGAAATATCTGGTCGAGTATTGGTCAAATAAATTAGACTACCAACTAATTATCGACATAACAAGGGATCAAGAAGAAGATCTCCAATGTTCTTTGCAAGTTCCAAATTTACTTCAAGAGGAGTGTATCAACAGGGGTTGACTTCTAAAGTCCCGCCAATTCAATTTGATCAAGTGTACACTTGTGCTAGTCCAAAATGATGCCCTTCTCAAATTGATGAACTTCGAGGCCCAAGAAGTATGTCAAAGGGCCCAAATCTTTCATATAAAATTTGTGATGCAATGACTTCTGAAGTGTTGAAATCATTTCATTGTCACTTCCAGTGATAATGATATCATCCGCATAAACAAGACAGTAATGCCACTCATAGCATTATGAAAACACAATTAAGGATCATAAGGACTTTGCAAAAATGCCAATGACACCAATGCTTCCCAAAATTTTTCAAACCAAGCCCGAGGAGCTTGTTTAAGGCCATAGAGAGAGCGGTTGAGTTTAGCCATAGCTGAAGAAACTGAAGTTATGTATCCTTTAGGAAGGTGCATGTAGACTTCTTCTTTCAGAGCACCATGAAGGAATGCATTCCTTATATCTAACTGAAAAAGAGATCAATTTTGAGAGGCTGCAACTGCAATAATTATTCGAACAGTGGTGATCTTAGCTACTGTGCCGAACGTCTCATCATAGTCAACACCATACTCCTGTCAATTGCCAAGGGCAACCAAGCGTGCCCTATACCGGTCTAATGTGCCATCAAACTTTAATTTGACCAAGAATACCCATTTACAACCAATTAGACATACAATATGCGAACAACTGACAACATCCCATGTATTATTAACTTTTAGAGCTTCTGATTCTTCTGACATCGCTTGTTGCAAACATGCATGTTTCACAGCATGAGAATAGGTGGTAGGAATAGTCACAAAAGCTAAGGTGGCAAGTAAAAATATGTGAGAAAACCCATATCTATCAAGAGTCTAAGAAATGCGAGTAGAGCGACGAAGAGCTGATAGCGGATAAGGTGCCGGATTGATTGAATTTGAATCATGGGAAGTTGGATCAAGAGGTGGATCAAGTGGATCCAGAGCAAACAATATTGTGGCCGTTGTTGTCCTTTGTCAGCGATATGCATGCGTAGGAAAATATCATTTGGAAGTAGACAAGGAAGTATCTGTTGTAAAATCAGGTAAGGAAGCCATAGGAAAATTGACTGAAGAATCCATATGATGAGGAAAGAAAAATTGGTTTTCAAAAAACACAACATTCGTAGAAATCCAAATCCTTTTTACCGGTGGATCATAGCAAAGAAAACCTTTTTGGTGGAAAGCATAACCAAGAAAAGCACATCGGGCAGATTGAGCAATCAATTTCGTACATTTTATCTGAGCAAGATGAACAAAACACACATCCAAATGTATGAAGATATATATATATGTAGGTTGAGAATCAAATAGATGAAAATATGGAGATTGGTTATGCAATTTGTAAGAGGAAAGTCTGTCAATAAGATGAACAGCAGTGGTTAATGCTTCACACCAGAAAGAGGGTGGAATAGATGATTCAAGTAAAAGACAATGAACCATATCTAGAAGATGAAGATTTTTCCATTCAGCAATTCCATTTTGCTAAGGAGTATATAGACATGTCCGTTGGGAGAAGATTCCCTTATTTTGAAGAAACTCTTGAAATTTGTGGGACACAAATATTCTCTGATGCAGGACCTAAGAGATGATGAATGATGTGCAAATAGAGATCAATTACCAAAATAATACGCACACTAATTAATATAAAAATTAGCACCAGCACAAGGACAAAATTAATTTTAGCAAGGGTTATTTGTTTTGATCTGTCATCTACATCGATCCCACAAGTGATTTTCCCAAGGTGGAGAGATAGATCTTTAGGAATTAGAATTCCCAACCACTCTAGGGATTCAAGTTCAATCAATTTTCATATCTGAAAATTTAGATTCAGATCTGAATGGGATGACTGAATGGGCTGTTTCCAATATGAAGCGATCTAGAGTCCAAATTTAGGGTTCAGAACTGTCTAATATAAATGGGAGTCAGATCTACAGCCTACTTGGGCTGTATTTTATCAAGTTTCAGATCTGATTGCAGGCCTTGTAATAGCCAAACGTCAGATCTAGGGCTGTTTTGATGACTTTCCTTCATTAAGCCAAGATTGGGTCAGATCCAAGAAGAAAAAAATTAGGGTTTCCTGGGGACTGAATGCAGAGATCTAAGTAGAAGGGCTATGGTTCTTAACCAAAAGAAAGAGAAAGACAGAGAATACCTTTGGAGAAGATGGATTCCTTGGCCTCACGCCAAACTCCCCAACTAGGGCGAGGAAATCTGAAAATTTTCCAAGGAGAACTCCAAGAAGCTTTCAAGAAAAAGCGTTTTCTTTTATTCATTCTTAATGAGCTCCATTGATGGAGTTACAACTTAAAAAGAAGAGAAAACTCAGCCCTAAACAATGGATGGTTGAGATTAAAAGATCTAATAAAGTCTCAACTAAGACAAAGAAAGAAAATAGAAAAAAAAACAACAAAAAAAAAGGGATTGGCCGAATGGGAGACTTGCGCCTGGGGATTCGTGCGCAAGTCCCCCCTTTTGTCAACAACTTTGAGTAAAGTTTAAGTCACGGGGCCCTCCTCTTTACACATTTAATTAAACTTCATAATATAGGACCCTTACTTTATTACGTAACTCTACTAAAACAACTTAGGGCCGCTAATTAAAATTAAAACATCTTCAATTCAGCAACAACTTCTCCCCCTTGGCACATCATAGTGCGGGGCCTTCTGCTTGCATGCTTAGGGAGCTCTTTAATGGTGTTTCTTCCTTCCTAACACGATCCAACGGTGGATCTTGCAAACCATGATGGATTAGCCCCATGAAATGGTAATCCATCCACATCGAGATCATGTCATGTAATTTCTCTTGCTCCTTGACTTGACACCCCCATCAATTCCCTGGGGCTGCGAAGAGTTCGCCACTGGTGAAAGAAAGATGTCAAACCGCTCTAAAAGATCAGGATTTTGACGTTGTAGCTCGGCTCGAGTGATCCACGTGCAATCTGTATCTGGCCTATCCTTCCACTTGACAAGATATTTCTAATAGCCCCCATGTCTGGTGGAGACCAAGGTATCAGCAAATATATCCTCCACAATATCTTTCTTTTGGCTCAGAGTAGGTGTAGGAGGAGTGGGAAGATTCTGCTCATAATGGGATGGCTCATATGGGGTGATATCCATGGGAAGGTTTGGGTCATGAGTTGGTTGAATAATAGGCACAGAAGTTTGGGAAAAGGGGTGGAGTGATGGGATCATGGCAAAGGACAAGGTCTTCCATATTGAAGATTGGACTGATTCCCCAGTCAGGTGGCAGTTTTAAAACATATGCATTGGGGCCAAATCTCCTGACAACCTTGAAAGCTCCAGCACTGCGAGCCTGTAATTTTTTAGCAGTCCCCGAAGGAAACCGTTCGGGCCTTATACGGACCATAACATAGTCACCTATGCTGAACTCAACATGGCAACGATGTGCATTAGCAGCCATTTTATAAGAATCATTGTGCATATTAATTCTTCGCTTGATCTCATCATGCAATGCATGGATATGTTGTGCAAATGACTCAGCTGATGCAGATAGCCTATGCAGTGAGGTAATAGGAATGAGATCTAAGATCTACTGGCAGTCTAGGTTTATAAATTATAACCCAACACGACTTCACATGGACTCATGCCAATGGACCTAATGACCGAACTATTATATGCAAACTCAGCAGTCGGTAACATCATATCCCATGTCTTAACATGCTCACCCACCAAACACCTAAGAAGATTTCCTAGGCTCCGGTTGACAGCCTCAGTTTGACCATCAGTCTAAAGATGAAAGGCGGAAGAAAAACGGAGCTTAGATCCCATGATCATCCAAAGTGTCTTCCAAAAATAGCTCGTGAATTTTACATTCCGATCAAACACAATGGTAAAAGGAAGTCCATGGAGTTGAACAACCTCATTAAAGAATAGACGTGCTACATGAGATGCATCAGAAGTTTTCGAACAGGGTATGAAGTGGGCCATCTTAGAGAAGCGGTCCACAACAACTAGTATGGAATCGTGCCTACGAAGAGTGTTCGGAAGACCCATCACAAAATCTATACTAATATCCTGCCATAGTGCATGTGGCACCGGCAACGGAGTATACAACCCCGTGTTCTGCTTGCGTTGTTTCGCAAGTTGACAAGTTCTACATTGCCCGATAATTTTGGCAACATCTCGTTTAAGAGTGGGCAAATAAAATCAATCCTCTACAAGGGCAATGGTTTTATCGGGACTGAAATGCCCGGCGATTCCTCCCGCGTGCTGTTCCCAAACGATAAAGTCACAAAGTGAAGTCCGGAAATGCACAACCTGTTTCCTTTGAAAAGGAAACCATCTTTGAGCACAAATCCTTGTGCATTGTGCAAAGGATTATCCGAAAGTATTTTATAAGATCTTCAAAATCAAGACATGTAGAGTATGCTTCCGGTAAACGCTCAAAACCAACGACGCTAACACTCATAGAATGTAGCAATGCAACCTTGCAACTTAAGGCATCGACAGCCTTGTTCTCAACCCCTAACTTATGTTTAAGAACAAATGGAAATTCTTGTAATTCTTCGATCCACCTTGCATGTTTGGATCTCACTTTAACCTGAGATTGAATGTACTTCAGAGCCTCATGGTCTGAGTACAGGATGAATTCATACGGTAGTAAGTAATGTCTCCAATGTTTGAGTGCTTGCACTACCGCATCGAATTCCTTCTCATAAACGGAGTATTTCTGCCGATCCACATTCAGCTTCTTGATGAAGTAGGCGACAGGATGTCCTTCTTAAGGACTCCTCCGATACCGACATCAGATGCGTCGCATGCCACCTCAAAAACCTTGGAAAAATCAGGAAGTCGCATAACTGGAGCTTCCATCATCTTCTTCTTGATTTCTAGAAAAGCTTTGGCGGCTGCAGAACTCCAAACAAATTCACCCTTCTTCATGCAGTCAAGAATTAGAGCCATTACTGCGCTGAAGTTTCAGATGAACCGCCTATAGAAGGTGGCAAGGCCATGGAAACTGCGCACCTCATGAATGTTTCGCGGTTCTTGCCATTCTATGATGGCCTTAACTTTCTCGAGGTCGGGAGACATCCCGTCTACAGAAACGGCACACCCTAAGAAGACAACTTGTGAAGACAAAAAATGCATTTATTAAGGTTCACAAACAATTTTTCCCCCCTCAAAGTTAAACAAACCTCTCTCAAATGGTCCACATGTTGTTCCCTGGTGCTACTATAGATGAGAATGTCATCAAAGTAGACTACTAAAAACTTGCCTATGAATAGTCGCAACACTTGTGTTATACCGCTCATAAATGTGCTAGGCGCATTTGTCAAGCCAAAGGGCATGACCAACCATTCATGCGAACCATCCTTCGTCTTAAAGGCGGTTTTCCATTCATCACCAGGCCGAATATGAATTTGGTGGTACCTACTTTTAAGATCAATTTTTGAAAAGATTTTGGCACCAACCATCATGTCCAACATATCAAGTCTCGGTATGGGAAACTGATACTTAACGGTGATCCTGTTAATTGCTCGGCTGTAACGACCCAAGAATCTGGAGCTCTTCAGATTCTTAAGTCGCACTCAAATTGTAATAACATTATCACATAAATTAAATTTTCATGAGCATCAAGGTCATAAACAATCAAATTTCCTTATATTTCAACTATCATGAAAATATTATAAGTCTTGATAACACTACTGAATAAGACAAATTTCTATTTGAGAAAAGGAAAATAACAAAAATGTCTAAATCTTGGGCTACTCCCGACTATAAATCTATTCTTATGCTTTTCCGCGCTCTGGATCAACCACGCATGCCAAAGTCTACCGGCTGATCCCCGGCACTTCCCGTAACCTCCACAACTGCATTACCTGAAGTGGGGCGAACTACTAATCAGTAAAACTGGTGAGTAGAATAAGAACATTAAGATAAAGCATATTTCAATCATTCGGGGAACATATATATATTCAATGAAATGATTTCAGTCACATTCTAATCAATTTCTTTCTTGAGTGATTCCCACAGTTGCATCAAATAGTTCCGATACCCCATACGGTGTATCTACATTTCTGTCAACAACATGGTTTGTCATCCACCATGAATGTTGAGCCTGTTCCGATACTCCCAACTGGAGTATCTACATTTCTATCAACAACATGGCTTATCATGCCACCATGATTGCTGAACCTCTTCCCCTCGACCAACATCCACGAGGGAAGTTCTATACTCAGTGCCAGCAGTTGGTATCATGCTTATTTCAATCATCAATGATAAATTCATTCCAATAATTTTAGTATAGATTCATCTCCACCATAATTGGCTTCATTGTTTTATTCTTTTCTTTGGCCAGTACCACATAACACTGGTTAATCCTCGCCCCACTCCGAGTCGGAGTTGGTACCAGGCTGTGGCATTGCCCATGTCTTACTACGGAAATAAGTGTTGATCATAAAATTTTTCCACAACTAATTCAAAATATATATAATAATTTCAATTGGAAATATCTTATTAGAATGGGCTAAATATTCATTATAATTTTATCAAGGCATAAGAAATAATTAATTGATACGGAGAGCCCACATAACGTTCAAATAATTAATCACCCACTAATTCAGTAGTTAGTTAATATTGGATCCATAACTTACCATGCTGTGAATTTACCATAAAGCCTTAATAGGGTTCTTAGGATATAACTAAATAATAAGGGCAAATTGGTAATTTCGAGAAGTTTATAAAACATCTCCTCCAGGTCGTCATCCCCACAAATCCCATTCGATTCGCCTGTGTCGTTCGTCAGAGGAGAGTGACGCCAAGCTCGGCTTGAGGCAGTTGCAGGGGTGGGCCCATCGGTCGGATGCACATGGGATCTACACCATGGTGGTCGCCCAGGGGTCCACTCCAAGATGTGTGGACTTGATCCTTGATCGGGGAACCCAGGTGGACCCACAACCGCTGACGACCCAAACCCATCTCCGACGGTCTGGAATTCCGAGTCTCCCTTCAGATCTGAAATTCCAGAGTAAACAGCCCTCTTCCCACCTTAAATCGAAGGCTCAGGGGTGTGCTAATCAGAAGATGTGGTCACAGTGAGTTTCCATCTACAGAATGGGCATTCTCGACTATGTTTCCGATTTGTGCCAAGTCGACAACTACCGAAAGGCTTCATCTTGTCATCAAGGTTCCAGGTGAGTGGATTTCTAACCCATATAAGATTAAAGGATGTCGATTAGGCGTCATCACGCATATTAGCGGGTCTGATTATTATTTTGGATGATCGATGTGGCTTTAAATCAAATCTGGCCGATAATCACTGTAGCAGTACAATACATAATAGCTACTGTTTAATGGGGAATCAAATAGTTCTAATCTTCTATTCTCATTCAGATAATCAAGTTAGATTCTACTCACCTGGTGTAAACGCGTGTTGATCGGGCAGTAATCGGTCTCTCGTCAGGCATCCGATGGCGATCTTCCTCTTCTTCTGCAGTTTTGAAATTAATTTCAGTCCTCTCTCTCTCTCTCTCTCTCTCTCTCTCTCTCTCTCTCTCTCGTTGGTGTGTTCAGGCCGAAACTAGCCTCTGGTTTATCTTATATACTAGTGCAGGGAGGGGAGTCCTACTAGGGGTATACTTTCCTCCTTAAGAGAAAGTCCCATTCACCTTGAGAGAGAGTTTTGTTCAAAATTCTTAGTTTCCTGGTAACCTTAAGTTAATCTAATTACAATTTTATCAAGAGTCCTAGTTGAATCCTATTTGGGTTATTACATCGGCTATCCACGCACATCCTCCAAGAGCCATCCCTTTTAGGTGCGAGAAGTGCAGCAAGTGCGCATAGGCTCTTACTCTCTTGGATAAACCCCTTAGTAAGAAGCTCCTCGACCTGCCTTTTTAATTCGGCATGTTCAGTTGGGTTCATCCTATAATGGGCAAGTTTGGTAAAGATGATCCAAGGACCAGTCAATGGCATGTTGTATGTCACATAAAGGTAGGAGTTCATTGGGTAAATCCTCAGGGAAGACATCTTGAAATTCTTTCAAGATTGGGTCCGCTTCACATGGGGCCTCTACAGCCTTTTCAGTGGTGATTGCTTTGGTTACCAAAGCAAACATGGCCGTCTCAGACTCTTGGACACTTGTGAGGGTGTCCTAGATTTCTCGTTCAAATTCTGAGGCACTCAAAATGTGAATACCTTTGGACACAACATTCTTCCCTTTTGGGTCCTTTCCTATTTCATTGGGCTCCACACTAGGGTTCTTAGCCTTATCACTAGACCCAGTGTTTGATATCTTCTTTTTCTCATTATTGACTTTAGGAGGTAACAGGTGAAGTTTCACTTTCCTCCCATCAAAGTTGAAGATACAAATATTTGACTTACCAAAATTGGTAACATCAAGATCATACAACCAAGGTCTTCCCAGAATAATGTGGCCCACATCCATGGGAACAACGTCACACTATAGGTGGTCTTTTTAAGAGGAAAGTTGAAGTGGGACCAAACATCTTTGAGTGACTGGGATAGATGTTGAGTCTACCTAGGAGAAACGGTATGGCCTAGGATGTGGTTCAACTTTTAACCCTAAACGAGTGACAGTATTAGAAGAGACTGCATTGGTAGCACCAATGAGAGAAAAGATTAGAGAAACCCTTTTAAGATGGTTTAAGCATGTTGAGCGTAGGCCAGTAATGGCACCAGTGACAAAAAAATTTGGCTATACAGGTAGATGGCCCATCAAGAGGTAGGGGTAAGCCGAAGAAAACATTGATGAAAGTCATTAATTCAGATTTGAAGAAATTTAACTTATCGAAAGATTTGGCTCAACATAGAACGGAATGGAGAAACAAAATTCATGTAGCCGACCCCAGCATGGTTGGGATAAGGCTTTGATGATGATGATGATGATAATGAACTATTGTTGCTGTCACCCGTTACGTAGCAGTGCTACAATATTGCAGCGGGCTGTAACAGCCGCTACACATGAATAGGGGCTGCTACGGGCTACTACACTTATGAGCAGCGCTAAATGCGAAAAAGTGTAGGGCCCTCAGGCGCTACGGCCGATATATCGGCTGCTATGTCCGATATTTACATCCATGGTTCAAAGGCTGGCATGCTTTCATATTTTTTTTCCTTCTTTTGTTTATAAAAACCACTTGAGTTTCTTGCTTTAATTGTTCCAACTAAAACCAACTAGATTGTATACTAACACTGGAAGAAAGCCAGATGAAACGTTTATCCAAATGCAGGCCTTAATTGACAAAAGGTCGAAGAGAGGAGCAGGTGGCAGAAAAACTGTTATTGGATAAGGTTACACTCATGTTTTAAAACTGATGAACAATTAGCTGCAATAAATAAAGGGCTATGTTGGCTGCTCACAATATTTTTAGAATTTGTCCGGCATGGCCTGCAACACCAGTAGCCTTTGGGTGCTTTGGAAACACCATAGCAGGCTTGATGCACCTGCAATGAATGGTGTCAAAGCAATTAGTCGAGTAAGTTACAAAAGGCTACAACAAAAAATTTAATAACAAGCCCAAACTTCGTAAGTTAACATCTTTACATACTCTGATTAAGCAGCAACTGCATTCTAATAAGCAATTAAATTCATTGTTGTTTGAGCTTCCACAAACACAGCAGAAAGTATCCAAATCCTTAACAAAAGCATTGCTCCTGCTTTCTTTAATAGAAGATCTGGATCCAAAATCATAGATGTCAACTCATTCCCAACTCTTAAGAGAAGAAAAACCCAGTTATGGAACTGCGAACTACAAAAAAGTGCGACCTTCCACGTGAGGCCAAAGCAGCACCAAAAAGGAAACACCCACTGGAAATTACATTTGATCTAAAAGAATTACTCACAGGATAATCATATCCGATGAATATGGTGCTTGAAAAAACAACCATGACACCAGAAAAATTCTCACTGGCAATTTTGAAGGCCACCCATCAAATTATTATTTGCTTTTTTAAATCAGGTTTTCTTTGGGCCCATATGTGAGCCAAGGTGGATCTGCCCAGTCCACTGGGTGGAATTTCTAGAAGATGACACCCTTGAACCCCACAAGGAACTTTGTACCATACTAGAGTCCAAGATTTTATTTAAGAACATTACAGTCCAAGGTTCTGAAACCAGACTATTATTTGAATGAACCATATATAAGAAAATCTGCTGCTAATGGAAGAAGGCAGATGTATATATCTATAACAGAGTAGATCCACAGGAGAGTACCGACAGAATTGTTTACCTCTTGGCATTTGGTTGAGACAGATCACCTGGATGATCTTGATTGTCCTCAGCAATTTGTAAATGAGACTTCTCCTTTAGGAAATAAGTTCGCACTGAGCATTTTGAGTTCCTCTTGGAACAAAATTTGGTGGAACTGTGATGCTTCACTGTATTAGAAACAACAGCATCTCAGTCTCCATCATGCAAGAAACAACGGGAAATAAGGCATTCTAAAAACCCATTTTTTCCCAAAAGGCATCCAGCTACATAAATTAATCCACTATCATGAAAGGCTAGTGACCATGTACATTAGGGATATAGATACTTCATCCTATGTTTAATTGGTAGATACAAAAAAGCCAATAAGATAAAACAGATACTGTGCTCACCACGTAATGCATTAACTAAAGCACTCCGAGAAAATGCTTTGAGGCACAATCCTGCTTCCACTTCTTGGAAATGGTCATTTCCAACAGGATCCGATGACCCTGGTTTTTCTCCAGATTCACCTTTTCCTGAAAGTTCATAGAGGCTCCGCATACGAGTTTCTTTATATCGCTGCTTCATCTGAATACTAGAATAATGAAAAATAGAACCAAGTTTGGCAGATTTCTGACCACCTGCACCTCTGTCTTTCTTCAATATTGACAGTTCATCATATCCTCCACTTTGGCTGAAAGATTGCTTCATTGTTTTTAACATAGAAGGAGATCTAGGCTTTGCTCTATTTTCTTGAATAGTATTGTGAATTCCATTATCACTTTCTTTCTTTAAAAAGGAGACCTCATCATGATATCCTCCATTATTTCCACCTCGGCATGCATTTGTAAGTTCAACATAATTTTCAGTAACAGCACACCTTTTGGCAACTTTCAGGATTGATCTAAGGGAAATGATTTTTGCTGCCTTTTTTATACCATGACCCAGTTTCCCATTGGAGATAATGCCCAACTTTCCACAAACCACAGGTCTTTCCTTTTTATGAGTATCCACATGACAGGAAAGATTTTTTTCACAACCCAGTGACTTATATTTGGGCACTTTCCCAGCATCAACATGATTTTCATCCTTTTCCGAAAACTGCCTTTTCAAATCAGCAGTCCAATCTCGTTTTACTTTCTTTTCAGCTGCAATTTCAGGTTGAGGCAATCTATTAAAATATTTGTCACTGCTTAGTTGTGTTTGGTAATCATCTTCCCACCCCCTATGGTAGTCTAATTCAGAACTATGCAGGTTTCTCTTACGAGGGAGGGATTTAGTAGATGAAAGTGCAGAGCGTTTCCGTTTGAGACTTGAGGAACCACAAGTATAAAAACAGCATTTCTTCTTTGCAGCATGGTCATCACAAAAGGACTTCTCCATCTCTTTGGACAAATGGATGTACAACTCAGAATGCTGAGTGCAGTTAGAAGGATCATCATACACTGGAGAAAGACATGAAACAGGAAATGAAGCATCCAGACTCTTCCACTTTGTTCTCCTCCTTTCCTTTTTTGCTTTTCGCCCATGCTCCAATTGGCATGTGCAGTTGGAATGCTCTTGAACAGTACACCCTGTCTGAATTAGACTTCTTGTTGACTCCTTCAGTTGAAATTCATCAACAGGATCACGGGATGGTTTCCTCAGTAACTTAGAGGAGCACCATTCTTTGATTGAAGTGGTCTTACCTAAAACAGCAAGGGTTTCGGCCCATCTTTCACTTTCAAGAGCATCATCAGATGAGCTGCATTTCTCTATCCCTGATCCTTCATCAATGACAAGATCACGTGCATATCTACCATCTCCATCATCCATGGTACAAGAGCCCGCATTGTTAACTCCAACTGAAACCTCCGTTACAGCAGGAGAGAGTCTAGAACAAGCATTCGACATCTGTTGCTCTTTCAAGGACTCAGTGCCATCACTCAACCTGCCAAATCCTTTTGCAGCAGTGTCTGCAAGTTGGTCTTCAAATGCTTGATCCAACTCTTCTGGTGGCCTTTCAATAAGAGTAGAGATACAGTTTCCTGTTACCTTGCTTGGTACATCTCTCCACTGGGAAGAATGCCCCTTCAAGCCATCACCGCAACTTAGAACAACCCTTTGATCCTTTAGAATTCTATTATCTTTCCCAAACAGTGCTGGGGTCTTGATGCCAACGCATTCAGTATGTTTAGAGGCATTTATAGAAGTTTTTCCAATGCAAATGCAACTTCGAGAAAGACAAGTTGAATGGACAGCACAGCTACAATTGAAAGGTAAGTAAGAATGTAGATCTTTCTGACAGCTTCTTTCATTTTCTCCAGAATCAGTAGTGTCTTCGTTTCCAATTCTTCCAAGTCTGAGTTAGAAACAGCGGGCAAAAAGTCTGAGTTAGGACCAGTGGGGAAAAGGAAGGATGGATGATGGGACTAAAATAAAAAATTATCAAAAGTAAACATTTAGATTGAGCTGAATTTATAAGCAAATCAATAGCTAGCTGGAGACAAACACCAAGAAAAAATATATGGCAAGAGAACAAATACATATACAAGTAAAATTCTATACAAAGATATCTTTAAAGTGCAAAATATATATGCATAGCAAAGCAATATTCATAAAAACATCAATGTGTAAGAATCATTTCTCAATAGTATAGTAGAACTGAGGATGACGCAAACGAGTATTAAACAACTGTGGTTGCCACAAGTAATTGACCTGAGAAATGCCAGCCAATTTCAGAATTGAAAAATAAGTAGCCAAGTCAAGAAATTGCATGGACTACAATGTCTCATTGATAGCTCATCAAGTCATGCTAGGGACATGCTTTGTAAACTATAACTTATATTGTCGATAGTCTCTAAAGAATTGCATGACTTCTATGAAAAAGGAGCGGAAATGCAGTCACCTCACAAGCACTATGACCTGATATTCGGGCAGCCAAATCAATAGCATCATGTTAAGAATCCCATTGTCATTATTGAGTGTAATATATCATGCATAATCTGCAGATATGCCCACGTGTATCTTTTATTTAAAGAAAATGTCAAACCCCAAAAGTTATTAATAATAATAATAAGAAGAAGAAGAAGAAGAAACAAAATTATAGACATACCAAAAATACTAGCTTGTGAAGAGGTGTATAATATGAGATTAAACTACAACACCTCAGTACAGAAACAGTCACCTCGGAGAAGACTGATCATTAGCACCATAAGCATGAAATGGAAGAACCAAAGCACCAAGCTCGTTAGTACATAATGCTATCTTCTGTTTCGAGTTTGAGAAGTTGAAGCAGTTTCTTTCACCTGCATAGATGTGACCATCAAGCAGCAACATTACAAGCATACAACAAGTCAAATATAAAACAGCCTGGAAATGAATCATTTAATATGTAAAGTACGCAATTTTAGATATGGAGAGATCATATGCTACTTCACCAAAGGACTTCACAGATATCCTCAGTCCTTGCGTTCAAATTTTGCACATGTGAGGCCCATGGTTCACAGATTCAAATGGATGATCCAATGTTCCCCAACTTGGAAAAGAACATTGCTCAAAAGTATCTAGGGAGGATGAACTAGCCATCCGTACAGCCCTCCTTAAGTCCAACAAGGAACGGCTTCATTCTTAGCATTCATTTTAAGGCTGCTTGAAGAGTTGAGGTACCTCCTACAAGATAAAATTTTGGAGGATAGCCAATCCATTCGGGGCACCTATCTGATCAATAAAATGGACCACCTACATATTCACAAAGTGGAGGTTTGATAAAATGTATATTATTCATCATTGGGACAAAGCTTCACGTTAGTTGCCATGCATGATAAAAAAATGCTTTCTTTTAGTGGAAAATTATGCTAATAGTACTTACCGACCATACCAGACTTCTCATAACCATCACTGGAGTAATGGTTAGAGAACGACTGGAGAGATCTGGCAGCATCAACAGCTGCATCCTGTCTATTGGTAAACGAAGATCCATCTGTTAATTCTAGAGATGTTATTAGATCTTCTTTCAAATTCTTCCTCCGCATTTCCGTATCTGAAGTGCAATAAGCCTGCCCTTGTTCTGAGTTTATTTCAAGGGATGCTGCTGAATTCTTCTGATCAGACAACTCAACCAAATGCCTCAGAGCCAGAAAACTCAGATTCTCATCCAGCATATCCTGGCTGACATCAGTGGGCTTTTTCTTTGATAAATTTATAATATTCGGTGAAAAGAAGCCACCAACTGGAACAGCAGATGTGGACAAACCAGAGACAGCAATACCTGAAGCAGTACCTGATCTAACTGATTTAAGAACTTGATCAAGATGCTCACTGCCTTCAGGACAGGGAGTTTTCCAGAATTGGTGTGAGGAGTTTCTAGCATCAGATGCATCCACAAAAGTGACAGGCAACTGATGCAGACTAGTACTAGAAATTTTGTCATGAACAGCAGAACTGCTTTGAAGGCAATGCCCATTAACATCCTTACCAAAAGGGTCAGAATCAGGCATCTGCTTAAACAAAGTACTGGATTTTGCCACAACATAGCAATCATCAGAAACAGTTCTTGACCATTTGCCCTTATCCATAAAACTGGAATGAATCAGCCCATTTGTGTTGAATTTTCCATTTAAACCATCAGTCATGTTCCTTGGGAAATCAGCTGGATCAAACTTGGCAATCTGAGAATCACCACCAAGTACTTTGGGCATACAATGCTCACCATTACTTATAGTATTATCTGTACACTTGGGAACATCAGACTGCACATCCCCTTCTGTGGGATTAATGAAATGTGAGAGAAACGTAGAAATTTGCGAACTCTTCGTTACATCACCCTTAAGCTGTTTTAATTTGGCAGGATCCATGGCATTAAGGCTTCTGAGCGCATGACGCACCAGATCCAACTCACTGTTTTCCTCTCTTCCATTGGAACCCAAGACGTTCAAAGGAGCACAGAAAAGATTTTGCCTTGAGTCGTCTGTTACCCTAGGATTAAGAGCTGCATAACCAGAGTACCATTCAAAAACAGCAACAGTAACAATAATAATAATACTAACTAATAAATAAATAAATAACCACAAGAAACAGCCGAGTAGAACTTTTATCACAATACAATATGAATTCCCAAAAACTGATATTTGATAACTAAATAACCAGGAGTAATTATATACATAGAATGTGTCACAAAGATATTATTCCAATGTCTAGACTTCTTTTCAATTGAACATGAGAGCTGTTGTATCTCATTCTGAATCATCAACCATCTATTGGCGGGAGGATAACAGAAGGGCTATCATTGCCCAATCTGGTTAAATGCCACAACCCATCAGATCAACAGTCATCGTGAAGGAACTTGATCTCCTAGGCACGGTTCGCCAGGACCACAAATAAGCGGGACCCACCACTTGTAACGTCCCCCATGGTTCTCATGCAATCTGTGCACAGGAGAATATTTTCCCATCATGAGTCATGACATGTCCTATGTATAAAAAAACTCAATGCTGAGGAATCCTACACAAATCATCAGGCTGAGGATCACATAATTCGTGCAAAACGCAACCAGCTGGATATTGTACTACTCCATGGAACATATAACCATTCATCTTACCATTATGGACAAGTGGTTCACAGAACCGGGACTTTGGGATGTCATACAAAGACTCGAATGCCAGAGGTCGCACAGGTGGCAGTGTTGAATTTCCAAGCGTATTGCTTTGTTGAGAAGGCTGCCCAAGCCTCAACTCAATATTTGATGGAACAGAGCCATCCACATCCATAACAAATGCTTCCCTCAAATTGTTACAGCTGCTGACATTAGTAGCTGTGCCAAAATATTTTGAGAACCTAGAACTAGGGTCAGCAATAAATGGACTCCCACCTTTGCTGACAATATCAATGGATGGATACCAATTGCTTTTTCTACCTTTATCTAGACCAGCCTTTAACATTGAGCTAGACGATTCCCCTGCTGCTTGCAACATCTGGTTACCTGCCAAAGAGGGCAAAATGCTCTGTGAAGTACCAGCAAATCTCTTCTGAACTATGTGCCGCTCCATGGAGTTGCTCTGTTGTCCATTATTCACAACTTTATGCCACTCCATAGAATTACTCTGTTGCCCATTACATAAAACTTTGCTTACTGATTTTTCCAAGACATCCTGTCCTAGGTAAAAGTTGTTAGGAGATAGAAAATCATTCCAAGATTGTCCTGAATTTATTGATCCTGCAAATGAATCAGAGCGCTTGGCCATGTTTGTCATTGCAGTAGACTTTCCTTTCACCAAAGCACTAGGAGCCATGATTCCGTTAGGCCAGTCCCATCCATTACTTTCATCTGGAACTCTCATCTGAAACGCCAAATGAAAACCATACAGGGCATTCCAAAACCAAAGCGTGACAATAATTAAGCAAGAATATACAGAAGAAAAGGGCTAACTGAAGCATGCCAAGTACACTGCAACAAGAAAAAACTTAGATATGCAGTTTTTAGCAGCCATGTATTAAATACTGGCCAAACTTCAAATGCCGAACTGTTCTGTAACAAACAGTTATTCGATGACAATACCGTAAAATTGAACATATTAGCCCTGCAACCATGGAGACAACAAGAGTATAGCATATTTAAGCTGCATTTTAAAATGCAGCTTAAATATGAAACCATAGAGACAACAAAGAGTATAGCTTGACCATATACCAATTAGTTACTTAAAAAAAAAAATTTGGCATTCTCTAATAGGGGATCACTGAGATCAGATGTCTTATTACTGTTGTTTTGGGTAAATACTTTCAGGCAACCAAAAGTGGAGAGCAAGTTAAGCAACCCATCTTGGTTTGATAATAACAGAACACAAACAGAATATGGAGTCCAAGTTCAGTTGTGCTGACAGTGGGAAGAAGGATCGTGATGCAGGCCAAACTAATGGGCTCAACCCCCTAATTTGAATAAAAATGATTTTCGGGTGATTTGATTTGGAAATCAAGGCTTAATTTGATGCAAATGCACTCTCTATTTCAATTTCCTTCTCAATTTTGGTTTTGAACTTCAATTTTGACTAATCTTTCCAAATGAGAATAGTCTCATCCAAATAAGAAGATAAGTCCTAATGCAGCCACAACTCACACAAAATCATTCCCACATAGCAACATCACCAACAGCCCTTACATCATCTATATCTTTTAAATTTCTCTCACTCAAGGAGTCTATTATGGCCCCCACATAATGATAAGCCAAACCATTCAAAATGAGTGTCGACCCCTCCAATAACATACACTAAAATTCCATTTCAATAGACATGCATCCTACATGGGTGCCACATAATGATAATGCAAACCATTTAAAATGAATGTCAACCCCTCCAATGACATGGTAAAATTAATTTCAATCAACGTGGGTCCCACTATTCAATTGAGCATATGATTGAATTATGCCTAGGTTGTGATGAGACAAATCTCGTACTCTATTTGCAGTCAGATAATAGTGGAAGCAGTTTCATATTATATACACACATCACCCACCAGGGCTCAGGCTTTACATTTTTCGAGCAGGCGGAGCCAAGCACTATACTAATGAATCAAAATATCTATTATCATTAATGCCCTCTTCTCGAGTAGAACAAAAAATCTTTAGTATAAAAATTTAGAACATTACAAATTCTAGATGATATCATATAATTATTTTTTATTTAGATACATATTAAGTATTTGTTTTATGTTTTATTAAATCATTGTTTAGTTTATACCTATAATTAATTAATATCTTCCTCTATTTCTTAATTGAATGAGCTTTTAATTTTTCACTTATGATATTCATCATTTTAATATATAGTTTTTCAAATGACTGTAGAAAATTGCAACCGTGCTCAGCACGGGCTATGATGCTAGTGAATAAGTAAAATCCTGGAACATGTTTCCCGGCTACACTATCCCTATTTTGCAATTTTCTTGAAGATTTATTGGGATTTCTTAAGTTTTAGTAATTGTTGAGATTTAGAACTAAATTAGGAGCTTCTACGTTTATTAAGATTTGTTTTCTAAGTAAAGGCATAGACTAGCCAATATAAAAAGTTGTAATCCCCTCATAGTCAATCATTGAAAATTGAATAAGAATCAAATTTTCTCTCTATCAAGTGCTTTCTCGTAACTCCGCCAGTTTTGCTGCCGGTCCCAAGCCCGGGTAAATGAGGAGGGTTGCGTTAGGTAGGTGACAGCCAGCGTAAAACTTTGTCACTACCCAAACATGAATTCTGAACAAATGATATTTCACGATAAGGCTAGGGCGTTCCCCGCTTTAAGCGACGCATTGCAACATCGCCCGACTGCAATGAAAAGTGTGCAAGGGCTACCGCATGACTTTGGGCTAATGCGGTTAAAGAAGTTAGTCCATGAGAAGAAGAGGAGGAATTGGGAAATTAGACTTGCTACTTGGAATATAGGAACCTTGACAGGCAAGAGCATGGAGTTGGTTGAGGTAATGAAAAGAAGAAGAATTAGTGTGGCTTGTATACAGGAGACAAGGTGGAAAGGGAATAAAGCTAAGGAGCTCATGGATGGGTATAAGCTTTTCTATGCAGGAAAGAGTAATACAAGAAATGGAGTGGGTATAATTATAGATAAGGATTTAAAAGAGAAAATTGTGGGGGTAAAGAGGTTTGGTGATAGAATTATAGCAATTAAACTAGTACTAGAGGAAGACATAATTCATATCATTAGTGCATATGCTCCCCAAGTTGGACTAGAAGAAAGTGTGAAACGACAATTTTGGGAGGAGATGGATGATTTAAT
Organism: Sextonia rubra; assembly: GCA_037013555.1. Classification (NCBI taxonomy): domain Eukaryota; kingdom Viridiplantae; phylum Streptophyta; class Magnoliopsida; order Laurales; family Lauraceae; genus Sextonia; species Sextonia rubra. The sequence goes on along the minus strand of JASUAD010000014.1, from coordinate 14,307,572 downwards.
GCGAGAAATCCCAAATAGTGATAAAATTTTCCTTGGAGGGGATTTAAACGGGCATATAGGAAGAGATAATAGAGGATATGAGAGAGTGCATGGAGGGCATGGATTTGGAGAAAATAATGAATTTGGAAACACTATATTGGACTTTGCAGTGGCATTTGATCTTATAGTAGCAAATACTTACTTTAAAAAAAGAGATGAGCATTTAATTACATATAAAAGTGGGAGTAATAGGAGTCAGATAGACTTTTTTCTAGTTAGAAAACAGGACCGATTGGCTTGTAAAGATTGTAAGATTATCCCAGGAGAGAGTTTGACTACGCAACATAGGCTTGGAGTTTTAGATATTTGCATTAGAAGTAAAAAAAGAGCAGTAGTAAACAAAATGGACCCTAAAACAAGGTGGAGAGATTTGAAGGGGGAAAGAGCAAATATATTTAAGGATAAAATGATTGAGAAAGGAGAATGGAATATTGAAGGAGAAACTACAGTAATGTGGAATCAAATGGCTAATTGCATTAGGAATGTTGCAAAGGAGGTACTTGGAGAATCAAAATGGAAGAGACATATTAATAAAGAAACATGGTGGTGGAGTATGGAGGTTCAGGAAGTTATTCGACAAAAAAAACATTGCTACAAAGTTTGGCAGGGGACTAAGAGTATAGAAAATTTTGAGTTGTACAAGAAGGCAAAGAAAGAAGCTAAGAAAGTAGTAAGTAGCGCAAAGTTCAAAGCATACGATGGCCTTTATAATAGGTTGGGAACAAGAGAAGGAGAAAAGGATATTTTTAAGCTTGCAAAAATAAGAGAAAAGAAAAGTAGGGACTTAGATCATGTCAAATGTATCAAGGACAATGAGGAAAATATTTTGGTGAAGGACAACGATATTATAGAAAGGTGGAAAGAATATTTTAGTAAACTTTTAAATGAAGAATATTTGGGCGATACAAGAGTGGAGGAGGATACTTCATTACAAGAGTATACTTTTCTCCGTAGAATTAGAGGGGTGGAAGTGAAGGAAGCATTAAAGCGAATGAAGACAGGAAAGGCAACAGGCCCAGATGGTATTCCGATAGAGGTATGGAAATGCTTAGGAGAGGTTGGAGTAAGCTGGTTATGTAGACTATTCAATAAGATACTTGTGACAAAGAAAATGCCGGATGAATGGAGAAGAAGCATTGTAGTACCTATATATAAGAATAAAGGAGATATACAAAATTGTACCAACTATCGAGGGATTAAACTTATGAGTCACACTATGAAGTTATGGGAGAGAATAATAGAGCAAAGACTGAGAAAAAAGACTAAGATTTCGAAAAATCAATTTGGTTTTATGCCAGGGAGATCAACTATGGAAGCTATCTTTTCACTTAGGCAATTAATGGAAAAATACCGAGCAAAGAGGAAAAATCTACATATGGCCTTTATCGATTTGGAAAAAGCCTATGATAGGGTACCGAGGAATTTAATTTGGTGGGTCTTAAAGAAAAGGAATGTCCCAAGAGGTTACATTGAAATTTTAAAGGATATGTACGAAGGTGCAATAACAAATGTGAAAACCACATGTGGAGAAACGGGCGGATTTCCCGTGACTATAGGCTTACATCAGGGATCATCTTTAAGCCCTTATCTCTTTGCATTAATTATGGATGAGTTAACTGTGCATATTCAAGAAGAAGTACCATGGTGTATGTTGTCCGCAGATGATATAGTATTGGTGGATGAATCAAGAGAGGGTGTCAATGCAAAGCTTGAGAGATGGCGGATGGCATTAGAATCTAGAGGCTTTAAAATAAGTCGTACAAAGACAGAATATATGGATTGCAATTTCAGTGGACATATACAAAGTGTTGAAACCACTGTCAAAATTGAAACCCATGAGATACCACGTAAAGATTCTTTTCGGTACCTAGGCTCGATGATTAGTAAGGATGGGGAGATTGATGAAGATGTGGAGCATAGGATAAGAGCTGGATGGCTGAAGTGGAGACTAGCTTCGGGAGTACTTTGTGATAGACAAATGCCAACAAAATTGAAGGGAAAATTTTACAGGACAGTGGTTAGACCAGCTATGACATATGGAGCAGAATGTTGGCCAATTAAGAAGATACATATTCATAAGATGGATGTAGCGGAAATGAGAATGCTTAGGTGGATATGTGGTAAAACTAGGAAAGATAAAATTAGAAATGAGCGCTTTCGAGAACATTTAGGGGTAGCACCAATAGGAGATAAGATTAGAGAAACTCGTTTAAGATGGTTTGGGCATGTTGAGCGTAGGCCAGTAAGAGCACCGGTGAGAAAAAGTTTGGATATACAGGTGGAGGGTCCATCAAGAGGTAGGGGTAGGCCGAAGAAAACATGGATGGAAGTCATTAATTCAGATTTGAAGAAGTTGCACTTATCGAAAGATTTAGCTCAAAATAGAACGGAATGGAGAAATAGAATTCATGTAGCCGACCCCAATATGGTTGGGATAAGGCTTTGATGATGATGATGATGATCAAGTGCTTTCTCGTCTTTGGCATGAGACATCGACAACCTATCCCAAGCCTTTAGTTTGAAGAATAGTCCTTGGCTAGTCTTCCTTACCCGGCGCCGCATCAATTGGTATCAAAGCACAGATTCATATCTCGAATTGCCATTCCGATCACTGATCAAGGTAACCCACGAAGTCAGTCCCATTGTTTGAATTTTTTGTTCATTGGTTTCATCATCCATCATCATCATATTAGGCCATCCATCCATTCCCTCATCCCAACCCCACCCGCGCCACATCAAAAGCTAGAAACTCATTAGTGCCATAATGCATTAAATTATAATACCTTTTTTAAATTACAATACTTTGTTTAATTACAATTCTTGGGAGCAAGTGTAAGGACCAAACAGAGGACTCGATACAAAACGGAGGGTTCAATCTCTGACATGTTTACTGTAAGATACTTCAATATAGAAGACCCAATCAGTAAACAGTGCAGATCATGTAATGACTTTTTTAATATTAACTTCTCTTGGTTCTTCAGAAGCTAAATCATCGGAATTAGATACAGATAGACTATCTTGTACTGGCTCTCTCGGTAAGTCTTATTAGATGTCATTTAACAAAGCAGAAATGTTCATTATAGAGTGAGGGGGGTCCTATGTAACAAAGTTAACATTGAAATACAATAGTAACTGATACAGTCTGTAATAGATACTCAAGCAACTTTTTAGTTATTTAACGGATGGAGAGTCATTGGGACAGGTGTCCTGTTACTGTTGCTTTGGTTAAATACTTCCAGAGTAAATCAAAATTGTAGTGCAAGTTAAGCAATCCAGTTTTGGTTTTTACAAATTGAGTAAATTGGTTTTGAAGAAAACAGAACAAAGACACAGTATGGAATCCAACTTCAGCGGTGATGAGACTAGAAACAAGTATTGAGTCAAAATTTTCCAAATTCAGTAGTGCCATAATGAGTTAAATTACAACACCTGGGACAACATGCAGCAAAAAACAGAGGGCTCAATACAAAACGGAGGGCTCAAGTTGCTGACATGTTTGTTGTAAGATACTTCATCATAAAAGAATAGATCAAAAAGAAGTGTTGAGGGGCAGAATATTTAATCATGTTTATTAACTCGGGCAACTTTTAGTTATTTAACGGATGGGGAGTCATTGGACAGATGTCCTATTACTGTTGCTTTGGTTAAATACTTTCAGAGTAAATCAAAACTGGAGTGGAAGTTAAGCAATCTAGTTTTGGTTTGGCAGAGTACGGAATCCAACTTAAGCAGTGGTGGGACTAGAAAGAAGTATTGAGTCAAAAATTCCCAAATTCATTAGTGCCATAATGTGTTAAATTACGACACATGGGACAAATTGCAGCAAAAAACAGAGGGCTCAATACAAAACAGAGGGCTCAAGTCACTGACATGTTTGTCGTAAGAGACTTCATCATAAAAGAATAGATCAGAAGAAAGTGTTGAGGGGCAGAATATTTAATCATTTTTATTAACTTTTACTGAATAGAAATTTGAGATTTTTTATTGGTATGAAATCTATGTTTGGGTGTGAATCCCCCAATTTTGAGGCAAACGCAAGCATATTTTATAGTGTGTAATCTAAGTCCAGGAGTGGGATACACTAAACATGCTTTGGGTTGACTCTAACGCATACTTATACTGCACTTTCATGGATTAATGATTGAAACACTAAACTAGGGTGACCAAATCATGAGTTTACATCATGTGCAAACAACAAGCCAAAGACCCATAAATCAGAGAGAGAATTGAGTTAAATAGTTTGAGTAGCAGCAGACAAAGAAAGCATACTAGAGTTCAAGTTAAAGTATACATGAAAACAGTGAGGAACATCTAGTTAGAATTGAAAAGATATTGGTACCCAATCCGATAATTTCTCTAGAAGAAACTCTAGAACAAAGTAAAGGACTTGATGAGAAGATTGTAAAAAGGAATTGTGTGTGGCAAGAAAAGTGGAGGCAAGCTAGTGGAATGTGTGATTACCCAGGTAACATTTTAGTTAATGGGGGACTTCGTTAGATGGCAGTTTAACCTGCACTGTTACTGGAGTAAAATGTTGAAGAAGGAAATGAAAAGACAGTATATGTAGCCAAGATTTGTGTGCTAAATGAATGCAGGTATTAACAAAAATAAAGGAAGATATAATTAGGATTAGTGCATGATAAGAAATCTACAGGTCACTGCAAGAGAAAATCAAGAAATGTGATATGAGATCCTTCGGGAATGTGCTTAACTGGCAACAGACCACATGGAAGTATTGAAAGTACAATGAACGAGAAGAGAGACTGAGAGAGGCTAATAAAGACTTAGAGTGAAGCAGTTAGAAGTGACAATAAAATTGTGGAGCCACACAAACACACCTATAAACAAAGATGAATGCAGAAGTAGAACTCAAACCGACCTCACCCAAAAGACAAGAGGCTTGAAGAATTTGTGATATTTTACAGGAAGACAATTAAGTATGTTGTTTAGTACTGCTTAAAATTTCCATAATGCTATAGTTTGTCATATAAAAGTTACAACTACCTTGCCAAGCTGTGCTGTGCTCAATGAGTCAAAATTGCTTCTGTTGGGCCAAGTGAAATACCAAGTGAATATTCCATACAAGCCAAAAACATTTTTGAAAAATGCCTCTTCCGTGTAGACAGACTGACATTAAAAGAATAAGCAATTAAATAGAAAATATGCATCATACCCCAAACTTAAGGAAAGAGCCCCTGCACCACTGAGCAATGGTCTCCCCACTTTCCAGGCGGACAGCATCCCCAGGGTTAATAGCACATGACCCTGCATGCTGTGAAAAAACTCTGTTGAGACTTGAGAGTACTTATCCTTTATATTTACAAATCCAAATCTGCAACACATGTTTTATGACAATATTAATCCAAATTTTAACAAGAGTCGGCATCAGAAGTGAAATCACCAGGATACCTCACAAAATTTAGATACTGACATCGGCAAACCATGACATGAGCAGACAACTCCAAGAAACCCAGTGTCACTGAAAAGCAAGTCTCCACCTGTTGCAGGTCAGTCAACAAACTGCAAGAAAGTGTTTAAATATAACTGCAACTTCACATGCGGAACTATGCGACCCTCAAGCTGAGAATATGTATTGCATTTTATGGAATCCTGACCTTTATCTGATGGGACACACTATGGAGATAGCATGTAGGCCAATCTAAGAACATGATAGCCAGCCATCTGAATTTCACTGTTCATATTAATTTTGAATATTTGATATATTTCTTAACCATTCATTTTCAACAAGCTGACTTAGAGTAATGATTGTCCCAATAGAAAGATCTTAATGTATGGTATTGGTGAATCCATGACATTGATGTATGATTGTCCCAATATAGAAAGATCTTAATGTATGCTGCATCCATGATTGGACATGTCACATTTAGAGTCTGAGAAAGATAATAGACCCCTAAGCAAAAGGGTAGCATGCATACCTTCTAGTCAAGTTACTTTACCCTACAGGACTAGGATCATGTCATTCTTTTCTTTTCTTTTTATCTCTTTTTTTTTTTTTTTTTGAAGGGTAGGATCATGTCATTCTTGACGTCTTGATATCACATATTATAGTGAAAAGAGAGAAGTACATGAATTATACAACATAGGTGCCAACAAGAGATCAATATGACTGACTGGCAAGTGTATAATTCAGATTGCACTCACTTGTTCCCAAACAAAAGACACGTGGCTTTCCTCTTGCAAATGCAGATGGAAGAACCAATGAAGCAGATTCAACTTCTGATGGCAATTTCGGAGAAGTCTGAATATTCGTAGTGTGATGATGACTGCAATTTGTGAAACCTGCTCCAGCAAGTCGTCCCAGCTTTAGAGAAGATGCTTCCATCTCCATATCATTGCGATGTACTGAATGTTGCAAATTTTGTTTAGCAGAGTCCGCACCAGCACCATGAAGATTTAGATTTAGAGTATTGAGATTACTGCGCAAAAGAGCAGCTCCACCATAGGACGAGGCTGGCAACACCCTGGATGTAATGTCCGGACAAAATTCAACTGCACTTCCAATGCTTTCACCATTAAGAAGCTGAGGAAATGGTGTAATACGGGTACCTGGAACTCCAAAACCATTGCTGCCAACTTCAAAGTTGGTATTGTGAACTGGAAGCTTACTAACAGGAGCTTTTGAATTTAAAAATTCCTGAAAATCAGATTCTAATTGCTGTGAAGGTCCAGAAAGAAGAGCTAGAAATGAATTTGATACGTCAGGTTTGTCTGATTTGTATGAGCCCAAGTTCAAGGTGCTGAAAACCACGGGCTCTGGTACGATTGCACACTCCGATAAACAAGCACATTGTGCAATATAGGGATGGAGGTGATGACCCACATTCACATCCACCTGCGGGTTGAAAGAATCCAAATTGGGTTAACAAAACAAAAGATGAGAGATTTTCTTCAAGAATTTAAATTAAAACAATGAAAATTGAACAGATCTAATGTTAAAAATAAAATCCAATAAAATGAAAATATGCTTACCAACAGAAAAGAAATAGAATAAAAACAAAGCATGAAAATGAATTCACAAAGCTAGTTGCCGAGTAACTGAACCAAATTGAAAAGAACCCAAGTCCCACATGGATGAAACTTCAGACTTTCTCAGTGCATTCTGGCTCTATGCTTTTCAATTTAACCATCTCTCAATGTATTTAAGGGCATTTTGGCATTTTCCGATCGTCGCATTTTAAAATGGCTGAGAGGCTGAAAGTTTAAACTACAGGACATAAAGCAAAAAGTTCAACCACATAGAATGATAACTAAGATTCCAAGAGAGAACACCTTCATAATGTAATAGACAATCAATAACTTCAAACAGTCCAAATATAGATGGTAGCTGTTCTTGCAACCTCAAATGTTCAAATCCTTTGTTTTGCTAGAAATTGTAAAACAACAACAGGAAAGGCAGGATTATGCACAATACAGATTCTGGGACAAATTAAAGAAGGATGATAACCTATCCTCAACCATTTTGTCAGCCTGCAGTTTAACCAATACACTGTACAGGGAGAAACAGTAATATTATTGCCTCTACACTATCAAGGGGCTGCTGCGGGTAAGGATTGAGTCAGACAAGATGAGAAAGGAAAGGAAAATAGAGAAAGGGAGTGAATTGAACAATGTCATTTTCTCAATTACCTTTATTGATTGCACTGAGTGACATCATTACAAAATTGTATTTATAAAATATAAAACAACAATACCATTTTTTAATAGCGACCTGCATAGCTTGCCCTCTAGCTGGACCATAGATTTTCACATGCCCTGATTAGCAAGTAAATCATTAAGGATATTCTTGATAACTTCCGTAAATCACAAAAAGAGAAAACAGGATTGGGTGGAATTGGTTTTCCCTCGTCATCAAGCACCTCTCTGCTTTTACATCTTAATGAAAACCTTATCCTATTTAATTAGATTACATGGGATTAAAGAAACTAATCTAAAGACCAAAATCACAGCTATGGTGCCCTAAAGGTGTATACAAATGGTATTACGTAGGTGACATGATGATCTGTAGGACCATCAATTAACCCCCCACCCACCCCAAATGAATAAACAAAGAAAAAAGCAAGTGTGTCTTCTCTCCCTCTCTATAAAACTGACACAGAGCTAGTCTTTGGTCATGGCTTTTGTAAAGAGATATGCCAAATGAAGATTAGAAGGCACATGCGGCAGGGTCAGTATACTGATCAAGCTCGTCTCAAATGAAGTGGCAATTGACCTAGATATGCTTTGGCCATTTATCGAAAACAAGACAGGAGGATATTTAAAAAGCACTATTTTTGTAAACTTAAACAAGGGTAGGTCTAGAATGGGAGAAGAGAGTTCAAACATTAATCCCTAAATCCCAACTGATCTCTAAGCAAGCAAAAGACATGGCACAATATTTAGCATCGGTAGAAGACTTGGGAGACATGATCTTGCTTCTTACATTTTCATGAAACAAAAGAGTTACCAAGAAAGACAAATTGTAGAGGATCAAGTATCAAGGCATCCAACCCATCAACAATAGCATAAGCAGTCAATGTAAGAGGAGATCCAGGTCGGCAGAAGGGACCATGCAATGGTGTACATTGCAGGCAGCAAATAATGCGGTCGATAGCTACCATATGTAGATGGTGTGGGTCATGCATGAATTGATTTACAATATAAACAGCATGTGCAACATCAGGTAAGGTCATTAAAAGAGGCTTCCATCCAGTGCTCAATAAAGAGACAATCAGAAATGCGATCACCGTCATCACTTAAGTATTTGACGTTGAGCTCAAGAGGAGTTCTAACTAGATTGGAATCAATGAGACGAGCAAGATAATGAGATCATGTGCACACTTCTATTGACTGAGAAGAATATTGGAGGCATAGTGGGGGCAAGACAAAGAAAATAAGTCATGATGAAAGGAATTATCCAGGAAATCCTTGATATTATGAATGCCAAGAGAATCATCCCCATTGATTAAGATATAGTCAAAATATACCAGAAGGATACTGATGCCAAAAGAAGAGCATCAGATAGACAATGAATGATCAGAAGAGCATCAGATAGACAATGAATGATCTTACTTTTTTTTCTAAAAAAAAAGTTTGCCGTGAGAATAGTAATTCAAGAATTTCTAAACCAAGCTCGAAGAGCATCTTTCAATTCATAAACAAAAGAATTCTTCACATTCATCTAGAGTATCAGCCAAGACTGAGATACAGCAAGAAAAATGATGGACCATGCGGGTACTCATTTTGGCAACAGGAGCAAAAGTTTGTTCATAGTTGAACTCATTTCAATGAGGCTCATAAATCACAAGTAGTACTATGCGGACGTAAATAAATGATAATCTATGATTCAGCCGAAAAAAAAAATCTAGCTCATGAAGCATCACTAACAGTCTCTTGTTTGAGTTTTGGGGGATTAATTGAATCAATGCACTCAATGGCCCACAACAACAACAAAAAAAAAACCAACAACAACGAAAGCAAATAAGACCAGTCTTGAAGTAATTATAGCAAGCAAATCAGCATAGACAATGTGACAATGTCTTCAATGGGGCAACACAATTTCATACAGACTGCATTGTGCATGATGATTCCTTATAATCTATAACCATTTCTTTTTCACCAGCGTATAACATACAAGAATAAAAGGCTTAGGATCCAATGCAAAAACTTATGATCAAGGCACATCTCCACAACCATCCACTCCTATCATTGTTTTCCTGCCTACAAAAAGTTAAGACATAACCAATGCCTCCAAAACACAAGATTCTATTCACCTACACCATTGGTAGCAAGCAATGGCCTGCCCAAGAGGCCACCAACATGGTGTTTGGTCCAAATAAGATATTGGGGTTGCTTGGACATGCAGAATAGGCAAGGACTCAGACATCATTTCAATGAAAATAGAGAGTGAAAAACCTGATTCCGGGGTGCTGAAGATGAAGGAAGTTGCAGAGGAGGAGGAGGAGTCAAACAAGGCTGTGAAGGCCACTTGTAGCTGCATTTCATCTGCTGCCATGAGTTATCCATCGAATCAAAGCTGCAAATGCAACTCTCCCACTATCCCATTACCATGTTCAATACCAAAGAGTAGATTACACAACTTTACAAGAAACAAAGAGTAGATTGGGTGAGAGTAGAAAACGACAGAATTAGGGAAAGCCTTCTTCTTCTTCTTCTTCTTCTTCTTCTTCTTCTTCTTCCTTTCCGTGGAAACGGATGGAAATGGACACAGACAGGAAGTGCAAGAAAGATTGGAAATGGAGAGGAGAAGCAGAAAAGAAAAATCTACACTTTCATCTTTACTCTACTAGGAGAGTGGGTGGAGGGAGTTGCAGAAGGTGGGGTGAAGTGAAATGATGAAAGGCACTGTATGTTGTAGTTGTTCGAGGCAGGGCAGGTGAGTCGTGAGTGAATGTGATATTATGGTGTGATGGTTGTGGACATATTGACCATTGGATGGGGATGAGAGGGAGGGATTGAGGGCCGTTGGATGGAGACAGTGATTGGAGTGTGAGCCGTGTATTTGGGTTGTTTTTTTTTTTTTGTCACGTTCGACTTGGCTGGTTTTGGCAGCCAGTGCTCTGATGAGGGTCTGAAGTGGTAGACTGGGGACGGGGACAGGAGCGACAGCGTGACGGGTCATTGGGGCGGCAGGATCGATGGGGTACCCGCGTGGCAAAGGATATAAATAATGCAGCCGGGGGAGCTTTGCTATTATTGTATGTGGGTTTAGGGCTCGACGGACGAATTCTCATTAAGCAGTCTTTGTTTTTACTGTTGCACAGAGTAGACTAGTGTTGTATTTGAGCGAAACGAGGAGGTGACGTTTGGCAACGAAAAAATTTAGAAAACAAAGATGGGGAATTATTTTTAAAAAATTATTAAAAATGAAAAACACAATTGAAGACTCAGAATCTTTGTAATGTAATAGGAAGACTTCCCACCCAAATTCCTCTTTTCTCTTCCTTCTACTCATAATTCATTGATGTCAACAAAATCCTGATTTTCCAAACCAATAGAGTATAGAAAGACAAAAAAAGAAGGGGAGAAAGAAAATGTATCAGAGTTCATCCTTGTTTAGCAACCATCAATGCTCAAGATTTTTAAGATGCATTGACCAAACTTAAACTTTTAATTATCGCCAACCCTAGACCATTTTCTCATCTATTCTCATCTTCTTCATTCATGTTTATCTTTTCGTCGCTCAAACCCATACATCTTCCAATTTTCTTATTTCATCAACTCCACTCATATCCTTCTTTTCATTAGTCGAACCAACACCTCTTCTCATCTTCTCATATCTTTTCACATTCTCCATTCATCTCCATCCTTTCATCTCATGAGCTCATTCTATTTTCTTGTTCTCTGCCTAACTCACTTTCATATTCATCTTATCTTTTTTTTTTTTCCTTTAGTATTATAAAAAAATTTCATCAATAGCAACATAAAATTTGTCAACATCAACTAAGAGGATTTTACGAAAAACATTCCCCCCAGCTAGCCCCTATACCAAAAAAGGATCCTGTAATTTGTGGTGCACAAAATAGGTCCTTGAGGTACTGTTTCATGAAATTTTTTTTGTTTTTGGGCGTTGCTCGTAGCAGCACTTATACCCCACCGATCTTCTTCTCCGGCGGAACTAGAATAGAACACCTCCATTGTTAGATTCCTAAATATCAACACCGACACCTCTTACTAGAATAAAACTCCACCAATCACTAAATCTGGTGAAGGTGGGCAGCAGGGTATATGGAGGTTAGAGTAAGTAGTGGATAGTGATGATGTTTGCGGTAAAAAGATGGAGGTTATGATGGTGGCTAGACGTTAAGGAGATGGTGTGGCAGTTCCTTGCCTTCCCTTCCCCCAAGTTTGTCAACCACTTCATCGCCTTCCCTTCCCCTAACCATGACGGCTCCAATTGCCGAAAATGGAGAAATAAGAAGAAGAAGATGATGAAATAAGGGAAAGAATAAGATAATAGCGACAACGGCATCGCTCGTGTAAAAAGGGAGTGACACTTATTTAAAAAGTTTACACTAAAACGAATCTATTGGACCTATTCTATGCAATAAACTCTAATTGGTCTTTTTTCGCGTAGTGGGCATCTAGGAGGGATTTCAAAAAAATCCTCAAATTCAAAACAAGATTTTATAAGTTCAAATAGACAAGGAAATGAAATGGTAAAGTCTAAAGAAAATACAAAAAATATGAAATGTCTAGTCTTATTTAAGAGATGAGCTTCATCCTCAACAAAGAAGGTTTCGGCATTCTCATCCCACTTGTGATCCAATCAGGGGTCAATTGTCTAATTACATCCTTGTACTGAGAAACAAGTTATTTCCCCTATACGTCGAGATCGGAGAGACCTCCAAATTATGGTTGAAATCTTTGTTTTGTAGGGTCGAGAAAAGTTATTGAGTCCTTCATGTTAGCAAATCATGCCGCCTCGCTTCCATTTGTTTCAGATCTAAAAGGGATGAAATCCATTAGAATGGGATGTGCATCGTTTGAGTTATGGTTGGAATATGTATAGGGTAGAATGCTTGTAATGGTCATTGTTGACCCCTAAAAAATTACAAGTGTTGCAGCGAAGATATTACAAGTAAATTCCTAATCAGGGACACATAAATCTTTTGATTGTGGAATGGCAAGTCAGATACTGCATCCAAAAGTTTAGAATTAATGCAATCTACTAAGAAGACTTTAGATGAGCTCAGAACACAGCATTTCAAACTTCAGAGTCACTGGACTTTATTTCGTCACTCAAACTCACCAAATACCAAATTCAATATTCATTAGCTCAAAAACTAGGGGTCATTGAACATACTCAAGATTATGGGTGACTAAAGTGGCTGAAACTTTTATGGCAACTCTAAAACATACTTAAGAATGATGTTTTCAAAGTTTCAAAGCATTTGGACTTCATCTCAACTTAAAACCAAGTTTCTGTGATTGTTCGCTAATTCCTTCGGGGTCACTATGGAAATTGACACTTCGACATGTCAGAACAAGCTCAAATTTAGGGTAATCCCTTCAAGTACATCCGAAAATTATCTTTCAAAATTTCAGAGCATTTGAACATCATTTGGATCCAAACTCAGTTCAGATGATCGTTTACTAAACGCTATGAGGTCACTATGCAAAGTAACACCTCACAAAAATCAAATTAGCTCAAACTCCTGGAGAAAGTTTAAATTATGCTCAAGGGAGGCTCTACAAAATTTTAGGTCAAACGAACATCATTTGACCCAAAGTTTACAAACATGTCAACTTTGGATCAATGACCCTCAAGTCATGGGGTCACTGACCAAAATCGTGCTTCCCGACATCCAAAATTGATGAAATTTGGGCACAAAGCTTTAGTTATGTTCAAAAGATATTCTACAAATTTTCAAGTCAAAAGGACTTCGCTTGCTCCTACTTTCATTGCATGTCAACTTAGAAGATAATGACCTCCGAGCCATGGAGATCATTAGCCAAAATCCTACATCCAGGAGGCCAAAGTTGATAAAATATGGAATGAAGACTCAAAATGTGTTCAAAGTTGATTCTTAAAAGTTGCAAGTCAATTGAACATCGTTCGGGTAGAAAACAAGCTAACTACCTACAGTGTGGAGTGAATAGTGACTTGGAACATGCAACAAATAGGTCACTGTTCGAAATCCTACTTCCTCAAATTGAAACTGCATGAACTTTGGATAAACAGTTCAAGATACCCCTGACATGAGTCCCTCCTAGTTTTAAACCAAACCGAGGTCATTTGGGCCTCAAACGGTTGAAACAAGGGCCCATTTTCATGAAAAGTCAACGGGGGAGTTGACCAACTTTAAAAGGTAAAAAATGGGCTAAAACTTATATGACACACTCAAAATAGTGTCAAGAAGCATCCCTACAAGTTTCGTAAAGATCAAATATTGTTCGGGCTCTAAATAGGCGAAAATATGTCACATATACAAAAGTCCAAAAATGAACCTTGGAAGTGACCGCGGTCCACAATCAACGGAGGAGTTAACAAACTTCAGAAGGTCAAATTGAGTTGAAATTTTTATAGCACACTCACAATATTGTCAAAAAGTATCCCTCCAAGTTTCGTGAAGATCGAACATCGTTTGGGCCCCAAACAGGTGAAAACAAGTCACATATGCAAAAGTCCAAAAATAGGCTTTGGGAGTGACTACAACTCATGGTTACTCCCACCTGTGACTTGGTCTCGGACTATTTTTGAAAGTTATTTCACTTTATTTCGAAGCATAACTCCCTTACAACTGCTAGAAACTGTCCCAACTCCTTCTAAAGTCTACAAAAGGCACATTAGAACTCTTATAAAGGGGGAAGCAAGAGAAGAGCAGGCAGAGACAGACAATGAAGGGAAAGAGCATGTGCAAGTTCCTGAATTGAATTTCAGAAGTTTAAAGCAACTCCAAGCAAGCCACACAGCATTTCTCACTACTCTAACATACTTTTTCTTCCCATTCTCACCAATTCAAGGTAAGAAATATTACAGAAGAAAGGAAGACACATACACTTTACTTAAGGAAGGCATATGCAAAGGCTACTCGGATGACATCATTCTTCTTTGATTTTTTCACTTGGAAAGGGTCTTGGGTCACACTAGAAGTTGTGAACAAATTTTTTTAGACTTCATTCTAATCCTTGAAAATCATAGGGTCAAAATAAAACAACTTTGGCTTCATACAGTGCCCTCTTCGGATTTATACAAAAACAGTTCGTAAACCAAAAAGTGGTGATTATCAAATGTTGAAGTCGATTCCACGGCCAAATCAAGCACTTATGGTGCCCATTTAACACTTAAAATTCAAAGGAAATAAGCTCCTACACTCTGAAGAAGTCATAGCGGCGAAACGGAATAAAACAAAGAAGCAAATAATGGCCATTCGCCCACTGTCTGCTAGTTACCGCAGGTCCCTGTCACTGAGTAGAACGCCAGTGACCGTGATCCATGGTTACTCTCCCAGTTTCTTCCTTTTTTGCATTTTTTCTCACACTGTTAATGTATTTTTTTTGTATTTTCCAAATCTGGATCACATCTGAGACTTGAGGGAGGAGTTATAAATTTTTCAGAAACATATAAACAACTTGCGTCCTCGCGGTCAGAGCATTTAAACTAATATTAAAAAAAAGGAAATTAATGATGAACTGTAGTTAATTTCCATTCTTCTTAACGCTTGAAATGCGTGAATGTCGGACTCGAATCCACTACACATTTCCGCATCTTTTTTAACTCGATTAGTCATGTTAATGGATAATATACTTTTTTTAATGCAATTTCTAACAAGGAAGGAGGCGGACGAGGCACTTAGTTATGGCGAGGATTGGCTGCCCTTCTCATCTCACTAGTTGGTGATGGAAGGAGTTTCTCTATAATCTTTGAGAGCAGTATTTTTATTTTATTTTATTACTAGGCGATTGCATGGGGCATATAATGGAGGTTGATCAATGCATTACTTTGAAGGAGTTTTTTACTCATTGCTATGCAAATGTGCTATGGAAGGGCCTCTGATCTGCCAACCAAATATCCCTTTCAATTGAGGACTAGAAGACTTCTATTTTTTAAGAAGAGGATGCATACAATGGATCATGTTTTCCCGCTTTTCAAAGCGATTGAGATCTTAAAGCTTCCAGAAAACGATGAATGTGATTTTTGCAGAATTGGTAAGTTCTACAACCATCCAAAGGAAGAAGATGATGATGTTCGCAAATATCTCTTCAAAGCTAGGTAGGCCTACCTGAAAATTGGTTTATGAGGGGCAGATGGCTGGTTTGATGGACCTTGGAGTGAGTGAAAGTAACGTGATGAGTCATGGATTGGTTGATGGGCCTAGGCTGTGCTCCTTTTTGGGAAAAAGGTTTACTAGTCCAAACTTAAATTTAACACTTCACACTTGAAGGTTTTGAGATGATGAAGTAGGCTTTGAAAGGATAGAGTTTTAGCATTTTGAGGTTCTCAGCCCTTAGATCAGGCCAATCCACTATGCGAGAGATTCAATCTCACCTTTTGTTGAGGGATACAGGAGAACAATATTTGAGTGATAGCATTACTACCAGTAACGAAGAAAGGCATGGATTTGTTGGAGTTGAGCCACTGCTTTAAATTGCATGAACTTCATGGATCCCCTTTTGTCACTTCCCAAAATAGGAGGTCAAATTGATTCTAATTTTAAAACATAACTACAATAAGTCATTTCAACTTTTAGATGAAAATTGATCCCCACATTATACCCACAGGATATCACGGGTATCATGTATACATCTCCATAAGTTTCCTACAGAAGGCAAAAGTTAAAACAACACACTTGAGATATATATATATATATATATATATATATATCATGGCCTATAGAGCATAGGAAGCCTTAGAAATATTTACAACTATAAAATTTTATAAGTTTACAACATAGTATTTTATTTATATATCTACATTATTTAGCAACTCATCTGTCCACCACCAAAACTTTCTTTGTTACACCATCCTGCAAACAACACTATCCATTGGGATGAGTTCTTACTACCGTGTTACACCACATTATTTGCAAACCATTCATTTACTCTATTTATAACTTTTGCGATCGTCTCCGACTGTAGGGTATGACTAAAGGATGGGTCTCCCTTAACGTCAATTGAGACATTAATAAAGAGTAAGCAAACCAATAACAACGTTTCGAAGTTTAGTGATGTTTAAAATCATGTAAAACAAATAAATATCATGCAAGACTAGAAATAAGAAAAATCAGAACAAATCTGAATATAGAGTCGAAATAAACAGTGAAACTGTGAGATGTATTCCAAATAATGCATTGAATAGAAAATAAATGATGCCCAGAGGGCAACCCACACTAGCCATAATTTCAACAAATAAACATATATGTATACAAAATTGATTGCCGTCACTGAATAGAATAGTGGCCACAATACTATCTAGATAACAAAAGCGAGGTACTGGTTAATCTCACAACAAAACTAAGCTATAGCTCATAAACAGATACATTCCATCCTCATCCGCATCCAGTTCTAGTTGAACAAAACTAAGTAGTGTCATTTATTGATATTAATGCAATTCATGAACTTGTTTCATAAAATCACGCGCTTCTATGAATAATTCAGAATAAACTGAATATAAGATATATATAGAATTGAAAACAGTCTTCTTAAAAACATCTTAAAAATCCTAATAAAATCATTGCTATCTGTAAACAAGAATGTGTATCTTAAGGCTTATCATAATTGACGTTGATCAATAATAAATACATCATATAACCCGTAGAATTTTATAGTGTTGTTGATTGACATTGACATGAAATTAAATCAAACTGGAGTTCAATATCGGTTAAAGATAGGTTTTATTATGATTTTTCAATGTTTCATGGTCATTGGAAACTTTAGGGTATCTTCCTGAGCTAAATAGTTCAAATCTGAAAATTTAACAGGGTTCACCCTCGCCCTGGCCATGGTTACTTAAATCATGAGAATGGATGTTGGCTCATGCCACGTGATACGAACTAGTGTGCCAGTAAAAGAATCTTTCTAAGGATCTCTTGTCCAAATACTCTGATTTTTGCCAAATTGGATCATCGTTCCAATTAGTGTCAAAGTTGGCTATGGCCATATTTCCGGTTAGAGTGAAATTTGATTGGGCTCTATTTTTGATTAGTGGAATTTGGGTAAGGCCCTTATTTCAATTAAGCAATATTTGGCCAAGGCATAAGCCTATTAGAGTGAACTTTGACTGGAACTTATTTCAACTAGTGTGAAATTTGGATGGCGTCAATTTCTAATTGGTGTTAGAGTTGGCTATGAATCAATTAGAGTGGAATTTAAATAGGCTTTATTTCCAATTACAGCGATATTTGGTTAAGGCCCTAATTTCAATTAATTAATATTGGCTAAGCCATAACCCTTTTTTTTAATCTTTACTAGTACTGTAGCCTCATTGTGGAGCCCACCAATCATAAAAGGTTGTACTTACAAAGTAAAAATGAGGGCAGCAGGTTGTTCATCAATTGGTCTTTCTGGGGGGCCATTTGATTTTTTATTTATGGGCGGGCGCGCTATAGACCTCATGTTATCATTTAATTAAAAAAAAAGGGATCATAGAAGGCATTTGCCACCTTACTTTTTCCATAAGAAAAGAAAGATTGAGAGAACGAGTGACTTGAGAAGAGAAGCAAGAGAGGAGAAAAGAGGAAAAAGGGAAGAAGAAAGAGGACGAGGATTGCTGCATGTTGGGGTGCTCATGCATGCTGAAGCTACTGTCGCTGCTGCGTGATGGGGCCATTGCTGCTGCATGCTGGAGCTATTACGGCAATCTGGTCACTAGGTATGACTGCTATGCACAACCCAAGTTTTTTTTTTCTTCTTTTGAAAAACAAGGATGTGTTTTGCATTTCCCTGGCTAATCGTAGCGGCCGCTATAGTCCCATTGGCCAATATGAGCCGCTACAGATGCTAGCACTGTAAATATCAAATTGTCGTGGTTTATCGCAGGATTGCTATTTTAATCCTGATCCCGTAGCATCGTCAATAAAATGTTGCAAAATATTTGTCCATACACAAATGTAAGAGAACACCACACATCAAAATGCATAAAGTCAAGACAAATGTTACTTTTCTTACTAATATTCACGAAATAAGTGTTTCTACTTTTCTTGCAAATCGACAAGTCTCACAATTTAATTTTCTAGCACAGTTTCCAATATCACAAATAGAAGGACTCCTAAGACGCTGAAGAGGTGCGTGCCCGAGACGCTGATGCCACAAGTAGCCTTCTCACATTCTGTTGTTGACTGGAATACTCTTGACTCCCTTCAAATAGGCTCTATGATATGTAGACCATTAATCTCACGGCACTACCAATCATTTGCCCTGTCCTCAATCCTGAACAACACAATGAGATGGGAAAAAGGTACTAGAGCAATTATCAATTTTTGTTAGAGTACTAATGGAAACAATATTAAATAAAAATTGTGGAACATGGAGGATAAATGATAATGATATGTTAGACAAAATATCAATGGTTCCTTCCCCAGCCACTCATGTAAAGGTCCCATTAGCAATTCTATTTCTCCCATTAGAGGACTAGTCCTTTCCTTGGAGGAGAGAAAATACTATCCTAATTGGTGGTAATGGATCTTGAATATTAGTCACATATGCACGCATAGTTTCATATTCTGGGGTTGCCCACTCACAAGGTCAAATATGTGTTGGTCTTCTAACTGCTTTTAGGCCTATCAATTTGGTCTTAAGAAGAGGGGGCCCAGCTTGATCCTTAAAAAGCCATAAAAATGAGGGCTTATGTTTCTTAGGAAAAGCCTTAGGGTCGGGATTGGACAAGTTTTGTAAGCCCTAAAACTTGAGGGCCGTGCTTGGATAAGGCTAGCCCGAGACCCTGGCCCTACTATTTTTTTATATTATATTATATTTATACATACATACATGCATATATATGTATACTAAAACTTGCATATAACAATCACATGGTAAAAAAAATGGGACATGAAGGAAACTTCATGCCCCTATGCCCATTACAAATTTCCATAAAATTTTTTTTCCAATGAAAGCCCTAGAAACTCTTACATACACATACTTAAATCATTTCATCTCGATTTGATTATTTGAGTGCACAAGAAATTAATGTTGAAGCAATGGTTGCTTCCAATCCCTTTTAGTTGCATTGATTTTTATTAAGGTTTTTTGTAATATTATTTTTCTGCATTCTTGCTAATGCAAAAGGGGTGTAGTGCTCTTGTTAATAAGAACACATCTTTTATCTCAAAAAGAAAAAAAAAATACATTTTTTTCCTCTACAGAGTGTCTTGGAATTCTAACTGATTTATAAGGATAGTTTGTTTGTCTATGGAACTTTAAGGATATGGTGTGAACCCGATGTTCTTTTTATTAGTTAATTATAACTATCAAATTTTAAAGTCTAAACTAATAGTGAATTTTTAAATGCATTTTTCTTAGTATTGATTGATATTCAATAATGCTTGATAGTCATATCAATGTTAAATTCATAAAAGGTATGTGAATGTAAATATTTTACAACTTTTTAATGATAAGACTCTATTGAAATGATTTGGCATGTAAAAATTATTGCAGAAGGTGTGAAATGTGATACTCTTTAACCGTTTTCTTTATTTAATAAAATAAATAAAATCATATGTCTAAAGCCAAGTCATAAAAGCACATATAACTTTGTTTGATCACAAATTTTAGAAGAGGGTTCTATCTTCCAAATGCTCTCTTAGTAAGTCCTCAACAGTCGGTCGATAGTCAATATGTGATAGCCATATAAAAAATAATAAATAATGTTTTTTTGTTTTAAGGCCATGAGGCTTGCCCTGGCCCTGACCTTTAAAAGTAAGGTAAGGGCCTAGATAGCGTAGGTCCTCCGAGGGCTCTAGCTCACCCAGGCTTAGCCCTACAAATTTTGAGGGTAGGGTTAGGACAACCACGGGCCAGCCCAACCTTACCCTTTGATAATGCTAACTGCTTTGATAGCACTAACTGCTTTGCTTGTCTTTTCGTACAACATGGTTCAAGTGGCTGACACACCTCTAATTCACACTGTAGAGCTCTAAATTTGTACTAGTAGTTTCTGATAGAAATGTCTTCATGTTTAAAATTGTAATTTCTTTTGTTAATTTTTGTATTCTAGCATTATTAATTTTTTTTAGGATAGGCAGCTTCCATGGATTCCCACACTTCCTTTGCTGTGTTAGAGTACTTGAAACTTGCAACTATATCCTTCTATGAATTAAGAGTCCTCTATCCTTCTCTGAATTAAGAGTCTAATTAATGACTAACATGTTTTCAGACTCCCAATCTGAGTATTTTGGATCCATTTATGAGGGCTCCTTATTATTTCCAGTAATGTAGCCTAACCTCTCGGCCATCCAATTGCCATTTTGGAAGCATAGTCGAGTCCTTGTAATTATCTCCATTAAACAAGGTTAGTGTAATCATTGTATTTGGATTAATCATAATATTGGCCACTTGTTGGGAGGATGACATAGAGCTTTCCCCCTTTTCTTTTGATTCCATGATAACTATTTAATGTAGTTATGGATGGCTAAACACTCCTAAATATCAAAAGAACATAGAAGTTTATGAGTGGATTGGAGATATTAACAAAAACTTGTAACAGTACCTTAACTAGGAATAACAAGGAGACTAGATCTTGCCATCTGAGTCTTTGTCAGAGTAATGAAATTGAGTGCCCTCTAAATGCAGGTCCTAGGATTAGAGCTTATAGGAAGTGAAGAAGCATGTGTTCGGGGACATTTTAACTCATCTACTAGAGACTTCAACATGAGGACTCAGCTCCAACGAATTTGAAAACCCATGAAAATTCTATTCTATAGTCAAAATCGGAGAAAAGAGTTCTACAATACAATATCAATAGGAAAAGCAAACTTAGGGCCTAAGAAACCTAACTAATAATGGAAATTACCCTAATTACATCAATTATAAATATACTAATTAAAATAAAAATAATCCTAAGCTATCTTGAGTGAAGACCACTTTGGGCCCATTATGCATCATTTCCCCCAGGCTAAAAGAAGAATTCGTCATTGAACTCGAGTCTTCTTCAAGTTGCCTCTATAGACATAATGCACATTAAACACTTCTTCAGTTGCATTTGGCCTTGATTTTTTTTCTTCGGTTGTTTTAATTTCTTTTGGATGGAGTATGACTTGCCTTCTACCATTTATGAATTCATAAGTATTGTTGCACATACCATGAGTGTCATTTTTGTCATACATCTATGGGTGATTCAACAAGATATCACTACTATCCATAGGTAACATATCACACTAAATTGCATATTTGCAATCTTCACCAATGGCAAAAGTAAGTTTGCATGTATGTCAGACTTGCGCTTCATCACCCATCATTAGCCATCTAACAAAATAGGGTGATTGTGCTTATAAACTTTTAATTTTAGAAAATAAACTGAAATGATATTTTCACAACCTCCACCATCAATTGAAATTGTGCAATTCTGCTCGTGTTATATTAATTTGGTCATCAATTCGATAGCCTCTAAGATGAAATACTTTGATATTTCGTAATTTCGACAAAACTTTTCTAGGTAACTTTTTAGAGTAATAAAATTAAAATATGTATACAAAGATGTAAAACAAAAGGAAAATAAAAAAAATATAAATTATGCATGTTCCTTGATTTGGATAGTGAGAAAAAAATTAAAAAACTTGTGACAACTATGTTGCAAACCGAAATGGGTCGGAATAGACTAGAATGGGCAACCAAAATTGGACCGAAATTGACCAGAATGACCGAAATGGACTGGAGTTTATTGAAATTGACTAAAATTCAAACCTTTTTTTTTACCCCCATTCTGCTTTGGCAAAAGGACTAGAATGAAAATTTTTGGCCATTTTGGCCTGAATGAAACATAATTGACTACTATGCCAAATATTGTACCTGTTCACTGAAAAATATTTTTCTGCAACCATTGTCGTCTTAATTGTCGGTGAAGCTTCCTTAAAGACCATGAGAGTGTCAAGCCCCCTTTTTGGAGAGTGAGGAAAAGACATAGAAGAAAAAAAAGCAAGGAATGCTGAACTTTTCGACTCTTTTCAATTTCGAGTTTACTTTTGTGGCTTTTTTTGCATTTTGACCTTCTAGGTGTAGGTTGTTTACAGGTATGTTTTTATCATAACAACCCCCCCCCCCCTCGGGGCTTAGTCTCGAATGTGATCGCGCTTGAAATGTGATGTGAAATGCAATGGATTCAAGTCCAATATTCACACACTTCAGGTGTTAAGAAGAATGAGAAATAATTATAGTTTATTATTAATTTCCCTTTGTTTACATAGGTTCACATGCGCTAACTGTGGGGATGCAGGTTGTTTACAAGTTTTGAAAATTTACAACCCCTCCCTCTAGTCTTAGATGTAATCCAAACTTGGAAACCATAAGAAAATACATGAAAAAAAGGCAAAAACTACAAAAAAAAAAAAGATAGGGAAATGGTGACCATGGCCTACGGTCATTGGCTCCCTGTTGGTTACTGACAGACAGTGGCTAAAATGGCCAATGTTTGTCTCGTTTCTTTTCTGTTTTGCTTCTGTGCCCCATTTTTTTTCTGTTTCGTTCTATGATGCCTTCAGAGTACTGGAACTTATTTTATTTGACTTTTGAAGTGTTGAATGACCACCAATAGTGCTTAACTTGGCCGTGAAATGGACTAAAACTTTTGGTAATCATCACTTTTTGGTTGCGGACTGTTTGCACAAATCCGAAAAGGGTGTTTTATACCAGCAAAATAGAGCCAAAGTTGGGTCAGTCTGAACCTATGATTTTCAAGGAATAGAATGAAGCCTAAAGAGGCTTGTTCATAACTTTTGAGATGCTCAGAACCCTCCCAAGTGAAAAAACTAAAGGAATTGGTTTCATTTTTTGTATACTTGATGATACTTAAACCCACTTCTCTAAGTGATATACATATTTCTTCTCATTCTCTAAATCATTTCTCACCTTAAGTTAGTGAGAAGGAGAAGAAGAAGAAGTAAACTTGGAGTATTAGAAGTGCCTTGGGACCCTTTTGAATTCTTGGAACATTGCCTTAGATCTTGTTGAACTTCCTTGAATGTGCTCAGAACTAGTGTGGAACCTTCTTCCAAGTGCCAAACCTTCCTTTTATTGACTTGAGGTAGTTTAGGGAGTTATAGGAGGTTGGAGTTCAAAATAAAGTGGAGAAAACTGCAAGTCACAGACAGGTCCATGGCCGCCGCAGTCACTGACAGGTCCAATTTGGGTTTTTTTACATATGCGACCCATTTTCACATATTTGGGGCCCGAACGATGTCCAATCTTTACGAAACTTGAGGAATGCTTTTTAACACTATTTTGAGTGCGTCATTGAAATTTTAGCCTGTTTTGATTTTTTGAAGTTGGTAAACCCCCTTGTTGATTTTTCATGAAAATAGGTTATTGTTTTAGCTATTTGAGGCCTAAATGACCTCAAATTGATTTGAAATTAGGAGGGACTGATGTCAGGGGCATCTTGAACATAGACCCACTTATTGTATGTTTTAAGTTAATATTCTTTTGTGTTGCAGCAGTTAGCTTGTTTTCTACCCGAATGATGTTCAATTGATTTAAAATGTTAGAGAATTTACTTTGAATATATTTTGTGTCACTGGTCCTAATTTCATCAACTTTGGCCCCCCAGAAGTAGGATTTTTAATTAGCGACCTCCATGACTTGGAGGTCATAGACTCCTAGCTGACATGTAGTTGAGATAGGGTTAGACGAAGTCCTCTTGGCTTGAAAATTTGCAGAACTACGTCTGAGTATAACTTAAGCTTTGTGTCTAAATATCATCAACTTCGATCATTTAGAAGTAGGATTTTGGTCAGTGACCCCGTGCCTTGGGAGTCATTAACCCAAAGTTGACATTTTTGTTGACTTTAGGTCAATGACATCCAATTGACCTAAAATTTTGCAGAGCCTCTCCTAGGTATAATTTGAGCTTTTTCGAGGAGTTTTAGCTAATTCTGACATATAGAAATGTTTGTTGTCATAGTGATCTCAAGGAGTTGAAAGATAGTCACTGAAGCTTGACTTTAAACTGAAATGAAGTCCAAATGCTTTGAAATTTTAAAGCATCATTCCAAGCATAATTTTATGCATAATTTGGAGCCGTCATGTGATTTTCAGTGTGTTTGGTGACCCCTGGACTTTGAGCCAATGAACCTTGAGTTTGAAGTTTGGTGAGCTAAGTGATCAAATGAAATCCACTAAGTCTAAAATTTTAATTAAGTCTAAAATTTTAAATACTGCACCCTGAGCTCATTTGAAGTTTTTTGAGTGGATTACATCAGCTTTGAACATCTGGATGCAGTACTTGACTTGGCATTCCACAATCCCAGGATTTATGTGCCTTTGGTTTGGAACTTGCTTGTAATGTTTTCATTGCAGCATTTGTAATTTTTTTTATGGCTCAACAAGTGCCCCATCGAGGTGCAATGATTAAAATATGATAATTATTGTGCCTCGAAATTGCCAATCTGTGGGAATGATGAATGGCATGATGAAAATATAGTTTTATCAAGGTAGGTTGTAGACCTAAACTTAAAATTTTAGAATTTTTATTAAAAACTATGAAGGGTTTGATGATGGAATTGGGTACAAACATAAAGGTTTTGATTTTTTTGCCCTCTTTTTCACAGATATCAAAAGTAGCATCTCTGTGGCGATTGTGGGGAACACCCACTAATAAAATCCCTGAGGTATTAGAAAATTTAGAAATTTATGAATTTGGCTTGTATTTTAGAAAGTGGATTTGATTTTCTCTTGATCTACTTGTTACAAATATTTAAAGTGACATCTCTGTAGGGACTGTGGAGAACACCCACTTGGTAGATCCCTGAGGTGTTAAGAAAAATCAAAGTTTGGATTTGAAATGAATTTGGGTTTGGATTTTTGTGGATTTTTGGTTCATTTTCAAAAATCAAAGTTAAGGTTTTGACTTGGCTTGACATGAGTCAAAATGAGATGGACTTTTAAAAAAGATTGACTTGTGGATTTTTTATCCCAAAAATAATTTGGTTTAACAAATTGGGCTCAAAATTGGGTTTGACCGAAAATGAATTTGAAACTTGAATAGGTATGGCTATGTAGGCTTTTTTTTTTTAAAGATATCTAAAGTGGGTTCACTCTGTTGTGGGAAATCATGTTTTTGTAAAAAAAAAATCCCCAAAGTAGGTTGACCACATGCTGTGGGAATTTTGATGATCACATTTTAAGAGAATGGGCCACTTAAACAGTGAGTCCCATTTTTTAAAATCACAGTGACCATGCGTAAGTAAGGCTGAACCTATCTGAATTTGGTCAAGGCTTAGACCTCACTAATTTTAATCAAGTTGTGTTAGTGGGAAAGAGGGTGAAGGCATCAGGCCATGGGTCCTATTCAACTCAGCAGTGTTTGTGAGCAAAGGGAAGAACAGCGGTGACTGTGGAACAAAGAGTGGAGTTGTGGGCCCCATTACCTCACATAGCAATCCATAGGAAATGGAGAAAGCTATAACCGTAGGAGAAGGTGAAGCAGCAGTGGCCGTGGTCTTAAATGATCATAAAGAAATGATGGGCCATTAAGTAATGGGTCCCAATGCGCAGTCATGTTGTGACTATGGGCAAAGGAATTAACGGTGGTGACCGTGGGGATAGAGCCATTTCATGAAATAATATTTTTTTATTACTTATTTAAAAAACTAAGGCCGTTTTAAACTTATTTCCAAAACTACTATAAGACTCCATTAGAAATAGAGTCTTCATAGAAAACACTATTGCAAATAGAGTCTTCATAAAAGACGCCACCAGAAATGGCATCTTTGTTATTTAATTTCCGAAAAAGAATTAAAAATAAAATAGGAAATTTCAAAGACGAAGACTCCATTGCGAATGGAGTCTTCAGTGAAGACTCCATTCCCAATAGAGTCTTCATTGAAGACTCTATTGCTAATGGAGTCTTCGTCTTTGATTTTCTGGAAATAAAATAGAAAAAGTATATTTTAAAAAAGCAATAAATATTAGAAAAAGTTTTTTTTTAAAGTAGAAGATGGGTAGTTTTACGTTGAAGACTCCATTGCTAATGGAGTCTTCAACTGGAAGACTCCATTAGAAATGGAGTCTTCTATTGACCTTTATTCTACAAGCCACATGCTTGCCAGTAAGTAGAATAGTAGGTGGCGCCAATGGAGACTGTTGAAAATGGAGTCTTCTTAGGAACTAAGTCTCACTCACTTTTATTTCTTTATATATACGGTATTGATAGCAAAAATATTAAAATTAAAGAAATTACTAAAATTATTGGACAACATAACAACAAAATGAGAAATCAAATATGGAACTTAAACAAATCTTCATTAGATTTTCGTGAGCCAATTACGATTCTACTTAATCAATAATTAAATCAATAAAATATACTGAGCCGTTTTAATTGATCGGATTCCTTTAAAAGTCTATCCAAATCAAATCTACAGGGTGTTTGATATTAGATTTCATAGATCACTAAAATATAAATATTGCATGACCATAAGATTAATGATCAAAGGTTAATTTCAATAAAGGACAACCAATCTATGTGATTGATCTGGTTAAACAAGTAAGATAAAATATGAAAGAAAAAAGAAACATATATCACATATATTAATAGCATATTAGCCAATTAGCTAGAATATATTACAAATGGATTCCATAAATTCAATGAAATTGTTTTTAAAGATGTATGTCACTGAGGCAAAAACTGGTTAGAAACTCCCACCCTCTTATAAATTAAAAATTAAGCTTTGAGACTTTATTTTGGTTTGAGAAAAATGTCCGTGGTAGTTATTGGTTTTTAGTATTTTGCTTGATCGTCGATAAAAGGCAAGAAACATTACTTAATAAGGAATTTGAATTAAAAAACAAAATTTGTAAAGCAGAGGTTTTCCCGCCATCAAAACTCTTCTCAAATTTTCTTGAATTTTATTTTTTAAAATACTATTATTAAATTTTAAAACACAGAGCAAAAAACTATTGAAATAGGCCCCCATAAACCCTAGTGTATAAAATTAGTAAAGTAGAGGTTGTCCTGCGTTGAGAACTCTTCTTGAAATTTATTGATTTGTTTAAAAAAGAAACACTGTTGATAAAATGAAGAACAACAAAAATAATAACAGTCATAACAAATAAATACCATTGAGACAGGCCCGTACAAACCACAATTTATTAGTGCAATAGTTCACTAAGGTACAAAAACATTCAAATAACCTGACAAGTACATGATTTCCATGAAAAAACTAGATGATTTTCAAAATTTATTTCTTTCGACCCTCCTACAGTCGTACTCTGTCACTCTTATACAGCCTTCTTCCTTTCCTTTTTGTTAATTTTTTTAACTTTGTTCATTTATTTATTTCATCCCTCCTACTCCCTCATATTGTACAACATTCTCCTTATTTTTTTCTTTTTATTTTTTTCTTTGTTTCATTTATTTATTCCTTTTTTTTGCAGTGTTCAATTTTTTTTCTCTTTCTTCTGCTCCATATAAGAGATAATCGATAGTTTGACATGACATATAATGTATAAAATGAGAAATATGATAAGTATACATCAGCAAGTAAAATCAATGTAGTAATTAATGCATCAGATGATTGTTATAATTCATACATGAGTAAAGAATTGTGTGACATCGTAAGCATATGGTCAATTGAGCTTGGTTATATATACCCACCCATAATCACAGACAGTCTCATAATTAAAACCAAATGACCTATATTTTAGAAACCAAATCCTTATCCCTAATGGCAGGCGGAGTCCCAGGGAGTTCAACTAGTTGTGAGCATGCTCGAGTGTGGTTACTATCACCTTTCCACGATGACTATTGGATTGAAAAACACTTAGATCCAAAAGAGTATTATGTTGGTTTGAGACAAGAGTGGAAATTCTGGTTGGTCGAGCAAGAGTGATTGCTGATGAATCTACACAACCTCGGTGCACCAATCCCTCGATGCCTCTCACTGACCATGCCGAGAAGAGACAGAAATGATTATTAAAGAGCGGTAACTAGAATTAAGATGGAAAATAATAGGGTGCTCATGCGGAGGTGCCGATTTTTCATGCTCCAACTAGCAGGCAAGATGGCTGAAGCAATTGATAAGGAACTTACCACCATTGAGTGTAACAACATCCTAACCAATGAGAAATATCTGACTATTATATGTCAGAAGAAAAATGAGCTATTACATAGTGACCATTCTTTCTATCATTATGTATGTTTATGAGTATCTTATGTCAGATGAAAAATGGGCTTTAACACTTTTAATCCATGTGTTAAGAACATGTAAATTATTGATTTAACACGGATTCATTTCGTAATAAATGGTATGGAGAATCGTAATAAATGGTATGGAGAAAAATGTGAGTGCCATAAATAGTATGGCTTGTCAGGATACCTGTGTTTTTCTTTAGTGCCGTCAAGTTACATATATGTACAACAAATACAATAGTGCTAAGAGCATCCTAGTCAAAATAATACAAACAAAGTCAATTAAACATAACTAGGTACCATATCGAGGCCGACACACAACTCTCTTCAACCTCTTCTGGTGATATATCGCATTATCGTGTCCGTCAACCACTGGCACATGAGTCACTCCCTCAACCTGAGTCTCTTGACTCACTCCCTCAACCTGAGTCTCCTGACTCACTCGGCCTCTGCCCCTACCCCTGCCACTGCCCCTGCCCTTGCCCCCGCCCGTCGCTCTGCCCCTACTTCTGCCATGACTAATGTCCTCTGGCCCTGCCTTTGCCTCAGTGAATCCATCCTCTGGAACGGGATCCCCTAGTGTGTCAGCAATGTGCGGCAAAGTGGAAGGAACTTTGGATGGATCTAGCTGTGCAAACGATGCAGACCCTAAAGAAGGGCCAGCCTCAATAACTGGGATGGATGACTGTGTCGGTGATGCTCCTGCTAGAACCGCTATGGTGGGTGGGGTGCTATAACCCTGTGTTATACCATCATGCAGCTCCAACAAAAATTCAATGTCTTCCATTACAACTACTGAGGTGGATATGGTGGCATCAAGCTGCTGGGGTGTCGGTGAGCATCCTGTCATAGCTACTGAAGTGGATATGGTGACATCATGATGCTCTGGAATAGGGGATGCACCCGTCATAGTGGAGGGTGGTGAGGATGAAGATGACATGTCGTCTAATGCTATTCCTGTGTCCGTGGGGGCATCATAGTGGATTGTGGTGGGGATGATGCCGGCATATCGTCCATTGCAGTTCCTGTGGCCGCGGGGGGGGGGGGGGGGGGGGGGGGCATGATGATGGTCTCTGGCATAGATGATGATGCGTCATCATGAGTAGGTACAATCGAAGGATGCTGAGCAGCTGTAGACGATGGGACATCCAATACTAATGCGCTTGTAAATGGTACAGAGGCTGAAGGCATTGGACGATCCCTACCAACGCGACCATCTCGTGTAGCCTGACAAGGTCTCTTGGGAGGAATGGTCATAGGCATAGGGATGGCATCAGAGACAGGTACCTCCATCCCAGTCTGGACCGCTAGTTTAGAGTGCTCACCCATCTGCTGTAGCGTATATCGACATCCATCTATTATGTCGCGCAATACGTTGGTCGACGCACACTTATGATCATCTGACCCATTAGCCTCGATGCCACGATGATAAATATCAGTCACCAGCTGCATCTAAAAAATTGTGCGCCACAAGTGTAAGAGGTTAAGGTACAATTAGATTAATATTTTACCATATGCTCATACATTCGATTATTATATTAGAAAATAAATATAATAAAAATAATGAATTTGTCGTACCAATTGCTCAGTGATACCTCCTGACCCATGATAACCGATGACTGGTCGGGAGTGCTCTGGGTTGCCGATCAGCAATTGCGTGATCCTACGGAACCACACCATGTATGGATCCCCATACGGCATAGGGTGCGGTCAATGATGCCCGACACGACATAAGTGCACCGCCCCCTCCAGTAGTCAATGTAGCATGCGTGGTGAGTGCTCCAGTCGTGCCCCTGGTGGCCACGCCTATCTATCCGATGGAGCAAGCGACCTATCTCAACTGGAGAGGGTACATGCTGCTTAAACTCGAACTGTCGTATGACACGGTCAGAAAGATGCCACTCCACAATGTCGTAGCATATCAAGGGCAATCGTGTGCACTAGAGATCCCGGCCAATCAAACAGTAATCAGGTAAAGCAGCCATAACATCCTCTGCGTAAGGTTTCCATATGAACTGAGAATGCAAAATAAAGACCAAATAAACATGCCTGACATAATATATATAATACTTATATATATAAAAGGAGATAAGAATAATTTAAGCACAAACCTCGCCCTCTCGTAGTTGATCAAACTGATCGTGATCAATTCGAACGACCGACGAGGCGACCATGTCCATATGCTTCGCTACTGTCCACCTAATAAATACAAGATGGGATTAAAACAATTAAATAACATTAAACAACTGACAATATCATATATGAGGGTATGAAACTGTATAATACCTGTATCCCCATGGGCCAGGGGGTAAAGGTGGGTCCACCTCTGGAATAGGCCTAAATTCATCAGGGACGGCATTGGTAAAGATGGCCGAACGTAGGGGAGTCGCTCCCATGCCCACATCTGTAAATAGATAAGAACAAAAAATAATAGGTTAGCCGTCAAGCATTAATTTATTACATCAAACCATTAAAGTAGTGCACCACATATTATGTTACCTGAAGTAGAGTAAGCAGCCCAGATATCAACAATGCACCCCTCTTAGCGGCCCGACACAATGCCCGATATAGTGCCCCTAGTATGGCGCTACCCCAACTGAATCTGCCGACTACGCCCAAATCACGTAATAAAGGCAAGTATATAAGCCTCACGTATGTGTCGGACGTATCACCTAGGAGATGACCCCCGAGGATGGATAGTATATATGCTCTGGTGTACTGTTCAATGACTATGGTGTTATTTTCGCCCTCTAGTATTTGTCTAAAATAAGTAATCAACCAACTAATCCGTAGTCGAGCACTAGTCAGCTGACTATCCTCCGGCATCTTGCCCAACAACTCTTAACACATGTCCTGCCACTGCTGACTAGTACGTGTCTCGTCTACACCGGTGACTGGCTCATCATCCATAGGTAGGCCCCACAAGACAACAACATCCTGCAAAGTGATGGTCGCCTCGCCGACTGGGAGATGAAATGTATGAGTCTCCTCACGCCATCGCTCAACCAAAGCGGTGATCAATCCATGGTCCAAGCGAATATAGCCTTCACGGTACACTCCGTAAAATCCAGCCTGGATCATGTATGGCATAACCCGAGGATCGGGTGCCCCTATACTCCAGAACGCTGAATTAGCGCGGCGACAACTCAAAGGTCCAACATCCTACCAAAATAGTGTGTGTACATCTTTATTAGTACAAGATTTACACAAAATATAAAAACTTCGATGATAAAATAACAAAAAACTTCGATGTATTGATACAAACCTGACCAGCCCATACATCCTTTGAATGATGTTTCGATTGTAGAGTGAGAATGATATCACCTACTCCTACCTGTCTCGCCATGAATGCTGCCAAACGATTGTGACATGTGATTCGTAGAGTAATGCAAGTATAACTTTTGTGGCCAAATAAATTAAAAATTATATTATTCAGTTGAAGACTCCATTGGAAATGGAGTCTACTGCTGTATGCTTTAGTTAAAGACTCCATTGGAAATAGAGTCTTCAACTGAAGAACAGTCGGTTGAAAACTCTATTTGAAATAGAGTCTTCAGCTAAAGAATAAGACTCCATTTCCAATGGAGTCTTCAAATGTAATTGATACCTTTGCCTCTACCATATGAAGTCTTCAAATGACCTTTAGTTCGTTTAATGTATGCATTAAAAAATACCTTCTAAGCCAATTGGCCAACCCCGATTTTATTATTGTTATATTTTCTATTTCATTTTTGGTAGTGAACCTAAAAGAGATTCTGCAAGAACCTGAATACTTCATTTAGGTCTGCTTATTAGGCTAAGTGGGTGATATTGATATATGAGACTATTAATGGGGCCACAAGTGGGAGCAAGGCACAGTGCCTCTGTTGACCAAGTCATGTAAAGTATATAATGAACCTATGTCCACTTCCATACAAGCAACTTGATACAAAATGTAGAGAGTGAATGTATTGTGTAGATAGGATACAACATCTATATACTCATGAAGGGCACATTTCACTTATATTGACTGAAAAAGACTATGTAAAAATTTGACTTTGGGGTATAAGTCTATGGGCCACATTTCACTTGACTGTCCCAACCCCCTCCACCCTATTTGTGACTTAATTACTCATTTATTAACGGAGTATTATACATGAAATGTAAAGATTTTCATTAAATCTTAATATTTGTTGAAAATACAATGAATATGATAAGTCACATGGTCATGTGGGTTACAAGTCTGAGGTGAAGTGGGTAATTGTGGAGAAAGATCAGACAACCAGCACTAATTCGTTTATCTGAGGTGAAGTGGGTACATGTGGAGTTCATTTATCTCCAGAACTAAGTTTCCAACCAGCTCAACCAATGATAATTGGGGCCCTGAGAATATGCATCCTGCGCATTAAATGCAAAACTAACAGTGGATATCTATAATTACATATGTACACTTACACAACAAACATACATGCCATAAGTAACTCTAAAATACAAAGCTTCGATGATAAATTATTTGACCAATAGCATGGATTTCATGCTATTGGAATATTATGTCTGCGCACAAACTTCAATATACAATATGACAAACCAAACAATGGACTGAGCACATTTCAACCGTCAGGTTCATTCAGCCTCTATTTGCTGGAATGCATCATCTTCAAATAAATAACTCCGCAGTTTTCAAATCACTGTTTCTCCGTAGTTTAAGAAGCTGCTGACCGTCTAAGTCTGTCCTCCAACTTCTTTGATATTCAAGCAAATTTTTAAGAGTTCAGAGCAGCATTGAAGAGCCTAAAACAAATATATACCATGAAAAATAAAAACTATAATAATTATATATCTATAATTAATATTTCATCTTTAAATACTAATCTAAATATAGATTCATTGAGAATACCTGTACACCTACCATTACACACTTCTATGACTAGACATTAATAACCCGGCCACAAAAGAGTGGCAAATGAAATTATGACATAATTTTAATCAAAAACAACAATAATAACAATAGTTATAAACAAAACTAATGAAATAAGGATTATGTTGTTACTTGTAGTCAAAGTGAGGCCTAAATACCTGATTTTAACACAGTATCATCATCATCATCATCATCATGGAGCTGTCTTCGTCGGACTTTTTTTCTTTAAAAATAAAATTATTATCCCTCTCTTGAGCTATATTCTCTCTCGCTACAAAGACTAATAAATCTTTATTACTCTATCATTTCCCAATTTCAACTCTTCTATGCATAGAATGTTTCATGACTCTAAGCTTCCATTAATGAAGGCTAAGGAAATAGTATGATATCATGGCCCTGTTTGGATTTGTAGAGCTTGGTAGCCTTGCGCTCAGTTTACATGTAATTCTAATATGGAAAATTATGGCAAATTAAAAAAGCGACTGCCACTTAGTAAGGCAAATTAAAATAACGTGAGAGAGGCACTAAGTTCACATGATCCAAGAATTCTATGGACTCTTGAAGACACCAAGATGGCACATCAAGCTTAGTAAATTCTTTGCCTTTTGTTCACATGAGGCATGAGACAACCTACTAACAACCACATGGGGCAAGGACACATCTCAAACATGATGAGACTTACTTGGACATGTTCGCCTATCGTGTCCTATCTCCGAACACAGGCCACAATGATTCTTGGTTCGTGTGATGGATGAATCCATTTCATTGTGAATACGAGTCGAAATTGGATGGCCCGGTCTAACTTGACGCCGAGTATAGTAATTAGGGATCATGGTGGGCATGTTAGGCTCATGCCAATAATCTTCATGGGGCATTGGGTTGAACATTGGCTCCTAAACACGGATGTAGATGTCCATCATGTACTCCCGTGCAACCAAATTAAAAAAGTCCTGTCCAGTTTCTGCGCAAACGGCTAACATGTGAGAGCAAGGAATTTTGTATGTCTGCCACTTATTGCGACACAACTAGGAGCTTCCATGCGAACCACGTGTGTGACATGACCCCCCTTCAAATGCTATGACGTTTTCACCTCGTAAATGCCGCGTTCCCTATGCATGACCAAATTATATATTTTTAATATGTTAACAAGTAGAATTGAACTTGGATGATAACAAAGCCACTCACCTATTGAAAATTTTCACCTCAAATATGTTTGCTTTGGCCTGATACGAATCAATCTTCTTTTGTACAAGATCACTAAACTTGTGACCACTTGCCATCTGTTTGCTTGCTTCGGCCGGATACTTGTCAAAATAGTCCACTAAACGGTAGAAGGTGAGTTGGACACAAGCGGTGATAGGCATATTCCGTGCACCTTTAAGTACACCGTTGAAGATCTCCACATGGTTAGTTGTCGTTATCCCCCAACGTTGTCCACCATCATGTGCAAGTGTCCACTTTTCCTTCTCGATAGCATTCAACCATCTTCTCGCAATACGGTTTATCTTTCCGATCTCTTCCATGATGTGGTTGTACTTTCGAATCTGATAAGCAACTCCAGCTTTCCAGACAAGTTTCCTAAGTACGCCATCTTTGAATTTAGAATTGAATTACTGCGCACATGTCTGAGGCAGTACCGGTGATAACCACGAGGTCCCTGTTCAGCATTATTCCAGACAGTTTGAATGGCCCTCTGAATGGCAACGTGAAGATCAGATATTAAGGTGACTCCCTCTCGGTTCGGGACAATATGAACTCTGAGGTTATGGATGAACCATGTCCAGCTTTCTCCGTCCTCCTCTGGAACAACAACGAATGCAAGTGGGAATATATTATTATTCGATGTGGTTCCCATTGCTATTAGCATCTTCCCCTTGTATTTTCCATAAAGGTGAGTGCCATCGATGCATATAACCTGCTTACAGTACTCAAAACCTTCAATCGATGGTCTGAACGCCCAGAATACCTTTTTTAAGACAACTGAACCAGGGGTAGCTGCATGGTAGTAGTCCTAAAACACTACTGTGCCTGGATTGTGTGTTTGCAATGCAAGCATAAACTTCAACGGCTTTTTGTAAGACTCGCCCCAATCCCCAAATACAATCTCGATGGCTTTTGCTCTTGCGAGCCATGCCTTCTTGTACGAAATAGAGTAGTTTTGATGCTTGGCCACTTCCTTGATGATAACCCGGATCTTGATTCCCGTATTTTCTTACAGAACACATTTGGAGTGATGTTAGGCATCTAGAATTATGATTATTATTTCTATTTAGTAAACATGGGAATTTAGTGGTTCAATACCTGCACTAGTTCCATGATGAGCTTAGTAATAAGATTCGAACTAAGATTGCAGTGGTCCTGATTATCTCTTGCGTATATACAATGGTGGTCACCATTGTACTTGGTGATCTCAAACATCTTGTGCTTCTTTTTAATTGTGGCACGCAGCATCCAGCTACAGTCATGCTTTCAGTGAACGACCCAAACATTAGGAGTAGACAAACTGACCACGTACTCTCGATTATGTTTGATGTGGTAAAACTTTACTGCATCCTTCAAACTATCTTTATTCTTAAAAATCATCCCAACCTTTACTGTTGCATTCTGTTCAGACCATATCATAGATGAAGGAGTTTCTTCATTATTGGTTATGGAGTGGTCAGATTTCTAGTCTACTGTGGAAAAAAATGGAATTGGGGTGTGAATCTCTTGCATGCAACCTAGAGATGGAACTTCGTGCCCTACATCAACGGTGTCTTCGGATGCTTCCTCAACCATCAGTCCAACATCAACATCCTCATCGGACTCTGACTCCTCAGCCAAGCTATCCACGTTATCTCCACCACTAGGCCATCCAAAACCATCACTCCGAACAAACTTTTCTACAGGATTCACATCGCGAGCTTCGTTGAATGATGAAGTAGTACTGTGTCTCCTCGGTGAATCCATATCCATCACTGGGCTTGATGAGAAAGTTCTGCCATATGCCCGAGCTGAAGGTGCAAACGCCAAGGACGGACCGGACTGAGACTCGTATAATGATTATGACGATGAAGCTCCCACATCATGTTGGTAATGGTCTATAAAACCGGAATAGGGTGACAACATAGAACTCGGAGGATGATAGATGTAGGACCCCTACGTCAACAACCGCGTGAAAGGTCCAACACTTTCAAACATCATCCTAGGGCCTTCAATTGGGGGTCGGAAGAATGGCTCCTTCTCCACGTAAATCTCGACACAAATCATCCCAGGGAAACTCAATGGGATATCCATCACACTATCCAATGCCGCATCATCATCAGTTGGCACTTCGACATATTTTATTGTCCTCGTTGATTGCCAGTGAACCAACGGAAATCTACATATCAACTTCAAGCGAACATGTTCCCCATCTGCCGCTACTCTAGGTCTAAGAATATACAATAATTCATTTAGTGTTGTGTGCCGACGAATCGTAGAAACCCACCTAGGAGATCCACTGTACAAAACACCCACCTCGGGGTGCTGCTCTATACTTCCCCCCCAATAAAACATCATTTGAACATTCGCCATGATCGTACCTTCTACAAAACAAAGACTAAAACAAATGTTTAGTAGCAAACTAACATATATAAATCGATATACACCACAAAGACATGGCTCATGAAGAAGACCCTTTCCAAGTAGCAGCCAAAAAACCATTAAACTATCTGAAAACCATTCCAACCAGATGTAGAGTAGCCAGGAATTATACCAACTTTCAAAATCAAAATGAGTTTAACTACGATATCTTAAAAAGTTACAAAAAAAAAAAAAAAGAATAAATCAAACCAAAACATTAAGTACCAATAGCAATGGACTAATGCTCTAAAGGTACGACTGATAAACAATTTTCAAATAAATGGTCCAATCGTCTAAAAAAAAAAACAAAATGATAAGATAGCAATGAAAACAACTATCCAAACATGACACATGTTTCTTACACTCAAAATACATACAACCATATGGAAATGCCACACAGGTACCCTATCTATCTATCCAAATCACACTAAAATCAACTCCCATATGAAAAAGAAAATCAAAGCCAAAAGATGTCAAATATACCATTACAAGAACAACTGCTGCAGATCACCCTTTTCCAGTAACAGCTTCTACACCCCAAATATCAATAACAACTAATCACTTGAGATTCAAACTCTAAGTTAAAACATTGAAATAACACAAGAACAACTAAACATTAAAACAAAAGTATATATACTCCCATGAACTTAAAGAGTTGAACTGATGAAATTCAAACAAACATCTACTTCCTAATTTTTAGAGTAGAAATTTGTTTAGATTGCCTATTTACACAACCTCCGCATGGTAAGAGGTGTAAGGCTAATGTTAACTTCTCAGCTCATACCACCTATCTCTATGTTTTTTTTACTACAAATGAAGGTCCCAATGATGCAATCTCGTGATTCTCATCAGCACAGCGGTATTGATATCAACTAAGTTCCACAGTCAATTTTACAGCTTTTAACGCTTATCTCATGTGCAATTAACTATATTTGCTTCTTTTTTGTTTTTTCCAAGGGGTGGGGTGGTGTTCTTATCTCTGTTCCTCATTCTCTTTTAGTGAACACTTTCAATTATTGATCCAAGAAAATGAGGATCTGTGCAGATGGATGGGTAGTAGCAAATGGGAAAAAAATACTACAGAAAAACCAACTACATGTCCAGGAACACAAGCAAGCAGTCAAGTAAACACAATTCACAATGTCCAAACTCCATAATTCTAAAAAAAAACAAACACAACCCAATTCAGCAACAACCACAAACAAACCACCCTTGGCTCATAAACATCAAATTTCTCACCAATTGTGATCTAGCGAGGTGCCTTCTTCTTGCCCGTGATAGGAACCCTCTTTCCTTTCAGCGTTCGGTAGTTATTCCTCGTGTGCTGTCCTCTGCACGGGAGCCCAGCGATATGGCGCAATCCTCGGCAGCACTGAACTTCCTTCAATCCCTCAATCCCCAACCCATTGAATCACCTCTGCAGAAACCAAGAGAAAAAAACCCAAATTCAACAAGAACCCAATATAAAACTAGAATAGAAAGACTACAGAAAAATCAAACGTACATTAATAACATAAAAAAATCAAACGTACATTGCAAAAAAAAAAAATAATAACAAAGCAGAGCAAAAAAAATGCACCAAATGC
Source organism: Sextonia rubra (assembly GCA_037013555.1). Classification (NCBI taxonomy): domain Eukaryota; kingdom Viridiplantae; phylum Streptophyta; class Magnoliopsida; order Laurales; family Lauraceae; genus Sextonia; species Sextonia rubra. Next base: position 14,268,655 of record JASUAD010000014.1, on the reverse strand, counting down.
AGTGCAACAGTAGAACAAAACAGAGAGAAAAAGAAAAGAAAATCTAAATGCAACATTAAACGGACAGTAATAGCAGATTTAGGGTTTAGGGTTAAATGCAACATTCAATACAGATTTAGTGTTACTGACCAAAGTGCAAAAAAAAAAAAAAAAAAAAAAGAAAATTAAAATTTGGGACTCAAGACTTTTTATGAAACGTCATGCATAGAATTCCTATTATATTGCTCATATTGCATCTGCATAACAACCACATCATCATAGAAAACTTGTTATCAACTTCTAGAAACAATGCAGGGCCCTAGTTTCAATGTAAATTTATTGGTACCGAGAGAGGTAAAAGTTTAAAGTAATAACAGTAAAAATAAATTTGGGACTTGGAACTTTTTCCACAACCTGTCATCACAGAATTGCTCTTATCTTTCTCAGTCACTACAGTTATGAATCTTAGATGAGTGAGAACATGAATTTAGTCGCATATTTCTTACGTGTAAAACCAATAGCAAGCCCCACTCCAATTCGAGAAAAATTTAGGCCATTTCTAATACACGGGGTAGTTGTGATTGAGCAATTTGGATTAGAAAATGGTGGGTTCTATGGCATTAAAACGAACCCTGCAGCATGGTAAGTCCCATGGTTCAAGCAGCATATGGTCATTTCTCAAGCACCGACAATGATAGCCAAAATAACCTCAGTACATTATAGATTATAGATGCTAAACAAAAGACAAAACAACTAGATCAATAAATCAAGGGGACAAGTCATTTATACCACTACTTTGTGGACCCATGATGAAAACAACAGCATCATTGAGTCCATAGTCACCCAACTTCACTGCCTTTATGAAAATTTCAATACCAGAGAGGTTGAATTCACCATCTCCATCAATAAGATTTCCTTAGCAACATCCCTCCTCTGTTTCTAGAAAAAGAATAAGCATACAGATCAAGTAAGACAAAAAGTGTTTAATTTGAAATTTTCCGGAACTCTAGAATGCAATATAACCACACAATTCCTTCACATAACTGTGAAGTATTAAAAAAAAATATTTCCAATGGAATAATAAGCTCAAGTTCTTTAAAGAAAAAAGATTATAATATCTCTGCTCAGTGCTCACTAAACAACAAAGAAACCAAAACATCATACATTGAATCATCTCAACTAGTTGCATCCTTGGTTAACCGATTGGCCTCCTAGTTAGGCCCACAGGCAAAATGATAAACAAAAATGACCAATAAAAGTATATAAAACAAAGTTTAATTTGAAAAACAGCTACCAAAATCAATGTAGTTAGTTTCAAGGTAAAATGTCTAGAAGTAGATCTCTAATTTGTTGACAAGCTTATTGATCAACCTCAAAGAACAGTTGCTGTGTTAAACCCCTACATGAACCCACATAGAAAATCTAGAATGCTGAATAATAGAGAAAATCCAAAAGACATAAAAAAATCTAGAAAGATGAGCCAAGTGAGATTTTAGCTGAAAACACACAAACCTGAAAAAATTCCAGAGACAGCGGATTACAGCGGCACCAGCAGCGGGTTACAGCAGTAGCGGTAGCGGCGAAAAAATTGCAGAGACAGCAGATTACAACGGCACTGGCAACGGATTGTAGCAGCAGCAGCGGATTGCGGAGACAGCGGCAGCGCCAGTGGGTTGTAGATCGGAGAGAGCAAGAGAGATCGGAGAGAGAGGGAGAGCATAGAGAAAAAGAGAGAGTAGAGAAAGAGAGCAGAGAGAGATCTGAGAGAGAGCACAAAGAGAGAGACCGGAGAGAGAGAGCAGAGAGAGCGAGTGTAAGCAGAGAGAGCATAAAGAAAGAGCAAGAGTAAGCAGAGAGAGCGAGAGAGAGAGATGGGAGAGAGAGAGAGCAGAGAGAGATCAGAGAGAGAGACGAGAGAGAGGTCGGAGAGAGAGAGAGCAGAGAGAGAGATAGGAGAGAGAGAAGAGAGAGAGATCGAAGAGAGAGAGAAAGCAGAGAGAGATTGGAGAGAGAGAGAGAGAGAAAAGAGAGAGAGATCGGAGAGAGAGAAAAAGAGAGAGATTGGAGAGAGAGAGCAGAGAGAGAGATTAGAGAGAGAGAGCAGAGAGAGCGAGAGAGAGATGGGAGAGAGAGAGAGCAAAGAGAGATCGAAGAGAGAGAGATAGAGCAGAGAGAGATCAAAGAGAGAGAGAGAGCAGAGAGAGAGGAGTGTAAGCAGAGAGAGCAGAAAGAAAGAGCAAGAGTAAGCAGAGAAAGTGCGAAAGAGAGATGGGATAGAGAGAGAGCAGAGAGAGATATCGGAGAAAGAGAGCGAGTGTAAGCATAGGCGCAGGACGAAGACGAAATTCTTGAATAGAGGGAATTAGGGCTCAAATCGTTTGATGTAAAGGAAAATTTGCATTTAGGCCCTTTAGTTTTTTTTTTTAGTTAAAAACCTGAAAAAAATGAAATACATGTCTTCAGTTTCCATTGGTAGTGGTGCGAGGTATTTGTTTACTGAAGACTCCATTAACAATGGAGTCTTCATTAAAAACTCCATTAGCAATGGAGTCTTTAATAAAAACTCCATTTCCCTCTAGTTGCGATACGATCTATAATTTTTTAATTTCTTTTTGATATTTAGTCTTTTTAAAATATTTATTTATTTATTAAAATTAAAACATGAAGACTCCATTGGCAACGGAGTCTTCAATGAAGACTCTGTTCGCAATAGAGTCTTCGTCTCCAAATTTCTAAATTTTTTTTCTGAAATTAAATAAGAAAGACGCCATTTCTGATGGCGTTTTTTATGAAGACTCTATTTACAATAGCGTTTTTCTATGAAGACTCTATTTCTAACGGAGTCTTATAGTAGTTTTGGAAATAAGTTTAAAATGGCCTTAGTTTTTTAAATAAGTAATAAAAAAATATTATTTCAGGAAATGGCTCTGTGGGGATAGGACATGGTTTATAAAACCATGTCTTTCCTTTTCCTTTTTTGTTGCCGTTTTGAGCATCTAAAGACACCAAGAGTCAAAGCATCTTTGAGCACTTCTTTTCGTTGAGTTTTGAGTTGTCTTTTGCTTCCCAAACATTATCAATGGCTGGTAAAGATTTTAAGAACACCTCCTTTCTTTCTTTCTTCTTTTTTTTTTTCACAGCCGAACCCATACTTTGTGTTCGTGTAGTTGTTGCTTGATGACTATGTTGATTCTTGTGTTGCCATTGGTTCAAAGCTTACATGTTCTCTGCAATTTGTCTGCTCTATAGGTTTACATCAGAGTAGGTTTACAAAACGTGAGGGATGCCCATTGTCTTCTTGGGTTTTGCTTACAACAAAATGGGGTCTTGTGAATGTTGAATTGGAGCCAGGGGTTGGCCCTGCTCCTTCTTTTGTTTCCTTCCCATTTTGTTTGGTTTGCCTTCACCGTGACATTGTGTTTAAACTCCTTGCATGGTGGTTTGCTTCATTTGGGGAGCCATTGTAGCATGTACACGGTCACAGTTGACAATGGCTGTGAAGGTTCATGATCATTGCTTTGTTATAAATTATTTATTTATTTATTTGAGATGCATGATGTGGTCAACGGATTTGGTGCAAAACAATTCTTAAGGCACCATCTCAAGTCCAAGGCATAGCTAAGAATAGCATTCTTGCCAATGCAATGCCCAGAAGAACCCATAATGATAGCCACGGTGGTTACCTATTTGGCGAATTGCTCAATGGAAAATCTTTTTTCTGTGCTTCCATATTTGGTGCTATGCCAAGAGTTCATTTCATGTTGTTCTTTCCTCTTGCCTGCAAATTGGTGCAAACAAAGTGTCACGCCCCGATCCTGGGAATTAGGGTTAAGATGGCCCCACGGGGTGTGCATACGTAATCTCGAAGTAATCTGTGCATGTAAACAGACACACACAAATCGCTACAACGGAGATTGCACAGGAACGTGTAGAGAAGTCCTCCGACACGTAATTTACATTCAATAGTAAGCAGAAGCCTGTGTAATACATCTGGAATGATCACAAGCATTAACAACAGAATCATAACATCCATAAATAAGTCTGTACTTAACCTTTTTCCTTTTACATGATAACCATTAGTTAAGTATGAACAAAATCTTAAAGTGTAAACAGGCCTATCTAAACTTAAACACTCAGCAAGTGTTTCGCTGTCGCTCTTTGTACGACGACGTCATCTGCATTACACTTATCTAGTCCCCGAGGTTTAGTACCTGTAACACCAAGGGTAGCACTGTCAACACGACGGTTAAGCAAGTATATAGAGATACATAAGACTATCAGGCCGTATCAAATGAAGTAAGAATATGTATTAATTAAAGAAGGCAAAAATAGTACACTAGGCATGTCGTGCATGAGTAGACATGAGTAACGAATCATAAACAGATTATCATACAAACTTATTGGCAACTACGTGGTCGTATTCTCCCAAGAGAGAGTATATCATCTAGATGGAGCGTTCGTATTCTAGGGGATCTGCCTAGCTTATCGAGAAGCGCCGACAACTCCTCCAAGGACTACTGCGGCAGTGACATATCGTATCATACCCAAACTGGTCCCATCGAACCTAATAAGGGCGTAACTAGTGGTGCCGACTTAACGTATCAAGACCGACTCAAATTCATATCTTTTATGCATCTTGGTTATACTTGTCATATCATACATACTAGGAGTTCGGTCTTGAGATTACATTCATTCATTCATTCATAACTGATAATCAATTCATGCATACTTAATTGAGTTACATATGTTGAGGGCATGGTTTATTAACAATATGGATGCATTTAGATTGAGTAAGTATTGAGGATAATTACTAGCCAACCCTATGGTAGATAATTCGTGATCCTGAGAGCATTTAACACGATGTATTCATAAAACGTCCGGTGTCATTCTGTTACCAATCTTGGTGTTACATTGTGTATACAAAGGACACCTCTTCTTATGCCAACACCCATGACGTGACATCGGGAATTCGTCCGAAAAATCAAAGGGGATGAGTGACAGCTCTACACTTGTCCACCTTTCATTTGATCACCATTGGGCTAATTTGGTTAGGAAATAGGTACCATATCTAGAGCCCTACAAGGTCATTAAAGGTTCCTCACATCCTACATTCATTGGGTTCTTACGGCTCAACCGTATATAAGGCTACGGCTTAGCCGAGTGGTTCAGGTTTCCCTCTTAATTCCATACGCATTTACGGCTTGGCCGTATATTGGCCTACGGCTTAGCCGTGTTACACCTACGGCTAGGGCGTAGCCGTGTGTGAGCTGTAGGTAAGTTCTGGGTTTGGGGCTCTCTGGAAGGTTCACCGTAGAATAGCCTATGGCTTGGTCACGGGGAGGTTACGGCTTAGCCATAGTGCATTCCACGGCTTAGCCAAGTGTCAGCCGTAGTGTAATTTGGCTCTCTGGATTTTGAACCGTAGAGACTTACGGCTTAGCCGTGGGCTTCGCCGTAAGCTTCAGAATTTCTGAAACTGATTCTGCAGCTCGGGTTCAAGTGCAGAACTTTATCATTTGGGTTCCAATGAGTTCTATATGCTTCCAAACTCCATAATAGATCTTAAATTGTTCAATAGCACTACTATTGCCCAGTTATACTCATTATCATCTAATTCCATATCTATGTGTGCTTATTTAAGAGGAAATGAGCTGTAAGTTAAACTTTGAATGATCAATCTAAGAATCAATCAATTTAAACATACATATAGTACCATATATACTTTAATACTTGCCTCTTAACAGTGTTAGCCTTCTCTAACTCTTTCTTGTTGTGTAGCTACAGAAAACCTCTAAACTGAGAATGGGTTCTCTGCAAGTAGGACATGCAAATAAGGATAGGGTTTAGATTCACATGCATGTCACATAGTGGAGTCCTCATATCCCTAATACACCCAAAATGAATGAAATAGAAGCAATCCCTCACCTTATACTGTTGTAGTATTGGAGAAGGTTGTGATCTCTAAGAAGGAGATGCCCCAAAGGGAGAAGAAGAGGTTAGATGGATGTTATTGCCCTTGCATGCAAGCTCCAAATCTTAGTTCCCAGCTCTAAGATGAAGAGAAGAGGTAGAACGGTGAAGAGAGGGGATGGCTCTAACGAACGCAGTGAGAAGGTGAAGAAGAAAACGTTGGGTTATTCTTTTAAACTTAAAGTTTTCTTGAATTTGCATGCAAGCCCTCTTTCTTGAGGAATTTACAGTTTAAGCCAGATAGGCTTCAACTAAGCCAGGGTGGATCCGAATTGAGTTGGGCCCAACATGAAAGTTGTCCCACAAGAAGAAATGCACATAATGCAACTGATGAGATGCCCATATGATGCAAGATTAATTACAAAAAGGTCCTTGACTATCTAAGTAAAGTTCGAAACCAACTACCTATCCAACTGAAACCCACTAATAATTTAAAACCAAGGTGAATTAAGACTAATTATACATATTAATAGGAAAATCAAGCTTAATTAGTGTACATTATAATTAAGTCGGGTCGGGACCTTACACAAAGACCCCAAAATTCTATGGGTCGTTCAAGGTTTTGGAGTTCTATGAATTCTGCATGTGGCAGATTAGGACTATAGAGTAGAGACTGATTTCTTGAATTCAAATCCTCCATTTGATTCAAATCTTGATGCAAAGATGATACATGAACTCTGTTCTGATCGATGACATGAATTGGGGCTGCAACTCATAGAAATTATTTAAGCTAGAATAGTGTCTGGGCAAGTTCGCGGTCATAATAAGTGAAGCCATTTTTTTTATGGTGCTTAATTTGGTCTTAACCACTGATGCTCTTTAGGCATTATTTGAGACTCATATTTTGACTTAGAGTCCCATTCCATGGAGCTTCAACTTGTTCAACAGTGTCCCAGAAAGCCCGTAATCATAAGCCAAGTGACTTGTCTTTGGCATGAATTTCCTTATGTCTCTTTTCCTTTGTTTGCTTCATGAGGCAAGGTCATATCACCAAGATGAATTGGTTATGACTTCTTTGGGGTACCTGGTGTTAGTACATGAGGCTCTGAACTTTGGAAAGTTCGTAAAGAATCCACCCTTCAACAAACAAATTTGAAATGAACAAACTCCATAAGGTTGGTTGGGGGGGGGGGGGGGGGGGGGTGGAGGGGGTGTGGTTTGTAGAAATTTGGTGAAACATTAGGCTTCATAACTTCACTGTTGGTTTAGTGAAGGCTCACTTGTCTGTTCTGCTTGACCATTGACATAGTGTGAGAACACTTGTCCTTTGAGGTTTACGGGAAGCATAACGAGTTGAGAAATGAGAGCCCATTTGATTCCTAGCAGAGTGTAAGATGCAAGTTGGGTCACCACGCCCTTTGTGGGAATTACATGGGATTGGTTAGTAGTTTACCCTGTCACTGGCATGTTTTGAACACAAACTTGACCATCATGGTTTCTGTGAGGATTCTAATATGGTCAGCAAACTAACTATGCCTATGACACACTTCTTTTTGCTTTTGATGAGAAGGTTACTCTCCTTAAATCTCAATACATATGAGAAGTATAAATCACCCAAATATGAGTGGTCGATTAAAGAAACCGATGAAGATAGGATGAACCTCCAGTTGAGTAGTCACATGTAGCTTTGAATTAACCTTTTACATCATCTTTCTCAACTACAACATCCAAGGCTAATTCACCCTACCTTGTTTTTTCTGATGCCGATTCATGGTATACTCTCCGAGTCAATTTGAGTGATGTTGATCGTCTTTTTGTGAAGCTAGCAGATACAATATCGCCTTCTAATAGGTGATGAGAGTTGATGATCTTGTTTTGAGATTAACTTTGTAGAGTAATATTTCCTTCATTCACTCTACATACACTAAGATAGTGCACTTTTGAAATCCTACAAGAATGTCTAATTGTCCCATCATAGAAAATTAGTATACGAACTTTGTTTGCCATCTTGGGAATGTAAAGATCCTTTGGTCGGCTTTGAATTTGAGTGTAGAGAATAAAATAGTCTCCAATAGTTGCATGTGAGTCTAATGAAACCATGGGGAACGACCAAAGTGGTTGCTAGTAGACCGATAGCACTTACTTTTGTTATCAATACTTTAAAATTTACTCTTTATTGAAAACATTCCATATGCTTTCATATGCTGTACTTTCATACATGTTTGAGCTTGTTGATGCTTTGTGCTATATATAGCTGTTGTGATGCTTTGCTTGTATTGTGCATGCATTTCTTGCATTGGATATTGCAACTTTTGTGCTTGAACACAAATCAAATTGCCCCCTAAAAGGTCTGAAGGTGCTCGAACACCAGTTTGGATTGGGAGTCTCAGTGCTGGGACTTAAGTGTGCCTTGATGCCAATTCTTGGTCTCAATAAGTCAGTATTATTTTCTCATTTTGGCCTTTTGATAAGGGGAGATGTTATCGAAATTTTGTTAGAATTCCATGCCTTAGTCATTTTTACTATTACTGATATTTTCTTCTCATTTTTTTTTGTTTTGTGCACAGAAAAGGCAAAGCACCTATGACTTCAACTGCCAGGGCATCAAAGAGCTGTGCAAAGGGCAAGATTGGAAATGATCTTGATTCGAAAGATCCAAAGGAAATATTTGTTGCTACTTTGAAAATCAGAGAACCAAGTCCTGACAAGAAGGAATTGGTACATATATTGGTGTCTGGCTAATAACACCGATTAGGGAAATAATGACAAAGTGAGCTTTGATAAGCCACACTACATATTTGGTGATGCCACGCAGGAGACCATGAAACAATCTGCTGAGAGTGTACTGTATCGCTATGTAAATATAGCAGAAGTTTCTCATAAGGTGACTACCGTTCGGTCTATCAAGCGATACCTAAGTATAATGACGATGGCTCCGTCTATCCCAACAAAAAATGATCCATTTCCATGGATAAAGCATCATACCCACTTCAAAACGGGTAAATTCATGTGCCAGCCTCCATATTACTTCACGGACATCCCAAGGTCTGAGATAGAGGCGATAGAACTGTGTACCCTAAACCTTGCAATGGGTACCGTGATCTTGCAATTGAGGACGATTAGACTTGGTATCCATACAGAAGATGAGAATTCCTGGTTTGGTAAAAGACACCGGTCTCGTGGATAGTTTAAGTGCATCGGAGATTGGCAAGGTTGGGTGACTTTAATCAAGTATCATTATGAAAAGGATTTGAGAGCAACCAATAACTTCAACGCTGTAAATGCCACCGCACAGAAAGTCCCTTACAAAAACAAGAACATATATAGGGTTATTTTGGAATTATTTTGCCTGGCAACTGGTGCCTTCATTTCTCCAAATATGGAGTTGGGGTTTTTTTTTTTAATGGGAAGTGAAGAAGATATTTGGTTTAGCACCATACGGTGAGGTCTATGATGAAACCATTCCACCCAATGAGAAATTAGCTACCATGGATGACGAATTTCAAGTTGCATATTAACTCCTCTTTGCTTTTGAGGATTCAATTTAGATGACCAGCGGAAGTCAAGGCAAAGTTATCCAATGGATGAGTTGAGTGAAGACCATCATCAGCCCTTTCATTGTGAATAAGGGTGGATATTTTAAGTGGAAAGAGATTATCCTCAATAAAGACCCCAAGAAGGAGCCAATAATTATTTATAATGAGTATTCGGATTGCATGCCATGTATTTTTTCCAAGTATTCAGATTTGAAGAGGAAGTATTGGCTTGTGACATTTTTGGTGGCATGGTTGTCAGATGTTCTTTTTCGGAGTGCTGGGGGCGACCTTAGCTTGGTTACATATACCCTGCGCTTAGAATGGCATTTGGACATTGTCTTTCCCTGGGCTCTACCTTTATAGCAATACGTTAACTGAATTGAAGCTGTCTGGTTTCATTATCAGAGAGGGGAAAACTTTCAACTAGTATTATGCCGAGCACTTGTTATATACCTGGTTCACATACTACTACAATGGGCTTCATTCACATAGTGGTGCACCAGGAGAGAGGGGAAAACTTTCAACTAGTATTGTGCCGAGCACTTGTTATATACTTGGTTCACATATTACTGCAATACGCTTCATTCACATAGTGGTGCACCAGGGAGCATCTACATGGACGGTATGGTAGGTGGCAACTGTCTGATCAATACCCATTCCATGATTGATTTACGCCAACGCTTGAGTAATTTCCATAATCATGTTGCTTCTCGCATTACTATGCCCAACATTGAAGTTCTAACTCGCATGAGAAATGTCGTAGAACCATTGATTGACAAAGTTAGAGAAGGTGGTTGGGACGTTGGCTTATTTGATGAAGATAAGAGTTGGTTCTTAAGCTTGAGACCCGCGGACTTGGTATATAGGAAGAATTCATACATTAACATTCAATCTTATATACCTTCTAGATTCTGCTAGTAATTTGACTTCCACTAAGTTGTTGTGGGAGCACCCGAGCAGATTCGAGGCACTCTTGGTTCCTTACAAGATGATCGAAATGCTTGGGAATTCTATTAAGTGCTTGGCATTGGGGCTTGCTTTAGCGACCATCGTCTTCCAAATCCTAGATACACAAGTGGTTTCGCACAATGGTATGTAAAAAGTACCACTGCCATACAAGCAATCCTCGTGTTAAATGGTGCATTTCAATTGCTTCCAAGAAGGGAGAGAAGGTGGAAAAAGAGCGTTTTATCCTGGTTAACTTCGAAAATTGGTTACGTGATGGAAATAAATGGTGAATTAGATTAGTGGTCGGGTCTGATGTTTGCAAAGCTCATTGCTCCTTAAGAGCTAAAAAAGACAAGGAATACTTGCTTGCTCTTAATGCGACTGCAGTAAGGATGTAGCGGGTTGTGAATGAGAACCTGTAGGAGAGGGAGAGTCTTGTTGAGGTTGGGTGAGCTGTAGAACTCGCTAGACTTTGGATCTGCTTCTTGCTTTGCTAGAACCAAAGTTTTGGTTGGCGAGTAGACAAGGAAGTTTAAAGAAGAGTAGGCCATTATGCTTGTGGCTGCTAAGGTGGGCTTTGCTTGTCAAAATTTGCCACCAACAGAGGCACATATAGCTCCAAGTTCAGCAGAAGTAGCTTAATTAATAAAGGCAACTATCAGGCCCTGGTCACCAGTGACATCATCGACAAAACGTCCAGCGGGCCCTATTTTTCATAAGAAGCTTAGAGCAATATACTCAAAACATGTAACCAGATCTCCTAGCAGCAAAAGAGCTCCTTCAAAGAAGAGAAAGGCTGAAAGCCCTAGAACTTGTCGTTCCTAAAAACTAAAAGCTAGTAACACTTCTTTATTTTTTTTTTTTTTGTATGACACTATTATTTGATTTTCTTTCGCTCTTGTTTTGATGTCTACATTTTGTCTTGTAACTTTATCAGCTCAAACTTCGACTGTGGAAGGAGTCACACATAAGGTGGCTAAGATCATTAAGGGATATGCCTCAAACGAAGGCGATGAGAAAGATAGCGGCTTTGATACTCCCACTACCGAAGAACAAACTGATAGTGATATTAATATTGAGTTCGATTTTGAAAAAGACATGTTTGACCAAGCAATGATGCCTGAGTCTAGGAGAAGAGCTGCAGTGGATATGTCGGCAGAGTCCATTGCTATGAAGAAATTTGACGATGATGTGGGTGCTGCTATTATTGTTGACAAAGCAACCTGTAGCGATGTACCCATGCTGCCAATTTTGGAGCAAATGAGTAAAGATGGAGTTTAGATTGATGTTGCTGTGACTTCTGAAAGAGATGCTGCCCTTTAAACCGAACATCAAGAGATTCCACCTAAAATTTTTGAGGAGTAGATTGCGGAAATCTCGATGGAAGAGAGAGAAATCCACAGTACTGCCGAAGGAATTACAACAGATCCGACCCCTGAAGGTAACTTTTGACTTGAATATTTGGAAATTAAAAATTTTATACCAACATTGTAATTTGATCTCATTCTTTCCTTCTTAAGTACCCGAGTGGATGAGAGTGCTCCTGTCGTGCCTCCCACTTCAGTGAGAAAACCTTTTGGGTCACCAATCGAAGATCAATAGGGAGAGAGAGTCTTGAAGCTTCAATTGATTTAGACAATATCTCCATCCATAGTGGATATTTCAAGGCTTTCATAACAATACTTTGAAAAGTGACTTGCGAAGTTTCATGGAAGACTGCTCCTTAGACTCGCCAACCAAAAGTGTCAAAAATGATCCAGAGTTATCATCGTCATTCATTATACAACCCATTAGCGTTAAGCCTGTATTCATACCAAGAGATTCCCCTGGTGAGTTTGGATTCAGACTCAGGATCTCATGCGAGTGAGCCTTCCGTAGCTGCTAATATGCGAAGGACTGATGAAATACCCAGGGCCGATGAAGCTTTGGATATTTAAATAGAACCAGACGTTGAACCCATTGGCATAGTAGAAAATTAAGCTAATATTGAGATGGTCCAAGCTGAGGAGGTTGTCTTGACAAAGCTGATTATAGCAAAGACTAGCCCTCCTGCTCAAAGGAAGTTGATTCATGAAGATGAGGCTGCAGATCCTATGGAAGATGATACTCTTACCACGCCAGTTGCTAGTGGCCTACGGCTAATTATAGGCAATTTCACACCTCCGAAGGCCATGACACCTTCAAGAGTTCATCTCAGGGCTGTGCAAAAGATATCAGATGAAGCTTCTGCTGCTAAAGGTGGAGGGTCCTGGAAAACATTATTGAATGTTACAGTAACACTGCAAACAAATATGGGTCCTTCTGCCACTTTATCCTCGTAAGGGTTGCATGACTTGCTTTCTGTCTACGAAGAAGCGTTGGCCACTCAAGGGGGTGAGGGTGAAAATATTAAGAAAGAAGGAGATGACCGCTCTACATCTCGGGAGCCTAGTTTGTTTGGCGATGCTCCGAAGCCCTAATATGCTGTAAACTTCTCCATGAAGATGGCGATTCATAGCATCTTGGCCACACTCTTCCAAGGAGATCTCTCTCCTGAAAAGATATGGGGTGCTAACGCATTAGCTGATATGTTAAGATATTCTGGTGTTGGAACCGATTTGAGTGGTCTTCGTGTTACTTTTGTCATCTTCTTCAGCAAGCTTAAAGAAAAGGATATTTAGGACAGAAGTGTTGATCATGCCAAATCTTTCAAGATGAAGTGCTGAGGCATAGAATCTTGCTGGCCACAAAGATTGAGAGCATTGGATAAGAGATAAGGGTAGCAAATGCAGTATAGGACAAGAAAACACAGGAGATAGCTGTGCATATGATTGAGTGTGAACATATACAATAGCAGATCACCATATTGTAGTAACGACTCTCTTCTTTGGAAGATAGCATTGATGACTTGAAGAGATTCGTCTTAGAGGGTAATCCAAGCAGAGATGATATATTTGCGCTGTGGAGGTGAAGCAGACAGCTTTAGATGATTTTGTTCAGTCTCTAGAGAATGAAATGAACATCAAACTGGATGAGATTGACATCAATAGTGTCGTGCCAGCTTATGCAAGTTATAAAGGGTGCGTCCTGATGGAAGGTGTTTTGAATGCAAGGAGGCAACTAGAGAAATTCCTGGACTAGAACTCTCTGTTGCAACTTCTATTTGGCTTTTTTTATTTTGATTGGCCTTAGGGGCCATGTATACATTGACTTTATTTTTTGTATTGAATCTCAAATGAATATTAGTGGAAATTTCTTCATATTTTGCTCTACTTTGTCATTGACATGGAATGTTTGGTTTAATTCTGTATGGATGTTTATATGGTTTGCATGGATGATTTAAATGTAAGTTTTTTTTTGTTTTCTCAGACTTGTATGGGGTGTGACTTGCAATCTTTTCAATTTACAAATCAACAAAGAAAAGGAGTCATATAGGTGGACATTATCGAGTGCCCATGTATGAGGCTTTCTCCAGGGTCCATGACTTGATCCTCTTGGTCAGAAGTTTGTTTTTGGGCTTTGTTTGGGTGTTAGTTATATGAGGTCTACAAAAAAACTTATTCCATATAACAAAAGGTAGCCATATAGGGTTTGCAAAAAGACTTGTTCTATACAGCAGAAAGTTAGCCATGTGGGGTCCATAAAAAAATTGTTCCACATAGCTGAGTTTTGCCATCCAAGGTTCGCAAAAGGACATGGCCTATACAGCATGATGTTACAAGGGGTCTTGTAGGGACATAATCTAAGTAACGAAAGTTGGCTAGAGGGGCTAATGGGTCTTGTCCTCATAGTCGTTCTGTACGAGTATAAGAGATATTGCTTAGGAGTCATAGGTTGTGAGGTCAGAACAAAAAGGTTTTAGGGTGAGATGTGCACTGTTCATGGTTTAGGTATGCTAATGACATTCAAGCATAGTATTTCTTCAGAAGTTTTTCATTGATAAGCATTATGCATCTGTCTCCTTCAAGTGTGAGGAGTGCGTAGGCGCCATTGGAGTAGACCTTGTTGACAACGAAAGGTCCTTTCCATTTGGATTCAAACTTGCCTTTTGACAAGTATGTGGAGAACATGGGCTTCCTGACTGCAAGGACTAAGTGTCCTTTCTTATAAGCTTTGTATTTGACCTTTTTGTCGAAAGATCTAGCCATATAAGCTTAATATAAGTCGATGCTCTGCTGAGTAGCAAGCCTATTTTCATTAAGACTTTCTAACGTTTGCAGTTTGAGCTTTGCGTTTTTTTTCAGTGTAGTTGTTAACAACAGTTACCCAAAAAGAAGGGAGTTGGATTTCCAAGGTTTCACAGCTTCACAACCATAAACCATGAACTTTAGTTCTTTAAGCTCATAAAGCTTCAGGAAGTTTGGCCATCCAACTCTTTTTGTTATTAGAGACCATTTTCTTTAGAATTTTGTAAATAGTCTTGTTGAAAGCTCCAGCTAGTCTATTAGCTGCGGGGTTATATGTCGTGGAAGGATAGCATTGGATTCCGTACTTGTTAGAGAATCTTTAGAATTTGTCATTATTGAACTGAGGACCATTGTCATGATGCAGACATTTATGCTTATGAGTCTTCAAGAAACTGAGGCCGAATCTGTTTTCACTTTTGCAAGGGGCACTGCTTTCACCCATTTAGAGAAGTAATCCGTTGAGGGGCTAAAATGAATTGATGACCACGTTCTTATGGCATATTGATTTTTCTAACTATATCCTTTCCCCAAGACTCAAACGGCCAGGAGATGGATATAGGATGTAGATATTTATGTGGTTGATAAATATAGCCCCTATGGATTTGTCATTCATTACATCTTTTGGCAAAACAGATAGCGTCAGACACCGTGGTAGACCAATACTAGCCTAACCTGGGAACTTGATCATGAAGCTTTAATCTAACTTGGTGAGCACCACATAAGCTAGAATGAACTTTTTTGAGTACTTTATCCGCTTTTTTTGGTGACAAGCAACTGAGAGGAACTCCATTATATGATTTGGGAAAAAGAGTCTATGAAGGCAAATCAAAGTGAAGTTTTAGAGCTCATCTTTGAATACTAGTTTTATCTTTAGTATTCTCTAGCAAGACACCATGAAGATTGCAATCAATAAAAGGATCTCTTTAATCTCTAAATGAATTTTGGAAAGATGAAATCTGATTTTTAAACACATCGAAGCAATTTGCTACTCCTTTATGGGTATCAAGTGGAGGTAGGAGTCTTCTTTCGACTACTTTCAGTACAATTTTGTCATTTTCAGGGATTGACACTAAGGCTGTCAATCATGCTAGTGCATCTGCGTTGATATTTTGATGTCTTAGAATGTGGTGAAACTCAATTAGCATAAACCTCTCCTTGAGTTCACAAGTTTTGTTGAAGAAAGGAAGCAAATCTGGTTTTCTCATTTCATATTCAAGATTCATTTGTTTGATTACAAGTTGCAAATCTCCATAGACTCTAAGTATATTGATGCTTGATTCCAGGGCTAGTTCAAGAACCATAATTAAAGCTGTGTATTCCACCACATTTTTTGAACATGGCTTGATTAATGAAAAAGAGTGAGGGACATATAGTCTTTTTGGACCGCAGAAAATGATTCCAACTCCTGAAACTGGTTCTCCTAGCTCATTAGTTTTGGAAGCTCCATCCAAATGCATGATCCGACGTAAATCTGGATCAAAGGTGGGTTTTTATAGTTTTTCAATGAAGAAGACTGGCTCGTCAGAGAGATTGTCTTTGAATTCAGAATCTTCTGAGAGTGGGTGTTTTGCCAAAAAATCAACGAGGGCTTGTCCTTTTACCACCTTTGCAGGAGCGTATCTAATGTCGTATTGAGAGAGAAAAATAGACCATTTGGCTAGACGATCACTAAGTACTCCAGCTTTTGTCATAAGTGCCTTTAGTAGGTTGATATTAGAAACAAAGTACACTACATTGGAGAGGATGTAGCAACATAGTTTTTGTATTGCGAACATTAGTGCAAGCATTCTTTCTCCACTGGATGATGATTATGCTCAGCACTAACCAGCATCTGTGACAAATAATAAAGAGCCACCTCTTTACCTTCGTCATTCTTTTGAGCTAATAATGCCCCCAGAGAGTGATCGAGAGCTCGAATATAAAGGATGAAAGGTTTGCCTGGAATCGGAGCTGAAAGAACTGGTGGGTTTGTGAGATACCATTTGATATCTTGAAAGGCATCTTCACAAGTTTTATCTTATAGAAAGTTCACTCCTTTCTTCATCAGTCTGGAGAATGCTTTGCACTTTCCGTATAAATTTGAGATGAACCTATGGACGTAGGTGAGTCTGCCTTGCAATCTCTTGAGTTCTTTAAGAGTTCTTGGAGATTGTATCTCCAATATAGCTTTGACTTTGATTGGAACTAGTTAGATGCCACCTTTTCAAACCACAAATCATAAGAATTTCCTATAAGAGACTCCAAAGAACACTTCAAAGTATTCATCCAAAGGTTGAATTTTCGCAAGCTCTCAAAGATTGTGCAAAGATCAATTAAATGATTTGACTTCTGTTTGCTCTTGATTGCCAAGTCATCGACATAGCATTCAATAGACTTATGTTGCATGTCTCTGAAGATTTTTATCATCGCCCTCTAATACATGGCTCCAGCATTCTTGAGGCCTAAAGGCATGACGGTGTAGCAATAAATGCCAAAGCGGGTTTTGAAGGATGTGTGCTTTTTGTCCTCATTATACATCTTGTTTTGATTGTATCCCGAAAATCTATCCATGATCGGCATCCTTTCAAATCTGAAAGTATTGTCAATCATGATTTCTAGTATGGGTAATGAGAAATAATCTTTAGGACAAACTTTGCTTAGATTTCTGAAGTCGATGCAAACTCTGAACTATCCATTCTTTTTGGTGATTGGCACTATGTTAGCCAGCCAGTCAGGGTATTCCTCTTCATGAATGAAGTGAACATCTCTGAGTTTCTGGACATCTTTTCTTTATTTTATCTATGATTTTTGGTTTTGTCCTTTTTTGATCTTGCTTTAATGGCATAGCATCATTTGCTATATTCAATTTGTGCACCGAAATTTCTGGTTCTAGATCTGGCATTTCCGTATAAGTCCATGTAAAACAATCCATGAAATCTTGCAAGAAACTCACATACACATTAAGTTCTTTTCCTTTGATTTGAGAGCTTACAAAAGTAGAATGAGGATTTTCTAGGGTTCCCAAGTTTATTTCTTGTGCTTGATCCTTAGTTGGAGGTTCAAGAGGAGGTTCTTCCATAGCATTTTTGAAAGTTTCCAACTCTGTGATACCTCCATGGGTTTCATTTGGGGGTTTTCAAGGTCTAATCCCTTTCCATGGATTTGGTTTTTTAGGCTCTTTAACTTTTACATCAAGGGTTAAATATTCTCCATGAGCCTATTGTGATATATCTATTTCTTCATTAAGTTTAGGTGGCCAATATTCAGTGATTTGTGACGTGGTGTTATCATTGTCACTTGCCCCCTAAAGATGTTGAAAAGCAGCCCAATCAATAGGATTTTGGAAAAAATGGTCTCTTAAGAGTCATTAGAGTCACAACCTTTGGTGAAGACCACAGATCTTACTATGAAATTTTGATTAAACTTAGGAACG
Source organism: Sextonia rubra (assembly GCA_037013555.1). Lineage (NCBI taxonomy): Eukaryota > Viridiplantae > Streptophyta > Magnoliopsida > Laurales > Lauraceae > Sextonia > Sextonia rubra. The sequence goes on along the minus strand of JASUAD010000014.1, from coordinate 14,250,704 downwards.
TTGCTATAAGGAACGTATCCTATGCAATAACGTAACTGTTCAATTCTGCGTCCTTTTTTGAGGTCTTCTTTCATTTCTAAAGTGAAGACATCAAAAGTGATATGACCCCCATTTGCATTCAATCAAAGGCTTATGGGTGTCTTGAGATTGTGCCCCATGTTCTTCATCATGTTGCAGACCGCAGGATTGTAAATGTCAAGCTTTACTCTCCCATCATTGGTGATCTTGACAATAGGATATGAAGCAGAAGTAACTTCGGCTTGATGGAAAAATATCGAGTGGTTATGTTGTTTGGATGGAGGCACGAAGAAGCAAGAACCTCCAAAATTATAAATTTAGAATGGCTTGGGACATGGAAAAAGCGGACCCCAATCTGGGATAGAGTACACAGGTATCCATCTTTTTAGCATCCTCAGAATCTGACTCAAGACCTAAATCTCTAACCACTGAGATGATTTGCACTGGGCATGTCGGTTTAGACCTTCCACGCAGACGATAGAGTGTGACTTCCAGAATAAAACAATTCGATACATCTCATCAAATGTTTGAAACTCCATTGTCATTGTCAAGTTGCGAAGGGCTGGCCGGAAGTCTACCCAGCACAGATGAATCCAGCTGAGTGGTGTGGAGGATTATCACATTTTTCAGCTAAACAAAGCCATTTATAGATGTATCTGTAAGACAGCTCACCCCTTTGTTGTGACGTTAGCACGAGTTGCCTGAAAGTAATAGGAGAATCAGGCCTCATAGATGACATTCCTCTGATAGGAGGAGCTACATCATTGCTTTCTTGGTCAAAATCTGAGTTACTAATAGAAGAAATCACATTTACTGAATATGAGGGCCTTCGCTATCTTGCAATAGGTGGTTCACCATTTTGAACAGGCATTATATACATAACTAGACTACATGTCTTGCTTGTATGAAAAACAATGCTTGTTTGCTTTGTCCTTGGCAGTTTTGTGGGACCAAAGGTTAATTTGATTGTTTTATTTTAGATTTAACCTTCATCACCAAAGGAGCTTTGGTATCCACAAATCTAACTAATGGTTTCTTTGTAAACTGCAACTTTTTGACAGGATCAAGCCTTTTGCCAAACCCTGGGTAGATTTTCTTTTCTACCAAGACGGTGAAAGGTTCTACAAGATTATCATCCACAGAAGAGTTGTTTGTATCTAGTTTAGACTTTGTAAGTCTTTCTTGATATATGGCTGCATCGGTGAAATAGATCTCTGTGCCTTTGAATGGATTTTCATCTGCAAAGACATGGTGCACCTTACCCTCATCATCAATATATTTGAGGCATTGATGGGGAGTAGAAGGTACTATAGAGAAATCATGAAGCCATCACCTTCCTAAGAGGATGTTTTAGCAAGCACGTATCTTTACCATGTGCAAAGTGGCTTTTGAAGTTAGATCACCCAGCTGGAACTAAATTCGAATCTTGCCAATCGGATCTTGGACTTCCCCATCATAGCCTTCGATTGAAGTTTTTGTAGTAGATAGTTTGCTCACTAGAATGCCAGGTTCCTGAAGAGTTGTAATTATGATGAGGTTTAGAGTTGATCTTGGGTCAACTTGAACTCTTAAAATAGGTATGTCTTTGATGTAGGTTGTGAAATAGAGTGGCTTTGTGTGCTTCATGTTGCCTAAGAGGAGATCATCTTTGGCGAAGGAAATGGTGGCCTTAGAAGCATTGTGAATGGAAAGACATTCTATACATTACTTCTAAGGCTTATAGGACTTTACTTTTAAATAGTTTTTCTCTATTTGATGAACTTACACCACATGAGTTTGGTTGTTTGTATTCAAAGCCTGTAGAGCTCGTATGAAGTTGTTATGAGTCTCTTCAGACATCTGCAAAAGATAAAAATATGAAGTTGTGTAGGTATGTGCTTGAGGTATTAAGCAACATCAACGTGAACGGCTTTGGTGGCTTTGCATTAGCATTTACATTTGAAGAAGTTATATTTACATTTGTGTTGTTTCCCTTGGGGTTTACATAAGAAGAAGAAGAAGAGGGTCTATCATAGTTGACTCTATAATTATGACTAGAACGAGTGCCGTTATTGACTATGTTGGTTCGGTCAACTTTTGGATGAGTATATCTTCTTATTGCATTGACTTCTTCGGGTTCAACAAAAAGTTGACTGACTTTTTTCAAGCCGACTTCTTGATCTACATTGTCAGAATCAACTTGAGATATTTGAGGTTCACCGGCAAAAGTGCTAATAACTACCAAAGCAGGAGCTAATGACATCTCTTCTTCTAAATCAGAAAGGTTATCTTGAACTTAGGAAACTTCCTGAGGTATGGTAAGATTGCCAATGCTGAATTCATTATGATCTTCTTGCAACTCAAGCTCATCAGTTGAGTCAGGAACAATAAGTTGAGTGCTTAGTTCAGAATCTTACTTTAAAGAAGTTGGCTCAATAGTTGGTTCAGGAGAAACATCAGGCACAACAATTACTACATGTGACTAAGAAGATGATGCTTGTGCTGTGCTTCATCGGATTCAACCGATGCTAAAGGAACCTGATGAACTTCTGGAGGTAATGGAAAAGGAAGAAGATCATTCGACCACCCACTTGTGCTTGGTCTGTGTGTATCATAAAGAGCTACTGACAGTGTATTGAGATCGCACTTGATATTGAGAGTACTTGTTTTAGGATCGAAAGTTTGTTCAAAACTTTCATCTTCATCAGAAGGATATTCATCAGCAAAGTAGTTATCAATCCACTGATCACCTTTAAAATTAGAATAGGTTGACCAATCCTCTTCATCTGAATTAGGTGTGCCATCCCATGAGATCCTATTGCAATTGGATATTGGTGATTCTTCCTCATCCTTTGAAATTGGAATGATAAAGTCAAGCAAAGTAAAATGACCTTTGACCTGTTTGGAAAGTTCTTCTCAAACTGAAATTTCGACCACCTTGTCCGACTTTTTTTGTAGCTTGTTTTTCTTATTTGACCAAGCGGTTTTGGGTAGCTTTTTGAAAGTTCCCAAGTTGCCTTTTAACATTCCTTCTTTTTGCAGGTGTGGTTTGGTTTTCACCTTCTCCCAGGCTTTATCATTCACTAGGTTTGGGTGAACCCAGATTTCTTCCCCTAAAGAAGTTTTGATCGGTATCAAACCTTGTTCATCATGTACTACATTGACGACTTGGAATTCAACTGTCATTGGCTTTGGTGGAGCGGATACTGTTACAGGTGCGAACTGTCCAAAGCAGATCATGTTGACTAAAGCATGATCATATTTCTGATCAAAAGTTATTACCCCATTTTTCCACATCTCATTAAAATCTTCTTTCAGAATGAAGCAATCTTTGAGAGGATACGACACCATCTGGTGGTATGCACAATAACTTGGGTCATTGACATAACCTGCTTGTTCAGGTTTTTTCATAGGTGGAAGTTCAATCTTATTGTTATCCATCAATGACCAGAAACTCACTTCAATATCCCTGTCAAAAAGATATTTAGTTTTCTCCTCTTTTCATACTCCTTTTCCTTGGTTTGATCAGTTATTGCATTATGAGGCTTTTGAAGAGGTTTAGAGGTTTACACATTGAAGACCTCCTGTTTCTTCTTCAGTTTCGGAGCAAAAGCTAAAGACGGCTCTGCTTTTTGAGAACTTGCTTTCTTTTGATTGATCTCCTTAAAAGTCAGCTCTGCATCAGTGGCAACCTCAACTAGTCAGGCTAGAGACTTAGTTTTATGACTAAGTATGATAGCCTTGATCTCTGGTTGAAAATTGGTTTTGCACATTTCAATGGTTGCCCTTTGAGATTGTTGTTCCAAGCAACTGTAAGATAATGCTCTCCATCTGTTGATAAAGGATTGTGCAGTTTCAGCCTTGTACTACGGAGCATGGCAAAGGTGATTGTTTAAACCTTTTCTTAGAAGTGGAGTAAGAATTCCTCTTCCATGATAGGCCATCTCGTGAAAGCAAGTTCTAGTAACTGCTTGTATAAATCAAAAGCAACTCATTTTAATGTGCCGACAAAAAGCCTTATCTTTAGTGCACCTAACTCTGGAAAACTTCCAAGAAGTGATTTGAAATGCACAATAGGTTGATATGCTGACCCCTTCCTAAGGTAGGGATGGAAAGTCAGAAGTTTATAATCCGGTAGAAATGGAACTAGATCAAATTCTGGAGGATACTTAGGTATGATACCCTTTTTTTTCATCTTGGTCTTCACTTTTGATTTTGTTAGTATTTTTTCAACTTCCTTGACGGTTACATGTTTTTCAAGATCTATGTGAAGACCCAAGATCGACAAACGATCACCAGAGGAACTTGCAATTATCACCTTGTCTATCAGGGACTTAATTTGAGCTATGAGCATGCCAATTTTAGTTGCATTCCTCCTGATCATTGCATATTCTCTTCTTTAAGCAAATAGAGGATTGATTGGAGCTTTAGCTGGACCACCTAAATTATCTGCCAAGATTTTCAATTGGGCAGTCAAGTGGTCGATTTTAGCTCCTTGTTGTTTGATAACGTCACTGACATCATCCTTTTGATTTTGACCAGCATCTTCTTTGCTGGCATCTTTGCTTCTACTAGCATCATCATTCCCATCCTTCCTAGTCCCACTACCTTCAGCCATGAACACGATGTATTGATAAGGGTAGGAGGATGTTAATGTCTGAGGTGGACTGACTATCTTCTGTGTCTAAGATGGGGATAGGATCCTCGTCAGAGTCTGCTTTAATATGACCTCTAAAAGTCCTGCTTGAATGGGAGTTAGAGTCAGACTTATGATTGAGTTCGAGCCATATTTCGGGTAATTCTCTGAGTTGAACCTGGTCCAACTATGCATGATGAGGTCAAGTTCGGATCATCTTCTTTAATCACCCATTTTTGAGTGATTTTACACTGTGACAGCTTTTGGTTTTGGTCCTTCTAGTGAGCCAAAGTTGTCTTTTTTATTTGATTAGCCAGTCTGGCTACCAAGGTTTGATCTTTGAACCTGGCGACTATTGGCCTAGAAGTGCCATCAACTCATTCCTAATCCATGAAATCAGAAGTGGGAAGCAAAAGGATGTCAACAGTATATCTCTTATTCTTTTTCTTCTGCTCTTTCTTTTGTTGGAGCGAGTCCTCAAAATAAGCAAGATCGGTCGAACTGTTGATGACCAATTTGCCCAGCTTTCTTTTTGTCTTCAGTAGCATGTGATAGAGGATGGGGTGAAGATAGCGGGATTGGTGGTACAACGATAGAAGGTAGATGCCTCTTGCTGAACATTCGTCCCTCTTTCGAGTCAGAGGGTAGAAGGTATTATCTTCAAGTGAGGCCAAGAGTTTGTTCTCAGCCTTGTTAGATTTTCAAGTACGTGGCTGAGGTGACCACATACTACATGTAGGAATAGGCGCATGCTTTTGGGCCTTTTTGTGAGTTAAGAGTCGCCGAAGGTCCTTTGGTACTTGCTTATTAATAATCGGTTACTTGGGCTGAGTAGATGATGATTTTGAGCCTTCGGTAGCCACTGAAAGTGACTTGACAAGTGCTGTTGGATTGTGATTGGTGAATCAAACCTGTCTTGCCCTCAAACGATGTTTGATGATATGAAGGCTGTTGCCTTCTAACTTCAGTTTGCGTTTAGGTTCCTCCTGAACCTTGTTGAAAACCCCAAACAGATTCTGGGTGTATTTAGAGACCTAGGGTTTGAGAGTCTCAATTTTCTTGATGGATTTAAGGGTCACTAATGACCTATTTAGATCAGAAGAAGTCATAGAGCCCATATGAGTGGAGAGCCTCTCGAAAACTAAGACTCTCGAAGAAGGGGTAGGAGAGTCAGTTAGAGCCTTCTTTGGTGTTTTTACAGATGGTTTGTTCTGGGTTATGGAGATTTTGAAAAGCCTCTCCTTGGCTTCATCAAAATTGATAATCAAAGAACCTATGATATTTTTTGAAAAACAGTAAGCCCAGAGACTATATTAGTGTCATAGCCAACATGGTTGCCTCTTTAGCTAGCCGGAATGGTTTATGAATGCCTTCTGAATCAACAAGGTTTCGAACCGATATGGTAAAAAATAGGTATAAACCCCTTCTCATTGTGATATGCTGACCATCCTAGCTGTTAGAATTTCTACAGCATTTCAGGACTATATAGTCAGGCTTAAGAGCATCCTAAGCTGACTATACCTGGCTACCAAAATTTTGGTAGCATTTCAGGGCTATCTATGTTAGACTAATAAGCAAGAGAGGGTTAGATCCAATCAAAGGGATAGGGCCCACAGGATTGACCCTGCATCACTACCACAATGATGATACGGGATCCATCAGTGCAGGACGTCAGACAATGCATGACTGCAATGTCGTTGTTCTTATGACTAATTTGATATAAACATTTGTTTATGTCTTATAAATGAACTGGTGATCAGACATCCAGTAATGTAAAGCCTTTTGGATGGAATCAATACTATTCTATTACATAAAAGGGTGTTGATTTGGCTCGTGCACTTTAAGGTGCAAGGTTCCTTCATTTAAGTGGCAAGAGTCTTCGAGGTGCCTGCCTTCATTTAAGTGATAAAAAGAAGCACTTCAAGGTCTAAAGTTCTTTCATTAATGCTCCCAAACCCTTTATAGACATCAAGGTCATGCATGAGTGTCTTCAGAAATCAAATAAGTTAAATCGGAGGCAAAATAGGTCAGTAACCGCAGGCCCATGGTCACTGCCATTTTACATTATCTCCTATGAACACAAACTTTTGCATAGTCTTATACGGTCACAAGCTATTTTACATAGTTTCCCATAGTCACAGGCCATTTTACACAGCATCCCGCTGTCACTGGTTAACAGTAGTACATTTCAGCACTTTTCATGCATTTCAACAATTTTGCATGTCTTTTAGACAAATTTGATCACAAATTAGAGCAAATCCTCCCACAGACGACGCCAATCTTCTGATCACACTCAAAATGTGATGTGAAATGCAATCAAGTCCAACATTCATACACTTTAAGCGTTAAAAAGAATGACAAATAATTATAGTTCACCATTAATTTTCCTTTGTTTACATGGGTTCAAACGCTCTAACCGCGGGGATGCAAGTTGTTTACAAGTTTTGAAAATTTAAAACCCCCCTCTCTAATTTCAGGGGTGATCCAAACTTGGAAACTACAAGAAAATACATGAAAAAGAGGCAAAATCGCAAAAAACGGAAGACATGGAAATGGTCACCATGGCCCATGATCACTGACAAACAGTGGCTGAAATGGCTACTATTGGCCCATTTTTTCTCTGTTTCACTTTTGTGATGCCTTCAAAGTGCTGGAACTTGTTTCATTCGACTTTTGGAGTGTTGAATGACCACCAATAATGCTTAATTTGGCCTTGGAATAGACTAAAACCTTTGGTAACCATCACTTTTTGGTTACTGGATATTTTTGTGCAAATCCGAAAAGGGTGCTTTATACAAGCAAAATAGAGCAAAAGTTGTGTCATTCTGAACCTATGATTTCCAAAAAACATAATGAAGCTTAAAGAGGCTTGTTCAAAATGTCTGAGATGGCTCAAAACCCTCCTAACTAAGAAAATCAAAGGAATTTGCTTCGTTCTTTGTATACTTGATGACACTTGAACCCATCTTCTCTAAGTGATACATTTAACCATCTTCTCTAAGTGATGCACATACTTCTTCTCATTCATTGAACCATTTCTCACCTTAAGTTAGTGAGAAGGTGAAGAAAAAGTAGACTTGGAGTGCTTGAAGTGCCTTGGGAGCCTTTTAAATTCTTGGAACAATGCCTTGAATTTTGTTGAACTTCTTTGAATTTGCTTAGAATTAGTGTCGAACCCTCTCCTAAGTGCCAAACCTTCTTTTTATATACTCAAGATGGTTTAGGGTGGGTTTCCTGTCGAAGTCTAGCTTAGCGAGACGACGTCAGGGTGAGAAGGACTCTGCTGTGGATTGAGGATACCTGGCGACTTCCCGTGTTGGGTTGAGCTTTTCTGTCGAGCAAAGATTTGGGAAGGCTATCAGCGGTCATGTCAGTTTCTTCGGGGAGCAGTCCATGCTTGAAGCCGCATTCGTGACCTTCTTCTGTTATTCGGAGTGCTGAGATGCTGTGTCGCCGAATGCCTTCGCAGTTGCTCGTTGCTCTTTCAATCGGTATGAATGGTCATAGCCTTGCATACGCAGACAGATGGACAAGTCGAGTGGATACACTTGCAAATCGCTTAATTCAGATAAGGAAGCCTTGTAGACTCGTAGATGGCCGTGGAATTGCCGACACGAAGATTGAGTTTCGGAAAGTCTTGCTGATGTAGAGTGCGATCCTTCTTGCCAATAAGACAAGTTAGCTCCGAAGCCTATTGCACCATTCGAGATTTAGATTACTTTCAGTGAGCCGGCGCACAGATTGGTTCTTCCGTGGCGTTTTTGTTCCAGATTTGATCAATACTGAGGAAAGAAGAGTGAACCGGTTTGTTGAAGGTTTGCATCCAGGTACATGCACTATGTGACTGCTTTCCAGCGTCCGACTACGTTTGATGATGCAGTAGACAGGGCCTATTCTGCTGAGGCCATCCACCAAGTTGAAAGAGCTGTTGATCCTAAGCGCCAGCCATCCTTTAGTGCACGAGGATAGGTACAGAAGAAGATGAGAGGCCAGCAGAGTACTTCTAGTTCTGCCGGTACTACATGCGAGCATTATGGCAAAGGCCACAAGTCTGAACCTTGTTGGAGGAAGGAAGGAGCTTGCTTCATCTGCGGTTCTAAGGAGCATATGCTAGTCAGCTGTCCTCGATATAAGGCTTCCCAGCCTCCATTATCTAATACTACCTCAGGTGCAGCTTCTGGGTGATCCAGTGTGTCTACTGCTCCGAGCAAGTCACAGCCAGCCCATTCAAGCCCGAGACAGCCACATCAGACAACTCGTGTGTACGCCGTGACCCATGAGAGTGCCAAGGATCCACAGGTGGTCGAAGGTACTGTTCTGCTTTCGGATGTCAAGGCGTTAGCATTGTTCGATTCGGGGTCTACGCTATCCTATGTAGCACCTCAATTTGCCGAGCAGTTACAGCAGCCGCCGAAGCCGTTGCTATATGTGTCGGTTGTCTCCACCCCAGTTGGCAAGCGAGTAGAGTGTAGTGTATACTACCCCTGTTGTGACGTGCAGATTGCAGGCCATCGGTTGCCTGTTGATTTGATCCTGTTGTCAATGCTGGACTTCGACGTGATCCTTAGAATGGATTGGCTCGCTCGATATCGTGCCTGTGTTAACTGTTACAACAAGACGATCTTCTTCGAGGTACGTCATCGATGTGTTCGTAACTTTCTCTTGCGTGTTCATTACGATGACGTATGTGTGCTTTGCCAGGATGCTTTTGTATAGCGATTCCTCTAGCACGTGGGAACCTGAGAAGCCGCCTTGCCTATCAGAGTGAATAACGAGATCAAGCATTCTGGAGACGTCGTTGTTCAGCGGGTTGTGCCTGCAAATGTGTGTTCATTCCGGGGACGGAATGTGTCTTTAGTGGGGGAGGATGTAACACCCCGACCCGATTTGATCCGGATTAGCTGCTAATTCCTGATGATTTGGTTGCTAATTGTGTTTTGTTCTTGTTTTTGTTTGGTTTCGGGTTATGGATAGGTAGTTGGGTTGAGTTTGACCTAGTTTAGGTAGACATAAGCCCTTTTTCGTAATATTCGATTGTGTTCGATGTCGTCATTCATGCATCATCTTGGTTTTCACGCGTGTCTTTTGTTATGCTTGTTGATTCTCGTAACTACGTCATTTGCTAAATATATCAAGTGTTTCCGTTAGACCCGCAATTAACTCAAACTAGAATTAAAGTGGAACGATTGGACTTTATTGCAAATTGGCCTTGATATTTATCTTTATAAGCCACCGACCTTTTCTTCTCCTTCTCTCTCACTGTTCTGTCTCTCTTTCTCGAGTCTTCTTCTGCTGCTCGCTCCTCTTTCCTTTTCGTTGATCTAGCTGGGGAAGGAAGTTGTGCATGTCTACAGTTGAGCATCCCATGTGTGATGTGAGGTGAGTTAGAGGTTCCTGCAGTGCTTCTTCTCTTCCTTCTTCTTCTTGTTCTCATTATCGATTGGTACTGTTCCTCACGGTTCTCGTTTCCTCTTCTTTTACATGCATGGCGATTAGAAGCATGTGGTAGTGTGAATTGAGCCCAAGGACAACAAAGAGTGTGTTAGATCTCATTTGAGGCAAGTATAAGCATAACTTGGCTAAACCATGTGGGTATGTGTTTGATTAAGATTAAGTCATGTGTTCTTGCTTATGAATGATGTTTATAGCCCATCTTGTGATCATTTCCCTCTATTACATGTGATTTCGTCAGTTTGGATGTGTTTCAGTGATTCTGTAATCAGTTCAGAAACTGCTTCGTGTGTATCACGGCTAAGCCGTAAGTCACATTCGGCTTAAAGTCCAGAGAGGGAAAAACCTAGTTTTCTTCTACGGCCAGGACACGGCTAAGCCGTATATTACCCTACGGTTAAGCCGTATCTCAGCCGTGACCCAGCCATAGATCAATACAGGGTGCCTTTCTCTGCATTAACTGAAAACAAGCAATGGACAGACCTTCTACGGCCCAGCCATGGCTAAGCTGTAGAACAGCACACGGCTAAGCCGTAGAACTAAATACTGGTGAACCGTAATTGCGGATTAACAATAACGGGAGCCGCGGTGGAGCTGCAGTGCAGATTACAGCTACGCCGTAAGATGCCTACGGCTAAGCCGTATGTTCACGTACGGCTAAGTCGTATCACCCCTGAAACATGAAGAACAAGGATAGGCGTAAGAAAGAGACTGATATGGCCTTCATGATAGAATGTAGATCACCTAGACTCGCCCGATGGTCTGAATGTATGACATGAATGATCTCGAGGGCTGCGAATCATTCATGCACGTTATCCGATTGTTTAGCACCTCCCCATGGGTGTTGGTTTAAGGGACTTCGGTGCACAGTCCAAATACACTGCAATGCTAAACAATGGTGCATCGGACAACTTAAAACTACATCATCATGCACGGTTAGAAACGCTGGATAACTAGAATAGGATTGGATAGTAAAAGATCGTGATTCCTGCAAGATAATTTGATTTGCATGGCATATTGACTTCGGTTCTTGCCTTCTTATACGCGTTCTACGCTGGGGCACACGATTGGATATTTCTAGCTCTGTCTATGGTCAATCCCGGGTGGAACAGCGGTCTTGCATGTTCGATAGTACTATTGGTTAATCTAATGCTTTCTACTCTGTTGATCTGCTAAAGTTGATGTGGTTGTTGATTTATTAAACTCATATGATCTCTTGCATCTGCTTGATATATGCTTAACAAGACATGCACGTCACGTTTTGATACTACATGTAATGCACATTATGTTATGCACATTATGATATGCATGTTCTTATATTGATTGACTCGATATGGTCTGGCACTACTGAGCCTCAGCCTTAGGATCCCGACGGGGTGTATTGCCTTACTGCAGAAGGACATGTCTTGGGGAATCCGGACCCCAGGAAACCGAGACCCATCTGGCCCATGGTGTTCTCATCACGTTTATAAGATCCCTACTTTGGGAGCATATGGCCTACATAGTTGCCAACTAGCATATACATGTTACGTTACTTACACATTGATTCACGGAGCATATGTTAATTTGAATGCATAACTGCCTAGACTACTACATTGACATGTTATGATTATTTGTGTCTTTTATTCTATTAGAGACCATACGTGTTAACTTGTTACTGCTTATACTTTATTGAATCGTCGTATTCATGAGTTGTCCTTGGTGTTGCAAGCTCAGGTACCCTCGACCGTGTTCTTGTCGATCATCAGTTTGCAGGGGAGACTCCAGCTGTCTCTTCAGGTTCGCGCAGTGTGTGTCATCACTCCACCAGAGCGCGACTATTCTTTGCATGCATGCATATTGCTTTCTTTTCATGTCATTGATTGTACTCATGTTCTATTCATCGTGATAGGATCCCAAGTTGTATGTTTCGACCTTTATGTCAGTCTTTGGATTTTATTCCTTTTGTTTATTTTGTGTCTCATGTCGCATGTTGATATTGCAGCTTCCACATACTTGTGTTGCACGTGTGTTTTCCCTTGTGCGTGTGGATCTAGACCGGGTCTAAGTGCATATGCACAGGAGTGCGTGTGTCGCTGGTTAGATTTTTGCTAACCCCCGATCTCCTGGGCTCGGGTTGTGACAGAAATTGGGTTGGTTTCTGGGCTTTTATTTCCCCTGCCATAATGTTTAACTGAGTTTGGGGTGCTTTGGTGAGAATAAAGGGTTTTGGAATGAAGGGAGGTGCTTTTGATTGAGGTTATGTTTTGAAGACTTTTATTGCTTAAGGAAAGAGATGCTTAACCATCAAAAGGTTGCAATTAGCAAGTGAATTGCTTTTTGTGAGCAATGGATTCACCTTGAATTTTTAAGGAAAATTAATTAATTTCACATGACCAAGGGTTTAAAGTGTCAAATGAAGTCAAAACTTATCAAGTAGCTAGTTGTTTTGAAGGTATTTTAGAGAGGAACATAAAGAAATAATGGTTTTAGAGTTTTGAGATTTGGACGGTTTGAAAAATGGGGCCAAAATGACAAGAGATTGTTTATTGGCTACTACAGGTGTTACCTTGGGTAGCCGATTGAAATGTTTATAAAAGGCAGTCGATTCTCTTGAATCCCCACTTTGCGAATTTCATCCTTTCTTGTATCCGAGATCTTGCTAGGGTTTCTAGAGCTTCTCTTCAAGTGATCTAGTCTTTTCTTTGAGTTCTCTTCATCAATCAAAGAGTTTTCCATGGCTGGTGAGCTCCTCTCATTATCTTCTTCCTTTTTATTTTTGCTATGTTGCAGTTACAAGGCCGATCTGCTCTAGTCTCTTCTTTTCCCAAGTGATTTGGATGGTGCATGTACTTTTTTATTTCTTTCTTCTTTTTTTCTTTTGTTGCTAGCTTGTGATGAAGAATGGTATTTTGAGACTGAATCCTTGGCCAAATTCCAATTGATTGTTCATCTTCTTCTTCATTTGCCACAACCAAGTGTTTTGCTTCACTTTGCCTCTGCTTTTTCGTGCCAAACGGCTTCCTTTTCACTTTGCATGTACTTTTCTTCTCTTGTTGCTTGATTTTTGTGTTGAAAATCTTGACTCTTCTTCAAGATCTTTTCAAACTTCAAAGATTTAATTGTAGTTGGCTACTCTCACCGTGGGAAAAGGAAAGTTGGCATTTTTTAGGTTTTGAGATTTGGATTTTACTGTAAGTCTATAGAGAATGCTTGCTTTGGACAAGGGTTAGTCAAACTTTGGTGGATTTTTCATGAATTTTGAAAAGTTTTGAAGTCTCAACCCTTGGGTAGCCGATTGATCTGCTGCGTGGTTTTGAATTTAGTAGTTAAGCATGTTGTAATGACCTTTGGTATTCGCAGGGTGGCCGATAGCACATCTACCTTAGAAATTTTCCAAATGCCTTTCGAAGTGGCCGACTGAGCACTTTGACTGTTGTCTTTTTTTGTGGCTAATAGTAAAATGCATTGTTTGGCCGTGGGATTTCCATGCCTTATGTTTTTTGTGCCCATTTCCTGGTAGCTGATGGACTATCCTATGTAACCAAAATGACCCTTATGCCTTAGGCATTTCTCCAAACTCTTGAGTAGCTTGAGGGTGAACTTCTAGTGATTGAGAAACTTTTATACCTTAGCTTGGTCACTGTGCTTCACTAGCTTGGTCACTTTGCTTCACACACTTTGAATTTTTTGCTAAATTCCATTGTGCTTGAATGCTTTTCTTGATATGTTGTATGATGCTTGTTTTTTTCGTACATATATATATGCGGACCAAAACCCTAACTTGCTCCCATGACGAGTTGTTGCTATCTTTGCTTCGCTTTGACCTAGAAGCCTTACCTCTAGGCATTTTATGCACGCGCTTGAGCGTTGCCAGAGCGTGGAGTTAAGTATACCCTTTTCCTTGGGGTTTTGTCCCCTCCTTTTTACTAAGGGGAGATGCTGCCGAAATTTCGGTAGAAACTTGCCAACTTTTGTACTCATGGTGGTTTTTTGTTTGGTTTTGCTTTTAGTAGACAAAGGCAAAAAGGTTGTTTCCTCCTCCACCAAGGGAAAGAAGGTTACAGGGTCTTTTTCTTTAAACACACCCCCTTCGCCTTAGACTGTTGGCCATCAAACTTGAGCTCGTTTTAAAGAGATCCAAGAAAATGGTGAAGCTCATGTTGTTGAGATGGTGGTTGAATTACGGAACTGTCTCATAAGTACTTGCAACATATGGGTCTACGAAGATATTCTTAGTAGTTTCCCTTGGAAAAATGATGACAGATCACCCTTAGGAAAGCCAACTATATCTTTGGTGATGGTGATGAGAACCACTACGACCAGAGTGTTGATTTCCTTGTCCATAGATTCTTTAACAGGGTTGGTGTGTTTATCGACATTTCCAATGAATATCACCAGAAAATAGGTCCTCAGTTGATGGAATTGGCCACTTACATCCCTTCAAGGCACAATGACTTTAATTGGGGGAAGTCATTATCTTAATACAAGATGGGGGTGTTTTTGAGCAAATTCCTTTTTTATGCTGAGGACGAGGTGAGAAATATGAACCTTTTAGCGCCCAATCATGTGAAATTTCTTATCCAGAGCCACATTTCTCAACTTCGTACTGTCGGTTTGGGGATTCTGTCTAATGACAGCAATGATTAGATAGAACATCATGTGCCATGAGGATGGTTTGTCCCTTCAGACGCCCGGCAGAAATGGATGGATGTGGTCCCTGATACATGCAAGGGTTTGCTTGATACAGTCGGCCTTTATGGAGCCATCATGGTCACCTACAACCGGGTTCCTCAAGATCACAAGGAGGTGTCTCAAGCCATTATCAAGAGGTTTTGCCAGGTGACCAACACTTTCATAACCCCCAATGCTAAGTTAGGGTTTTTCTTACAGGAGATCCGAGAGGTCTTCGGGCTGCAAATCTCTGGCAATTTGTATAAGGAGATTGTTCCTAACAACCACTCTTTGAATTCAAGAAGTGTTGCTTTCAGGGAGGTATATTTCCAATCGTTTACTTTATATGAACTATCAAGGGACAATAGGAGCAAGGTGAAGACTTCTGTTTGGGTGGCTAATGTTTATAGTGAAAGAGTTGGCGAGATTCCTTCCTTTTTTACTAATAAGGATGTATTTAGGCAAAGGGTGATTATCATGGGGGAGACCGAGGAAGATCCTGAAATAGTAATGATGGTTGACTATCCGGATTATTTTGAGATTTTCGAAGGAAGGAAAGATGACCTAGATGTAAAGTATCGCCGCTTACTAGCCATGTATCGTATGGCTTGGCTTTCAAAGGTTATCTTTGCACTTATCGGAACAGAATTCTGAAATAGTTGCATCTTGCCTACTTGCTGGTAAGCCTTTGGAGAACGGCTTGCATTATCGCCTGCTCTAGTTGGTTATTTGTGTACAGACTTGAAGCTTGTGTCATTCTTGGTCTAGCAGAGAGGTTGATCAATCGGGTCTTTTTAGAGCATTTATTGTATACTTGGTTTGTATATCATTGCGACAACTTTCATGAATTGGGTGACCGTAAAGATCTTCCATTCTATCAAGTCGTGACAAATGGGCTAAGTGCTAACTTATGTCTTGTCAAGGCATGACGACGGTTATGGGTTTGCTGTAACTTTAGGATTTACAAGATGCCAACGGTGGTTTGGAGATTCAAAGAACTAGAATCGTTGGGAACCAAGACTTTATTGATCTATCTGATATCCTGGCTACGACTACTCCTTTTTCATAGATAGAGAAAGAGTGGTTGCTTTCGATTCAGCTTGTCAACTTGGTATATTGACGGAATAATGTTGTTGAGATTGAACCTTATGTGCCTCTTAATTTGGGTAGCAGTTTGGGTTCTCTCAGGGCATTGTAGAGAGCCCAGGTAGTTTGAGGAGCAATCAAGGTACGTTATTAGATGTCCATAATGCATGGGAGTTTTCCTAATGCTGTAAAAACAGGTGCGAAGTTCCTTTATCCTTGGAAGGACAACACAATGACTTCTGGGTTTGCTCAATGGTTCATGACTAGTTGTTTAGGTTCATGACTAGTTGCTCAGCTCTTCGTGAAGTGCAAAGAATATTAGCACCATGAAGAGAGTCTTCAAGAAAGTGAAGGTTAATACTAAGAAGCTCGTGAAAGGGGCCTATGAACACTATATTTGGGCTAGCCTCATTTACTTTTGAGATATCGCCGTGATGAGGACACTTGTGCTTCCTTGTAGACCTAGTCATGGAGTCTCTTCATGTTATTGTTCCCTTAGCTTCTTCCATGCCGACTCAAGCTATCGACTATTTTTTCTTCTAAGTCTACCCCTAAATCAATGGCTGAGTTAGGGCTTGTTTGGT
Source organism: Sextonia rubra (assembly GCA_037013555.1). NCBI lineage: Eukaryota > Viridiplantae > Streptophyta > Magnoliopsida > Laurales > Lauraceae > Sextonia > Sextonia rubra. Next base: position 14,234,297 of record JASUAD010000014.1, on the reverse strand, counting down.
AGGTCTAATCTTATTTTTATAGACAATTCAAAATAGAGCCATTAAAAAAAGAGCTAAAAAAAAAGATGCTAGAATTAAAATATGTGTTCGGCAATGGAAGCATCTATTTTAAATAGACCATTTTAAATAAATAGTTAAAAGCTTTCACAAATATATTAAAGATCTACTAGGTATCGAGCCTTGAAATTTTACTTCATAATCATGTTTCGCCTCCCAAAGAGATCTAACAGTTTGATGCCCCTAATTTTTTTTAAAAAATATTTAATAATTCACGTTTTTACATAAATATCTCAAGTTTGGTGATGATCCAACGGCTGAAATTTGGTCTCACAATGGTCATTGACCTTCTACACATTTTCAATGGTTTGGATTGTTATTTACTATCCCAGAAATAATAATAAAAAATAAAAAAGGGGCTGCTTGTGGACTAGTTACAAATTCAACATATTAATTCAATGGTTGAAAGTTCTTCACAAATATCTTGAGATCCACAAGGAATCAATCCTTGAAAATTGGCCCCATAGCCGTTATTAGTCTTCCCAACATTTCCAATGGTTTAGATCTTCTGTTTGGGCCCCACATAATTCAAAAACTAATATCCAATGGCTCACACTTTCTTGCACATATCTCGAGATTCAGGATGAATTAACGGCTGAAATTTGGATGGATGGCCGTAATTGATCACGTGAACATTTTCAATGGTTTGGATGTAGATTTAGGGGCTCGGATTTCGAGAAAAATTGAAAAAAAACGAACTGGGCGTGATCCATGAATTTACTATAGCTGGGCACCTCTTATTTTCTCCCTCTTATTTGGAAATACATCATGAGGCCTCCTCTTCAAAATAGAGCTTTAACCTCTATATATCTAAATTAAATAGAGCTAAAAACACATACCAAACGCTCTTATTTTTCCAACTCTATTAAATTTAGATATTTAGATAATAAGAGCTTAAAATTTAGACATGCCAAACATGCACTTAGTCTTTCAGCATTTGTGGAAGAAGAAGGCAAAAAGTTCTCATCCCCGCATTGTTGAGCTCAAGAGGGCTTCATGTTGGAAGACTCGTAAGTCGGCTGGGCTTACTGTAAATGAGTTTTGTTTGTCCTTTTCCTTGTAACTATTGTTGATGCAAACTTTGTGATGACTTCCTTTTTTTGTAGAGGTAGAAGCATCGATTTCGGAGGAGGAGATAGCACTTTGTCCTGTGATAGCAGCTATCGAGGATTATGGTATTTGTATTACCTTCCCTTTTTTATCTTTCTCTCTTCCTCCCTCTGGTTCTTTTTTTTTGACATTCTCTTCTTCCTTTTATTTCAGAATTAGGGGAAAAGGGTCAAATTTTAGGGACTAATCCTTTGTGATTCATAGAAGTCCTTTCTCGTGTACCGGAGGCTTCTCTGATGTCGGCTCCTTCAATCAAAAAGATTTTATAGGAGCCTCTCCATGAGCCAGCTCCCACTGTTGAAGGTGATCATCTTTTCCTTTGCTTGTTTGCTTCTTATTTTTTTTCTTTTTTTATGTTTTATTTTGATAATCTTGTTCTTGTTTGTTTTTAGAACAACTAGAGCCACAACCAGATCAGGTTTAGCAAGTTGTATAAGTGGCTAATCTGATAATTAAGTCGAAATCTAAGCTGCACATAGTGCTGGAGTAGACACTTCCTTTGGAGAGTGGACTTGCATGGATCAAGATGATTGTCCTGAGTGATGGTTCTTCTCATCATGAGCCTTCGGATGCTAGTGATTTTGTAAGAGGCTTTGCTAAATGTCTTGAGAAGAACCTTTCACAAGAACAATCACTACTTTAGAGCTTGACTCCTAAAGAGGCTGACAAGGAAGAGGCACCTATTGTGGCTGCTAGTGTGTGCTTGAAAAGGCCACTCCTCAAACCAAGAAAGTTTCTACTGCTGTTGATGAACCTGCTTAGGTGATTCTTGAGGAAACAATTATCAAGCAATGTGTTGACCCTGCAATAGCTATGGGATCCATTGACTTGAGCCCAGATGCAGTACTTAAGGGGTCTCGTGAAGAAGGAGAGGACCAAGGTGTTCTTCCTACTGCCCAAGAAGTCAAAATGCCAATAGTCAAGTCGGGTCAAGAAATCTCTGACGCCAGTACCTTGAAGGCTGACAGCATAAAAGGGGTTCAACAGTAGCTTCAAGCTACTATTTTCGAAGGTTCCCCTGTTGTTCAGGGTGGTACTATGTTTCACCAGCCTCTGTAGCTTCGAGCAACAAGGGGGCTACTTTTTTAAAAAGGAAGCATTCGACCGAATCTCCGATGCTGAGTGTAGTTGCTATTGGGATTGGGGTGAATCTTGTGACTTGTCTAGAGTCTGTTTTTGAAGGTGCTGACAACCTTGCTCAGGCTGTTGTAGTGGTTTCGAGCCATTCTTCTGAAGGTGAGCCTCTTTTAAAGAGGTATATCACTCGGTACGAGCATGATTCCATTGAGGCGGAAAAGGAAATGATGTGGTTAATCTTGAATGGTTATCTTCAATCCTTGGCTTCTGGCAAATAAAGGTCAACTAGCACTCTTCATCGTGCAGTAGACTTATCGTTGAGTGTCGAAGCTGCTATGATGGATGTGAGACCTTTGATTATTCTTTTTGACAAGCTTTTTAAAGTGGGCGAGGCATGATTAGGGCGAGCAGGCCAAGACCCTTCGAGCTTTCATTAGCAAGAAATGCTTAGTAAGAAGGAGGCCTATGATCAGAAGATATTGAAACTTAAATAATAGGAAGTCAACCATACCCTCGAGCAAAGTCATCTTGAGAGGTCTTTGGCCTTTCATAGGAAGCAGATTGAGCAAGCTAAGAAGAGGCTATTGGATCTTTGTGCCACCTATGCACGTGATGACCATCCTTTACAGCCCTGACTCAAAAGCTGGAGGGTATCGTTAGCGAACTGGGAGCCGAAGAGGCAGGGCTAAGTGTTTTCCTCAAATCTATGGAGGATGCCTTTGGAATGTCAATTAATGAGGTTGCTGTTGAGCCTGCTGCCCTTGCTTACATGGCCTTCCTGGATTAGTGATCAAAAGCTGATCTCAAGGAGATCTTAAGGCTGATTGAATAGTTTTTTGTGTAACGACTTTTTTGAAAATTGTAATGACCATCTTTTGAATGAACATTTTTTTTTATAAATGTCTCCACTATTCTTCTTTTGTTGTATGGTTTGGTGTTTGCTTCTAGTGAGTTTGATGAAGGCTGTGTAGAATGGACTTTGACTTAGGTCTTGAATGTATGACCTTTTCTAGCGTCCTTGGCCCATACCTTTTGCCCTGTTTGAGTGGGTCAAATAAATAGTCATTGATTGGTGTCTTTGTGTATGACTTTGCCTGTGGTCCTTGACTTATTCCTCTATGATTATTTTGGAGGGCTTGGATGCTTTGTTGCAAAACCTCTTGTTTGCTTTTGGATGGAAGGAGTGATGCTTTTAAAAGTAGTACCACTTTAAGAATTTTCCATTGATCGACATCATACACTGGTCTCCTTCCATAGTGAGGACAATGTAGGCACTATTGGAATAGACCTTGTCGATGACAAATGGCCCTTCCCATTTTGGCTCGATTTGATTTGTGAGTTGGAGTGATTGGTCTATTGACGACTAGAACTAAGTCGCATTTTTGTGAATGACCTTTCTTTTACCTTTTTGTTGAAGGCCCTGACCATTTAAGCTTGGTATAGCTTGATAGTTTTTAAGGCTGCCAACCACTTTTCGTTGAGACTTTCTAATTCTTGAAGTCTCAATTTTGCATTCCCCTCTTGTGTGAGCTTTTCTATGAGAAGCACGCCAAAGGAGGGGAGTTGTATTTCTAAAGGCACCATTGGTTCACAGCCATATACCAAGGAGTATGGTGTGGATTTAGTGTGGCTGCACATAGTTGTCCGATAAACCCATAATGCTTTGGATAACTTTATGCCCCATGACTTTTTGTTGCCTAATGATGAGTCTTTAAAAATGCATATTTTCATATACATTTTGGTCCATTTTAAGGACTTATTGACTTAAAAAAGCATCATTTAGTGTGATATCATGGTTTCATACATTTATAGAGTATTGTAGTATTTTTTTGCATAATTTGTTTAAAAATTACACTTTTTGCTTACATTCATGAAAACTGCCAGTTTTGAAAAGTCTATTTTTAGAAAGTTTTGTAAAAATTTATATTCTTATGAAATAAATTGAATTTTAATCACAAGTAGTTCATTTACATAAAATTATGAAAAATGGTATGCATTTTTATTATCATTTCATGAGAGATGGGCTCACATTCATGCATTTGTGATATTAGGGTTAAAATTATCTTTTCACATGAATTCACATTTGTTTTGTAGGAAATTGATGATATGGGTCCCATTTGTAAAGAATTGAGGCAATGAAATCATTTTCAAAAGAAAAGAGAGAAGAATTGAAGAGAGGAAAGAAATTGGAAAAAAAATGCAAAAGTTGGCTTCATGGTCCCACACACGTTCACATATGCGTGGCGTACATATGTGGGACATCTAAGATGGGGTCCATTTATTTGTTACACATTTTCGAGAGAATTTGAAATATATCTCATCAAAGACAAAGAAAGAAAGAAGAAGCAAAGAAGGAGAATTTAAAAATAGAAAGTCAATCTCGTTTTACTTTGGACAGCATGCATTAAAATGGTCATAACTCTCAAACTGAGTGTTGAATTTAGACAATCTACCACCGTTGGAAAGCTCTTTTCGAGTTGATATCCATAGGATCCAAGATTGCACCAATTGGAGTTAAAATGACAAAGATATGACCTCGGGAAGTTTATTATACATTTTTAGGTAGGATTGCAAAGATTTTGGAAAGCTTATCATGGAGCTTAACTTGTTTCCAATTTTATCAAATCAAGTTTGAGAAGAAGTAGGACTTGAAAAAATATAAATATGGCACTCCTCTACCATTCCAAGGTATGGAAAAAGAGCTCATTCTTGAGATCTCTACACTTCATCTTTTTCATTTCTTTTTTCTTTCATCCTAGTTCTCAAGAAGGTTTAGCCCTAAGGCTATACTACACCCTTGGGAATTTCAACTAGAAGAGCTTTTCTTCTTTTCCATCCTAAGATGTATTTTTCTTGATTTTATTTGACAATCTCTTGTAAGGACTTTTACATGTTAGTATAAGTTGTTCTTCTTAAAAGTTTTCTTTTTTTCTTATGATTTGTGTGGATATTTTATTAATGTTTCTTATGCTTGGATTAACGACCCAAGATACTCGAATCATATTTGAAGATATCATGAACCCGGTTTAGAAGAAAATTTTGAGAAGATAACTTTACCAACTTTATTACCTTTAATATTGGCAATTTAAAACATGACATAGAAAGATTATTTTGCCTTGAAATTTGGAGGAAGCATTTCTGGATGAGTTAACTTTATGCCATAAAAATTTAACAAAAAAAGGAATAAGGGGGCTTGCGTTTTCAATTATTGAAACACTCGCTAGTCAGAAATTCTGTACACAGAAATTTGCATAGGGCAGATTTTTTGTCCGAAACTTTGGAATTAATAGACATATTAAATCAGTGAGTTTTAAAGTAGAAATTGGATGAATTGAACCTTGATAAGTGAACTTTAAAATCCTAGAGTTTTAGATTCAAAAGATTATGGTAAGTCCAATTTCTAGAAGCCTAAACTAAGATTGACTGCCAAATTTCATATTAGAACTTTTATTTTTTTGGTAACCATTATTCATGCATATTTTTTGCATTTTAGAATATTTTTAAATTTATTTTTTTAGGTTCATGCATCAGTAGAGCATGATTTTCAGCCATTAAATCAAGTTTAGGATTACATTAGAGTAGGATTGTATTTTATTTAAATTTTATATCTCATATTTGAAAAGTTTGCATTACTTACATAGCATACATTACATAGATTGTGTTTCTAATTTTAGATTTGTTCCTAATTTTAGGTTTTTGATAGTTTTAAGTAATTTCTAGACTTGAGATTCTTTCTAAAAGTGTTTGTTTGCAATGATTTTAAATTAAAAAGTTTTCTAGTTTTGGAAATTCTAACGTAGGAAAGTTTTTAACTTTTATTTTAGTTTTTAGTTTAGTAAGTTTCTAATTTAGTAACATTTTATTTTTGGAAGTTCTAACTTGTGTTTTAGTTTTGTAGTAATTTTAGTTTTGCTTAGGAAATTTTAGATTTAAGTTTTCTAGATTTAGAAAAGTTTCTTTTCTTTTCATTGGATTGTAATTAATTTTGGCGGAGTAAGAATGATTGTATTTGTTAGATATTAAATTAGACTAGTTTTAGATTTTATTTAGGATAGGTTGCAAGTTGAAAATACCTTAAAACACATTACTCCTTGTGGATCAACCTGGTCTCACTAGTTTTTATTATTATATCGCGGTTCTATACTTAGAACTCATGAGCACCTGAGACCATTTTCTTTAGTATTTTGCAAATCATCTTAATGAAGGCTTCCACCAAGCCATTTGCTGAAGGGTTATAGGTTGTGGATGGGCAACATTGAATCCCATATTTGTCACAAAACCTATAAAATTTTTCATTATTGAACTGCAGTCTATTGTAGTGGTATAACTATTTTGGCACTCCGAACCTACGGATGATGTTTGTTTGTTATTACAAAATTGATAACCGTGGTCACTTTGACTTCGGTTAAGGGTACGATTTCAGCACACTTAGAGAAGTCACCTATACTAGTTAGAATGAGATGATGTCCCCGATCTAACAGCGGGTTGATTTTTCCGGCCCTTCAGCTTTTACATTTAATACAAAATGATCCCATCCCCTTTGACTTTGGTTACTTGTTCATTCACCTGAGGGTCATATTATTTGCTGAGGAGTGTTGTCACCATCATTGTCTTCTTTATTGTGTTGGAAATAAGCCCAATCATTGATCGCTCTCAAAACGTGATGTGAAATGCAATGAATTCAAGTCTAACATTCACATAGTTCAAGAGTCAAGAAGAACGAGAAAAATAATTATAATTCATCATTAATTTCCCTTTTTTACATGGGTCTAAATGCTCTAACTACGGGATGCAGGTTGTTTACAAGTTTTGAAAAATTACAACTCCTCCCTACAGTCTTAGATGTGATTTAAACTTGAAAATCATAAGAAAATACATGAAAAAGGGCAGAAATTGCAAAAAAAAAAAAAAAAAAAAAGAAGAAGTGTAGGAAGGGGTGACCACAGCCACGGTCACTAATAGATAGTGGCCAAAATGGCCACTGTTTGTTCTTGTTTCTACTCTATTTCACTTCTGTGATGCCTTCAGAGTGTTAGGACTTGTGTTCTTTGACCTTTGGAGTGTTGAATGATAGCCAAGGGTGCTTAATTTGGCCGTGGAATAGACAAAAACCTTTGATAATCATCACTTTTTTGTTATGGATTATTTTTGTACAAATTCGAAAAGGGTGCTTTAGATAAGCAAAATGAAGCCAAAGTTATGTCATTTTGAACCTATAATTTTCAAGGAGCAGAATGAATCCTACAGAGGCTTGTTCAGAACTTCCAAGATGGCCTAAAAAACCTCCCAAGTGAGAAAACCAAATGAATGTGGTTTCATCCTCTTTATACTTATGACTCTTGTATCCATTTTCTCTAAGTGATATGCATGCTTCTTTTCCTTCTCTAAATTATTTCTCACCTTTATTTAGTGAGAAGGAGAAGAAGAAGTAGACTTGTAGGGCTTGAAGTGCTTGAGAAGCTGATTAATTCTCTTAGAACTTGCTTAATCTTGCCTTCAATCTTTTGAACTTGTTGGAACCTCCTCCTAAGTGCTAACACTTGCTTTTTATAGACTCCTGAGGTAGTTTAGGGAGTTATGGGAGGTTGGAGTTTGAAATAAAGTGGAGAAAACTATTGAAAATTGTCAGGAGCTGCTTCATAGGTGTCTATGACCGTGGCTGTGGTCACGAATAGGACCAGTTTCAGGGGGTTTTTTTTTTTTTTTTGCATATGTGACCCGTTTACACCTTTTAGGGTCCAAATGATGTCCGATCTTCAAGAAACTTAGAGGGATACTTTCGAACGGTATTTTAAGTGTGTCATAGAAATTTCAACCTGTTTTGATCTTCTGAAGTTGGTCAACCCCCTTGTTGACTATTTATAAAAATGGGCCCTTGTTTCAGCTGTTTGAGGCCCGAATGACCTCGAATTGATTTGAAACTTGGAGGGGATGATTTTAGGAGCATCTTGAATGTCCATAAAAATTTCATCCAGTTTGAACCTGTGGAAGTGGGATTTTGAACAGTGGCCCACTTGTTGCTTGTTCTAAGTCAATGTTCTCTTGTGTTGCAAGCAGTTAGCTTTCTACCCGAATGATGTTCAACTGATTTGAAGCCTTGGGGAATTGACTTTGAATACATTTTGTGTCACAACCCGAGCCCAGGGTTCGGGGGTTAGCAAAAGCCAAACCTAATGACACACGTACTCCCGTGCATGCACACGTAGACCGAGTCTAAATGCACACGCACAAGGGAACATTCACACGTGCCAAGCAAGTACGCGGAAGCTGTAAATATCAGAAACATAAAACTAACAAAGCAAGAAAAAGGATACCAAGGACAAACTGACATAATTACATATATGAACGTCTTACAAAAAGAACAAAAGAATATATACAATAATGACATGTCATGTCTAAAAATCCACAAAACAAGACTCCAATGATGCATGCCAAAAACGCTCTCCAGTGGAGTGATCACATCCACTCCTCTAGGCCTGATGGGGCCCCGGGGGTCTCATCTGGAGCCTGGCCGACCTGCGGGGGTTCGGCAGGGGGATCTGGGCCTGCAACACCAAAAACAACTGTGAATACGAAGATTCAGCAAAGTATAAGCCATAGCAAGTTAACACACGCTGTATCTAACAGAATAAAGAACATCATGTTATTAAAGAAGGCAATTTCGTATACTAGGCTGTCATGCAAGAAGGAATTATGCTGAGTGAATCAATGAATACATGCAGTGTACATACTAGTGGCTACTACATTACCATATGCTCCCAAAAGAGGGATCTTATAACATGCAAAGAACACCATTGTCCGGGCCAGGGTACAATGGGTCTCGGTTTCCTGGGGTCCGGTTCCCCAAGACAAATCCATACTGCAGCAGGTCCTTATAACTATACCAAATTCACCCCGTCGGGATCCTAAGGCTGAGGCTAAGTAGAGCCTGACCATACAGAGTCAATCATGAAAACCCTGAGTAGATCGTGACAACATATCATACATACATATCTGAGAGTGAACATATCATACATACATACTCAAGGTAGATAAACCACAATATGAAAGTAACGAAACATACATAATCATGTTAGAGCATTGAGGTCAATGATCGAATACAATATGTTATGCAACAAATCTTGTGAAATCGAATCATCTTGATTTACAAACCAATTCTAATCTAATTATCCGGTGTTTCTAACCGTGCATGATGATGTAGTTCTAAGTTATTCGATGCACCGTTGTCTAGTGTTGCCTTGAATCGGGCGGTGCACGAAGTCCCTTAAACCAACACCCATGGGGAGGTGCTTAACATCCGGATAACGAACATGAATGATTCGCAGCCCTCGAGATCATTCACGCGTTGTATATTCCGTTGGGCAAGTCTAGGTGCACTACATTCTATCATGAAGGCCATATCGGTCTTTTCTTTACATCTAGCCTTGTTTCTCTTTCATTAGTCTCGTGTGAATGCGGCTTAGCCGTGTGTGTGCTACGGCTTAGCCATGTGTGGTCTACGGCTTAGCCGTGGCTGGGCCGTAGAAGACCTGTCAGTTGCTGACTCTCAGTTATTCCAGAAATTGCACCCTGTATTGATCTACGGCTGGGCCACGGCTGAGCTTCGGCTTAGCCGTAGGGCAATCCACGGCTTAGCCGTGCCCTAGCCGTAGAGGAAAACTGGGTTTTTCTCCTCTCTGGATTGTGAGCCGTAGGGGCTATACGGCTTAGCCGTACCTGCACGAATTCAAATTCCTGAAACCTGTACAGAATGTCTGGGAAAGCATCCCAATTGCAATTTATCAAGGGAGATAGACAAAGTAGTAATCAAATGAGTAGCAAATGGGCTGTAAACACATGTTTTCCATACCAATTCATGTAAGATCAACCAAGTCAAATGCATACCAACATGGGTTCTCAAAGTCATGGTTATACTTGCCTCAATTTGGAAATCAATTGCCCAACTGAAGTTCTCAAGCCCAAACACAACCTAACACACCAACAACCAACATGCATGCATGAGAATTGGAAGGAAATCCAAAACACAGAGACACACCATGCAAAAAGACGAGAAGGAGAAGAGATAGAGAAAGGAGATGAGAAGAATGGAAGACTTCCACTCACCTCAATTGCACATGCAAGAACCACGAGCTTGATCGATGGAGGAGAGAAATCAAGTGAAGGAGAAGAGAGACTCCACGTGCAGTTGCAAAGAAACAGAGAGAGAACGAGAGAAAGAATGTGAGTTGTGATCGATGATGAGATTATATACTCAAATGGGTTGTCCAATTTGCAAAGAAGTCCAAGCTAGAATGCTATTTTCAGTTTGAGTCAAATCCAGGTCCAATCGAATCACACGACCTCGGTTGCAAATGACGTAGTTACGAAAGTGAACGGGCTCAACGAAAGACACGTGTTGACATCAAGATGATGCAAAAATGACCATGTCTAAGAAAAGCTAAAATTACGAAAAAGGGCTTAGTCTACTTAATCCAGGTCAAACTCAACCCAACTACCTATCCATGACCCGTAACAAAAACCAAAACATAAACAAAACACGATTAGCAACAAAAACAAGATTAACTAACCGCTAAACGAGGTCAAGCTGGGTCGGAATGTTACATCCTCCCCTACTTGAGAATCATTCCGTCCTCGGAATGAACACTAACTCACTCATACCTGTGAAAACAAATCAGGATACTGTCGTGCCATCTGCTCTTCTAACTCCCAAGTAGCCTCATCGGGACTGTGATGCTCCCAAAGCACTTTGACCCATCGAATTGTCCTGGTGCGGAGTATCTGCTCTCGGGTCCCTACGATACGGAGCGGTCGCTCAACGTATGCAGCACTCGGCTGAATCTGGATCTCATCGAAACGAATGACATGGGAGGGATCATGAACATATTTCCGAAGCATCGAAACGTGAAAAACGTTATGTACTCCTGAAAACATCTCGGGAAGCTCTAATCGATAGGCCAAATCACCAATCCGACTCTTGATCTCGAACGGTCCGACATAGCGTGGAGCTAACTTGCCTTTCTGGCCGAAACGGATTGTACCCTTCATCGGTGAGACCTTCAGAAAAACCCACTCGCCAACCTGAAACTCTAAGGGTCGTCTGCGGGTGTCTGCATAACTCTTCTGTCTCGACCGAGCAACTTTCAAGTTCTCAATAGCTTTCTGTACCTTCTCCGTAGTCTCGGCAATGATCGTCGGTCCGTGAAAACTTCGAGTTCCAACTTCTTCCCAACAAACCGGACTTCTACACTTCTTCCCGTACAATGCTTCATATGGTGCCATCCCAATGCTCTCGTGGAAGCTGTTGTTGTAGGCGAACTGGCACAACGATAGGTGAAGATCCCATTCTTTCTCGTAGCTCAACACGCTGGCTCGCAACATGTCTTCTAAAGTTTGAATCGTCCGCTCTGATTGCCCATCCGTCTGTGGATGATATGCCGTGCTGAAGCTCAACTTCGTACCCAGAGCCTCTTGAAAAGCTCTCCAGAAAGAGGAAACAAAACGGCTGTCACGATCGGATACAATCGACACGGGGGTACCATGGAGCCTGACAATCTCATCCACGAACTTTCTAGCATCTCTGAAAACGTCATACCCTTCCGAAAAGGAATGAAATGGGCTGACTTCGTCAATCGATCTACAATCACCCAAATGGCGTTGTTCTTCCCGTTCGTCGGCGGCAATCCGGAAACGAAGTCCATGGTGATGTTTTCCCACTTCCACTGCGGTATATGCAAAGGATGCAACGAGCCTGGCGGTCTCTGATGATCTACCTTCACCTTCTGGCATGTCAAACAGCGAGCAACAAATCCTGCTACTTCTCTCTTCATGTTGTTCCACCAGAAGCGATCTTTGAGATTCCGAAACATCTTTGTGCTGCCTGGATGCATCGCGTATCGAGCGTAATGCGCTTCGTTCATCAGCTTCTCCTTGAACTCATCAACTGCTGGCACGCACAACCTACTCCGAAAATAGAGTACACCATCATCGAGTCTGAAATCGTGTCTGTCTCCAATGTGGTCTCGAATGTGCTTCAAGGTTAGATCTTCAAACTGCCTGTCTTTAATCTGCTGAATCATCTCAGGCTGAAACACTAGCGTACTAGCCAAAGTCACGCGCTCATCCACTAGCTTAACTTCAATAGGGAGACCATGGAACTCTAAGAGGAAACTGCTCAAAAGCTGCACTGACTCTGCTTTCATGCTGAGCGCATCTGCCACCACATTCCCCTTGCCTGGCTGATATTTGATCGGGAAATCATAATCCTTAATAAGCTCAAGCCATCTCCGCTGTCTCATGTTCAGCTCCTGCTGTGTGAATAAGTACTGCAAACTGTGGTGGTCAGAACGAACCTCAAACTGCACACCATACAGATAATGTCTCCACAGTTTCAACGCAAACACGATTGCGGCCAATTCCAAATCATGGGTGGCGTAATTCTTCTCATGTTCTCGCAACTGTCTCGATCCATACGCAATAACCTTCCCGTGCTGCATCAACACACAACCCAGGCCAACTCGAGAAGCGTCTGAATAAACCACAAATCCTTCACTACCATCTGACAAGGCTAACACTGGGACTGTAGTCAACTTCTCTTTCAAAATCCGGAAACGAGCTTCACACTCCTTAGTCCAATCAAATGGTACATTCTTCCTGGTCAACTTCGTCAAATGAGAAGAGATCTTAGCAAAGTCCTGGACAAATCGACGATAGTAACCTGCTAGACCAAGGAAACTGCGAACCTCTGTCACTGTCTTGGGGCTAGGCCAATTCACTACTGCCTCCACTTTAGATGGATCAACTGCCAATCCCTCTCGTGAAATGATATGACCTAAAAATGCCACCTGCTCAAGCCAAAAATCACACTTCGACAACTTAGCAAACAATCGATGTTCTCTCAACAACGACAAGGCTTTTCTCAAGTACTCCCTATGCTCCTCTGCTGACTTCGAATAGATCAGTATGTCATCAATAAACACAACTACGAACTGGTCCAAGAAAGGAGCAAAGATCTGATTCATCAATGCCATAAAAGCTGCAGGTGCGTTGGTTGGTCCAAAAGGCATCACGAGGAATTCATAATGACCATAACGAGTCCTGAAGGCAGTCTTAGGAATGTCATCTTTTTTGACTCTCAACTGGTGATATCCAGACCTCAAATCAATCTTCGAGAAATATGCTGCGCCCTGAAGTTGATCGAACAGCTCATTAATCCTGGGTAGGGGGTACTTGTTCTTGATAGTCACTTTGTTCAGCTGCCGGTAGTCTATGCACATCCGAAAAGTACCATCCTTCTTCTTGACAAACAAGACTGGTGCTCCCCAAGGTGAAACGCTCGGGCGTATGAAACCTTTGTCCAAAAGCTCCTGCAATTGCTTCTTCAACTCTGATAACTCAGCTGGGGCCATGCGATACGGAGCCTTGCTGATCGGTGCCGTGCCGGGATCAAGCTCAATAGCGAACTCCACATCTCGAACCGGGGGTAAGTCTGGCACATCGTCTGGAAAGACATCGGGAAAGTCACAGACCACCTGGATCTCACCTAGCTGCTTCGTCTCCTTCTTCGCTGAGATAAAGGCAATGAAGCCTTCACACCCTCGGCGGATCAAGCGATCTGCCTTACACGCCGAAATCACACGTCTGGGGCATCTCTGCTGACTGCCCTTGAAACGGAAGCCCTTGCCTAAATCGAAGAAGATCGTCCTGTTGTAACAGTTAACACAGGCACGATATCGGGCGAGCCAATCCATACCAAGGATCACGTCGAAGTCCAGCATTGACAACAGGATCAAATCAACAGGTAACTGATGACCTGCAATCTGCACGTCGCAATGGGGGTAGTACATACTACACTCCACTCGCTTGCCAACTGGGGTGGATACAACCAGCACATATGGCAACGGCTTAGACGGCTGATGTAACCGCTCGGCGAAATGAGGTGCTACATAAGACCGTGTAGACCCCGAATCGAATAAAGCTAATGCCTCGACGCGCGAAATCAAAACAGTACCTTCAACCACCTGAGGATCCTCGGCACTCTCATGGGTAGCAGCGTAAGCACGGGCTGTCTGGCGAGGCTGTCTCGAGCCTGGACGAGCTGACTGTGGCTTGCTCGGAGCTGTAGGTGCACTGGGTCTGCTAGGAACTGCACCGGAAGTAGGACCAGATGGAGCTGCACTGGAGGCTCTCTGTCGAGGACAATTGGCGATCATATGCTCCCTCGAACCGCAGATAAAACAAGCACCGGCCTTCCTCCAACAAGCTTCAGTCGTGTGGTTCTTACCACAATATCCACAAGTCACTCCAGTAGAACTAGAAGCACTCTGCTGGCCTTTGGTCTTCTTCTGTACTTGTCCTCGTGCACTGAAAGGCGGCTGTCGCTTGGGCTCAACGGCTCTCGCAGCTTGGTGGATGGCCTCGGCAGAATAGGCCCTGTCCACTGCATCGTCGAACGTAGCCGGACGCTGAAACGCAGTCACATGGTGCATGTACCGGGGATGCAAACCTTCCACAAACCTGTTCACCTTCCTTTCTTCAGTATGGATCATGTCCGGAGCAAAGTGCGACAACTGCATAAACTTGTTCACGTATTCTGCTACTGTCATCTGCTGCTGACGGAGAGCTAGGAACTCAACCTCCTTGGCTCGGAACACATGAGCTGGGATGAACTTCCTCCTGAACTGTTGCTTGAACCTCTCCCACGCCGTCGCACTAGGAATATCTCTGTATGAGTCTTTCACGCTCTTCCACCAAGTCTTTGCGACGTCTCTCAACATGGAAGTTGCTAGTCCGACTCTCTGTCGGTTCGTGCACACGACAGTCTCAAAGACATCCTCCGTCTGTTCCAACCACTGTTCTGCCTTCAATGGCTCTTCTGTCCCATAGAACTCGATAGCTCCTCGCTTGCGAAATTTACCGTAGAGGGCATTCGGGTCACTCTCTCGAGGCTGTAAGATCACCTGCTGATCTATATGTGACTGAGCTGGGACTTGGCTTTGTCGGTCTAACATGGTTGTCACTTGGGCTTGCAAATTCTGCATTGATTGCGATTGTGCCTGAAGGGACTGGAATAGCATAAGGATGCGTTCAGTTGTGTTCGGTGTCTGCGGTGACGGTGCGGATCCGCTTTCGTTATTTCCGGCGTTCTGCTGCGAACCAGAACCTGATGCCATCCTGTAAAATGGAAAGAGTCAGACACAAACACAAAACAATAGCGCCCAACAAACCCCAAAGTCTAGAAAGAGCACAAAGAAATAATCGTATCCTCACCACGATCCTACATGCCTACATGCTTATTAGCTAGAACAAGGAATGAGCAAGGAATGCTCTGATACCATACAATACGTATGTCACAACCCGAGCCCAGGGTTCGGGGGTTAGCAAAAGCCAAACCTAATGACACACGTACTCCCGTGCATGCACACGTAGACCGAGTCTAAATGCACACGCACAAGGGAACATTCACACGTGCCAAGCAAGTACGCGGAAGCTGTAAATATCAGAAACATAAAACTAACAAAGCAAGAAAAAGGATACCAAGGACAAACTGACATAATTATATATATGAACGTCTTACAAAAAGAACAAAAGAATATATACAATAATGACATGTCATGTCTAAAAATCCACAAAACAAGACTCCAATGATGCATGCCAAAAACGCTCTCCAGTGGAGTGATCACATCCACTCCTCTAGGCCTGATGGGGCCCCGGGGGTCTCATCTGGAGCCTGGCCGACCTGCGGGGGTTCGGCAGGGGGATCTGGGCCTGCAACACCAAAAACAACTGTGAATACGAAGATTCAGCAAAGTATAAGCCATAGCAAGTTAACACACGCTGTATCTAACAGAATAAAGAACATCATGTTATTAAAGAAGGCAATTTCGTATACTAGGCTGTCATGCAAGAAAGAATTATGCTGAGTGAATCAATGAATACATGCAGTGTACATACTAGTGGCTACTACATTACCATATGCTTCCAAAAGAGGGATCTTATAACATGCAAAGAACACCATTGTCCGGGCCAGGGTACAATGGGTCTCGGTTTCCTGGGGTCCGGTTCCCCAAGACAAATCCATACTGCAGCAGGTCCTTATAACTATACCAAATTCACCCCGTCGGGATCCTAAGGCTGAGGCTAAGTAGAGCCTGACCATACAGAGTCAATCATGAAAACCCTGAGTAGATCGTGACAACATATCATACATACATATCTGAGAGTGAACATATCATACATGCATACTCAAGGTAGATAAACCACAATATGAAAGTAACGAAACATACATAATCATGTTAGAGCATTGAGGTCAATGATCGAATACAATATGTTATGCAACAAATCTTGTGAAATCGAATCATCTTGATTTACAAACCAATTCTAATCTAATTATCCGGTGTTTCTAACCGTGCATGATGATGTAGTTCTAAGTTATTCGATGCACCGTTGTCTAGTGTTGCCTTGAATCGGGCGGTGCACGAAGTCCCTTAAACCAACACCCATGGGGAGGTGCTTAACATCCGGATAACGAACATGAATGATTCGCAGCCCTCGAGATCATTCACGCGTTGTATATTCCGTTGGGCAAGTCTAGGTGCACTACATTCTATCATGAAGGCCATATCGGTCTTTTCTTTACATCTAGCCTTGTTTCTCTTTCATTAGTCTCGTGTGAATGCGGCTTAGCCGTGTGTGTGCTACGGCTTAGCCATGTGTGGTCTACGGCTTAGCCGTGGCTGGGCCGTAGAAGACCTGTCAGTTGCTGACTCTCAGTTATTCCAGAAATTGCACCCTGTATTGATCTACGGCTGGGCCACGGCTGAGCTTCGGCTTAGCCGTAGGGCAATCCACGGCTTAGCCGTGCCCTAGCCGTAGAGGAAAACTGGGTTTTTCTCCTCTCTGGATTGTGAGCCGTAGGGGCTATACGGCTTAGCCGTACCTGCACGAATTCAAATTCCTGAAACCTGTACAGAATGTCTGGGAAAGCATCCCAATTGCAATTTATCAAGGGAGATAGACAAAGTAGTAATCAAATGAGTAGCAAATGGGCTGTAAACACATGTTTTCCATACCAATTCATGTAAGATCAACCAAGTCAAATGCATACCAACATGGGTTCTCAAAGTCATGGTTATACTTGCCTCAATTTGGAAATCAATTGCCCAACTGAAGTTCTCAAGCCCAAACACAACCTAACACACCAACAACCAACATGCATGCATGAGAATTGGAAGGAAATCCAAAACACAGAGACACACCATGCAAAAAGACGAGAAGGAGAAGAGATAGAGAAAGGAGATGAGAAGAATGGAAGACTTCCACTCACCTCAATTGCACATGCAAGAACCACGAGCTTGATCGATGGAGGAGAGAAATCAAGTGAAGGAGAAGAGAGACTCCACGTGCAGTTGCAAAGAAACAGAGAGAGAACGAGAGAAAGAATGTGAGTTGTGATCGATGATGAGATTATATACTCAAATGGGTTGTCCAATTTGCAAAGAAGTCCAAGCTAGAATGCTATTTTCAGTTTGAGTCAAATCCAGGTCCAATCGAATCACACGACCTCGGTTGCAAATGACGTAGTTACGAAAGTGAACGGGCTCAACGAAAGACACGTGTTGACATCAAGATGATGCAAAAATGACCATGTCTAAGAAAAGCTAAAATTACGAAAAAGGGCTTAGTCTACTTAATCCAGGTCAAACTCAACCCAACTACCTATCCATGACCCGTAACAAAAACCAAAACATAAACAAAACACGATTAGCAACAAAAACAAGATTAACTAACCGCTAAACGAGGTCAAGCTGGGTCGGAGTGTTACATTTTGTGTCTTTGATATGAACTTTATCAGCTTTGGCCTATTAAAAGTAGGATTTTTAATTAGTAACCCTATGACTTGGAGGTCACTGACTCCTAGCTGACATATAGTTGATATAGGGTCAAACGAAGTCCTCTTAGCTTAAAAATTTGCAGAAGCACTTCTGAGCATGACTTCAGCTTTTTGTCCAAATTTCATCAAGTTTGGTCACCTAAAAGCAAGACTTTGGTTAATGACCATATGCCTTGGAGGTTACTCACCCAAAGTTAACATGTTTGTTGACTTTGGGTCAAATGACATTCACTTGACCTGAAATTTTGCAGAGTCCCTCATGATTATAATTTGAACTTCCTCCAGGAGTTTCAGCTGATTTTGATAAGTGGAAGTGTCTGTTGTCACAGTGATCCCAAGGAGCTGGAAGATAATCATTGAAGCTTGAATTTGAACTAAAATGAAGTTCACATGCTTTAAAATTTTGAAGCATCATTCGTAAGCATAATTTGGAGCTGCCATATGATTTTTAGCTACTTTAGTAACTCTAAATCTTGAGTGTGTTCAATGACCCCTGGACTTAGACCCAATGAATCTTGAATTTGAGGATTGGTGAGTCGGGTGACCAAATGAAGTCTGTTAACTTTGAATTTTGAACTACTGCACCTTGCACCCATTTGAAGTCTTCTAACGAGTTGCATTAGTTGTGAACATCTGGATGCAACACTTGACCTGACATTCCACCATCCTAGGGTTTATGTCCCCTTGGGTTAAAATTTACCTATAATGTCTTCACTACAACACTTGTAATTTTTTTTATGGGTCAACAATCATTTGATTTATAAGCCAAGGCTATTTCTTCAGAATCATCTGTCTCATACTGATCTCAAGAAGTGACGGCCCCTCCTTCGAAGTTAGGGATTTCTAGAGGATGTCAGCATAGGGAATGTACCCGAGGCCATATGTATGAATGTTGACACAGCCTTTGCTTTTGTACTCCTCCCGTTGACTAGGAGTCATGCCATCACAGGGAACTAGGAGACCCTTTTTGTTTCCCAACCTGGTTGGCATCTTGAAGTCATACCCCCTCTTTTCATTATTTGATAGGATTGCCAATTATAGAGGTCGAACATCATGTGTCCTCGATTTGTAATTTCTTCAATAGGATGTGCAAAGGAGTGGTCATCCACTCGGGAGAAAATGATTGAATATAGATTGCATTGGGTTGGCCCAACCAAAAAAATTGACCCTTTACCATTATACATAGCGGCTGGGACTAGTCATGGATGTAGAGGTGGAAAATGATTTGAAGGTCCCTTTTCTGTGGATTTGTCTGTATCTTGTTGCGACTCAGTGTCAGAATCATATGTAGTAGACACAACGAGCATTGGATAGCATCTTTTCAGTCTTCTGATTGGATGGGCAGCATTTCAATGTTTGTAGCCGCCCAAGATAGCTCCTCATTTGGTTAGAAGTTCACGCCTATGATGGCCCTTCGAATATGAATATGAAGTCCACGTCGCATAGCCTCATGCAAGTTCTTTGTGATGGTAACTCAGCACACTGACTGGCTAAGTCCTTCCACCTACTGATGAACCTTTGGGATGATTCTCCTTTTTTCTTATTTTGTTCGAATAAGCATCCGTTGGCTGATTGATTATCCTATCTTGATTTTAATTATTTTATAATCCACTCTATGACTTTGTTGTGAGCTTGACACAGGGTGTAAGAGATTCCTTTCCACTCTTGCTGTAATTTTTGCCAGTTGATTAAAGGTTTTGATTTCCATCCCAATCATCATGGAGCGGATGTGGCTTTGGTGTCCATGCCGACACTAGTTATGAACGACTTGCTTTGATAAGGGGTCTTGACACGTCTCAACCATCTCTCTCCATCTATTGATGAAGTTGAGCACAAGCTTATTGTTTTCTTGCTTGGCTCTGGCTAATTGGATAATGGAGATCGGTCCTTGAGTTTTTGTAAAGATTGACATTGTCACCATCATTGCCGTGCCATGCCTTTTAGTTTGGATCATGAAAGTCTGAACCCAAAATGCTTTTACTAGGATGACCAACGGGCTATCTTTGTCATTGATCACGGTTGGCTATTCCATGTATCTGACTTCCTGGGGTTTTTTTTTGTTGTTTTTTTTTTCCATTGATTCTCCCATCAAAGGTGCTTTTCTTTTATTTCTTTTGGACTTTAGGTCTTCTAACTCTTCTTTTACATAGCCACGTCTGTGAAGTATGCCTCCTTCCCTATGAAAGGTTGCTTGTCTGCAAAGACGTGGTGCCCCTTGCTGTTGTCATCGATATACTTGAAGCATTGATGCTATGTGGAAAGGATGATAGGATAATCATGCAGCCATCACCTTCCTAGCAAGATGCTATAGCATGCTCTAGTTTTGATGACATACAACGTGGCTTCGAATTTAAGGTCCCCTAATTAGACTTGATGTGTATTTTTCCAATTTGATTTTGCACTTCCCCATCATATCCTTGTATTGATGTATTTGTGTTGGATAGTTTGCTAGATAGGATGCCCAACTCTTTTAAGGGCGTTATGGTGATGAGGTTGAGTGTTGACCCTGGATCAATTTGCATTGTTGGCATTAACATCTCTTTCACATGTGCTGTGAAGTAAAGGGGCCGAGTGTGTTTAGTTTCACCCAAGAGTAAGTCTTCTTTTAAAAAGGAAATTGTTGCCTTAGTAGCGTTTTAAATGGAAAGGCATTCCTGACATCCCTTTGACTTCTTGGTTTTTTTTATGCTGATATTCTTTCTCAAACTGGTGGACTTGTCCCATGTAAGATTGACTTTCTTGATTTAGTGCTTGTAGTTCTCGAATTAGGTTATCATGGGTTTCCTTTGATATTTGTAGTAAGTCAGTGATGTATAAAATTGCTAGGATGTGTTTTAAGTGTTTTACAACATCATACTCAAATGCGTCGGCAGCCTTTCATTATTATTTTTAGGAAAATTTACATTGATGCCCCTTTGTGTAGCATTTACATAAGAGGTTGAGGACCGACTGTAATTAGCCTTGTAGTTACTTCCTAATCGTGTGTAACACTCTGACCCAACTTAATCTAGTTTAGTGACTAATTAATGACAAATTAGTTGTTATTTGTGCTTTGACTTTGTTTCGGTTTTGATCTAGGTCATGGATAGGTAGTTGGGTTGAGTTTAACTTAAATTAGGTAGACATGAGCCCTTTTTCGTAATTTTAGGTTTTGTGGGACGTTGTCATTCATGCATCATCTCGGTGTCAACACGTGTATTTTGTCGAGTTAGTCAATTTCCGTAACTGACTCGTATGCTAACGACGTCATTTGGATACGTTGGACTATTAATTGACTCAAACTGTAATTAGTATAAATTATTGGACTTTCTTCTATTCTTTTAATCCATACCCTTATATAAACCGATGCATGCACCGACCTTCTTTAGTCTTCAACCTCTTTTCTTCCTTCTTCAGTTCTTCTTTTCTTCTTTTTTCTTTCTACACGATCAAGTCAAGGAAAGGGGGTGTTTATTGTGCACCCAGTTTCAACTCTTTTCTTATGTGGTTTAAGGTATGATTTGGGTTCTTGATTATTATTTTCTTTTTCTTTCTCTTCTCTTCAGCTACTGCACGTGTTCAACGTCTCTCTCTCTCTCTCTCTCTCATCTTGCATGGATGGTGATAGGAAGGTAGTTAGACGTGTGATTTGAGCCCAGGGACAACTGTTTTCGTGTTAAAGCTCATTTAAGGCAAGTATAAACACAATATGGATGAACACTTGTTGATAATGATTTGATTGTTCGATTCCCATTGTTCTTGCATGATTTGGTGTCTTACAGTCCCTTTGGATCAGATTTTATGTGGTAGTTATCTTTGCTTTCCTTTAGGTTCATTTTCAGATGATTCTGTAACAGACCTAAAATGTGTCTTCCTGAAGCTTACGGCTAAGCCGTAGAGCTTCACGGCTCAAGTTCTAGAGAGCTGCAAAACCCGAATTTCTTCTATGGTCAGGCTATGGCTAAGCCGTAGAATATACTACGGCTAAGCCGTAGGCTAGTCGTGACCCAACCGTAGGTCAAGCTACAGCTTAATTTCGAGAGAGCAGAAAATTAGGAGAACCTTCTATGGTTCAGCCACGGCTAAGCCATATAATGTGTTACGACTAAGTCATAACCCTAACAAGGCTAAGCCGTAGAACAAAACAGGCTGTGCCCTAGAACAAAACACGGCTAAGCCGAAAATGCGGATGAACAGTAAGGGGAACCTCAGTTGAGCCGAAGTGAATATTACGGCTAAGCTACAAGATGTTTATGGTTAAGCTGTAAGTCACCCATGGCTAAGCCGTAAGACCTTTGAAAAGTAAGAAAGATAGGTATTGAAAAGACTTTATAGGGCCTTTGAGTTAGAATGTAGGCAACAGTAACTTGCCCAATGGAATGTGAGAAAATTGCATGAATGATCTCGAGGGCTATGACTTATTCATGTACATTATCCAGCTGTTAAGCACCTCCCCATGAGTGTTGGTTTAAGGGACTCCAATACGCCCTCACGATACAATGCAACAAGAAATGAAAGACAACTGTGTATCGGATAACTTAAAACTAGATCATCATGCATGGTTAGAAACACTGGATAACTAGCTTAGGGTTGGCTAGTAAATGATCTTAATTTTATTAAATATGGAATTGCATGGCATATTGAATGACGATCATTGACCTCCACTCTTCTGTATGTTTGTATAGTCCTTGTTATGCCCTTTTGACATGGTAAGTTCGATTCGTTTGATATGTTCGGTATGTTTCCACTAACTTGAGCATTGTATGTATGACTTGAATGTATGATTAGAACGTATGCTCGATATGATATGCATGGTTTATTCAAGTTCTCGTATATGATTGACTCCATATGGTCAGGCGCAACTCAACCTTAGCCTTAGGATACCTGACGGGGTTGAATTTACGTAGTATGTATGGCACCGCTGTAGTGAGTTTATGTCTTAGGGCTTCCGGACCCCAGGAACCCGAGACCCATTCATACCCTGACTCGGTCAATGGTGTTCTCGGTACGTAAGATCTCAACAGGGAGTAAATGGCACATGTAGTAGCCACCTAGTATGTACATATCATGTATTCATTTATTATGATAGCATGCTTTATTTGAATGCACAACCGCCTAGCATACGAACTTGGAATTCTATGATTTATCAGTTGTTACTTATTCTGCTAGATACAATATGCGTTAACTTATTGTTGCTTATACTTTGCTGAATCATTGTATTCATGAGTTGTCCTTGGTGTTGCAAGCTCATATCCCTCAATCGACCCCCCGTTGGTCAATTAGACTCTAGGGGAGACCCCATATGTCCCATCAGGGCTAGAGGAGTGGATGTAATCACTCTGCCGAAACGCGACATTGACATACATGCAGATAGGTCTTCCTTGCTTTGGGATCTCATTTGATTTTGGTTGATTAATGATCTTTATACTTTGTATTTTGGCCCATTTTGTATAACTCTAGATTTTATATAATCTTTTGTATATATATTCTATTGTTTTATTGTATTGCTCTTATTATGCAATGATACCTATAGTTTTCGCGTACATGTATTGGCACGTGTGAACTTTCCTTATGCGTGTGTATTTAGACACGGTCTAAGTGTATATGCACGGGAGTACGTGTGTCACTGGTTAGGTTTAAACTTGACCCCCGATCTCTTGGGCTCGGGTTATGACATCGTGTCTCATTTTTTAGGGCTGGGCTTTCCTTAATTCTCTAAGTTCTGTAGGTAGTGAAAACTTGCTTGGCTTCTGGTGGACCGAAATTAATTTCTTCGTTTCCTGTGTTTTCAGAGTTTGAGGGTTGATATGGGCTAGATACAATTAAGCTTGATATCATCAGTGTTTCTTCTTCGGACTCTGAGTCCTGTTGTGTATCTCCTTGATTTTGAAGCTCGCCATTGAGGCAAACTTGGCTGACTTATTGACTCAGCATTAGATCAGGCACGGGTTAGCGCTTTTTTATGATGAAGTCGTTGTCCCTATCCCTTATTTGACAAGCCAGTCATCTTCTGTCGGTGGATGGGGATTGTAATGGGAGATGGTTACCTTTTGCTTCTTGATATAGAAGATGTCATCTTTGTTTTGAATTTCATCGAAAAGATATTCTTCTTCATTGGGATTATTCCATGAAGGTAGGCTTTTTCTATCTTCACTTTTGGAATCCGAAGAATAATCTGCCCAAGATATCCAACTGCAATTAGAGACTTGTGGACTCTCTCTCCATCATTATTGTTAATATAGACCATGAAATCTGCCAATGTGAAAGGTTTTCTAGCTTGAGTGGGGGAGGTCTCTTTTTCTAAAGTCTTCTAACTCATTTTGTTTGTTGGAGAAGTTTGGGTCTCCCAAGTCACCCTTTTAGCCTTCCTTTTGCCCTTCTTATTTTCTTTTGATAATTTTTTTAATCATTTCCCAGTCTTCATCATCAACCAAGTTTGGGTGGACCCATAGCTCTTCTTCAGAGTTTGTCCTTACAAGAATTAGGTTGTTTTCATACTATACTTAATTTATGACCCAAAATTCTACCAGTTTTGTGCTGGAGGAGCGGAGAGTGATATTGGTTCACGAAAGACACCTTGTTAATGTGTAACACTCCGACCCAGCTAGACCTCGTTTAGCAGCTAATTAATCTTGTTTTCGTTGCTAATCGTGTCCTGTTTGTGTTTTTATTTTCGTTGCGGGTCATGGATAGGTAGTTGGGCTGAGTTTGACCTGGATTAAGTAGACCAAGCCCTTTTTCGTAATTTTAGCTTTTCTAAGACATGGTCATTTTTGCATCATCTTGATGTCAACACGTGTCTTTCGTTGAGCTCGTTAACTTTCGTAACTACGTCGTTTGCAACCGATGTCGTGTGATTCCATTGGACCAGGATTTGACTCAAACTGAAAATAAACTTCTAACTTGGACTTCATTGCAAATTGGACCTCCCCATTAGCTAATATAACTTCATCCATCGACTACAAGCTTGTTCTCTCTCATTTTCCTCACTATGCACGTGGAGTTTCTCTCCCTCTCTTGAATTCTCTCCTCCATCGACCACCTCCATCGATCAAGCTCAATTGAGGAAGTTGGTTCTTTGCATGTGAGGTGAGTTGGAAATCCTTCCATCTCTCTCATCTCTTTCCTCTATTTCTTCTCCTTCTTGTTTCCTATTGCATGGTGTGTCTGTGCTTTGAAATTCTCCCCATTTCTCATGCATGCATGTTGTTTTAATTGGTGTTAGGTTGTGTTTGGACCCAAGGACATCAGTTGTGCAATTGAATTCAAATTGAGGCAAGTATAACCCTAACTTGTAAGAACCCATGTTGGTATGCATTTGATTTTTGTTAGTTCACATGAATTTGTATGGGAAAATGTGTTTACAGCCCATTTGGTTAGTACTCTATCTATTTCCATTGGATAATTGCAATTCTGGTGAGTTCACAGGGCTTTTGTACGTGCTTCAGAACATTGTTTTCGTGCAGGTACGGCTAAGCCGTATGTCACTTACGGCTTAAAGTCCAGAGAGGGTGAAAATCCAGTTTTTCCTTTATGGCTAGGGCACGGCTAAGCCGTGTATTGCCCTACGGCTATGCCGAACCTCAGCCGTGGCCCAGCCGTAGATCAATACAGGGTGCATTTTTCTGGATTAACTGAGAGCAACCAAATTGACAGACCTTCTACGGCCCAGCCACGGCTAAGCCGTAGAACACACACGGCTAAGCCGTAGCACACACACGGATAAGCCGTATCCACACTCGAATAATAAAGGACAAGGATAGGTGTAAGGGAAAGACCGATATGGCCTTCATGATAGAATATAGAGCACCTAGACCTGCCCAACGGAATGTGATACACTGCGTGAATGATCTCGAGGGCTGCAAATCATTCATGTTCATTATCCGGATGTTAAGCACCTCCCCATGGGTGTTGGTTTAAGGGACTTCGTGCACCGCCCGGTTCAATGCAACACTAGACAACGGTGCATCGAATAACTTAAAACTACATCATCATGCACGGTTAGAAACACCGGATAATTAGATTAGAATTGGTTTGTAAATAAAGATGAACCGATTTCGCATGATTTGTTGCATAACATATTGCATTCGATCATTGATCTCAACTCTCTGGTATGATTACTTGTGTTCCGTTACTTTCACATTGTGGTTCTTTACCTTGAGTATGCATGTATAATATGTTCACTCACCTTGAGTATGCATGTATAATATGTTCACTCACAGATATGCACGTATGATATGTTGTCACGATCTACTCAGGGTTTTCATGATTGACTCTGTATAGTCAGGCACTATTTAGCCTCAGCCTTAGGATCCCGACGGGGTGAATTTGGTATAGTTTATATGGCCTTGCTGCAGTAAGGAAACGGCTTGGGGAACCGAACCCCAGGAAACCGAGACCCATTGTACCCTGGCCCGGACAATGGTGTTCTTTGCACGATATAAGATCCCTCTTTTGGGAGCATATGGCAATGTAGTAGCCACTAGTTCTGTCCACAGCATGTGTCCATTGATTCACATAGCATATTTATTTCTTGCATGACAGCCTAGTATACGAAATTGCCTTATCTAATTTACATGATGTTCTTTATTCTATTAGACACGACGTGTGTTAACTTGCTATGGTTTATACTTTGCTGAATCGTCGTATTCACAGTTGTTTTTGGTGTTGCAGGCCCAGATACCCCTGCCGAACCCTCGCTGGTTGGCCAGACTCCAGATGAGACCCCCGAGGCCCCATCAGGCCTAGAGGAGTGGATGTGATCACTCCACGGGAGAGCGTTCTTGGCATGCATGGCATTGGAGTCTTGTTTTTGAGGATTTGCACACTTGTGTACATGTCATGACTGTATATATTATTTTGTTCTTTTTGTAAGACCTTCATATGTAATTATGTCCGTTCTTTCTTGGTATTCTCTTCTTGCACTGTTAGTTTGATGTTTCTGATATTTACAGCTTCCGCGTACATGTTTGGCACGTGTGAATGTTCCCTTATGCGTGTGCATTTAGACTCGGTCTACGTGTACATGCACGGGAGTACGTGTGTCATTAGGTTTGCCTTTTGCTAACCCCCGAACCCTGGGCTCGGGTTGTGACATAATGGGTGCAAGATCTTACGTCTGATTGAAGGTGATGGCCCCATTCTTCCATATCCTGTTGATCTTTTCTTTGATAATGAAATAGTCCTTCAAGGGATGGGAGACTAGTCTGTGATATGCATAGTAGTTTGGGTCATCGACTTTTCTTTCTTTTTTTGGTCTTTTAAAAGGAGAAAGCTCAATCTTCCCATTTGGACTAAGGACTAACAGATAATTTTGATACCCTCGTCGAAAGGGTACTTTTTATTTTTCCTTTTCTCATAATTCTTGTCACAACCTGAGCCCAAGCAATCGAGGACTAAGGTTAACCCTAATCAATGACACACGTACTCCCGTGCATACACACTCAGCCCTCGGCTAAGTGTATCCGCACAAGAGAAATTCACACGTGCCAATACATATACGCGGAAGCTATAGGTATCATTGCATAATAAGAAAAGATACACTAAAGCAAAATAATATTTTATAAAAGATTACATGCAGTACAGAATAAACAAGAATGAACCAAAATATACAATGTCAAGACCAATTATCACCCAGTTACAAAATCAATTCTATCCCACACGAAAGAAGACCTTTATGCATGTCAATGTCATGCTCCGGCGGAATGATCACATCCACTCCTCTAGCCCTGACGGGGCATCTACGGTCTTCCCTGGAGTCTAGCCGACTGACGAGGGGTCGGTAGCAGAACCTGAGCTTGCAACACTAAGGACAACTTATGAATACAACGATTTAGCAAAGCATATGCAACAATAAGTTAACACACATTGTATCTAACAGAATAAGAAACAACTGATAATTCATAAAGGTCCAAGTTCGTGTACTAGGCAAGTTGTGCAATCAAATAGAGCATGCTATCAGAATCAATGTATACATGTCATGTACTTGACTAGGTGGCTACTACATTTGTCATATGCTCCCTTTTTGGGATCTTACATACTGAGAACACCATCGACCAGGCCAGGGTTCGAATGGGTCTCAGGTTCTTGGGGTCTGGAAGCCCCAAGACATAAACTCACTACAGTGGTGCTATACATACTATGGCAAAGTCAACCCTATTGGGTATCCTAAGGTTGAGGCTGAGTAGTGCCTGACCATCTGAAATCAATCATATACGGGAACTTGAGTAAACCACGCATATTACTGTACGTTCAACTCATATAATACTTAAGTTAATGAAAACATATCAAACTTATCAAACAAATCGAATATATATATATACCTTATCAAAAAGGCATAACGAGGACTATACAAACTACACAGAAGAGTGGAGGACAATAATCGTCATTCAATATGCCATGCATCTTAATTTGTTCAAATCAAGATAATTTACTGGCCAACCCTAATCTAGTCATCAAGTGCTTCTAACCGTGCATGATGATGTAGTTTTAAGTTATTCGATATACAGTTGTCTTTCTTATTGTGTTACATTATGTCGGAAAGGTGTATCGAAGTCCCTTAAACCAACACCCATGGGAAGGTGCTTAACAACTGGATAACACACATGAATGCGTCGCAGCCCTCGAGATCATTCATGCGATTTTCTTACATTCCATTGGGCAAGTTAAGGTTGCCTACATTCTAACTCAAAGGTTATACAAGGTCTCTTTAACTCCTACCTTTCATACTTTTTACTGCTCTTACGACTTAACCATGGGTGACCTACGACTTAGCCGTGGGCATCTTACGGATTAGCCGTATTATGCACTATGGTTTAACCGTGGTTCCCCTCGCTGTTCATCCGCATTTTCGACGAGCCAGGGCTAACCCGTGCCCCCACCTACGTCTTCACCGTGGTTGTTCTACGGCTCAGCCACGGCTGGGTATGGCTTAGCCTAACACAGCGCACGGCTTAGCCGTGGCTGGACCATAAAAGATATGCTTTATTTTCTGCTCTCTGGAAGTTAAGCCGTGACTTGACCTACAATTGGGTCACGACTAGCCTACGGCTTAGCCATAGTACATTATACAGCTTAGCTGTAATTTTACCATAGAGTAAATCCAAGTTTTATAGCTCTCTGGAAAGTGAGCCGTGCAGTTATACGGCTTAGCCGTAAGTTGCATAGGGTCACGTTCTGAACCTGTTATAGAACAGACTATCTGAGCATAAAAAGACTCAACAAGCACAAGTATGACTAATTAAACACAATTGGGCTGTAAAACACAAACCACATACAAAAGTAGGAGATTATTCACGATCAATTATATACCAACACGTGTTCATCCAAATCATACTTATACTTGCCTCATGGGAGCTTTATGTCGAGAATTATTGTCCCTTGGCTCAAATTCAATAACACGCGACTCTAATCATCATGCATGTAAGAAGAAGACTGATGTGAGTGCATGCAGTAGATAATCAAGACTCGTAGAGATGAATATGAACCCAAATCGTACCTTAGAATACACAAGGAGTTGATGTGTAGACTAGATGCACAAGAATTTCCCTCCTTTCTTAGCTTAATTAAGAAGAAAAAAAAACAAAAAAAGAAGAAACAAAGGGAAGAAAAAGAAGCCAACGTTGATAGAGAGAGGAACGTCAAGGTCGGTGCATGCATCTGAAGTTTATATAAGATAAGTATTGGAAATTTTATAGAAAAGTCCAAAGGTTCAGGGGAATTACAGTTCGAGTCAACTAACAGTCCAACGGAAACAAATTATGTCATCTGCAATTGAGTTTGTTGCAGAAATTGACAAGCTCGACAAGATATACACGATGACACCAAGATGATACATGAATGACGCAATCTTACAAAAGCTAAACTTATGAAAAAGGGCTCATGTGTACCTAATCCAAGTTAAACTCAACCCAACTACCTATCCATGACCCAGAACAAAATAAAAACAAAGGCAAAACGCATACAACAACTAATTCTCCATTCATTAGTAGCTAAACCAGATTAATTGGGTCGGAGTGTTATAACCTCCCCCACTTAAGAATCATTCCATCTTCGGAATGAACAGTACCTGCGTGAAGAGGTGGGGATACTGTCGCGCCATTTGCTCTTCCAATTCCCAGGTGGCTTCGTCAGGACTGTGATTTTCCCATAACACCTTGACCCATCGTATGGTTTTAGTACACAAGACTTGCTCTCTTGTACCGATGATAGGAAGTGGACGCTCAACGTATGTCGCATTTGGCTATATTTGCACATAGTCGTATCGAATAACGTGGGTAGGGTCTCGAACATATTTGTGAAACATCGATACGTGGAATACATCATGTACTCTAGAAAACTCCACTGGAAGAGTTAACCTGTATGCCAAATCACCGATCCTGCTCTTAATCTCAAACGGGCCCATGTATCTTAAAGCTAACTTGCCTTTCTGGCCAAAACGTATCATACCTTTCATTGGCGAAACCTTCAGGAAAACCCAATCTCCCACATGAAATTCGAAATTCTTCTGCGTGTATATGCATAACTCTTCTGTCTCAACAAAGCAACCTTCAAATTCTCTATGGCCTTATGTACTTTCTCAATAGTTTCGATGATAATCGTTCGTCTGTGAAAACTTCTCGTCCCTACTTCTTCTTAGCAAACTGGACTCCGACATTTGCTTCCATATAAGGTTTCGTACAGAGCCATCCCAATACTCTCATGGAAACTATTGTTATAGGCAGATTCGCACAATGAGAGATGTGCATCCCAATCCTTCTCAAAGCTCAACACACTGGCCCATAACATGTCCTCTAAAGTCTGAATTGTTCGTTCCAATTGCTCATCTGTCTGTGGGCGGTATGCAATACTAAAACTCAACTTGGTACCCATAGCGTCTTGAAATGCTTTCCAAAAAGATAAAATGAATGGCTGTCATGATCAGACACAATCGACACAGGTGTACCATGTAATCTAACGATCTCATCCACAAATTTCTTCGCCATTTCTAAAAAGGTCATACCCTTCTTGAATGGAATGAAATGGGTTGACTTCATTAATCAATCCACTATCATCCAAATGGCGTTATTTTTCTTACTCGTTGGAGGTAAGCCGGAAACAAAATCCATAGTAATGTGTTCTCACATCCACTGCGGTATGTGCAATGGGTATAATGAACCTGGAGGCCTCTGATGATCTGCTTTCACCTTCTGACAAGTCAAGCACCGAGCAACAAACCCTGCAATTTCTCTTTTCATATTGTTCCACCAAAACCGATCCTTTAGGTTCTGGTACATCTTCGTACTCCCTGGATGCATCGCATATCGAGCATAGACTTCATAAACCTCGAGGGGGCACTTGTTGACCCATAAAAAATTACAAATGTTGTTGCGAAGATATTACAAGCGAATTCCAAACCAAGAATACATAAACCTTGGGATTTTGGAATGGCAAGTCAAGTACTACATCCAGATGTTCAGAGCTGGCGCAACCCAATCAGTAGACTTCAGATGAGCTCAGAATGCAGCATTTCAGAGTTACTGGACTTCATTTCGTCACTCAACTCACCAAATACTAAATTCAAGGTTCCTTGGCTCCAAAACTAGGGGTCATTGAACACACTCAAGGTTTTGGATTACCAAAGTGGATGAAAATCATATGACAACTCTAAAGTATGCTTGGGAATGATATTTCAAAGTTGCAAAGCATTTAGACTTTATCTTAGCTCAAAATCAAGCTCCAGTGACTGTTTCCACCTTTTTGGAGGTCACTATGGAAATTGATACTTCTACATGTTAAGGCAAACTCAAACTTGGGGGAATCTCTTTAAATATATTCAAAGACTATCTTTCAAAGTTTTAGAGTATTTAGACATTATTTGGACCCCAACTCAGTTCGGATGATCGCCTATTAAGCTCTGTGGGGTCACTGAGCAAAGTGACACCTCGTGAAAATCAAATCAGCTGAAACTCTTAGAAGAATCTCAAATTATGCTCAAGGGAAGCTTTATAAAATTTTAGGTCAAATGGACATCATTTGGCCCAAAGTTTACGAACATATCAACTTTGGGTCAGTGACCCCCAAGTCATGGGTCATTGATCAAAGTCTTGCTTCCCGATATCCAAAATAGATGAAATTTGGGCACAAACCTTCAGCCATAATCAAGGGAGATCCTACAAATTTTCAGGTTAAGAGGACTTCATTTGGTCTTACTTCCACTGCATGTCAGCTTAGAAGTTGTGACCCTCAAGCCATGGAGGTCATTAGCCAAAATCCTACTTCCAGGGAGCTAAAGTTGATGAAATTTGGAATAGATATTCAAAATATGTTCAAAATAAATTTTGTGAAATTTGAAGTCAATTGAACAACGTTCGGATGGAAAATAAGCTAACTACATACAATGTTGGGTGAATAGTAACTTAGAACATGCAACAAGTGGGTCAATGTTCAAAATCCTACTTCCACAAATCCAAATTGGATGAAATTTGGATGGACGCTCCAAGATACACATGATATCAGTTCCTCCAAGTTTCAAACCAAACTAAGGTCATTTGGGCCTTAAACAACTGAAACAAGTGCCCATTTTCATGAAAAGTCAATGGGGGAGTTAACCAACTTTCGAAGGTCAAAACGGGCCGAAATTTCTATGAAGCACTCAAAATAATGTCAAAAAGCATCCCTCCAAGTGTCACTAAGATTAGACATCGTTCGGGCTCCAAACATGTGAAAACAAGTCGCATATGCAAAAGTCCAAAAAAGGGTCTTAGGAGTGACCGCGGGCCTGTGACTTGGTCCTGGATGGTTTCTGGAAGTTATTACAGTTTATCTCGAAGCATATTCCCTTACAACTACTGGGAACTATCTCAACTTCCTCTAAAGCCTATAAAAAGCACATTTAGGCTTAAAGAAGAGGAGAAACATATAAAAAACAGAGACAGAAATATACGATGCAAGTTCCTACTAAATTCCAAACAAGTCACAAGGCATTCTTTAGCACTCCAGCCCACTTTTTCTTCCTCTTCTCATTCACTCAAGGTGAGAGATGGTTCAGAAAAGGAAGGAGAGTATGAGTATCATTTAAAAGAAGACTATGTTCAAGCACTAGTGAGCCTTCGAACGATGAAATCAATTCCTTCGTTTTTTCCACTTTGTGGGGGAGGGGGGGTTGAGGGGAGTTCTAGCCATCATGGAAGTTGTGAACAAAACTCTTTAGGCTTTATTCTAATCTTTGAAAATTATAGAGTCAGAATGATACAACTTTAGCATCATACAGCACTTGCTTCATATTTGTATAAAAAGCGGTCCATAAATAAAAGTGATTATCAACAAAGGTTTTGATTGATTCCATGGCGAAATTCAACCCTCTTAATGGTCACGTAATACTCCAAAGATCAAAAAAATATGTTTCAGCACCTTGGAAGCATCACAGAAACAAAACAGAGCCATATAGAGAGCAAACAGTGGCCTTTCAGCCACTATCTGCCAGTGACCACCGGTCACGGTCACTGGCAAGGGGCCAATGACTGCCAGTGACTGTGACCTACGGTCATTCCCCCTGTTTTCTTCTTTTTTGCACATTTTCCCAATTTTTATATATTTTCTTGTATTTTCTGAATTTGGATCACATTTGAGACTTGAGGGAGGGGTTGTAAACTTTCCAAAACATGTAAGCAACCTGTATCCCCATGGTCAGAGCATTTGAACCCATGTAAACAAAAGGGAAATAAATGATGAATTGTAGTTAATTCTCATTCTTCTTAAATCTTAAAGTGCGTGAATGTTGGACTTAAATCCATTACACATTTGACAGTATTCGAGTGTGATCAAAAGATCGGCGCCGTGTGTGGGGATTTACATTGCCCTAATTTGTGGTCAAATTTGGCGAAAAGACATGAAAATTGGCTAAAAATGCATGAAAAGTGCTACTGTTAAGCTGAAAAGTGCTGCTATTAAGCTGAAAAGTGCTGCTGTTGCCTAGTGAGCACGAGATTCTATACAAAACGTGCTGTGACTGCAGGAATTGATGGAAAATGGGCAGTGACTGCAGGTCACGGTCACTGACCTATTTTGCTTATAAAAAAAGTCTTGTTTGACCTCTGAAGACACCCATGTAAGACCTTGATATCTA
This sequence comes from Sextonia rubra, assembly GCA_037013555.1. Taxonomy (NCBI): domain Eukaryota; kingdom Viridiplantae; phylum Streptophyta; class Magnoliopsida; order Laurales; family Lauraceae; genus Sextonia; species Sextonia rubra. Next base: position 14,200,080 of record JASUAD010000014.1, on the reverse strand, counting down.
TGATGAGTTTGGGAGCATTAATGAAGGAATTTCGCACCTTGAAGTGCATTCCATAATCATCTAAATGAAGGCATTATGCACCTTAAAATGCATGCTTTTGCCACTTAATTGGGAGGACTTCTCACCTCAATGTTCACGAACCAAATCAATACCCTTTTTGCAATAGAAGAGTGGTGATTCTGTCCAAAAAGCTTCGAACCAAATAACTTTTTCTCTCAAATCAGTGATAAGACCAATGACATTACAGTCATGCTCATGTTTGGCATCACCCACTGATGGATCCTGTATGATCATCGTGTTAGTGGTGCAAACTTGATCCTGTGGGCCCTATCCCCATGATTAGATCCGACCTTCTCTTACTCATAAGTTTCACATAGATAGCCCTGAAATACTACCGAAATTTTGGTAGTCGGTTTAGTTAGCTTAGCATGCTTTTTAAACCTGACTATATGGTCTCTAAATGCTGCAGAAATTCTGACAACTAAGACAATCAGTAAAGCATAATGAGATTGGGTTTATACATATGTCTGACCATTTGGGTTCAAAACCATGTTGGTTCGGATGGCATTTATAAACTATTCCGGCTAGCCCAAGTGACAGCCATGTTGATTATAACACTAATATAGCCCATTGGGCTTACTTTTGCAGAGATATCATAGGTTCTTTGATCACTACCTTTGACGAAGTCAAGGAGAGGCTTTTCAAGATCTCTATGACCTAGAACAAAACATTTCAAGAGCACTAAAAAGGGCTCGAATGGACACTGTTGCCCCTATATTAAGAGTCTCCATCTTCTGAAGACTCTCTAGTCTTACAAGTTCCACAGTTTTCACTAATCTAAATGGGTCATCAGTGACACCAACATCCATCAAGAAGACCGAGACTCCCAAAACCTAGGTTTCCAAATATGCCCAAAACTCATTTGGAGTCTTCAACAAGGTTCAAGAGGAACCAAAACACAAACTAAAGTCAGGAGGCAGCAACCTTCATATCACAAGCTTCAACTGGGGGTAAAGCAGATCCAGTTCACGAATCGCAAGTCACTGACATGTAACAAGTCACACCCAGCAGCTGCTCAAGGTTTAAGATCATCTTTTACTCGGCCCAAATAGTGGGTCATTAACAAGAAAACACCAGAGGACCTTTGGAAACTTATAACTTGCAAGAAGGCCAAGAAACATATGCCCATTCCCGGATGCATCACGTGGTCACCACAGCCATGCACCTCCAAATCAAACAAGGCTAAGAACAAACTCTTGGCCTCAGTTGAAGATAATACCTTTTACCCTCTGACTTAAAAAAGGGGATGGAGGTTTGGCAGGAGGCGTCTACCTTCCATCATAGTTGCACCTTCCCTACTGTTTTCACCTAGTGCCTATCACATGGCACTAAAGAGAAAAAGAAAACTCAACAATTGGTCATCAATGATTTGACTGATCTCGCTCGTTTCAAGGATTCTCTCCAACAAAAGAAGGTGCAGAAGAAGAAGAATAAGAGAGGTGTTGTTGATGTTCTTTCACTTCCCATTTTTGATCCCATGGATTGGGAACAAGTTGCCAGTACTTCCAAGCCACTGGTTGTAACACTCCGATCCCCTTTGAGCTGGATTAGTGGCTCATTAGTGTGGTTTTCTGTGTTTTAATTCTTTCGGACTTGGTTTCGGGTCTTGGATAGGTAGTTGAGTAACCTTTGACCTGGGATAGGTAGTTTTAAGCCCTTTTTCGTAATTTTGCTTTTGCTTTGAGTGCTTCATCTTTGCATCATCTTGGTGTCAGCATGTGTATTTTGTTGAGCTCGTTGTTTTCTGTAACTGCCTCAGACCCATTCGGAGTCAATTGGAGAAGTTGGACCCCCCCGATTTCTGGGCTCGAGTTGTGACACTGGTTGCCAGGTTTAAATATCAAACCTTGGCAACCAGGCTGGCCAACCAAATCAAGAAGAAAACTTTGGCCCACTACAAGGACCAAACTCAGAAGCTATTGTAGCGTAAGATCACTTGAAAATGGGTGATTAAAGAAGTTGATCTGGACTTGACCTCGTCTTACATGGTTAGGCCAGGCTCAGTTCGAAGAGTTACTAAGAATATGGCTTGGACTCAACCACAAAGGTCTAATTCAAACTCCCATTCAAGCAGCACTTCTAAAGGTCATATCGAAACTGATTCTGACAATGATCCTATTACTATCTTGAATGCAAAAGATAGTCAATCCACTCCCCAGGCATTAACATCATCCTATCCCCGTCAGTACACTGTGCTTATGGCTGAGGGGAGTGGAACTAGCAAGGATGTAAATGACGATGCTAGTGGAGGTAAAGATGCTGACAAAAAAGATGTTGGTAAAAATGAAGATGACAACGTCAGTGACATTGTCAAACAACAAGGGGCTATGATCGACTACTTGATTGTCCAATTAAAAATCTTAATAGATAAGCTAGGTGGTCCAATTGAAGCTCAAATAAATCCTTTGTTTGTCAACAGAAGAGAACAAGCAATGATTAGGAAGAATGCCAGTAAAATTGACCTACTCACAGCTCAATTTAAGTCCCTGACAGACAAGGTGATAACTGCAAGTTCTTCTGGTGGTGATCATTCATCAATCCCTGGTTTTCATGTAGATCTTGAAAAACATGTAACCTTCAAAGAAGTTGAAGAGATACTGACAAAATCAAAAGTGGAGACCAGGATAAAAAAAAAGGGTATTACACCCAAGTATCCTCCGGAATTTGATCTGGTTCCATTTCCATTAGATTATAAGCTTTCCATTTTCCAACCATAACTTGGGAAGGGGTCAGCATATCAATATATTGTGCATTTCAAATCACTCTTTGGAAGTCTACCAAAGTTAAATGCACTAAAAATAAGGCTATTCGTTGGCACATTGAAAGGAGTTGCTTTCAATTGGTACAGGCAGTTACCAAAACTTTCCTTCATGACATGGCCAATCACAGAAGAGAAGTTCTTACTCCATTTTCAAGAGGACGATTAAATAGTCACCTTTGTTATGCTCAGCAATACAAAGCAGGGAAGTAATGAAACTGCGTAGGCCTTTATTAATAGATGAAGAGCATTATCCTACAAATGCTTGGAACAACCGCTTCATAGGGCAATGATCGAAATGTGCAAAACCAATTTATGACTAGAAATTAAGGCTACATACTTAATCACAAAACTAAGTCTCTAGCCCATTGGTTGAAGTTGCCACTGATGCAGAACTAACCCTTAAGTGATCGGGCAAAGTTAAAGCTATATTGGAGATGCCTTCTCCAAGAACTCTTAAAGAATTCAAGAGATTATAGGGCAGACTTGCCTATATTCGTCAGTTCATCTCAAACTTATCTGGGAAATGAAGAGCATTATCCAGACTTATGAAGAAAGGAATTGAATTTGTGTGGGATAAAGCTTGTGAAGATGCCTTCTAAGATATCAAATGGTGTCTCACATGCCCGCTAGTCCTTTTAGCTCCAACTCCAGGCAAACATTTCATCCTCCATATTCGAGCTCTTGATCACTCTCTGGGGACATTGCCAGCTTAAAAAAACAACAAGGAAACTACGTCACTATATTCTTTTTATTGTATTGTACTTGGTTTCCAACACCAACCCATTAAAGGCACTTATGACAAAGGCTGGTGTACTGAGTGCTCGTTTAGCCAAATGGTCTATAATTCTCTCTCAATATGACATTAAATATACTCCTGCGAAGGTAGTGAAAGGACAAGCTCTTGCTGACTTCCTAGCAGAACATCCACTTTTGGAAAATTCTGAATTCAGAGACAATCTCCCTGATAAACCAGTCTTCTTCATTGAACAAATATGGAAACCCACTATTGATCTAGACTTACATTGAATCATGCACTTTGATGGAGCTTTTAGGATAAATGGATTCAAAGATCCAGTTTCTGGGGTTAGGATCATTTTCTGTATCTTAGAAAGATTCCATCTTCCTCACTCCTTCTCATTTATCAAACCATGTTCAAATAAAGTGGCGGAATATACAACATTGATTATGGGTCTCGAGTTAGCCTTGGAATCTGGTATCAATATGCTTGGAGTATATGGAGATTCACAACTAGTGATCAAACAAATGAATCTCGAATATGAAGTGTAGAAACCAAACATGCTTCCTTTCTTCAACAAAGCTTGTGAAGTCAAGGAGAGATTCGTACTAATCGAATTTCACCACATCCTAAGACATCAAAATGTCAAAACAGATGCACTAGCAAAATTGGCAGCATCAATGTCAGTTTTTTAAAATGACAAAAAGGCATTAAAAGTAGTTAAAAGAATGCTTCTACCTCCACTCGACACCCATAAAGCAGTAACGGATTGCTTTGATGTGATCAAGAATTAGATTTCATCTTTCCAAAACTCATTTGGAGATTAAAGAGACCCTTTCACTGATTACATTCTTCATGGAGTCTTGCCAGAAAATGCTAAAGACAAAACTACTATTCAAAGGTGAGCTGTCAAATTTCACTTTGATTTGCCTTCGAAGACTCTTTACCACAAGTCATTTAATGCAGTTCGTCTCCGTTGCTCGTAAAAAAAAATAAACAAATCAAGCACTCAAAGAAATTCATTTTGGCCTATGTAGTGCTCACTAAGTCGGACCAAAGCTTCATGATCAGATTCAAAGGTTAGGTTATTACTGGCCTACCATGGTGTCTGATTACATCAGCTTTGCCAAAAGATACAATGAATGTCAAATCCATGACAATTACATTCATTAACCGCTGAATATCTACATCCTATGCCTACCTCTTGGCCGTTTGAATCTTGGGGAATAGATATAGTTGGCAAAATCAATCCGCCATCAGAACGTGGACATCAATTCATTTTGGCTGCAACTGATTACTTCTCTTGCAGAAGTCCAAACAAATACAATCCTCAGCATCTTAAAGACTCATGTCATTTGTCGGTTTATGGTGCCCAAATGTCTACATCATGACAATGGTCCTCAGTTCAATAATGACAAATTCTACAGATTCTGTGACAAGTACGGAATCCAATGCTGTCCTTTTACGACATATAACTCTGCAGCTAATGGACTTGTTAAAGCTTTCAACAAGACCATTTGCAAAATTTTGAAGAAAATGGTCTCCATTAATTAAAAGAGTTAGAGTACCAAACTTCCCGAAGCATTGTCGGCATACAGAACTACTGTTTGTGGTCTAACCAAATCAACGCCATATTCCTTTGTTTACAACTGTGAAGCTGTAATACCCTTGGAAATTCAACTTCCTTCTATTCGAGTAGCTGTAATGAATCAATACACTGAAGAAAAGAATGTTAAGCTTAGACTTCAAGAATTGGAAAACCTTGATAAAAGTAGGCTTGCTGCTCAACAAAATATCAAGCTCTATCAAGCTCATATGACTGGATCTTTCGACAAGAAGGTTAAAATACAGAGCTTACAAGAAAGGAGACTAAGTCCTTGCAGTCAAAAGGCCAATGTTCTCTACACACATGTCAAAAGGAAATTTTGAATTCATATGGGAAGGACCTTTTGTTGTAGGTTTACTTCAATGGTGCGTAAGCGCTCCTCACACTCAAAAGAGACAAATGCATAATGTTTATCAATGAAAAACTTCTCAAGGAATACTATGCTTAAATGTCATAGGTATACCCAAACCATGTACAGTGTATATCCTCACTCCTAAAATCCTCTAGTTTTGAGCCTCACACCCTATGACTCCTAACCAAGACTAAAATCCTTTGGTTTCGAGCCTCATAACCTATGACTCCTAACCAAAATTCCTCAGACTTGTATAAAATAACTGCGAGGAATAAGTCATTCGACCCCTCTAGTCAAATTTTCGTTACTTAGATAACGTCCCTATAAGACCCCTTGTAACATCCTACTATATAGATTAAGTCTTTTTATAGATCCTGTATAGCAAAACTCAACTGTATGGAATAAGTCTTTTTACAAACCCCATGTAGCTATTCCTTAGTTGTAACAAGTCTTTTTGCAGACCTTATATGACTACCTTAGGTTATATAGAACAAGTTTTTTTGCAAACCTTGTATAACCAAAATTTAAACAAAAACCAAAATTAAATCTTTGTCCTAAAGAATAAGTCAAGGATCCTAGGGAAAGCCTCACACATGGGCACCAGATAACATCTACTTTGTTTGACCCTTTTTGACACCAAAAGGATCAAGTCATGGACACTAGAGAAAGCCTCATGCGTGGGCACCAAATAATGTCCACCTATGTGACTCTCTTATTTTCGATTTGTGGATCCAAAAGATTGCAAATCACACCCTCATACAAGTCTGAGAAAACCAAACCATCCATACAAACCACATCAAACATCCACACAAAATTAAACCAAACACCTATATCGATGACAAAATGGAGGAAAAAAAAGTTTTTCTGTTGATATTTATTTGAAGTTTAAGTACAAAAAATGAAGTCAATGTATAAATGGCCACCAAGGCTGATTAAGATAAAAGAGTCAAACAAGAAGCTGCGGTAATGAGGCCTAATCCAAGAACTTCTTAAGTTGCCTCATGGCATTCATAATTTCTTCTCTTAGGAAGCGCCCTTTATAGCTTGGATAAGCTGGGACAACAACATCAATATCAATTTCATCCAGTTTGATACTCATTTCACTCTCAACGGATTGAACAAAGTTATTCAAGGTTGTCTGCTTTGCCTTTACTTTGACGAGAATGCACTCTTCGCTGGTCTGGTTCTTTGAACTAGACTTCTCCAAGCCATCTATGGTGCCTTGATACTTCAGAGCATCATCTTTCAAGGATGAAAGTTGTTGCTGCAATATAATGATCTATGGTTGCAATGTTTCTCACAGCCAAATTTCTGGTTCTATCTTAAGACACAACATAGTGCACCCACTTTGAGCATTTTGCTCCAAACAAAAACGTGTGTTTTCTTGAAAGCCAACCTAATCAAAATTTTAAGTTCATATTGAGACAAACTCAATTTTGAGCCAAATGTGTCATCTCAAATTGCTTTTGATCAAAATCCACAAAAGCTAATCTCCTTCAAAATCGCATCTCATTTTGACTCATGTCAAGCCAAGTCAAAACCTAAACTTTGATTTTTGAAAATGAACCAAAAATCCATGAAAATCCAAACCCAAATCCATTTTAAACCAAACCTTTGATTTTCTTAAAACCTCAGGGATTTTTTTTGTGGGTGTTCCCCACATCCCCACAGAGATGCCACTCTGGATATTCGTAACAAATAGATCAAAAGAAAATCAAATCCATCTCCAAAATCCAAAATCCAAAACCAAATTTATAAATTTCTAATTTCTCTTAAAACCTCATGAATTTCTTTTATGGGTGTTCCCCACAGTCCCCATAGAGATGTCACTTTGGATATCTGTGATAAATAGGTCATAGAAAATCAAATCTATTTCCAAAATCATCATCATCATCATCATCATCATCATTAAAGCCTTATCCTAACCATGTTGAGGTCGGCTGCATTAACTCTGCCAGTTTCTGCTGCCAGTCTCAAGCCCGGGTAAAGGAAGAGGATTGTGTTAGGTAGGTTGACAGCCAGTGTAAAACTTTGTCACAACCCAAATATGAATTCTGAAATCCATTTCCAAAATCCAAACAAAAATTCATAAACTTCTAAATTTTCTAAATACCTCAGGGATTTTTTCGTGGGTGTTCCCCACAGTCTCCACAAAGATGCATTGTTGATATATGTGAAAATAGGGCAAAAAAATTCGGAATTCTTATGTTTTTACCAAATTCCATCGTCAAACCCTTCATATTTTTTATCAAAATTTTCAAAATTCCAAGTTTAGGCCTACAACCTATTTTGACAAACTGTACTTTTATCAAGCCATTCATCATTCCCACATATTGACTATTTCGAGGCACAATGATTATCACACTATAATCATTGCACCTCGAGGGGGCTCTTGTTAACCTATAAAAAATTACAAATGTTGCTGCGAAGACATTACAAGTTATTAATTTTATTTTTATTAATAACTTTTATTGTAAAATTCAAAAATGTTATATAATAATTTATTAGTATTTATATTTAAAAAATTTACTCTAATATTAATTTTTTTTTACATATTGATCTTCGACTAGACTAGAATCTTTTTAAAAGTTTTTGATTAATTCAGTAATTTGAAGCTTTGTTACTTTTATAAATCAAATTTGTACAACAGTTATTTTGATCTCATGATAATTAATTTCAGCAAATTGGCAATTTTCCACAATGACATCACATACCTCCATCGCATTCCTACCCAAATCACACAATAGTCACACAACATCAACAATCACATCCAAACCCACACCCATTACTCGCACACCACCTTTGCATACCTAGCCAAATGACACAACTCATTCCTCGCACTTAAAAATGCAATTAGGGACATCCAAACCCACACTCATTCCTCACACCTATTAGGGTGTCTCCTATTCCGAGACCTAATAAAAAACCACACACATCAATCATAACTTTCTCATTTCTGGATCTATCAATCAAACCCTAATACACCAACTAGATCCAAGTAAACGCATTAAACATAACGCCAGCAATGCATCATATGCGCAGATCTTAACCCTAGAACTGAAAAGGGGCGCAATGCTGGAGATTTAGGCGAGACAGACACGTACCAAAATCACCAAGTGAGGTCTTTAGGATCTGGAATCGCAAAGTTCGGCGAGATCGATGTTGGCGTCGTTGCGAACCTTCCAGTTCTTGTGTAGGACTAGGAGACGATCTTCCCATGGAAGCTAATTACTCGTTCCGTGATAGAAATCTCTCTATAAATGTATCTATATATATACATACATATAAATCTCTCTATTTCACCTCGTAAGATTGGAATAAAATTGTATATTACAAAAAAGCATTACACATCAAAGAGCATTTGGAATAAGAAAAAGATGAAGATTTAAAAAACTTAGAGCATCTCCGATATGCTATTTTGGAGATGCTAATGTAGGTTTGAAATTTAGTATGCTTGCATGGTAGGAACTCCAATGACAACCAATGTGTTAAATTTATTAGTTTATTACATATTTGCATTCTTGTGGGACCCACATTAGAATAAGCTTGTCAAAATATTTAAAAACTTTTGTATTCTTGTGAAGCCCACATCATATAATATAATCAAAAGAATAAATAATATGTTGTTTTTTTATATGTCAAATTTGGCATCCCAACTCACATACCCAATGCCTAGGCATGTTGTCCTATTTTGAGTGTCATATGGCATTTGACATCTTTGCTGAAGATGCTTTTATAAAAATAAATTCCAAAAAAGTACCTAAGACATGATATCATCACAAAACTGGGTCACATCTCTCTTCCAATTAGGTAGAGGAACAATAAACCTGCGCTATCCTTCCTTTATTTGGAAGGATCCCTGATACATTATGTTTGCCATCCTTTGTACTTCGTTCATTTAAAAGGAACTATGATATATGCCACCCTTTTCTCCCTTTCAGGGGAAGATTCGTTTTTGGATTGTTCAAAATTTAACTAAAGAGATCAAATTGGAGAGTCAGATTTGTAATCAGAATCAACGTCGTTCATACATATATAAACTCGCAAAATGTACTTGTGCCAATCTAATTTATGATATCAAATATTTTAAAATAATATTAATAATATAAAAACATAAAATTATTATTTCTTCTGGTATGAACTATATTGAGATTGTTAAACTAAAATCAAATACTAATATATACATATACATATAAAATAAATATGATATGAATTATCAAAAAAAAATATATGACATTAAGTTTGGCAAAAATTTGATTTGATTAAGATAATGTGACAGCGTGACATTTGGTCAACCTCAAATCTACATCGTACCCCTCCAAGTTGCCTCACCTTTGGTGTTGGCTGTGTCGTGGTGGGCCCCACCTGAACAAATGTAAGTCTTTATTTTAATTCAAGCTTCGATTGCAAAAAGTAAATAAAGTACGAAGTAAAAATGCAACATCTCGAAGTTAAAAAAAGAGCAACTGGTGCACAAGTTATCATTATGCTTTAGTTTTGACCTCCATCCATCCGACGTGTCATACTGTTTCAAAAACTAAATCATACTTTTGCCTTTAGGTGACATTTTCTTCACATACACTCGCGGTGTCATACAAATCATTTATTGAGTAAACTTTAGCAGATAATCACAAGGCCCCTTCAGCTGAAACTTGCTTGTCACGTTGATTAGACTACTGCAGCAAATATATATATTATTTGAAGTTTTTTTTAATCATTGTGATTTTGCCAATAAATGTAAGGCTAGGGTCCCAAAAGACGAATCAAGGTTTACATAATTACATTGCTTGAAGCGTAGTTTACACAGTCGTTTTGTATCTCAAACAAAATGTCATGACTATCACAATAATTCCAAATTATATAAACCCACAAGTTGAGAAGAAACATTCATTAAGTAGGAACTAGATGAGTCTTCCATTTGAATTTGTCATCTAAGGTGGGCCCAGATTTGAGATCTTGGTAAAAAAGAGGGTTACGGGCTGGTTGGACCAAGGGATTTAGTTCCCTGTGGTAGTTGGAAAGGATTATCAATAGGGTTTACTTTTGAAATCCAAATATAGTTCAAAATTTTGAGTCCACTATGAACTTGACCCAGCTGTAGGCTCATCACATCCAAAATGGGTGATGGGAATGAGAAAATAGTTTTTTTATTATAAAAAGGCACCTTCAAAAAACCTTAAAAACACCCCTGTACTTTTTTCTTTTACTTGCAGGTACCTTGACTGCCGTCTAACTAAAGGAAAGGTGATAGACTTTATTCCTTTCCTTTTTTTTGTATTATTACTAATTGAGTGTTGTTATTGACACACAAAATTTTTCTCTCCCCACGCATCATTAAAAAAAAAAAAACAAAAAGAAAACCATGAAATTACCCAATTGTCCCCCTCCTCTCTCCACCCCTTCCCCACCTCTGCCTCCTCCACCGTTCTTCTGCCCCCCTCCCCCTCATCCTCTCTCAATTCAATGACGTCTGTTGGGCAAAGAGAAAGGGAGGGAGAAAAGGGAGGGGGTGGGGAGGGGGGGAAGAGATCATAGAGGGGGAGCGAGAGAGAGACAGAATCGAGAGGCAGAGGGATAAGTGGAGAGAGAGAAAGAGGGCGCTAGCCGTGGGTTGGGGAGGGGGCAAAGGAGGGAGAGGGGAGAAAGAGGGGGAGGAGTAGGAGGTGGGGAAGGGGAGGAGAGAGAGAGAGAGAGAGAGGGCGCCGGCAGTGGGTTGAGGAGGGGGCGGAGAAGGGAGAAGGGAGAGAGAGGGGGAGGAGTGGGTGGTGGGGAGGGGGAGGAGAGAGAGGGTTGGGGGTGGGAGGCGGAGAGAGAGAGAGAGAGAGAGAGGAGGGGGTAGTCCCCCTCTGTGGCGCCGCCTATTATCGCCCAGGAGGGGGAGGGGGGAACATGGAGGGGCGGAGATGGAGGTGGGAAAGGGGAGGACATGGTATTTTGATTATTTCAATAAAAGTTTTAATGGGTGTTGTGTGATAAGAAAGTATTGGTGTACCACTAGCAGCTCTCTTACTAATTAGGAATTGCTATTTCAACACCAGTTTTAACTTAGTATAAAGATGAATTTTAAAATTTTTATATTACAATCTTGTCTATCTATGAAAGGACCAAAAAGGCCTTTGTGCTATGAAACTTAAATCCTTAATTGCTTTTCACACATATCTTCTCATCTTCTCCTTCCCACTTCCCATCATCCATTTCTTCCAATCTGTTCGAGTGACCATCTTCTTCCTTTCTCCTTGGTGACCATTTTCTTCCATTCTACTTGATGGCATTCTCTGTCTTCTGTTCTCTTTGGTGACCATTTTCCTCCATTCTCTTTGGTGAGGATCTTCTTCCATTCTTCTTGTTCTTGATGATCTTCTTCCATTCTTCTTGTTCTTTGTCCCATCAAATATGATTTTTTTTGTTTTATAAATGTGTTTGCATCAATCTCTTTTTTGTAAATGCTTAGCATGAAAAAGCATGATTTTGTGAATGTTTTTCATTAAAAAAACATGAGCTTTTTCAACTCCTATGAGGCCAAACAGGATGTTCTCCAAGAAAACCTTTCGCATTTTTGAAACACATTAAAATCATCAGTTTTCTTACCTCTTTATAAAGGAAGATAAAGAAAGGAAAACCTTTTGCATTTTTGCAACACATAAAAATCCAACGAACATCTCTTTCACAGGTTGCAGTTCCTAACCCAATCTGTCCAACTAACCACAAACTCACCCAGTAATTCAGTTCTGATTGACTTTTTAATTTTCTGATTGTGACTTGGAGTCTTCGAGTTGACATTTCAGACCCATTGGCAAATGGTTTACACTTGGCTGAGCTGTACTTTTTTTTTATTTAACCCACAAATCCAAACCAAATGAGATGAGAGCCCACCCAACCAAATTAAATACACCATGACCCGCCAATTTATTCAAACCCTGCCATGTTAATTTAGAACTCGGTTTCAACTTGTAGCTTCCAGTTTGAGTTCGGATTGGGAGTTGACACTTTCGAACTGATCAATCATTGGAAAGTTCAGGTTGTGACTATGCATGTTGCTTGATTTTCAACATAGTTGACCACTTGCAACCCAAATTGATGGAAAATAGAAAGCCGAGGGTTTGGAGCTTCTGGAATTCTGAAATGTTGGTTGAAGAATTTTGGAAGAAACGTATTTCTCAAATAAAGAGAAACTACATCTTTATCTTAATTAGATTACAAGACGAAGAAAGAAACTCCTCAGATAACACCAACAAAACCTCTTTATCTTAATTAGATTACAAGACGAAGAAAGAAGCTCCTCAGATAACACCAACAAAACCTATCTTATCTCTATATCTCATCTCTATATGACAACAAGCCTTTTTGGCCCTCGGCCTGCAGAGGGCTGTGGGCCTTGTGCCTGAACTTATACAGTAGGCTCAACTCTGACGCACCACAGCCAATTGTTTGTAACTTGAAACTTTGTTTTCAAGAGCTAAGCTATATGACTAGCAAAATACACCCGTGCTTTGCATAGGTAATATAATTCGTAATATAAAAGCTATACAAATATTTTAAAACTTTGCAAGAAGTATAAAATATGATATTTTCCTATTAGGGTAGCTTTGGTAGTGAGTTAGCCGGGGTTGAGAGAGGGTTTGAGTTTTAGGACTTTGACCCAAGCATTATTTGCAAAACAGCAACTGTATTTCATTAAAAACCAAAGGTCTCCAATCACAGTGCATGTTTAGATGGGCTTCCCCACCACACCTAATGTAAATAAGATCCAAACATCATTAATTGCCAGCTATAATGCAAGTAGAGTCATGGCTAGATTTTTCAGTTGTGTAAGTCCTCATTGTTCTTTAGCCTTCAAATGTACAATGTAGCAAAAATATAGCAATAGTTCAAAGAAGCATTATCTTCTTAATAGCTTTGTTGATACATCAGCAACTTAATGGCTGTGTTATTGTTGATTAAAAGCTTATCTAATATGGAGAGACTTGATCAAGAACACAAAACATGAGAATAATAAAAATAATATTTTTATTGCCAGTAAGAACATGTTACAATTCCTACAACAAATACTCAAAAGCTAAGAGCTATAGATTTGTCATCGCTACGCTATCAACGTAGAAAGAAACAAACATTTTAAAAATAAAACAAGGCATCCATGTTTTTGGTTACTGTCAACTTCTTCACCATCACGTCCATAGCCATTAGTTTAATTCCTACAAACTCATGAAAGCAAAAGAAATAGCCAAAAGGTCAGTGATTCCATAATGAAAGCATCAACATTTCTAATAGCACAAGATTCTCTACAAAAAAGGCATAGGATCACTGAATATGAATTAAGCATACAAAATCACTCCATGCCTTCCTACATGTTATCAACATCCACTAATGATATTAATTTTTGAACATAAAAAATAAGCACCTGCTACACCAATATATTCATGGTTGAGTTGTGTTGGCACCTCGGCATCACTCCCTACATCTTCAGGTTGATAGTATCACTTCTAGACAATAGGCCAACCTAGTAGGGGAAAAAAGCACCCACTACAGTTTTCAACATCCCTTAAAAAAAATGATAACTAAGACAACAACTATCATATCCTTAGAATCTATAGCCCACATCTTGCACAAAATTCCTAAAAGAAAAAAACTCATTAGTTCACAACATCACATCAAAAAACTGAATTAAAATGAAATAAACTAACAAACTTTGTTGCCCTTCTATATCTATAGTAAAAGAAAATGAAGAATACTCCATATCTTTATTAAGAGTGATGCTATTTTTGCTACTCCACCCAAATGCATTCATAAGCATAGCAGAATATGCTGTTTTCTTGGAACATTGGTGAGCATCTTTTGTCAACAATCTTAGATGTCAAGAATAAAACAAAGGATAACACAAGTGCACATGAGAATTTGAAACAAATGAACATTAGAAAAGAATTATGGTTACAAGAATTGGATGGTAAGTCTATTAAACTGAAGGCACCATTTACTCTAAGTCATGTGGAAAAAGAATTATTCAGTCGTACTTTACACGACTTGAAGGTTCTAGAAGGGTATAGTTCGAGGTTTAAACATCTTGTGAATTTACAAAATCTTGAAATGAAGGAGCTTAACTCACATGATTACCATGTCATAATGCAACAATTACTACCTGTTTTACTTCAACATGCTTTAACAGAGTATAAGATGCCGAAGGGTGCTATTCAACAAATGTGCAACTTATTTAATGTCTTGTGCTCAAAGACAATTAGTCCAGATAGTATTATTGCTGTCAAAGAGTGGCTTATCGTTGCAATATACATCTTGGAGAAATTCTTTCCACTGTCATTTTTTGTAATTAGTATTCACCTCATGGTGTACTTAGCCGATGAAGTATTAGCTTGTGGTCCAGTTAGATTTCGCTATATGTATCCTTTTGAACAATAAAGTTCTAACTCCAAAGATGTCTTTAGAATGTTATAATATAATGCTAATTTGAAATCTCTCAATAGGTTAGTGAAAGTCTATAAGGGATATATAATAAACACAGCACACCCTAAAGGGTGCATTACTGAGCGTTACATTGTAGAGGAATCTATTTTGTACTGTATGGAGAACATGCTAGATGGTGATAGAGGTAATCATAAGAGGATGCATCAAAGATTCATAGACGAGGATGGTATGTGCGATGAAGAGCCCTTGGATAAAGGCAAAATTTTGTACCTAACTAACACACAACATCAACAAAAACGTAGATGGGTTTTGAATTGCTATGATGAAATTGCGGATTTGCAAGAGTGAGTGGATAAAGTTTTTTAAATAACTTGTAAGTCTAGTAATTAAATAATATGTACATCAATATATATTTAGTAATGTGCCTGTCATTAATACAAGAAATATAAAATGTATCTAAGAACAAGCAATTCGAAGGGACAAAAAAAGAAGGATAGTGTGTTTAAGAACAATAAGCCTGATTTCATCAGTTGGTTGAGGAAGGAGATATTATTTTAATTATTTATTAGGTTTTATGTACTGGACAATTAGTGCTTATTTGTATATACTGAGTATCGTGAAATCCAAATGTTTATATGCACATGGAATTTATCGAGAGCAATCAAACTCTGAAATGACTCGCAGACGGCCCAATGTTTAAGGCAAAATATTATAATAAATATCGTGTTAATGGATTTGTATTCTCTCCAACTGAATATGAGACTAATAAGTCAATACAAAATAGCAGGGTCTCAATGAATGCCATCACTAAATTCAGGGCAAGTGCTAAAGATAAGAACTACAAGGAAGATAAGACCACCTATTATGGAGTTGTAAGGTAAGACAGATAATTGAATTGAATTACATTGATTTTCGTCAAACAATATTTTTTTGTGATTGGTTTAAAGTAGAGGATAGGACTAATGGGTACATTGTTGATCCTGATACAAATTTGACAATGGTAAACATGGAAAAATTTAAAGGAAAAGACAAAGAAGAAAATGAGCCATTCATATTGGTATGTCAAGCAAGACGGATGTTCTACTCTGAAGATCAAACAAGGTCTAGATGGTTTGTTGTTCTAATGGCACCAAAGAGACTAACAAAAGCCGTTGATGCACTTGAAGATCCTAGTCTCTTTTTTTCCTTTGATGGCGAAAGTGCAAATTTGGAAGACGTACTAGAAGAGATTGATTATGAATTGTAGAGCTGAACACGTAACAAATTTGATTTCCAGAATTCTTTTTGTTGGTTTTATCCACATATTGATAATTTGAAATATGAACTTTATGCTTACACTCATGCTTAAGCTCATGAAGCCTTAATTACTCTCATACTTATAGTGTCTTGAATATGCTAATGTTCAAATATTGCCTTCTTCATTTAAAATATATATTTTTGTTAATTTTAATGAATATCGATGACTATGAATTGATTATGCTTTGTGTCAACAAGTTATTTGAGACGTAGGTATTTCAATGGCAGAGGAGCACAATGCATGTCTAACTATCTTATCTAAACAAAAGCCAGTGACTACCTTTAGTGATAATGGCTTACCTGTGGGTGATCATTCCATTCAATTGGCATCAAGATGTGGAGAGGTTGTCCACACCATTGTCCCCATTTCCATCAAGAACTGGCGTGCGGTGCCTAAGACCATGAAAGATAAGCTTTGGAAGGTCGTCCAGGTATGAAATCGTAGTACAAATCTAAATTTAATAGAGATTTATTAATCAAGACTCCCTTAATCAAAAGCTGAGTAGTATAAATGATCCTTATACTATTTGAAGACAATTACAATTGTGTAGAGATATGATTTCCACATTTTTGTGTAAAAACCATTGATTAATGAAATAAGGTAGATGATAGAAATATACTTAATATTATCCTTTGGATTGATAATGTAAACTTGGAAATTGGTATATGAATGCTAATATTGAGTCCTTTCTTACTTGCCCTTACTAATAATTTCTCGTAGGACAAATATGTTTTTCCTTAATCCTATAAAGGTCAATGCCTTAAGAGCATGTCTGACTTGATAAGGAAGTCTAAGACAAAATTGAGAAAGAAATACCTCAATCTTCATCCAACTACCTCAATCTTCATCCAACTTATGAAGGTAGATTGACCAATTGTCCTCTTGGAGTTAGGCCAGAAGACTAGGAAGCTTTTATCAAACAGAATTCGAGTCCCAAAACCATAGAACAATAGAAAAAAAAATACAGATCTGAGGAATAAACTAAACATGTACCATATAAGTGGCAGGTATGGCCACGCAAGACTAGAGGAGAAAATGGTCAGTATTGGCAATTGTTTATAACATAAATGTAATATTGATTTGTCGCTTAAAAACTGACTATGTGAAATTTATGCCAATATAGAAACGTCAAAGGAAAGAGGATGACTCTCCAGTATTTAGGGCTGAAGTATGGATAAAAGCTCATAAAAGGAAAGATGGTTCTATCCCTAATATCGTGTCTTCACCTATGGTGAGTTCATTTTTCTCATGTTATTGTATTATGCAGATTCCCATATATATAAATGGTTCGAATAGATTATAAATGATATCATATAAAGTCATGATTTCTATTCATATAGAAGTTTTTCGGTTTAACCCATATTGTGAAAATGTATGTACTTGGTTATTATAGTTAATAAAGTTATTGTTTACATCACCGAAGAGTGATTAGAAACCTTAAATTAATGCAGTTTTTATATGTTTGACCATCTAATGGTTTGCATTGCTCACATGCATGTGTTTCTTGATGCTTTTGATTTGAAGTAGAAGAATTAAGGCAATCATATTCTAATAATGTAATTTTCATTTTTATTGTACCCTATGAATTTGACAGGAAAAAATAAAAAAACTACTTTCCAAGAAAGATAAAGTAGATTCACATGACATCAAAGTAGATTCACATGACATCCTCAACAATCCCTTGGCTCGGGTAATTGGTGTTGATACAAGCGGTCGTGTTTAAAGTGTTGACAATATATCAAGAACTCAAATTATAGGATCCTTTATAGTTCTTGAAAAACTAGCTACCAAGGAAAAAATGTTTTTGAGCAATCATCAGCATTTAAGAATCTGGAGTCCCGAGTAAACTGCATAATCGAAGAACAAAAGCACATTTTCAAAGAACTTAGTGGTATAAAACAGATGATTAAGGTAAGTATAAAACAAATGATTGAGGTAAAGTAATATTGAAATCATTGGAGTTTTTTTGTTTTTTTTAATATTTTTACATTGAAAGCATTTTTGAATAATGCTTTAAAACATTATTGCACCAGCACATGCCTTCAAGATCACAAGCAAGCAGTTTCTTCTAATCGAAGACAACAGAGTCTATTGCAATTTCCAACACAGTAAGGAGCAATGACCATTTAATGAGATTGCAACCATGCAACTTGATGTCATGGCATCAAGAGATTGTCGCTTGCAGAAGGGCTCATATCGGTAATGGTACCCAACTCATTCATTGTAACCCTCTTATGGAAAATGCGTCTAAGATAACAATTGACGTCATTGACAAAGGAGATGTCGACCTACCTTATCCGGACAATTATCATTCTACTTTGGGAGAAGTTAGGAGTGGATCCTTTGTAGTATGGCCTAAGGCTTTTACCATATTCACTTATTAGAACTATGATCAGGTGAATATCATTGAGTATTAATTTCTGATTCTGTCCGTTCTTTTTTTCTTTTCCTGCGTCATTTCAGTTTGTTACATTTTCTTTCCATTTTTGCTTATATCCAAGTGCCTTAAATAGTCATTCCATCAGGCCAATCAAGCTTCGACGGTCATTCCACCAGGCCAGTCAGTTAGTTAAGCACTCAACCTTATGCAACTCAAGCACTCAGCCTTATTTCTTTCTTTAGATTACATGGATATAGATTTGAATCAGATGTTGGTGGGTTTATGAGAGTGAGATCAACATGGCTATCTTTGAGTGAAATTTCTGAAGAGAAGAAAGGAAGAAAGTAGTTTTGTGTATAAAGGAATTAAGAACAATGGAATGATGATTTTTTTTTTTTTTTTTTGGGATGTAAATTGATATCACAGAATGCACACCTTACACTTCCTTTGTTGTTATACTCTTCACTGTCTTAATTCACATAATATTGTTAGCAATGTTTTTGTCAATCAAATGCAGTTATATTCTGTTGGATTATTGTTGTGATCTAATTTTGGTGGTCTTCACAGGCGTGGTATAAATGCAGAACCTTTACTATTAGTCTCTCTTTTTCTCTCACTATATCTATCTATATATCTCTGCATATGTTTATTGAGACTGAGAGCCTGAAAAGTCTCAGAAGCTCTAATCTATTACTTTCATGTCCTTTTCTATTCTGGGTCTTCATCTTTTTGTACTGATAATGAAATATGGTAATAGATAACAGAGCAGCTTCATCTTTTTGCACTGATAATGAACTACGGCAATAGATAACAAAGCAGCAATGGGAAGTTTGAGGTTGAACAAAGCCTATTAGCCAAAGCTGCTGCAATTGCTTCAATAGCTAAAAGGGAAAAGGAATCCGACTTGGGTAAGATCTCTTGCTGTTTCTTTTGTTTGCAGTCATTACCTGGAAAGAAACTTTTCATGCATTTTGTGTTAGAACCAATTCTTACCAGCAGGTGTTCAGTTAAAGCATCCTTTGCAGCTAGATATGGTTGTTTGGTCCTTATAGAAAATGTAAGCTTCTTATCTTTAAATATTATAATTTTCAAGTTTTATGATTTTTTTACTGCCTTATATTCATCACCCCTCTGTTCAGGTTGAAAGACTAGGAATTGGAGCATTAGTTTCTATACGGGGCATAGGTCGTGTTAGCATTGTGAAGGTTTTCCAAGTGAGTTAACAGTAAAATTGTTGATACAAATTATATTATCTAGCTAGATTTCGGGCTTTAGTTAAATGATGGTTCATATTTAACAGTTTTTTAACTATGAAAGTTGGCATTAGGGCCAGTGAGTGTGTGGTGGCAACAAAGATATATATGATTTGTAATTTTGATTTGCTTAACTCCTTAGCCTTTCCCTCCAATTTACATGTTGTTGACAGGCTAAACTTTTTAAGTATTTTGATGCTGAGAGGCAACCAAACAGGCCAAAATTAGAGTTAGGAAGAGGGTGGGGATAGGGAAGAAACTCCTCGTGCCACTATCCTCTCTTAAGTTTAGGTTTACTAGGTCTATTTTTATTTGGTCCTTCTGCATCAGGGCTATTTTTTAGGACTTTTGGCATTCTTAGACCAATCCTTTGCCATGCTTGGCGAATAATTTCAATGGTTTTGAGTAGAAATTTGTTCCTTAGATTGTTGTTTTCTTAACCATTGATTTGGTGGGTCCCACTATTCGATGGCGGCAGGCCCCAAAATGCCCCACTCACTGCTGAATTTCTACTTCCATATTGTCTAATGTAAAATTATTGATTGAGGTAACTTGACTTTTAGTTCTTTTAGCCAAGTTTGATTGTACTCTGCAAATATCAATTGTCAATATTGTCTTTTTTTATTGGTTTTTTGTCTTTGTTTTGGGTTGCAAACTATCAAAAAAGGATAAATGCATACAAGCAAAATATAAAGGAGGCAGAGAAGGAAGTTGTTCCTGATATAGAACTCCACCGCCTTCATTGTGAATTAGAAGAAACCTTATGAGAGCAACAATCAATTCACCGGGTACTTGATACGTATATATTTGGTTTCCAGCATGACAATTCTGGATTCAGGCTGCCTGGTAAAGAACATGGAATTAGGTTTTGGTGTAGTTCTTAAAATGCATTTCATTCAACATAACAGAACTGTAAAATTAATTTTAGTTGCATACTCATTGTTGATTTCTTGTTTGTGTTCTACAATAGTAGTGAGAGCTCTTCTGATAGTGAACCTAAAGTATCAAATCATTTAAGGAAGTACAGGCAACATGACCAATCAAAAAAGGTTGAAATGAATATCCATAGCAACTGTAACTGTGAAATTCCTCCAATCTTTACTGTTTGAGTATCTCATTTGAAGTTTCCCTAAAGAGTAAAGAAAGTGCTTTTAACTAATCTTAGCATAATCAATTTTTTAACAGTATATGGAAGCATTATCCCCCAGCATTGGATGACGATGTGTGGTGTCTAGAGAGTATAGGCCAAGATGGGGCATTCTATTAGAAACTTGCAGCCACCGGTGTCAAAACTGTTCAGGACTTCTTGAAGCTTTGAGTTGTTAACCCCTCTAGCCTAAGAACTATAAGCACGAATATTTGATCCATTTTATTGTTACTTGTATACGAGATTAGCTCAATATCTTAATTCTTACCTTGTGAACCATGTAAATTATACACATGAAAGTGATTAATCATTGTTAATCTCCTTTATAACGTTGAATGAGAAACTTTGCCCAGCATTGTTTTGCAAAATAGGTCCATCAACAAGCATTGTTTGGCTTTGAAAAATGGATGTGATTCTACCACTTAAAATGTTTTCAAACTCTGGGTGAACCCAGTTCTAGGTCTAACTATATTTTCTATCTGGTTAAAAAGTCTCGGCACGGGCAGTGTGGTTTTGAGCTAGAAAATTGACCCTGTAAAACAATGGATGTAAAGGGGATGCCTCTAAGCAAGCAGTCAGGCCCAACAAACTATGTAGATGCACCAATCATATTCCAGTCTGCTCAAATACAAACCTCACCGACATGATAACATTCTTTAAAAAAAAAGAAAAAAAAAAGAAAAATAAAGAAAGAACGAAAACAATATGATAAAGGATACATGGACTGATGCAAATCTAACTTCATTTTATATGGACCCAACTGCAGCATTAACCAGCTAGCCCAGTCCCATTCAATTTACCGATGCAGTTTTTTGCATATAGTTCTTTACAATTTAGATTTAGTAAATAAGTCCACAGCTATCGCTACATGAAACAAAGGAATGGTGTTTGGCAAAGTTTTTAAACGAATAACTATATTTTTTTCCCTTTGATATTAGCAGGTTCTAAGAAAGCTTGTGGATGATGCTTCAAAGTTTTAAATGAGAAAGTCACCAAAGTTTGTGGGTCTCTATCATAGTCATTACATAAGTTAGAGATTGAGTTTGAGTGCTAACATGTAATGGATTTTATGATAGTGTATGCAATGGAACTGTGTCATTAAATATGAATTTTGTGGTACCATGTCTTTATATTGCTTATGGCATTCAATGCTTTTGTTATTATAAAGAAATATAATTTCTAAGAAGTGTATGAGAATGCTATATTTTTTAATGCTACAAAATTATTTCTATTTTACATTTAAGAAAGGTTCGAATCCTTTTAGAATTGGAAATAATTGTTCATAAACTATGTTTTATTATTTCAAAATAAAAAGTTTAGAATGATTTAAAATTATCATAGAATTAGAATTTTGGAATGATTTAAAGCATTCCTAAAAAACAATTAGAACGATTCAAAATCATTCTAAAAGTAAAAACAAGAACAGTTTTAACCGAAATAGAACAATTCAAAACCATTTCAAAAGTAAAAATAGGAACGGTTTTGACCCAACTAGAATGGTTCAAAATCAATCCAAAAGTAAAATTAGAAATAATTTCTAACCCAACTCAAAGGTTTCAGAACCATTCCAAAAGAAAAAACAAGAACGGTTTTTAACCATTTCAGATTTTCATAGACAAGCCATTCTAGAACGGTTGAAAACTGTTCCAGATACCATTAGGATCAGTTCAAAACTATTCCATATGACAGTTTTTGGTGTAGTGACATTGCAAGCAAATTCTAAGCCCAAGGGGACATAAACTCTAGGATTGTGGTATGCTAGGTCAGGTACTGGATTCAGATATTCAGAACTATTGTAGCTTATTCAGAAGACTTAAGATGAGCTCAAGGTGTAATAGTTCAAAATTCAGAGTTGCAGACTTCATTTGGTCACTCGACTCACCAAATTTCAAATTCAAGGTTCATTGGCTCAAAGTCTAGCAGTCATTGAATACACTCAAGCTTTTGAGTTACCAAAGTGGCTAAAAATCACATGACAGCTCCAATTATGCTTACAAATGATGCTTCAAAATTTCAAAGCATTTGGACTTTATTTTAGTTTAAATTCAAGCTTCAGTGACTGTCTTTCAACTCCTTGGGGTTACTATGACAACAGACACTTTTACATGTTAGAATCAGCTGATACTTTTGGAGAAAGCTAAAATTTTATTCAGGAGTGACTCTACAAAATTTCAAGTCAAGTGGATGTTCTGTGACCCAAAGTTAACAAAAATGTTAACTTTGGGTTAGTGAACCCCAGGCTATGGGGTTACTAACCAAAGTCTTGCTTCCAGGTGAGCAAAGTTGATGAAATTTGGACATAAATCTTAAATCATGCTCAGAAGTTGTTTTCAAATTTTCAAATCAAGAGGACTTCATCTAACCCTACTTTAACTACATGTCGGCTAGGAGTCTGTGACTCCTAAGTCATGGGGGTTACTAACTAAAAATCCTACTTCTAGGAAGCCAAAGTTAATGAAATTTAGATCAGAGACTCAAAATGTCCCAAAGTCAATTCTATAAAGTTTCAAATCAATTGAACTTCATTTGGATAGAAACAAGCTAATTACCTAAAATGCAAAAGGACATCGACTTAGAACATGCAATAAGTGGGTCCCTGGTCAACATAATACTTTAATAAATCCAAATTGCACAAAATTTTGGTGAACACTTCAAGATGCTCTTGACATTAGTCCTTCCAATTTTCAAACCAATTCAAGGTCATTTAGGCCTCAAACAGCTAAAACAAGACCCATTTTCGTGAAAATTCAATAGGAGGGTTGACCAACTTTGGAAGGTCAAAATAGGTTGAAATTTTATGACACCCTCAAAATAGTATTAAAAAGCATCCTGCTAAGTTTCATGAAGATCGGACATCGTTCAAGCCCCAAATAGATGAAAATTGTCACATATACAAAAGCTCAAAATTAGACTTGTCCGTGATCGCGGCCATGGTCATGGACATCTATGAAGTTGTTCCCCAGTAGTTTTCTGTGGTTTTCTCCACTTTATTTAGAACTCCAACCTCCCATAACTCCCTAAACCACTTCTAAGGTCTATAAAAGGAAATTTTGGGACTTGGGAAAAGGTTCCAAACAAGTTGAAGAGATTTAAAGCAAGATTAGGCAAGTTCCAAGGGGATCAACAAATCTTTTCAAGCACTACAAGTGTACTTCTTCTTCTCCTTCTTACTAACTTAAGTTGAGAAATATTTCAGAGAAGGAGAAGAAGCATGCATATCACTTAGAGAAGATAAGTGCAAGGGCCATAAAGCATACAAAAGATGAAACCGCATTCCTTTGGTTTTCTCACTTGGGAGGGTTTTTAGGCCATCTAGGAAGGTGAGCAAGCCTCTTTAGGCTTCATTCTATTCCTTGAAAATTAAAGGTTTAGAGTGACATAAATTTGGTTTCAGTTTGCTTGTATAAAGCAAGCACCCTTTCTGAATTTATTCAAAAACAATTCATAACCAAAAAGTGATGATTACTAAAGGTTATAGTCGATTCTACGGCCAAATTAAGCACCCTTGGTGGTCATTCAACATTTTAAAAGTCAATGAACACAAGTTGCAGCACTATGAATGCGTCACAAAAGCGAAATGGAGCAAAAATGAGGACAAATAGTGGCCATTTCGGCCACTGTCAGTTAGTGACCATGGGCCACGATCACCATTTTCCTACATTCTTTTTTTTTTCTTTTTGTATTTTCAGCCACTTTTTCATGTATTTTCTTATAATTTTCAAGTTTGGATCACATCTGAGACTGAATGGAGGGTTGTAATTTTTCAAAACTTGTAAACAACTTGCATTCCCTCGGTCAAAATGTTTGAACCCATGTAAACAAAAGAAAATTAATAATGAACTGTAATTATTGTCTATTCTTCTTAATGCTTGAAATGTGTGAATTTTAAACTTGAATCCATTGCATTTCACATCACTTTTTGAGCTCGATCATTTATAGCCACCAAGAGTCTTCTCCAGTCATTTGTGATAGGGAGAAGATTGAGTATAAATTAATTCGCAATAGGGAGGGGGAAGCCAACCGTGTATTTGTATGGTCAGCTACCCTCCCACAGGCAACTTTGTGGGGTGGCAGCCAGATTTTAGTCCTTGGATCATGTCAATTAGGTTGAAATCAACTCAGAATAATTTAACCAAATCTGGATCGGCTACTCAATGAGCTGTCAAAATTTATAACTATTAACCAGTCACTTTCCTCTGTCGGCAAGTCTTCCACTAGCTACTGACTTGTTTAGTCGGCTAGAGTACATTCAGTCACTATTTTGTTCAGTTGGCCAATGTGTACTTTTTTTACTTTTTGAAATGTTTTGATTTGTTTTCTTCTTTAAACTTCAAAGTGTCTTCTTAGGCTTTGTCCTTGAATTGTTTGTACTTTGTTTTATTGAGCTTGTGTCATGTTTGGGTCTTGACCTTACTTTTGATTTGCTCAACTACTTGTGGATTTCTTTCGAACTTTTTTGCATGTCAACAAATACCCCCTCGATGTGCAATGATGAAGGTTTCTTATAATCGTTGTGCCCCAAAAAATGTTGACTTAGAAAAGATGACTTCCCTACTTCTTATTTACTCCTTTTTACAAATGTTTTGTATGTATTTTTAATCATGGGAACTGTTTTGTCATGGTTCCTAAGGTTTTAAAGAGGCTAGGATTCCTGCTTTTAAAAATGGTAAACGGGTTGGAATGTGGGATTTTATATCCTATATCCTATTTTCAAAGGAATTTTTGTTTTGTCCATATAGATGATGGTTTTTCCTGAGGTTTGAAGCGTTTGGGGTTTTTTCCGAGGGTTTGTAAGGTTTTTTTAAATGGACATTGGGTTTGTTTTGGTGCTTTTATTTCCCTTGAAAATGGTGTTTGACCAGTTTTGGGGTGCTTTTGGTGAATATGAAGGGTTTTTAAGTGAGAGAAGATCATTTTGATTAGGGTTTTTGAGGTTATCTTTTGATCAAGGGCATGAAGGAGACTTTTGTTGCCCAAGAAGAGAAATGCTCAACCGTCAAAAGATTGGAATTAGTAAGTAAATTACCTTGTTGTGAGTTATGGATCCACCTTAAATCAGTTAACTTCACATGACCGAGGGTTTGAAAGGTCAAATGAAGTCCAAACTAATCATGGGGCTAGTCATTTCGAAGGCATTTTAGAGGGGAACATTAAGGAATGAAGGTTTTGAACTTTTGAAATTTGAAAAATCTAAAAAGTATGGCAAACATGATGAGAGACTACATCTCATATGCCACAAGCATTACCCGGGATAGCCGATTAGAAATTCTATAAAAGGCAGTTGAATAGTTGAACTTTCTCTTTGCGAATTTCATCATTTGCATTCGAGATTTTTGCTTAAGGCTTTTCAAAGCATCTCCTTTAAGTTTCTCCTTCTTTTCTTCGCTCTTCTTCATAAACCACGGTAATCAGATGGCAGGTAATGTTTAATCTTCTTCCTCGAGTTCACAGTTGTAAAGCCGATTGGTTCTATTATTTTGCATGTTTTTTTTCTTTGAATTCTATCGTTGGATGTACTTTGCTTGTACTTTAGTTTTATTTTTTTGTCTTTTTGTTGATGGTGATGCAAAACATTGTTTTGAAATTTGATTTGTGCCCAAAAGAAGAGGAGAAGATCACACATTCATTTGAATTCTTCTTTTTCCTTTTCAACCAAGCAGTCGGCCATTCCATCCCCAGCAAAAGGACAGTTTAGGGTTTTCTGGTTTCTTTGTAATTTTTCCTTCATAAAACAATAAACCATGCTCAATTTAGCCATGATTTAAGCTTTTCTTTAACCTTTTCCAAATTTTTGACAAGTTTCAAAATTTTTGAATTTCAACCTTAGAGTGGCCGATTGTTCTACTATCCTTTGGTTTTCCTGGAGTGGCTGATGGTTCACTCTTGGCCTTTTGAGGAGCTGACAGTGCACTATTAGAGTGGCCAATTTTACACTTTGATTGTTGGTCTTCTATATAGCCGATACTGCATTGTGTTGACTAGTCGAGGGACTACCATGCCTTAGGCTTTTGCACACTCTTCGATAGCCGATAGACTATTCTGGGTAGCCAAAAGGATCATTATGCCTTAAGCATTTTTCCAAAATTTTGAGTGGCTTGAGCGTGAACTTTCAGTGCCCTTAGGCTTCTATGCCTTAGGCATTTTTTAGCTTTTGCCTTAGATGATCGAGTGGTGATTGGGATGTCAGATCTGATCCCCCTCATTCTTATAAGGTCTACTAAAGATCAAGGTGCAGGATCAATGATCAAGCCGCATTATGGTTGGATGATTCATACCTGGGTTTTGATCGCAAAGACATTGTAAATCCACCATTAGTTTATCATCGTGAGGACATCTGACAGCTAGATTTCACGGAATCTCATTGAGAAGGCCCCATGTGTGCAATTGTCTTGAAGGCCTCACAATGGGAAGTGCCACATGGGAGGAAATAGAAGAACTTTTGAGGTTTAAAGGGGCCCAAGTTAATTAAAATAGTCTTAGAAGAATAATGGGGCCCATGTTTTTTATTAAATACATAAAGACATAAGTAATGAAGAAGTGGTGGCCCACAACTTAAAGTAGAAAAGGGTTTTACCCTTGGGATTCATGTGCACATCCCTTGCACATGAATCCCAAGGCCCTTGGCGTAAGTTTTTTTTTTTTATTTGCTTTTGTGTTTAGTGTGGTGATGTTATCTTTTTTAGGGTATTATTTAGGACTACTATTGTACTCTTCATGGATATTATATGTTATGTTACATTTACTGAATGAAAAGAAGTCTTCTTCTTCTACCTTAAGCCTCTGCAGTTTACCTTCTCTTGAGATCTTCTCTAATGCCTCTGGATCGGAGTTTGGTGAGAGCCCAATAAAGGTCTCTTCTATCTCGTTCACTTTTCGGCTTCCAAGAACACTTTTGATCATTACCATATAGATCTAGAGCCACCAGGTTATCAACATCAGATCTGAACTATCACAAATCTAAACCCTACAGGTCTATAATCACTTTGTTACCAAACTTCAGATATGAACCTTATTATCACAAACCTTTTAGATCTGAAACTTATTTCAGATTTGAAATTTTATTAGATCTGAACCTTTATTAAATCAAAACTATTAAATTTGAACTTTGTTACCATAAACCTTCCATCTAGACCATTGTCCAAATCATTGGATATGCATTACTGGCCCTAAGCAACCAAAAGTTTTATCTTCCATTAAGTTCCTAACAAATTTTCCTTACCAAAAGGGATTTACTACGGGATCTGTGAGATCACCTTGGACTTTAAATAAATTGTTTACTTGATATTCAATGTTCTAATTTAATTGGCATGCCTATAACTTGATTTTAATTGTTAATTCAGATCTGATCTCATCATAGTAGGGTAGATCTCATATTGTCCTGCATCAAGAGGCTTCTTCTGGGTGGCCAAATGGTCCCCATGCCTTAAGTAATTTTAGTTTTCTCTTTCTATGGTTGGGAGAGATAGCTTGGTCACTTTGCTTCACGCACTTAGAATCTTTATAGAATCTCGTTGTGCTTAAATGCTACTTGATATGCTATATATTGGTTGCCATTTTCATCTACATGTTTATGTGGACTAAAAACCCTAACTTGATTCTAGAAAGGGCCATTAGCATGCTTTGGTTTACTTTGACCTAGAATCCTTATTCTAGGCTTTATCCACATGATTGAGGGTTGCCAGAGCTCGGAGCTAATTATACCCTTTTTCTTATGGCTTTGTCCCATTCCCTTTTACTAAAGGGAGGTGTTACCGAAATTTCAGTAGGATTTCTACTAACTTTACGCTTTGCTTTATGCTTCCCTTTTTTTTACTTTTCTTTTAGAGGATAAAGGCAAGATGATTGTTTCTCTTCTGCTAAGGGTAAGAAGAACGTTTGTTCTTCTTCTTCAAACATCCTCCTTCTCCTCATACTGTTGGTCACCAAAACTTGGACTCAATTCAAAGAAATGCAAGAGAATGTCCAGGCACATGTTGCAGAGACTTTGTTCGAACTGTAGAGCCGTTTGTGAAATACTTGCAACAAGCAGGTTTATGAGGATGTTCTTACTAATTTTCCATGGAAGGATGACCAGCAAAATACTTTAAGGAGGCCGGATTACATCTTCGGTGATTGTGATGAGAATCAATATGATCATAGTGCTGACTTCTTGATCCATCATTATTTTAATGAGGATGGCATAAGGGTTGAGCTTTCCACTGAGCATCAGTATAAAAGAGGTCCTCTGTTTTTGGAACTCAGTATTCCTCTAAGGCATGACAACGTATAGTGGGGGATGTCCCTTTCTTCATACAAGACTAGGATTTAGTAACTCCCCTTTCTATGTCAAAGGAGAAATAATAGGGATTTAAGATGTTGGCTCCTAATCACGCAACCTTCCCTGTTCAAAGTCAAATTTCTCAACTTCGTATTGTTAGACTACGAGTTTTGCTAATAATGGTAGTGGTTGGATAGAGCATCACGTTCGTTGAGTGTGGCTTGTTCTTTCAAATGACTGGCAATCATGGATGGATGCAGTCCTTAGTAGAAGCGGAGATTTGTTGAAGAACCTTGGTCTTTATGAAGTCGTCTTGGTCACTCGGAATTGGGTTCCGCAGGACCACGAGGAAGACCACCATGCAATTATTGATAGCTTTTGTCCAGGCACTAATACTTTCGTCACTCCTAATGCAGAGTTGGGGTTTTCCATTCAAGAGATAAAGGAAGTCTTCAGATTACCGATCTCCAGTGGTTTGTATGAGGAAATTGTTTTGTAACGTCCTGACACAAGTTAATCATTGTTTATATTAATTATTCAATTTTATGCTGATCAAGGTATTTTAGTCTTAAATTATTATTATTTTAAGTGATTTGGGTCTTGGATAGGTAGTTGGGTGGGTTTGACCAAAACTATGTAGACCTTGTGGCCCATTTTAATGACTTGTTGGGTGGGTTTAACCAAAACTAGGTAGACCTTATGGCCCATTTTAATGACTTTCATGCCATGGATTGTGCATTCATTGAACTCATTATCTAAGCATAACTTTAAGTTCATCAAGCCTTTTCAACAAGCCCAACAACTTTCATGTTTGGCCCAAACCCATTTGAAATCATCTTGACACACTAGGCTCATTTGATTTTGTAAATGATCTTAAGAAAGTAGACTCAAATTGTAACTTCCATAAACAATTGTTTAAAATAGTCCAAACCTATTTGTGTTGACATTTACCTGTTTAGGGCTGCAGGAGTATCCTCTTCTTCTTCTAAACCTCTCCCCTTTGCTCAAAAAATAAGGATCAAGGTCTTGTATATGGGGCTAAAGGGCTTCATGTTCTTCCCCTTTATCTTCTCCATTATTTCCAAGCATTGGTGTTGAAAATCTCTCTCCTTTTTCTATCAAACTATTGTATTTCAGTGACCTCTTCCCAATCTTTATATTGGAAAAATGAAGGAAAGTTGTTGCATGTGGGTGTAAAGCATCCCATCATCATCCTAGACCTCCATTGGCTCTCTTACAAGCTTGGAATTGTTTCAAGTCACCTTTTACTCCTTCCATTTCTGAATTTGGGTAAGGGCTTTCATCTCTTCTTAGCCCTTGGTTTTAAATTGGTATGAGGGATCAGTATCTTGACATGCAACTCAATCTCATCATCATTTCACTATCATTTTGCATGTT
The DNA here is from genome assembly GCA_037013555.1 of Sextonia rubra. Lineage (NCBI taxonomy): Eukaryota > Viridiplantae > Streptophyta > Magnoliopsida > Laurales > Lauraceae > Sextonia > Sextonia rubra. The sequence goes on along the minus strand of JASUAD010000014.1, from coordinate 14,169,419 downwards.
AGGGTTCTAAGAAATTGGGGATTTCTTCACTAATTGGGCAAAGGAAACTTACCTTGAGCAAAAAGGAAATTTGAGACAAGCATTGAAATTACAAGGCAAGTATAAGTAAATGCAGATGTGCATGCTGTGATTTTATTGATTGTATTGCTCTTTTTCAGAGATACAAATCATTGCAACTCAAATGCTCTATCTCCTTTAAATCTAAAAAACGGGTATGAAGTGAATTTGGGTAGTGGATTGTGAATTGATGATTTGAGAGAAATATTGAAGTGTCAAATATAAGAAAAATGAGATTTTTTATATAAGTAAAAGGCCTCATTTGTAGGTGCTTCAATTTGAAGGAAGAAGAAAAAAGTTTTAGAAATCCCAAAAACAGGGTTTTCATTAAGCCTGCTTAAGCAGACTTGACACCCCGCACCAGCAGGCAAGACAACCCTGCACCTAAGGGTTTATTATATGACCTAAATGATCTTTTTAACTCCATTTAATTGTTTGGACCTTCCTATAATCAATCTAAATGATTAATTTTACTGTCACCTCTAACCGTAGGTCTTATGGACATTAGTGGGCCTTATAGGACTTTAGAATTGGAACCTTCTCCCAAACTAACATAGCCCAATGGATTCCTTTACACATGAAAAGGCTTGAGTTGATTCCAACTCATGTGAGTTAGCCCATGGATGTTGGGTTAGGGTCACCAATGTATCATGCGTACACAATGTAACACCAAGGTGAAGGTAGTACACGCATTGGTCACCCTAAAATTATATCGGATTGGGAAGGTAGGGGCAGCAACTAATTTAGACAAGGATTGGCTTATAAATTACCATAATTCCCTTAAATTTTATTGCATTTACATATTGAAATTAATATCTTGTTCTTAGTTGCAATTAATATATTTATTATACATTGAATTCTTCCAATGATATTTAGTAAAATGTACTCCTTGTTGCTACCACATTTAAAGAGTAATCCCCGTATGTCAAACTGAGTTGAATTGAATAGTGTCGAATCAAATAAGATTGGACTGAACAGAATTGTACATTATTAAATTGAATTAAATTACAATTTGAAATCACATAATTGAACTAGTAAGTGTCGGCTCTACTCAGCTTCAGCCTTAGGAGATCTAATGTGGTTGAATTTGGTATAGATTTGAATTGTTACCATTGCAGTGGGTGTTTGGACATTTGATATTTGTGGAGTTTGCAGGACTCCGGGTAGCAAGGCGGCCATGGCTGGGCCCCTTGTGATATTCCCAACATGATTTGAGTTACTCTCAATTATGAGAGAACATATTGTATTGAATTGAATCGCTTTTAATTTTAGGAGAATATAGCCTATGTAAATGCCACCTAGTATTGGTATTTCTTATTTATGATTCTTTAAACTCATGCTTATTCAAATGCACAACTACCTAGTATATTTTTCGGGGATTCTTTTGCGTTCCGACCTCCCAGGTGCAAGTTATTTACATGTATTTTTTCTTATAACAATTCCCCTATTTGGTCTTGGATGGGCAACACTTAAGCAAACGGATGTACATAAGAATTTTACATAAAAAAAGGAAAAGATAAAGGAGACTAATCTGAGGTATATTGGATGTATGCCGCCCTCTCGTATTTTAAGTCAATCGAACAATCTTCGTGACCTATCACTTATTTTCCTTGGATAAAGGATTCCAGGGGGAGTTTTAGGACGAAGGCACTACAGTCTTGGTGGCCCCCAGTGCATTGCTTATCATGTTATACTGATGGGTTGACCCCATATCACCCTCAATTCCTAAGTGAAGGAAACGAAGAAAGTCTCAAAAGACTTATCTTCATTGAGATCCTTTCAAACTAAAGCACTATCCTTCTAACTATTTTCAGAAGATTAAATAACTTATTGCTAAAGTTAAAGCTAGAACTTAAAGAAGTCAAAGAGTCAGAGTCTTCTCGAAAAGAATCTAAGTAGTCTTGAGTGTCTTTTTTATGTGTTGTATGCACTATGTGCTATTGTGTCGTGGAATGGGCGCCCAGGGTTGGGGGGGGTGGTGTGGTTGTTTATAGCCTCCAAGCGGCTTCTCCAATCATTTGTGACGGGCATAGGATTGATCAGAAATAAATTCGTAGGCTTCTCCAATCATTTGTGACGGGGATAGGATTGAGCAGAAATAAATTTGTAATGGGGGAGGGGTAGCCGACCATGTACTTGTATGGTTGGTTACCCTTCGACAATCAAGTTTGTCGGGTCGTAGCCAGATCTTCGTCGTTGGATCATATTAATCAACTTGAAAGCAGTTCAGAATGATTTGACCAGATCTGGATGGGTTACTCAATGAGTTGTTAGAATTTATAACTGTCAACCAATCACTTTCCTTTATTGACAAGTGTTCCACCGACTACTGACTTGTTTAGTCGGCCAGAGTACATTTGGCCACTATTTTGTTCAATCAGCCAATGTGTACTTTTTTCAATTTTTGAAGTGTTTTGATTTGTTTTCTTCTTCAAACTTTAAGGTGTCTTTTTAGGCTTTATCCTTAGTTTTTGTTTGTACTTTATTTTGCTGAGTTGAGGTCATGTTTGAGCTTTGACCTAATTTTTCATTTGCTAAATTGCTAATGGATTTCTTCCGAACTTTTTTGTATGTCAATAAGAGCAGATCAGACGATCAAAAGAAGGTATACAGAATGCCCTTGCCCAAAGCCATTTTTGTTTCATCCTCCATCATTATTATATTTGTTGAAAGATCTTTCTCCATCTTCCAAATTTTGGCTTGCTATCTAGTTATTAAACTTGGTGTTCATTGCATAGAACATCTCCTGCATTTTTTGAAGTATCTGTTCTTGACTTGCAACCAAAGAGCATTTCTCCATCTCTATTCGCTTAAGCCGTAGTTCTGCCATACCCCTCTCTGATACCAAATTCTATGTGCACACTTGTTCTTTCACTCTATTTTCTAAAAGAGTAAAAAAAAAAATCCATAGGTTCACTTTGAAGGGAACCTTGACTAATAACTTAATAAAAAGTTGATAAGAGAGAAATTCCTTTATATAATCTCTGCCCTCTTTAAATACAAGTACATGGACTCATTACCAGAACTTGACCCACTCTCTCACATCTACTACAACTTCACCAACTACTTACACTCTTACAAACAACTTCACCCACTTCTGACACTCCTACAAACAACTACCCACACGTCATGGATAACACCCTTCAACTCTCCTACTGCCATATGGCCCCACATAGGTACGATCATGCTTTTGTAAAGTAAGGTCACAACAAACTGCTACAATTATTTGATTGAACCAGGGGCTAGATATGTGATGTGGCTCATGGTTGGGAGTGGACTATTGAAAGTTCCAGTATCAAGCGTAGAAAGCATCCAGTAGCTTTGCATAAACTGAGCTATCTGTCACTTTGGTTCTTTGCATAAAAATAACGCAGATAACTGGAGTCCAAGAAGACAAAGGCAAGACGGGGTTGCAAGAAAATTATGTTCCAACAGCCGTGTGTTTGGACTCTTGGATTTTGAGCCTAATGATCTGTAGTGACTTTTGGGTTAACCTCAAAGGAGGGGCTATGTCATTGAACTTCCAATTTCCTTTTATATCAATCAACACAATGTACAAGGGCAGGTATGGGTGCTCAACCTCATCACTGCTAGGCTAGAAGGCGGCGACAAAATATCTGGCTAAGCCTGTGCTACCACGTTCTGTTCCGGCGACGGAATCGGCACCGCTTTGAGCCTCTTCTCCTCCTCCTCATTTCCCTCCTCAAAGTCCTCTGTCGTTTCCCTCTCCATCCTCTACTCCTCCCTCCCCAAAGAACCCCTATAGTTTACTATTTCTCTGAGATCTTCTCCTGCACCAACTCCTTCAGCACCTCCATTCCTCCTCCTCAGCGGCGTTGTTTCCTTCGCGGCCGCCCTATCACTGTCTTACAAAGCCAGATCCACCACCAACTTGACCTCCATCGGCTCCTCCCGCAAGTGCCACCACTCCAATGTGGGAGAAAAGGGCAACGAGGGCATTTTTTATATTTTGAAAAAAATGGACAGAATAGTCGCCGGAATACTCATTCTGTCGCCAATTATCCTGATTTGAAATGTTGATGGAAAACTTGAGGCTATTTTGAAAATTTTTTTTTGTCCAAATTTGAATTTGGCCCAAACTTGAACCCCATTTTGAAAATTTCCCTAGTTTTATGTAAAAATGTTTTAGAGGATTTTAAAGGAAAAATTCTTATAGTTGGACACATTACAAAATTAATCCTAGATAAATTTAGTGCAAAAAATGGGTCCTCTAAAGCTGCTTTTGTGGGATTATTTTTTTTTTTTGGGTTCTTGGTAGATTAGGGAGGTTGTACACTAGCGTCGCTGCTTTGTTCTTCTTCTCCTTTTTTCTTCCTCTTCCTCCCTCTCTTTCTCAATCCCTTTCTACAAATCTAGTGCTGGATTGTGTGCACGATTGACGGTTGAAGGAATGAGATTCATTGGTTTCCCATATTGTTGAGATATCAGGGCTTAACAGTGCACAAATTGCAATTTTATCACATACAAGTTGCTCCTGTGATAGAGGTTAGAGAAGAGGCTACTTCAGTATCAAGTAGCCACAATTGTCCAAAAATGTATCTGATTCAAAGGTGCTCCCACCCTTAAACAATAATCACAATTGTCTATTCTTAAGATAAAGTAATTAAGGAATTAGGAATCATTACAGTAAGGGGCAAATATTACGCCAGAGAATCGGAGATTTTTGCAATTTTGTCTTAGAGGAAAACTTCTTTTTCCAGATGTGAGAGATTTGGTATTCTAAATACAATGCCAGAAAAAATAATTGGGATTTCTATTTTCGAGTATCATGCCTTGAGCGAAAATGAATGGTTGAAGAAGAAGGTCTGAGGGGGAGAAGATTCGGACTTGTGGTGGGGCAAATCTGATGCTAAGATGGTCCAGACTCATAGCAGAACATATCTAAGGTGGAGAGTATTCGGACTCGCAACGAAGCAAATTTGAGGCAATGAGTGTCCGAACTTACGGTGGAGCCAGTCTGAGTCGAAAAGGATCCATACTTGTGGCTAAGCATCTGACGACTATCATGCTGGCATCGGGTTTCCTAGACTGTCGTGGACTTTGCATCGTCCCCGATATCGGCAACTATCATGCTAGTGTCGCTGCCCTTTGTGGTGCCGATGGCGAAGTCGGAGGAGGTGGAGAAGTCTGATCTCCGGTCGCTAGAGGCATTCTAACGGCTGCGATGCAATCCTCAAAGATCTCAACAATTCGGGAAACCCATGAATCCCAATACTCCGATGTCAGATCGGGCACAATATCCAACACTAGATCTACAGAAAGGATAGCGAAAGAGGAGGAAGCAACTAAGGAAAACCAAGCAGCGTCGCTCATCCCCACTTTACAAACAAAAAAAAAAAAAAGAATATTTCACAAAAATTAGCGTCAAGGGACCATTTTGTACACTAAATTTTTCTGGAATTAATTTTGTGCAGTGTCCAGCCAGAGGGTTTTTTCACAAAATCCTCAAGATTTTAAGTTTAAATTTAAATTTAAATTTGGGGATAGAGAATATGGATAGGGACTTTTAGAGAAAAAACTATGTCCAATAATGATGTGATAGGGTAAAGCATTCTATAATTTTTGTGCAGATATTTACTGAAAGTAGATGGCCCATCAAGAATTAGGGGTAGGCCGAAGAAAACATTGATAAAGGTCATTGAATCCGATTTGAATAAGTTTAACTTATCTAAAGATTTGATTTAAAATAAAACGAAATGGAGAAACAGAATTCATGTAGCCGACCCCAATATAGTTGGGATAAGGCTTTGATGAAGATGATGATGATGATGATATTTACTGAAGGTGAACTCCATGGGTGCTGATGAGGGGTGCCTCCCTTTGCTTTGCTTAAATATATATAACTAGGAACATAGGCCCGTGCCATGTAATAGGAATGAGCATCTCAAAGTTTCCTTATTGTTGAATAGAAATAATGATAGCCATAGGGACATAGGGGCATAGCTACATTAGCACATAAATATCATTCCATAACATTATAATATAAAAGAATATTTAAATTTAATTTAGTTGATGCAAAAGAATAACAAATGCATTTAGTAACAAATAAAGAGTTGAATAAGACATTTGGTAGTTATTCTTCCAAGTCATTTAAATGATGATCAATTAAACATTGTAGAGAAGAAAAAAAGAAGATTTAAAAAATATTGTTCAGTTCATCCACTTGCTCCTAGGTTAGATGAGAAGATATGCCTTCATTTTCCAATTGACTATTTATAGTACTAGTCCCACTGTTTTGGGGAGTGTCGCTATCTTTTATCTGCAACACTATAGGCAAAATAAAGCTTGAATTAATCAAATGAAACGTCCATTTTAAAAGTTTATATATTACTAATAAAATTATAAAAATACTTACAATGATCTGTATGTGATAGTAAGAATTTTGCCTAATGATTAATGCTTACTTTTTTCAATTTTATCTATCAGAACTCTATTTTCCAAATTAGATTTGTTCATGTTTGATCCTATTATAATATATGAAGCCAACTAATTTCAATTGAGGAATCAGTGAATCGATTTCTAATTAATTTTGACCATACCCTCAAATTTAACTCAAAAGAACACATCTTCTCTCTTTTCACTCGAACCTAACATCTCAAAAACACATATCCTCCCTCAATTGCTCAAGTAATGCAACTTTGCCCATTGCGTGTATATATATATATATTTCCCCTTTTCAAGAAACTCCAACTGCAACTCTTACCATGAATTCCTCTCTCTCTTATCGCTGCATAGACCTTTGCAGTCATGATAAGATCTTGCTACTTGAAGATCGTAGTCAACAGAAACATGGTAGTGTTTGGTTCGTATGAATGATTTTGCGTTTGAATAGAATGGAGGTTAGAATGGGTCTAAAATGGAATGAGATTGGAATGGAATGACCATTCCAATGTTTGGATTTATCTTTGTAATGGTGGGCGGAATGGAATTCCTATTCCTATCGCCATGTTTGGTATGCATAAATCAAAGCATAAATGGAATAAAATATTCAATATTTTTACCAAAATATCCCTATTTTCCTCTTCATTTTTTGGGTATACGACAAAGATTATTAGTGTTGGTGGTGGTGGTGGCAGTGGTGGCAACGGGTGGGTAGCAATGGTGGTGGCAGCAGTGGTTGAGGGGTGGTGGGTGGGTGGCAGTGGGAGTAGGTGTGGGCATTTTTATCTCAATAAAAAAAGAAATCTAGAATTGAATGGCCATTCCAACACACCCCCCCCCCCCCCCCCCCCCCCCCCCCCCCCCCCCACAAAACCAAGAGAATGCTCATTCCCTTCCGTAGGGGAATGGTGATTTCTTTTGGAATGAGTATTCCTTCCATTTTGAATAAACCAAACGCAAGAATGAGCATTCCAACAAAATGGCCATTCCATTCACCCTCATTCAAGCAAACAAAATGCTACAACATGGTCATTACTCCTCAGTTGGCCTGTTGGATTGATGCGGGTGGAAACACAAGCAACTATTCTCAGGAGCACTATTTTCATGGTTGAGTTTATCAAACTTTTCCTTTTTGGTTTCTTTTGAATTATTTTTTCCATATTATTTGATCATACTTTGGGATGGTTGGATTTAGTTTGCTCAAACGTCTTCTGTTCAAGTTTCACCCCTAATTACCCCAGTGCATGTGTGTTAGCATAGTCGTGTGTGCCAAGGGAAATAGTCTTATTAGGAGAATGTACCATGGGATACCCATGACATAAAAGAAATTACTTTCATCTTATAAATCTTTTGTTTTTAATCATTGTCATTAGCAGATAAGTAATTATCTTCCTATTTTCTAATTCTAATTTTAGAAACAAATTGCTTCAATGGGTTTCATTTTTTCTTATAATTTGGATCATAATTTGGATTGGGGTGTGTGCGTGTGTGTGTGTGAATTTCACCTTTATTTCTAAACCTTTAGAAATAATCAATCAGTATTGATGACCATATTATCCATCTTATCATTATACTCACCCCTTAACTTCAGGAAAAAACTATATAATTATGATTATTAAAATTTTAATGATTTATGATGATTTCTTTAGTGCTTGTTGCAACTGTTAGGAATTCTTATAATGTGTTAGTTGACTATTTTGATCTTTTTTTAGACATCATCTATCTAAAGATGGGGAATAGAATGCTTTACCATATACTTGACAATGTTATTATATTATTCTGTTTAACAAAATATGGATGATTCTTTTCAAATATATGCCATAACAATATTTACTTCCATTTATAAATTTTATGCACCATTTAGTACTAAGATATTTGAGTTTGTCAATTTATTTTTTCAACCATTGTCTTGATACAACAAATAAATAATTATTTCCTTATTTTTTAATTCATTTTTTATTACCAAATTGCTTCTATAGATTTTGAATACCAATAGGAACTGTTATATGTCAATGTCACTTTTATATCAAACCTTTACTCATCCATAAAGTTAATAGTAGACTTTCTTAGTAGAAAATATCATGTTTTACATTTTTTATTTTTTTATAGATTTTGAAGCTAGATTCCTATCTAATTTTTTCCAGCTCTCTCCATTTTCGCCTACTTTAATTACTAGATCCATAATAGATACTCAAAGTAGCTTAAATTCTGTAACAAACATGCTTGATTTTGTTAAAATCTTAATTACTCAAACTATAATAGATGCTCCATTATTACAAATGGTTGCTTTATAACATATTAAATTCTATAATAATTTCCATTCATGCTATAATAATAATTCCGCCAATTCTTGCTGCCGGTCTTATGCCCGGATAAAGGAGGAGGGTTGCGTTAGGTAGGTTGACAGCCAGCGTAAAACTTTATCACAACCCAAACATGAATTCTGATAAAACAATATTTTATAATAAAGTTAGGGCGTTCCACGCTTTAAGCGACGCATTGCAGCGTTGCCCGGCTGCAGTGAAAAGTGTGCAAGGGCTTCCACATGACTCTGGGTTAGTGCAGTTAAAAAAGTTAGTCCATGAGAATAAAAGGAGGAATAGGAAAATTAGATTTGCTATTTGGAATATAGGAACCTTGGTAGGCAATAGCATGGAGTTGGTCGAGGTAATAAAAAGAAGAAAAATTAGTGTAGCTTGTATACAGGAGACAAGGTGGAAAGAGAATAAAGCTAAGGATCTTACAGATCAGTGTAAGCTTTTTTATATAGGAAAGAATAAGATAAGAAATGGAGTGATCATAGTTGTATATAAGGATTTGAAAGAGAAAATTGTGGGTGTAAAGAGGTTTGATGATAGAATTATAGCAATTAAATTAGTGCTAGAGAAAGACATAATCCATATCATCAGTGCATATTCCCCAAGTAAGACTAGAGGAAAGTGTGAAAAGACAATTTTGGGAGAAGATGGATGATTTAATGTGAGAAATCCCAAATAGTGATAAGATTTTCCTTGGAGGAAATTTAAATAGGCATATAGGGAGAGATAATAGAAGATATGAGAGAGTACATGGAGGCAGGGATTTGGAGAAAAAAATCAATTCGGAAACACTATATTGGACTTTACAGTGGCATTTGATCTTGTAGTAACAAACACTTACTTTAAAAAGAGAGATGAGCATTTAATTACCTATAAAAGTGGGAGTAATAGGAGTCATATAGACTTTTTTCTAGTTAGAAAGCAGGACCGATTGTCTTGTAAAGATTGCAATGTTATTCTAGGAGAGAGTTTGACCATGCAACATAGGCTCGTAATTTTAGATATTTGCACTAAAAGTACAAAGAAAGTAGTAGTAAACAAAATGGACCCTAAAACAAGGTGGAGAGATTTGAAGGGAGAAAGTATAAATATATTTAGGGACGAAATGATTGAGAAAGGAGAATGGAATCTTGAAGGAAAAACTACAGTAATGTGAAATCAAGTGGCTAATTACATTAGGAAGGTTGCAAAGGAGGTACTTGGAGAATTAAAAGGAAAGAGAAATGTTAATAAATAAACATGGTGATGAAGTGTGGAGTTTCAAGAAGTTATTCGAGAGAAAAAACATTACTACAAAGTTTGGTAGGGGACTAAGAGTATGGAAAATTTTGAGTTGTATAAGAAGGCAAAGAAAGAAGCTAAAAAAGTAGCAAATAGTAAAAAGTTCAAAATATACGTTGACCTCTATAATAGGTTAGGAACAAGAGAATGAGAGAAAAATATTTTTAAGCTCACAAAAAATAAAAGAAAAAAAAGGTAGAGACTTAAATCATGCTAAATTTATCAAGAACAATGAGGAAAATATTCTGGTGAATGGCAACGATATGAAAGAAAGGTAGAAGGAATATTTTAGTAAACTTTTAAATGAAGAACATATGGGGGATACAAGAACTAAGAAAGATATTTCATTACCAGAGCATACTTTTCTTCATAGAATTGAAGAGGCGGAAATGAAGGAAGCATTAAAGCGAACGAAGACAGGAAAGGCTACAGGCCAAGATGATATTCTGATAGAGGTACAGAAATACTTAAGAAAGGTTTAGGTGAGTTGGTTATGTAGACTCTTAAATAAGATACTTATAACAAAGAAAATGTTGGATGAATGGAGAAGAAACATTGTAATACCTATACATAAGAATAAGGAAGATATACAAAATTGTACCAACTATCAAGGGATTAAACTTATGAGCCATATGATGAAGTTATAAGAGAGAATAATGGAGCAAAGACTTAAATAGAGGACCAAGATTGCTGAAAATCAATATAGTTTTATGCCAGGGAGGTCAATTATGGAAGTTATCTTTTCACTTAGGCAATTAATGAAAAAATATCGAGCAAAGAAGAAAAATTTACACATGATCTTTATTGTTTAGAAAAAGCCTATGATAGGGTACCGAATGATTTAATTTGGTGGGTTTTGAAGAAAAGGAATGTCCTCAGAGGTTACATTGAAAATTTTCAGGATATGTATGAAGGAGGAATAACAAATGTGAGAACCACACGTAGAGAAACAAGTGGATTTCCCGTGACTATAGGTTTGCATTAGGGATTAGCCTTAAACCCTTATTTATTTGGATTAATTATGGATGAGTTAACTGCGCATATTCTAGAAGAAGTACCATAGTATTTGTTGTTTGCAGATGATATGGTATTGGTGGATGAATCAAGAGATGGTGTAAATGCAAAACTCGAGAGATGGCGGGGGGCATTAGAATCTAGAGGCTTTAAAATAAGTCGTATAAAGACAGAATATATGGATTGCAACTTTAGTGGACATATACAAAGTGTTGAAACCACTGTCAAAATTGAATGTAAAGATTATTTTTAGTATCTAGGCTCGATGATTAGTAAGGATAGGGAGATTGACGAAAATGTTGGGCATAGGATAAAAGTAGGATGGCTGAAGTGGATACTAGCTTCTGAAGTGCTTTGTGATAAACGAATGCCAATGAAATTGAAGGGCAAATCTTACAAAATAGTGGTTAAACCAACTATGATATATGGAGTAGAATATTGACCAATTAAGAAAACGCATATACATAGAATGAATGTGGCGGAGATGAGAATGTTTAGGTGGATATGTAGTAAAATTAAGAAAGATAAAATTAGAAAAGCACTTTCGAGAGCATTTAGAGGTGACCCCAATATGAGATAAGATTAGAGAAATCCGTTTAAGATGGTTTGGACATGTGGAACGTATGCATGGGCATGTTTTGCTAGTCTCTTAGATGAAAATTTTTTTTCCACAGTGCTTTATCAATTTAAGCTATGAAATGGTCATACCCAATCATTTTGCAAAATATGTCATAAACTGTTTATTTATAAAATGAAGAAAAATATGTTATAAACAATTATTTATAAAATAAAGAAATATATAATTTGAACTTAGTTATAATGTATTTAATAGGATAAGATTAAAAGAATAGAAGGAAACATTTATAGTTACATTAAGTTTGCAGCATTTTCTTCAAAATTTTCATATGTGGCATGGTCCAACTGCTGAGTTATGCTCCCTACGGCATGGTCATACTAATAGTCATGTCTCGCTAATATAAATAGTATATATAAGGTTCCATGGATGTGCTAATTAGCCCTGCAAGGTTAACCGGGGCATTAGCCCTTAAATACTAAGGGGATACTCTCACCATAAACAATTTTGTCACTATCACACAAAATCAATTTAAATTCTTTCTTTCTTTATTTTTTTTATATACAACTAATATTGACCCAATTGTCAATTATTTTTTCTCTCAACTAATCTGACATTATGAAAAATCAGGGTTTGTTTGTATAATTTTCTTTTTTTTAGCAAAAATTAGTTCTACCAGGTTAGGAACCCATTTCTAGTTTTCCAGATAGAAGATTTCTTTTTTTCAAAATTTAAGATACTTAATGGCACATTTGTGTTTAATGGGCCATCATTGATTAAATTCATAAAATTACAAACAATGATGAGAGTTCCCAATATTAAATGGGCTTAAAAAAAAGTTAGAAAAAAAAATGTTATAAAAAAAAACACCACCATAAAACTTTAAACACTGGTATACCTACAATAAACCAATTAGTTGGCATGTTGTACCAACGCTACGTCCTATTTATTAGATTATGGTATGAAAAGATTTTGTGACAAGGCACCTGTGCGGCATACTTAAACTATAAGTCAGTGGGCCCCAGAGGAAAGTCCCTATGATCGGACAATCGTAGCCGTCTAATTTACATCAATTGGATTATAACTGTTGAAAGTTTGTTGTTAATTATCTATTTGATCAGCAATAATTAGAAGGTTAAAACAATGTTAGGTGCATGAGTTGCCTCAATTTGGATTGCCATGCTTCTCTGCACACGTCAGATGTATGAGCTACCAACGGAGGAGTACTGAATAATTTCAGTAATGCTAGCTGCACACCCGGTTCCACAACCCACTCCACAACTGTCCCATGTGGAGTGCCAACTCAGCCCAAACCCACTGTCCACCGCTCCACAACTATCCCATGTGGGACGCCAGCTCACACAACCAACCCGATGAAATTTCAGGGTGCCTGCCAACTTCACATCGCCTGGGGCTGAAAAAACAAAAAGAAATGAAGCAGAAGAGGGCACTGCGATTTCTTTCCCTCATCCCCTCATCTGTTTCCCCTTTATCTTTCGTTGCTGCACTTCGGTCGTCCCTGCCATCCAACCGGTGATCGCTGCCCTCCTGTCATCCTTACCCTCCAGGCCAACAACGTCCCACAGGGCTGTTGTTTCCCTCATCCTCTCATCTCTTTCCCCTTTCTTTCCCTTATCTCTTTCGTTGCTGCGCTTCGATCGTCGCTGCTGTCCAACCGGTGATCGCTGCCCTCCAGTCGTCCTTGCCCTCCAGGTGACCTCATCTTCTCAACTTGGGTTTCAATTAATAGGGATTAGGGTTCGGGGAGGGGATGTGTTGGAATGGTGTGTGTCTGGAGTGGAGAGCTCTGCCATGGCATCGTCCTCTTCGTCAATGGCAAACTAGTCATCAATCTAGAGCTTTATCATTGCATCCAAAGCTCAATCCAGACATCTCTGTCCCTGACTCGAGTCTTCCCCTCTTTCCCTTTTTTTCTTTTTTTTTTTTTAATTTTTTATATGCCTCACCGGTGGCATCAAAGCCATCAATCTAGAGCTCTGTAATGGCATCTAGAGCCGAATCCAAACATCTGCCCCTGAACTCACTCTTTCCCTCTTAGTTTTTTTTTTATATATTTTATTTTTTTATGCCTCACCGGTGGCGTTGGTGGCATCAACTAATTTTTTTTTAGGTCTAATCTTTTTGTTTTTTTTTTTTTCTGTCTGATCTTGAGTTGGAAAAAAAAAACGTTTCTACTGACTGAGAATTATTTGAATCCTTTAGAGTTTATCCAAGTCTTGCATAGATTGATAAGCTACAATAAGTTGGTTTTTATTTTTTTTTTAAATATACAGTCAATAGAATATTTGTCTGGTGGTAGAGGTGACAAGAGATTGAAGAATTTGAATGACAGTCCTACAAATTTTCATGGAAATTTTCTTCTATGTAATTGGTAGCTTCATAAGGAGTTGAGCAGTGAGGTTGAATTCTTCTCTCTTACCATTGTCTAGAATTTTAAATCAATGGAGGAATCATCTTCTCTTGAACTAGGTTAAGGTATCTAATCCCCATATTTGCTGATGACCTCTGCTAAAAGTATTTGCCTTCAATTTGTAGGTTGTCCTTGTACCAAGAAATCCACATTTAAACACTACAACAACTGCTTTAAAAATGTCTTCTTCAAGTATGTGATCCACAATTTATTTGATATTTCTCATATATAAATTCTGCAAATTTATTTTATTTGCTTCGTCTGAATCCTTAGGTCAAGAATTTCTAGGAAGGTCAACATTGTATTCATCACGGAACTTAGAATGGGCTCCAAAGTGCCCATGTGGATATGGGTATATGGTTCTCAAGACTTCTCGTACAACCTCTAATCCCGGACAAAAATTTTGGAAATGCCCAGATTTACATGTAAGTGTTTATATATTTCATTTTAATAAATATATTTAATGTTCACTCAAATATTCAATTCTGCATTTCAAATGATGATGTTTTTAGCGAGAAAGAGGTTGTGGGCTGTTGATTTGGATTGATGAAGTTGTTTCTGAACATATTCCAAATCGAGGCTCAACACGTGGAGAAAATGACATTAGAATGGAAGAAATGAAAGTAACACTTCGAGAAATGAAGCAGGAGTTGAAGGAAGAGTTGAAGCAGGAGTTTCGACTTCTAAGAGAGAGTATAGAAGCTCAAAATATGCAGCAACGACATGGAAATTTTTGTGTTTATATGTTGTTGATGTTCCTAGTCTTGGTTGTTTATAGATGGAGTGGAATTGGATAGTGTTGATATAGATATAACATAAAAGTTGGATGAAATTTACTCCCAAATTCAGGTATGCAGCGGGATATTGAATTGGATAGTGTTCAAGTGTGCTTGTTATGTCAAATTCTCACACTTTTGTTGCCTTTGGGCAGTTTCATGCAGATACAATAGATACGCCAATTTGTATCACAAATATTGTTGATACTAATCTACTTTGAAGCCAGGAAGATTAAGGGTTAGGAATATGGGACAGGACTTAATTTTTGCCTCAATACCATGATCAAACGTGTTCATCCCCCTAGCTGTCACTGACAGACATGTATCTAAATATGCTACTTATGACAATTTCCAACACTTTGTAAGGGCCCCTTAACCGTTAGAAGAACTTGTTGAAAGAAGAAGAAATTGAAAAGAATTTAAGGACCTGTAAGTGCTACATTTTACAGATTCAAGGATAAGAGTAGACAAAAAGGCAAGTATTAAGGACCTGTAAGTGGCACATCTTCTTCATCAGTTATGGTATACGTAGTTTGTATAACTGGTGTATTAAAGAAAGCCAGTGGAGTAGACATGGTAAACCTTCCAAATAACTTTCCACTCAATGCTTTGGCAAATAAGCACTCTACAGGGACTTGTCCTAAGAGTGGGTTGCATAAATACTTCTTAGCCTCAATCCACTTGGAATGCAAAGGGCCCAAAGACTGGGCGCTACAGGTCACTTTAGATGATCTGAAAACATTGGGACATCTCACATAACCAATTTGGCTCATTGCATCAAAGGTCTAAATAACCACATAGTGTGCAATTCTCAACATTCTCAAACCCAAACGGTGCATAAAACAAACGGTGCATAAAACTGGACAGAAAAGAGATGAAACAGAATGCACTCTTTAACGCTGTTGTTATATGTATGTGACAAAAAAATTGTTCAGTCTGAACATTAACACTGTCCAATTTGGCTCATTGCATCAAAGGTCTAAATAACCACATAGTGTGCAATTCTCAACATTCTCAAACCCAAACAGTGCATAAAACAAACGGTGCATAAAACTGGACAGAAAAGAGATGAAACAGAATGCACTCTTTAACGCTGTTATTATATGTATGTGACGAAAAAGCTGTTCAGTCTGAACATTAACACTGTCACTATATGCATAAAGATACATTTGCCAAATATTTTAAAAATTAGGATCACCTAAATTCCAGGCTAACACCCAAATAAAAAAGTAAATAAAAAGATTATCCCTCATGTGGATTTTTGTTTCTTCTGTAACTTTCTCCACTTGAGATATATTTGATATGGAAGATCACTTGATGTGGATTTCTGCTTCTGGATGCTGCGTGCAGAACTGGACTGCCTCGAAACCACTCTCGTGCTGTCAACCAAACATGTAGACCACGTTGTATTTCCCAGCATTATATCCCAATCACTTGTCTTTGGGTACCTATATGAGGAAGAATTAGAGTTTAAAAGACCCATAGTTCATGTGGATTTCTACTTCTGGATGCTGCGTGCAGAACTGGACTGCCTCGAAACCACTCCCGTGCTGTCAACCAAACATGTAGACCACGTTGTATATGGTGCCCCAGAGATTCATTCCCAGCATTATATCCCAATCACTTGTCTTTGGGTACCTATATGAGGAAGAATTAGAGTTTAAAAGACCCATAGTGAGCATGAATTAGAGTTTAAAAGACCCAAAGTGAAAGGGAAGTGGTGAATTGGTAAACCATACTGTCACGACCCGAGCCCAGAATTCGGGGGTTAGCGAAAAGCTAAACCGGTGACACACGTACTCCCGTGCACGTGCACCCAAACCCAGTCCAGATGCACGCACACAAGGGATCTAACACGTGCGAACTAAGCGTACGCGGAAGCTGTACATATCATAGCAAGCAACAAAGGAAAATAAGATAGCGGAAGCCAAAGCAAATACGAAACGGAAAAGACAAAGACAAATACGCTGAGATAAAACCGAATACACACCAAAATCAATATACACAAAATATACAGAATACAAGTCCAAAGTCCAAAGTCCAAATACAAGCTCTCAAAAACCAAAATGCAAAATAAAAGCCACTGGTATGCATGCACGCACTTGGCAGAAGTGATCAGGCCCACTCTGCCAGACCGGAGGGTGCCTCTACACTCGCCCCTGCAGCCTCCTCGACCGCCGGGGAGCTGGGCAAGGTAGCTGTGCCTGCAACACCACAGACAACACAAATGAATACAACGATCCAGCAAATATAAGTAACAGAGATGAAACACTCATAGTATCAAAGCTGAATAAATGACAGAATAATGATTTCAGAATTTCATCTTAGTAAGCTAAGCAAATCGTGCATAGACGTAAAGCATGATATATGAATCAAACATAGAAATACTGACTAAGTGGCTACTACGTTAACCATGTTCTCTCCAATAGAGAGCCGAGCAGAGCAGAGGAGAACACCGCTGTCCAGGCCAAAGGTACAACGGGTCTCGGTTCCTGGGTTCCGGGGTCCCAAGACAAAGCAACACTGCAGTTAAAACAGAGATACAGAGATCTACGCCAGAGGTAACCCCGTCGGGTATCCTAGGGCTGAGGCTGAGTAGAGCCAGACTAATACCAATCAAATCAAAGCTAAAGAAAGGAGATTATCCGCTTTGGACTCACCGATGACAAGGACCGGATCTTATCCTCACGTATTAACCTCTGGGCAGAGCCACCAGGGAATACCCAAAAATCAGAGATATACAAAGCCAGAGAATATACAAAGCATAGCATAGATCAAAACAGAGTACAGAGCGAAGAATAATACAGATATACAGAACGAAAGCAAAATGACTGAGGAATGCATAACATAGATTAACAGAACAGAGGGCAAAACCATAAACAATATGCAATGCATCTCAGATTAATACGGATTCAAGGTTCATTACAAGCCAAGTCTAATCTAGTTGCATCACTGTCACTAACCGTGCATGTTGATGTAGTTTTAAGTTATTCGATGCACCGTTGCCATCCTAGTGTTGCAATATAATCCTTATGTGCATCGAAGTCCCTTAAACCAACACCCATGGGGAGGTGCTTAACAGTGATCAACGCTCACATGAACAAGTCACAGCCTAACAGATTATTCATGCGATCCAAAGAGTCCATCGGGCCGGTGTACGGGTATGGTTAACCTGTATTTGAGCCCTACAAGGTCACACCATTAGCCTAAGTTTAACTGATATTTAACAGGTCTTACGGTTTAGCCATGGGTGACCTACGGCTTAGCCGTGGCATCCTACGGCGTAGCCGCAATATGCACTACGGCTTAGCCGTGGTTCCCTTCAGAACACGGCTAAACTGTCAGCTTTTCCACCTCTGATCTGATACATCTCACGGCTGAGCTACAGTCAGTATACGGCTTAGCCGTAGACCAATCCACGGCTTAGCCGTAGCCTCACCGTAGGAGTACTGATATCAGAAAAGTTTCGACTGATCAGAGAATTAATTCACGGCTGGGGTACGGTTGGGTCACGGCTAGCTTACGGCTCAGCCGTAGGACAAATTACGGCTTAGCCGTAGCCTAGCCGTAGAACAAATTCAGATTTTCGAGTCTCTGGAAAGCGAACCGTAGAAATTTACGGCTTAGCCGTACAATACAGAATACGAGTTCGGGAAGATTACAGAAACGAAATTTTTGTACAGAAACTGAATAAAACAAGCTCAACTGATTCTCATAGCTTAGAAAATGGCTGTAAAACATTTCTCTAAAGAGAATGAGAATGAATCCAAGCAATCAAATAATACCCATATGTGTTATCAAAACCTGTACTTATACTTGCCTCAAATCTGACAAATCCTCTGAAATCAAGCTCCAAATCCACTAAAATCAAGACAAATCAAAGCAAGAAAC
Source organism: Sextonia rubra (assembly GCA_037013555.1). Classification (NCBI taxonomy): domain Eukaryota; kingdom Viridiplantae; phylum Streptophyta; class Magnoliopsida; order Laurales; family Lauraceae; genus Sextonia; species Sextonia rubra. The sequence continues at coordinate 14,150,675 of JASUAD010000014.1, read as the reverse complement.
CATGCATGAGATGGAAACACAGAAATCAGAGAATGAGAGGTGCAATTGGGAGAAGAAACACAAAGAGCCCACTTACCTCAAGCAATAGACAGAGATGAGAGAATAAAGAAGAACCCAATCCAATGAAGTGTGGCAAAACCCAAATCAAACAAGAGCTCCCAACCACAATCGAGCAAGAGAAGGAAAGAAGAGAGAAAGAGAGAAAAGGAGAGGAAGAGACGTGGCTCTCTCTGATGTTGTTGCATGCAATCGACCAAGTGAAATGAGAAAGAGAGAGACACCTGGAGAGTGACTCATTATATATATGTTTGGAGTTTAAAACAAGATCCATGGAGTTTATACTAATTACAGTTCAAGTCACACGGGGGTCCAACTTCTCCAATTGACTTCAAACGGATCTGACTCAGTTACGGAAATTGTCGAGCTCAACGAAATACGCGTGCTGACACCAAGATGATGCAAAGATGATATGAGCAAAGCAAAAGCAAAATTACGAAAAAGGGCGTAGAACTACCTATTCCAGGTCAAAGGTCACTCAACTACCTATCCAAGGCCCAAAACCAAGTCCAAAAGAATAAAATAAAACAAAACACACACTAATGAGCCACTAATCCGGCTCAAAGGGGATCGGAGTGTTACATCCTCCCCCACTAGGAATCATTCCGTCCTCGGAATGACTACCTACCTGCGCAAAGAGCTGGGGGTACTGGCGCGCTAGCTGCTCCTCTAGCTCCCAAGTAGCCTCATCCGGACCGTGATGCTCCCACAACACTTTAACCCATCTGATAGTCCTGGTACGGAGAATCTGCTCTCGTGTCCCAACGATGCGAAGCGGACGCTCAACGTAAGTCGCATTAGGCTGAATCTGAATGTCATCGTAGCGAATCACATGGCTCGGATCTGGCACATACTTACGGAGCATCGACACATGGAACACATCGTGAACACCGGAGAACTCAACTGGAAGTGTCAACCGATAGGCTAAATCTCCAACTCGGCTCTTGACTTCGAACGGTCCTACATATCTCGGAGCTAACTTGCCCTTCTGACCAAATCGAACTGTGCCCTTCATCGGAGAAACTTTAAGAAATACCCAATCTCCGACTTGGAATGCCAAAGGTCTCCTCCGAGTATCAGCATAGCTCTTCTGCCTGGACCGAGCAATCTTCAGATTCTCTATCACTTTCTGCACCTTCTCTGTCGTCTCAGCAATGATGGTCGGACCATGGAAACTTCTAGTTCCAACTTCTTCCCAGCACACTGGGGTCCTGCACTTGCGTCCGTATAGAGCCTCATAAGGTGCCATACCAATACTCTCATGGAAGCTGTTGTTGTAAGCAAACTCACACAATGCTAGATGCGTATCCCATTCCTTCTCAAAGTTCAGCACGCTAGCTCGGAGCATATCCTCCAACGTCTGAATGGTACGCTCCGACTGTCCATCAGTCTGGGGGTGGTATGCCGTACTAAAACTCAGCTTCGTGCCCATAGCTTCCTGAAATGCTCTCCAGAATGAAGATACAAAACGACTATCGCGATCTGACACAATCGATACTGGGGTACCATGCAATCTGACTATCTCGTCAACAAACTTCCTGGCCATCTCTGTGAATGTCATCCCTTTCTTGAACGGAAGGAAATGTGCTGACTTAGTCAATCTGTCCACTATGACCCAGATAGCATTATTCTTTCTACTGGTCGGCGGAAAACCGGAGACGAAATCCATAGTAATGTGCTCCCACTTCCACTGCGGGGTGTGCAATGGATGCAATGATCCTGGAGGTCGCTGATGATCAGCTTTTACCCTCTGACAGGTCAAACATCGAGCTACGAACCCTGCGATCTCCCGCTTCATATTGTTCCACCAAAATCTATCCTTCAAGTTCCGGTACATCTTCGTACTCCCGGGATGCATCGCATATCGGGCATCGTGCGCATCTGTCATCAATTTCTCTCTCAACTCATCCACAGCGGGAACACACAATCTGTTCCTGAAGTACAAAACTCCATCCACCAAGCTGAAATCCGGTCGATCTGCAATCCGATCTCTGAACTTCACCAGGAGGGGGTCCTCAAACTGGCGATCCTTGATCTGCTGAATCACCTCAGGCTGAAACACGACGGTAGTAGCTAATGTCACCGAGTCTCCTACCATCTGAACCTCTACAGGCTGATCATGCACAAGCATATAGAATCCTGCTAACACCTGAAGACTGTCTGTCCTCCTGCTGAGTGCATCTGCAACTACATTGCCCTTGCCTGGGTGGTACTTGATCGGAAAGTCGTAGTCTTTGATGAACTCCAACCATCTTCGCTGCCTCATATTCAAGTCATGCTGATCAAACAAGTACTGCAGACTGTGATGATCGGAATGGACCTCAAACTTCACACCGTACAGGTAATGTCGCCACAACTTCAATGCAAATACAATGGCTGCTAACTCCAAGTCATGTGTGGCATAGTTCTTCTCATGTTCTTTCAACTGTCTGGATCCATAGGCAACCACCTTCTGATTCTGCATCAGTACACAGCCTAGTCCAACTCTAGAGGCATCGGAATAAATCACGAATCCCTCACTACCATCCGGGAGAGTCAACACTGGCGCCGTAGTGAGCTTTTCTTTCAACATCTGAAAACTACGCTCACACTTCTCTGTCCACTCATACGGGACCTTCTTCCGAGTCAACTGAGTCAGCGGGGCTGAGATCTTCGAGAAATCCTGCACAAACCTGCGGTAATATCCCGCCAAACCCAGAAAACTCCGAATCTCTGTCACTGATCTAGGACGGGGCCAATGGACTACTACCTCAATCTTAGCTGGATCCACCATCAATCCATCTCTAGAAATCACATGTCCCAAAAATGCAACTTGCTCTAGCCAGAAATCACATTTAGCCAACTTTGCATACAACTTGTGATCTCGAAGCAGCTGCAATGCCTTCCTCAGATGGTCTGTATGTTCCTCAGCAGTCTTCGAATAGACCAATATGTCATCTATGAAGACCACAACAAACTGGTCCAAGAAGGAAGTAAACACCCTATTCATCAATGCCATGAAAGCTGCGGGTGCATTTGTCAAACCAAACGGCATGACAAGGAACTCGTAGTGTCCATACCGAGTCCTGAAAGCTGTCTTCGGAACATCCTCATCCTTCACCCTGAGCTGGTGATATCCTGACCTCAAGTCAATCTTAGAGAAGTAAGCTGCACCCTGAAGTTGATCGAACAACTCATCAATCCTAGGCAATGGATATTTGTTCTTGATAGTCACTTTGTTCAATTGCCTGTAGTCAATGCACATCCGGAAACTGCCATCCTTCTTCTTGACGAACAAAACAGGTGCTCCCCAAGGTGAAACACTCGGGCGTATAAACCCCTTATCCAACAAATCCTGCAACTGTTTCTTCAATTCCAACAACTCTGCAGGTGCCATACGATATGGAGCTCTACTGATAGGTGCTGTACCTGGTACCACGTCAATAGCAAATTCTACCTCCCGAACTGGTGGCAACTCTGGCACATCTTCCGGAAAGACATCCGGAAACTCGCTGACTACTGGAATCTCACTGAGCTGTCGCTGATCTTTCTTCTCTGAAATGAATGCAAGAAATCCCTCACATCCCCTACGAAGCATCCTGTCTGCTTTACAAGCAGAGATCACACGTCTTGGGCACTTCATCTGGCTGCCCTCAAATCGGAATCCGCTGCCCAAATCAAAGTAGATAGCCTTACTGTAGCAATTGATACACGCATGATATCTCGCAAGCCAGTCCATACCAAGGATCACATCAAAATCCAGTGTCGTGAGCAACACGAGGTCTACTGGGAGCTGATGACCAGCTATCCGCACATCACACTGAGGGTAAAACACACTGCACTCCACCCGCTTACCAACCGGAGTGGATACTAACAACAAGTAGGGAAGTGGTGTAGGTCGCTATCGAAGCTGCACAGCAAAATGGGGTGCTACGTACGAACGCGTAGACCCTGAGTCAAATAAAGCTAAAGCTTCTGCATCGGAAATTAAAATTTTACCTTCCACTACCGTGGCCTCCTCCGCGCCCTCATGCGTAGCAGCATAGGCTCGGGCTGTCTGGCGGTTCTGCTTCTGGCCTGGGCGAGCTGGCTGGGATCTGCCCTGTGAGGTAGGTCCTGTCTGTCTCGTCTGTGGAGGGGACTGAAACTTCGGGCATTGGGCCCGCCTGTGGTCCGTAGAGCCACACCCGAAACAAGCCCCACTCTTCCTCCAACATCTGTCTGTGGGGTGATCCTTCCCACAGTGACCGCAAACTATCTGAGAACTGCTCGAACTGCCCTGTTTACCCTTGAACTTCTTCTGGAACTGACTTCTGCCACTGAAACCTGCTGCCCTCTTAGCCTCTGTTCGCTCCTCCTCAAAGATGGCCTCTGCATCATAAGCCCTGTCAATAGCGTCATCCAAGGTAGCCGGCCACATACAAGCAACCACGTGGCGCTTATGTCTCGGATTCAGGCCGTTGACGAAGCGAGTCACTTTCTTATGCTCTGTGTTCACCATGTCCTCTGCGAAATGAGACAACTCTGTAAACCTGTGTACATAATCTGCAACTGACATCTGTCTCTGCTGAAGGTTGAAGAATTCCACTTCCTTGGCTCGCTGAATATGGAGAGGCATGAACTTACGACGGAATTGCTGCTTGAAGGTCTCCCAAACTGTGGCACTGGGCATAGTCTGAAATGAGGTCTTAACACTCCTCCACCATGTCTTGGCTACACTCCGAAGCATAGAGGCTGTGAGAACTACCTTCTGCTTGTTACTGCACACGATCGTATCAAAAAGCTCTTCAGTCTGCTCCAACCATTGCTCAGCCTGCAATGCATCTTCTATCCCATGAAACTCGGTCGCCCCTCGCTTACGGAACTTGTCGAAAAGAGCATTAGGATCTGATTCCTTGGGCTGGAAAATCACTTGCTGATCTATACGAGGTGATGCTACTGCGGCAGCCTGACTCTGTCTATCTACCATGGATGCCATCTGCGCCTGTAATGATTGCATAGACTGCATCATCATCATCATCCGCTCCTCACTACTGATGTGTGGGGGTACTGATCCACTATCACCGTTATGGCCCTGTTGATTCTCATCTCGAGATCCTGATCCTGATGCCATCCTGCAAAAAGGAAAAGAAACACAACACACAATATAAAAGGCCCTGAGTTAGTCAAACCCCAAATCAACATATGAGACCTCGAGTCAAATAGTTGATATCGTCATCTCACCACGATCTTAGATGCCTACATGCTTATAACTAGCATGCTCTGATACCATACAATACGTATGTCACGACCCGAGCCCAGAATTCGGGGGTTAGCGAAAAGCTAAACCGGTGACACACGTACTCCCGTGCACGTGCACCCAAACCCAGTCCAGATGCACGCACACAAGGGATCTAACACGTGCGAACTAAGCGTACGCGGAAGCTGTACATATCATAGCAAGCAACAAAGGAAAATAAGATAGCGGAAGCCAAAGCAAATACGAAACGGAAAAGACAAAGACAAATACGCTGAGATAAAACCGAATACACACCAAAATCAATATACACAAAATATACAGAATACAAGTCCGAAGTCCAAAGTCCAAATACAAGCTCTCAAAAACCAAAATGCAAAATAAAAGCCACTGGTATGCATGCACGCACTTGGCAGAAGTGATCAGGCCCACTCTGCCAGACCGGAGGGTGCCTCTACACTCGCCCCTGCAGCCTCCTCGACCGCCGGGGAGCTGGGCAAGGTAGCTGTGCCTGCAACACCACAGACAACACAAATGAATACAACGATCCAGCAAATATAAGTAACAGAGATGAAACACTCATAGTATCAAAGCTGAATAAATGACAGAATAATGATTTCAGAATTTCATCTTAGTAAGCTAAGCAAATCGTGCATAGACGTAAAGCATGATATATGAATCAAACATAGAAATACTGACTAAGTGGCTACTACGTTAACCATGTTCTCTCCAATAGAGAGCCGAGCAGAGCAGAGGAGAACACCGCTGTCCAGGCCAAAGGTACAACGGGTCTCGGTTCCTGGGTTCCGGGGTCCCAAGACAAAGCAACACTGCAGTTAAAACAGAGATACAGAGATCTACGCCAGAGGTAACCCCGTCGGGTATCCTAGGGCTGAGGCTGAGTAGAGCCAGACTAATACCAATCAAATCAAAGCTAAAGAAAGGAGATTATCCGCTTTGGACTCACCGATGACAAGGACCGGATCTTATCCTCACGTATTAACCTCTGGGCAGAGCCACCAGGGAATACCCAAAAATCAGAGATATACAAAGCCAGAGAATATACAAAGCATAGCATAGATCAAAACAGAGTACAGAGCGAAGAATAATACAGATATACAGAACGAAAGCAAAATGACTGAGGAATGCATAACATAGATTAACAGAACAGAGGGCAAAACCATAAACAATATGCAATGCATCTCAGATTAATACGGATTCAAGGTTCATTACAAGCCAAGTCTAATCTAGTTGCATCACTGTCACTAACCGTGCATGTTGATGTAGTTTTAAGTTATTCGATGCACCGTTGCCATCCTAGTGTTGCAATATAATCCTTATGTGCATCGAAGTCCCTTAAACCAACACCCATGGGGAGGTGCTTAACAGTGATCAACGCTCACATGAACAAGTCACAGCCTAACAGATTATTCATGCGATCCAAAGAGTCCATCGGGCCGGTGTACGGGTATGGTTAACCTGTATTTGAGCCCTACAAGGTCACACCATTAGCCTAAGTTTAACTGATATTTAACAGGTCTTACGGTTTAGCCATGGGTGACCTACGGCTTAGCCGTGGCATCCTACGGCGTAGCCGCAATATGCACTACGGCTTAGCCGTGGTTCCCTTCAGAACACGGCTAAACTGTCAGCTTTTCCACCTCTGATCTGATACATCTCACGGCTGAGCTACAGTCAGTATACGGCTTAGCCGTAGACCAATCCACGGCTTAGCCGTAGCCTCACCGTAGGAGTACTGATATCAGAAAAGTTTCGACTGATCAGAGAATTAATTCACGGCTGGGGTACGGTTGGGTCACGGCTAGCTTACGGCTCAGCCGTAGGACAAATTACGGCTTAGCCGTAGCCTAGCCGTAGAACAAATTCAGATTTTCGAGTCTCTGGAAAGCGAACCGTAGAAATTTACGGCTTAGCCGTACAATACAGAATACGAGTTCGGGAAGATTACAGAAACGAAATTTTTGTACAGAAACTGAATAAAACAAGCTCAACTGATTCTCATAGCTTAGAAAATGGCTGTAAAACATTTCTCTAAAGAGAATGAGAATGAATCCAAGCAATCAAATAATACCCATATGTGTTATCAAAACCTGTACTTATACTTGCCTCAAATCTGACAAATCCTCTGAAATCAAGCTCCAAATCCACTAAAATCAAGACAAATCAAAGCAAGAAACCATGCATGAGATGGAAACACAGAAATCAGAGAATGAGAGGTGCAATTGGGAGAAGAAACACAAAGAGCCCACTTACCTCAAGCAATAGACAGAGATGAGAGAATAAAGAAGAACCCAATCCAATGAAGTGTGGCAAAACCCAAATCAAACAAGAGCTCCCAACCACAATCGAGCAAGAGAAGGAAAGAAGAGAGAAAGAGAGAAAAGGAGAGGAAGAGACGTGGCTCTCTCTGATGTTGTTGCATGCAATCGACCAAGTGAAATGAGAAAGAGAGAGACACCTGGAGAGTGACTCATTATATATATGTTTGGAGTTTAAAACAAGATCCATGGAGTTTATACTAATTACAGTTCAAGTCACACGGGGGTCCAACTTCTCCAATTGACTTCAAACGGATCTGACTCAGTTACGGAAATTGTCGAGCTCAACGAAATACGCGTGCTGACACCAAGATGATGCAAAGATGATATGAGCAAAGCAAAAGCAAAATTACGAAAAAGGGCTTAGAACTACCTATTCCAGGTCAAAGGTCACTCAACTACCTATCCAAGGCCCAAAACCAAGTCCAAAAGAATAAAATAAAACAAAACACACACTAATGAGCCACTAATCCGGCTCAAAGGGGATCGGAGTGTTACACATACCTTGCTGTAATTGAATTTAAGCACAGATGAACTGGTTTCAAGAGTGAAATTGGTTACAGGGACCTATAAACAATCCAAATGAATGAGAATACTACTGTGTAAGAACTCAAATTGGTTACAGGGACCTGTAACCAATGCTGCTTGTTGCAATCCAAATTTAACTCTGCAATAAGAGCAGCCTGATGCCAATACCTGGGTTTCAAGAATCACCATTAAAAGACCCAAAGTGAAAGGGAAGTGGTGAACTGGTAAACCATACCTTGCTGTAATGGAATTTAAGCACAGATGAACTGGTTTCAAGAGTCAAATCGGTTACAGGGACCTGTAAACAATCCAAATGAATGAGAATACTACTGTGTAAGAACTCTGTACTAAGAGCAGCCTGCTGCCAATACCTGATATGATTCCTTCCCCCAAATTTAACCTTGTACTAGGATATAAAGGAATGCAAAGAATTTCATCATTCACAAAGAGAAACTAACTAATACCATCAACTACAGATAAACACAAATAAAGCCTTCAACAACATAGAAACAGTAACCATTCAATCAACAACAGATCCCTTTGTTACAGTTGATTTGAGACCAGTGCTGAAATGATCAAAACAAAAATAAAATCAAATTAGCAAGTGCGAGCCATTAAATCCCCATAGTTGCAAGCCTTTAAATCCCCACAGTTGCAAGCCTTTAGATCTCCATTCTTCAAAACAGTTCCTGATGTGTTTTTTTTTCTCCATCTGTCATTGGAAATAAAGATGCATACTGGTGGAACTATTATGATGCATAGATGCGAAACCTCCACTTGCCATCAAAGGTGGATGATGATAACCCTTAAAAACAAAGAGAGAGAGAAAGAGAGAGAGTATGTCTGTGAGATAGAGAGAAGTAATTCATGGTAACATCTATTAGACTAAATTTCATGAAAGGAAAGGACAAAGTGCATACTTGATGTTGCATTTGAATGCCAACATATGGTTGCTCAACATTTGGTTCACCAACATATGCCTACATAGTCACGATATATGTGCAGTCAATATAACATTAAAACTACTAGAAACCTTTGTGCAATATAAAAAATGGGATTTCTAACATTTAAGTCAACACTGGATTCTGTTCCCAATATAGGGGTTCTATATTGCAAATTTTCAAGTCCATCAACATCCTGCATGAAAGAAAATAACAAAAGTTAGCAAGTATCCAAAATAAATCATAGAAACTTAAACCTAACTAGCGAATGTTAACTACCTTTTCAAGAACTCCCTCATTAACTATAGTCTTTTTCTTTGCCTTACGTTTTCCTTCTCTTTTTTTTTTTTTTTTAACAACTTGTTCAATTTTAGACTTCTTCCTATTACATGGTGGTCTCCCCTTTTGACGAACAACAATTGGATCGAGTATGGTCCTGTTCTCTATTGGAATTCCAGTGCCATCCCCACATGAGATTAAAACATTATCATTGCCCAACACTTCATCTTCTTCGATCTGTTCCGAATACATATTCTGTATCTGTGCCATCACTCTCATACACCTATCTTCAGACTTTGATGCTAACTCTGCAACCTCGTAGAAGGCATTGCACATCTTATCACTACGACGTGCTTCAGGTTTTACAGACCAGCTGTCATAATTGATGCGAATCTTACTATGCCTCTTTTCGACACATTTACTCCATCTTTTTAAGATGTACTTGTCCGGCACCCCGATAAATCTCCCTTTCTATCAATACCGCAATTTGATGTCTGCAGGTTGTTCCTCTAAACTGAAACAATCGGCAACTACAATTAACTTCATTGGTATCCGTGTTAAACCAGACATTGAAACTAGCACGCCGGTGTGTCTCTCCATATGATACATCTTCACTAACAACATATTCAATAAAGCCAACATATTCTTTACACGAGGATAAGTGACAATAAATCTTCCCTATTAACTCCTTCTGGAACTCTTTAAATTTTGCAGTGGTATAAGCAATTTGAAATTGTTTCTCCATCTCATAATGAGTAATGCAAGGGATGCATGCTTTGAAAGAATTGAAGTCTTCTATTTTTTCATTTTCCACCTTTTAAGCCAAAGCATTTTCATATTGCCCCACGAATTGTTTCAAAGTTGTCTTCGAATTGACATACCCATCAAAGAATGTGTGCATGCTTTCACTCCGTTGAGTTGTTGACATGCCTGCCCAAAAAATATCTTTGACAAATGCAGGAACCCAACGATGTTTCTCTTCATACAACCCAAGCAACCCTTCATTGCTTTCAAGTGCATATTTTCCAATGAATCTACCCCATCCTGCTTCAAATTCTTCTTTTGACAAGGAATCATAAACAACATTTTGCATACAAAACTTAATTGACTCATATTGTTTATACCCTCTCAATTTTTCTGGCAGTTTTTTCATAATGTGCCACAAGCACCACCAGTGTCGTATATGAGGGAATACAATTTCTATTGCTTTTTTCATGGCCTTGTCTTGATCTGTCACTATTGCATTAGGAGAACACCCACGCATGCATTTCACCCAAGACTGAAATAGCCATATAAATGACTCTGTGTCCTCATTTGATATCAGTGCACAACCTAATAATGTTGATTGCCCATGATGATTCACCCCCACAAAAGGAGCAAATGGCTTGTCATACTTGTTAACCAAGTATGTTGTGTCAAAAGTAACTACATCACCAAACTCTTTAAATGCCGCTCTGCTCCTTGCATCTGCCTAGAATACATTCCTTTGCCGAGCCTCTTCATCTAAATCCATTGTGTAAAAGAATTCAGAATTGTCAACATGCATCTTCATAAAGTAATTAAGCATTGCAGTAGCATCTCCTTCCCCGAGCTGTAAACGCCTGTAATTATTGATATAATTTCTACAATCCTTCTCTAAAAAAGGTACATGGTCATGTCCCCCTGCCTCAACCACAAATGAATTGAAAGTCTTCTATAGCCTAATACCTGATTGATCATTCAATAGAAGCCTCTTTTTCGCAACTGAATTAAGAGCCCTGTGGCATCTGTAAAACTGGGATTTGCTTGGACTCAATTGATGGTTATGATCAAGTACCGCGGTGGTCAACAACCATTTTCCATCTGAGCAAAGAAGTACCGTACACCTGGCTTTGCACTCAGTTTTTTATTGTGGGTACAATTTAATGGGGTTGTTACCACTAAACCTTTGTTTTCTAGTGTGGCTACAAGCAATGACCAAGTACCTCAACTTCCCATCAGGTCCCTTTTTGGATGATCGTATAGCCACGCCAAAACCTTTCTCCTTTCCATATCTTTTGTAAAAATCCATGATTTGATCAGTAGAATAAAAAACCATTCCAACCTTGGGGTCGTCTACTTTCTCATCTACATTACTTAGTTTATCTGTGAGCTTATCTGTTTCAACAATGTCAAAAGTATCATTGAGCTCCACTTCTATTTCGTCCATGATCTAACAATATCTGTTGAAGAATTTAGAATAACTAATAAAACAAATAGTATAAAAAATAAAAAAAATCTTTCGGATAATTGAAGCAAAGCCCACCAATGGCATTGATAAATCAACCAAAATCCATTAACAGGCAACCCAACCTAGAAAATGGTTCAATATTCACATAAACACCATTAATCTTCAAGACAAATGGTGCAAACCCATCGTAAATTTCCACAAACAGATATTGAAAATATTAAAATTAAAAAAATAATTTTCTAGAAATGGTGCTTTGATGCCACCAATGCCACCGGTGAGGCATAAAAAAATAAAATATATAAAAAAAACTAAGAGGGAAAGAGTGAGTTCAGGGGTAGATGTCTGGATTCGGCTCTAGATGCCATTACAGAGCTCTAGATTGATGGCTTTGATGCCACCGGTGAGGCATATAAAAAATTAAAAAAAAACAAAAAGAAAAAAAAGGGAAAGAGGGGAAGACTCGAGTCAGGGGCAGAGATGTCTGGATTGAGCTTTGGATGCAATGATAAAGCTCTAGATTGATGACTAGTTTGCCATTGACGAAGAGGACGATGCCATGGCAGAGCTCTCCACTCCAGACAAACACCATTCCAACCCATCCCCTCCCTGAACCCTAATCCCTATTAATCGAAACCCAAGTTGAGAAGATGAGGTCACCTGGAGGGCAAGGACGACTGGAGGGCAGCGATCACCGGTTGGACAGCAGCGACGATCGAAGCGCAGCAACGAAAGAGATGAGGGAAAGAAAGGGGAAAGAGATGAGAGGATGAGGGAAACAACAGCCCTGTGGGACGTTGTTGGCCTGGAGGGTAAGGACGACAGGAGGGCAGCGATCACCGGTTGGATGGCAGGGACGACTGAAGTGCAGCAGCGAAAGATAAAGGGGAAAGAGATGAGGGGATGAGGGAAAGAAATCGCAGTGCCCTCCTCTGCTTCATTTCTTTTTGTTTTTTCAGCCCCGGGCGATGCGAAGTTGGCGGGCACTATGAAATTTCATGGGGTTGATTGTGTGAGCTGGCGTCCCACATGAGATAGTTGTGGAGCGGTGGACAGTGGGTTTGGGCTGAGCTGGCACTCCACATGGTACAGTCGTGGAGTGGGTTGTGGAGCCGGTGTGCAGCTAGCATTACTGCAATAACAAATGAAACATAAATGTTACTTTTGACAGACAACTATGACGCTGCGGTACAGCCTACATGCAGGCATGGAGCCAGCTGAGTTGCAGTAGTTTCATCTTTCAACAAGCAAACCACGTGAGGAAACAGTGACCCCTGGCATTACTGACGAGGAAAAAGGTCGGGTGTAGATTACTGTTGAAGAGGCTAGGGTGTGCTTCACAGAGAGGCGTTAAATAGGCTTCAGGCCTACCCCACGCATTACGACGTTCCTGCTTTGAACCTGGGCAAGAAAAACCATCGCCCCTTGTTCTTTCTGCACGAAATCACCTCGCTGTGAGTTCTCAAGCTTTCTGTCGATCTCTTGAGTCTCAAGCTGCAACCGGAGAGGTCGTTCAACTTCAGGTGACTCTCTCCCTCTCCCTCCCCTCTCCACCTCCCCTGCCGCTTCTCTCTGCCACAGCCTCACTCAGTCACTCTCCATCTCTGATTTTCTCTACGTTCTGTGGCTTCTGTCTCCCCCTATCTTCTATGGCATTCTTGGGTCTGCCTCTGGCTGTGTTGCCTCTGGCTGTGTTGGCTGGTAGATTTTTATCATATGTTTGCACATTCAAGATTTTTGGTACTGGTGTTCTCTGGTTGTGTAGAAATTGTTGTGACTTTAAAGGATGCTCCTTTTCTTGGCTGATAACGACTGCTACTGGTCCGTATAAACTTTTAATGTCAAAATCATATTTGCAAGAGCAGGGAACTGACCTGGTATGTGTAGCTAAAAAAGAATGTGTAAATTGCCTCATTTTTCAGATTTTGCATGGTGTTTATGTCGTAAAAAGATGGAAAATTTTGATGGGAAATAAGAATGTTGGTAACTATGATGAGAACCCCTCAAATGCTCCAAGTCACTGATGATTGTGGCGTCTTTTAAGTTGTTGTTGCAACTAGAGTCGCTTTGGGGCCAACGGGAGCCCAACTTGAGAGCATACATACCATTAACCCCTAGTTGCAATATTCTTGTAACTTCAAACCAGATCAACCGAAATAGATTCATGCAATACTTCACCTTGGAAGAATTAACGGAAGAAAATCTTAAAATAACATTGAAGAAATTATATATGTGCATTTTGGCACGACCCAAATTCTGGGGCCTTGTCGGAATTTGAGTTATAACACATTGGCATACGGTTCATACACATAAATCAAATAAGCACATAAGGCATAAGCATCATTTATTAAAATAAATCCTTTCATATAAAACAACTAGTAGAGTTTTCAATGTCTAAAATTCCAAAATAAAATCCATCAGATAATAATTAAATGTCCAAGACTAAAATCTCCCTAGACTACTGAATATGGATGTATCGCTTTCCTCAGCCACGCATGCCAAACACTATGGGCTGATCTTCGCTATTCTCCGAACTAACAGCAACTTGATTACCAGAAGGGGGTAACCAACAGCAGTACAATTGGTGAATGAATCTTCTACTCTAACATACATTCATAATTAATATAGTGACATCATTAGCACAAAAAAAAAAACAATAAATAATTAAATAAAATAATTAAATCAATGAATAGAACTCATATTACAATACATTTCTGAACCACGTCCTTGCACCAAGTCCACATCATTATACCATTTTATTATACCAAAATTCATCGAGATGCCACTCCTGCATCTCGTCAACCGGCGTCCCATAGGACCCTTCGCATTCGGACCACAATGTCCTAATCTCCACATCCACAAACAACATAATCAATCTACCAATTGAATCCAATGATTTCAAAATCATACAATCACATTAAATAATTCTGTGCTAGTGGTTCAGATCATGTTTCGTTCCAAATAGAATCAAGCACAACAAAATTATAAATCCAACATAATCAAGCACAACAAAATCACACAATCACATTAAATAATTCAGTACATGTTTGACCTCATGCACTGGGGTCAATGATTTATTACCCACTACTTATCTTGATTAAGGATTATCTGGGTATGGTTGAACATCCCCCTTTTTGTTCCATTCCATAAATTCAAATTTCTATTTTAAAGCAGTTTAAATACTTATGTTATAAATATCCTCAACAATACCCCAATCTTTTATACACTATTATATATATATATATGCATTTTTTAAGATAGGGGAGGACCTTTATGTAAATATAACAACATTAGAGCCCCATAAATATCCCTCGATGAAAACAGGTTTCACAGAATTGAAACCTCTCCACAATACAGAACCCAGACCCATTAGAAAAGTCCTCACGCCTGGCCCTGGTCAGGACATCGGATGGTGGGGCCCAATGGTCCAAATCGATCAAGACCACCACCCTAGGGTTCGCCCAAAGGTCCACTACAAGATCTGTGGATTAGATCTTGCATCAGATGGGTCATGTGGACCCACAATCCTTGACGACCAACCTGGTTCCAGACGGCCTGGAGTTTGAAAAATCCCTTTTTTGCTTAAAACCCACTTGCAAACCTATTATCTTCTCAAGCCTACATGATGTCTAAGAGGTCTATTGATCATGAAAATTCAATTGGTCAAGTTTCGTCACCTAAAGATGGGTTTCGATCGTCAGTGACCTCTTCTCAAAGAGTCGATAATGCAAGCTACTCTGAAGACAAGGTTCAGTTTAATAACTATAGCCCCCTTTTTGGTTAATTTTCACAAGATTTACTTCTTCTGAAGTGATCCACCCATCTATGGTGGAGATTTGTCTTTTAGAGGTCCAACTGGGTCCACACTTCGAGTGTTCATCATAATCGATAGACAACCATGATCGGCAACTCCATAATCCAATCTCAACAGAAAGATGTAGAAAGATCACTCACCTCTTGTAGATTCTTGTAGTATTTGGTCGAGAGTGGGACGTCAACTGCTGCTTGGTTGCTTGCCTCCTTCTTCTTCCTCTTGGAATCTCTCTTCTACAGAGTGCTCTTTCTCCTTCTCTTAAGTCTCTCTCTCTTTCTTTGACTCTTTTGAACAAAGAAAAGATGAGACTGTAAACAACCCCATACCTATATATATATCCAATCCTTACTTCCTAGTACAGGCTGTGTACAAGATTCCTTATCCTATTCAAGATTTATTTCCATAAAGGATGAAGGTGTATATATATATCCAATCCCAACTTTCCTAATAGAGGTTGTGTATAGGATTTTCTTATGCTATTCAAGATTTATTTTCTATTGGGAATGAAGATGTCGTGAGGTCTTCTCCCTCTTATGAAGATTAATTCCTGTAGTAATAGAATGGGTCCCATCACTTAATACATGATATTTAATTCGATGCCCTGTCCCACGACCACTAATAGAACACCACAATGGAATCAATAATTAAGTATTTTTAAAAAAAAAAACAGAGTCAGAATTTCCGACCTTGGGTATTACAAATATCATATAAGCGAATAACGTGTAGATTTGGCCAAACTAATGTTTCATAAAATTTTAAGAATGCAAGCTAACTTTTAGACAATTTGAAACAATGCATAAGTTATGGATGCAAAAATAATTGCAGAATCCATAGCAATCCAAGGGAGTTGAAGGTGAAACTATAGAAGAGGGAGTGGCAAGGGAGTTTTTTTTTTTGGGTGTAGTTAACACTAAAAGCGTTTTTGTTTCTAGCATCTAGCCAATCCAATTGGTGTAAGTTATAATCTAAAGGTGTCCGAATGACAAAAAGCATTAAATGGAATCTAACTAAAGAGGGAACCCTATTGTTTTGCTATATACCACATGTAGATGGCTTGGGTGGGTTGCCTGCATGGACTTTAAACAGTGTTAAGAGTTTTCAAGCTTGTGTGCAACTTGAGAAGGCCCAACTCTCAACCTTACCAAAATTGGCTAGGGTCAGTTGTGCTCAGCTTGACACAAGTTGAATTCTTAATGAAAACAAGAACCATTGATCTGTTTGTCAAGAGGCTTTAATACTTATCATTTTCTTATACTTCCAACCTATATGGATGTCTATTCCTCATAGGGCCCCTTTTTAGCTCTCTCTATGGTGGGGCATTTTTATAAGAAATGCAATCAACCATATGCATCCCCCATAACCCAATTGACACAGATTTCAGAGATAATTTTGCCTTATTTTATTATTATTTTTTTGAAATGGAATTCTGCCCTTAATAAAGGTTGAAATTCGAGGCTTCATAATCAATAATTAGGATTACATGATCTGTGTGAAGTTTAGCTTACGTCTATTTCTTTAGCGTCCTTACACCCTTGCACATCCCACCTGGATTTGTCTAAGGTGGCTCTGTACACTTCTTTACAAGTGTTGCTGGTTGAAAATGTTGGTATTTTCACATTCAATGAAAATTGAAACCAGTAAAATTAGTAGTTGTGGAAACTTGATTCATTTCGGTCAAAAAACCCAAATTTATCATTTTTCCAATGAAGGCAAAACAAAACATCCCCTTCCTCTTAAAAAGCTGTCTAAAATTTCACCAATTTATTTTGGACCATTTCGGTCAATTTTGTTTGAAATTGGACAAAATGCCCAATTTCAACCAAAATATGGGAGGGTAGGGGAGGGGAAGAGTACTAGCTGATGTTGTAGCCGTACCTGTCTTCATTTTTGCTGCACAACGCTGCCTTCCGTCTCCTCCTCCTCTTTGCTTTCCTTTGCTTGCCTTAGAGGCTGGCCACTAGACTTCTAGAGTCGGGCGGAAGTTCTTGAAGGGCCACTTTGCCCTTTTAAGCGAGTTTAGGTCTGTGGAGCCATTGGCAGTGGACCCCATGTGTGACCCACCTCATTGAAAATCCGATACACTGATGTTACATTATATTTTCTCCAACCTCACTGGGCCCACATGTTAAAGTATCACTCCCTGCCCAGTAGCCTAGTAAAGAGTAAATAAATAAATAAATAAATAGCTGAAGTATTTCAAGTTGGTGGTCAAATTGAAACGGGTCAAAAATGAAATTCACAACTATGAAATTACTCTACAGTTTTTAAGAATACCTTTGTAGTGCCTCTTCAGTAAACTCTGGTGATCGGTGAAGCATCACTTTGTGTAAGGAAGATAGTTTTTTGACCCAAGTTTTTTGCAATGGTGAGGAAATTGAAATCCAGATGAAAAAAAAGGGAAGGGAAGAAAAGGATGGAGGGAGGGGGGTGGTGGTTGTTCTGGACCCCACTTTGATTACACAACCATGTCATTATTATTTTCAATGTTTTGTTTTTGCGTTATGCTTTGCAACCAATGATGAAATGATGATAGTTCATCTTTTCATTTTTCAGAATTGCTTTCCACTGAAGGCATCTTCAGGAGGCTTTCTTCAGCTTGCGTAAACAAGATCGTCATTTCAAATGTGGAAAAGTGGAAGCTTGATCTTGGGTAGTAGGTGATGCCTACAATGATTGTTTCCCAGAGAAAACCCTGGAGGCAAAAGGATGGTGTTCACACAAATATTGAAGGTACTTTCCGTTTTGTTATTGTTGCCTACAGTATTTGTTAAGAACTTTTCAATGCATGCTGTCTGCTTCAGGAGTGATTCATTCATTTCATTCTCAATATATCTTCATCACGGAGTGCTAGGCTCATGCGTATACTGGTCATTGAATTGGATTTGGTTCATTATTCAGAAATTCAATTTTAGGCATCCCATTCTGAACCACATTGGTTCTCCCTTGTTTGGAGGGAACTCATTCCCAAATTTCTTTGAGGTAGTAGATAGTTGAAGATTAGTTGTAGCTCTCTGGTGGTTCAACTGGACTTTTTGCTTTTGTCACATTTTTTCTACTTCTGATGGTCTACTCCTAAAGAAATAGAACCAACGCATGGCATTATCTACACAGTGCATGCAGGTGCAGTGCAATGGAGCCATTAGATTGTATGATCGACCGAGAGTTTCTGTTAGATTTGCTACGAAACATGATCTAGTTGTCAAATTCTCTTCAAAGGGTATCCACCATCAATATTCAAAAATGAGATTGAGTTGGGGCACCTCAATGTTAAGATTTATCTGTGCACGTTGCAAAATGACACATTTATTGTCTGACGCTTCCACAAGTTCCGTTGGGGAGATCAGTGTCATCTAGTCCACTTATTTCTCATGGTTTTGGTTTCCATCTTCTTTGTTCTCTTCATTTTTTGTTGCCATTGTTTTGAACTTTTCATGTTCATCATTTATTTTTGAGAAGATTGAATTTCTCCAAAACAAAAATGATTGTACCTGTTTCACAATCTGGTATACTTTTATCTCAACTGGCTCATTGGGTGATAAAGACATTTTTTGGCATTTGATATGGTTATATGGATACCTGGATGTGAGTTCAAAGTATTCTGGTGTTATGCTTTGGCACAACTATTTAGACAACAAAAAAATTGCAATGAACTCCCATTCACCCATCTTCCGTCCAAACTCGAACCAGAAACTTGGTACTTGGTCAACTTTTATTTCTCAATGAGGCTGGATTCTACTATTATACATCAGTTAAGTAGTTGGGTCTAGTTTAGTTCTCAAAAGTTGTATGGTTGGTTTTATGTCCACGATGGACTTCATACAAACTAGACATGTGGCACCTGCGTCGTTTTGATTTAATAACACATGATATTCTTGTTTTTTGGTAGAACATGATATGCATTCTTTATGATGCATCTTTACTCCTGTTTTTGACTCTTATGATGTTTAGGTTTAATTTAATGAACCGTGAGGATATGCAATTATTTATGCTGCATGGTTGATACTGTGGCCGACTCTTTTTTGTTTTTTATTTTTTCCCTCATTTATATGGGCTTTTGTTTTCATTGCTAATATGATATTTTTTTTCTAATTTTTTTCAGGTTTGTTTTTCACTCTTGAGGGATTAAGTGGTATAGGAAAGAAGAATAATCAAGGTAAATCGATGGTAAAAAACTAGAATGATTTGAAAGATACTTCCATTTTTATGTCAAATAAGAGGAATATCTTACTGGCCATATTTTTACTACAGTTATCGCGAAAATGTTTTTTATTTGTCATGTCATGCATTACTTAGCTCAAATAACATGCATCACTGGAGT
Organism: Sextonia rubra; assembly: GCA_037013555.1. Taxonomy (NCBI): domain Eukaryota; kingdom Viridiplantae; phylum Streptophyta; class Magnoliopsida; order Laurales; family Lauraceae; genus Sextonia; species Sextonia rubra. The sequence goes on along the minus strand of JASUAD010000014.1, from coordinate 14,130,978 downwards.
GGCCCACCCGAAAGTGCACGCACAAGCCAGCTACTAAGGAAAATTTGGGAAATGAGAAGTAAATGAAAACCATTATCATGGAAACATCGGTAGAAGATAAAATGCTAAAATTTGAACCTAGGGTTTAAGGACAATCCTCGTAAATGATAAAGTCTTAGCATATATTGTTTTCAAATCATTCTTTAAATCAAGTTTGTTCGAAATTCATATGTGCATTTCCTAAACAAGTTAATGACGTTCAGAGAGGTAAGTTTCCTTTTTAAAATTTAATGTTGCGTTATGTGGATGTTTTATGCATATATTCTTTCTCTATTAGTCCGTCTGTCTGTATATTTCCATGTTCTCTAACTTTTTTTAATTGTTTATTTTGCTTCTTTGAAATTACTCTAGACACAAATGGAAATAGAAGTTTTGAATTTGATTTTTTCTTTGCTTAGCCTTGTAATTGAACGTGAATTGCTATGTTTAAGGTCCCTTTTATGCAAAGTAAGTAGACATACTATTAGTTTAAACCCATCGAACAACCGTGAGGATTGCACAATCCACGCTTATGTATTTTATAAGAAGATGAGTGTGCATCACTCTAATGCTAAGCACTGTAAATTAGGCACTATTGCATATGTGAACTTGTGTCCTTTGACATACAGAAAAATGTAGTGATTTTGCTGGTTCCTACGTTTTCCCCTGTTAGAAAGATGCCCCCCCAACCCCTCAAAAAAAAAAAAAAAAAAAAAAGGAAAATGTATATCTATAATCCAATATATAATATGCACATGGCTGTGCGAGATAGCATATGGAAATTTGAGTGTACAGATAATTTAGCAGTACTCAAAACTTCCTTTTTAATGCTCTAACATATGCATCTATAAGTTTGTAACAGTCCTAGAAATTTTTCCAACTAATAGCAGAATTTAAAGGAGAATGAGAGAGTTTGAGACTCCATAACAGGCGTGTGTAGATTTTGGCATTTTTGGATTGAGAGTAGTCAGAAACTCTAAAATTTAATATAGTCTGAGACTCTATATATACTGAGGCCATGTCAACTGTTGGAAACTCCAAATCGATTAAGCTATTATGGAGAGCTGAAATTTCCAAATTTAGTAATCGAACAATTTCAACCATTTCTTTGGTTTAGTTTTACCAAATAGCAATTATCTGAATGTCTGGGCAGAAGCTCTATAGAATTTTGCTCGTCATTTTTCTAACAGTGTGAGGAATTGAAAACTCCTTATTTTTAATTCCCTGTGGATTCAAAAGAGTCTAAGACTCTTGAAAAAAACTCTTAATGTTGCTGCCACTTTGACATATTTTCAGGCCAGTGGCTTCAAAAATTTTCATGTGTGTTCTCTTTTAAAACATCTCTACTTCCTTTTTTTTTTTATCTTCCATAAGTATATTCAACTTACGAACACTCTGAAACCTCCCTTTTTCTATTATGTTTGTAAAGGTGTCCAAGATGACAAATTTCTTTTGAAGAGTTGAAAATTCTCTTTCATAAATCATTTGCAAATGCAATGATCAAAATATCAGAGATTCTTAACACGTGAGATGAAATCTTATAGAATCCAAGACTCTAAATTGAAGTGGCACGGGGATTTTGAAGCTCCTACGATCCCATTTTTTAGTGGTCTTAGAAAGACCATTTGATTTAAATTTAGGTTTCAAAGAAACCCCCACACCTCGAGACCCATTTTTTTCAGGCCAGTGCATAGGCATTGCCGAAAGAGGAGTCGAACACTCCATATCTGAATTTTACATCTTGAAGATGTGCCAAAGGCTCTTGTTGGTTTGGAGGAGAGAAGGGTATGAGGATCTTAGAGTTTTGTGCTGCAGCAAATGTTTGAAAATTTTTTGTTGAAGCATCAGGGGGACTTTTTTCTTTTGGTTAACAACATGAATTTCATCAATAAGCAAATGCACAGTCAACAGATTACAAGACAGAAACTTCAAAAACCAACTATCCTAGCGAACACCTTCTCTCCTGGAGCCCTGGTATGGAAAATATTTCATGGCCTTCTATAGCCCCCTGTTTGGATTCGACTAAAAGGTGTGCCTTACCACTGACGGTGCTGGCACATTCTCCTCTCCAGTGCTAGTTCAATTGGTGCACCGATTAGGTTGGATGATATCACTTCTTGACAAAAAAAAGTCCTATCCTATGCAAGGATTCTAGTTAATCTTGACCTCTCGAAGCCAAGACCTACTTTGGTGCTTCTCGAACCTGAAGGCGAAGGCAAAATCGCTTTGGATGTCTACTATGAGAATTTACCCTGCCCATATTGCTTATCCTCTGGTCACCTTCTCTCACAATGTCCCACCTGGTCTGGTTTCTAAAGCTTCTCCCTCTCCCTCTCCCTCTCCCTCTCCACCAGTAGCCTCCACTGTAGTATCATATGCAAACCCAGTTCATCAAAATGATGCCCATCACACCTCTGCCGATCTACAATCCACCCTTTTAGCCCTCAACCAACACCCATCTATCCTGCAGCTGAGTTCCACCCAAGAGGCCCCCAACCAGCCAATCTATGATGTTATTCAACCAGGTCCCACCACCCTTCAAGCCCTAGCCACCGGCACACCGCCTCCAGCCCCGATCATGTGGTGATATTTGCGACTAAAGCTCAACCCGATCTTGAAGCTTCAATTGATGCAGCTATGACTCGGGCCCCTACTATAACTCAGCCCTCTGCTGATGCTTCAACTGTTGCAACTACAACTCAGCTCTTTACTATAGCTCAGACTTCTCCTGCAGTTCTAGAGTTGGCTGACATAGCTTCTGCTCTGTCTGTAACAACCTTCTCTACCTCAGGTCAGGCGCCCACCACCATTACAACTCCTGCCTCAATTCCTAGTTCCTCAGCTGCTGCTTCTTCTTCAGAAGATGCGACTTCCTCTGTTTCTAAAACTCTGAAGGGCTCGTTATGGAATCTATCCCCCAGGCCTATTATGTCAAAATACAGGTCGACAAAGCACAAAGCCCACTTGTGTAAATGACTCAGATCTGAGCACAAAACTGAACTCAATCTTTAGATATGATTTAGTCAAAATACATGTGTATAGTTTCCTAGTGTAAAGATATTGGTTTGTTATATTTAGATAGTGAGTAAGAGTGAGTAATTGTAAACGGGGAGACATACTGATGTATAGCCTTAATTAAGGCTTTTTGATTCTATTTAATGAAAGGGTCGATCCCTACAGTAGAGACACAAATTTCCAGAGAAATTCAGAAATCTTGTTTAAATGATATGCTTTCAGAGCACCAGGAAGAGAATCTCCATTGAGTCTTAGAGACCAGTATTCAAAGAGAGGCATCTATGTCTTCTCTTCTTCTCCAGCAAGGATCGCATGTCTGATTGACCCCATTGTCGTCAGATCCAGGCCATGTCAAAAGTGGCCCACCTGAGATCATCACGGGTTGTGAAGAAGCCACCTTGGTCGTTTGAATATTATGATCATTTAGAGCATTTTTCCAAATTTTTTCTTACCATCTACAGAGGGTTCTTGCTCGATCTGTGATTCCTAATTTCAGTCAAGACAGATTTCATCTCATCTCTGTTATCCTGATTTGTGGACCTGCACTTATCATCCTTCAGATTTGAATGATTGTTAGTATATTTCAATATCTACTAGATATTGAAATCTGTTCTGAGATTGGACCATCTGGTTGGGTCCAACTGCTGCTGATCCAAAAATCCTGGACGTCTGGGACTTTTCTCTCTCTCTCTCTCGCAATGTATCCAGCACTCAGGTTTCTGCAACTGATTAAGTTGTTTTATTCTTGAGGATCTGTGATTCTTCTCCAGTTTCAGATCTTGGAATTGCTGCTGTTTTGGCTCGTGATCAACGGTGCCCCACCTGCGATCATCAAGGTATCTTCAAGGGATGCTCCCATCTTGGTCGACTGTATATTCTTGCAATTTTGGAGATTTTTTCTGAATTTTTTGAAGCTGGGACGTAGGTTTTTCTCTCAGATATGTGGATTTCCAATTTTGTGCACTAGTTTTGATCACAGCAGTTCAAATTCTTGGATTGAGGATAGATCCTGCTAATACTGCTTCTGCTAGGAGGAGGTTTTGAGTGAGACTCTTATAGTCAGATCTGATTGAGTCAGATCCACATTTGTGCCCACAGTAGCCATTCTCTGCAAATTTTTTTGGTCACCTGGACCAATTTTTTTCTTTCAACTTTGTGGAGTTTTGATCAGATCAGATTGGTCTGCCATTGAAATGGTGGGTAGATTCGGTTTTGGGTTATTGTTTTACCTTTGTCTCAAGTTGTTTCCAACTGTTTGGTATTGTTAGATCGATTTGAAATCACATTTCAATGGAGAAATCTGAGGTAAGATTGGTTCAATTCAATGGGAAAAATTACCTAACTTGGGCGTTTTAGTTTTTACTATATCTGGAGGCCAAGGAACTATGGGGGCATGTATCTTGTGTTGCTCCAAAACCAACAGTAGATGATTAATTAATTTCTGCATGGAACACCAAAGATGCTAAAATTAAAACATGGATTCTTGGATTTGTTGTACACCATCTCATTCTCAAACCCTGTAACACTTCAAAGGACATGTGGGAGTACTTATAAACAGCTTATCATCTCAATAATTCTACTCACTAGTATCATTTGGAATGTGAAATTGCAGCATATATGCAAGGAATTTTGTCCATTCAAGATTACTACTTTGGATTCCTAAATCTGGGAACTGAATATGATAGCATCAAATATGCAACTATCCCTACTACTGTTCTTGCCAAGCATCCAGTTAGAGGGATCAATTTCGTCTTGAATATGAGACTCTCGCATCTGCTTTAATGGGTCGAATGCCATTGCCATCCTTAGATGTATGTCTTAATGAGCTTCTTCGTGAAGAACACCATCTTTTGACAAAGACTCATTTAGTTGAACGGAAGCGTGAAACCTACGCTGCCGCATACTCTACTAGAGGAACCTCACAGACACATCCACATTGATCTCTTCGGTCTCCTCAGATAATAACACCAGCTGCTGCAGGTACATGGGGAGAGAAAGTGCATCAGTGTCCATATTAAACTAGCCAGGTGGAGGTTTCTTCCACCTTGCAGCAGTAACTGGTGTCTGATTAGATTGGCCTTGATCATCAGAAGATGCCTCACTCGAGATTCTTTGCTTGCTCATAAAACTGAATATATTGATCAGCCTTCAAAATAACCCCACAGGGTTGACTGGACAGCTTCAAAATCATAGCAATTCCTCTCCTTCCAGATTAGCCAGCACAATATTGCGATTCTTTAAAATGAAGTAACACCTTGGCCATGCCTACAAAGGAAAGCACAATGCTAAACAGCCATTCTTCAATCCTTTGGAGACTAGCTACCTCAATCTTGATAGATTCGCCCATTCAGATAGGTCAAAGTAGAAATAGGTATTCCAAAGTCTCAGGTTGCTGATTACAAATAGGACATAAGGGTGTTCTGATCACTTTCTCTTTATACAAATTCTCATTACTTGCCAAAGCACCTTTACATACTCTCCAGACAAAGTTCTTTATCTTTGGGGAAGTCTAGACTACTTCCAAAGCTGTAGGATGAAGAAGCCCTCTGAGGAATATTAGCTAGAAAAATAGCATAAGGCAGCCTATGTTTGACTTCACAGAAAAACACCCTAGCTATCATAATGGCAAATAATTCTGTCTCTACCCAGACATTCTCCCAAAGGAATCTGCAATATGGCATTCTGCTCCATCTCAGAAAAAATAGCTAGTTTGGATTCATCCCATGTAGCAACAACAGGCAAAGTGAGATAGATACTCTTGACAAAGAGCAGGAGTCAGATTTCTGAGTATGAACCTGAAAATCAGGCAAAGCTGGAACCCAACCAGCATTCCAAATATCAACCAGATCCCCTCGATGTATGTTCCACCTCAATCCAGCTTTCAAAACAGCCCTTCCCTCCATAATAGGAAGTGTTAGGGGGAGTTACAAAATCCTATACATGGCTCACAAACTTCGTTGAAAGGAGACGAAGACTCCATATCTGATTTCCACGTGTGTGAGAAAGAGTTAGGCTCTTGCCGTTCTTCACCCCCAAGTGTTTTATTTGCATCACCGGGGTTGAAGACTCCATGAAATCTCATTTGACCATCAGACATGTAGGAGTTAGAAACTCCTACTTCATTCCTTGACTTGAGAATTCAGAGAGCCATCTTAAAAAATTTTGTCGCTGCGAACATTTCCTAGGAGTCAGAAAACTTCGTGGGAAGTGCTTGTAAAGAGTCTGAGAGCCATTTCCCAAAATAATATTTTTTATTACTTATTTAAAAAACTAAGGCCGTTTTAAACTTATTTCCAAAACTACTATAAGACTCCGTTATTAAAACAGAGTCTTCATGGAAAATGCTATTGCAAATAGCGTCTTCACTGACACTACAACAGAATGGTGTTTTGGCGAGAAAATATGGCGACGAAATAAAATTTCGTCGCCTAAAGTCATTATTAGCGACGAAATTTATTTTTCTTCGGCAATTTAAGGGAAAAAATTTATTGTAGCGAGGAGTAAAATTTCGTCTCTTTAAGGTAAAATATCGTCGCCAAAAGCCATTATTAGCTACGAAATTTATATGTCGTCGCAAATTTCAACAAATACGTATGTTCGTGCAAAAAAAAAATTTGGGTGACAAATAGGCGACGAAAATTATCGTCGCAATAAAAAGGGACTGGTTGGCGACGAAATGAATTTCGTCGCCCCAAAGTCTATATATTCATTTCGCTTGAGATCAGACGTCTCTTGATCATTTCGGCTCCTGCCTCCACATGCGATCATTGCGATCAGAAGCCTCCATCCTCCTGTCCACTTCGAAGCCTCCATCCTCCATCCTCACTTCGACTTTCGACCTCCATCCTCCATCCTCCTGTCCACGCCGAAGCCTCCATCCTCAACTACATCAAGAGACGTCTGCTCCAACCTTCTCTAGTTGAAATCGAGAGATCCAGGTCTGTTTCAAGCCCTAAATCTCGGTTTTTTATTTCCCTCTAGTTTGGATTGTGATGTGTTAGTGAAGATATTATTGTTGCTTGCAATGTGTTTGATGAAATGCCCGAAAGTAATTTTTCCCATTTTTGAAGCATTTCAACATTCATAGCTAGCCCTGTACCCCATGCATAGTTAGATTCTTAACATTTAGAAACAGGACCGATTGATGTGCAGGAGAAGTTCGGAATTCCAAAATGGAATATCCCATTTTGGAATGTTGAGTGCCTCAATTTTAGTGTTTGATTCTTTTCTATGTGTCTTCGGCGCCTTTTGGAAATTAGGGTTGGGTCATTGAGGACAAGCTTTGGTTGAATTAGGGCTTTGGTTGTAGCTTTGGTTGTGCTTTTGAATCCATTTGAAGGAAGGGATTTAATTGATTTTGAATTATGGGGACTCAGGACTCTTGCTTTTCTGTTTTTTTATAAGAATTTGGAGTTGAGGTTGCTTCTCATGGATGGAGAAGGTAGTGGAAAAAATGAAGGTTTGGTTTTTTAGATGTTTGCACTAAAAATATGTTCTGTCCTTGATCGAGACTGTTTTTTGGATTTTGAAGCTAATTGAAATGTAGGTTCCACTATTGTTTTTAGGTGGACATTGCCGTTTTGATCTATCTAGTCTTTTGAAAAATGCGGTAATAAAAGGATTGTTTATTTATGAGTTCTTCAAGAAGAGAGGAGGGGAATGCATGTTGCTTTCAAGCATGGTGTGATGTAAGTTCAAGTAGAAGAGCAGAACTAGCAAAGGTGGCACTAAATAGGTGGCCAGTTGCAACAATGTAAATAAGTATGATGGATAATTGAGCTAGGTTTTGTGTTCTCAGCTTAGTTGGAGTTTCAGAGTAGACCTTTTATAGTTGACCCAGCATTGAAAAGGCTGATGGTGATGGTGATGCAAGAAAGACCTAATCATAGGGTTTATTTATTTATTTATTTTTTGTCAGCCACCTTTTAGGTTTGATTATTGGTGGGTGAGCATGATTGATTTCCTTTTGTTTGTATTTCTGTTTGGGTGGATTTCTGAAAGGCCTTTTGAGAAGCATGCTCTGCTTTCTTTCATGTTAGTGGACATGTTCTTTTCTTCCAGGTAATCCTCATGTTATGAATAATCTGCTAGTTTAGTTAATCTTTTTGAATTTTATATTAGGAAGACCGTGGAAATTACACTGTTCTACATTTGTGCACAACAGTTGCAATATGGGTACCCTTTATTGTCACTACTGTTAAGTACCAATGCATTAGTGTCAATGGGTTTTAAGAATTTGTTGCTTCATGACTCTTGTAGTTGATTTAAGTTCATATGGACCATCTAGTATTCCAATGGTACATCTAATATTCCAAAGGCAGCTTTTTTAGATTTTTTATGTTGTTCCTAAATGGGGTTCAGTGCATGGGAGAAGGATTGATTTGTTTAGGTTTATATTGTATCTGGTCAAGATTTTAAAACAATTTGAGTATTTAGGCTTCTTTAGATTTTTTTTAATATACATATATATATATATAAATTGAGCTTTGTTCTAGTGACAGTTCTCTTGGAGTTACCATGAGAACTTTTTATGGGGCCCGGATGAAAAGATCTATGCAAGACCACCACAACTATCAAGTTGAATCCCAACCACATTCCCGTAATCCCTTCATCCATTGCCCACAAGTTTAATGGCTTCATATTATGAAAAAAATTTCAACCCTCCATCCAATGATCAAATACATTCGGATGGATCCCAAAAGTTGGGATTAGTGACTATCAAAGGGTGTCCTTGTTTGTGCACGGTTTGGTTGAGTTGCTAGGTGGGCCACACCAATAGTTCTCATGGAAGCACCGTGAGAACTAGTTTTCACTTGAATATATCCCATATATAGATATGGAAATAATCTTATGAGAACTAGTTATCACCATTCTTTTGTGAGAACTTTAGGTGGGGCCCATTTATCACCCAATCCTAACCTTGCAATACACAAGGGGCCCCTTGATAGCCACTCGCCCTAAGTTTCGGTCAGATCCGAATTTACTGGACCGTTAGATCGACCTATGAATTCATAGCGACGGGGCTTCATTGAAGGAGTATTGGAGCATGTTGTTTGTCATAACTTTCACTGATTGTGTTGTAGGGCTTTATGTCTTCAATTGCCTCTGGATTCATTCCTTTAGTCTCTTTCCATTACTCATGTTCCACGCTTTTCCACTTCCTACGTATTTTCAGGCACATGTGAAAACATCAAGCAGACCCAATTTGGATTTGGAAGATTATCATCCTTTGATTGAATCTTTCCTACATTCCTCTCGCACTTTTAAATGGAAAATGATTCAAAATTATGTTGAATGGGTTGGGTTATTGGGTGTTTCTATTTCATATAGTTATTTTATGATTTTGGCTGCTAGATCTAGCACAATGGTGCTAGTGACTGATGAAACCAATAGTCACTTATAATGCTCATGTGGCTTCTTTTGGTTCCATGGATTATAATATATTGTCGCAATATATCTGTTTAGGTTGAATTGTATATTGCAGGTGATCAGTACTCATGGATAAGAGTTGGATGACACTAGCCGGGATAGCTATTGGTAGAATTAATTCGAGATATATGGAAGGGGTGAAAGCATTTGTTCAGTTTGCAATGGGGGTTGCCGACCGGGAAAGAAAGATTAGGTGCCCCTGTAAGAAGTGTGTGAACTTTTACCGGCATCCCGGTAATATTGTGGGAGGTCATCTGATTCAGAATGGAATTATCCCATCTTACACTAACTGGGTGTATCATGGTGAAACTCGTACATCGGTGGACAAGGTGGATGTTCAGGGTGATATTAAAATGGTAGATGACGGGGACGATGAATTGAGTGGTATTGATGCTTTGGTGGAAGACCGGATAAGAGCAGAAAATATTAATGGTGACGAGGCAGGGGAATCAGCTGATACGACGCAGAGGGATGAGGTGCGAAAGTTTCACAAATTGTTGGAGCATGTCCAGCGTGAGTTGTATCCTGGGTGTACGGAGTTCAGTCTGTTGAAGTTTGTCATTACAATGCTTAATGTGAAGGTGATGAACAAATGGAGCAATAAGTCTTTCAACATGTTGCTTGACGTGCTACAGAAATTGTTACCGAAAGAAAATTTGGTCCCAAGGTCAACTTATGAAGCCAAGAAGATATTGTGTGAGTTGGGCATGGGATACAAGGCCATTGATGTATGTAATAATCAATGTGCCTTGTTTTGGAAAGAGAATGCAGGCCTAGATACATGCCCGGTATGCAAGGAAGGAGTCAAGATATAAGCACAATCATGGTCGGGGTAAGAAGATTGCTCATAAGGTCCTGCGTTGGTTCCCATTGCTACCGAGGTTGCAGAGACTGTTCATGTCAAGGAAGATAGCCGAGCGGATGAGATGGCACAGTGGTCAGAAGCACATGGATGACGGTTTGTCAAAGCATCCGTCCGATAGCTTGGAGTGGAAAGAATTTGACATACAGCATCCAGAGTTCGCCATAGAGCCTCGGAATGTAAGGCTGGGCCTGGCAACCGATGGTTTTAACCCTTTTGGGAATATGAGCACTTCATACAGCATGTGGCCCGTCATACTCATGCCATACAACCTGCCATCATGGATGTGTATGAAGGAGCCATTCTTCATGATGTCTCTACTTATTCCTGGACCAATTCCACCGGGGAGAGAGCTTGATGTTTACTTGAGACCCTTGGTGGACGAATTGAAAGATTTGTGGGAAAACGGTGCATTGACATACGATGCCTCGACTGAACAGACTTTTCGGATGCGGGCCGCCGTGATGTGGACCATACATGATTTTCCAGCATATGGCGACTTATCTGGGTGGAGTACAAAAGGTTATCTAGCTTGTCCGACCTGCAATGATAGCCCTGTTTCGGTACATCTGAGAAATAAGATTGGGTTCCTCAACCATCGATGCTACTTGCCAGAGAACCACCCTTGCCGGAACAATTATAAGGCCTATAACGGGAAGTGTGAGCGCCGGGTGAAATCGCTGGAGTTACCAGGTCAGAAGGTACTAGATCAGTTGGAGCGCATGCCAAAAATTAGGTTAGGAAAGGGTCCAAACAACAAGAAGGGACCCCGTGACATGTATATACTGAACTGGACAAAGGTGAGCATATTGTATGAGTTGCCGTACTGGAAAAAGAAGAAACTCAGGCACAACATTGATGTCATGCATGTAGAGAAGAATATCTGCGAAAGCTTGTGCGGAACTCACTTGGGACTCGATAAAAAGAATAAGGATACAAATAATGCACGATTGGACTTAGAAGATTGGGGAATAAGGAAAGAGTTGCATATGAAGCAGCATGCTGACGAATCTTATGAGAAGCCTCGGGCAAGTTTTTCGTTGTCACTGGCGGAGAGAGAGGGTTTCTATAATTTTTTGAAGTCGGTTAAGTACCCTGATGGATATGCAGGGAACATATCAAAGTCGGTGAATACGCGAAATGGTAAATTGTTGGGCCTCAAAAGCCACGACTGTCACGTACTTATACAACGGATTCTTCCAATTGGGATGCGTGGTTATGTGAACAAGGAGATTGGCACGGCGTTGTTTGAGTTGGGCAACTTCTTCGAGAATCTATGCTCGAAGACTCAGCGACTCAGCGACCTAGAGCGGCTAGAGAAAGGGATAGTCCGGATACTATGCAAATTTGAGAAGATCTTTCCTTCGGCTTTCTTCGATGTCATGGTCCATCTTGCTGTTCACTTACCCTGTGAGGCTATGCTTGGAGGACCGGTGCAGTATCGGTGGATGTATCCGATTGAAAGGTAACTCGTGGTCCACTTGAGTATGGTTGAATGCTATGCTTTGCATTCTTAGTTTTCTTGAGTACATGCAACATAACTCTAAACTAGTATGATGTTTATTTGAAGGTTTCTTGGAACCCTTAAGGGATATGTTTCAAATCGAGCTCGTCCGGAAGGATCGATCGCTGAAGCATACATTGTCAAAGAGTGCATCAATTTTTGCTCATTGTATCTTGATGGGATCGAAACCGTATTTGATTGAGTTGAGCGGAATGTAGATCGGGGCAAACGGCCCCCGGGTCTGGTAGTCTTCACAGAGACGGCCCGTCCAATAGGTCTAATCACGCGGGACGGCGACTTATCTAAGTCAATGCGGGATGTGGCCCATTGGTCCTTACTACTCAATAGCCCTGAGGTGGAACCATATCTAGAGTACGTGATTTGGCCCATTGGTTCTTGTTATTCAATCAATTTGCTTCTTAATAAGTGTATAATGCTAAGTCATCACTTGTACTTTGTGATTAGGGAACACAAAAGAGCCTTACATGTTCCTTTCGGAAATGACATCAACCAGATACAACAACCGAAATTTCCCAAGTGGTTTAAGCAGCGTGTAAGGCATATACAACTTTATAATACTTATTTTTCTTTTTTACTAATTTACCTTTTAGTAACATAAGTCACTTGTACTTCATGTTTTCTATGTTTGTAGATTAATGCATTACATCATGCCCGTTCACATGAGGTAGATGATCAACTATGGTCATTAGCAAATGGTCCACAACAGTTGGTGAAAAAATATTCTGGTTGTATAGTTAATGGTGTGAGATTCCACACACGTGACCTGGACGACCGCCGTACAACCCAGAATAGTGGTGTGCTTGTCGAAGGACCACACGGGGATGAGTTGACGCACGAGTTCTACGGTCACCTGTGCAATGTTTGGGAACTCGAGTACATGTGTCGGCATACGGTTGTGATTTTCGAGTGTGCCTGGTACAATACTGGTAACGTAACCGGCAGAAGGGCAACTATACAAAAGGAACCACACTGCACAAGCATTGATATTAGGAGTCGGTGGTATGAAAATGACCCTTTCATCTTGCCTAGTCAGGCGAAGCAAGTGTTTTACCTTAACGATACTAAGTTGGGTGAGCACTGGCGAGTCGTGCAACGTGTCCAGACTAGGGGCTTGTATGATTTCCCAGTGGTGGGTGATATGGAACCCAGTAGCTCATATGGGCTTGGTGATGGTGTGTTTCAAAAAGAAATCAACACCATGGCTATCCAAGTGGTCGATGAAGATATTGATGTTCCTAATCATAGGGATGGAGTGCAAGGCGAGGTCATTGCAGGTGATATGATTATCCGGGCAAGGAGCCAGGATAACATCGGTGATGATGATGCTGATATGGATGAAGCTGGGATGGAAGAAGGGACAGATGAGGAACAAGATGAGGAGCATGTTGATGCTTATGATATGGATGATGATATTGATTATGATATGTAGTTTTTTTTTTTTTCATGCTTTCTACAGGACAAAATTAATTTCTATGCCATGTATGCTGATGATATGGATGATGATATTATGTATGTGTTTGTTATTTCATATATTTTTGTTATATGTTTTTTTATGTGAATTTACGTTTCGTACGTGGAGGTAAATGATTATGCCATATATGTTTTGCAATGATTATACATAGCATGTCTTACAATCTAAGTGAATTCAATCTTTATAGCATCACAAACAATGCCTAAGGGTGGAAAACGATATGTCAAACCTGGCCATGTAACAACAAGATACGAGAATGTCAGGGCAAAAAGAATTATGGAGAACAAAAAGATTTGATGCCCTGGGGTTGGGGCATATTGCTTTTTCCATGGGGGAGCCCTTCGCTAAGTTAAGGCATGGGATGAATAAGGGTAGGCGAAATAGAGATGGGGATGATGCTTACATACCATCAGATCATGATGATTCCAGCTCTCCATCAGAAGAGGTAATATGTCCAATTTGTGTGTTAGGTGTGCTTAATATCTTGACGATCGGAGTGATTTGCAAAAGTATCGAGATATTTGAAATTATTTATCATTTATTGTTGTTAGTTTCATTACATATGCATATGTGTAGTAACGATGTCATGTTATGTGCACTAATACTCAATTATGTTTTGTTAGGTCTCGGAGATGCCACCGCGTGCGATGACCCGCACAAGCGCATCCAGACGTGGCCGGGATGAAGGGGAGCCCTCTACATCACATGCTGAGGAAGGGGGCGGGTCCACACAGAATACTTTGGTGGATAATTCGGCTAGGGGGGACGGGAGCAGTACAAGCAGTGCAGGTACATTTCCAAATCGATGTACATTGTTACTATAATGGATATAGATTTTTTATATTGACTAAATGAATGTTATGTTTTAACTTATAGGTTCAGCCGCTAGTAGGGGTACCCGTGGCCCGACGCGGGGTGTACAGCTTTCGGAGCTTATTCATGGAGAGAACGCCAAGCTCCCAGTGCCCATCCCCACAGAGTTCTATGCTCCTGTAGGGCGTTATGCCAACAAATTTGCATCCGAGGCAGGAGTACGGGTTCGGACCGATCTGGCAGACCTATTTACTGAGCGTTGGTCTGCCATTCCGAAGGATACCAGAGCACCGATCATCGCATCCCTGAAGGTTATTGCTTTTATGTCTATTCTGAAGAATATTCGAGTATTGTTCATTTTTACTGTTTAATATGATTTTCATAAAATGCATATATATATTTTTTTGCAGAGCAAGTTTGACTTGCAGGGTGATCCGGTCGTTATTGAGACAGTCACAAATACAAAATGTGCTCGGAGGCTTAGCGACAACATTCACAAGCTATACAAGGATTATCAGCAACTTGTTGCCAAATTTGGAGAGGAGTATGCCCGGAGCCACCCACCGAAGCGATGCCAGTCATTAGATAAGTGGATTGGTCTCATCGACAAGAAGTGGAAAACCGAGAAGTTCTTGGTAATTCATACTTCTAATGCTCATGTAAGTTTTTGTATTAATTTTTTTAATAATTCTATAATTTCATTGATTTAACTAGAAACAATCAGAGACCAACAAAGGGAACCGACGGCAGCTGAAGACCAACCATGCATGCGGCTCCAGGTCGCTCCCTGTCAGGGCCACTGATGCGGTGCGTGTCATATTTTATTTGTGATATTTTAGTGTAATCGTTGTTATCATTGATTTCACATATAGAATTACTAATCTCTCAGATGCAAGCCAATGAGGGTCGGCTGCCTGAGTTTCCTGAGTTCTACAAAGACACCCACTTCAATAAGAAGACGAGAAAGTGGGCGGCTGCGGAGTGCGAGCGTATATATGTATGTATACCAATTGTACTTTGCTTTTAAATGATAAATGACACCAACTTCAAGTTTATAATTAATTGTTTGCTTCCTCTAAAAAATGACAGGATGAGCTTGTGGGAACGCAAGATTTGCATTGCTCGCAGCCTGATGCGATCCCACTGACAGCAGAGGAGCTGTCAGTGAAGGTCCTGAAGCCGAGGTCTGGCTACGTCAAGGGCATCGGCATGAGGCCCTCTTCCTCTCTTCGGACCACTGCCACCTCCTATCAAGGACCGAATCCGGAGGTGGTCCGCCTACAAAGTGTGGTCGAGGAGCAGCAGAGGCAATTGGATGAGGCACGACAGCTCCTTTCCTCACAGGCGAGCCAGATGGAGACGATCATGGAGTTTATGAGGAAGATGGGTTACCAGGGGCCTTCTCCGCCCCCTGATGGCTCAGTTGGTGCTGGTCTTATAGCCTGGTTAGTATTTTCTTTCTTCTCTATCTACTATGTCCGTAATTCAAGTCCTAAGAAGTTATATCATTCACCTTACACTTTGTGATGATGAATCCTTTTTATTTTGTGATGGCATGTTGCCTCCTTTTATTAGTTTTATGTTTGTTTGTTTTAGTCAGTTTGTTTCCCCAAGGGCAATAGTCCAAAAGAATCAAAAGGCCACAAAGGGATTCTTAACAGCATTCTGAACTGGTGTGTTGAAGTTGAGAGGAGTCCAGATGACTACAAGTAGCACATTTTTAGAATTTAAGACTGACTGGGTTATAGAATAATCCAATGCTGAAGTGATAATTGGTATAAGAAAAAAAAGCTTTACTTCAGATAATCTCTTATAACTAGAAAAAAAAAAGAAAGAAAGAGCAATAAATTTCACAACCAAAAGAGAGAGAGAGATCCATTCAACATAACAAATTAAAACCAACCAAAGGCATATCTGAATTCCCGTTGCGGGATTAACAGATGCTCCGAGACATTGCTGTCAGAAACTCCTGACATATAGAATTCCCATCAGAAATTGCTACAAACAAATGCCCCCTTAATAACCACCAACAACACAATCCACAACATAGTCCTACAACACCACCAATTTCAGCAACCAAGGTTACAAACTTGGCAAGTTCACAAGGTCATTTGAACTGATGGGTTTGCTTCCACCTTGCTTCTGACCAAAGTAGCTGCATTTTCTCAAACAGCTAACGTACACAACTGTCCACAAGAAAACATATGCTACTTTTGGATACATTCATGTGCAAGGAATGTGGCTATTGACAGTTGGTTCTCTGAGAAATCTGTCAAAAACATTTAAAACCCTGATATTTGATACCTTGACAAATATCATTGTAATGAACCAGTTGGCTCATATATTAGCAGGAAAATTAGGATGAGCAAGACATTAGCCTAAAAAAATATGTTGAGCCATGGACTGGCCTAACAACTATGAAAACCACAATATTGAGCACTCCAACCAAATGAATGTGTAGACAAACGGATAGTGGCAAAGCTTGATAAAAAACAATTTGTAGGTTCTTTGAGTTAGATAAACTTGGGCTTAGTGAATTGATTAAAGCAGGGTCAGATTCATCCACAGAGGGAGGGAGAGAGAGAGAGAGAGAGAGAGAGAATCTTAACCTTGGGCTTGGTGACTTGATTGAAGCAGAGTCGGATTCATCAAAAGAGATTAAAAAAAAATGAACATAGTTTTCCTCTTGGAATTAAAATAAGTTAAATTATGTAGAAGCTGGGGATTGGAAATGACCAGGCATTAAAAATACAAGGCAAGAACAGTTTTCTGGGATCATAGAGAGAAAGATAAGAAATGAGAAGTGGGTATTTGGGAGAACGAAGAAAAAAGTATTGGGATAGAGATTTCTATGGCACATCTGTCATGGTTCTTGAAGAGAAAAAAGAAGACAAAAATTAAAAAAAAAAAAAAAAAGAAACCACGACCCCTAAGCATGACAGATGATAAACGCCACAAAAAAAAAAAGAAAAGAGTATTTACCGCTCTTAAACTTAGTTTTTTTTTAACCAAATGACCTTGCCTAATGTGGTCTTCCTCCTAGAAAAATAATTCAAGGATAGAAGAAGAAGATCCAAGGATAGATGGCGAGGGTGGGGATCTGGCTGTTAGATGTGCCGATGAAGATGGCAATGCCAGTGTTGGCGAAGGCTTTGATTATGGCCGGATTGGTGCCATAGAGCCTGACTCTTCTAATGGAGGTGGATTGGAGGAGCTTCGCCGTTTCAGACGGTGGCGAGAAGTTGTCCACCATCTTGCCGTAGTTGACACCAAATGGGACTAAGAGTTTGCATTTACATCAATCCAATAAATCAATTGTTTCAAATCTCAACCAATCATTCAACTTAGTGAATCAGCTTTGCACTCGACCTGGATGGGTCCAACAGCGAGTCACATGGGTTTTTTTTTAATAATCAAAGCTTCTTCAACCGATAGCTTAGAGGAAAAGGAAGAAGAAGAAGATCTGAGGTCTTGGAAACCCAGCAAGAAAGGGCTCCTACCGAATTCCTCTCTGTTCTCTCTTTTTTTTTTTTTTTAACCGTTGCTCATCTAGAAAATTTTGAAGAGCTAGAATTCTTTATTTGTTCTTTCTTTGCGTGTGTCCTTCTCTTTCTCCATCTCCATCCATATGAAAAGCTAAATTAATAGAAATGAGCTTTTAGATTAGACATCTTCAGGGGAAGTAGACTTTTTAAAATGGAAGAATGAAATGTGATTGCCCATCCCAAATCACCCCATGTCTATTTCCATTACCTCGGTACCATCCAACCATCCAAATCCCTTCTTGCCAGAAGAATTGCCATTCTCTATCTGTTTTTATTGTTTTTGTATATTTTACATTTACAGCTTTGGTTCCACCGTCCTTGTTCTTGTGAGAGTTGTCCAAGCATTGAAGTTGAATCTAGATGAAATGGTTCTACTCAACCTTGATTCCGAGGTGGGTATGATTTTTCTTTCCAATTTATCAAAAGGGGTTTCCGTGAAAAGTGAGTGTATCCAATGAAAATAAGCTCTTAACAGCTTCCCTGAAAATATATGAAGGGCTAATTATGCTGCTAGTTTTAAGCTTAATCAGTGTGGTGGTACTGAGCCTTATACTTTGGCACTAGTGTTAATGGCTTGCAGGCAGGGCCAGGGTCTTGTAATGGTGCAGCTGTAGTCATATTGCAGGTCTCCATTCTCGTAATGGTGAGGCTGTGATCATATTGCAGGACTCCATTATGAACATGGGCTCCACTTTGGAGTGCTACTCTTTCTAGCTCAGTATTTTCCAAGGTTAAAGCTCCATAGGATTGGGACTCTAATAGATCATAAGCATAGCCTGCTTCCAATGTGTTTTTATTAGAATTTTTTATTAGAATATTCCATGTTGGGATTTGGGGATAAATAGATAAGATGTGATGACTAGTCCTCTAACATTTGTTAATGTACTGCTTTTGTGGTAGAATTCCAAAATTTCATTCACCTAAAAAGTTACAAATAACCTTACAAAATTCATGTAGTTCCATTGTCTTTACTTTCTAATGTAATTTCAGGATACTAAAGTACCAAGAAAAGATTGAAAATATTCACATATTGAAAATTTTAAAAACTGTTAATACAAGAATTCTTTGAATTCCAGTTCAGGGACAGGCCCCAAGTGGAGGAGTCACAAGGGGCTCCTCAGAAATTCACTTTCCAAGATGTGTCCGAACGAACATGTGCAACCATTTTCAGAGAAGATATTACTTCCATGGCTTCATGGCTCCCACAACTAAACCAAAACAGAATCCAACACCAGCCACAAGGATCCAAACGCTTTGGCAGTAGCCCTTGGTGTGCACAAACAACCCATGATAGAGGCCCTGGTCCCCTCCACAATTATTGTTCTTACAATGACCCTGATAAGCTGGACTAGAAAAAACTGCATGTAATTGGCAGTAAGCTTTTGCTATGTTGTGTAAGTTTCTTGTCCAAAGGGGATACTCGTCTCATATTCTATCCCATTTTTTTATCTCTTACTTTTTTTCTTGCATCCAAACAGGCCTAAATTAAAGAAAACTGAAAGCAATTTTATTGACGACGAAGCAATTTTCTTGCTGTTGTATTTGCCATTTTTTTCAAATACAATTTGTTTCATTTATTTCCTGGTTTTCATGTCATCCTCTAGAGCCATGTGCTCACAATTAAGATTCTCTGCAGATTTACAAAGCTCGAAAGAATGTAATTCTCTGCACTGCTGCTTGCCTTCTCCAGATGGTGAATTTTTGGCATCTTTATTTTCCAGGAACACCAGATGTGGTAGAACTCTCCAATTTCCATGCTTAGAATATCCTGTGTACTGTTCTCAGGTTTGCCTATCGCATTTGCAAGTATTACAAGGATGTTCAGGTTTTGGAAGAAACTGAGAAGAGATACAAGGACAAGTAGCTATTTGAGCCAAGGATATTTTCTCTAATTGCTGTGTACGTAACTGAATCGAATAGAGCTATTTTGTAAGAATAATATGACAACATATATTTTGTGTCCAAATCATATATTTTAGAAAGATGATGTGTTTTGGTGTGGATTTATCACTTTTTAGAGGATTGGCGTACCGGTTGTGTATAGATCTTTCTTTCCTTCTTCTTCTTCTTCTTCTTCGAGGAGGAGGAGGAATGGAAGGTGGCCGATGAAGTAGCAGTGAGATGACATGAGGAGAGCGGAGGAGTATACGACGAAATGTTTTGTTGGGGGCTGCTGTAGAGTGATGGACTGGCCACTGCCCAAAAGTTTGGCAATTTGTTACATTATGCGTTGGACACTTGGATTGGTGCTGGGATCATATCTTCGTTGCCAGCCCAAATTGGCACGTGCAGATCGGCCCCCCACTTCCCACCGTGATGTGGGTTTGATAAGTGGCCCACTGTGGATTATCTTTTAGAAAAATCCCAAGTGCCTTTTCTTGAGTAATTTTGAATTGAAACTTACAATGAATGATTTTGTCAATGGACTGAAAGATGGTTGTCTGCGGGCCTACTACTTAACGCTCTTAGAGGGAACCGGTTTTGTTGCTGGTGCAACAATAATGCAGAAGTGGGAACCACAACCAGTCTAGTTCTTAGTCTTGCACCACTTCATGGACCATCTGGCATCTGCATTGAGAAAGATCCCAGTTTGGAGCCCGTTTAATTTCACTTTGTGGTTATGACGATTAGCTTCACCCATCTATTCCTAGTAAATTGGAAGGGCTTCAAGTGATTGGTGGTGTTGTTTTCAATGGCTAGATGGGCCATGAAATGGGCCAAGGCTACAGAAGGACCACCATTAGCCTTTTTTGTTCACAGTCGGTCCAATGTAGGGCCCGCGGCGGAAATTTGATCCTCATATGTAAGGGATGAGACGTATTGGGAAATTGGCGACGAAATGTTTCGTCGCCTATGGTTCTTTTTTCGTAGCTAAAAAGTCCCAGCTTCACTGCGCAAATAAATTTGGCGATGGAACGGTTGGTTTTAGGAGACGAATTAGCGACGAAATCGCGTTGTCGCCAAATTGCGACGAAATTAAAATTTCGTAGCTAAGTAGCGACGCAATTAAGATTTTGTTGCCAAACAGCATTGTCGACGAATGTATGGCGGGGACATTGGCGACGAATATTTTTCGTCGCCTATACTAAAGGCGACAAAATTTGGAATTTAGGCGACAAAAGTTTTCGTCGCCTAAGACAATCCCTGTTGTAGTGTGAAGACGCCATCAGAAATGGCATCTTTGTTATTGAATTTTCAAAAAACATAAAATAAAATAAAAATTGAAAATTTTAAAGATGAAGACTCCATTGCGAATGGAGTCTTTAGTGAAGGCTCCATTGCGAATGGAGTCTTCAGGGAAGGCTCCATTGCGAATAGAGTCGTCATTGAAGACTCTATTGCTAATAGAGTCTTCGGCTTTTAATTTTAAAAAATAATTGAATATTTTAGAAAGATTGAATATCGAAAAGAAATTAAAAAATTATAGACTGGATTGGAAAATGAGTGTTTACTGGAGACTCCATTGTGAATGGAGTTTTTATTGAAGACTCCATTTCCAATGGAGTTTTAAAGATGAAGACTCCATTCTTAATGGAGTCTTCAGTAAAAATACCCAAAAAATTTACATTATAGTCATTGCCGATGGAAACTATAAGACCCCCGACCCCTAAATTACATTAGTTAGTCCTAATTAGTTTGAGATTAATATAATAAGTGTGATTAGTCGTTAATTATACATATTCCACTTTTTCCAAGTTTTTTATCTTTAAAAAATTAAAAGAAAAATTGAGGGGCCTAAATGCAAAATTCGTTTTACATAAACAGAATTGAGCCCTAATTCCTCTTCCATCGCTGTTTCTGTCTTCCTGTTGCTGTAGAAGAAAACGAAGAGGAGAAGAGAAGAAGAAAGCAGCGACGAGAAGAAGAGAAGAGAGCGTCCTGATATCAGCTTCCTTACTATGGTCGGCTTCCTCAGTTCGATCTTCTTGAGCGATCGTGTTCCTCACTGTGAAGAAGAACAAGAGGCTTAGCTGGAAATAAAGAAAAACGCAAGAGAGGCTCTAGAAAAAAAAAACGAAGGAGGAGGAGGAGGAGGAGGCGACGGCGTGGCTATTGCACTTGTTCTCCCACTGCAGCTGCACGTCGGCCACAGCCGCATATCGTCTTCCTTCTTTTTTTTTTTTTTTACCTGATCTGCTCTGCTCTACTGAAAAGGGTAAAATTCCTTCTTTGTTCTACTAAAGAGGCTCTGTAGCTGCACGTCGGCCACAGCCGCATATAGTCAACATTTACTGGTGTAATTTTTTTTTCTTTCTCTGTTCTACTGTTGCTTTGTGTTTAGTGCATTTTTTGTTTTGTTTTGTTTTGTTTTTTTGCTCTACTCTTTATTTTCTTTTTCTTTTTTTTTTTTTGCTCTGTCTTTCTGCTCTGCATTTGCTTTATTTATTTTTTTGCAATAGTGTTGAGTGCCCTGGGAAAGAGCAGTTGTTGTGGCAAATATATTCGAATAATACTATTTTCGACATATTTGGAAATAGTTTTAAATTTTGTGTTTTCTTCCCTGAATATTTTTTGAAAAGATTCATCTGAAAATATCATGATGATATCACAATAAAAGTAAACTGATGATAAATTGAATTTGTTGCAATAACCCTGTAATTAGACATTTTCAAAGCCAAATATTGTGATGTTGTTGTGATAAGTTCAAAACATCAACAATGCTCGGTGGGTATTTCTAACATTTCATGTCTATCAAATTCCTTATTTGCTTGGTGGAGTTGTAAAAACACCTAGCTTTTGATTTGACACTTTGTTTTCGAAATGAGCATCATGGATGCTGGGCCTCTCAGGTGAGTTTGGAGGGCATAAACATGATCAATATTGCAGCAGTTCTCTCGATTTTAACAACAAAATGCTCTATTCAGGATAGTGCAGGGACAGGAACTAGATGACTCTAGACAATTTTCCCTAATTTAAAATTCTCTTGATTATTTAAAAAATTCTCCAATTGCTGGCCAATTTACCATTTTGAGAGGTTAGGAGAGGAAAAAGATGAGAATACCTATCATTTAAACTGAGAAATGTAAAGATTATTAGAAATGGCAAGAACACCAAGAAGGGGCAGAAAAATACAAAAAATCTAATTAGGGGCAGAGCTAGCCATTGCAAAAAATTTAAAAATAGTACGATTGGAGAGATACTAGTAAAAATGCCATGAGACGGTCTGCAGATCAACTGGGGCATATCATATTTTCATATCCCCTGCCTGTATCACAAAGACATACAAAAATAACAAAGGGAAATTGTATATGTGTAAACTCTCCATCGACATCAGTGGATCATGGCAGTTACTGTATGTCCATCCCCACCTTAACCACCACATTCCTTTTCTCTCTACCCATAGATGGCCACCCAATCCAGCCACTTACAGTACCCTATCTATCCATCCCTCAAACTGAGGTTGAGGGAGTTAATGGGAAGGAAAGGAACTGCTCCACTAAAATGTTATCCAAGGCCATGATATCTCTCCTATATCATCACGCTGATGGTGAAAAAAAAAAAGGAAACAATGACACATGAAAAAGGAAATTCCTGACCACTGACCAAAACATCCCATCTTATTGCTTGTAGGGTACCAAATTATTTCATGGCTTATTGTGCTTCTTAGATGATAAATGACTTGGGTTCTACAGTTGGTTAGTTGTTTGCTTCTGCTACTGCTATGTAGTGATTAAGTTTTTATAGACTATTTTACTCAATTTATCAAATGGACTTTGGATCCTCTCTTTGTCTATTATTACTCTTGCAAAGGTGAAGCCTCCAATATGCATGAAATTCTCGTCAGCTTATCATATATCAGACTAACAACAAAAAGACAATAGCCTTAACACTTTTTAGATTCCAAATGTATGAAAGTTCCCTTACTCGAAAGGTGAATGTGAGACCAATGTATTATTTATGGGTGGGATTACAAATAGTTCCAACTCCATTTGATGCCGATGCCGCAAGGAAGCTATTATGTGTTGGTCGACATGTTTCGGTTCAACTATGCCTTATTAGAGAATTCTTTGAACCAAACAAAGTGTATTTAGATTGGAATTTCATTGACCTTTTCACCGTTATTATGATGAAGGGATGAGAACTGTTAGTTGTTTGTTTTCATGCTTGTTTCTTCTAGTTGAACTATCGAATATTCCTTTCAGTTGGTTGTGTGAATTGACAATCTAAACAAATTTCTACTATAAAATTTAGGAGGTGGATGTTTGTTTGAAGTTCATGAGTTCAACTCTTTAAGTTCATGGGAGTATATATTCCTTTTTTTATATATGTTTCATTGTTATTGTGTTATTTCAGTGTTTTGACTTGGAGTTTGAATCTCAGTTGATGATTCCTGATTGATTTTTGGGGTGTAGATGTTGTAAGTGGAAAATGGTGATCTACAACAGTTGTTCTTGTATTGGTATATTTGACATCTTTTGGCTTTGATTTTCTTTTTTATATTGGAGTTGATTTTAGTGTGATTTGGATAGATGAATGGGATTCCTTTGTGGCATTTTCATATGGTTGTATGTATTTTGAGTGTGAGTTTTGTTTTAGAGAAACATGGGTCTTGTTTGGATAGTTGTTTTCATTGCTGTCTCATCAATCTCTATTTTTTTATTTCTTTTAGATGATTGGATCATTTATTCGGAAATTCTTTATTAGATAGACCTCTAGAGCTTTGGTCCATTCGTCTTGCTGCTTAATATTTTGGTTTGATTTATTCTATTTCGTTTTGTAATTTTTTAATATATCATAGTTAAACCTGTTTTTATTTTGAAAGTTGATGAAATTCCTGGCTAATTTGCATTTGGGTGGAATGGTTTTGAGACATTTTAATGGTTTTTTGGCTGCTACTTGGAAATGGGTCCTCTTCATGAGCCTTGTCTTTATGGTGTATATCAATTTATAAACGTAAGTTTGCTACTAAACATTTGTTTTGGTCATTGTTTTGTAGAAGGTGCGATCATGGCGAATGTTCAAATGATGTTTTATTGGGGGGGAAGTATAGAGCAACACCTCGAGGTGGGTGTCTCGTACAGTGGATCTCCTAGGTGGGTTTATACGGTTCGTCAGCATACAACACTAAATGAATTATTATATATTCTTACACCTAGAGTAGTGGCGGATGGGGAACATGTTCGCTTGAAGTTGATATGTAGATTTCCGTTGGTTCACTGGCAATCGACGAGGACTATAAAATATGTCGAAGTGCCAATCGATGATGATGCGGCATTGGATAGCGTGATGGATATCCCATTGAGTTTCCCTGGGATGCTTTGTGTCGAGGTTTACGTGGCGAAGGAGCCATTCTGCCAACCTCTAATTGAAGGCCCTAGGATGATGTCTGAAAGTATTGGACCTTTCACATGGTTGTTAACACATAGGTCCTACATCCATCATCCTTCGACTTCATCTATGTTGTCACCCTATTTCGGTTTTATAGACCATTACCAACATAACATGGGAGCTTCATCATCACAGTCATTAGACAAGTCTTAGTTCGGTCCGTACTTGCCAATTGCACCTTCATCTCGACCATACAGCAGAACTTTCTCATCAAGCCTAGTGATGGATATGGATTCACCGAGGACACACAGTACTACTTCATCATTCAACGAAGATCGCGATGTGAATCCTGTAAAAAAGTTTGTTCGGAGTGATGGTTTTGGATGGCCTAATGGTGGAGATAACATGGATGGCCTGGCTGAGGAGTCAAAGTCCGATGAAGATGTGGATGTTGGACTGATGGTTGAGGCAGCAGCCGAAGACACCGTTGATGTAGGGCACGAAGTTCCATATCTAGGTTGCATGCAAGAGATTCACACTCCAGTTCCATATTTTACCACGGTAGACTGGAAATCTGACCACTCTATAATTAGTAATGAAGATACTCCTTCATCTATGATATGGTCTGAACAGAATGCAACATTGAAGGTTGGGATGATTTTCAAGAATAAAGTTAGTTTGAAGGATGCAGTAAAGTTTTACCACATCAAACATACTCGAGAGTACGTGGTCAGTTTGTCTACTCCTAATGTTTGGGTCGTTCACTGCAAGCATGACTGCAGTTAGATTTTAGTTGTGACTGCAATAAGTGGCAGACATACA
The DNA here is from genome assembly GCA_037013555.1 of Sextonia rubra. Taxonomy (NCBI): domain Eukaryota; kingdom Viridiplantae; phylum Streptophyta; class Magnoliopsida; order Laurales; family Lauraceae; genus Sextonia; species Sextonia rubra. The sequence continues at coordinate 14,105,209 of JASUAD010000014.1, read as the reverse complement.
AAATTCCTTTCTCTCACATGTTAGCCGTTTGCGCAGAAACTGGATAGAACTCTTTTAATTTGGTTGCATGGGAGTACATGATGGACGTCTACATCCGTGTTTGGGAGCCAGTGTTCAACCCTCTGCCCCATGAAGATTATTGGCATGAGCCTAATATGCCGACCATGATCCCTGATCACCATACTCGGCATCAAGTTAGACCGGGCCGTCCAATTTCGACTCGTATTCACAATGAAATGGATTCATCCATCACACGAACCAAGAATCATTATGGCATGTGTTCGGAGATAGGCCACGATAGGCAAACATGTCCAAGTAAGTCTCATCATATTTGAGATGTGTCTTTGCCCCATGTGGTTGTTAGTAGGTTGTCTCATGCCCCATGTCAATAAAAGGCTTAGAATTTTTTGATATGCAGTTTGAACCATTGTTAGAGATGGACACCTTAGCTAAAACTAAGAATGTAATCTACTTAGTACATTTTGTATCAAGTTGCTTGTATGGGAGTGGATATAGGTTCATTATCTACTTCACATGAATTGGTCAATAGAGGCACTGGGCCGCCCTCCCACATGTGGCCCCATTAATAGTCTCATAGACCAACATCTCCTACTTTGCCAATAAGCAGACCTAAATAAAGTATTCATTGTATTTTGCAGAACCTCTTTTAGGTTCACAGCCAAAAAAGGAAAAAGATAATATAACAATAATAAAATCGGGGTTGGCCAATTGGCTTAGAAGGTAGTTTAATGCATACGTTAACAAACTAAAGGTCGTTTGAAGACTCCATTCGTTAGAAATGGTGTCTTCAATTATGTTTGAAGACTCCATTTGAAATGGAGTCTTATTCTTTAGTTGAAGACTCTATTTCAAATGGAGTCTTTTACTGAGTGTTCTTCAGTTGAAGACTCTATTTCAAATGGAGTCTTCAATTGAGTGTTCTTCAATTGAAGACTATTTCCAATAGAGTCTTCAACTAAAGGATATAGCAGTAGACTCTATTTTCAATGGAGTTTTCAACTGAATAATATAATTTTTAATTTATTTTTCCACAAAAGTTATACTTGCATTACTCTATGAATGACATATTACAATCGTATGACAGCATTCATGGCGAGACAGGCAGGAGTAGGTGATATCATTTTCACGCTACAGTCGGAGCATCGTTCAGAGGATGTATGGGCTGGTTAGGTTAGTATCAATACGTCGAAGTTTTTTGTTATTTTATCATCAAAGTTTTTATATTTTGTGTAAATCTTGTACTAACAAAGATGTACACACGTTATTTTGGCAGGATGTAGGACCTTTGAGTTGTCGCCGTGCTGATTCCACGTTCTGAAGTATAGGGGCACCCGATCCTCGGGTTATGCCATACATGATCCAGGCTGGATTTTACAAAGTGTACCATGTAGGCTACATTCGCTTGGACCATGGATTGATCACCGCTTTGGTTGAATGATGGCGTGAGGAGACCCATACATTTCATCTCCCAGTCAGCGAGGCGACCGTCACTTTGCAGGAAGTTGCTGTCTTGTGGGGCCTACCTGTGGATGATGAGCCAGTCACCGGTGTAGACGAGACACGTACTTGTAACACTCCGACCCGAGTTGATCCGGATTAGTGGGTAATTATGTGCGCTTTTATCGTTAAGAGTGTTTTGGCTTTTGTTTTATTTAGATTTGAGTCTTGGGGAGATTGTTTGGGTTGAGTTGACTTGGTCTAGGTAGTTCGAGCCCTTTTTCGTAATTTTGGCTTTTGATTGACCTTGTCAGTTTTGCGTCATTCTGACGTCAGCGCGTGTAGTTCGTTGAGCTTGTCGTTTTTCGTAACTGTCTTGGATCCGAATGAGTTCGTTTGTTTTCGTTGGACCGTCCTTTGACTCAAACTGACATTTGTGTTAACCGTTTGGACTTAAGTGCAATTTTGGACTCATTTTACTTTAAATATCTCACCAACTCCATTCCTTTCGTTCGATCGTCTCTCAGCTCACTCTCTGTCTCTCTCCAGCTCGTCTCTCTCTCGTCAGCTCTCTTTCTCTCCTTCTCCTTCTCTATTTCGGTTGCTCGAGGGAGGAAGAAAGGAGCAAGTGTGTGTGTGTTTTCCAGTGGACTGAGCCAAGCAACGAAGTGATTTCCATCCGTGAGGCAAGTATAAGCCCAAGTAGTATAAACACCGATTGGTATTGTTTTGATTGTTGTGTTTTGGTTCTTCATTGTGTTTATTAGTATTAGACAGCTCTATTGCACTCATTTCACTGTTATTTTGCTGTATTCAGTCCTTTTGTTCAGTTTCTGAATGACTGTAATGATTCCAGAAAAATGAGTCCGTGCACTCACGGCTACGCCGTGAAATGTGCTACGGCTAAGCCGTAAAATGGCTTACGGCTAAGCCGAGACCCAGCCGTGACCCTAACCGTAGAACAGTACAGACTGTTATCTGAAAATAACTGAGAGTTGGCAAATTGCCATCCTTCTACGGCCCAGCCTGATCTAAGCCGTACATTGTCCTACGGCTAAGCCGTGGACCAGGATACGGCTGAGCCGTAGAGTAAAATACGGTTGAGCTGTAAATCCGGATGGATATTTGGGGAACCTCAGCTCAGCCGCAGTGTATAGTACGGCTAAGCCGTAAGATGCTTCGGCTAAGCCGAAAGGTCACCTACGGCTACACCATGAGCCCTGAGAATTGAATGAAAAGGACTAGGTTTAAGCAAAAGACCGTATATGACTTTCATGTTAGAATGTAGCGAACCTAAACAGGCCCAATGGAATGTCTGAATGACATGAATGATCTCGAGGGCTGTAAATCATTCATGCTTGTTATCCAGTTGTTTAGCACCTCCCCATGGGTGTTGGTTTAAGGGACTTCGATGCACACTCCAGACACTGCAACACTAGACAATAATGCATCGGACAACTTAAAACTACATCAACATGCACGGTTAGAAACACTGGATAATTAGTGTAGGATTGGCTTGTAATTGACCTTGATTCGTATAAGTACTTTGAATTGTTGAGCATATTGATTTCGGTTGTGCCCTCTTATGTGTTCTGCGCTGGACCTCTCGATTTTGAGGGAAATGCAGCAACCCCAGAGCGAAGCCCGGGCGGGACCATTCTATTATTGTGTTTTACCGTTGCTCCACTGGAGTACTTGCATCAGTTATGAGTCAGTGATTGTGAGTCAGCACCTCTTGTATTGTTTATGTACTTTCAGTATCAGTATCAGTTTATGTACATTCAGTATCAGTATATGCGATGCACTTCCTATTGTTTGTTCAGCGTGATATGTAAGATCTGTATGTGGTATGTGATCTGATATGATTGATTGATCGAGGTGCATCATCTGATTTGATTGTGATTGTTATATGGCACTACAGAGCCTCAGCCTTAGAATACCCGACGGGGTTAACTTTGGTTTAGTTATGTGTTTGCCTCTGCAGAGTGTTCTGTCCTGGGACTCCGAACCCCGGGAACTAGAGACCCATGCGTACCCTGGCCCGGTCGCTGGTGTTCTCATTCTGACTGCTCTCGTAAGGGAGAAAATGGCCAATGTAGTTGCCACTTTGACTGTTATCTGTTTATGATTCCGATAGCATGTTTATTCATTTGCATAATTGCTTAGTATACGAACATGATTTCTATGGATCTTGCACTGTGACTATTATTCATGATTAGACACAATTCGTGTTATCTTCTTGTTGCTTATACTTTGCTAAGTCGTTGTACTTATTAGTTGACTTTGTGTGTTGCAGGCTCAGATCCCTCTCCCGATCCTGCGTCGGTCGACCCGACTCCAGGAGAGACTCGCGAGGCCCCCTCCGGCCTAGAGGAGTGGACTTGATCCATCCTCCAGAGTACGGTTTGCATCATTTTGTTTTCCCCATTCATTTGAGTCCGAGTCTATCGAGGGGATTTTTTTCTGTACTTGTACCGTGGGCTTGAGTGATATCTGTATTTTGATTTTTGATTATTGTAAGCCCGCTATATTGTCATACGTTCTTGTAAATTGTTCCTGTCATCAGTTTAATGTTGTTTTGTAATCTCCTATGTTTCTTGGTGTGTTGCTATATGCCTTGATACGTACAGCTTCCGCGTACAGTTGTTTGCACGTGTGATTGATCCCTTGTGTGTGTATGCTTGGACGGGGTCTAGGTGTGCATGCACGGGAGTACGTGTGTCATTGGTTAGACTTTCTCTGACCCCCGGTCCCTGGGCTCGGGTTGTGACATACTCGTCAACAGTGGCAGGACATGTGTCAGGAGTTGTTAGGCAGGACGTCGAAGGATAGTCAGTTGACTGGTGCTCGATTGCGGATTAGTTGGTTGACTACTCATTTTAGACAGATACCAGAGGGCGAAAATGACACCGTAGTCATTGAACAGTACACCAGAGCATATATACTATCCATCCTCGCGGGTCATCTCCTAGGTGATACGTCCGACACATACGTGAGGCTTATGTACTTGCCTTTATTACGTGATTTGGGCGTAGTCGGCAGATTCAATTGGGGTAGCGCCATACTAGGGGCACTATATCGGGCATTGTGTTGGGCCGCTAGGAGGGGTGCATTGTCGATATCCGGGCCGCTTACTCTACTTCAGGTAACATAATATGTGGTGCACATTTTAATGGTTTGATGTAATAAATTAATGCTTGACGGCTAACCTATTATTTTTTATTCTTATCTATTTACAGATGTGGGCATGGGATCGACTCCCCTGCGTTCGGCCATCTTTACGCAATGCCGTCCCTGATGGATTTAGGCCTATTCCAGAGGTGGACCCACCTTTACCCCCTGGCCTACGGGGATGCAGGTATTAGACAGTTTCATATCCTCATATATGATATTGTCAGTTGTTTAATGTTATTTAATTGTTTTAATCCCATCTTGTATTTATTTGGTGGACAGCAGCGAAGCATATGGACATGGTCGCCTCGTCGGTCGTTCGAATTGATCGCGCTCAGTTTGATAAACTTCGAGAGGGCGAGGTTTGTGCTTAAATTATTATTATCTCCTTATATATATATTAGTTATATATATATATTATGTCAGGCATGTTTATTTGGACTTTATTTTTCATTCTCAGTTCATATGGGAGCCTTACGCGGAGGATGTTATAGCTGCTTTACCTGATTATTGTTTGATTGGCCGGGATGTCTGGTGCACACGGTCGCCTTTGATATGCTACGACATTGTGGAGTGGCATCTTCCTGACCGTTTCGTATGACAGTTTGGGTTTAGGCAGCATTACCCCCTCCAGTTGAGACAGGTCGCTTGCTCTATCGGATAGATAGGCGTGGCCACAAGGGGCACGATTGGAGCACACACCACGCATGCTACATCGACTATTGGAGGAGGCGGCGCACTTATATCGTGTCAGGCGTCATTGACCGCACCCCTATGGCTATGGGGATCCCTACATGGTGTGGTTCCGTAGGATCACACGATTGCTGATCGGCAACCTGGAGCACCCCCGACCAGTCATCGGTTACCACGGGTCAGGAGGCTGCTCAACATCCTTCGATTGTACCTACTCATGATGCCGCATCATCATCTATGCCAGAGACAATCATCATGCCTCCCTCGGCCACAGGAATAGCAGTGGACGGCATACCGTCATCATCCCCACCACAGTCCACTATGATGCCCCCCACGGACACAGGAATAGCATTAGACGATATGTCATCTTCATCCCCACCACCCTCCACTATGACGGGTGCATCCCCTATTCCAGAGCATCATAATGTCACCATATCCACTTCGGTAGCTATGACAGGATGCTCGTGGACACCCCAGCAGCTTGATGCCACCCTATCCACCTCAGTAGTTGTAACGGAAGACATTGAATTTGTGTTGGAGCTGCATGATGGTAAAACACAGGGTTATAGCACCCCACCCCATAGCAGTTCCAGCAGAAGCATCACCGACACAGTCATCCATCCCAGTTGTTGAGGCTGGCCCTTCTTTAGGGTCTGCATCGTATGCACAGCTAGATCCATCCAGAGTTTCTTTCACTTTGCCACATATTGCTGACACACTAGGGGATTCGGTTCCAGAGGATGGATTCACTGAGGCAGAGGCAGGGCCAGAGGACATTAGTCATGGCAGAGGTAGGGGCAGAGCGACGGGCAGGGGCAGAGGTATAGGCAGGGGCAGAGGCCGAGTGAGTCAGGAGACTCGGGTTGAGGGAGTGAGTCAGGAGACTCAGGTTGAGGGAGTGACTCATGTGCCAATGGTTGACGGACACGATGATGCGATATATCACCGGAAAAGGTTGAAGAGGGTTGTACGTCGGCCTCGATGTGGTACCTAGTTATGTTTAATTGACTTTGTTTGTATTATTTTGACTAGGATGCTCCTAGCACTATTGTATTTGTTGTACATATATGTAACTTGATGGCACTAAAGAAAAACACAGGTATCCTGACGAGCCATACCATTTATGGCACTCACATTATTCTCCATACCATTTATTACGATTCTCCATACCATTTATTATGAAATGAATCTGTGTTAAATCAATAATTTATATGTTCTTAACACATGGATTAAAAGTGTTAAAGCTCATTCTTCATCTGACATAAGATACTCATAAACATACACAATGATAGAAAGATTCGTCACTATGTAATAGCTCATTGTTCATCTGACATATAATAGTCAGATAGATATTTCTCATTGGTTAGGATGTTGTTACGCTCAGTGGTGGTAAGTTCCTTATCCGCTGCTTCGGCCATCTTGCTTGCTAGTTGGAGCATGAAAAACCGGTACCTTCGCATGAGCATCCTATTATTTTCCCTTTTAATTCTAGTTACTGTTCTTTAATAATCATTCCTGTCTTTTCTCGGCATGGTCAGTGAGAGGCGTCGGGGGATTGGTGCACCGAGGTTTTGTAGATCCATCAGTAATCCCTCTTGCTCGACCAACCTGAATTTTCACTCTTGTCTCAAACCAACATAATACTCTTTTGGATCTAAGTGTTTTTCAATCCAATAGTCATCGTGAAAAGGCAGTAGTAACCACACCCGAGCACGCTTACGACTAGTTGAACTCCCTGGGACTCCGCCTGCCATTAGGAATAAGGATTTGGTTCCTAAAATATAGGTGATTTGGTTTTAATTATGAGACTTTCTGTGAATATGGGTGGGTATATATAACCAAGCTCAATTGACCATATGCTTACGATGTCACACAATTTTTTATTCATGTATGAATTATAACAATCATCTGATGCATTAATTACTACATTGATTTTACTTGTCGATGTATATTTATCAGATTTATCATTTTATACATCATATGTTATGTCAAACTATCGGTTATCTCTTATATGGAGCATAAGAAAGAGAAAAAAAAAAAAAAAGAAACACTGCAGAATAAAGGGAATAAATAAATGAAACAAAGCAAAAAATAAAAAGAAAAAAATAAGGAGAATGTTGTACAATGTGAGGGAGTAAGAGGGATGAAATAAATAAATGAACAAAGTTAAAAAAAATAACAAAAAGGAAACAAAGAAGGCTGTATAAGAGTGACGGAGTACGATTGCGGAGGGTCGAAAGAAATAAAATTTGAAAATCATCTAGTTTTTTCATAGAAATCATGTACTTGTCAGGTTATTTAAATGTTTTTGTACCTTAGTGAACTATTACACTAATAAATTGTGGTTTGTATGGGGCTATCTCAATGGTGTTTATTTGTTATGACTATTATTATTTTTGCTGTTCTTCATTTTATCAATAGTGTTTCTTTTTTAAACAAATCAATAAATTTCAAGAAGAGTTCTTAAGGCAAGACAACCTCTACTTTTCTAATTTTATACACTAGAGTTTATGGGGGCCTATTTTAATAGTTTTTTGCTCTGTGTTTTAAAATTTAACAATAGTATTTTAAAAAATAAAATTCAAGAAAATTTGAAAAGAGTTTTGATGGCGGGAAAACCTCTGCTTTACAAATTTTGTTTTTCAATTCAAATTCCTTATTAAGTAATGTTTCTTGCCTTTTATCGGCGATCAAGCAAAATGCTAAAAACCAATAACTACCACGGACATTTTTCTCAAACCAAAATAAAGTCACAAAGCTTAATTTTTAGTTTATAAAAGGGTGGGAGTTTCTAACCAGTTTCTGCCTTAGTGACATACATCTTTGAAAATAATTTTCATTGAATTTATGGAATCCATTTATAATATATTCGAGCTAATAGGCTAATATGCTATTAATATATGTGATCTATGTTTTTTTTTTCTTTCATATTTTATCTTACTTGTTTAACTAGATCAATCACATAGATTGGTCGTCCTTTATTGAAATTAGCCTTTGATCATTAATCTTATGGTCATGCAATATTCCTATTTTGGTGATCTATGAAATCTAATAAGTCAAACACTTTGTAGATTTGATTTGGATAGACTTTTAAAGGAATCCAATAAATTAAAACGGCTCAATATATTTTATTGATTTAATTATTGATTAAGTAGAATCGTAATTTTGTCACTAAAATCTAATGAAGATTTTTTAAAGCTCCATATTTGATTTCCCATTTTGTTATTATGTTGTCCAATAATTTTGGTAATTTCCTTAATTTTAATATTTTTGCTATCAATAATTTAAAGAAATAAAAGTGAGTGAGACTTCGTTCCTAAGAAGACTCCATTTTCAACGGAGTCTCCATTGGTGCCACCTACTATTCAACTTACTGGCAAGCATGTGGCCTGTAGGATAAAGGTCAATAGAAGACTCCATTAGCAATGGAGTCTTCAACGTAAAACTATCCGTCTTCTACTTTTTAAAAAAAAACTTTTTTCAATATTTATTGCTTTTTTAAAATATATTTTTTCTATTTTATTTCCAGAAAATCAAAACCGAAGACTATTGGGAATGAAGTCTTCACTGAAGACTCCATTTGCAATGGAGTCTTTGTCTTTGAAATTTTCTATTTTATTTTTAATTTTTTTTTCCTGAAATTAAATAATAAAGACGCCACTTCTGATGGCATCTTCAGTGAAGACGCTATTTGCAATAGCGTTTTCTATGAAGACTCTGTTTCTAACGGAGTCTTATAGTAATTTTGGAAATAAGTTTAAAACGGCCTTAGTTTTTTAAATAAGTAATAAAAAAATATTATTTCGGGAAATAACTCAAGAGTCTAAGGCCTATGAGTCTTCATCTGCCCTTGGTTGGAACAAGTTGCTGCAACAAAAGGTTAGAATAATCAAAACCATGGAGAAAAAGAGAGGAAAGTACGTATACTTGCACAACTATAGCTTCCAAGTATATTCTCTCCAAAGCTCCTTTATTTTTCACAACTCTAATAATTTCTGTAGTTCTCTCCCGGATATTTGAAAATTCTTCTCAGACATTGAAACCTCTCCCACTTCTCTCAAACTCCTCTCCAACCTTTGAAAGTTACTCTCAGACTTTCCAAAACCTCTCTTCAACCTGTACCCTTATCAATGTATTTTATGAGGAGATCAATGGGTAGCTATTTGCATGTGGGGGCAGGTGGCATTTAATTGAAGTGGCTAACCAATATAACTTCTCCCAGTTTGTGAAAGCAGCTTCCACCAAATTAGCTTTCCCTTATTCTGCTTTACACATAGTGGGCTGAACACAAACTTCCCACATGATAAAAGAAACTGAATTGGCGCCCACATCCCTCTGTTTTTTCCCCTCTGAATCATCATAGCTATTAGCATAACTTAATGGCTATAGTAAATATGATTTATTGGTTGTCATGGGCTTATCTGACCGTTCAAATTCAGGGGTATTGAAAGTTATATTAAGAAGTCACACAACATTCGTTTGAGCATTGGTTCCTTGCGACAACCATCTTTTCCCTTTTGCTTGTATAAGAGACACATGTGGTTGATAACTTGTTAAAAATTTTGGTTAAGCGGTTGCCCCCTCGAGCATTGCGCATGTGAAATATTTTGAACTATGTGCAAGGCTCAAATTTTTTTCCTTTTCTGGTCCTTTTATCCCCCTTACTTTTCTTTTTGTTTTGGTAGTTTTCCTATCCCGCTTACTTTTCTTTTTGTTTTGGAAGTTTTCCTTATTTCACACTAGTAGGTTAATGCCCATATTTACTTTTTGTTTCTTTATTTTTTGGTTTAGCCCCTATACTCATATTCTTGGGTTTTGTCCAACTTTTAATTCTACCTCTAAGGCCATACATCGGAATTTTTTTTCTTGGTGTTGGTGTACCCTACTTTTTTTAATGGCTCAAAGCCTAAATTTGTATTTTGGCTCTTTCCCTTCAGTAAAAGATTAGCTCGTGCCCCATGTCTAGGGATTTTGGTGGCAAGAGAAGCATTTAGTTGATTGCTCTTTCTTTCAATTGAGCGTCAGTGTAATTGAAGTAGTTAGCGAATACAACTTTCTCCTGTTTATAGAAGAAGCTTCCAGGAAATTAACTTCTCCTTATTTTGTAGAAAACTATCACTTAGTTAGCTAAACATGAACTTCCAACATGATGCCTGAAACTAAATTGCTACATACGTGCCATGTTTCTTTTTTTTTTCTTTATTATCATAGTTATTAGCATAGCTTGATTGTTATAATAACCATGATTTATGGGTTGTCATGGACTTCTTCAACCGTCCAAATTCAAGGGTATTGAAAGTTATCTCAAGTGATTGTGATTTTACCATCCAAAATTTTGTCAACAATGGAAAGAGAAAAGGTAGAACTATTGAGGAAAAGAAAATGATGAATGGGTTTACTCTTATAAGCCACTTTGAATCGCATGACTAGTTGATTTGTTTTTTGTTTTACAGATCGAACTTGGAAACATCTTTAAAATCCAGTTGGTCTTTGAGTTAAATTTCCCACGGCACATATGTGAGTTGCAGCCCTTCATCAAATGATTGAAGAATCCATTTAAAGTAAATATTGAAAAATATGTTCTATAAAATTGCTATTTTGCGAGCTTGTGGGTATATGTCTAATTGATTAATTCATTTTAGGATTGCTGATGATATAGTTAAAAGGGAAGAGCATGAGAAAAGAAAAGTGCGCTCACTGGATACTTCCCCTCAGTGGCTATCGGCTGAAAAAGTTCTTAGGATGACATTGGAAGAGAAAGTGGCTAAAAGACCAAATAGTTGGTAGGAGAAGAAATTAATCAAGCAAATAGAGATCTTGGCAGCCAAATATAGTGAAGTTGGGGAAGAGTCCGTACTTCCTGAACTGGCGCAGTCAAACAAGACATTGAACAAAGAAATTCTCAAAGTCAATGATTCAGTTAGATATAGATTATTAGATGGGGGAAAAGGCTCCCCTAAGCTAAGCGCAATCGTGCAATTTGCACGTGTGAAGCACTTTAATGAAATATGACCCACCTGAGTTCATTTGCTCTTTGTTTCTAACCTAAACCTAATTGTATGAAAACACAAGAGAGGAAAAGAAAAAACGCAACAGCAGTCTCTTCTTGCTATCATAGAGCTTGAGCTTTTTCTCTCCCCATCTCCTTCATGTAGCTTGAGCTTTTCCTATTAGGTCTGGTAAACTTGGAGGACTCTTTTGGTTGATTCAGAATCATCTGACATAGGCATTTTAGCCACATGTGACTTGGTTCTTCCTTTTTCCTCCTCTTAATTGGTGTGGAATTGTATATATTCTTTCTATTGTGTTATTCAATGTTTTACCATTTATTTTGAATTGCCATTGTTTTGTTATCTTATTGTGCTTCATTTTTGTAATTATGGGACCATTCTTAACTTTGCCATTTGAAGTCAGAACAAAACCAATATATGATAATCATTGAATTTTACTTTGATTCATGAATATGTTCTTATTTAGAGTTATTATTTATATACATTTCTTTTATTGTAAATTCATAAAGGCAAACTAGATTGTCTCCGTAGTTGTGAAACTGGACACTAGATGTCCTTCTAGATTTATTAAGTTTATGCAAGGTTTAAGTTTAGACGATGTTTATACTGATGTGATGGAAGAAACACCTTATAAATATTTTAAGGATATCCCAATGAAGAAGCTGTCAAATAACAAGATTGCTGAATTCAAGAAGCTTTACATGTTGTATGTTTGTAGTACTCTACTTTTCTCAAAGTCATGTTGGTCATTTCCATTCAATCTCATCTTCATGGTCGATAATTTGGAGAAAATTGATAAGTATACATGGGCTATTGTTGTTACATGGGTTTTTGGTAGAAAGTATACATAAAGTGTGAAAAAGACAATTAGATTTATAAATGGATGTGTTACGGTGTTGGAAGTAAGTGGCAATCCTTTTTTATTTTTATTTTTTACTTTTCATTTATAGTTTATAATTATTATAATCTTGTAAAAGTTGAGACTTTTATTACGTTAATTATATTTTATACTTTTTTTACAGCCATAGTTTTATGGACATATTAATCAATATGAGCCTATTAGAGTCAATTCATATCCTCGTTATTTACGATGGGTTAAGGGTTCCAAATATAGCCAATGTAAATCCTTTAGAACTATTTTTGGATAATCTTAACTATACAGAGGGTACATAGCTTCCATATTGTAAATTATATATATTTTATAGCAATGTTTTATATTAAAAACATTAAATTATATTCATCTATATTTATTAGGTTAATGAAGAAATCACTTCAGTAGAAAAAGAGAAGACCTTATTATCTCATTCAATAGTCTCTTCAGTATCATTTGGAATTGCATTTATTATTTATCATAAAGCACATGGTCATTTATTTATATAATTGTATCCTTGCTGTTTTTTTTTCTTTATTTTAATTACAGGTTACAGGAGACAACTGCAATGGTTGATTACAGTCAAATGGATGGAATACCGAATGCAAGAGATATTGGTAACTAAGAATGAATTTGATTTAGAAACTTTAATTTTAATGTCTTGCAAATTATTAGTTACTTACTATTTGAAAATTTTATATGATGATTATAAAAAATTACAGAATACAGATTAAGGAGTTGGAGCATAAACTTACGATAATGGAAGAGCACAGTGAACTTTGAGGATTGAAAATACGGAGTTATGAAATAAAGGATGATTTATGCCACAATCACCTGATGAGAATATTAATGCTTCACACTCTCTTATGGATCATCATTCTTCTCCATAGCCATCCATGCATAACTATGTTACGTCATTAGGAGCTTTTAAGGACACTAAAAAGAAATATGGGCGTATGGTATGGAAGTCATCACAGGTTTTACGAACCCCATATGATGCATGCACAAAAGAAAAGAAGAAGATAAGAACCTGTAAGAGAAAAAGATTAATTTGTGATGAGAATATGAGAAAATATTTTATGTTGAAATAAGAGGAGGATCCAATCGCAAGTTTTGAAAGCAAAATTGGAAGTGAGTGTTAATCGAATACCTTATTCACTTTATAAGCTAATTATAAATTTGTTCCCATGCTTGTTAATTTTTCTTAGTGATAGGTATTTGTATTTATTCAATACTTAACAAAGTCTTATTTTTTTATAGTGTTAAAGAGGTGGGCAAGCTAAAGATTTGGCGTTTAGAAATCCTGAATTTGTTGAATGCAAAAGGTTAGATATATGATCAGGTTAGCATTTTATTTTACTCCATATTCTAAACATTTAATTGTATATGCAATTTTGAATATCAGTAAACAAAAATAAATATGCTATACTGAGTTACAGGTTATTAATGGTTATGCTAAGATATTGAGTGGCAAAAAGTTAATGGGAAAGATAAAGTGTCACTTATAAACATTATCGCTTAATGAAACATTTCTTCTTATTGAATTTAGTGTTTTTGGTATTTTTAAATAACATTTTAACATAGAGCTTGCTAACTCTTAGATAGCTTTACATTCCAAAAGCGAAGGATTAATTGAAAAAATTCGAATGTCCATAATTTAAAGTCTATTATAACTTCCTAGGACAATATTTTTTCTAATGAGTTGGCATTCTAAAGATTGGCTTTTCTATGTACTTGATTCGAAAACAAAGTCATTATATATATATAACTCTTTGAAGTTATGTATTGATGTAGGCTATGTGAATCAAATGGTGAGTTTAATACATAAAATATACAAAATTTTGAATTCAAAGCAATAAGCCATCAACTTTTATAAAATCTTTAATATTTCTCATTGATCCATGCTGGTAGTTTTATTAAAACAACAATTTAAACAAAGAAAGATTATAAAATGGGATAAAGCTAAGGTTTGTTTCATTGATAATTGTCCCCAATAGGATAGTGGGTATGTTTCCCTATTAGATATTCTTATGTGAAATTTTATTCGAATGTGAAATTTTATATCCAATTGAATTAGTATATTAATGTTTTTTTTATTTATGTTTTCATAGTTTTGATTGTGGTGTCTTTGTGATAAAATTTATGGATTGTCTATTTCGCAGGGATACTTTTGATTTTCAGCTAGCAAATACTTTGTCATTTTAGAGTGATACTTGTATTATGTTGCAATTATATAAAATTAATTTGTCTTCAATCTTTCTTTTGTTTTAACAGGATGAGATTTCATTATACAGAAAGAAACTTACAACACATTTGCTGCTTTGTCGTATTTCTAAGGACAACACCTGTAGGTTGTAAAATATGTGAAATAGTACTTTTTTTTATTGCAAGCGCGTGCAAATATGCATTGTTGATATAAGTTATGTGAAGCAAGTGTGTATGTCAATTCACTTTGTAATGGATGTTGAAATATTGTTATACAACTTTTTTGTCAAAGAAATATATTTGTGTTCAATTTGCTTTCTATTGATGTTCACTAAAACGAAATTTTGAACTAAGGTTTGCATTCTATCGTTTGTTGTGCCAATTAATTCTTTATTTTTCAGGTTTCTCTAAAAATATATGTATTTAGGATTCTTCTTCTCCTATTTTTAAATAATCCGTTTTTTTATAAATGTGAAATCTTTAAAAGGAGCCTAGATGGAGAAAATAATCCAATACAGGAAACATCAATTGCAACTATTATCATAATAAGAGGTAGGTGATGGGCAAATGTCTAAAGATTTACATGGCCGACTTGTCAATTAAATTAAGGCAAGCAAAATTGATCATTTGTTTTTACAACCACCACATATTCCTTCAAGGGCCTCTTTTTCATAGAGGCAAGTTATTTGTGGCTGCCTCAATTTAGTCTGATTGTAATAATAATAAATTAATTGTGTTCAATCATCTTGCCAATCATCCTTCAATTGATCCCATTGAGGATATGATGAAGGAAGGTAGCTCTGATATTAAATGATGAAGGGGACTGATGTCAAATGGTGACGGAAGGTAGTTCAACTACCAAATGATATAAGAAACACCAAGAGACTAAGGTGCTCTAAAACCAGCTGATGAAGGAACACCAAAAATACTGAGGTTCAACTTCGAAATACTAATGTTTCTATTCTGCGTACTGAGATTTACTTAACAGAATACTCAGATTCAAAGATACGAATACAGCAATAAGGGATAACTTATTAGATAGACTATTACTATTCTCTATGCACCTAACAACATTCAGTATTACAATTTATTAAGCAGTTAGCATTATAACCAAAACAAATACAACTTTCAATGACTAAGCCACATAATTACTGAGTTCTAAGACAATCCAATGTGTCACAAAGGAGGCGAAAAGACACCCACATGACAATGACATGGTGCCAATTAGGCAGCTAGAGGGGATGCAAAAACCATGTTGCCCTTTACGAAATTGATTATGTAACATCAAAATTTTATGATTTGGAACCACAATAGACCATATATGATATTATATCTACGATCAAGTAAAAGGATGTGTCGTTCCCATATTATTAAACCTTAGTATTTCTTTCATTAAGCCTCAGTATAAAGAAACCAAACCTAAACATTTCTTTTTCCAATCTAACAAGAATCATTGCAATATTTCATGCCCTTTAAAAACATTCATATTCTTTTTTATCGAACCTTTTTCAAAATATGGAACCTCAGTAGTTCATTTATAAAACTTCAGTATATAAAATAGAATCCCTAGTATTTCTTTCATCAAACAAAATTTAATTCATATAGAATCTAATAAGAATCACTATAGTCTTTCGAAACTATTAAAAACATTAGTAATTTTTTTCATTCAACCTTTTTCAAAATATTGAACCTTAGTAGTTCATTCATAAAAGCTCAGTATATAAAATAGAATTTTTAGTATTTTTTTCATTAAACTTAATATCATAATGAAAAATTCAATTCATATACAATCTAACAAGAATCATTGCAGTTTTCATGCCCTTTAAAAACACCTGTATTCTTTTTCATTGAACATTTTTTTAACACAAAATCACTGTGGAGAGCCATAGTCCATGTTATAAGCTGATATTGTAATTGTAGAACTTTCTTAGTTAACCTTATTTTACAAAGTTCATGAGAACTTTATGATTTTGAACGACAATAGATCATATAATAGTTCAAAATAATGGTTTCTTTCATTCAAAATAAAAAAAAGATAATTACAATTCATTATTCCAAGTACTTCTGATAAAAAACTAATTACATTTATCAATTCATTCTATATGGTATATACACATTTGTACGATCTATTTTCTTTCCAGTTATATACAAAAAAAGGCTTAGCGTTGCATATTAGAGATCAAAACAGAAATGGACATAAGGCATTGAAAAAATAATGGAATGTCAACCATCTATCACAGAACTCCCTACAAATCTTCAAAAAATATATTTCATAAGGAGTTCATATAACCATCAAAATTATCTAAAAAAGCCACATATGAATACTAGCATCTGGTGTCTCTAACCTGCAAAACCAAATTCGCCAGCATAAAGTTAGTAAATTCGTGATGATGTATCAAAATGAATTATGAAAAGAGATTTAATTTTATAAGCAACTCATCTATTGGGTCAGCTCTCTTGCAAATTGCTCAAGGATGTTTTCATTAGTGCAACTATGTATGATTGTTGACACGTCATGGTAAAATAATGGATTTATTTCACCACCATATGTTTTCTGTATAATGAAAAAAATTAAATTATTTATTGAAAACAATTTGAACATTTTTCTATCAACTAAAATGAAATATAATAGACTTTTTCATACCTTTGATATATAGGTTGAGGGACTAATCAGAGGACGGTATTGATTGCTAAAAGATATTTGTCTATACAAAGAACCTAATGATACCTGAGTAATGAAAGAAATACATAATGCTGACTTAACATTGCTCTTAATTAAATATGAATGAATTTACAATATCATCAACATAACAACAAACATACATGTGGCAACCAGTTAAGTAGATTAGTGGCGGGATATTGAATTTGAGTCATTCCAATGCTATATAGTCCATGTAAGAAACAAAGTGAGCCACAATTCATTCATGCACTATTTCTCTATAATTGTTCTTTATAAATTTATAGATTTTGATTGGTAGCCATACATTTACCGGAGTAGAACAAGTGTTAAGTGGAATGATGCTTGTTGTACACTTAGGTTCATGCTTTCTTCTTCTTTTCTTTTAATCTTTTTTCAAAACAACTTTTAGTTCTACACCTACCATGACAATTATCCTTCTTTTTTTTTTAATTTCATAAACAGCATGCCTTTTTTCACAAGTGTTAGTATTTGAAAATACTTCCTCAGCTCCTCTTACTATCTTAACCCTTATGAGTGTAACATCTACAAAGTTGTCAATTGTAGTTTCACTTACTGGAAATCTCTACATGTCATGTAACCATGAATCTGATCCTTTAAATGTACATAGAAGTTTCTCTTCACTTTCAGCAGCCTTTGATGTTATTTTAACAAAATGACGAAGAAAAACATTGTAACGACACGACATGTCTGCCTTACGATCCCTTGATGTGCATCCACTTGGCTTACGGGATGAATGTGAAGCAGCTTTTCGTATCCACCTCTTAAACGTATATTTTTGGGATATATTGTATGACATGAATTGTTGCCATCAATAAATGGCTACATAAAATTTCCATAAATTCAGATTTTTTACAGCTACATGAGATAGAGTCATCCATTGAGTCAAATGTAACAGTGTACTTGCGACCATTCCTGGTAAAGATACAATATTTTTTTATAGGCCCCTCATCATTGCTTTCTTGAACCTACCAACTTAGGCCAGTAAGGTATTCTGTTTCAAACATTTTATAGATGGTTAGTGTATAAACTTGTGTTCCATGTTTCAAAATTGGAACATCAACCATTAATGTTGGCAAGGTTTGCTTCATCTTGAAATTGGCTTCCAACTTTGTGTACCTTCTCTCATCTAACAACTTTTCAAAATGACAAAAAAGTCAACAATATTTCTCCTAGGGTCTAAGAAATTCTTTATTTATACTTTCACCGCACTGCGTGCTTTTCATATCTGCATAAAATGTATTTTTTCTATACATTGAGGCCAACTTTTCTCTATTATCAAATAATCTTGTCAACCAACTATTATCGAGAAGATCATACCGTTTCAAGCATATTATCCTATGCCATAAGAAACTCATCTTCGTCATTGAAATCATAAACACAGTTATTGAAATCACTGAGAAAAGATTTTGACCCACTAATAACATGTCTAAGATGTTGTAATGCATTTTGAAACATATGCTACACACAAATGCGATGAAATGTTCTTGGTAATGTTTCCTCAAGTGATGTTGACATTGCCTTATCTTGATTCGTGAGGATAATTTGTGGCCCTTTTCCAAACATTGCATCACAAAATATCTCAAATAACCATACAAAAGAATTAATTGTCTTATCATAAAGAAGCGTAGCGCAAAAAATTATGGTCTGCTTATGATAATTAACTCCAATAAAAGGTGCAAAAGGCTGGTCACAAGAATTTTTCTTAAAATAATATCAAAGCAAACATCTTTAAAACGTTCGTAGTCTATTAACATTCTTCCATCAGCCTGGAAAGTATTACTTATAAAATTATCCTCATCAAGTTGCATAGAGTAAAATAATGTCGGATCTTCAATTTGTTTCTTTCTAAAATATCTTAAAAGGCCTTCAGCATCAAAGGACTCCATTTTTTTATTCTCTTTGTTCACAAATAATTCTTGTAATCAACTAGAAGGAATCCACTATTTTCTATATAGCTTGCTTGCTTACTCATTAAATCAAAAGTTGATTTTGGTCGTATGCTAGATTTATTACAGTCTTCGACTATTGTAGCTTGAGCAATAACAATTTTTCTTTGTAATGTTCATATGTGTGCTTCATCTAAAGATGCAAGAGGATGATTGTGGTTGTCATTAAAATTTAACACACAATATTTTCCATTCATCTCCTAAATAACTCTTATGTTGCTTGTACATCTAATTCTTGTTTCATCACAGCGGTACTTCACATATGCATTTTGCTTATCATATCTGCGCTGACCTTCTTTAAAACATACAAATATCTTTTTTTTCATTACACTACTTTTGTCCTCTGTAGCGTAATGTTTTCGAATGCTGAAACCTTGTACTCTCCCAAATTGATTATAGAAGTTATAAGCATCTTCCATTGTTTCAAATTCCATGCTGACCTTTACGATAGGGGATGGTTTTTCTATTCATCCTTTTTCACTTGAATTAAAAGTTGTTTCCACTTACTCAGATTGATTTTCAATAATGGCAGTATGGTTCTTTATGGTATGATTTGATGCATCTAGGTTGAAGTTAATTTGTCATTTAACGTTAGACACAATATTAACATCTTGATACTGCTTACATGTGTAAAACTCTTTGCTCTCCATTAACTTATAATAAGAAAAAATGTATATAAATTAATATTAAGAAGCATTGAAAAATTATAATATACAACACAATCTCTTTATATGGAATGCATAATTTTGTCTTTCATATTTTTAATATTGATAAAATTATAATAAAATGGGTGGATCTATTCAACTCTTAGTGATCATGTTATATGGACAAAAAAAATTCATGAAAACTAGTGTAGACTTTGGAAAAAAAACAAAAATTCACGAAAAAAAACCCAAACAAGATGAAGTATAAATGTGAACCATGATATAGCTATTTGAATATAACAGTTGCTCAGTCTAATAGGGAGGAGAATGAATATATTTTGGAGATTATGTTTGTGATTTAGAATCTATTTAGTATTGTCCTTCGCTCCCCTATTTATCCTAGGTGTTCCCATCTCTGAAAGTTTAGTATTCTGTTAGGCAAACGATAGTATACAGAATATAAATCTTATTAATTTAACATTGAACCTTAGTACTGCTTCAGTCTTCCCCACTTCACCAACTATTTTGGTTATTCGTGTCACCACAACTTCATTTTCTTCCTACTAAAAATTGACAATAAAATGAACCAAACTTAGCTATCACACCAGGCACAACCAATAAGCCCACTCAACTCTAACCATCTATTAAAGACCTAAATTGGTCAAAATAAACATAAATAGGCTAATCCACTATTCTTTTTGTTCGCAAATAATTCTTGTAATCAACTAGAAGGAATCCAATATTTTCTCCACAGCCTGCTTGCTTACTCATTAAATCAAAAGTTGATTTTAGTCGTATGCCAGATTTATTACAGTCCTCAGCTACTGCAGCTTAAGCAATAGCAATTTTTCTTTGTGATTTTCATATGTGTGCTTCATCTAGAGATGTAAGAGGATGATTGCGATTTTCATTAAAATCTAAAACACAATATTTTCCATTCATCCCCTAAATAACTCTTATGTAGCTTATACATCTAGTTCTTGTTTCATCATGGCGGTACTTCACATATGCATTTTGCTTATTATATCTGTGTTGACCTTCTTTAGAACATACAAATATCCGTTTTTTCATTACATCACTTTTGTCCTTTGTAGCGTGATGTTTTCAAATGTTGAAGACCCGTACTCTCCCAAATTGATTATAGAAGTCATAAGTATCTTCCATTGTTTCAAATTCCATGCCGATCTTTACGATAGGGGATGTTTCTTCTATACATTCTTTTCCATTTGAATCAAAGGTTGTTTCCACTTGCTCAGATAGATTTTCAATAATTGCAGTATGATTCTATATAGTATGATTTGATGCATCTAGGTGGAAGTTAATTTGTCATCTAACGTAAAATATAATATTAACCTCTTCATACTACTCACATGTATAAAGCTCTTTGCTCTCCATCAACCTAGAATAAGAAAAAATGTAATAAAATTAATATTAAGAAGCATTGAAAAATTATAATATACAACACAATCCCTTAATGTGGAATACATAATTTTGTCTTTCATATTTTTAATATTGACAAAATGACAAAAATGGGTAAGTCTATCCAACTCTCAGTGATCATGTTATATGGACCAAATAAATTCACGAAAACCCAATGTAGACTTTGGTAAAAAAAACCAAAAATTTGCAAAAAAAAAAAAAATGAAAAAAGAAAAACCATGGTATAGCTATTTGAACATAACAGCTGCTCAGTCCTATGGGGAGGATAATGAATATGTTTTGGAGATTATGTCTGTAATTTAGAATCTATTTAGTAGTGTCCTTCACTCTCCTGTTTGTCCCAGGTGTTCCTGTCTCTGAAAGTTTATTATTCTGTTAAGCAAACCATAGTATACAGAATATAAAACTTAATAATTTAACATCGAACCTTAGTACATCTTCAGTCTTCCCCACTTCACCAACTATTCTGGTTATTGGTGGTACCACCAACTTAATTTTCTTTTTACTAAAAATTTACAGTAAAATAAACCAAACTCAACGGTTACACTAGGCACAACCCATCAACCCACTTGCATGTTGAGGGATTCCTTTCAAATTTAAAGCCTCAAATTTGACTAATAGTTCAACTTAGAAAAAAATAAACTAAAAAAATGTAAATAAATTGGAGTTTGACACATATACTAGTAAGAAGTGGCCACGATTTTACCTTGAGATGTTTATCCCATGCAAGATTTTGAAAGCCCCACATGGCCCCCAGAATGAAATTTGAAGGCCTAAAAATTTGGGCAAATTATTGACATTCATCAAAATTTCGACCACATACTGCACATTCATCAATTTACTAGTAGGATAAAATTATTTTTGGGGCCAAAGAAGCTTCTTAGTCTTTTGTTTAAAAAATTCTCAAATAATGCGGAGCCCAATATAAATGTGGACAAGTAGTTTGCCCATTCTCGATCTGATTAAATTCATCGTAATCCTTTTTTAAGTGTATTAAATCTATAGTCTTATAGTAGCACAGATTCATTAGCAATGTGTACAAAAAATCTAATAATATTTTATGCAATCAATTGCCTAATCAAAATTTCAAATATAGACTTGAACCCAAACCTTAACCTAATTATCAATCAACCCCCTAAAACAAAAAAGGGTCCATACCTAAAATTTCTCAAATCACAACCCTTGGGAGGTCCATTGACATCTATTCAATCAACAATAAAACTACTTAAATCAATGTTAGTTCTTATGGGAGTGGGGTTGTTATGTAGTCAAGATTTGACTATGGATGGGCTACTTGGTTCTATTTTTTTTTTCTTGAGTCCGAATCCTCTATCGCTATTATAATCATCGGCTCATTTGGCTCTTACCCATCTCCTCTTTTCAAAGGGAATTGCATGAAACCCAACTCTTTTTTTTAAAGGGAACTACATGAAAATAAAATAATGAAGGGAGACTTTTATCTACCAAAGTAGAAATTAAAAAAAAAAAGCCAAAAATCAACACCAAAAGTAGAGAAAAAATATATAAATAAACAAGAACCCACAAAAAATCAGCTCCCAAAGTAGACTCTGAAAAATAAAACCAAGAATCCAACAAAAGAATCACAAACCAGATGTAGGATTAGTGATGATACAAAATGGACAGTGGGAAAGATGACTAAATGGAAGAAAGAAGAGGGAGGAAATATATATAGGTTTTGACAATCTAGGCCTCTTTCGTGTAATTTCTCTTTGAGAAAAAGACACTTTTATCTGCCTCTTGCTGGAAGAATTTTGATGCCCAAAGGAGAAGATGAATGGCTTTTTCAAAAGGAGAGAGGGGAAAAGAAAAGGAAAGGTGTGTCTATGTGTCTTTGTTTGAGTCTTGGCAACAAAGAAGATCATTTGATTTCTCTTGCTGGAAGAATTTTGGCGGCCAAAGCAGAAGTGCATCCGGCAGGATGGACGTCTTTAGGTATGAAGTTTTGTTATTTATGAAAAAGCCCCCTTCCAATTACTTTATTTGCAGCATATCCATTTTAAAAAAGGAAATGGGTGAGCTGTTTGAAGCTGATGACGTCGCCGGATTCTACAGGTCACAATGCCATTCGCCCACTGACAGTAAGGGTTCAATAACCACGATAGAGGATTCGGACTCCTAAGAGTATTCCAACCCATATGTCAAATTTGATGTGGCATCTCCACTAAGGCAAAAAATGCATATGAGTCTCTTCAAGGAAAACATCAAACACGATGTGGTATTTGGCATTTGGGTTGGGATGTCAAATTTGACATACCATAAAATTACATGCCAATTTTACTTTTGAAATGTTTATTACATAGGGCTTACAATAATGCAAATATTTTGTAAAGTTTCTTTTAATGTGGATCCTACAAGAATGTAAATTTATAATAAATTAATAATTTGACATATTGGTTGGAATTTTCACTTTCCAAACATACTAAATCTCAAACCTTCAAAATGCCACATAAGCTATTAAATAAAATTTGACATTTATAAAATGACATCTCCCTTTGAAATGCTCCAACATTTTATGAGATAGCATTATTCATTCTAGCTTAAGTGCATCCGTCTAACTAGAAATGTGCTTTTGCTTGTTATCTTCATTCTTATTTGTGGGTGGTTGGGTGGGTGATAACCACCTGCAACATCAATTACATTGATACTAGCAAGGATTAAAAAACGGTCGATACCGGTACGTATTGGCCGATACATACTGGAATCAGCCGGTACCAATATGATAAATCGTTGTGGAACGGTATCGGTATCGGTACGCCAAAATATCGTGATATATTGGCTGTTTTTTCAAAATATGGACAAAAACGATATCCAAAGACCCTATTTTTTTCCCCTTTCTCCTTTTTTACTCATCTTCTCCTTTCCAAATACGCCCTAGCTGCTGATCCTCCTCCATTAGCTTCCAAACACATCACAAAATCCATTATTTTGCTAGATTTGGTTTAAGAAAATCAACAAAACAAATTTCCAAAGGTAAGTAAATTATATTTCTTGTATTTTTTTTAAAATATTTGTTTAGTAGGTGATCCATGATCATGATTTTACTTATTTTTTTGTTGTGAATTTATACATTGTGATTTGTGAGTGTGGATCTAATATTTGGTATTTCAAAATTTTAAGCTTTTAACTTTTATTGAGATTTAGAATTTTTTTTAATGTGAAAGACTAGTAAGTGTTATTTTTAATTTTGTTAGTATGCAAATACATAATTTTTTGAAGCAAGTTTGATATATTTAGTAGTAGAATACATAGATCTACAAGATGTAGACCCTTTATGTTTATTTATTTTCAGATTTTTGAATATTTTAATATTACAATAAATTTTTTGAGGATTTAACCACAATTTTATTATTTTATTGTATACTTCATGTATGATATGAATATAATAAGTTTTTCTTTTTTCAAAATATTATCTAAATAGTTTTATATTTTCAAAATGTATTTTCTTGTATGAAGTAATAATTTAATATTTAAAAAGAATATTTTGAGGATTTTGCTACAATTTTTTAATAATTATAATCTTTGTATACTTCATGTAAGATTACTTTTTTGTTTTTTTTTATCTAATTAGTTTTATATTTTTAAACTTATTTTCAAATTTTCTAATAATTTAATATTAAACTATTATATATTTAGATTTTCACTATAAATGTGGTTTCCTAATTTTATATAATCACTGTATACTTCACATATACTAATTTTTTCACGATTATCTATCATTTATGTGATAATGTGACATGTCAATATTTTTTTTATATTTCTGAATTTATTTTTGGATTGTTAAAACATGGAATAAGGAAAATTAAATAATTAATATATCATTTAAAATGTGCCTTTTTGATATTCCAAATGCTTTATATAAATATATTAATTTCCTTGTTTCTATTATATTTTGGATCTTAGCTCAAATGTTACAAATTGTGCCATGTGTTCTTTTGTTTTGAACAAACTAGATTAAAATGGTGTGTGACATTGATCCAGCATAGAACCATTGTAAAGAAACTGGAAGTAAACATAAAATTAAATGTGATTATTACCAAAAAATTATAAATGGAGGGATAACTAGATTGAAGCAACACTTGGTTCATAGGCAAGGCCAAGTGGCAAAGTGTCTTCAAATGCCACCTAATATGAAAAAAGAAATGCAAGAGTGTCACGCCCCAAACCTAAGAATTGGGAATTAATAGTCGATCTCGAGACGCGACACACGTAACTTGTGACAAATTGTACCTCATCAAGATATGTACGAACTACCACAAGGTCTACTTTAGTGGCGCCTATAGACTCCTCACACTTAATGGAGATAGAAACATGATGCCTATCAATGGAAAACTTCTAAAGAAATACTATACTTGATTGTCATTAGCATACCTAAACCATGTACAGTGTACATTTTTACCCTTAAAACCTTTGGTTTTGAGCCTCACAACCTATGACACTTAACCACAATCTCTTAAACTTGTACAAAATGACTGTGAGGACAAGGCCCATTGGCTCCTCTAGTTAACTTTTGTTACTTAGATAATATCCCTACAAGATCCCTTGTAACATCCTGCTGTATAGACCAAGTCCTTTTGCGGACCCTAAATAGCAAATCTCAACTATATCGAATAAGTTTTTTATAGATCCCACATAGCTAACCTTTAGTTGTATAGAACAAATCTTTTTGCAAACCCTATATAGCTACCCTCCATTTTATGGAATAAGTCTTTTTGCAAACCCAATATAACCAAAACCCAAATAAAACCTAAAATATCCAAAAGGATTAGGTCATGGACCCTGAAGAAAGCCTCATACACGGGCACCAGATAATGTCCACCCATATGACTCATTTTCTTTGTTGATTTGTAGATCCAAAAGATTGTAAGTCGCCTCATACAAGTTTGAGAAAACAAAAACCAAACAAACGGTCCAAACCATATACACATCCAAATCACCCATACAAACCATACAAACATCAGTACAAAATTAAACCAAACATTCCATGCCAATGACAAAATGGAGAAAAATAAAACAAAATTTCCATTGATATTCATTTGGAGTTTAATACAAAAACGAAGTCAATGTACATGGCCATCCAAGCTAATGATAAAAAAAAACGAAACAAAACAAAAAGAGTCAAGTAAAAACTGCAGCAGGGAGAATTAGTCCAAGAATTTCTCCAGTTGCCTTCTCGCATTCAGAACACCTTCCATCAGGGCCTCCCTTTGTAGTTTACCTAAGTGGGTACAGTAGTATTAATGTCAATCTCATCCAGTTTGATGTTCATTTCACTCTCTAGAGACTAAACAAAATATCCAAAGCCGTCCGTTTCACTTCCGCACGCGAAAGTAGATCATTTTTGTGCTGATCGTCCTTTGAGACAGATATCTTCAAGTCATCAATGTTTTCTTCCAAAGAAGAGAGTGTTGCTGCAACACGGTGATCCGCTATTTTATACGTTCATGCTCAGTCATACGCATAGCTATCTCCTATGTTTTCTTGGCATATATTACATTTGCTATCTGTATCTCTTCTTCAGTGTCTCAATCTCTGCGGCCAGCCCGATTCTATGCCTCAACACTTCATCTTGAAAAGATTTGGCATATCAACACTTCTGTCCCAAATGTCCTTTTCTTCAAGTTTGCTGAAGAAGATGACGAAAACATCGCGAAGACCACTTAAATCGGTTCCCGCACTAAAAGATATTAACATATCAGCTAATGCTTTGGCACTTGGAATCTTCTTAGGGTAAGATCTCCTTGGACGAGTGTGGCCAAGATGCTATGAATGGCCATCTGCATAGAAAAGTTTATGGAAGATTGGGGCTTCGGAGCATTGCCAAACAAATTGGGCTCCTTAAGAATGGAAGGATTTGACTCTCACTCTTGCGAATTTGACTGAGTTTGAAAGCCTGAGTGGTCATATCCTTCCTTCTTAACATTTGTACCCTCACCCCCATGAGTAGCCAACACTTTTTCGTGGATAGAAGGCGAGTCATGTGACCCTTACAAGGATAAAGTGGTGGAAGGATCTCTAATTGTGTGCGATGTTACTATAACATTCAATAATGTTTTCTGAGATCTTCCACCTTCAGCAGTAAAAGCTTCATTTGATATCTTTTGCACAGCTGGATCTTCGATCACCTTCATATATGATGACTAATAGGCCTTGAAATGAACTTTTGAACGTGTCATATCCTTGGGTGGTGTGAAGCCACTAGTAATTGGAGGCAAGTCACTAGCAACTAACGTTGCGGGAGTATCATCTTCCATAGGTTTTGTAGTCTCATCTTCAAGAATCAACTTTTTCTGAGTAGGAGGGCCAGTCTTTGTTATGATTGGTTCTGTCATAACGGCCTCCTCAGCTGGGACCATCTCAATATCAGCTTCCTTTATACTATGCCAATGGGTTCAACGCCTGGTTTTGTCTGAACATCCAAAGCTTCATCGGCCCTTGGTACATCATCAGTCCTTAGCATATCAGCAGCCACGAAAGGTTCACTCGCATAAGATCCTGAGTCCAAATCCAAACTCACCAAGGGAATCACACCTGGTACAAATGCAAGCTTAACGCTGATGGGCGGTACAATGAGTGTCGATGATAACTTTGGATCATTGTTGAAACTTTTGGTTGGCGAGCCCAAGGAAGATAAATCTTCCATGAGCCTTCACAGTGGATGCCTCGAGGTATCTACTAGGGATAGAAATGTTATCCATGTCAATCGGAGCTTTATGACCCTTTTTTCCTACTGGCCTTTCAATTGGTGACCCAAAGAGTTTTCTCATTGAAATAGGAGGCACAACAGGAGCACTCTCATCCACTCGGGTACCCAAGAAGGAATAAACGAGATAAAGATTACAATGTGGAATAAATTTTTAATTTCCAAATATTCAAGTCAAAACATATCTTTAAGAGTTGGGTTTGTCGTAATTCCTTCGACGGTATTGGGTATTTCTCTCTCTTCCATTGAGACTTCGGCAGTTAGCTCCTTAGAAATTTTAGGAGGAATCTTCTGTTGTTTGGTTTGAGGGGCAGCATCTCTTTTAGAAGTAGCAACAGCATCAATCTGAACTCCACCACTACTCATTTGCTCTAAAACTGACTCCATGGGTACATCATTACTAGTTGCTTTGTCAACAGTGGTAGCACCACCCACATCATTGCCAAAATTTTTCCATAGCAATGGACTATGCTGGCATATTCGCTGTAACTCTTCTCCCAGACTCAGGTGCCATCATCTAGTCAAACATGTCTTTTTTAAAATCAAACTCGATGTTAATATCACTATCGGTTTGTTCCTTGATAGTGGAAGTGTAACACTCCGACCCAGCTTGACCCCGTTTAGCGGTTAGTTAATCTTGTTTTCGTTGTTAATCGTGTTTTGTTTGTGTTTTTTTTTCGTTACGGGTCATGGATAGGTAGTTGGGTTGAGTTTGACCTGGATTAAGTAGACCAAGCCCTTTTTTGTAATTTTAGCTTTCCTTAGGCATGGTCATTTTTGCATCATCTTGATGTCAACACGTGTCTTTCGTTGAGCTCGTTAACTTTCGTAACTACGTCATTTGCAACCGAGGTCGTGTGATTCGATTGGACCCGAGTTTGACTCAAACTGAAAATACACTTTTCACTTGGCCTTCATTGCAATTTGGACAACCCATTGACTTGTATAAGTGCATCCATCGACCCATTCATGCTCTCTCTCTTGTTCTCTCTCGTTTTCTCTCAAGTTTCTTCCACTGCACGTGGAGTTCTCCCTCCTTCACTTGATTTTTCTCCATCGATCAAGCTTGTGGTTCTTGCATGTGCAATTGAGGTGAGTGGAAGTCTTCCATTCTTCTCATCTCCATTCTCTATCTCTTCTCCTTCTTGCTTCTTTGCATGGTGTGTCTGTGTGTTGTGGATTTCTCTCCATCTCTCATGCATGCATGTGGTTTTGCTTGTGTTAGGTTGTGTTTGGATCCAAGGGCTACCATTGTGCATTTGAATTTCCAATTGAGGCAAGTATAACCATAGTTGTGAGAACCCATGTTGGTATGATTTGATTTTGGTTAGCTCACATTAATGTGTATGGAAAACATGTGTTTACAGCCCATTCTTACTCATTTGATTACTACTTGGTCTATCTCCCTTGATAAATTGAAATTTGGATGCTTCCCAGACATTCTGTACAGGTTTCAGGAAATTGAATTCGTGCAGGTACGGCTAAGCCGTATAGCACCTACGGCTCAAAGTCCAGAGAGGAGAAAAACCCAGTTTTCCTCTACGGCTAGGGCACGGCTAAGCCGTGGAATGCCTTACGGCTAAGCCGAAGCTCAGCCGTGGCCAAGCCGTAGAACAATACAGGGTGCAATTTCTGAAATAACTGAGAGTCAGCAACTGACAGGTCTTCTACGGCCCAGCTACGGCTAAGCCGTAGACCACACACGGCTAAGCCGTAACCACACATGAAGAATAAGGCTAGGTGTAAAGATAAGACCTATATGACCTTCATAATAGAATGTAGAGCACCTAGACTTGCCCAACGGAATGTGATACACGCGTGAATGATCTCGAGGGCTGCGAATCATTCATGTTCGTTATCCGGATGTTAAGCACCTCCCCATGGGTGTTGGTTTAAGGGACTTCGTGCACCGCCCGATTCAAGGCAACACTAGACAACGGTGTATCGAATAACTTAAAACTACATCATCATGCACGGTTAGAAACACCGGATAATTAGATTAGAATTGGTTTGTAACTTAAGATGATTCGATTCACATGATTTGTTGCATAACATATTGCATTCGATCATTGATCTCAACTCTCTAACATGATTACGTATGTTTCGTTACTTTCACATTGTGGTTTATTTACCCTGAGTATGCATGTATGATGTGTTCATTCACGGATCTGCACGTATGATAAGTTGTCACGATCTACTCAGGATTTTCATGATTGACTCCGTATGGTCAGGCACTACTTAGCCTCAGCCTTAGGATCCCGACGGGGTGAATTCGGTATAGTTTATATGGCCTGCTGCAGTATGGATTTTGTCTTGGGGAACCGGACCCCAGGAAACCGAGACCCATTGTACCCTGGCCCGGACAATGGTGTTCTTTGCATGTTACAAGATCCCTCTTTTGGGAGCATATGGTAATGTAGTAGCCACTAGTATGTACACAGCATGTATTCATTGATTCATTAGCATATTTCTTTCTTGCATGACAGCCTAGTATACGAAAATGCCTTCTTTAATAACATGATGTTCTTTATTCTATTAGAGACAGCGTGTGTTAACTTGCTATGGTTTATACTTTGCTGAATCGTCGTATTCACAGTTGTTTTTGGTGTTGCAGGCCCAGATCCCCCTGCCGAACCCTCGCCGGTCGGCCAGGCTTCAGATGAGACCCCCGGGGCCCCATCAGGCCTAGAGGAGTGGATGTGATCACTTCACGGGAGAGCGTCCATGGCATGCATCATTTTGGAGTCTTGTTTTGTGGATTTTCAGACTTGTATTTGGCATGACATGTCATTATTGTATATATTCTTTTGTTCTTTTTGTAAAACTTTCATATGTAATTATGTCAGTCCTTTCTTTGTATCCCCTTCTTGCTTTGTTAGTTTTATGTTTCTGATATTTACAGCTTCCGCGTACTTGCTTGGCACGTGTGAATGTTCCCTTGTGCGTGTGCATTTAGACTCGGTCTACGTGTGCAGGCACGGGAGTACGTGTGTCCTTAGGTTTGGCTTTTGCTAACCCCCGAACCCTGGGCTCGGGTTGTGACATACGTATTGTATGGTATCAGAGCATTCCTTGCTCATTCCTTGTGTTAGATGATAAGCATGTAGGCATGTAGGATCGTGGTGAGAATACGATTACTTTTTGTGATCTTTCTGGATTTTGGGGCTTGTTGGGCGCTATTGTTTTGTGTTTGTGTCTGACTCTTTCCATTTTACAGGATGGCATCAGGTTCGGGTTCTCAGCAGAACGCCGGAAATAACGAGAGCGGATCTGCACCGTCACCACAGACACCAAATACAGATGAACGCATCCTTATGCTATTCCAGTCCCTTCAGGCACAATCGCAGTCGATGCAGAACTTGCAAGCCCAAGTTACCACTATGTTAGACCGACAAAGCCAAGCCCCAGCTCAGTCACATGTAGACCAGCAGGTGATCTTACAGCCTCGAGAGAGTGACCCGAATGCCCTCTATGGGAAATTTCGCAAGCGAGGAGCTATTGAGTTTTATGGGACCGAAGAGCCATTGAAGGCGGAACAGTGGTTAGAACAGACGGAGGATGTCTTTGAGACCGTTGTGTGCACGAACCGACAGAAGGTCGGGCTAGCAACTTCCATGCTGAGAGACGTTGCAAAGACTTGGTGGAAAAACGTGAAAGACTCATACAGAGATATTCCGAGTGCTACCGTGTGGGAGATGTTCAAGCAACAGTTCAGGAGGAAGTTCATCCCGGCTCATGTGTTTCGAGCCAAGGAGGTTGAGTTCCTAGCTCTCCGCCAGCAGCAGATGACAGTAGCAGAGTATGTGAACAAGTTTATGCAGTTGTCGCATTTTGCTCCGGACATGATCAGTACTGAAGAGAGGAAGGTGAACAGGTTTGTGGAAGGTTTACATCCCCGGTACATGCACCACGTGACAGCGTTTCAACGTCCGGCTACATTCGATGACGCAGTGGACAGGGCCTATTCCGCTGAGGCCATCCACCAAGCTGCGAGAGCCGTTGAGCCGAAGCGACAGCCGCCCTTCAGTGCACGAGGACAAGTACAGAAGAAGACCAAAGGCCAGCAGAGTACTTCTAGTTCCAGTGGAGTGACTTGTGGGTATTGTGGTAGGAACCACACGACTGAAGCTTGTTGGAGGAAGGCCGGTGCTTGTTTCATTTGCGGTTCGAGGGAGCATATGATCGCCAATTGTCATCGACAGAGAGCCTCCGGTGTAGCTCCATCTGGCCCTACTTCCGGTGCAGTTCCTAGCAGACCCAGTGCACCTACAGCTCCGAGCAAGCCACAGTCAGCTCGTCCAGGCTCGAGACAGCCTCGCCAGACAACCCGTGCTTACGCGGCTACCCATGAGAATGCCGAGGATCCACAGGTGGTTGCAGGTACTGTTGATTTAGCGCGTCGAGTCATTAGCTTTGTTCGATTCGGGGTCTACACGATCTTATGTAGCACCTCATTTTGCCGAGCGGTTGCATCAGCCGTCTAAGCCGTTACCATATGTGCTGGTTGTATCCACCCCAGTTGGCAAGCGAGTGGAGTGTAGTATGTACTACCCCCATTGCAACGTGCAGATTGCAGGTCATCAGTTGCCTGTTGATTTGATCCTGTTGTCGATGCTGGACTTCGACGTGATCCTTGGTATGGATTGGCTCGCTCGATATCGTGCCTGTGTTAACTGTTACAACAGGACGATCTTCTTCGATTTAGGCAAGGGCTTCCGTTTCGAGGGCAGTTAGCAGAGATGCCCCAGACGTGTGATTTCGGCGTGTAAGGCAGATCGCTTGATCCGCCGAGGGTGTGAAGGCTTCATTGCCTTTGTCTCAGCGAAAAAGGAGACGAAGCAGCTAGGTGAGATCCAAGTGGTCTGTGACTTTCCCGATATCTTCCCAGACGAAGTGCCAGACTTACCCCCGGTTCGAGATGTGGAGTTCGCCATTGAGCTTGTTCCCGGCACGGCACCGATCAGCAAGGCTCCATATCGCATGGCCCCAGCAGAGTTGTCAGAGTTGAAGAAGCAATTACAGGAGCTTTTGGATAAGGGTTTCATTCGCCCGAGCGTTTCACCTTGGGGAGCACCAGTCTTGTTTGTCAAGAAGAAGGATGGTACTTTTCGGATGTGCATAGACTACCGCCAGCTGAACAAAGTGACGATCAAGAACAAGTACCCCCTACCCAGGATTGATGAGCTGTTTGATCAACTTCAGGGTGCAGCATATTTTTCGAAGATTGATTTGAGGTCTGGATATCACCAGTTGAGGGTCAAAGAAGATGACATTCCTAAGACTGCCTTCAGGACTCGTTATGGTCATTATGAATTCCTCGTGATGCCTTTTGGACTAACCAACGCACCTGCAGCTTTTATGGCTTTGATGAATCAGATTTTTGCTCCTTTCTTGGACCAATTCGTAGTTGTCTTTATGGATGATATACTGATATATTCTAAGTCAGCAGAGGAACATAGGGAGCATTTAAGAAAAGCCTTGTCGTTGTTGAGAGAACATCAATTGTTTGCTAAGTTGTCGAAGTGTGATTTTTGGCTTGAGCAGGTGGCATTTTTAGGTCATATCATTTCACGAGAGGGATTGGCAGTTGATCCATCTAAAGTAGAGGCAGTGGTGAATTGGCCTAGCCCCAAGACAGTGACAGAGGTTCGCAGTTTCCTTGGTCTAGCAGGTTACTATCGCCGATTTGTCCAGGACTTTGCTAAGATCTCTTCTCCTTTGACGAAGTTGACCAGGAAGAATGTACCATTTGATTGGACTGAGGAGTGTGAAGCCCGTTTCCGGACTCTGAAAGAGAAGTTGACTACGGTCCCAGTGTTAGCCTTGCCAGATGGTAGTGAAGGATTCGTGGTTTATTCAGACGCTTCTCGAGTTGGCCTAGGTTGTGTGTTGATGCAGCATGGGAAGGTGATTGCGTATGGATCGAGACAGTTGCGAGAACATGAGAAGAATTACGCCACCCATGATTTGGAATTGGCAGCCATCATGTTTGCGTTGAAGCTGTGGAGACATTATCTATATGGTGTGCAGTTTGAGGTTCGTTCTGACCACCATAGTTTGCAGTATTTATTCACACAGCAGGAGCTGAACATGAGACAGCGGAGATGGCTTGAGCTTATTAAGGATTATGACTTCCCGATCAAATATCAGCCAGGCAAGGGGAATGTGGTGGCAGATGCGCTCAGCAGGAAAGCAGAGTCAGTGCAGCTATTGAGCAGTTTCCTCTTAGAGTTCCATGGTCTCCCTGTTGAAGTTAAACTAGTGGATGAGTGCGTGACTTTGGCTAGTACGCTAGTGTTTCAGCCTGAGATGATTCAGCAGATAAAAGACAGGCAGTTTGAAGATCTAACTTTGAAGCGCATTCGAGACCACATTGGAGACCGACCCGATTTCAGACTCGAGGATGGTGTACTCTATTTTCGGAGTAGGTTGTGCGTGCCAGCAGTGGATGAGTTCAAGGAGAAACTGATGAACGAAGCGCATTACGCTCGATACGCGATGCACCCAGGCGGCACGAAGATGTTTCGGAATCTCAAAGATCGCTTCTGGTGGAACAACATGAAGAGAGAAGTCGCAGGATTTGTTGCTCGCTGTTTGACATGTCAGAAGGTGAAGGCAGATCATCAGAGACCGCCAGGCTCGTTGCATCCTTTGCATATACCGCAGTGGAAGTGGGAACACATCACCATGGACTTCGTTTCCGGGTTACCGCCGACGAGCAGGAAGAACAACGCCATTTGGGTGATTGTAGATCGATTGACGAAGTCAGCCCATTTCATTCCTTTCCGGAAGGGTATGACATTTTCAGAGATGGCAAGGAAGTTCGTGGATGAGATCGTCAGGCTCCATGGCACCCCCGTGTCGATTGTATCCGATCGTGACAGCCGTTTTGCTTCCTCTTTCTGGAGAGCATTCCAAGAGGCTTTGGGTACGAAGTTGAGTTTCAGCACGGCATACCACCCACAGACGGATGGGCAATCAGAGCGGACGATTCAGACTTTGGAGGATATGTTGCGAGCCAGTGTGTTGAGCTACGAGAAAGAATGGGATCTTCATCTATCGTTGTGTGAGTTCGCCTACAACAACAGTTTCCACGAGAGCATTGGGATGGCACCATATGAAGCATTGTACGGTAAGAAGTGTAGGAGTCCGGTATGTTGGGAAGAAGTTGGAACCTGCAGTTTTCACGGACCGACGATCATTGCCGAGACTACGGAGAAGGTACAGAAAGCCATTGAGAACTTGAAAGTTGCTCGGTCGAGACAGAAGAGTTATGCAGACACCCGCAGACGACCCTTAGAGTTTCAGGTTGGCGAGTGGGTTTTTCTGAAGGTCTCTCCGATGAAGGGTACGATCCGTTTCGGCCAGAAAGGCAAGTTAGCTCCACGCTATGTTGGACCGTTCGAGATCAAGAGTCGGATTGGTGATTTGGCCTATCGATTAGAGCTTCCCGAGATGTTTTCAGGAGTGCACAACGTTTTCCACGTTTCGATGCTTCGGAAATATGTTCATGATCCCTCCCATGTCATTCGTTACGACGAGGTTCAGATTCAGCCGAGTGCTGCATACGTTGAGCGACCGCTCCGTATCGTGGGGACCCAAGAGCAGATACTTCGCACCAGGACAATTCGATGGGTCAAAGTGCTTTGGGAGCATCACAGTCCCGATGAGGCTACTTGGGAGTTAGAAGAGCAGATGGCACGCCAGTATCCCGATTTGTTTTCCCAGGTATGAGTGAGTTAGTGTTCATTCCGAGGACGGAATGATTCTCAAGTAGGGGAAGATGTAACACTCCGACCCAGCTTGACCCCGTTTAGCGGTTAGTTAATCTTGTTTTCGTTGTTAATCGTGTTTTGTTTGTGTTTTGTTTTCGTTACGGGTCATGGATAGGTAGTTGGGTTGAGTTTGACCTGGATTAAGTAGACCAAGCCCTTTTTTGTAATTTTAGCTTTCCTTAGGCATGGTCATTTTTGCATCATCTTGATGTCAACACGTGTCTTTCGTTGAGCTCGTTAACTTTCGTAACTACGTCATTTGCAACCGAGGTCGTGTGATTCGATTGGACCCGAGTTTGACTCAAACTGAAAATACACTTTTCACTTGGCCTTCATTGCAATTTGGACAACCCATTGACTTGTATAAGTGCATCCATCGACCCATTCATGCTCTCTCTCTTGTTCTCTCTCGTTTTCTCTCAAGTTTCTTCCACTGCACGTGGAGTTCTCCCTCCTTCACTTGATTTTTCTCCATCGATCAAGCTTGTGGTTCTTGCATGTGCAATTGAGGTGAGTGGAAGTCTTCCATTCTTCTCATCTCCGTTCTCTATCTCTTCTCCTTCTTGCTTCTTTGCATGGTGTGTCTGTGTGTTGTGGATTTCTCTCCATCTCTCATGCATGCATGTGGTTTTGCTTGTGTTAGGTTGTGTTTGGATCCAAGGGCTACCATTGTGCATTTGAATTTCCAATTGAGGCAAGTATAACCATAGTTGTGAGAACCCATGTTGGTATGATTTGATTTTGGTTAGCTCACATTAATGTGTATGGAAAACATGTGTTTACAGCCCATTCTTACTCATTTGATTACTACTTGGTCTATCTCCCTTGATAAATTGAAATTTGGATGCTTCCCAGACATTCTGTACAGGTTTCAGGAAATTGAATTCGTGCAGGTACGGCTAAGCCGTATAGCACCTACGGCTCACAGTCCAGAGAGGAGAAAAACCCAGTTTTCCTCTACGGCTAGGGCACGGCTAAGCCGTGGAATGCCCTACGGCTAAGCCGAAGCTCAGCCGTGGCCAAGCCGTAGAACAATACAGGGTGCAATTTCTGAAATAACTGAGAGTCAGCAACTGACAGGTCTTCTACGGCCCAGCTACGGCTAAGCCGTAGACCACACACGGCTAAGCCGTAACCACACATGAAGAATAAGGCTAGGTGTAAAGATAAGACCTATATGACCTTCATAATAGAATGTAGAGCACCTAGACTTGCCCAACGGAATGTGATACACGCGTGAATGATCTCGAGGGCTGCGAATCATTCATGTTCGTTATCCGGATGTTAAGCACCTCCCCATGGGTGTTGGTTTAAGGGACTTCGTGCACCGCCCGATTCAAGGCAACACTAGACAACGGTGTATCGAATAACTTAAAACTACATCATCATGCACGGTTAGAAACACCGGATAATTAGATTAGAATTGGTTTGTAACTTAAGATGATTCGATTCACATGATTTGTTGCATAACATATTGCATTCGATCATTGATCTCAACTCTCTAACATGATTACGTATGTTTCGTTACTTTCACATTGTGGTTTATTTACCCTGAGTATGCATGTATGATGTGTTCATTCACGGATCTGCACGTATGATAAGTTGTCACGATCTACTCAGGATTTTCATGATTGACTCCGTATGGTTAGGCACTACTTAGCCTCAGCCTTAGGATCCCGACGGGGTGAATTCGGTATAGTTTATATGGCCTGCTGCAGTATGGATTTTGTCTTGGGGAACCGGACCCCAGGAAACCGAGACCCATTGTACCCTGGCCCGGACAATGGTGTTCTTTGCATGTTACAAGATCCCTCTTTTGGGAGCATATGGTAATGTAGTAGCCACTAGTATGTACACAGCATGTATTCATTGATTCATTAGCATATTTCTTTCTTGCATGACAGCCTAGTATACGAAAATGCCTTCTTTAATAACATGATGTTCTTTATTCTATTAGAGACAGCGTGTGTTAACTTGCTATGGTTTATACTTTGCTGAATCGTCGTATTCACAGTTGTTTTTGGTGTTGCAGGCCCAGATCCCCCTGCCGAACCCTCGCCGGTCGGCCAGGCTTCAGATGAGACCCCCGGGGCCCCATCAGGCCTAGAGGAGTGGATGTGATCACTTCACGGGAGAGCGTCCATGGCATGCATCATTTTGGAGTCTTGTTTTGTGGATTTTCAGACTTGTATTTGGCATGACATGTCATTATTGTATATATTCTTTTGTTCTTTTTGTAAAACTTTCATATGTAATTATGTCAGTCCTTTCTTTGTATCCCCTTCTTGCTTTGTTAGTTTTATGTTTCTGATATTTACAGCTTCCGCGTACTTGCTTGGCACGTGTGAATGTTCCCTTGTGCGTGTGCATTTAGACTCAGTCTACGTGTGCAGGCACGGGAGTACGTGTGTCCTTAGGTTTGGCTTTTGCTAACTCCCGAACCCTGGGCTCGGGTTGTGACAGGAAGTATCAAAGCCGCTATCTCTTTCATCACCTTCATTAGAAGCATACTCTTCAACAATCTCAGCCACCATTTGCGCAACTCCTCCATTGGTCAAAGTTTGAGTTGATAAAGTTGCAAGACAAAATATATGCATCAAAACAAGAGTGAAATAAAATCAAATAATAGTGTCATGCAAAGAAATAAAGAAGTTTTACAAGCTTTTAGCCTCTAGGAACGATGAGTTCTAGGGCTTCAGCCTTTCTCTTCTTTAAAGGAGCTCCTAAACTGTTAGGGGATCTGATTACATGTTTTGAACGTATTGCTCGAAGCTTCTTATGAAGAATCGGACCTGCTGGAGGTTTTGTTGACACTGTAAACTGTGGCCTCAATCTGATAGTTACTTTGGTCGACTGAGCTTCTTCTGCTGAACTTGGAACTGCATATACCTCTGTTGATACTGGAGCAACAGTAGTAGTCTTTCGCAAATTTTGGCAAGCAAAGTCTGCCTCGGTGGTAGAGCGCATAATGGCCTGTTCTTCTTCAAATTTCCTTGGTTACTCATTAATCGGAACTTTGGTTCTAGCAGAGCGAGAAGTAGATCCAAAATCTAGCGCATCTCTACCAGCTCTCCCAGCCTTAACGAGACTCTCCCTCTCCTGTAGGTTCTCATTCATAGCCCATTGAATCCTTGTTACAGTCATATTTGGAGGAGGCAAGAATTCCTCATCTTCTTCACCTCTCAAAGAGCAGTGAGCTTTGCAGACATCAGACCCGGCCACTAAGCAAACTCGCCATTTATTTCCTTCGCATAACTAATTCTCAAAGTTGATTGGGATGAAACTATCTTTTTCCACCTTATCTCCTTTTTTGAAAGCATTTAAAAGGTGCCATTTGATGTAGCGATTGCTTGTATATGTCTCTATAATGGTAATGGTACTTTTTGTATACCATTATATGAAACCACTCATGTATCCAGGATTTGGGAGACGAGGGTAGTCAAAATGAGCCTCAGTGCCAAGCACTTGATAGAATTCCCAAGCATTTCGAGCATCTTACAAGAAACCAAGAATGCCTCGAATTCGGCTGAGTGCTCCCAAAATGGCTTGATGGAAGTCAAATTGCCTGCAAAATCTGATAGTTATACAAGGTTGAATGTTAATATATGAATTCTTCCTATATACCAAGTCTGCTAATCTCAAGCTTAAGAACCAACTCTTCTCTTCATCGGATAAGCCAACATCCTAACCACCCTCCCCAACTTTGTTAATTGGCAGTTCTATGGCATTTCTCATGCGAGTTGGAACTTCAATGTTGGTCATAGTTTCACAATAAGTGACATAATTATGAAAATTACGCAAGTGTTGGTGTAATTCAGTCATGGAGTAGGTATTAATCAGACAGTTGCCACTTACCACACCCTCCATTTAGATGCTCCCTAGTGAACCACTGTGTGAATGAAGCCCATTGCAGTGGTATGTGAACCAAGTATACAACAAGTGTTCGGCATAATACCAATTGAAGGCTTTCCCCTTTCTGGCGGTGAAACTAGACAGCTTTAATTCGGTTAACAAATATGCTATGAAGGCAGGGCCTAGGGCAAGACTGTGTCCAAATGCCATCTGAATCGCCGGTTATATGCAACCAGGCCTAAGGACGCCCTCGGAACTTGGAAAAAGTAATTTGACAACCATGTTGCTAAAAAAGTAATAAGTAAGCACTTCCTCTTTAAATCTAGATATGTGGCAAAAATACATGGCATGAAGTTCGGGTCCTCATGATAGATAATTGTTAGCTCCTTCTTGGGGTCCTTATTAGGGATAATCTCTTTCCACTTGAAATATTCACCCTCATTCATAAAGAAAAGGCTGGTGATGCTCTTCACCCGACTCATCAATTGGATAACTTTGCCTCGACTCTGGCTGGTCGTTTGGATTGAATCTTTGAGAGCAAAAAGAAGATAATATGCAGCTTGGAATTCGTAGTCCATGGTAGCCAATTCTTTATTGGGTGGAATGCTTTCATCATAAACTTCACCATATGCTGCTAAACCAAATATTTTCTTCACTTTCCATAAAGAAAACCCCAGCTCCATGTTCGGAGTAATGAAAGTACCGGTTGCAGGGCAAAACAATTCTAGAATAGCCCTATATATGTTCTTGTTCTCATAAGGGACTTTCTTTGTGGTGGCATTTATAGCGTCGAAGATACCGATTGCTCTCAAATACTTTTCATAATGGTGCTTGAACAAAGTTACCCAACCTTGCCAGTCTCTAATGTGGTTAAACCATCCACAATACTGGTGTCTTTCACCAAGCCAGGCACTCCTATCTTCAGCATGGATACCAAGCCCGATTGCCTCAATTGTGAAATCACGGTACCCACTGCAAGGTTTAGAGTACACGGCTCTGTCGCCCCTATCTCCGACTTTAGGACCTCCATGAAGTAGTATGGAGGCTAGCGCATGAATTTACCAGTTTTGAAGTGGATATGATGCTTTATCCACGGAAATGGATCATTCCTTGCTTGTATAGTTGGAGCCATCCTCATTATCCTTGGGTACCACTTGATAGACCAAATGATGGTCACGTCATAAGAAATTCTCGCTGTGTCTACATACCAATATTGTATGCTGTCAGCAGGTTGTTTCATGGTCTCCTACGTGGCATCCCCAAATATATAGTGTGGCTTGTCAAAGCTTACTTTGTGATTAGTCTCCCAATTGGTGTTATTTGCCAGACACTAATATGTGTACCAGTTCTTTCTTGTTAGGGCTTTGGTTCTTTGATTTTACAAAGTCGCGACAAATATTTCATTTGGGTTTTTTGGATTAGGATCACTTGTAATCTTGCCCTTTGCATGGCTCTTTGATGCCCCGGCAGTTGAAGTAGCATGTGCTTTGCTTTTCCTATCTGCAAAACAAAAACAGAAAAGAAAATATTAGTAACAACAAAAATGACTAAGGCATGGGATTCTACCGAAATTTTGGCAACATATCCCCTCAACAAAAGGCCAAAAAGAGAAAATAATACTCAGTTTAAGATCAAGAATTGGCTTCAAGGCACACTTAGGTCCTAGAACTAAGGCTCCCTATCCAAAGAGGTGTTCGAGTGTCTTAAGACCTATTAGGGGGCAATCTGATTTGCGTTCGAGTACGAAAGTTACAGTATCTAATGCAAGAAATGCATGCACAACACAAGCAAAGCATGACAGCAGCTATATATAACACAAAGCATAAACAAGTTCAAACATGTATGAAAATACAGTATGTGAAAGCATATGGCATGTATTTTTAAGCATTGAAAACAAAAGTAAGTGCTATCGGTCTATTGGCAACCACTTTCGGTCACTCCTCGTGGTTTTATTAGACTTACCTATAATTATTGTAGATTGTTTTACTTTCTGATGCTCAAATTTAAAGCCGACTAAAGGATTTCGAAATTCTCAAGAAGGTGTCTCTAACAAATCTCGGCAAACAAAGCTCTACGCAGTGATTTGCTATGACCGGACCATTAGACATTTTTTTGGGATTTTGAAAGTGCACTATTCTCAAAGTATATAGAGCTAATGAAGGAAATATTGCTCTGCAAAGTTAATTTCAAAACAAAGATCATCAACTATCATCAATGATCAGAAAATGATATTGTATCGGTTAGCTTCGTACAAAGACGATCGGCATCACTCAAATTGACTTGGATAGTACACCTTGGCTGGCATTGGAAAAGACAAGGAAGGATGAATTAGCCTTGGAAGTTGTAATTAAGAATCAAAATGTAAAACAGCTCATTCAAAGCTACATCCAACCACTCAACCAGAAGTTCATCTTATTTTGATCAGTTTCTTTAAACGGCCACTCATATTCGGGTGATTTGTACTTCTCATGTTTATTGAGATTTAAAAGAAGTAACCTTATCACCAAAAGCAAAAGGAAATGCGTCATAGGCATACTCAATTTGCTGATCGTGAAAGAATCCCCATAGAAGCTATGGTGGTCAAGTTTGTGTTCACCTCATGCTAGTAAACGGATAAAATACTACAAATCAATCCCTTGTGATTCCCATAGAGTCTGTGATGACTCAACTTGTGCTTACACTATGCTAAGGAATGAGTATATGTCATTTCTAAACACCTTTACACCTCCCATAGTCCGCATAGGTCAAGTATGTGCTCAGATTATGTCAGTGTTCAAGCAAAACGGGTGGGTGTGATTCACCAAGTTCAACAATGAAGTGTTGAAGCCTGATGTTCTATTAAAGTTTTACATTCCCCCAGACAAAGTTTGTTCACCACAAGTTTTTTAAAGGATGACTTCTTTATAAACCTTTTGGAGTTCTAGGCCTCAAATGCTATTCGAATGATTTCAGACAAGTTATGTGTATTTCACCTTGAACAATTATGATTTTTCAAATGAAGGGGAAAGAGGACAATTTTTGCTTCAAATCTAATTCATTTAGTTATGACTGTGGCTATCACTATGGGTATGCCCGGATAGTGCTTGGGCATGGTGTAAGGACCCGAACCCCCACTAATCCTAATTACGTTAATTAATCATGTTCCTATTGATTAAGACTTGTTGAGGCCCAATTTAGTGTGAATTATTGGGTTTGGACCCCGCTTAAATAGCTAAGGGCTTTTTAGTAAATTTTCCTTATGCCTCTAGGTTACCCCGTCCATCTCCTTACGTGTGATTCATCGCGTAGATCATCTTTTGTGTTGGGGCCGAGTTGATCCGGACTCATCTTAAGCCAATTGGAGCCCTCCCGGACTAAACTGAAATTCCTAGAAACCAGTGGGCTGATGTGCAATTTCAGGAAAAATATGTTTAAAAGAGAGAGACTCAACGTATACTCCCCTTCTTCCTCACGTTCTCTTGGCTGGAGTTCTAGTTTCTGGGTTTCTTCTCCTCTCTTTGATTTCAATCGAAGCATTGTGGGCGTTTGGGAGTGTGCATGCACAAGGGATGGCATGCACCCACATTCTTCTTCTTCCTTGACCCCTTTTTCCATTGTATTCTGGTGTGGAGTGACCTCTCCTCCAAGTTACAGCGATACAAGGTAAGGAATAGGTTCCATTTCGTCTTCTTGGGATTTCGTTATTGACATGCATGTGAATTCTTCCACATTTTGGGGCTTATGTGTAGAGAACCCATTAGAGAACCCATTACAGTACAGGGAGTTGCCTCTGAGCATACAGCAAGAAGGATCTAGGAAGGGCTAAACACGGTAACAAGGCAAGTACTTAAGCTTATATTCGTTGCATGTGGGATTGTCATTGCATGTTAAGCTAGTTGTGCTCATTGTGATTCTTCCTTCTTTATATGTATGAATGATTCAAGTAAGGATGATGGAGATGGGAATAGGAGGTGTGTGAGTATGGGATACTCTCAAGACACTTCAATTGAGCTACAGAACCCCCTTATAAGTCAGTTCTGTAGTGATCCCGCACAGAAAATTTAGCTACAGAACTGTATGTTGATTTTCTGAAGCTTACGGCGAATCTACGGCTAAGCCGTGAGCTCTTACGGCTCAATGTCCAGAGAGCAGAAAATGAGCTTTTGTACTACGGCTCATTTACGGCTAAGCCGTG
Organism: Sextonia rubra; assembly: GCA_037013555.1. NCBI lineage: Eukaryota > Viridiplantae > Streptophyta > Magnoliopsida > Laurales > Lauraceae > Sextonia > Sextonia rubra. The sequence continues at coordinate 14,061,547 of JASUAD010000014.1, read as the reverse complement.
GAATCCACTACGGCTGAGCCGTACCCAGCCCGTAGCCTAGCCGTAGGTCTTTCTACGGCGAACTTTCCAGGGAGCTCACAGAACCCAGTTCCTTCTACGGCCTGCATACGGCTGCACCGTGAGATACCCTACGGCTAAGCCGTAACCTCCCCGTGACCCAGCCGTAGGCTTAGCTCGGCTAAGCCGTAGGCCAATATACGGTTGAACCGTAACCACACCGAAAATCCGGATGAACTGTGACCCCCTCTCGGCTAAGCCGTAGCCCTGTACACGGCTAAGCCGTAAGAACCCAGTGAATGTAAGATGTTAGGAACCTTGATTGGTAGGGCTTTAGTCATGGTACCTTCTATACCTCCACATTGGCCATTGGTAATTACACATTGGAATGAATGAAGGATTTCCCAATGGCAAGTCATGGATGTTGGCAAGAGAAGGGTGTTCCGTAGGCACACAATGTAATACCCGGACACGGTAACACAACGACACCGAACATCTCATGTGTACATCGTGCTGAATGTCATTGGGAATTAGGAGACTGCTTCATCTAAATGCAATCATATCATATTGATACATAACACTACCTTTGACATGACTGTTATCGCATTCACTTCCTCTAACAAACCCCGAGGCAATTCAGACCTGAGCTTCTAATGAGTGCGTGTCTGACAAGCCAGAGCTTCTATTGAGTGTGTGCTTGCTAGCCAAGGGTGTAGCTGCGGCTCGGGCCTTGTAGCCTACCTGCATGTGTTTCGTTTAAGTATTCGTTGTTTCATGATTATCTATTCCTTATATATGTTATGATTGTATGATTGACTCCGAGTCGGCACCACTTGGCTTCTGCCCTTTGGGTATTATATGTCACTACTGCAGTAGGTTTACGGAGGGGTTGTCGACGCTCCTCGGGAAGCTAGCTTGATCCCCTAGCGACCCATACGTTATGTATGCTCCCTTTGGGAGAATAGAGCATCGTGGTTGCCAATCAGTATGTATAGCATTAAGTTTCACTCATGCATCATGTTTAGTGATTGTTCTTGCTAATGTATTATGTTATATTAGTTTCCTATGCTTAGTACTTGCTTAACCGTCGTGTTAACAGTGTTACCCTCGGTATTGCAGATACAGCACCCGCTCCCGACACGAATATTGACGCGGCCCCGGAAGATACCCCAACGGTACCTCGGGGTGTAGGTGAATGGATGGATGGCGACGTTTACTACTAGCCATCCTACGGAGGGCATCTCTTTTGGGAATATTATGTTGAAGACTTTTGTATCACCTTTAAGGACTGATTTTGGGAATGTATTTAAAGGACTATAACACTATTGTATGTAAATATGTTTTAATAGACTATGAACTTTATGTGCTCTTGATGATTATTGAGTATTTCACAGGTTCTCGATTATGATAATTTATGTTTGTACGTGTGTCAGCATACCTCACACGTTCCTGTGGAATCTCCCTTGTAGGAATTCGTGCAAAATTCTTCAGGGCACGAATTTCTACGGGATTACGTATCCACGCCCTGGGGGCCCACTCAAATCCCCAAATTCTCGGGATTGGGGCGTGACATACGTAAGTAATGGTATCAGAGCCATTCCAAGAAGTCACTTAAAAGACTTAGCAACATTAGAAAGCGTGGTGAGGTTCCGATAGATCCGTTTAAGTGGGTTTCTATTATAATGATAACTATGGTATGACTGTAGTATGTATGTATGTACATCTATTTAAACATATATGATTAATGACCATTGTGACTGCAGAACCATGGCGTCTGGATCCGGTACGAACAACAGCTCCGGTGATAATAACCGTAATAACATTGAGTTGGACGGCGCAGACCCTCCACCACAACCTCCTCCTCAACCCACCTACAATACAGAGGAACGGTTTATGATGTTAATGCATCAATTGGCAGCTAGTAACGCCAATCAGGCCGCCATGCAGTTGCAGATGGCCGCCATGTTGAACCGACAGGATCAGCCAGGAGATCCCAACTCCTTGTATGAGAAGTTTCGAAAAAGGGGAGCAACAGAGTTTACTGGACATGAGGATCCATTACAAGCAGATGAATGGTTTGTCCACACGGAAAATGTTTTCGATACCTTGACTTGCACATCTAGACAGCAAGTGGTCCTCGCAGCATCCATGTTTAGAGACGTCGCGGATACATGGTGGAAGAGTATCCGGGACCACATGAGGACTATGCCGGACGCTACTGTTTGGGAAGCCTTTAAAAGGCAGTTTCGAAAGAAGTTCATCCCTGACCACGTTACTCGCAAAAAGAAGGCAGAGTTTCTTTCCCTGCAGCAGAACCTCATGACCGTTGCAGAATACGTGCATGTATTCAGCCAGCTTTCTCGGTTTGCTCTAGACTTGATTGATACTGAGGAGAGACTTGATTGATACTGAGGAGAAGAGAGTGGAAAGGTTTTTGGAAGGGTTGAGGCCTGCTATCAAGGGACATGCCACTGCCTTCCAACGTCCCGTTCAATATGATGATGCAGTAGCAAGGGCGTATGCAGCGGAAGAAATTGAGAAGAGTTTATTCTTGGGAGAGTCTAAGAAGAGTGCTCCACCTTCTGGGAAAGGTCAGCAGTACTCTAAGAAACAGAAGGGAGTTGCTAGCAGCACGTCCCGACCAGTTTGTGGTGCATGTGGGAAGGGTCACGAGACTAGTAAATGTTGGAGGGCTATGGGAGCCTGTTTCGGCTGTGGCTCCATGGACCATCGCTTGTCCGAGTGCCCGAGAAGGAAGGAATTTAGCCAAGGCTATCAACAGCAGCAGTATCAGCAGCCCCCTCCTGCGCCTAGCCGACAGCAACAGCAAGTGAGACAAGGCCAAGGGCAGACACGACAAGGCCAAGGGCAGACACGACAAGGCCAGGGACAACAGAGACAAGGACAGCAACACCGACCCCAAAGGCAAGGCCGCGCTTATGCATTGACACAAGAAGAGGCAGAAGCGGCAGAACATGCGGTTGTAGGTAAGGTTTCTGTTTGTGGTATTGAAGCTAAAGTGTTGTTTGATTCGGGATCTTCACACTCCTTCATCTCACCTCGGTTCTCTAGTAGGATACGGGAATCGCCTGCACAATTGCCATATGTGTTGAGTGTTATCACTCCGGTTGGTAAACGGGTAACCTGTGACGACTATTACCCTGGTTGTCGAGTTCTCATCGGAGAAGTTCTTCTCCCAGCGGAACTTATTGTGCTACCCATGCACGACTTCGATGTAATCCTAGGCATGGACTGGCTGACCAAATATATGGCCTGTTTGGATTGCTACCGTAAGACCGTCACCGTAAGGGTGAGTGAAGATGGTCCAAGTGCGGTGTTCCAAGGTGACAAGAAGAGTTCGAACACCAGATTGATTTCAGCACTTCGAGCGGAACGATTAATACATAGTGGTTGTGAGGGCTATATTGCCTTCATCGTAGAAAAGAAATCACCTAAGAAGTTAGAAGAAATACCGGTGGTTTGCGAATTTCCGGATGTATTCCCGGATGAAGTACCCGGCCTTCCACCAATCAGGGAAGTGGATTTTACTATAGAGCTAGTACCCGGTACCGCTCCCATCTCTAAGGCTCCATATAGAATGGCCCCAGCAGAGCTGCGTGAACTGAAACTACAGTTACAAGAATTATTGGATAAAGGATTCATTCGCCCTAGCACATCCCCATGGGGAGCCCCGGTTTTATTTGTGAAGAAGAAGGATGGCACCCTTAGAATGTGTATTGATTACCGGCAGTTGAATCAGGTGACAATTAAAAACAAATATCCACTGCCTAGAATTGATGAGTTGTTTGATCAGCTACAGGGTGCAACACATTTTTCGAAGATCGATCTTAGGTCTGGATATCATCAACTGCGAGTTAGGGACCAAGATGCATCAAAGACAGCTTTCAGGACAAGATATGGGCATTACGAATTCTTGGTTATGCCTTTTGGATTGACAAATGCCCCCGCAGTGTTTATGGCCTTAATGAACAAGATCTTCTCGTCATATCTTGATCAGTTCGTGGTAATTTTCATTGATGATGTTCTGGTGTATTCCAAGACCAAAGACGAGCATGTGGAGCATCTGAGGACCTCTCTACAATTGCTAAGGGACCACCGATTGTATGCCAAACTGGACAAATGTGAATTTTGGCTGGAACAAGTTGCCTTTCTAGGGCATATAATTTCTAAGGATGGGCTTGCAGTAGATCCAGCTAAGATTGAGGCTATAACTACTTGGCAGAGTCCCAAAACCGTTGCAGAAATTAGAAGTTTTGTTGGCTTGGCCGGTTATTATAGAAGGTTCGTAAAGGACTTTTCCAAAATAGTCGCTCCTTTGACTAAGTTGACACGAAAGAACGAACCATTTGTGTGGTCCGCAGAGTGTGAATCGAGTTTCCAACTGCTTAAGGAGAAGTTAACCTCAGCCCCGATCTTATCCCTGCCAGAAGGGAGTGGCGGATTTGTTATCTATACAGATGCTTCAGGGATTGGGCTAGGGTGTGTACTCATGCAGAATGGAAAGGTAATAGCATATGGATCTCGCCAATTGAAGGAACATGAGAAAAACTATGCCGTGCATGACTTGGAATTGGCTGCAGTAATTTTCGCGCTAAAGATGTGGAGACATTATGTATACGGAGAGAAATTTGAAGTCCATAGTGATCATCGCAGTCTCCAGTATCTGTTTTCGCAGCATGATCTTAACATGAGACAGCGCAGGTGGTTGGAATTCATAAAGGATTATGACTTTCCGATTAGATACTTCCCTGGAAAGGGGAATGTAGTAGCTGATGCTTTAAGCAGGAAATCCACCACCGAGTTGGCAGCCTTGTGCGGTGAATGGTCCCTAGTGGAGGAATTCCGAGATCTGGACGCGGAAGTTGAATTTGTAGACGATAAGGTCATGTTAGTGGCTATGTCAGTCTTCGAACCCACCCTGATTCAGCAGATCAAGGAGAGACAGTTTGAAGACCCGGAGTTTGCCAAGATTCGTGACCATATTTCTGAGAAACTGGACTTCAGGATTGTAGATGGTGTGTTGTACTTCCGAGATCGGCTTTGTGTTCCAGGAGTTCAAAATCATAACCTAAAGAGGGCAATTATGACTGAAGCACACCATGCTCGGTATTCCATGCACCCAGGGAGTACAAAAATGTACCGGAATCTACATGGCAGGTTTTGGTGGAATAACATGAAGAGGGACATAGCGGGCTTTGTGGCCAAATGCCTTACCTGCCAACGAGTGAAGGCTGAGCACAGGAAGCCTCCCGGTTTGTTACACCCTCTACAGATTCCTAAATGGAAATGGGAGAATCTGACGATGGATTTCGTTTCCGGACTACCTCGAACAAGTAGACATCATGATGTACTGTGGGTGATTGTCGACCGACTAACGAAATCAGCCCACTTTATTCCCATCAAGAAAGGGATGAAATTTCAGGAAATGGCCAAGATTTTCATTGATGAGATTGTACGGCTACATGGTACCCCGGTCTCAATTGTGTCCGACCGAGATAGTAGGTTCGTGTCCTCCTTTTGGCAGTCTTTCCAGACGTCTTTAGGCACCAAACTCAGTTTTAGCACGGCTTACCATCCTCAAACAGATGGGCAGTCGGAACGAACGATACAGACCTTGGAAGATATGCTACGAGCTAGCGTAATGGATTTCGGAAAGGAGTGGGATGAGCACCTCTCCTTGTGCGAGTTTGCATATAATAACAGCTTTCACGCGAGCATCGGTATGGCCCCATTTGAAGCCTTGTATGGACGGAAGTGCCGTACGCCAGTCTGTTGGGAAGAAGTTGGGGTTAGGAGTTTCCATGGACCCACTCTGGTAGCGGATACAGCGGAGAAAGTACAAAAAGTGCAAGATAGGCTGAGAACTGCACGATCGCGCCAGAAAAGTTATGCAGATAACCGCCGCCGGCCCCTTGAGTTCCAAGTGGGGGACAGAGTTTTCCTAAAAGTTTCCCCAATGAAGGGTACTATCAGGTTTGGCCAGAAGGGTAAACTTGCTCCTCGGTTCGTAGGGCCTTTTGAGATACAGAGTAGAGTGGGAGACTTAGCTTATCGGTTGGAGTTGCCACCCTCGCTTGCAGGAGTTCATAATGTGTTCCATGTATCAATGCTCCGGAAATACCTCCCAGATCCGTCACATGTTCTTGAGTTGGATGATGTACAGGTACGGCCTAATGTGAGCTACGAAGAGAGACCTTCGTATCGTTGACACTAAGGAACAGGTGCTGCGTACACGAACGATCAAATGGGTCAAGGTGTTATGGAATCACCATGGACAAGAAGAGGCCACTTGGGAACTCGAAGATCAAATTCGGGTGAAATATCCAGAGCTACTACCTAAGGTACGTGCATTCGGAGGACCGAATGATCTTAAGTGGGGGAGGATGTAAGGACCCGAACCCCCACTAATCCTAATTACGTTAATTAATCATGTTCCTATTGATTAAGACTTGTTGAGGCCCAATTTAGTGTGAATTATTGGGTTTGGACCCCGCTTAAATAGCTAAGGGCTTTTTAGTAAATTTTCCTTATGCCTCTAGGTTACCCCGTCCATCTCCTTACGTGTGATTCATCGCGTAGATCATCTTTTGTGTTGGGGCCGAGTTGATCCGGACTCATCTTAAGCCAATTGGAGCCCTCCCGGACTAAACTGAAATTCCTAGAAACCAGTGGGCTGATGTGCAATTTCAGGAAAAATATGTTTAAAAGAGAGAGACTCAACGTATACTCCCCTTCTTCCTCACGTTCTCTTGGCTGGAGTTCTAGTTTCTGGGTTTCTTCTCCTCTCTTTGATTTCAATCGAAGCATTGTGGGCGTTTGGGAGTGTGCATGCACAAGGGATGGCATGCACCCACATTCTTCTTCTTCCTTGACCCCTTTTTCCATTGTATTCTGGTGTGGAGTGACCTCTCCTCCAAGTTACAGCGATACAAGGTAAGGAATAGGTTCCATTTCGTCTTCTTGGGATTTCGTTATTGACATGCATGTGAATTCTTCCACATTTTGGGGCTTATGTGTAGAGAACCCATTAGAGAACCCATTACAGTACAGGGAGTTGCCTCTGAGCATACAGCAAGAAGGATCTAGGAAGGGCTAAACACGGTAACAAGGCAAGTACTTAAGCTTATATTCGTTGCATGTGGGATTGTCATTGCATGTTAAGCTAGTTGTGCTCATTGTGATTCTTCCTTCTTTATATGTATGAATGATTCAAGTAAGGATGATGGAGATGGGAATAGGAGGTGTGTGAGTATGGGATACTCTCAAGACACTTCAATTGAGCTACAGAACCCCCTTATAAGTCAGTTCTGTAGTGATCCCGCACAGAAAATTTAGCTACAGAACTGTATGTTGATTTTCTGAAGCTTACGGCGAATCTACGGCTAAGCCGTGAGCTCTTACGGCTCAATGTCCAGAGAGCAGAAAATGAGCTTTTGTACTACGGCTCATTTACGGCTAAGCCGTGGAATCCACTACGGCTGAGCCGTACCCAGCCCGTAGCCTAGCCGTAGGTCTTTCTACGGCGAACTTTCCAGGGAGCTCACAGAACCCAGTTCCTTCTACGGCCTGCATACGGCTGCACCGTGAGATACCCTACGGCTAAGCCGTAACCTCCCCGTGACCCAGCCGTAGGCTTAGCTCGGCTAAGCCGTAGGCCAATATACGGTTGAACCGTAACCACACCGAAAATCCGGATGAACTGTGACCCCCTCTCGGCTAAGCCGTAGCCCTGTACACGGCTAAGCCGTAAGAACCCAGTGAATGTAAGATGTTAGGAACCTTGATTGGTAGGGCTTTAGTCATGGTACCTTCTATACCTCCACATTGGCCATTGGTAATTACACATTGGAATGAATGAAGGATTTCCCAATGGCAAGTCATGGATGTTGGCAAGAGAAGGGTGTTCCGTAGGCACACAATGTAATACCCGGACACGGTAACACAACGACACCGAACATCTCATGTGTACATCGTGCTGAATGTCATTGGGAATTAGGAGACTGCTTCATCTAAATGCAATCATATCATATTGATACATAACACTACCTTTGACATGACTGTTATCGCATTCACTTCCTCTAACAAACCCCGAGGCAATTCAGACCTGAGCTTCTAATGAGTGCGTGTCTGACAAGCCAGAGCTTCTATTGAGTGTGTGCTTGCTAGCCAAGGGTGTAGCTGCGGCTCGGGCCTTGTAGCCTACCTGCATGTGTTTCGTTTAAGTATTCGTTGTTTCATGATTATCTATTCCTTATATATGTTATGATTGTATGATTGACTCCGAGTCGGCACCACTTGGCTTCTGCCCTTTGGGTATTATATGTCACTACTGCAGTAGGTTTACGGAGGGGTTGTCGACGCTCCTCGGGAAGCTAGCTTGATCCCCTAGCGACCCATACGTTATGTATGCTCCCTTTGGGAGAATAGAGCATCGTGGTTGCCAATCAGTATGTATAGCATTAAGTTTCACTCATGCATCATGTTTAGTGATTGTTCTTGCTAATGTATTATGTTATATTAGTTTCCTATGCTTAGTACTTGCTTAACCGTCGTGTTAACAGTGTTACCCTCGGTATTGCAGATACAGCACCCGCTCCCGACACGAATATTGACGCGGCCCCGGAAGATACCCCAACGGTACCTCGGGGTGTAGGTGAATGGATGGATGGCGACGTTTACTACTAGCCATCCTACGGAGGGCGTCTCTTTTGGGAATATTATGTTGAAGACTTTTGTATCACCTTTAAGGACTGATTTTGGGAATGTATTTAAAGGACTATAACACTATTGTATGTAAATATGTTTTAATAGACTATGAACTTTATGTGCTCTTGATGATTATTGAGTATTTCACAGGTTCTCGATTATGATAATTTATGTTTGTACGTGTGTCAGCATACCTCACACGTTCCTGTGGAATCTCCCTTGTAGGAATTCGTGCAAAATTCTTCAGGGCACGAATTTCTACGGGATTACGTATCCACGCCCTGGGGGCCCACTCAAATCCCCAAATTCCCGGGATTGGGGCGTGACACATGGTGAGGTTCCAAGGTTTCTCTTCTTAATCATATCTTGAGCTAGAAAAGGAAGGGAGGTCACTCAAGATCGTGACCATGGGAATTCCTTGGACAAAGATGGCTGCAACCGTGGGTGTGATCAAATAGTGGCCCAAGCTATCAGATTTTGTTCTAGTGTATTTGACCTTAGGATCATTGACTAGATCAAGCATCTCAAAACAAAAAAGGAAAAAAAAAAAGAGGAAATGTTCCCACTAAATTCAACCATTTGGTTGTGACCGTGACCATGGACCAGTAAAACCTCATGGCATTCAACTATGTTTGATAACATGAGACTAAGATGATGTCCGTGGTCTATTTTGTATCTCAGAGGATTGAGGAACTTAGGAGCATGAAACAACAAAATGAAGAAAAAGGGTATTACACCCAAGTATCCTCCAGAATTTGATCTGGTTCCATTTCCATCATATTATAAACTTTCGAATTTCCAACCATACCTTGGGAAGGGGTCAGCATATTAGCATATTGTGCATTTTAAATCACTCCTTTGAAGCCTGCCAGAGTTAGATGCACTACAAATAACACTGTTTGTTGGCACATTGAAAGAAGTTGCCCTCGATTGGTACAAGTAGTTACCAAAACTTTCCTTCGTGACATGGGAAATCACAAAAAAGAAGTTCTTACTCCATTTCTAGGAGGAGGAGCAGATAGTCACCTTTGTTATGCTCAGCATTACAAGGCGGGGAGATAATGAAACTACATAGGCCTTTATCAATAGATGAAGAGCATTATCCTACAAATGTTTGGAACAACCATCTCAGAGGGCAATGATCAAAATGTCCAAAACCAATTTGCGATCAGAAATCAAGGTTATCATACTTAGTCACAAAACAAGGCTCCGACCCGATTAGTTGAAATTGCCATTATGCAGAACTGACCCTCAAAGAGATCAGTCAAAGTGAAAGCTATATTAGAGATGCCTTCTCCAATAACTTTTAAAGAACTCAAGGGATAGTAGGGCAGACTTGCCTATATTTGTCGATTTATCTCAAACTTATTTCGGAAATGCAGAGCATTCTCCAGACTAATGAAGAAAGGAGTAGACTTTGTGTGGGATAAAACTTACGAAGATGCCTTTCAAGATATCAAACGGTATCTCATAAACCCACCAGTTCTTTCGACTCCAATTCCAGCAAACCTTTTATCCTTTACACTCGAGCTCTTGATTACTCTCTAGGGGCATTATTAGCTCAAAAGAATGATGAAGGTAAGGAGGTGGCTCTTTATTATTTGTCAAGGATGCTGGTTGGTGCTAAACACAATTATCATTCAGTCGAAAAATAATGTCTTGCACTGATGTTCGCAATACAAAAATTACATCACTACATCCTCTCCAATGTGGTGTACTTGGTTTCTAACATCAACTCATTAAAGACGCTGGTGACAAAAGCTGGAGCACTGAGTGATCGTCTAGCCAAATGGTCTATTCTTCTTTCTCAGTACGACATCGGATATACCCCCACAAAGGCAATAAAATGATAGGCTCTTACTAATTTTCTAACAGAACATTCACTCTCGGAAGATTCTGAATTCATAGATAATCTCCCTGATGAGTCAGTCTTCTTCATTGAACAACTATATATGGAAACCCACCATTGATCCAAACTTACATTGGATCATGCATTTTGATGGAGTTTCCAGAACTAATGAGCTAGGAGAGCCAGTTTCAGGAGTTGGAATCATTTTTTGCAGCCCAAAAAGATTCCACGTCCCTCACTCCTTCTCATTAATCAAGCCTTGTTCAAATAAGGTGGCAGAATATACGGAATTGATTATGGCTCTTATGCTAACCTTGGAATCCAATATCAATATGCTTGGAGTATATGGAGATTCACAACTTGTGATCAAACAAATGAATCTCGAATATGAAGTGAAGAAACCAGACATGCTTCTTTTCTTCAACAAAGCTTATGAAGTCAAGGAGAGATTCATGCTAATCGAATTTCACCAAATCTCAAGACATCAAAATGTCAAAGCAGATGCACTAGCAGGATTGACAGCATCAATGTCAGTTCCTGAAAATGACAAAAAGGCATTGGAAGCAGTTGAAAGAAGGCTTCTACCTCCACTCAACACCCATAAGGTAGTAACAAATTGTTTTGATGTGATCAAGAGTCGGATTTCATCTTTCCAAAACCCATTCAAAGATTAGAAGGAGTCTTTCATTGATTACATTCTTTATGGGGTTTTACTAGAAAATGCTAAAGACAGAACTACTATTTAAAGGCGAGCTCTCAAGTTTCACTTTGATTTACCTTCGAAGACTCTTTATGGCAAGTTATATGATGTAGTTTTTCTTCGTTGCTTGTCACAAAAAAAAAAAAAAAAAACCAAAACAAATCAAGCACTCAAAGAAGTTCATTTTGGCCTATATGGTGCTCACCAAGTTAGAACAAAGCTTCATGAATAGATTTGAAGGTTAGGTTATTACTGGCCTACCATGGTGTCTGATGCCATTAACTTTGCCAAAAGATGTGATGAATGCCAAATCCATGGCAATTACATTCATTAAACACTTGAATATCTACATCCTATGTCTACCTTTTGGCCGTTTGAATCCTGGGTAATGAATATAGTTGGCAAAAACATGGTCATCAATTTATTTTGGCTGTAACGAATTACTTCTCAAAATGGACAGAAGCAGTACCTTTTATAGAAGTCAAAACAGATAAAGTCCTTTGCTTCTTGAAGACTCACATCATTTATCGTTTTCGCATGTCTAAACATCTATACCATGACAATGGTCCTCAGTTCAATAACAACAAATTTTACAAATTTTGTGTTAAATAAGGAAGCCAATGCTATCTCTCCATGGCATATAACCCTGTAGCTAATGGACTTGCTGAAGCTTTCAACAATAAAAGGAGTTGGAGTACCAAACTTCCTGAAGATAGAGCTTACAAGAAAGGAGATTTAGTCCTTGTAGTCAAAAGGCCAATGTTCTCCATGGACATGTCAAATGGTAAATTTGAATTTAAATGGGAAGGAACTTTTAATGTCGACAAGGTTTACTCCAATGGTGCCTATGCACTCCTTACACTCGAAGGAGATAGATGAATGATGCCTATCAATGGAAAACGTCTCAAGGAATACTATACTTGAATGTCATTGGTATACCCAAACCATGTACAGTGTACATTCTCACTCCTAAAATCCTCTGGTTTCGAGCCTCAGACCCTATGACTCCTAACCAAAATCAAAATTCAATGGTTTTGAGCCTCACAACCTATGACTCCTAACCAAAATCCCAAAATGACTACGAGGATCAAGTCCTTCGATCACTTTAGTCAAATTTTGTTACTTGGATAATATCCTTACAAAACCCCTTGTAGCATCCTGCATATAGATTAAGTCTTTCTACAGTGTATAGCAAAACTCAGCTGTGTAGAATAAGTCTTTTTGAAGACCCCATATTACTATTCCTTAGTTATATAGAATAAGTCTTTTTGAAGACCCTATATGACTACCTTCGGTCATATAGAACAAGTCTTTTTATAGACCTTTTATAACCAAAATCTAAACAAAAACCAAAACCAAATCTTTGTCCTAAGGAATAAGTCAAGGATCCTAGAGAAAGCCTCACACATGGGCACTAGATAACATCCACTTTGTTTGACCCTTTTTGACACCAAAAGATCAAGTCATGGACCCTGGAGAAAGTCTCACACATGGGCACCAGATGACGTCCACCTATATGACTCCAAAAGATCGTAAATCACACCCTTATACAACTTTGAGAAAACCAAACCAAACAAACCATCTATACAAACTACATCAAACATCCACACAAAATCAAACCAAACACCCATACCATAGACAAAATGGAGGAAAAGAAAAGTTTTTCCATTGATATTCATTTGAAGTTTAAGTACAAAGAATGAAATCAATGTATACATGGCCACCCAGGCTGATTAAGATAAAAGAGTCAAACAAGAAGCTGTAGCAAATGAGACCTAGTCCAAGAACTTCTCAAGTCACCTCGTTGTATTCAAAATTTCTTCCCTTAAGATGCGCCCTTTATAGCTTGGATAAGCTGGGACAATGGCATCAATGTCAATTTCATCTAGTTTGATACTCATTTCACTTTCAAGGGATTGAACAAAGTCATTCACGGTTGTCTACTTCGCCTTTACTTTTGTGAGAATACACTCTTCTCGGGCCTCGTTTTTTGAAATAGACTTCTCCAAGCCATCCATGGTACCTCGAAGCTTTAGAGCATCATCTTTCAAAGATGAAAGCTGTTGCTGCAATGTGGTGATCTATTGTTGCAATGTTCCTCACAGCCGAAGTTCTGGTGCTATGGTTCTTCAAAGTAGCGGCAAACACTTCATTTGGGTCCCTTGCATCAGGGTTACTTGCAGCTCTACCCTAAAAGCGGCTCTTTAATGCTCCAAAAGTTGAGCTTGCTGGTACTTTGCCTTTTCTATCTTCAACAAAAAAGAGGGAAATGCAACAGTAACAGCAAAAATGGCTAATGCATGGAATTCTATCAAAAATTTGGCAGCATCTCCCCTTAGTAAAAGGCCGAAAGGAGAAAATAATACTTAATTCTAAGACTAAGAAGTGGCATCAAGGCACCCTCAAGTCCCATAACTGAGGCTCTCTATCCAAATAGATGTTCAAGCACCTCAAGACCTTTTAGGGGGCAATTTGGTGTGTAGTCTAGCACAAGGGATGCAACATCCAATGCAAGAAATGCCTGCACAGCACAAGCAAAGCATGCTAGCAACTACATACATCACAAAGTGCAAACAAACTCAACATGTATGAAAATGCAAAATGTGAAAACAGATGGCATGTTTTTAATACGAGAATAACATTAATTCAAGCATTGAAGACAAAAGTAAATGTTGATAGTTAGATGGTACCCATCTTTGGTCATGTCTTGTGGTTTCATTAGACTAACCTACAACTATTGGAGACTTCTCCACACTCAAAGTTGAAGCCGACAAAAGGACTTAACATTCCCAAGACGGCATCCTTAATAAACACAAACAAAGCACTCAAATATGTACTTTAATCGGTTGTAAAATCAGTTCACAACTCCTCCTCGCAAGTCCTCTTCTCCCATAGAAATTGATTGATCAAAGGGGTGGGGTCCATTGTTTGAAAGCAAACTCTCTCCATTGTACTAGCAAACTCTCTCCATTGTACTCAAAGCTTAGGGCCTTCCCTCTTTCCCACAGACATAGCTTTGGTAAAGTGATAGGGTCCATGGCTTGGTAAAGTGGTGGGATCCACGGCTTATCAAGTCCACCAAGATCACTGTCTACCCCCCATGGTCACTATGTTTGGAGTAAAGGGATCCGCCACTTGGCGGCCCATTTTCTCAAATGTGATTGTTCAAATCCCCACACCATGGTGGGCCCACTTTGGGTATTTTGCCCAAGACAAAAAGAAGGAGGTTTTCTTTCAAAAATAAATCCAAATTCCAAAATTATCTTAGATCAAACTTGATTTTGAGCCATCATCTCAAATTGTTTTTAGATCAAAACCTGCAAAAGTCAATCTTTTACAAAATTTCATCTCAACTCATGTCAAGCCAAGTCAAAACCTTAACTTTGATTTTTTAAAAATGAATAATAAATCCATGAAAATCCAAACCCAAATTCATTTTATACCAAACCTTTAATTTTCTTAAAACCTCTGGGATTCTTTTCGTGGGTGTTCTCCACATCCCCACAAAGATGTTACTCTAGATATCTGTGACAAATAAGTCGAAAGAAAATCAAACCCATTTCCAAAATCCAAAATCCAAAACTAAATTCATAAATTTCTGAACTTTCTAATCCCCCAAGGATTTCTTTTTGTGGGTGTTCCCCATAGTCCTCACAGATATGCTACTTTTGATATTTGTAAAAATAAGGCAAAAAAATTCAGATTTCTTATGTTTTTACCAAATTCCATCATCAAACCTTTCATGGTTTTTATCAAAATTTCCAAAATTTCAAGTCTAGGCTTACAACCTACCTTGATAAAACGTTTTTCATCAAAGCCATTCATCATTCCCACAGATGGGCTATTTCGAGGCACAATGATTATTACACTATAATCATTACACCTCAAGGGGGGCATTTATTGACCCATAAAAAAAATTTTGTAGTGAAAACATTACATGCAGATTCTAAACTAAGGGCATATAAACCTTGAGATTGTGAAATGTCAAGTATCCAGTGCTCAAAGTTGGCTGAGAATCTCATGGCAACTCCAAAACATGCTTGGAAATGATGTTTCAAAGTTTTAAAGCATTTGAGTTTCATTTTAGCTCAAAACAAGCTTCAGAAACTGTTTCCTAGCTCCTTGGGGGTCACTATAGAAATTGACACTTATACGTGTCAAAGGAAGCTCAAAACTAAAGGGAATGCTTTCAAGTACATTTAAAGACTATCCGTTAACGTTTTAGATCATTTGGACGTCATTTGGACCTAAACTCAGTTTAGATGGGCATTTACTTAGCTATGTAGGGTCACTATGCAAAGTAAAACCTCACGAAGATCAAATTAGCTGAAACCCTTGGAGGAAGCTCAAATTATCTCAATGGAGGCTTTTCAAAATTTCAGGTCAAACAGACATCATTTGACCCAAAGTCTACAAACATATCAACTTTGGGTTAGTGACCCCCAAGTCATGGGGTCACTGACCAAAGTCCTGCTTTCCGATGTCCAAAATTAATGAAATTTAGGCACAAAGCTTCAGTTATACTCAAAGGAGATTCTGTAAATTTTCAAGTCAAGAGGACTTCATCTAGTCCTACTTCTATTGCATGTAAGTTTAGAAGTCAGTGAAACCCTAGCCATGGAGGTCACTGGCCAAAATCCGACTTCTAGGGAGTCAAAGTTGATCCCTGTCTGAAAGAGACTGCTACAGGTGCAAACTGTCCAAAGGAGATCATGTTGATTAGAGCAGCATCATATTTCCAATCGAAAGTTATTACTCAATTCTTCCACAACTCATTGACTTTCTCTTTCGAAACAAAGCAATCTTTGAGAGGATGAGATACCATTCGATGTTATGGACTATAATTTGGGTCATTGACATGACCTGCTTGTTCCGGCTTATTCATTGATGGAAGCTCAATTTTATTATTTTCCATCAATAATCGAAAAATTATTTGAATATCCCCGTCAAACGGATATTTAGTTTTCATCCTCTTTTCATATTTCTCCTTTTTGGCTTGATTAGTTTTGACAGTCTGAGACTTTTGAGGAGGTGGTTTGGAGGTTTGCACATTGAAAACCTCTTATTTCTTTTCCAATTTTATAGCAAAAGACGATGATGGCTCTGCTTTTCATGAACTTGCCTTTTTTTGACTGATTTCCTTAACGGTCAATGATCGTGAGTTCCAAGTGCAGAACCGCGATGTAGTAATAAAACTAGTGAGACCAGGTCGATCCTCAGGGAGCAATGTGTTTAAGGTATTTTTTTTCAACTTGACTTGCCTTAAAATAAAAATCTAAAACTAACCTAATTTAAAATCTAACAAATACAAATGTCCTACTTACCAAAATTAAATTAATTACAACCCAATGAAAAAAAACTTTCCTAAATCTAAAAATTCCTAAAATAAAACTAAAATTGCTGCAAAACTAAAACACAAGTTAGAACTTCCAAAAATAAAAACTAAAATTAGAAACTAACTAAACTAAATAATGTTAGAAACAAAATAAACAAAAGTTAAAAACTTTTCTAAGTTAGAATTTCCAAAACTAGTAAACTTTCCAATTTAAAATCTTCAATTAAAACAATTTTAGAAAGATATTTAATTTTGAAAATTAACTAAAACAATCAAAAACATAAAACTAGAAACAAAATTAAAATTAGAAAGTTAGTAAAATTAGTAATGCAATGCATGCCATGAGATGCTGAAAAATTCTAAGTATAAAAAACTAGAATGTTGATGCAAATTTTATGCATGATTTGAACTATTCTAATGCATCCTAAATCTAAATTTAATGGCTGTAATTTATGCTCTACTGATGCAAGAAACAAAAAAAAATGGAATTAAAAAAAATCTAAAATGAAAAAGTTATGAATGCATGAATATGACAACTTTGCAAAATTCTGTGCAGGAATTTTGATTCGGGTTGACTGATTGGCAAAGTTTAAGCCTCTGGTTCACAAACCTTACGAAATTATTTTGATCTGAAATTTTGGGCTATGAAAGACCACATCCTAAAATTTAATATTGCGAAGTTTCAAAGAAAAATATTGTGATTTGACTGGTCTACCCACTTCGAACTTTTTGTCAAAAACTGTTTTTTTGCAGTTTGCTGAAACTGTTAAGTTATGTTGTTTATATATTGAGTCCAAATTTAATCATTAGATTCAGATTTGAAGGCTTAATTTTCATCAACTTAAATATGCACAAAACCTTATGATAAGAAAATAGATGCAATGATTCCTAATCCAACCATCAAACTATGCAAAAACAAAACTTAAAATCCATGTGAATATAACAAGAAAATAACAAAAGTGCAGAAAATAACATAAAATTGCAGGAAGTCAAAGGCGGTAATAACAAGAAGTCAAATGCGGTAAACAACTAAAGTCAAAGGCGGTAATAACAAGAAGTCAAAGGCGGTAAAAATAAGAAGTCAAAGGCGGTAGATTGCTCTTTCAATTTCTTATCTTAATTTGGGCTAAAATAGATTAGCAGTGTTGTCTTAGGGTCTTATTCTTCATCTTAGGTCGTCAATCTAAGTGAGAATAGCAAATTTCCATTCCATGTAGAAATAAATTTCAGAATTGGCCTCTAATCTTTTTTCACTCAAACCTCTTTAACTCCATCTTGCATTGCCTCCAAACATACAATGTATCCAAAGAGACAAAGTATATTAAAAAGGTTACTAAGATGGGTTACTAGTTGTGATTCCAATTCTATCCCAATATTTAAACAAGAACAAAAATTAACCCAATCACAAACAAGATTAAAATTATGAAAACCACAAAATCAAAGACAAGAACAATTGAAAAGAAACAAACTTTACTAGGATGAAATTGTTTTACAAAAGATTGGAAATAAAAAGCAAACAATTACATACTAGGATGGATGAGAATTCCTCTTTCTAGTTGACACTTCAAGGTTGGTGGTGTGGCTTTAGGGCTAAGCCTCCTTGATGACTTGAGATGTAGAGACAAGAGAGGGAGAGATGGATGAAGAAATCTAGAGGTGGGAGGTGGGTAATTCTTCCATGAAGAATATGGGAGAAGGGTGCCCTATTTATACTTTTTCAAGTCCTACTCCTTCTCAAACTTTAAAATCTTAAAAATAATTGTAAAATGAAAGAAAAAAGGGCTCCAACCAATGCTGGGACTGCTTGAAGAGCCTTGTGAATGGCTCCGAATCTTTGGAAGTTGCTTTTGGAACTTAGATATTGCTATTTCTATCTGTCTCTATGTATCTCCCATCCCTATGTGTTAAACCCCCCCTTTTTATAGACTTTAGAATTAGTTTAGGGAGTTAATAAAACTTACAAGAAGTTAAGGTTCGAAATGAAGTGGAGGAAACCACTGACAACCACAAGAACTACTCAACAGCTGTTAGTGATAGTAGCCATAGTCACTCCTAGGTCTCGATTTTGACTTTTTGAATATGTGACCCATTTTCTCCTGTTTGGGACCCAAACGATCTCTAATCTTCAAGAAACTTGGATGAATGCTTTTTTCCACTATTTTTAGTGTGTCATAGAAATTTCACCCCATTTTGACCTTCTAAAGTTGGTCAACTCCGCAGTTAACTTTTCATGAAAATGGGCCTTTGCTTCAGCTGTTTGAGGCTCAAATGACCTCGGTTTGGCTTGAAACTTGGAGGGACTCATATCAGGGGTATCTTGGAGTGTCCATTCATATTTCATGTAGTTTGGATTTGTGGAAGTAAGATTTCAAACAGTGACCCATTTGCGGCGTATTTTAAGTCCCTATTCACTTCACACTGTAGGTAGTTAGCTTGTTTTCTACCTAAACAATGTTCAATTGACTTGAAACTTTGGGGAATTCATTTTAAACATATTTTTCATCTCTGTGCTAAATTTCATCAACTTTGACTCCCTGTAAGTAGGATTTTAGCCAGTGACCTCCATGGCTAGGAGATCACTGACTTCTAAACTGACATGCATAAAAGTAAGACCAGATGAAATCCTCTTGACTTGAAAATATGTAGAATCTCATTTGAGCATGATTGAAGCTTTGTGCCCAAATTTCATCAATTTTGGATGTTGGGAAGCAAGATTTTGGTCAGTGACCCCATGACTTAAGGGTCACTAACCTAAAGTTGATATGTTTGTAGATTTTGGGTTAAATGATGTCCATTTGACCTAAAATTTTGTAGATCCTCCCTTGAGTGTAATTTGAGCTTTTTCCAGGAGTTTTAGCTAATTTAATCTTCGTGAGGTGTCACTTTGCACAATAACCGCACAAAGCTTAGTAAATGCCCATTTAAACTGAGTTTGGGTCCAAATGATGTCCAAATGCTCTAAAACTTTGATAGATAGTCTTTGAATGTACTTGAAAGCATTCACTTGAGTTTGAGGTTGCTTTGACATGTATAAGTATCAATTTTCACAACGACCCCCAAGGAGCTAGGAAACAGTCACTGAAGTTTGTTTTGAGCTGAAATGAAGCTCAAATGTTTTGAAACTTTGAAACATCATTTCCACGCATGTTTGGAGTTGTCATGAGATTCTTATCCAGGTCTGAACATCTGGATGCAGTACTTGACTTGACATTCTACAATCCCAGGGTTTATGTGCCCTTGGTTTAGAATCTGCTTGTAATGTCTTCATTGCAAAATGTTTTTTTATGGGTCAATAGCCTCTTCCCAAGCAATTTTAACATATTTCCACCTCCTTATTCTTGGGGTGTGTCCACCCAACAATAGGTGGGCCATTAGGGGATGGTCATATATATATGCGACATCTTCTAGAGTCACCGTGGCTTCACCACATGGAAAATGAAAAGTATTCGTTTCAAGACGCCATCTCTTAATCAAGGCAAATATCAATGCATGGTCAGTTTTCATTTTTTCTATCTCCATGAGATGATGTAGTTTGGTCTCTTGGACATACACATACTTCATTTGGTTTATACTGAGCACCCACCTTTTTTTTTTTGGACTAGTGGAGATGCATTGGTACCGGTTAGGTACCTTTCAACATTGGAATAATTGAGATGGTGAATAGTTAGCAATAAGATAATGAAAAACATATCTAAGTGTAATAATATAAAACAAGCATTGATAGAGGCATACCAATCCATTTGTGATTGTTTCGCAGATGTGGCTTTCTTGACCATATAAGAGGATATTTTTAATTCCCTTTGGTTTTTTTCCAAACATCACTTGTCAAAAACTCCAAAGAAAGCAAAAGACCTGAAATTCTTAGATTTATAAAGTAAAGTGGAGGAGACACTAGTGGTAATACTCGTACGATGCACAGTGTAACATTATGAATTTAATATAGATCATGAATCCCAATGGATTTCATGTGACTATTGATTTTTTTCTTTGATCATGCTGTCTTATAATTGAGTTTTTACTATTGAATCTAGATGGTTGCAAATGCTTCTAGTTTTTCCTCCAAGTGTTCTGTTCGTCAACTCCAAGTGCAGAGCTGCGATGTAGTAAAATACTAGTAAGAGCAGGTCAATCCATAGAGAGCTATACTTAAAATATTTTCAATTTGTCACCTGCCTATTCAAAATTCTAAAACTGCACTAATCAAAATCTAACAAATACAAACATTCCTAAAAAAATAATTACAATCACAATTCAAATAAAGAAAGTAAATCCTAAATCTAAAAGTTCATAAAAATAAAATTAAATTCACTGCAAAACAAAACACACGTTAAAAATTCCAATAAAACTAAATCTAAAATTAAAAAATTACTAAAAATAAAACTAAACAAAGTTAGAAACAAATTAAAAAGTGAGATAAAACAAAAACTTCCTAAATTAGAAACCAAATTAAGCTAAGAATTTACACTTTCTAGAACCAAAAGATTTATAACATCAATTCAAATTAGAAAGAAATTTAATTCTTAGAAAGAACTCTAAATGGAAACATATAATCAAATTAGTAATATTCTAAATCTAAACAATTTCTAAAAAAGAAAAACAAACAAACTATACAAACAACTTTACAACACAACTTTTTAAATTAAGAATGACTCTATCTTATATTATCATACATGAATCTTCCTAAAAATAAAACTCAAACTATCCTAAACTAATGAACGATGTATAAATGCATAAAAAAAAAACTAAATGAATGAGTGGGGCGTGCATGACTGCTATGCATGATAGATGCCCAGGTTTATTTTAGAACTCAGATTTAATGAGAATGATTCCATTCAAGTTTCAGATCTGAATCTTCTTTTTATAATCACAGAAAATCAGTTCTTAAATTGTATTTTGATCAATTTACAAACACATGATACAATCACATAAATAATGGGCAACTTTCGCCTCTGTTTCAAATCTGATTTGGACTAATTTCAATATATTCTAATTCTAATTTCAAAAGTTAAGAACTGCTGCAATCATTGAACATTCAGCGAATATGAATATTGTGCAAATCCGGTTTGTGAAAGACGTCCAACATGAACCTGATTAGGACTATTTTTCTACAAAACTCTAGACTGTTTTCAAGGATTTTTCAGTTCTTATTTCAGTTTTAAAATTGTTGTGAATAGTAAGCAAAGCATGTGCAAGTCTGATTTAAAAAAAAAAAAGTCCAGCAGTGCCCCTTTTGAAACAAAATTTTTGTATAAATCTGGACTGTTTTCATGCAGATTCAATACTGAAAATCTGATTTCCAAATTAAACATGATCATCAACATTAAACAAGAATGAAAAGTGAGATATGCATGGATCTAATGCAAGCTATAGGCCTAAACAAAAAGAAAAAAGAAACTGTGCAAGAACATGTAAAGTGAAGAAATTTAAAGAAGAAAAAAAAATTGCAGAAAATAAAATGCAAAAAAATAATTATAAAAGTGCAGAAAATTTAAAAAATGCAGGAAGTAAAATAAAACTACAGGAATTTAAATGTAGTATTGCATAAAATTAAATGTAGTAAAGGCAATAAAGGCAGTAAAGTTGTCTTCTCAAAATTTTCTTTTAAATTAGGTTCATGATTTTTTCAAATATGATCTTAATACATTGGGTTGTCAATCCATGTACAAAAAAAATTAAAAGTGTTCACACAAACCATAAGAAAAGAAGAAAAATTTTAAAAAGAACAACATATACTAACATGTAAAAATTCTTTACAAAAGATTGTCAAATAAAATTTAGAACAATACATGCTAGGATCGAAAAGAAGAAAACCTTTTCTAGTTGGCATTCCCAAGGGTGTAGTGTACCTTAGGGTTAAGCCTCCTTGAGAACTAGGATGAAGGGAGAGAGAGATGAAGAAGATGCAGTGTAGAGATATAGAGAAGGAGCTCTTTTTCCATGAAGAATATGGGAGAGGGGTGTCCTATTTATATTTTTTTTGCCCCTAAAGTTTTCATCTTCTCTTGATATGATAAAATCTTAAAAATAATAAAAAATTGAAGGAAATGGGCTCCATACAAGAGCGTTGGGCGTGAGATCCTTGCTGGACTTTTTTTCCTCTTTTTTTTCTTTTCTTTCTTTCTTTATTTGCTTGGCTTAGAATCTTTCTTTGCTTCTTCTTTCTTTCTTTGTCCTTGCCACCTTGCATTAAGATCTTTAGAGAGATGAAGTAGGGATAAGAATCCTCTCTTGGAATCAAACTTGGCCCACATGAGGTGTAGAACTTCTCCTTTTATCTCTTTGCATTGTCAACTTTCCTTTCTTGGAAAGTTCTTTTTGTTGGCTCCGAACTTGAAGAAATCTTTAGATGTAATCCTCTTGATTTTTTGCCCTTCCTTTTTCAGCCAAATATCTGAATTAAATCCTCTTTTGGACGTCCATGGATGCTTGGCGATTTTATTTATTTATTTATTCATTTATTTACTTTCAATTCTACTACTCCTCCATGAACTCTTATGTGACTTTCCTTTTCCATTTTTGATGAGATATTCTTCAAATTCTCTTTAAAATCTCTTGAAAATGTGCAACAAACAAATGGACCCTGTCTTAGATGTCTTACAAGTGTACCTCACACATGTGCATATGCGTGTGTGGGACCATGAAGCCAATTTTTGCATTTTTCTTCTAATTTCTTTTCTCTCTTCAATTTTTTTTTCTTGTGTTTTGAAAATGATTTCTTTGCCTCAATTCTTTGATAATGGGACCCATATCATCAATTTTCTACAAAACAAATGTGAATTTATGTGAAAAGATAATTTTACCCCTAAATCACAAATGCATGAATGTGGGCTCATCTCTCATGAAATGATAATAAAAATGCACACAAATTTTCATGATTTTATGTGAATAAACTAATGATGATTAAAATTCAATTTATTTCATGAGAATATGAATTTTTGCAAAACCTTCCAAAAATAGATTTTTTAAAAATGGCAGGTTTCATGAATGTATGCAAAAAGTGTGATTTTTAAGCAGATTATGCTGGAATGCACTATAATGAATTTAAAATGCTTGAAACCATTAGGTCACACTAAATGAAGCTCTTTTGCTTAATAAATCCTTAAAATGGTCCAAAATGTATATAAAAATATGCATTTTAAGAACTCATCATGTTCCTTTTAGAGTGAGTTCCTTTTAGAGTTAAGGCTTTTATTGAATTTCTTGTGATACTTTGATGACCATAGCCGCCAAATTAGAAATTTCTCTCTGAAATTTATAAATATAAACTAATGAAATTATTCACCTCTATAACTGAATCAGTCGAAACATGGGTGACGGTTTAGGGCAGTGATCTTTAGAGCCAATGGAAGTGCTTCAAAAGAAGGCAGATGTCTGTTTTGCATATTTTGTACACTAAACTGAATTTCTAAGTAAGCTTGTAATAATTTCAATCCAAACTTCAAATGAAGTAAGTGTCTTTAGTCATTAAGGCCATAACTCACATGACCAGTGAATGGGCTGATCAGTCCATACCAATCAATACCAATCAACTGATAGGCCTCCTCAGGAAAGGACAAATGTAGAGAGACTGCAAGGATTCACTCTTTTTAAGCATTTGATCCATTGCTTTTTTTTTTAAATTTTTGCATATGATTCATTGCATTTTTTTGTATTTTTGCATTTGATACTTTTTTTTATGGACCATTCATATCAACATGTTTTATAATATATTATGGACCATTCGTATGCACAAGTTTCATAATACATACTTCTTTGAGACTCAGAGAATGACACCAATCTCATGAGACTCAGAGAAATTTCAAGAGAACAAAGTGTAATTAGGTATCTAGAGAAAGTAACACTACACAAAAGACTATGCAATTAGGGATAGAAAAAACTATAAATAAACAAAGAAAGGCAAGAGGGTTGATGGGTTAAGGCACCATCTTCCTCTGTTTTAGTAGGATTCCAAGTCAATGATAAATTAGTAGCTCCTACTGTGAACACTAAAAGCCAATAAAGGTGGTGATTTGGGCAACAATGTTACTCTATGCGAAAAAAATGAGGCCTAGAAGAAAAATGAAAGATGATGAATTGTAGGGTTATTTGAAACATTGCAATAAATAGAATTGTAGAAAATTAGATATCATAAAGAATGCCATTGGTGACACAAGATTCTTGTGATAGAGAGCTAGCCTCGAATCAGTGGGATTGTTCTTTGCCATGGTAAAGAATATCAAGTTAAGAGTTACAAATAAAGATTGTGAACTTTACTCAAGGATTAAATAGGACTTAGTTGTTTGATTCTTGAGGGCAGTCTTTGTGCCTTCCTCTTGTATTTGCTATAACCTAAATCAAACCCATTACACAAATGAAATCATAAAATCAAACCAATTACTACAGAAAATCTATTACAGAGGGAGGGGGAAGAACCCGTACAAAATATGATTCAAAAACCATTAAACACATTAGATAAATGAAAACCAAAAATCGAATTCTATTACCGAGAATTCATTACACAAGGAAGAGGAAGAACCCATACAAAATAAAAGCAAAAACCAAGGTAAAAATATAAATACATGCAAGATATGCACAATATTCACTATGACGTGGTACCACAATAGTGGAATGAGGATATGAGTTGTGCACAATCTAATGTTGATCTTGTTCTGTGGCCCACGAAGAAGAAGACAACTCAAGAAATGCACATGTGGTTGTTGCAAGGTCAACAAAGGAAGAAGAGAAAGAGATGGAGGAGCACTTGGGACCGACCAATCTGTGATGGATGGAGGAGATGAGGAGACCACATCTATTCTAATGCCTTTTTGAGCCAGCATCTATATCCCTGCTAAGGGAATGTGGGTAAAAACAATACCACATCAACCCTATGGGACCACTAAGGTCTATTAGGTTTTCATGGGCTCTTTGTGGTGTGTGACCCATGTAAGGGGAATTTTTTAGTAAAATCCTCCATAAGACAATATAATGGTTGAAAGTTGAAATGACGTTGGGCCTTTACCCAAGCTGACCGCGAAGATTCCACCAACCGGGCCCACTCCAGCATCCAACAAAATTTTGACATAAATGATAAACCCTTTCTTCGACTTGTCGTGGCAGGAAGAGGAAAACGGTGTGCAGTGCAGCCATGAGCGCGGGCGAGATATCTCCGAATGTGACCATTTACATCAACAATCTCAACGAAAAAATCAAGCTTGAAGGTCGATTCTCTCTCTCTATCTCTCTCTCTCTCTGATTTCGATTTTTCTTTTGTCTCTGAACTTAACTTGCATGTGTTTTGGGATTTGGGGGAAATTTTGTTATCTTGTTCCATGTTGTTTCTTTGCGTTGTTTTATTAGCAGCGGAACCTGATGCTATGCTGAGGCGTCGTTTGGATACATGAAATGTTAATAATGAGAGAGATGGCAGCGCCTTTTTGTGGGTTTGAGAACGAAATTGTTCAGGACTCTACCCATTAGAAAGAAGAAGGATTATGCATTGACAGGTGGTTTTCTTTAGGTGAAGATGATTTGTTTCTTCTATCATTATGGTTTCCCCGCTATGTTTCTTCAAGAGGAAAGAAGGAAATAGACTTAAGAAAGTTATCTTCACTAGGAACCAAACCACCCTCCTTTTCTTCTCATGGGAGAATTTTGAATGGAAAAGTCGTTACTCGTCCCTGATTTTATTGCATTCTAACATATGTGTAGACTATAGATTTACAAGATAGCGAACTCCCTTGCCATTAGGATTTAGTTAAAGGCTTGATAACAAAACACAATAAATTAGGATAAATCAGCCAAGGGTCTATGTCACTTGTAACTTCTGCATGCACTTCATCACAACCAAGAGTTCAGATCATTTGGTAACTTCCCATGCATACCCAAGAATCTACGTAAATTATTGACTTCCCATGCCTACGCGGCGTTTCTTACCATGCATGCTTATGTATCCCTCAGTCGTCTTCCTTTGAGACAGCCTTGTAAGGAGACATAGCTGTGACTGACAAGTATCACACTCCCCGATGAAGTTTCTGATGTATTTCCATATACCTGGCCAATAAAAACCAACCGTAACTCTTGAAATAGTTTTCTGATAAAAATGCCCAGCTGCTGGATTTTCATTTTAACTCTTCCCAAAGTTTTCAGTAATAGAGATGACTTAGGCCTGAGGACAATCATCCCTTGTAAAAATAAAACTCCGATTTAATTGAAATATTTTTCTTGATCTGATCACCATCTTCTCAACGACAATTTTGGGCTTGTAGACTCGAATCATGGTGTTGCAATTGAAATAAGCATACTTTGGTGATGGTAATATGATGTAGCAGTAAATTCTCCTTGTCTTTGCTTGAAAGATCACCAGTGGCCCAATTCTCCCTTCTACTTTTATACTCAATCTGTAATCATATTCAAGTAGTTCAGTTAATCATTTTTGTTGTGCTGCGTTGCTGAAGAAGTTATTCAGACTCCAATGATTGGTGCAGATGATTAGAGGTCTTTCCCACATTCCATAACAAATGGAAAGCATGTTACAACACTTTTTAATTCATTGAAAGCATGTTCAACCTCCTCACTCTACTTGAAAGAGTTATTTTTTAGTAAGGCTGTTGATGTACCTACAGTCTTAATATCTCACAAACTTACGCCAGTATCCTGTCAAACAAAGGAATCCTCGCAGGACCTTTCGTGTGGATGGTCTAGACAATTTAACATATGGGATATCTTATCTGGATCAACTGCCACTCCTTGTTGAGATATAATATGGGTTAGGTAATCGACCTATATTTGGCCATCTTTGCATATAAGTGATGAGACATGAGTATAGTTAATGTTATCTGAAGATGCTTGAGATGTTCCCCTCCAAAGTTTTGTTGTAGACAAGAATGTGGCAAAAGAAGCAAACATATCAATTTGTAGAGGAGTGACTTGAAGATATCATTCATGTGACTTTGAAAGATGGATGCTGCATTGGTGAGGCCGAACAACATTAATACAAGTCTGTAATGACCTTCATGGGTTCGAAAGGTTGTTTTATGAATGTTGGCATTATTGACTCTCATCTGATGGTATGCCAATTTGGAAAAGCTGCTAGATTTATGTAACTCATCCAACAACTTGTGCATATATTGCTAGGCTGAATGTTGCTCAACTCAGGCGTTTCCTTGATGTGCTTCTCGATTTAATTCTCCTGGTAATGTGGATAGTTGTAGGGACATATATTGGTAGCTTTACTCATTTCAACCATTTGAATTTGATGATCATGTTTGCACCTTTGTGGTAAGGCTTTTGATTCCTCTAAGACATCAGATAAATCAGATAAAAGATTGCTTGGGTCTATCTCCTCCACCTGTTATAGACTAATCAACTAAAGCATTGTGGCCATGCCCACCTTTTTGGCTTTCTTTCTAAACTGATTTCCATTCAAAACGTCCAACCCAGATATCTTACTCCCTTGCAATTTGCATGTTTTCCTTTTACTAGGGAAGCTCATCCTCATTTGATGGGATCCCATAAAATGGGGCCTAAGGTTTATAGCAGTGGGCACCTAAGACAGCATCACATCCACCCAGGGGCCAGATGAAGAGGTCATTGGTAACATGAAGTCCTTGTTGAGTGACTGTCAATGCCAAACCCTTTCCTTAGCTAACTCACGTTCTCGATTGGTGACCATGATTTTGAATCGATCTCCCTTTAAAGCTTTAAACCCATCCATCTCATCTAATCATTGTGGGGTCAACAAAATTATGGGTATTCCTTGAATCGGCTAGGATGGTATCTGGTCAATTTTGCAGTTGACCAACCACGCTCATTGTTTGAGGGATATCTTGCAATTTTGTGCAGGGATATCTTAGGTAACACCTCATCTGGAGTGCCTTCTCTTTTTTCTCCCTCTTACAAGTTTTAACTCTTGTATTTCTTCACTATCAGGTGACGTACCTTTCATGAGGAAGAGTTTTTGACTTTTGCGGCTAGGAGGAATTTCTCGTTGTAGTTGTAGCAAAGACCGCTTTCTCCCCTTTCCTTAGTCTCCACAAGTGTTATATGTTTGACAGTTGGTGCGAGAAGCTTTGGACCAACATAACCAGATTGAGTTATAGATTTGTTGGAATTATCACTCCCTTACTAATAATTTCTCCTCTTACTGTTGGGCTTGACTGATTATGGTGACTGCTGTTTAGGGGATAAAAAATTAGACATTAAGGTGCGTCTCGTCCTTAAGCCCACTAACTAAACAATTAACCAAAAAGGATTATGGCAACCCATCAATTCAATTAGTCAAGCTTTCAAACCAGGATTGGTATTCTATCAGAGTAGATGTTTGTCACAACTTTGCAATATCTCCAGTGTCATAATCTGGTCTTTGAATTTAGTTGGACCTAATCTTGTAGTGAGTCCCATAGAAAATTCTGATCATGTGAAGGGTTTATTGGTTTTCTCCATCCTCCTATACTGTTGTAATGTTTCTCATTCCAAATGGAAGTAAGTGATAACCAAGCATTGATTTGGATCAATTTTATGGGAGGAGATGAATTGCTTTGCCCTATATATCCAACTAGTTACCACCAAAGTTAGGACAACCAAGTCTAATCTTTCTTTGTTTGGTGGATTCTCCTTTCCCTTGATAGGACAATTTTAGCACCCTCCTTTAGCTCAGGAATGATGACTATGAGATCTCTTAGTTTTGACATTGAAGTGCAACAACATAATCATACTTTGTATCGACAGTCAATAGCTTTTGTAGGATTTCTTGAAGAGCCGATCCTTGTCTGTTGGACTCCCCCATGAGGTGTATTATATTGTTCTTGTTCTTGGATATTCTAGTCCCGTCTCACATGATTGACCGGCTCTGATACTTGTGCCGATTTTTCAAAAAAGAATGAAATAAGATGAAGAAAGTTCTCTTCGAGGGGAATCCACCCTCCTTATCTTCACATGGAAGAGAATTTTGAATGGAAACCTCCTTGATTTTATTGCATTCTAACATACACATATCAAAGTCATCTAGTGTCCAATGAGTGCACTAGAGCTTTGTGTGCGCGAGGCTATGGGGCTCACTTGGAGTCCCATCTAAGGTCGGGACCAGGGGGATTTGAAGATTGGGGTGGGCCCTATCTACCTATCAAGTTGGGGTCCCATTCAGTATCCTATCATCTTCATCCAGGTCCTACAAGTTTAATGGTATATAGTCCATTCGGATTAGTACACAACCGGATCAATGGGTCGAGTCCATTCAAACGGGTGTTAACCCATTGGACCTTTGTAATTTAGGCAGGTGTGCACCTTATAACAACACCCCCCCTCCTCTTCCAAAACCAAAAAAAAAAAAAAAAAAAAAAGCCAAAAAAAAAAAAAAGAAAGGTTCATGGGTCCCACCAAGTTTGCACTCATCCAAATGGATTGCACACTGTTGGATCAATTGTACATCAATCCGGATGGACTATACACTGTTAAACTTGTGGGCCCCAGATGAGGATGATAGGATGATCAGTTGAGGCTAATTTTTTGTAGAGAGGAAGGGCCCCGGGAGATCTTCCCCGAAGCTCCTAGTCCTAGGTGGGCCCTAGGTTGGCCCCGCATCAAGGTGCACATAGTTATCCAATGCACAAGTTGTGCACTTGAGTGATGCTAGGATGCTTCCCAAGCGTTTTTTTTTTCTTTCTTTCTAACCTGCCCCTTTTTTCCTCCAATGTTATTTACTACTTTAAATTTAAAGCAGTTTAAAATAGCCCAATGAAGAATCATAATTAAGTTTCAATGTAATAACGTACTAGCTATTTTTTTATTTGTCCTAATAGCATTTCAGTCCAGTAGAAGGTAGGCTTGCAATATGGGATTAGTTTGCATTTTTCATACGTGGGCCCCCTATTAACTTATCACTAAAAAGGCTTAAGATTTATAATTTCACAGTGGTGAGAAATTCATGATGGTTTGTAATGGCGTCCACAAACTACCCAACCTTAGATTGCTGAATATTTTTATAATTTCATGGTGGGCCCAATTTGGAGTGAAATTTGATCAGGATTGATTGATTTGAATCTTTTATGTTTATATAAGGGGCCCCCTGAAAGGAGAGTCACAACACAATCTCTCGTAAGCTTCAAAATAAATAAATAAATAAATAAATAAATAAATAAATAAATAAATAAATTGATAGTCGATGTTTTCACTATCTCATGGTGGCTCCAACAAAGATTAAAAAAAAAAAATCTCCAAAACACCGGTTTTCAATTCCCTTGGCTTCTCTTTCTAATGCTTTTCCTATTTTTCTCTCCAATCTCCTAAACAATAGGTGTATTCAAATGAAGTTTTTCTCCAACCTCCAAAATGCTGGTTCTCTATTCTCTTGGCTTCTTTCTCCAATCCCCTATTTTCATAACTTTTCCTATTTCCCTTTTAATCTCCTAAACATTATTTCTATACCTATAATGTGAGGTGGCATCATTTAATAGGACAAGTCAAAAGGGGCTATGCCCCTTTTGAAATGGGGCACATACACACATATAGGTTTACAAGATTACTGACTCCCACGATACAAATACAAAACACATATAAATATATAACCCCACTAATTAGGTTTTAGTTCAAGACTTCATTGCTAACACAATAACTTTACGTAACCAAGTGAGAGTAAACATCACTTGTAACTTCCCCATACAATTCATCACAACCAAGAGTCCCACATCATTTGGTTCCCATGCATATGCAAGATTGTAACTTATTAACTTCCCATTCATGTTTACATATCCGTCATTTCCTTTCCATCGAGCCAAAGTACCAAGTTTATTACGTGATCTAGGAAACTTAGTTCAAGGTGACATATAATACCATGATTGTTTCTCTCTGTCTCTGTATCTATATATGTATATATAAATATATGTGTGTACATACTATGTTTTCCATGAATCATCAGGCCATTCTAGAGGAAGGAATTGTCTGGTGTGTGTGGCCCACCTGGTTGGATGCCAATTGGTTGTTGCGGTAATTTCTAGATGGGAGATAAAGTCATTGTACATGCATATTTTGCATGGTGAATCCCAAGGCTAAACAAACTTAGGCGAGCGTCCAGATTTGCGTGGTGCTAATTCAGCAGAGGGTGGTAGTGTGCGTGAGTGGATAAATCCCTCTGGGTGAGCTATGATGCTCAGATATGGACATGAACATGGATATTACTATAAGGATTAGGCACAAGATACAACTCTACACTTTTTGAAGTCTAGGACTCAGATATTGGTACAACCCTACCCATATCATGAAATTTCATATTTTATAATTAAGATTCTTATACAAAGTATTTATTTTCTTCTTAAGAACACTTCTAAATTAATGAACTTGTCGTCTTTATATTCCTTTCTAATATTTTTTATGTTGAATAGTAAAAAACCTGGTAGAATATGCTAAGCTTGTACCTTAGAAGTATTGTGGTATTTAGTATTAATACAATTATTGTATTGGTCGAACATGAGTACACTAGCATGTACAATTATCCGAGTAGTATAATAGCTGGTGCACCCCAACAAGGGTCTTATTTTCGATCTCAGTGGATGACATCACTCAGGAGATGGAAGCCATGTGTGTACATGTGTATGTAATTCTGCTATATATAGCAGTGATTTTACGGGCTGTTTTGTAAATTTACTTGTATAGAAGGAGGAAGGTAAATTTCACATCATTGGAAATTAGAGGTGGTTTGAAAATAGAGTTGACTTTTTGGCTAAATATAAAGGGCGTTTGGATGGTTGTCGTAATGGAAACATGGCTTTTTTATTTTCCAAAACAGCATTTTTGTACAATATTGTACATACACAACCAATCATATGCTCAATCAAACGGTGGCCCAACAACTATTGATATGAAATTTTAGCATATATCCTTGGAAGGTATGGGATTCATCTTGAATGGTCCATATTTTCTTTAAAAGAGCCCAATGATGGAGTCTTATGCCGGTTCACTAGTTCTTGACATGGGGTCAATATCATTTCCATCATGCACTCAATCAGACAGTGGGACCGGCCTCTATGGAAATTAAATTTTAGCATATATGATTAGAGAGGAGGGTATTCATTTTGTATGATTTTGATTATAATTATGAGGGCCCCATGAGTCCTGATGGTGTCCTGTAAGTTCACATATAATGGCTGCAAATATGCAATTGAGGATCTGAACTCGTCATCACCACCAATCTACTCATCTCTATTGATATGAAGTTTTAGAATATATCAATGGAGATTGAAGGGGATGATATTCATCTTGGACAGTTTGGATTGGGCCCCAAGATGCATAATCCCAGCATGTGTTACATGTAATAGTGCAACTGGGAATCCAGAATAGTATTCAACATGATACCTTCTTTCCTTGTGGAGAAGGATGGTGGGTGGCAATTTCAGTTGACTTTATTTAGATGTAGAGGCTGCCAAACATGTTAACAGTAAAAAATTTGACCGTAGCATCTCTAGTTTATTGTACTAGTAAATTACCAAACATCCCCGAAAGGTACGAACCAGTTTGTCAGGTCCACCATGATGCATCATTCAGTGGTAAGGGTGGGATTGAAAGGTATTAAGCATGATTAATGACTAATTAAGTTATTAGCTAATTAATATAGAATTAGTCTAAATAATGATGTTTAACATCTAATTAGGTTAGATCTAGTTCATCTTTGTCTCATTGAGTCTAGTAGGTCGAGTTCGGGTCATGGATAATAGTAGTTTCATCTGTTTCTCATTGAGTCTAGTGGATTGAGTTTCATACAAAATTGGCAGGATAAGTTATGAGCTATTCAAGGGCTGCAAAGCTTTTTTTTTTTTTTTTAGAACAAGGAACATACATAAGCAAAAACCAAAAGAAACAGATAAAATAGAAGAGCAAGATACAAGAAGACGGAAAGAGAGGCTACAACCCAGCAGAAGGGCTGCAAAGCTTAATTGTTATGGAAGTGCATATGCAACCATTAACTTTTGGGGCCATTTATCCTTGCTGATATATCACCTACTTTTAATCTACTTTATGACTGTTCCCTTACTTACCTGTAAGAGGAATGCACCATAGGTGGCTATCTATTTAAGGTCTGCAAAGTTTGATTGTTTTAAAGTGCATATATAACTGCTAAATTTTAGGTCCATCTTAATCCTTTATTTATTTTTTCCCCTCTCACCTTTAATCTACTTTATGACCATTCTATTACCTACCTCTACCTGTGAATGAAATGCATCATGTATGCCCGCACAACTGTTTGTAACTTCTATAGTCGCAGCTTGTTCGTAGCTAAATTCTTTCTCGTGTGTGTGTGTGCGTGTGTGTGTGTGTGCTTGTGTGTGCGCATGCATGTATGCTTGCAAACTAGTTCCCTTCTTGTTTTTATTAAAAAATCATGTTGTTTTACTAGTTAAAAATGGCCATTTTGCTATTTTGGGTTCTCTTGATACGATCTTTTTTGGATACTCCCTCTCTTTTGTTTATGATTGTGTTAACTGATTGGGATTACTTGCTTCCTACAGAGCTCAAAAAATCTCTTTTTGCTGTTTTCTCTCAATTTGGAAAGATATTGGAGGTTCTTGCATTTAAGACTTTGAAACATAAAGGACAAGCATGGGTTGTTTTTGAGGATGTCTCGTCAGCAACTAATGCACTCAGGAAAATGCAAGGGTTTCCATTCTATGACAAACCGATGGTGAGTGTAATGTGACATAAATGAATAGGCATCTAACATGAGTATTGAGATGCTTCTGGGTTTGGTAACGTTTTCCCCCATATATATAGATATATTTAAAATCTTATACTTGTTTGAAGGGCAATGGGTTGTGTTTGTGCAGGAGCAAATGGGCCAAGTCCATGTTTGTAGTCTTTTTTTTTAGTTTATTGTATGCCCATTAAACGTAAGGACATTTTAGTCAGTTTTATTTGAGTCCTATTAGTCAAAGTACTATACTGCTATAAGATGTTGATTGCAACCATTAAGACATAATTAAATGTAAAGTCTTAAAGCCTTTGTACTTTATTTTTTGGTTCTGAATGGTAAAATTACAATAGGACTTGAATTCTTGCTTATTTACATAATAAACACAAGCTAACAGACCAATATGTTGGATGTCCTATCCAACTAGGCTGGATGTATGGACTGAATTGTTCATGTTGGAACACGTGGGTCATGAGCCCAAATGTGTGGCCCATGCTACCAGACACCTGGCATGGTCAAACTTATCTAACAAGCCTAAGTGCATGTTCTTTTACAAGAATTCCTGCGACGAATTTGGGTGGTTGAGGTTTTTGGGACATGATGTGACATCTTGTCACTTGACATTTTCAAATTCCTTGTTTCTTTATAAGCATTCTAGAATTCCACCTACCTGAAAAGTCATAAATAATCTTTGGAAATTTCAAAATTCCACTTCCTTCTCATTTTGCTGGAATTCCTGGATGCTCAAGTACAAGGGAGCATCTAGGAATTCCAATGTGTCTGGGAATTCTGGAATTCCCCTTGAATTCTTGTAAAGAAACAGGGCCTAAAGAATCGGTTGTAATGTGGTCGTATAGCCCCTAGTCCTTGCACAGTGCATCATCATGGCAATATTGTGTCCACAATATGAAGCACAAATAAATGGAACTGATGAAGTACAATGAAACTAGTATTGTAGAAGGAACTGTTTTTCTTTTTCATTCCACATTATTAGAGTGTTGTTGAACTTTTTGTTCTTGAATTCAATGGACCTTGTATGGACATTCTTGATAATTGGCTCCTGTGTTCTTGTCATATTTATTATAAATACCATTGTTTGGATACATTGTAGAAGTATGATGAACTATTTGTATTATGTGTAGAGGATACAATATGCGAAGACCAAATCAGATGTAATAGCTAAAGCTGATGGTACTTTTGTTCCAAGAGAAAGACGCAAGAGGCATGAGGAAAGAGGTCAGATGTGGTCCCTTTGATGTTTAATCTGTTCCGTTCTATCTTTTTTCTGATCTGATTTGATTCTTTTGAATGGGCATTCATTTTCCATTTAGCGTAAGGAAACAAACAATGTGTAATTGCTTGTTTTCTATGTAGCTTATCATTCACCGGTTTACCCATATTTCTGAGTAGTTTTATCTTTGTATGATCTTCTAGAATCATAATATGTTGTTGATTCTACTCTACTTTTTATTGTATTATTTGGCCTTTACATTTTTTCCCCCTCTATAATGATCCTTAAGTTCTGACCTCTAAAATTTCTTTACAAGAAAGGGGTTGTTATTGCACAATGCACTTTTTAAATAACCATTGTTATTGCACAATGGTTGGGATAAGGCTTTGATGATGATGATGATGATGATGATGATGATGACGACGAATTAAATGTGGAGCACTAACTTTGTCCCCTCTCTTTTGTAATCATCAATTTGCAATGTGACTATTACTGTCCATTTTGCATCCACATTGGCATCTATTTGGTTCGAATCTAAATATAATGAAAAATGCCCTTCGCCAACCAAATCCTTCTCTTAACCAAAGCCACCCTTGGGTTTCCCTTAGGGTATGTTTGGATAGCATTCTCAGTGAGGAAAAATGGCCCATTTCCTGAGCTTCCAACAGAAGTGAGGAAAGGGTAAAGGCAAAAACCTTGAAAACTTTGATTTTTCACTTTTGAAACCCTGAAACCACGCACATGTAGACACAATCGAATTGCTGAAAGCTGTATGGACAATTCACTTGTGTGGGGCCCTAAATCACTATTGGAACTGTTCATCATCTTCAGAAGGTGAAAAATGGCTTCATCATCTTCAGAAGGCGAAAAATGGCTATGGAATCAAATCTTAGTTGTTGATTCTTCATGGATTTTGAGAAAATTGCAAAAAAAAAAAGAGACTATTCAGATGATCTTTTTTGGACTTTTGTGGGCTCTAAAGCACGATCCAAATCGTTCATCTTCTTTAGAAGGCTAAAAAAAAGCTAGGAGGTCAAATGTGATGCCTTAATTCACATGGATCTTCAAAAAATTGTGAAAACTCCTGATCGTTGTTCTTTTATAGTGCTCATGCGAGCTTTGTACTCGCAATCCTTTTTTTTTTTTTTTTCATGCATGTGGGCCCCTAAATCACATTTAGAACCAATTATCCTCTTCATAAGGCTAAAAATGGCTAAGGGGTCAAATTCAAGCTGTTGATTCATCATGGATTTTGATAAAATTGGAAAAAGCTCCAGAACAATAGATGCTCGTTTCTAGACTTCTGTGAGGCCCTAAATGTGTGAAAAGTTCTGAACCATTGGATAGAGTATAGAGTAAATGGTGTGATTCCGCTATACGATCCAAATGTGGGATGTGATGATTCCTCCCCTTAATTCTCTATGGTGAGTATAGCCTTGTTCCATGGGATGCGAGGATTCCTCTCTAGTTACCAAACGTACCCTTACTGTCGTCAAAGTCGTGGCTGCCGTTTCCATTCTTGTCCCTATTCTGTATTGATTGTAGAATGGAATGTATTGGCATTTTGACTGTTCTGATGTTGCGTTTCAGAAAAAAAACACAGCAGTAAAACCAAAAAATAATTTGGTACTTATAAATAGAAAATAGAAAAAAAGAATTGGAAAATGATTCTAAACATTTATATTTACATAAATTAGCATAAACTCCTCTCCACAAATGGCCATTTCTATCTTTCTACATGTCAACTATGCCAAGTGACGCAGGACACTTCTGAAATCTAACATAAGATGGAAAATAATATCAAATTGAGAATTAATATTCCAATTTAGTTACAAATCATACCAAACACAACAATGATAATATTGAAAGTCTAAGTAAGGAAATTATGCGATGGTTAAAAGTCTTGCAATAATGGTCTCTCTAGTAAGAAGAGGGAGGGATCTTAATGAAAGATATGACTTCCATTTGCTTAGGGACTCGTTGATTCAAGTAGTTTGAAACAATGTCCTGCTTCAAATGGGTTGCAAGTGCTTAATGTGTAATTTGGGAATTTGAAAGAATATTCAGATCTGAAGACCCATAGCATTTATGAGCTTCAAAATGAAATTCAAATGTAGGGATTTGTGCAATTTTGGCTTGCGATGAAAACAATATTTAAAAGAGGCAGAAATTAGGGTTCCAATGTGGTTCAGCCAATGATGGAATGGTCAATATACGTTCGGTTGTGTTGGATTGGTCCTGGGGCAAACTGGGTTAGGAATAGATTCTGATGTGGGTTATGGGATTGGATAGGGGTTTGGCCATTAGATCTTGAAGTTCTATGTCATCATCACATAAAAAAATTTAAAAAAATGACAAAAAGGAAAAAGAAAGGAAATGGATAGGGGCTGCTGCATTGGGACTCGTTCGCAAGGGGATATGTGTCCAAATCTTTTTTCAACTTAAATTGTGGGCCCTCCACTTGGGCCTTCTTCATAATTGTGGAAAATCTTTTTTTTTCTTTGGGCCCTTCTTGATCCTCTTTAATTCTTTTTTTTCCCCCTCCCTCGTGGCACTTCCAGATTGATGATTTCATTGCCCCCTTACGGCTTTTTGTTTAAAGAGACATTCTTTTGTTTTGTTTTCTTTATTCTATCTTATCAATGAATACTCTCAGTTTCAAGTTTTCCGTGAGTTCTCCTTTGACGTGCTCTTGAAATTTTTAATATTTCCTTCTAGATTGGAGTTTGGCGAGAGGCCAGGCCAAGTAATCCATTTATCTTCTTCTATTTTCCTTTCCTTAACTTCTTTTGTTCATTAAACCCTAGATCCACATCATCTCCACCGTCATCTAGCCATTTACATTATTAAATCTGAACCGCCAGCCCTTAGATCTTATCATCCCATTACTTGAACTACTAAATCAAGCCACTCAACCCACCTATAGCAATTCCAACCCAAGCCGCCAACAATAGATCTAATGGCTGAACCCCTATCCAGCCCCATAACCCCCATCAGAACCTATTCCTAACCCAATCAGCCCCAGCTGAACTTCATTGGGCCCAATCCAACCCAGCTAAGCCTATATAGACCATTCCATCATTGGTCGAATTGGAACCCTGATGTCTGCCATCTTTTCACTATTTTTTTTCAATGCAAGACCAAATTGGCTCAAATTCCTTCATCTAAATTTAATTTTGAACCTCATAATTGCTGTGGAAAACTTATTTTCAAATCTGAATATTGTTTTAATGTACATTCAGCACTTGCAATCCATTTGACCCAATACATTGTTTCAAATCATCACAAAGGGATCAAATAATCTACTTGAATCAACTATTCCCTAAGCAAGTGGATGGGACCATTAATATCCCTTCATCTTCTTACTTGAGGACCATTATTGCAGGATTTGTTGCAGTGTCTTGGACCATCACATAATTTCTTTGCTTGGTTTTCAACATTATGACTTTGTGATTGTTATGATTTATAACTAAATTGGAATATTAATTCTTAGATTGATATCACTTCTCATCTTAAGATTCGATTTCATAGGTGTCTTGTATCACCAAGTCATTTGTCATCCATCAAAATCACATCATACAATGTGGCCAAGGATTAACCAATTAGTACTTCAAGGACGTCTACAGATTTGAATCTAGCATGGGAAGATTAATAGTAAACATGTATGCTTAAAGCTTATACTTTAAAGTTTAAAGTAACATTAAACCACACACTGGAGGCTGAGCATTTAGAATTTGGAAGTTTAGATGCATTAGCCACAACATAACTAAGTGAAAGATATTTTATAAATGGCAAACTGCAAGTTTGAGTACATCTCAGCCTCCCTTGTTGCAACCCATGACCCTTGAGATTAAAGATAAAAAAGGAACTTTTACATTGGTTGCATCAAATAAGATAGGCTGCTGATTTTAGATATTGTTGTTTAGAGTAGTAAAACAATCAAGACAGTAAATAACTGCCCAGAAATAAGGTAGAATAATCTAATGAGGGGGGAAAAACATTTGAAGAAAAACTTTTGAAGTCGAGGTAGTCGGAATTTGGATATGAGTTTGATGAATAAGATAGTCAACAATGTAATACAAAAGGGTAACAGGTGCAGCATTCATAGAAGAGGTTTCAAAACAAGGCAACTGGAACTATATGGGTTCTAATGAGATGTGCATTCAAATCATCATCATCATCATCATCAAAGCCTTATCCCAACCATGTTGGGGTCGGCTACATGAATTCTGTTTCTCTGTTTCGTTCTATTTTGATCCAAATCCTTCAATAAGTTAAACTTCTTCAAATCTAAATCAGTGACCTCCATTAGTGTTTTCTTCGGCCTACTCCTATCTCTTGATGGGCCATCCACCTGTATAGCCAAACTTTTTTTCATTGGTGCCATTATCGACCTACACTTAACATGCCTAAACCATCTTAAACGGGTTTCTCTAATCTTATCCCCTATTGGTACTATACCTAAATGCTCTCGAAAGCGCTTATTTCTTATTCTAGCTTTCCTAGTTTTACCGTACATCCACATAAGCATTCTCATTTCCGCTACATCCATCTTATGAATATGCGCCTTCTTAATTGGCCAACATTCTACTACATATGTCATAACTGGTCTAACCACTGTCCTGTAAAATTGCTCTTCAATTTCGTTGGCATTTGTCTGTGACAAAGTACTCCAGAAGTTAGTCTCCACTTCTGCCATTCAGCTTTTATCTTATGCTCCACATCTTCGTCAATCTCTCCATCCTTACTAATCATCGAACTTAGGTACTGAAAAGAATCTTTACGTAATATCTCATAAGTTTCAATTTTGACCGTGATTTCAACACTTTGTATATGTCCACTGAAGTTGTAATCCATTTATTCTGTCTTTGTACGACTTATTTTAAAAGCCTCTAAATTCTAATGCCCTCTGCCATCTCTTAAGTTTTGCATTTACAACATCTCTCGATCAAGGATGAAAATAGCGGTAGCAGCGAGCGTAGCGGCCCGTCGTCAAAATGCTACGTAGCGGGTGCTACGTAGCGACGTAGCGGTGTAATTTGAAATAATCATCAAAAAATTCTAAAAAAAATTTTAGAAAATCCTAAATATTAGAAAATGATAGAATATATAATTTTCTTTCAAAAGTAATTAAGATAAAGGGGTGTAGCAGTCCCCTCATTGTATGAGGTCCTATATCGCTGTATTAATAGAAAATAATAGTAATGATCATTTTTCTTTACATGTATTCATATTGTTATGTTAACTTAACTAATGAAAGGCTTATTAAAAAAACTATGATGAAGTAATATCAACATAATAAACAATGTATTGAACTTGAAGTCAAGACTCAAGATTTAAAAGTTGGAACTTAAGAGTGCAATAGTAAACACTAAATAGTGAACAATCAATACAACAAATGTGGAATGACATAATAATTAATAGCTCCATAAAAACACTATACTTGAGAGGAACTCTCTGCATCAACTTAATCCAGCGAGATCCTACGTGCTTTGGTGTTCTTTTAAGGATAAAAGGGGGATCCTACGTGTTTTGGTGTTCTTTCAAATATAGAAGAAGGCTAGAAAAATTGAGGAAAAATGTCATTTGAAGAGAAAAAGTAAAAAAAAAAAAAGCTTTAATATGTATTTCAATTTTTTTTGAAAAGCAGTCATCATTCACAGTCTGTAGCGGTCCCGTAGCGGCTGTAGCGGACTGTAGCGGTCCCGTAGCGGACGTAGCGGCCGTTACAGAAGATAGCAGCGC
This sequence comes from Sextonia rubra, assembly GCA_037013555.1. Taxonomy (NCBI): domain Eukaryota; kingdom Viridiplantae; phylum Streptophyta; class Magnoliopsida; order Laurales; family Lauraceae; genus Sextonia; species Sextonia rubra. Next base: position 14,020,310 of record JASUAD010000014.1, on the reverse strand, counting down.
TATCTTCAATATAGCGTAGTGGTCGCGGCTGCTACGCCCGATATAGCGGCCTCTATTTTCATCTATGCTCTCGATTCTGACAAATTCACGATCACAGAAAGAGTTTCAATATACTCTTGAGAATGCAATAATTTTTGTGTGTCTTACTATGGAGATCATCCATCAATATGTAGGTATTTACATGCCTTTAATCAAGGCTCTAAGAAAGGAAAAACAATCTAATTATATCAATTACTAATCTAAGTTAAGAAAACAACTAATTACAACAATTGTTATTCTAAGTAAGGAAAGCGTAAGGAAAACTACAGCTGTCTCAATATTGTCCCAAATCAATTCCACATGCTATATAGCATTGACCACTGATGGGCTTTGGGCCTTGGGCCTAGCATTGACTACTGATGGGCTTTGGGCCTTGAGCCTGTTTAACACCCCCCCTCAAATTGATGCGGGAGAATCAACAAGCATCAATTTGTCAACCAAGAACTGATGGCGGGGCCGTGGAAGACCTTTGGTGAGAATATCAGCAAGTTGAAGTTCAGTGGAGACATGTGGAAGGCTGATGACATCACGTTTAAGCTCATCACGTATGAAGTGACAATCAACCTCGATGTGTTTAGTGCGTTCATGAAAAATCGGATTTTCAGTAATCCGAATTGCACTTGTATTATCCGCATAGAGGGGGGCAGCTCCGTCTGCTGAAAAACCATTGTCAGAGAGCAAACTACGGAGCCAAAGAATTTCGGAGCATGCAGCAGACATGGCTTGGTACTCGGCCTCGGTAGATGATTTGGAAACTTTTTCATGTTTCTTGCATTTCCAAGAAATGAGACTATCGCCCAAAAACATGCACCATCCTGTCATTGATCGGCGAGTATCCGGACAGCTAGCCCAATAGCATCTGAATAAGCTTTGAGAGATAGAGGATTGTTGGATGGGAAAAACAACCCACAAGTCGGTGTGCGAATAAGGTACCAAATGATGCGGCAAACAGCAGCCAGATGAAGGTGACGAGGAGCAGTCATGAACTGACTCATCAGGTTGACCGCATAAGAGATATCAGGTCGAGTGATCGTGAGGTAAATCAAGCTGCCAACCAACTGGCGATAAGCAGTAGGATCGGAAAAAAGATCACCTTCCTTGCGATTGAGTTTGACATTCAGTTTGACCAGCATATCTATAGAAGCAGAAGCAGTAAGACCAGCCAAGGCAATGAGATCAACAGTGTATTTGTGTTGATTGAGAACGATGCCTTTAGTCGATTGATGAACTTCAAGACCGAGGAAATAGTGGAGAGGGCCGAGATCCTTCATTTGAAATGTCTCACGAAGAGACGCTTGGAACTTCTGAATCATTTTGGCATTAGGACCGGTAATGACGATGTCATCAACATAGACAAGAAGTATAGTGATCCCTGATGGAGCATGATGTAAAAACATAGAAGGATCATATGGGCTTGGATGAAAATCCAAGCATAGAAGAGCAGCTTGAAATTTCTCAAACCATGCGCGAGGAGCTTGTTTCAAACCATAGAGGGAGCGTCGAAGTTTGGCAACGATACGGGTCCCCGATGACAATGCCTGAGGCAATCACATATAAACATCTTCTTTTAGATCACCATGGAGAAACGCATTTGTGACATCCATTTGATAGAGAGGCCAAGATTGAGATGCAACAACAGCAAGAATAGTGCAGACGGTGGTCATTTTGGCAACCAGAGCAAAGGTCTCATCATAATCAATGCCATATTCCTGCCGATTTCCAAGAGCGATGAGACGCGCCTTTTATCGATCCAAAGAGCCATCAGGCTTTAACTTGAGAGAAAAAACCCACTTACAGCCAATAGGTTTGACACCCATAAGAGATGGTACAATATCCCACGTATGATTTCGTGCCAACGCATCCAATTTGTCTTGCATAGCCTTGTTCCAACATGGGTCCTGCACAACCTGAGAATAGGATTGTGGAATGGAAGAAGAAGACAAAGTGGCCATTAAGGAAGTACGTGAGAACCCATAACGGGCTGGCGGTACCGAAATCCGAGTGGAGCGACGTAGTGAAGGAAGTTCGGATGGATCAACTGTCGGTGTTGGACCGGATGCCGGAGGAAGAGCAGAAGGGGGATCCTTGGTAGGCGCAGTGCTGTTCCGTCAATGATACACAAAGTTAGGATTAAAACGAACAACTGACAGGTCGTCAAAAAAACCAGGTAATGACACAAAAGAGGAGTCAGGAGGATCAATGTGTTTTTGAAAAAAATACTGATTGTCAAAGAAAACGACATTCCTAGAGGTACGGAGACGACAAATGTGAGGATCATAGCAAAGGAACCCTTTTTGAAAGGGTGCATAACCTAAAAACACACACCGAGCTGATTGTGCCGTGAGTTTTGTCCTCTCAGAAGGAGGCAGGTGCACAAAACAAATGGAGCAAAAAACATGAAGATCATCATAAGATGGAGCGGTTTTGTACAAATGGTAATATGGGCTTTGATTCTCAATGGAGGTGGATGGCATACGATTAATGAGATGAGTTGCTGAAGCCAATGCCTCAACCCAAAAAACGAGTAGGAACCGATGATTCCAGAAGAAGGGAACGAGTGACATCAAGGAGATGTCTATTTTTTCTTTCAGCGATTCCATTTTGCTGGGGAGTATAAGGACAAGATCTTTAAGAAATAATCCCTTTGTTTTGCAAAAACTGCTGAAATTCAGAGAACATATATTCCCCGCCTGAATCAGATTGCAAGATTTTAATGCAGGTGGAAAATTGATTTTCAACATAAGCCAGAAATATTTTAAAAACATTAAAAACATCAGATTTTGAATGCAAAAAGTAGACCCATGTGAACCGACTGAAATCATCAATAAAGGTCACAAAATATTTATAGTGAGCGTGGGAAAGAGCTGGGGCAATTCCCCAGACATCACTATGAACTAACTCAAAACACTGAGAAGTGTGTGAAGTGGAATGAGGAAACGGAAGAGTTTTGCTCTTTCCCATTTTACAAGTAGCACAATCAAAAGGCACACAAGAAGATAAACCAAGAGATTTATTTAATAAACCAGAATTTAACATAAGGGACAAGACCTTGGAATTAGGATGTCTGAGTCTATTATGCCACAACCGGCAATTATCTCTAAGAGAAAAACAAAACACATTATTGGCAAATTGATTCCTAGAAAAACAAAACACATTATTGGCAAATTGATTCCTAGAAATTTGAGAAAGATCCAGCGGATTGGCAAATTGATTCCTAGAAATTTGAGAAAGATCCAGCGGAAACAAGCGTCCACACTTAGGCCCCCTTGCGATCTCCTTCCTGGACATCTGGTCCTGCAAAACACACCCAGAAGAAGAAAAAAAAACGTTACAATTATTTTCAACAAGTTGTCCAACTGACAATAGATTGGAAGTTAAATTAGGACAGAGGTAAACATTTCTCAATGGGATGGGACCAGGTATATCTCCGATAGCAGTAATGGGAACATGACCGCCGTCAGCAGTTTGTGTTTGAAGATGGCCATTGTAACTTGTCATATTGGAGAAAGGGGTGTGGGAATACGTCATATGATTAGATGCCCCGGAATCAATGAACCAAGTAGAAGATGAAGGTGACTTACCGGAGAGACCAAAGGCAGAGAGGGCATTGATAATCATTTGTTGAACCAATTCAGGAGTGAGAGATGAGGAGGGCCCAGGCTGTGGGGGTGCAGATGTAGGAACAGGCATAACCGAGGAAGCCACATATGCGTGGGGAGTTTGAGACCGTGAACTCTGATATTGCGGAGCCGGATATTGTGGAGTCTGATACTGTGTTGACGGAAGTGGTGTACGGCGGCGACATTCAGAGATGATATGGCCTGACTTTTTACAGTAACTACAGACTTTCTGTTTGCATTGAGATGCAAGATGCCCAAATTTCTGACAACTGTAGCATTAGGTTGTTCTCAAGTCTCGAGGCGGCGGCTGAGAAGTTTTATTGGCCTAGAACGCGACTGAATAGGTTGCAGTCTTTTGTTGAGCAATATGAGCCGAGGTCGTAAGGCGTTGTTCCTCTTGTAAGAGTTCATGCAAGTAGACATCCAATGAAGGTAAGGGCGTCCGATTCATTAGGGCAGAGCGAACACTGTCATATTCATTACGCAGTTTCATCAAAAATTTATCTCGCTGACTAGAAGCCTGAAGGCCTTGGATTACTGTCAACACATTGTTAGTCACATCCGCATACTTAATACTAACGTATTCCGACCACAGTGTACGGAATCCAGAATAATAATCTTATACTGACAAAGGCCCTTGTGTATATTCAGTAATTGCACATTCAAGATGGAATTGACGTGCAGAGTTATCTTGATGATATACTTTCTTCAAATAGCCCCACATGGCGTTAGAAGTAGAGTAAGGCTTGAGATTCATTAACAGATGGGGCTCAACGGATCCCAGAATCCAGGATTTGACTTTGGCATCTTTAGTATGCCAAGAAGAGATCTTTTTCTCATCCTCAGTGGGGTTTAGGTTCCGTGCCAGAAACAAATCTCACAATTCCTTGGCTTCGAGGTATGTTTGAAATTGGAAAGACTAGGCAGGGTAATTCTTTCCTGTAAATTTAATCAACGTGACCTCAGATTTTTCCATCGCAACCGAAATTGGAATCAAACCGCTCTGAAGAGAAAAAGAACTAGCCACAAACAAAAGAAACTATGTAGGATGTCTTCCCTGTGTGTAGGAACCAAAATCCAACCAAGCAGAGAGAGAGAAAACACAAAACAGCAAAAAAAACTATTAAAAAATAGTCCAGACGAACTGGACAGTGGCTGTTGTTCCACTACGTGGGCCCCACTTAAGGATCTAGCCCTAGATCAGACAACAGATCTATGATATCCCTCTATTCTGGCTTCTACTAAACCAAGTTTCAACTGATTCTACTAAGTATCCAATATTCTGGACGATCTTGATGAAAACAATATAAATTTCTGGTAAATCTTGAGAATGAGTAAAATACCAACATTGAGTCTCTGAAAAATTCTTGAAAAATCACTAATATCCTTAGAAATATGAGGCGACCATGAGTGGGTGATTTTTGAAATTGATTTGATCGATCAACAGTGGGCCACTAACAGAATATCTTTGACGCAGGAAGAAGGTATCGCCGGCACTGTGTTGCTGTAAACTTCTTGAAAATAGATCCTGAATCTATTTGTTGCACGAGAGAGACTTATTCTCGCTATCCCTATTCCCTCAAGGCTTTGGAAGATGTCTAAGATCAAGACTGCCTTAATCCTTGCTCTGATACCATGACAAATTCACGATCACAAAAAGAGTTTCAATATACTCTTGAGAATGCAATAATTTTTGTGTCTTACTATGGAGATCATCTATCAATATATAGGTATTTACATGCCTTTAATCAAGGCTCTAAGAAAGGAAAAACAATCTAATTATATCAATCACTAATCTAAGTTAAGAAAACAACTAATTACAACAATTGTTATTCTAAGTAAGGAAAGCGTAAGGAAAACTACAGCTATCTCAATATTGTCCCAAATCAATTCCACATGATATATAGCATTGACCACTGATGGGCTTTGGGCCTTGGGCCTAGCATTGACCACTGATGGGCTTTGGGCCTTGAGCCTGTTTAACAGATTCATCTACCAATACTATGTTATCTGCAAACAACATATACCATGGTACTTCTTCTTGAATATGCACAGTTAACTCATCCATAATTAATGCAAAGAGATAAGAGTTTAAGGTTGATCCCTGATGTAAACCTATAGTCATGGGGAATCCACCTGTTTCTCCACATGTGGTTCTCACATTTGTTACTGCTCCTTCATACATATCTTTAAAAATTTCAATGTAACCTTTTGGGTAATTCCTTTTCTTTAAAACCCATCAAATTAAATTCCTCGGTACCTTATCATAGGCTTTTTCCAAAATGATAAAGACCATGTGTAGATTTTTCTTCTTCTTGATATTTTTCCATTAATTGCCTAAGTAAAAAGATAACTTCCATAGTTGATCTCCCTGGCATAAAACCAAATTGATTTTTAGAGATTTTGGTCTTCCGTCTCAGTCTTTGCTCCATTATTCTCTCATAAGTTTATAGTATGAGAGATGTACATTCAAATGACGTGTTAATATTATGCATGTTGCCAAAGAGTTACTTGGGGAGACATAAGGGAAAGAGGAGCTATATACATAAAGAAACTTGGTGGTGAAATCAAGAAGTCCAAAACGTTATTGCTGAGAAGAAACATCATTTCAAGGCATGACAAAAGACAGGAAGTAGAGATGATTAAGAAAGCTATAAGCTAACAGAACAACATTGCTACAAAACTGTTTATCGAGCAAACTAAGAAGCTTATGAGATTTGTTTGTGCAGTTGGGAACTGAGGCAGCAGATGAAAACTAGAGGCTCGGAGAATGTAGGGTGTATAAAAGCTGAAAGTCAAGGGTCTTGGTTGAAGAAGATGAGCTAAAAGATAGATGGGGAAAGTATTTTACGAATAATACTATGCCAAATGTCAAAAGTAATTGATGAGGTAGAATGAAATCAAGGTATGGTCAAACAAATATCTTGACTAAAGTTGAAGATTGGGGGTGTTTGTGTGACTTGAGTTCAGCGGAAGTGGAAAGACAATTTTGCTTCCATATCTCTTATGTTTGTCCGGTATAGTGCCAATTCAGTGCAAAAAACCAATTTTTTTTCCTTGGTAGTGAGGAAACTGGAGTCCTATAACCCCCAAGCAGCATTACACAAATGTGTCCTTAGGATAAATAAAAAATAGCTTTAGGATCGGGTATACCAGAATCTTGACTATGATGGAAGAATTTGGGATTGATTGGTTTGGCAAACTGCTCAATTTTTTTAATCATCCAAGTGCACGATGGATGGTGAAAGGGCACCATAATCCTGCTCCCAAGAACAAAAGCAACATCAGAGCTGGATGAACTTAACCATTACAAATGAGCTAAAACATGAGCGAGTTCTAACATTTTAACAAAGTAGAAATGTGAAAATTGGAAACAATGGGACTTCCACTTGTGCAAATCAAAATCAAGCACACTTGCCGTGAGTTTGTTAGCTCATTAATCAATCTAAAAACACTTCAAGAGAGTGTTGATGCCTTCCAAATCACTAAAACTCAACCGACACCAAGAATGACCTAGAAATTCAATGTGGAAGCTAGACTTGGTGAAATGAAATGAAAATTCCCAAAATGCAAGGCCCAAGGGTTCTAATCACTTGGGTAAGCTCACAAATGAATTTCCTCACCTTCCTCAAACTTTTCCAAGCTCCCATAGGTCGTGCAAGGGGCTGCTGATGTAGTCTAGGCCCCAGTAGCCCCTCTTCAAATTAGATTAGGATTATTATTAGTAGAGTTCTAATTAAATTGTTATTAGGAAATTTTTCATTTTTAGCCTAGGGTTTTCTTACACATTAAGTTTGCTTTTACTATATATATGGCATTTTAGAAAAGAAATTCTCAGATTTGGTTGATTAATAGAATTGAGTTTTTCCAGAGAGGTGTGTCCTCGTGTGTGTTGAAGTCATCTTGACGGTTCAAAGTGTCCTTGGACACGTGCTTAGGCGCCTACACGCAAGTCCTAACCCTTGGGCTGCATCAGATTGGTATCAGAAACCAGATCCGGTCGCCGGGCGCCATCTGTCGTTCCCAGACTTTGTCTCTCCATCCACTGTTCATCCCATCCTTTCCGCTGCTATCCCAGAGGACCCAAAATCATACCACCCGAATCCCTTTTCATCTCAAATCCCTTCGTCCCAGCCAACCCGCTCCCCACTCCACCAAATCCAGTGTCACCAACCCCACCCCCTTCCTCGTCAAGCGCCAGCCATCGCCACTTCCAACACCTAGATACCATCTCGGAAATTTGTCCCATCACATCCTCTAATCGTCCACAACCGGGTCTCAGCGTGTGCATCACCACCGTGATGATGGTGCAAATATTCAGAATCACTGGGATCCTCCAGTCAATAATCCTGATCGAGACTTAGGGATTAAAATTGTGATTCCTAAATATGATGGAAAATTGCAGCCTGCGGAATTTATAGATTGGTTAGTGTTCGTGGAGAATATTTTCGCACATAAGCCAACGACTGAGCACCATAAAGTCACACTACTTGCCACTAGATTTCGTAATTATGCTGCAACTTGGTGGGCTGAATTGTAAAGAAAATGGAGGAATCAAAACATGGACCCAGTTGATATATGGACTGAGATGAAGAATATTTTAAAGCAAAAATTCCTCCCTGTCAACTATGCAAGAGATCTACGGTCCAACTTTCAAAACTTGAAACAAAGGTCCAAAACAGTTGTTGAATATACTGAGGAATTTTTAATGCTGCAAGCTCGTTGTGGCTTGAATGAAGATGATGATGTGGTAGTTGATAGATTTTTCAATGGGTTGAGAATAGACATTCAGCATATCATTGCCTTCCAACATTTTGATAATGTCGATGAACTCATCCAACATGCGATCAAGGCTGAGGGAATTGCAAATCATCAAGTACAAAAATCCAAATGGGTTTCTCCGAAGAATTCATCTATATAAGAAGCTAAATCCAATGGACAGATTTTTGCTAGAACTGAAGGTCATAATAAGATGGTTTGTTTTCATTGTCAACAGCACGGGCATCGCGCAGCAGAATGTCCAAAGCGAATACATCTGATTGAGATTGAAAGTGCTGATAAAAATATCCCAGATGATATTAAGGGTACTGACACTAATCCCAAGGTTCTTGACAATGAGGAAATTGAATTCATCGATGCAGATACCACAGGTGAAGCTCTTATTGTCCTCAAGGACGCTCCACCAATTGTTGCGCATAAGTGGTTGCGCAAAAATATTTTCCGTTCCGCAGGATTAATTCAGGGACAAAATTGCACAGTTGTTATTGATAGCGGAAGTTGTGAAAATCTCATCTCCCAAGCCCTTGTTGATCGCCTCTAATTGAAAGTTTATAAGCATAACCGTCCTTATTTTGTCAAGTGGCTAATGAATGGTGATCAAGCGCATGTTCGACATATTTGCAAAGTTACTTTTGCTATTGGTGAGACTTACACAGATACAATCTGGTGTGACGTGCTACCTATGGATAGTAGTGATATCTTATTGGGCCGTCCATGGATGTATGATAAAAATAGGACTCATGGTATACGCGACAACACCTATACATTCATGCATGGTGGACAACAAGTTACTCTTCATTCTGAGAAACCACAACCGCCAAAGAAAAATTCCTGGAAAGCTGCCACAACGGAAGTCCTTTATGCTCAACACATTTACACTGGCAATGCGAAGCAGAATCAAGTTCGAGGATGAACTCTTCTTTCAACCCGGGGAGGATGATGCAGTCTAGGCCCCAGCAGCCCCTCTTCAAATTAGATTAGGATTATTATTAGTAGAGTTCTAATTAAATTGTCATTAGGAAAGTTTCCATTTTTAGCTTAAGGTTTTTTTACACATTAAGTTTGCTTTTACTATATATATGGCATTGTAGAGAAGAAATTCTCAGATTTGGTTGGTTAATAGAATTGGGTTTTCCCAGAGAGGTGTGTCCTCGTGTGTGTTGAAGTCATCTTGATGGTTTGAAGTGTCCTTAGACACGTGCTTAGGCACCTCCACGCAAGCCCTAACCCTTGGGCTGCATCAGCTGCCTTGGTAGATTTGGACAAGAAAGAGATGGGGAGAGAATGGAGAAGGAAGAGAATTGTAGCGATGAACCAATGCTTTGAGGCTTCAAAAACCACTAGCAATGATCAAGGATGCAAGGAAACAGAAGGGAAAATGAGCTCACTGTGCTGAAACCAAACAAAGAGCAACTGAGGGTCATTTGGAGCTTAAAATGGGCTGAAATCAGGTTTTTGCAAAATGATGGTTATGTCCCGACTTAAGTTTTAACTTGGGTTAATAAAACGACTAACTTTGGGACTTCGGGTCGCCGTGGCACAAGAACGAACATTGTTGGAAATTAAATCTTCTTTCCAATGAAGAATTTTTGGAGGTCGTTTAGTAAAGTCAAGTTTTATGAAAAAATCAACTGTCGCGAAAAGGCGAATTTGGGTCAAAATGAAGGGTTTCCATGCGTCGAATGGACAAGAGTTGAACATGGAAGTTGTAGGGAATAACAAGACCTAACCCCTAAACCCAAAATTGGAATTTATGAAATTCCCAAGATACCCCTGATTTTCTTAAAATCCAAAATAACCCTTATTTAAGACCGAAATCGATTTGAAACTCTAATAAACCACTCGAATACTATCTAAAACATCGAAACTAATTTGTTAACACATAAGCACTCTTAATTAACTACTAATCAGAATAACTTAGCAATAAAGAAGGGCAATTAAGTGTCGGGACCACTCAACCATGAGTGTGCATCTGTCTGGCATTTTCTGTGTTTTGGAAAGAGCAGTTGTGATTCTTGTACCTTGATTCTAAGTTGCATATTTATAGAGAATCTTCATAGCTATAATTAAAATTTTCTTTCAGTCCTTCAAATATTATGTTATTATTATAGAGCAATGAAATGAGAAATCACCAAACTGTAATTTAGTTGTTTTTCTTTATTGAGTTTGATTGCAATATTTAAGTTTCAAGTCAATTAGGTGTGTTTTGAACAATCACATATTCGTCTTGATGCAGCTGAGAGAAAGCGAAGGGAACAACACCATGATGCTAGTCAAGTTGGAGTGGGTCTAAATTCTGCTTATGCCGGTGGTTTTGGTGCCACACCTCAGGTATGTACATTTCCCTTATTGCTGGGGCATTTTCTTGTTAAATTCTCAGGTGGAAAGCATCCTAATTTGTGCCAATAAATCTTCATTTTGAGTTATTTTAGCATTGATTTCTATTTTAGGATATGCTTCACTGCATTCTTCCATATAAAAGAAGTAATCTTTTCCAATTGATAAATGAATGGATTTCCCCTAGCTAGTGTTAGGTTCCCATTGGAATAATGGTGGTACTTGTACTCCAAAGATATATATATATATATAAATATACATATGAGAGAATTCGAATCTGACCAAAACTTGCGGCTATTAGGGGGTCTTCTGTTTATATGGGAAAATTCGGATTTAACCGAAACTTGGGGTGTGTGCCTATCAAGGGGGTCCCCAGTTTATTGCAATGTTTGATTGGGTGATAGATGGGCCCCACCTAGAATTCCCAAGAAAAACGGTGAGGGACGTCTGGACATGAATATTGTTATATATATAGGGAGCCCCTCTGCTGAGCCACTTTTTAGTGCAGCCTACTGGGGGCCCACTTGGGGATGGGAACATGGGGGATTAAAAGATCTCCTCTCCCCTCCACCTGCCCATGTATGGTGGCAGAAGCTCAAATCATCATCCTAACTACTTGATCCATCGCCAACAAGTTTTCACCGTCCAAAATGAGTGCAAGTCGATCCAATGGTCCAATCCAATTGGATGGATGCCAAAATTGGGATCGGTGACTATCACCGGGGTACTTGTTATATGGTCCACTTAGATGGGTCATAAGTTGTGCCCTACTAGTGTTTTGACACGTAGTGCTCACCTTATCGTTGAGCACTGGGTGCTCAGCAGAGGTTTTCCTATATATATGGAAATAGTCTTGTAAGGATCACCCTTACGGACCATTTTGGACCATTTTGGATAGTGGGGCCAATGTTGTGAGCCATCCAAATGGATCACACACGACTCCCCCGACTTGCACACTCTAATTTTGGGTCCCATCCAAATAGACTGGACCGTTGGATTGCAATGTGGGTCCCACTATTCAAAACGGTCCATAAGTTCCTTACAAGACCGTTTCTCATATATATATATATATGAGATAAACTTTGCCAAGCACCGGTGCTCACGATAAGGTGAGCACCTTGTGCCAAAATACCTAGTGGGGCTCAATTTATGATCCATCTAAGTGGACCATAGAACAGTGACCCCTCGTGATAATCACCAATCCCAAGTTTGGCAGTCATGCAATTTGATTGGACCGTTGGATCAGCTTGCACTCATTTTGGATGGTGGTAACTTTTTGGCCATCGATCAAGTGGTTAGGATGATGATTTGAGCTTCCGTCACCATAAATGGGTATGTGGACGGGAGATCTTTTGACCCCCCCGGTCCCACTAGAAAGTGGTGCTCAGCATAAGGTGAGCACTGGTACTCAACGAAGGAGCACCATATATATATAAATATATATATATATATACATATGAAAATGCTAGTATGCATCCTTCCCTCACCATAGGGTGAGGGACATTTGCACAATTGGAAATATTCATATGCAAAAGACAAAAAGGTATATGAAAGAGGAGGAATTCTCATGTATAAAAAGGAAAGTCATGTAAGTATCCCTTACCCTATGGCGAGGGATAAATGCATACTAATATTCCTCATATGTATATATGTATGTGTATATATATATATATGAAAATTCTATTAAATGCCCTCTTCAAAACGGGGCATTTTTACCCCTCCGTCATATCCAAGAAGAATCGATGCTCTCTGTGTAACTGCTCCGCTTTAATTACATGTATTAACTCACCTTTTGCTAGGTGATTGTGTTGGAGAAAAGATAGGATCTCGAGAGAGTGAGACCATTCCACTCTAAATGCATGCATTCACTCACCTTTCTTAGTAGATTGTGCAGGAGAAAAAATAGGATCTCAATCTATAAAATAGGACATTAAATTTAGAGAGAGAGAGTGGAAAATTGGGAGTGTGTGAGAGAGAGAGAGAGAGAGTGGAAAATTAGGAGTGTGAGACCATTCTACACTCTAATTCAAAATGGGGGGCAAAAGGGAGTTGAGCTTGGTGAATGCATAAGCCATTTCATGTATTTTGGAGTTGGGCCCACTTTCATTTCTTATGCATTCTCATTTTAATCATGTGTTTTGTGGCCCATGTTAAATTTCTTTTGGGACTTATGGGAAATTTCTCAAAAATGGGCCCACTTACAAAAATCCAAGCATGTTTGATTTTAATGATAAATCTATTGATGGGCCCAATTCCTATTGGGTGAAACTTAGTGAGGGCCCAAAAACTATGAAGCTTTTTATTGTAATTGGTTTAAATATTTTATAAGTGGGCCCATTGTGAAATTGACTAAATAATTGGTGAGAAAAGGTAACCAATTATATTTCTCATTTTGAGGGAGAACTTCAAATGGTTATTGATAAGAATTACGGATTGTAATCTGTAACATGTTTCCTAAATAGGTAAGCATGCCAACTCATCAACTTCCATACTTAATTCTTCCCTTCTCTCATTTGTAGCTGTAAGTGGGCATTTTACTAGCCTTCCTCATATATATATTGTCCTATATATACAACACACCCCCCCAAACTTTCTTGAACTAGAGAACCCTCTTCCTCCAGAGTAGTCAGTCTAGTTCCTTGGGTTTTAAATTCCAGACCTGTTAGTCATTTTGATCTGAGAGAGAAGATATTATTTCCAGGTGAATAGGTGATACAGATGTCTGATATTCAGGATACAGATAATATACAATGTTAACCATTAGGAAGCTGTGAATCTTCCATTTATGAGCCTCTGACCCTGATCAATTAACTTGTCAACAGTCACTCCCGATTGGCACCTATCCCAATTCAACACCCAACTATTTCCGTGAGTTGAAAGTCCAAATATTTTATGCTTGTCAGACTATTAAGCGTTGAGGTTTAGAGATTAAGGGGGTTAGGATCAGCGGTGGACACAGGATTTTAGTTTGAGGGGGGCTAACGATGGTAGCTAAAAAAGTTGATCATTATTTTTTTTTTTGTGTTCTTTCTTGTAAATGTGAGAGTTATCATTAAGGAATTTAACGTTCGTTTAGCAGCAGGTAAAAATGAAGTGGAAAAGATATTCAATAGCTTTTTTAGCATCTGCCCTAGGATTAAAAAGATATTCAATAACTGTAACAACCCGCCCCGCACCATCGAGGTATTGTCCGCTTTGGACTTTCCAGGAGGTCACCCATCCTGAAATTGCTCTGACTCGAGCACGCTTAACTTTATAGTTTTTTATGGAAGTCCTCACGGTTTTGTCCCCAAAAGGCGCCTCAAAAGTTTAGGACGGATTATTACTTATATTCTTTCATTCACATGTACTTTTTGGGACTGGGTCGTTACAGGCCCACCAGCTTCCGCCGGATATGTCCCCATATCCACATATCTAGCACAATCTCGGACCGAAGACGGCGTTCCCCCCCCCCCCCCCCCCCCCCCCCAACACTTATTTGTGGCCCCCCTATTTGTGGAGGGCAGGATTCGAGCGGTCCCCAAGGGGTCCGGCCTAACGGCCTCACCCTCCACCACTCAGAGGAGAGCCATCCCCTTCTCTGATACCATCTGTAACAACCCGACCCGCACCATTGAGGTATTGTCCGTCCCCATATCCACATATCTAGCACAATCTCGGACCGAAGACGGCGTCCCCCCCCCCCCCTCCCCCCCCCCCTTATTTGTGGCCCCCCTATTTGTGGAGGGCAGGATTCGAGCGGTCCCCAAGGGGTCCGGCCTAACGGCCTCACCCTCCACCACTCAGAGGAGAGCCATCCCCTTCTCTGATACCATCTGTAACAACCTGACCCGCACCATCGAGGTATTGTCCGCTTTGGAGTTCCCAGGAGGTCACCCATCCTGAAATTGCTCTGACTCGAGCACGCTTAACTTTATAGTTTTTTATGGAAGTCCTCACGGCTTTGTCCCCAAAAAGCGCCTCAACAGTTTAGGACGGATTATTACTTATATTCTTTCATTCACATGTACTTTTTGGGACTGGGTCGTTACAATAACATTTTTTAGGGAAATTCTAAAAAATGGCCCACTTTAAAACCCCCACTTCTTCTGCCCTTTTTTTTTTTTTTTAAAGTTTTGGGGCTCATGTTAGTGAATTTAGTCTTTTCATATGCATTACCTGCCCATGTATGGTCACACAATCCAAATTTGACACTCATCTAACTTTTCCTAACTATGGGATTGAAATCATAATAAAATGATGCCTCTAAACCATTAGATTTTAGGACTATGAATTAAAAGGTTAAGATGATCTTATAGACTCAAGATTTTGCATGTAAGTAGATCTCATATGGATCTTTCCATCCAGTGGACTTTCATGATCATCATGCATTCCAGTGAGCCCAACTAACTGGGGTGTTTTCTGCTAAAAATGTGTAGCAATTTTATTGCAAGTGGTGCCAAAGTACAATATACCTTTCTTCTCGTCATTTTTTAAAATCAAATCTTTAATTGTCACGAAAAAAAAATTGGAGATTCAGCGTGCCGAATTTTTTTTTTTTTTTTGGTAAAACTTTGAAAAGTCCATTAAAACAAATTGATGCAGTCTGTTAAAAAGAATAACTAATAGAGGACATGGATTGGACCCATTGTTGTTTGGGCACTTTGAATCAAAACATCATTTTTTCTTCACTCATTTGTTTGTTTAAATCAAAACCAAAACTGCTTTGTAAACCCAATCTAAACTCTTTTTTAAAATCCTAACACAAATTTCAACCACAAAAAATCAAATATTGCATCAAAAGTAAATAAAATTAGCTAATAATCAATAATATGCATAGTGTGTGAGAATAAATAATGACATAAAAATCAATAATGATAGATTAGATGCATCTCTCCTCCCCATCTCTAATCAGAATATTTACTGAATTTTGGTTGAAATCAAATCAAATTCCATCAAGAGAACCCATTTCAATAATGGAGTTTTTTTAGAAATGTTGGATTTTTAGAAAAACCATAGGGGCTGGGTCCTTGTAGCTCTCTACTGGGCTTTTTTCAGATTTAAGCCCCCAGGCACATCCACATAGGCCAGCCCCTGGTTAGGATGATGTGATGGGGCTGAATTTTTCCCAAACCTAGTTGGCAGTGAGTTCTTTCCATCCCCTTACCTTTCATTATTTCCGTGCATCGATGGGGTCCCTCAATTTTGCACCTAATTTAGGTGTGGATGGGTGCAGTGGCTCATTGTCATGTGTGTAAATTTGTTTATTATTATTATTATTATTATATTTCTAAGTGTTTCAGTATTACAATAATACCAAAGTTTTTTGTAGTTTACTCTTGTTATCACATTGATGATAGTGATTACATTACATTTATATTTAATTAACTATGTACTTATTTGTCTCGATATTTCTTTATATGTGTGCTGGTGGGCTTCTTGAGTCACCTATGTGGGAAATTGGAATACATGATTAGTTTGGATTGCAAAATTCATTTGCAGATGACGTTCGCCATTTTTCCATTTTATTGCAATTGGTTAAGTAAAATGATAGCGATCCTTAATTTTGGGGCTGGTTATTATTATTATTTTTTTCTTTTTAGCTCTGGTAAACACTTACACCACACTTCACACCCACCCTACCAAAATCCTAAGTCTCATAACCGCAAGCTAAGAAGCATGGACACGGACACGGGACACGGATACGACACGACACGGACACGCCGACACGGCATTTCTCAAAAAAGTAGGACACGGACACGTCGGGGACACGTTAATAATATATATTAATTTATATATATAATCATCTACTAAAAAACTAATATCATTTTAACTTTTTTAATCAATTTAGCAGTCAACAAATAAAAATTCAACTACCAACTAACAAACATATCAAATTATTAAATATCAATACAACACTAAAACATAATTCATAATCATTAAACACGAAATATCCATAGTTCCATAAAATCCATATAAAGAAAAAGGCGGATCATCTCTTTCCGCTCCCTTTAAAAAAAAAAAAAAAAAAGCAAAAGAGAAGCCAATCTTGAGGCCTATTCTTTAGTGAAATATTTATTTGTCTTTTACTTGTGATATGATTGATTTTTACAATCATATATTTTTCCATGGTATAAAATTGTTATATATTAAGTTTACAAGTTTTAATAACTACATATTAACAAAGTATCCAAAAGATATTAGCCACATGTTTTTTTTTTTAGTCATAAACACGAGTTAGAAATTGTGGGACACGTTGCAAAAAGAGTGTCAAACAAGTGTCCGAAATTAAGATTTTTAATTCTTAATTATGGACACGGCTAAATAGTAATGGACACTTGTCCGAGAGTGTCCGAGGAGTGTCGGTGTCCGACGCGTGTCCGACACGGACACGTCACTTTCTTAGAAGTGTCCGTGCTTCTTAGACCGCAAGTGCTACAACGATTAGTCCTTGGTTGTTTCTGTGGAGAGGAAGGTGCCTCACCACTGAGCTTCGAGTGGATCAGCAATTGGTTATTTGCATTAGTAATTACTCCAAAATTTCTCTTTGTATTTGTTTAATTATCATAGTAGCGCTCAATTGCATATCCAAATATTGTTTTTCAATGTCTTATCACATATGCATTGCACTGTGATTTGTTTCTAATTTTTCCTTTTCTTTCCTTGAAAAAATAACCAGCTATCACAGTTACCATTTGGTGGAGGTGCAAAGTCGATGCTTCCTGATGCACCAGCTCCTCCAAACAACATATTGTTTGTTCAAAACCTTCCCCATGAAACCACTCCAATGATGTTGCAGATGCTCTTCTGTCAATATCCTGGTTTTAAGGAGGTTAGGATGGTGGAAGCCAAGCCAGGCATTGCCTTTGTTGAATACGGGGATGAAATGCAGTCATCGGTTGCGATGCAGGGGCTTCAGGGTTTCAAGATAACGCCACAGAACCCTATGGTCGTTACATATGCAAAGAAATAGGCTCCTTGGAAATTTCCAGCTCTGAGATTTGAGTGAACGGAAAGGATATTGCTGCTCTACTAATCTAGAACATGTTAAAATGAAATCTTTGATTTTTACTGATTTACAGTGGGTAATTCAGTGGTAACTATCTGTGTATCATCATATCTAGTAATTTGTAGTCTTGGTGAAATTTGCACTGACCTTGAATGAGGCTAATCAGATTGGTTATCCATTGTTGTGGGTTTCTGTCTAGAAAAAGAAGGAAAAAGAAAAAAGAAATGATCAGGGAAATGGGACTGTCCAGTCTTTTCCTATGCCAGAAACTTCATTAAATCCCATTCATATTGTGTTAAAAGTTTTAATGCATAATATATGCTCTCTCTCTCTCTCTCTCTCTCTCTCTCTGGTGGGGTAAAATGCTGTTCTTTTATGGGAGAGGGAATTGATTTTCTTCTGAAATAAGAGAACTGCTATCGAGCAAAGAAAGCTAGTGAAAGAGTGCAAATGCTGCTACTTGATATTCCAAAGAGGGAAAGATGGAAGCGTGTGTTTCTCTTCTCTGTGTTGAGCTGTTGTTCAGGAGTGATACTTTTAAGACTTTAAGATGCAGGGATGGATGCCTCTGGCATGTGTGAAACCATTAGGTGCCAACATAACTCAATCGGGAGTGTGTAAGCAAAAATGGAAGTTGTTTATTCCTTGGAAATACTATTCTCTTTCAGTGCAGGGACATCTTTTTCTTATCTTAAACAGCTGAAAGTGGAGATAGAAGAATGATTTATACTCCCTAGCTTCTGACCATATTTCATGCTTGAAGGGTATCCAGTTGGCCTTGCCATGGATGAACTATGATTGAAAACATTCACAATTATCAGATAATCTTAGTCAGTTGAAGGGCAAGAATATCTGATCAGTATTGCTATTGACACCTCAACCATGGCAGGCCCAATTACTCGAGGAATCAGTTATAATTTTCCTCTTTTTGTGTAAAAAAATGCTGCTACAAACTGGAAAAGTAGTGCCCGAGGGAATTTGGAGCATTATCCGCCGCAATTCCTTAATACCTCTTTCTGCATGATCAGAATTCACTCAGGAAGGACATATTTCCTAGGTTGCTACCGGGGGGGTGCCCCCAGCCAAAGCCTGGTGTACATTGCATCTGGAGAAGGTAAGCCTGGGTCTGAGTCCAGATGAAATTGAATTCTCAGACCTGAGTCCCCGCCTGAAATAAAACTATGAGCTGAAGTCTGAGAGTGGATGAGATTATAAGAATTTAATGTGATAATATATGTTTGATATTACATGAGAAATGATTCCATGTTGCTGTTAGCATTGTGCTGACAGATCCAGATGTGATGTAATTCATGTGGGTACATCTTAGATGGTGCCCGCTCAAATCATGTGCCTCTCCGTGCTAAGGGATTTTTCAAGTTTGAACTGACATAGAATGTGAAGCTCCAAAGTTTGCTTCAATAGTGTGACAGTTTTGAGAGCTATTAGTTCAACTACTCTGGTCTTTGTTGATGAGTCAGCTATGAAGTCATCAGGTGAGTCGGCAGGTGTGTTGCCTTCAAGCAGTTTAACAGCTGAGTTTGAAGAAGAGTGTTCTGCAAGTTGCCTAATTAGCCGTAGTCTGTTACAGCTTTAAGTGATCATGTGAAGTTGATGACCGATGTTTATATATATCTAACGAGGCCTTGTACTTGATTGAGATCAATAATAAGAAAGCTTCTTCTTCTCTCTCTCTCTCTCTCTCTCTTGTATTCGCTTGTATTCTCTCTTGGTATCAGAGCTGCAATTCCAATAACGTCAAAACAGATAACTCATTTTGCTTCAGCATTTCGTGCATTTCCTCAAAGATTAGAGCAGATTCAAAGTTCTTCTGCAACAGATCAAATCTTCAATTTGATCTCTGTCAATTGCATTTCCTCATGAATTACTACTAGTTTTCATCAAGATCAAAGTCTCTCTTTGATCGCTGCCTGCAATAAGATTGAAGCTTCTTCTTTTTTTTTTTTTTTTTTTTTGGTTTTCTTTCAAGATTTAAGAATTCTTGATCTTCTGTTGATCAGGACATCGACACTCAAATCATCTTTTTTGAAAAAAAAGATCTTCTCTTCTAGATTGATCTCTTTGGATCAAGAAGCTGTTGCAGAATTGCTTTTGTTTTCCCGATCATCACCTTCACAAAGAGGTTATCTTCATCAGATTGTCAGTTGTCTTCTCTGCAAAGTGGCTTTACATGGCTTCTACTTCATCTGTTTCTGGCATTTCTTCACCATTTCTGATCTCAAATATTGAAAGTTTGATCTCAATCAAACTGGAAAGCCATAACTATCTGCTATGGAAATCACAATTCCTACCAGTTCTTCAAGCTCATAATCCGGTGGGACTTGTTGATGGCTCCAATGTCTGTCCTACTGAGTTTCTGTTGGATTCAAATGGAAATGCTACTAAGGAGATCAGTCCTCAATTTACACAACGGATTCAACAAGATCAAAACGTGCTTTGTTGGATCAATGCAACACTTTCTCCTAGTGTTCTTGGTCATGTAGTTGGTCTTATGACATCCAGAGAAGTCTGGCTGGCACTGGAATGGCGTTTTGCATTTTTTTCGAGGTCTCATATCATTCAGTTGGAGACTCAGCTACAGACTATCAGGAAAGGATCTTCTAGCATCACAGACTATATTCAAAGGATCAAACACATCTTTGATAGCTTGGCAGCAGTCTTGTATCCTGTCGACAGTGAGGATTTGATCATTTTTCCTCACTATGGTCCTTTCAAGACAGCCATTAAGACCAGAGCTACACCAATCACTATTGAAGAACTATATGTGTTGCTCCTCTGTAAAGAATTAAATCTTGATACAGCACAACAACAATTGGTATTGGATTTCATTTTGTCTGCTATGCTAGCATCTAAAGATGGTGACAAGAAAGGATCAAATTCTAATGCCTTCTCTGGTAATAAATCACGCGGCGGCTGTCGAAGATGAAGAGGAGGTCATTACAATGGTAGAGGTTGTGGAACGTACTTTCCTTCTTTTCAAACTGGAACTGCAACTTTTCGGTTTGCATATCCAAAATCCTGTCGCCAAATTTGCAATTGAACAGACCATATAGCACTCGACTGTTACCACAGAATGGACTATTCTTTCCAAGGCAGACATCCTCCAGCACAGTTGGGCTGCCTCTTTCAACTCTCCTCTGGAATACAAGTGGTATGTAGATTCAGGCGCTACCAATCACATCACAAATGATCTGAACAACTTGTCTGTCAGTTCAGGTTATCAGGGTAATGCTCAACCGGCTATTGGAAACGGACAAGGTTTGAGAATCACAAATACTGGTTCCTCCAGAGTTTATTCTTCACCTTCTTCCTCTTTTACCTTAAACAAAGTTCTTCATGTTCCAGATATATCTTCTAATTTGTTGTCTGTACATAGATTTACCAAAGACAACAATTGCATCCTTGTTTTTGATTCTGATGGCTTTTCTATACAGGATCAAACAACAAAGAAGACTCTTTTCCGCACCTTGAGTAAAAATGGTCTCTATCCATTTCCTCTGTCTACTTCTTCTTCTTTCACAACCACGCTGTCTGCATTTCTATGAGTCAAAACATCTACTGCACTCTGGCATTCTGGTTTGGGACACCCCTCTACTACAACATTTCAAAAGCTCAAGCATGCTTTGTCATTCAGTACTAGTACCTCTACACATTTTTGAAAATGTTGTTGTCTTGACAAAAGCAGTAAACTACCATTCTTTGCATCAACTACCACTACAAGTCATCATCATCATCATCATCATCATCAAAGCCTTATCCCAACCATGTTGGGGTCGGCTACAGAACTATGTTTCTCCATTCCTGATGCAGTCTAGGGCCCAGCAGGCCTCTTCAAATTAGATTAGGATTATTATTATTATTATTAGGAAAGTTTCTATTTTTAGCCTAGGGTTTTCTTGCTTATTAAGATTGTTTTACTATATATATGGCTTTGTAGAGAAGAACTTCTCAGATTTGGTTGATTAATAGATTTGGGTTTTCCCATAGAGGTGCGTCCTCGTGTGTGTTGAAGTCTTCGTGACGATTCGAAGTGTCCTTGGACACGTGCTTAGGCACCCCACGCAGCCCTAGCCCTTGGGCTGCATCAATTCCGTTCTATTTTGAGCTAAATCCTTAGATAAGTTAAACTTATTCAAATCTGATTTAATGACCTCCATCAATATTTTCTTCGGCCTACCCCTACCTCTTGATTGGCCATCAACTTGGATAGCCAAACTTTTCATCACCGGTGCCATAACTGGCTTGCACTCAACATGTCCAAACCATTTTAAATGGGGTTCTCTAATCTTATCCCCTATTGGTGCTACCACTACAAGTCAATCACTAGAACTAATTCATAGTGATGTTTGGGGACCATCCCAATCACTTCTACAGCTGGTTTTAAATGCTATGCAACTTTCATAGATGATTTCACTGAGTATACTAGGTTTTTCCCATTACATTGTAAATCATAAGTCTTATCTGTGTTTGTTACTTTGCAATCACAAGTTCAAAATTTGTTTTCTTTCAATATTAAAATCTTTAAATAGTATGGTGGTGGTGAGTTTGTGAATGGAAAATCTGCCCAATTATTTTCCAAAAGTGGCATCACTTATCAGATCTCTTGCCTTATACCCGGAGCAAAATGGGTGTGTTGAAAGGAAACATCGCCGTTTAGTGCAGATTGGCTTCTCTATCTTTTTTCATGCTACTGTGCTATTAAAATACTGGCCTGAGGCTTTTTCTACAGTTGTATACTTGATCAAGAGGTTACCAATGAAATTTATTCACCAAATGTCTCCTTGGCAAAAGCTATTCCTTGACAATCCGGTCTACTCTATTTTGAAAGTGTTTGGATGTGCCTGTTACTCATGGTTAAGACCTTAATCTTCTCGCAAGTTAGGACCTAGATCAAAAAAATGTGTTTTCAGGGCATAAACTTTGAATTACAAAGGATATAAAAGCTTGGACATTTAGACAAAGAAGATTTATTTGTCCAGGCATGTGGTGTTTGATGAAAATGCATTCCCCTTTTAGATTTCCACTTCATTTGCCAACATATCTTCTGATCCCCCTTTCACCCTGCAAATGGTTACCTGCTTCCACCTTACAACCTTCCTCCTTTACTGATATTATAGTCCCATCATTTCCCTTAGATAATAATTCTAACAGTACACAGCCTACTCCTCACTCTTCACCTTCCTTGTCACCCTACACAGGAGCTACTAATCCCAATACTACCACACACACTGTCACTTCCACTATACCTTCCAACATTAAAGAGGCATTATCCTTTGCTGCCTCCCATGGTTTTTCTCAAACTGTTGATCTTGTTCAACCTGTTACACCTATTACCAATACACCACAATCAACTACTGTTTCTACCTAACCACATCCAACTGCTATGTCTTCCAAATCTACAACTCTGCATCACATGGTAATAGGATCCAAATATGGCATTAGTAAGAAGAAAACATACCTAGCCACCAAACACCCAGTTGCTTTACCCTCCAATGTTTACTTGATAGTGTTGAACCTTCTTACACTGAAGCTTCTAAACATTGTTGACCCATAAAAATGACAAAAGTTGTGGTGAAGACTTCACAAGCAAATTCCAAGCTCAGGGGTATATAAACCCTAGGCTTGTAGGATGATAGGTCAAGTATTGTATCTAGATATTTGGAACTGAAGTAAATCACTCAGAAGACTTCATATGAGCTCAGAGTGTAGCAATTCAAATTTCAAAGCTAGTGGACTTCATTTGATCACTCAACTCACTAAACACCAAATTCGAGGGTTATTGACTTAAAGTCTAGGGTTCACTGAACACACTTAAGCTTTTGGGTTACCAAAATGGTTAAGACCCATATGGCAACTCCAAAACATGCTTAGAAATAATGCTTCAAAGTTTCAAAGCACTTGAACATCATTCCAGCTCAAACTTAAGCTTTAATGACTATTTGCCAGCTCTTTAGGGTTACTGTGACAGCTGACACGTCTACATGTCAAAATCAATTGAAACTCATGGAGAAAGTTCAAATTATATTCAGGAATAACTTTGAGAAATTTCAAGTCAAATGGGTATCATTTGACCAAAAGTCCAATAAACATATCAACTTTGGGTTAGTAAAACCCAAGCCATGGGGTCATTGACCAAACTCTTGCTTCTAGATGACCAAAGTTGATGAAATTCAGACATAAAGCTTAAGTCAAGTTTAGAAATGATTTTGCAAATTTTCAAGCCAAGGGGACTTCCTCTAACCCTACTTCAGTTACATGTCAGCTTCGTAGTTGGTGACCCCCAAGCCTTAGGGTGACTGACCAAAAATCCTGCTTCTAGGAGACGAAAGCTGATAAAATTTGGATTAGAGACTAAAAATATTCTCAAAGCCAACTCCTTAAATTTTCAAATCAATTGAACATTATTCAGGGAAAAACCAAGTTGACTACCTGCGATACAAAAGAAACATTGACTTAAAACATGCAACAAATGGGCCACTGGTCAAAATCCTACTTCCACAATTTCAAACTAAATGAAATTTGGATGGACAGTTCAAGATACTCCTTACATCAATCCATCCAAGTTTCCAGCCAATCCGAGATCATATGGCTCTCAAACAGCTGAAATAAGGGCCCATTTTCATGAAAAGTCAAAAGGAGGATTGACCAACTTTAGAATGTCAAAATAGGCTGAAATTTCTATGACACACTCAAAATAGTGTTAGAAAACATTCCTTTTAAGTTTTGTCAAAATCGAACACCGTTCGTACTCAAACTAATGAAAACGGATCACATAAGCAAAAAACTTGAAACTGCTCTTGTCCGTGATCGAGGCTACGGTCACTGACACCTGTAAAGGAGTTATGGATGATTTTGAGGAGTTATTTCACCTTTTTTTTTGAAACCCAACTCCCTCACAAATGCTGGAAACCATCCCACCTCCCTCTGAAGCCTATAAAAGGTACACTTTGGCTCTGAAGAAGGGGTTTAAGCAAGGTTTGAAAAGATTTGAAGGGTTCTAACCCAGATTTTAAGCAAAGATCTTCAAATTCCCAAGGCACAGCAAGCATTCAAATCCACTCTTCTTCTTCCTCTCATAGACTTAAAGTGAGAGATGGTTTAGATGAAGGAGATACATCTTATTAAATGATTGTGGACACCAAACTTCAAGGCTACTGGGTATCAAAGAAGTTCAAGGGGATGAAACTATTTTCTTTGGTTCTCCAACTTGAAAGGGTTTTAGGCTATCTTTAAGGTTATGAATAATCTTTTTAGGCTTCATTCTGCTCTTTGAAAACCACAGGATCAGAATAACATAACTTTGGTCTCAATTGTTTGCACAAAAGCACCATTTCCAAATTTGCACAAGAGCGATCTGTAACAAAGAAGTGGTGATTGACAAAGATTGTAAGCGATTCTACGGTCGAATTCAGTACTCGAGGTGATCATGCAACACTCCCAAAGTCAGAAAACATGAATTACAACACTATGAAGGCATTACAGAAGCAAACAACAGCAAAACAGGGACAAATAGTGGTCAAAACGGTCATTGTCTATCAATGACCTTGGTCATTGCCCCCCTTGTATTCTGTCTTTTTCTTTTTTCTGCATTTTTTCTATTTTGCATGTATTTTACTTAACTTTTCCAGTTTGGATCAAATTTGAGATTGGAGGGAAGG
The DNA here is from genome assembly GCA_037013555.1 of Sextonia rubra. Lineage (NCBI taxonomy): Eukaryota > Viridiplantae > Streptophyta > Magnoliopsida > Laurales > Lauraceae > Sextonia > Sextonia rubra. The sequence goes on along the minus strand of JASUAD010000014.1, from coordinate 13,994,871 downwards.
ATTGTAATTTTCTAAAACTTGTAAACAACCTGCATCCTTGGGGTCAGAGCATTGAACCCATGCAAATTAAAAGGAAAATTAATGATGAACAGTAATTATTTTCCCATTCTTCTTTGTGCTTGAATATATGAATGTTAGGCTTGATTCCACTGCATTTTACATCACTTCGAGCATGATCAGAAACATTACCATTGTAGGAAAGCCATGTCCGAGAAACTTAGTGCCTTGCAAAGACAGGGGACTTGGTCTTTGGTTCCACCTTCTCCATCACATCAGATTGTCGGCTATTGTTGGGTTTACAAGATAAAACATCATCCAACTGGTTCAGTAGCAAGATACAAAGCCAGATTAGTAGTCAAAGGATTTCATCAAGCTTATTGAGTGGATTATATTAGTACATACAGTCTTGTAGTAAAAGTATTTCACAATTAGACTTGTTCTAGCTTTGGTTGTCCATTTTAAGTGGCCTCTTCACCAATTAGATGTGACAAATGCTTTCCTCCATGGCATTTTACAAAAGGATATCTATATGAGCTAGCAATATGTCTTTATCGATAATAACTTTCCCCAATCCGTCTGCAAGTTACACAAATCCATTTATGCCCTTAAACAAGCACCAATGGCTTGGTTTGACAGGTTTTCTAGCTACCTCATTGGATTGGCTTATCAAGAACACATATAGATTCTTCCTTGTTTATTAGGTTTCATAAAGGATCCATGACAATTCTTCTCCTGTATGTCAATGTTGTCGTCTTTATAGGGAATGACACCAACTATATTTCATTTCTCATTTCCTAATTGAATCTTGCGTTTAAAATGAAGAAACTTGGTCGACTGCATCAATTCATAGGTGTTGGAGTTCTGCATTAGTCTATTAATCTATTTCTCTCTCAAGTTAAGTATGCTAAAGACATCCTCACTCGCATGACTATGCTTGAAGCAAAACCACATGGCTCCCCTTTAGCACACAAATACTCTGCTGAGTCATCACCTTTCCTAGATGATCCTTCCCTCTCCAGAAGCATCACAGGAGCTCTTCAGTATCTTACTCTTACTAGACCTAATTTATCCTTTGCTGCTAATTAGCTTTGCAAATATATGCATCACCCAACAAAGATTGATTTCACAGCTATGAAATGTGTTCTACGATATCTCAAAGGGACACTCCATTTTGGCATTTCCTTTCAGAAAGGAACTTTACTTCTTAAAGGCTTCTCTGATGCAGATTAGGTAGGCGATTCCTCAAATAGAAGGTCCACTTGTGGCTTCTGTATCTTCTTGGTGGCTGCCCTGTCTCTTGGAGCTCTAAAAAACAACACACAGTTGTTAAATCTTCCACTGAAGCAGAGTATTGATATTTAGCTCACACAATTGCTGAAATGTCTTGGCTTCATGTGCTTCTCAAAGATGTCCATGTCTTTCTTCCCAACTGTCCTACCCCATAGTTACCTAATTCGTAGTTCGACTTATTTGAATTCGAATTCGCAATTCGCAAGTTACTTAAATTCGAAAATTCGATGGGGTAGGTTTAGCTAATTCGATTTCCAATTCGCTTGATCCGTAGTTCGAGTTCGATGAATTCGCTAGACTAATTCGAATATATAATTCGATGTAGTTTGATACTATTTGTAAGTCCATTCAATATATACATAAATATTTTATAGAAATTAGATGCTTTAATAAGCATATAAATAATGACATTTCACAAATAAATATTTCAAAAAAAATCCATCCTTCTTTTAGTTCAAGTATGAATCACTAAACTTCAATCATCTAACCATCCATATAAAATAAATTAAATCCTAAACTCCAAATTAAAAAAAGATATAAAATTAATGTCAAGCATCAAAATAGAAAATGAAAGTAAGATAAACTAAAAGTTCATCAATTTTAAAATAAAAGTATGAAATAAAAGTCTTCATTCCCAATGCTTTTTTCCTTTGTCATAAGAAGATTGCAAACTACATTCATATGATGAAATACTTCTTTGTTTGATTGGTGGACGTGAATGTAAAGATGATTGAACAACTGCAACATTAGATGTGCCACTTGGTCGAGATTCCACATTACTCTCATTACAACTTTGAAGTTGAGACTCATCATCATCATCTAGTGTTTTCCACCTTAGGTCTTCTAAATGTGCACTTGAATCATCAATAACATTAGGCTTAGGATTAATGTCCCATTTTCGAAATAGTCCATCATGGTATCCTTCTTTCATGCATGATAAAAGGCGAAGATTTGAATGAATAAAGACAAGTTTATTTGCACGTTTAGCATTGAGTCTGTTTCTTTTAACATTATATATAAATGAATATGTACTCCAACTTCTCTTTGCAGATGATGAGCTTATAGGTTGTGCAAGAATTTTTATATCTATCTCTGTTAGCTCCGGCGTCTCACTTCCATATGTTGACCACCATTTTATTGGTGACATAGTAACTGCATCCACTTTTGTTGCAGGAAGTTCAAAAACACCATCTTTGGAATGAAATATTGTATATTAAGCCCTCAATTTAGCTTCGGCTACAGTATACTATAGAAATAAAAGATTGTAAAATAATTTATTGAATGTGTTAGAAACACAATAAAAATAAAATAAATGAAATATTTGTAAAAATTTAGACTGAAAATACATGCCTTTGCTAGTCTTTCAAATGCTTCCATGACTCCCTTTATGACCTTTTTATCTTAATTTAGGGGCTTTCTTTTCTCACCACTAGATGCTAATTTAGTAAGAAAGGATGAATCATAAAATTGAGGTGTGAGTGCAAATCCAAGACAATGCAATGGGCTATGCATCATGATCCACCTATTTATTAGTATATGTTTCACCATCTCATAAATCTTAAAATCATCATAATCATTGAGACTATCTTTTATTTCACCAAGCATATTATCTATTCCTTCATATACTTCTCCCATCAATGGTCTATTTTTATCATAAAATTTAATCATTTTGAAGATGGGCATGGTAATTTTTACCATCCGCCGCACACTTGTCCAAAAAGCATCATCATCGTCAGTCACCCATCGCTTTACATCTTCTGATGTTTCTTTCATTTTTTTCATCACCATGTTTTGTCCATTCTTTCCAATAAGCAAGAACAACAATAGATTTAAGTGCCTGTCTCACATCTAAAAGCCGTTTCATCATGATAAAATATGATGCAAACCGAGTCTTTGCAACTTTTAGAAGTTCTAATCAAGAATGACTTCTAAATATTGCCAATGCATTTGTATGGTTAACAATATATGTCACAATGATCTTACACATTTTATAAATGTCTTCATACAATTTCTAAGACTTTGACAAGTTTGTAAAGATCAGATTGAGTGTGTGATAGGCACAAGGAGACCAAAATATATGGTTATAAATCTTTTCAATTTCCTTACCTGCCATCTTGCAATTGGTTGCATTGTCTGTGATTATTTGAACAATGTTGATGAACCCACCTCTTCAATTGCATCTATCAATAAGGTTTTTATATAAATTCCTGTCTTTTCAATTTCAGAGCACTCCATTGCATATAAAAACATCGCCCCATCCTTATTTGCCTCAAGTACATTAATCAATGGCTGATTTTTTACGTTGGTCCATCCATCAGAGATAATAGAAACACTCAGCGTATTCCATGTATTTTTAATTGTTGCAATTTCATTCTCCACTTTTCTTTTCTCCTCATCTAACAAAGATGTTCTAGCTTTTTCAAATGAAGGTGCTTTATATCCATCAGGAGCTTTATTTACAGCTGAAATCATTTCATGAAAAAATGGTGACCGTAGAGTGTTAAGGGCACTCCACAAGCACATAACCATTTTACAATTGCATTGGCAACAGAAACCCTTTCCAGTTTCGTAAATGACTCCATAATTGGGTCCTTTTGCTTAACTTATTACGATGGGAGAAGTGTTAATTGGCTTAACTGGGAATGAACTCCAGATTTCTTGGCTTTGATAACCCGATCCATAATTTCTTGTAATAATTGAGGGCCTTTAAGTTGCTTTAGCAATATTGGACATCGAATACTATCTGTTTTTTTAATTTGGCCCTGGCCCAAAAAAGTGTTTGTGAACTCTTGTGTAGGAACTTTTGAATTCACGCTTGCAGTGTGGACATGAGCAAAATTTACCTATTTTTGCATCCCTCAATATTGTCATTTCATCCTATAGTGGTTTTCCTTTAACAAGATTTTCTTTTTCTAAAGGAACATTATTTTGATTATCATCTATATCTTTATCACTCTTCTCATCAATATACTATTCACCTTCTTCTTCAATATAAATGACATTAGCATCTTCTTGTTGCTTTTTTTTTTTGTCCACTAAACATTATACTGCACAAACTTTAATATAAGAACAATGTGTTTTTAATACATAATCAATATTACAATTTTATCTCTAATTACTTGAAAATGTGTATTTCTAAGTCATAAGTAAGCCCTACAAAACTATATTCCAATGAAGAAGTTTTTTCAAATCTCCTTTTTTGTATTTATATCAATTGTTTTTTTTTTTTTTTGTATAGGCCCTATAATTGAGTCTTCTATTAAAATACTGATGGCTCCTAAATATTATACATTACTTCTGCTTCTCAAAGTGTGGCCCATATATAAAAAAAAATTAAAGTAGTTAAAATGGATTTTTTTACAAATAAAATTAATGTCTTTCAAACTTTCTTAAATTTTTTAATTAATTTTTCTCTTATAAGGAAGGGATTCATTGCTTATTTATTCAGTATAAATAAGTGAATTCTTTTAACGTTTATTCACATATCTCACCACCAATTTATTTAACATAAATAAGTGAATTATTTTGTAATATTTATTCACATATCTTGTAAGTGTTTATTCTTACTAATTTTTTAATTAAATTACAGTTTAATTTAATAAATCATACATAAAAGGGGTCATATTAGTATAAATAAGTGAATTATTTTGTAATATTTATTCACATATCTTGTAAGTGTTTATTCTTTGTATTTTTTAATTAATTTGGAGTTTAACTATAATAAATCATACATAAAAGGGGTCATATTAGTATAAATAAGTGAATTATTTTGTAATATTTATTCACATATCTTGTAAGTGTTTATTCTTTGTATTTTTTAATTAATTTAGAGTTTAACTTTAATAAATCATACATAAAAGGGGTCATATTAGTATAAATAAGTGAATTATTTTGTAATATTTATTCACATATCTTGTAAGTATTTATTCTTACTATTTTTTAATTAATTTAGAGTTTAATCTAATAAATCATACATAAATGGGGTCATATTATTTTGATCCATTAGAATTTTTTAGTCTCCAAATATAAACTACCAGCTATAGAAATAGAAGGAACTTTTTTACCACACGAGGCTTTAAACAATTCACCAAATTCATAAAATAAACAAACCTAGTTTGATGCTTTCAAGATTGGAAGGAATACAAAATAGTTTAAAAAAATACATATCCTGGTCACAATTTACCAAAAAAAAAAAAAAAGAAAGCCTGTCCAAAATGTCATTTGCCTACGGTGTCTTCCACAACAAAACAAGGGTCCCCTATTTAATTAAAAAAAAAAAGAGGTTGCCTTATATATATATATATATATATATAATATATATAACATCTTTAAACCAAACATTGGATAAGTCCAAAGTACAATATAAAAAATTTTAAAAACAAAGGAAATGATAGAGTGATTTAAATGGCATGCTAGAGGTTTAAAAAAAGTCAACAGTGTACTACAAGATTCATGAATGAGTACGATTGTAACTTACCGAAACTATGAGATAAAAGGATTGGAACTAGATGGTAGGGATACCTAGTTAAATCTTAATGCTTCAAAATTCATATAATGTACTCATGGTATTCTCAAATACTACATTGATCGGAGTTCATCCAACTGTCAAATTGACTGCATGATGAAAAAAAGTGATTACCATCATATTCTTCATCTAAAATTTAATCTAATGGTGGATCAAACTTGGATTAATGAATACTTCATAGATAACCTATAAATTTGTAAGACTATTATTTTGTATGATTTGGATAAGGTTTCAATTGGGATTTTTCCTAATCTATATTCATTATCATTAAAATTGAATGGGTTATGAACTCTGGATAGTGCAAGAGATAGAGGGGTATATTAAAACATATGGGGGCGTGGAGTACAATACAATAACATAAGGCATAGGGCAGTGGGAACGTTGAAATCCTTTCCCACTTCCCCATCATCCATATTAATCAACTTCTACAATTTCACCTTCCCCCCTTGTCGCCTTTCATCCCGTCTCATCTTCTGCTAGACTGCTTTTTTTTTTCTTCTTCTTTCTCTTCATTAAACGTTATGAATGGAGAAAGCATACCTGAAATCTTTGTTGCGCATAACACGCATGTGAGAGAGACCGAGAGATTGTGGCGATCTAAAATCTGGATTCCCTAGCCTTGAGAGTTTATGCAGCCAAGGTTCCTCTGGATTAAATAGGTATTTATAGATTTTAATTCTAATCTATTTCTAAAATCTATTATTCTTTGTTTCCTCTTCTGATTAAACTTTCTATTTTTTTTATTTTTCTTTTAATATTTTGGTAATATTTAGATCTTTGCTTTCTTTTGTATAAACTTCTCTCAAAATAAATTTATTTTTACAATAGTTTCAACTTTGGTAGAAGTCTCCTTCCCAGTTTCCCACATGAAGGAAAAACAGAGTTCTGATATAACACAAATTGCAGCGAATCACAGTCTTTTCTAAATTAGGAATTTGCCGAATCGAATAGTTCGGATTGCATGGGATTCGACAGCAAAGTTACGGAACTAGGTAACTATTTCCTACCATTTGGTGTGATAATATGTCGGCCATCTCTTTAGCTTTTAATCCTATCACATAAGAACTGTCAAGTCCCAAATTTTTATTTTGGGTCAAACAGGTTTGTCGGGTTTGAGTTGAGTTGAGAGGGGTTAAATGGGCTGAGTAAACACTTTTGGGCTTTGGGCCTGAGTTATTTGACTCTTTTAGACCAATGGACTCTTTTCAAAATTTCATAAAACTCACTAAAAAACAGGGAGCCCTTCCTTGTAATTTAGAAAAAAAACCTCTTCATAATATAAACTCTTAGGGTTTTTCCAATTCCTCTATCTTCTTCTTTTCTTATGCAATCAAGCCCTAGAAGTTCTCTAGGGGGAAACCAAGGTTGGATCTTTTGATCGTCAAATTTGCTTTTGGCTTCAAAATCCAGGCAAGTAGGTAACTGTAAACAATATCTTCTTGATTACTTTGTTTAATCATATGTTCTAAACATGATTTATTTGTTTGATTTAATGTTTTTGGTTAAGAGATTAATAGTGGAGATTGATTTTGATTGAAACCTAGTAAGTACTTAAGCTTGAATGTCTTTGAATCTAGAGTTGATTTGTATATATATATTTATAAAAAAAAAAAAAGGAAAATCGCTAGCAGCAGTGCTGCCTGGGTCGGCTAGGCAGCGGCCCGGCCCGGCTGGGCTAGGCCGGCTGCCTAGCTGGCCCAGGCAGCGGGCTTGGGCCGAGTCAGCCCAGTTTTTTTTAAAAAAAATACATATATATATATATAAATAAAGATGATTAGAATTTTTGAATATTAATTATAATGTTTAGAGGGTTATAGTTTGGTTAACGGTTCTAGTATGCTAATAGAGACTTGATTCCATTAAATTAATTTTAATTCGATGTTATTTGAAATTTAGCTTGGATTATTTATAAATTTAATTGAGAATTATGTAATTTTGATTAATGTTTATTTAGATTGATTTAAAATTAACTAAGATGTATTTGGTAATTAATAAACGTTACTTAGATTGTATTTATGATTCTAATTTGGATTTTTAATTTGAGTTTGATTTCAAACTGGGGTCCAAGATTTGTACCTTTAGTTTTGTATAAATTAATAAGGTGTATTTATACACAATAATGATATTAAGGAATTAATTATTTCCTTTCCCCTTTTGATCATGACTTGATTTAACTTTGGATTTGGAAGTTGAACATCTTTTACGTAATTTGTAAAACACACTGAATATACATAATTAGATTAGATGAAGTATGTCTTTTTAGAAAAGTTAGTTGAATGTTCAAATGAGAATCGGGTTAAATGCAGAATGGGAATGTGAGATTTGGGATGCGCCATATGATAGGCACGAAAAGTAGTATATCGGCTTCGTGGACTTACATTTCCATTGTGAAATAGGGTTAGTTCTCATGTGTATATTTAACTAACTATGACCGTTATGTGGTTTAGTGCTTACCTTCGGAAAACTGGAATTGACACATGTTCATAATACATTTTCAATTATAAAAGTCTAAGTACTCAAATTGTTAATGGTTTGAATATTGGGATTAAGGGTGTCATATCATGATTCATTTTGCATCGGTATATGTATGTATTTGTAAATATATATATATTTGTATATATATATATCTGACTAACTGCAGTTCGGAGGTGGACGTATGCCATCGGGTCAGCTTATACTGTGGATTATAATATACAACTGGGCCTTCTGTTATTATTTGCGGGAATACCCGATTCTTTATTATCTGCGGGATTACCCATTTCTGTTATTATCTGCGGGATTACCCGTTTTTGTTATTATCTGCAGGATTACCCGATTCTGTTATTATCTGCAAGACTACCCGTTTCTGTTATCTGCATGCGGGACTACCCATTTCTATTATCTGTATGCGGGATTACTCATTTCTGTATATTTATTCGTGGGAATACCCGTTTTTGTGCATTCATGCTATTGGGGTTTGCATCTAATATATTTTGGGTCATAATGAATATTAATTTCATTCAGTTGATTAATCTATTGCTTGCAGTTTAACCTCTTGCCAGATTACGTCAATTTGATCCACTACTTTTGGTGTCTAGGTCCCGTTACCAGTGTCGAACCAGAGGGTCAAGCGACGCAAGGGATCTCGCCAGATGGCGGAGTTATTGAATAGAGCACCGATAACATCATCTGAGGTGTCCAAGAGTTAGTGCAGAGATCGGAACGTTAGATTATGTAATAAGGTCATGTTTTGGCCATTAGTTTATTTATTAAATTTATTTGTCTTGGAATTATAACTTTAATTACTATACTTCAAAGTATTTGACCTTATTTTGTTATTAATGAGATTTGTCACATGTTTGTTAAATGATAATCGTTTGCAATGAGTATGGGTTTTAGTTCCGCGTGTAATTATGGTTGCTTGATCACCAAGCATAGCCTCACAAAGGACTTCGATCCACCTAGAATTGGGGCCCGTATCGTTTATATTAGAAAATTTTTAATTAGCTCCAATTCTCACACTCCTAGAACCGGATTTGAATCCGGCCCAATTTTGGGGATGTGACAAGAACGAAACATGTTGAAGTGGATTATCACTTCATTCAGGAGAAAGTACTATCTAAAGATCTTCAAATCCACTTTGTTGTCTCCACTGATCAAATAGCTAATATCATCACTAAGGGGCTCCATCCAAGATGATTTTATCTTTGTCCCAAGCTCAAGGTAGCTGCATCTCCCATTTGCTTGCGGGGGTCTGTTGATGAGTCAACTATGAAGTCATCAGGTGAGTGAGGAGGGATGTTGCCTGCAAGCAGTTAATAGCTGAGTCAACCGAAGAGTGTTCAGCAAGTTACCTAATTAGCTGTAATCTGTTACAGTCGTAATTGATCATGTGAAGTTGATGAGTGATGTTTATATATATCAAATGAGGCCTTGTACTTGATTGAGATCAAGAATAAGTAATTCTTCTTCTTCTTCTTCTTCTTCTTCTTCTTCTTCTTCTTCTTCTTCTTCTTCTCTCTCTCTCTCTCTCTCTCTTGTATTCCATCTGTCTTCATTGGGGATTAATCTAAAGTGGAATGCAGTGTCGAACCCAGTTGGGGAGAGAATTGTGGTATATAATAACTTGATCCATCATGAAAAGCCTTGCTGATTGAAATGAGGTATCCCATAGCACCATTCACAGTTCTGATCTCTAGATTAAGTACTTTTCTTTAAGTTGATAGAGCTTCGGAGATATTCATTTTCAATTTAGCATATATGAAATTTATTTAAGAAGGCAAGATCATCATCATCAAAGCCTTTGTAATGCCCACAGATTTTGGCGCCCATCAAATTCTAGGCTGTGAAATTGATGTATATATTAAGCATACATTTAAGAAAATGAGCCAGTAAAAATTTACGTAAAAGAAATCAGAGGAAAGCATAATTATATGAAAGTTACCATTCTACTATTGGAACATGTTTTAAAATAATTAACTAGTACAAGCTAATTAGCACAACATCAACCTATCATGAGAATGGCCCAAGTGCATCACTCTATCTAACCCTATGGTTACAGGCAACCGTTTATCTTTTGAGGTAGTGGGAGTAGTACCTGCTACCTACAAGCACCAAGAGCAGGATCAGACAATTGTCTAGCAAGCATCAATCATGAATTGTGTCATATATAGATAATAATAATAATAACTGGAGCATGAAAAGTAAATGAATGAGGGAACATGAACATGAGTGTATTCTAATATAAAAAGCAAGTAATGAGAAACGAAATCAGAGGAAATAAATAACATAGTCATGCTTGTGAGCCCAACCAGTCAGGCTAGCACATATTGGTGCCACAAAATACGAGACATCCGACAAAAAACGTAAGCAAACACGATATATAATAGGTGCATAGGTCATGGACATGATATATAACCACAGTGATGTGCATGCAGAATCCGGATAGCGAGGGATTATAATCGTGAGCAATAAAAAGGGACGAAGCAGACTCAGGGGCATCACCTACCTTTGTGCACCCATCGATGCCTACAATGTCAAGATCTCGGCACAAACACGCCTACTCTTAGTATCTTTGATACCAACAACATGGCTTGACATTGATACGTCCACACTCGGTATACTTACCAGAATAACCCATTTGTACTTAGTGATCTTACTTTGTGCATGTGAGCATAGTACGTAAAAACAAGTGCAATTTATGCATGACATGACATGTAGGTGAACCTCATGAGAAGGAGTTTACAAGTGCCTTACCACTGTGATTTTATGCAAGAGAACGTGTAGTGCTAGTGATATAGCATGATTAACTTAGGCAAAATAGAATATTTCATTCTGTGGGTCCAACTGAGCAACGAGTGTGTCAATGTTTACAAGTCATGGTAACACTACATGGTTTAGGGCAAAGTCAGTCTTAATAATAATCTAAGTTTGGGTCCATCGTAACTCCTCGCATGGCTTAGGTCTTTTTGGGGAACCGATTTATACTTGTGATTGTGTGATTAGTTATTATGTTCGGTCCCTCTTATGGTCCTCAATCATGAGTGGAGTGGCAATTTCCCATCACAAAAAAAATGTTGTAATTCAAAATACAAGTCCTAACACGAAGGTAGGGTTACAGTGTAACAGGTAACGCAAAACAAGTCTAACTTAGGCCAATGGGGCATAATGGTCTCCTCTTGGTTACTAAACCAAATCGATCATACTTAAACAAATAGAATTTTGGCATGACAGAGCGGACCCCAAATGGGCAGGAAAAACGCAAGGTGGATTCGATCAATCTGGTTGGTGAACGTGCGCAAACAGATCGAAAGACCCAAGTGACCTGATTAGTCTAATGATGTGAAGTGGAAAATAAATTAGGCTAAGCTCTAAAGACTGACCCCATGGGGTCAAACGGGTAAAAACTGGTCTATACTGCCATGTTATGGTCCTCCGGTTCATACTAAAGCATAATAGAGCTAGTCAAGCAAGAACAACACTATTGTCAAGTCCTGAATTTTTATATTGGGTCATACTGGTTTGTCGGGTTTGAGTTGGGTTAAGAGGGTCAGATAGATTGATTTAACACAAGTGGGGCCTGAGTTAATGGACCTTTTTTGGGCCAGAAGACTCTTTTTGAAATTTCTTAAAACCCACTAGAAAGCAAGAGGCCCTTCTTTGTAATTTAGAAAAATCCCATCTTTTATATAAACTCTACTCTTAGGGTTTTTCCCCATTCTCCAACCCTTTTCTCTTCTTCTTCAACCAAAACCCTAGAGGCTCTCTAAGGGGGAAACCAAGGTGGGCTCTTCCAAGCTTTAATCTTCAGATCTACTTTGGCTTCAAAATCCAGGCAAGTGGATGAATGCAAATAATGTTTCTTGGCTGTTTTCCTAAATCACATGTTGTCTATATGATTTATCTGATTTGGGTAAAAATCTTTGAGGTTATAGAATAATAATGGAGATTTGTTTATACTCTTTCTGTTGCAACAAGCATAACTCATGGATTTGATTTCAGATTTTATAAAAAGAAAATATATATATAGTTTTGATATATAATAATAATAATAATAATAATAATAAGAAAGGGCAGACGCTGCTGCCCAGGCAGCAGCAGCGCCTGCCAGGCCGGGCCTAGCCCGGCTGGGCCTGGCAGCACCCGGCCCGGGTGCTGCTGGGCCCAGCTGTGGCTGGGCCGGGTTGATGCAGGTCGGGCCTGGCCCGGCTGGGCCTGGCAGCGCCTGGCCCGGCTGCTGCCTGGGCCCAGTTGCGGCTAGGCCGGGTTGATGTAATTAGGCCCACTTGTTTTTTTTTTAAATATATATATTTATATATTTGTGATTAGAATTTTATGTTAGTAAATATAAACATTACAGTATTATATTTTGATTAATGGGTTACTATACTAGTGGAGGTTAGGTCATATTAAATTAAATTTTAATTCAATGTTATTAGAAATTTAGTTAGGACTGGTTAGAAATTTAATTGGAAATTATGTAATTGTGATTTATACCTTATTTATTTTGCTTAGAAATTAACTAAGATGCAATTGGGGATGAATAAATCTTATGTAGATTGTGTTTATGCATCTAATTTGGGTTTTTAATCTGAGTTTGATTTCAAACTGAGGCCCGGGAGTTATACCTATAGTTTTGTATAAATTAATAAGGTGTATTTGTACACAACAATGATAACTAAGGAATTAATTATTCCCTTTCCCCCTTTGATCATAAACTTGTTTTAAATTTGGATTTGTAATTTAAACATCTTTTACCCAATTAGTAAAACATACTAATTATATATAATTGGATTAGATGAATTATGACTTTTAGGAATGTTAGTTGAATGTTCACATGAGAATTAGACTAAATGCAGAATGGGAATGTGAGGTTTGGGATGCACCACATGATAGGCACCAAAAGTAGTATATCGGCATCGTGGACTCATATTTCCACTGCGATAGAGAGTTAGTTCTCATGTGCATATTTATCTAACTTGACCGTTGGTGGATTAGTGCTTACCCTCAAGAATTTAAATTGACACACGGTCATAATACACTTTCAAATTTAAGTACTATAAATACTCAAAATGATATTGGATTGAATGTTGGGATTGAGGGTTTCATATCATGGTTCATTCTGCATTTGTAAATACGTATGTATTTGTAAATAGGTATATTTGTATATATGTATCTGACCGACTGCAGTTCGGAGGTAGACGTACGCCATCGGGTCAGCGTATACTGTGGATAATAGTATATAGCTGTGCCTTCTGTTATTATCTGCGGGAATACCCGTTTCTGTTATTATCTGCGGGATTACCCGTTTCTGTTATTATCTGCGGGATTACCCATTTCTGTTATTATATGCGGGACTACCCGTTTTTGTTATCTGTATGCGGGATTTACCCGTTTCTGTATATTTATCTGCGGGAATACCCGTTTCTGTGCATTCATGCCATTGGGGTTTGCATCTGATTTATTTTGATTCATAACGAATATATCATTTAATTCAGTTAATTAATCCATTGCTTGCAGTTTACCCTCTTGCCAGATTACGTCAATCTGACCCACTACTTTTGGTGTCTAGGTTCCGTTACCGGTGCAGAACCAGAGGGTCTGGCTCGCAGAAAATCCCGCCAGGTGGCGGAGTTGTTGAGTGGCGCACCGATGACATCATCTGAGGTGTCCTAGTGCGGTGCAGAGTTCAAAAACTTTAGGTTATGTATAAGCCCATTTTTGGGCCATCAGTTTATTTAATTAAATTTATTAGTTTGACATTATAACTTCAATTGTTATGCTTCAAAGCACTTGACCTTGATTTTATGAGATTGTTACATGGTTGTTATGTGATATCCATCTGCGATGAGTATGGATTTTAGTTCCGCGTGTGATTATGGTTGCTTGATCACCAAGCATAGCCCCACGAAGGACTTCGATCCACCCGGAATTGGGGCCCGTGCTGTTTATGTTTAGAAAAATTTTAATTGGCCCCAATTCTCACACTCCTGGAACCGGGTTTGGATCCGGCCCAGTTTTGGGGGCGTGATAACTATTCCACTCTACTTTGATCCAAGGGCTTCAAATGTCTTAAATTATAGAAGGATATTCAAGCCCCTTGGTTTGCGTACTTGTGTCTAGGGTTGCTTCTAGCGACAGAGCTAGAAATTTCTCTTAAGGGGGCAAGGATGTTGAAGCAATAATGTAAGTAAAATAATTTTGTATGAAAAAAGAAAGAAATCTTTGAAAAAATAAAAAATTAACATATTAACATAGAATCTTGTTTTCAGCCTAGTTTTACCCATAAACTAGATATTAGACTAACCACCCCCACCCCACCAACCAAAAAAAAAAAAAAAAAAAAAGATAAAATTGTATTATTGTCCACACCCATCAACATCTAATAATGGGTCAAGAAGTTGAGTAGAATAGCAAATTGCATGATTTTAAGATATTTACTTGTGAGCACATGATATGGTTAAAGAAATACAACTTAGATTCTTGAAAACCATAATATGAAGTTGATGATATTCACAAAAGACTTTTATTCTTTGGTCCGTTTGTCATTTATAGATCAAATCTTCTGTTATAGTTGCATGAAATTTCTAACTTAGTACTTTGGTTACATCCAATTTAACTTAAATTTGAATAATTTTAAAAACTCAATAAGATCACAACTTAAATAAGTTTCAAAATATGTTGATTATGAGTGCCAAACTTGAGAGGATATGGACTCTATACTTAATAAAGGGTGAATAAATAGAAAGAGAAAGCGAGAAGGGAAGGAGTAGCAAATACACTATATATGGATTTTCCATTGCATAAAGAGAAGAATAAAGTTAGGAAGTCATTGAAGAGTTGTCCTTTGGACAAAAAGCAAAATAAGACTGAATTGCCCTCCAAAGGACCAAATTGCCTAAATGTATTTGAAGTACAACTCTTTAATGAGAGGAAAAACAAAAGTTCATTAAGGGCAAATAGAAAAGAAGAAAGTTAAGGTAGGGCAAATAAACCATAAGATCAAAATGCCCATAAAAAATTTAGGATTTCATTCTCTTATAATGAGGAAAAACAAAGGTTGAGAAGGGGCAATTGCCCCTCTTGACTCTACATGGTTACATCCCTGATTGCCCTGAACCTATTTCCAAGGACTCTTGGGTATCGGGTAGTTCACAACATCTACCAAAATATGATCCTAAGTCAAATGATGTTAGGCACAGTCCATGGTATGAGGATCCACTAATTTCTAAGTTTCGGTCCCTTGAATTGAAGGTAACCAGCCATCATGGTTTGGCGTAAGTTCAGAGACATCAAAGACCTTTATTCAAAGTCAATTTGGTTGTCTAAAAACTATCCAAGGGTGAACAAGTGATTACATAGGGATCGGCCACTCAATGGACTGATCGGGAATTATAAGGTCCATACCTCCAACGGGCATGGTTCAAGTGTAAACGGGTAGAGTTTGGTCACTTTAGGATCCTATGTAACATGTTTTTGAGGTCTACTAAGTGCTAGGGAGGATCTAGGGTTGATACACAAGGAAAAGGGGTTAAAACAAGGTAAAAAAAGAAGGATATGAGATGAGGACGAAAGGAAACGAGTTGGAGAAGCTCTTGAGGGCTTGTCTTTCGTAGGTATTAATTTATTAAGGCACTGACTAGATATTCATTTTCTATTAAAGGAGAGGTTAGTTGATGTAGATTTTCAAATATTCACCTTTGGTCTTCATTTTTAACCATTGACGGCATGAATTATCCAAATTTATATGCATTAGATTCCTATTAATTCAGATGACTTTCTTGTATTTTGTGTATTTATTGAATAAAAAGGATCTATTTACCTTCCAAAAAAAAAAGATTCCTATTATTTGTAATACTAACGAACATGGCTTAAATCTTAGAATTATCTAAATGACTACATGTAGCAAGGTAAATGGAGGAAAAAAAAAAGACCTTGGATTGACAAACATAATAGGTTAAGAATGTCAAAATAGATGGCTAAGAACATGCCAAGCTTAAGAAAAATAAAAGCAAACTGTGGATATTATCTACGAGAAAATTATAAAGAGTTGGGACTGATGGACACAGATAAGAATGATGCAGCAATTCTCACCTAGCTACCCATTGTTTGACCCAAGAAAATCCACCTTTTCTTCACTGGAGGGCCTTCTCACTTTGCCCGATGGCATGGTTAGGGTTGTGGTGGGGGTGATCGCGCTTTAAAAATGATGTGAAATGTAATGGATTCAAGTCCAACATTCATATTTTTAAAGCGCAAAGAAGAATGAGAAAATAACTACTGTTCATCATTAATTTTCCTTTAATTTACATGGGTTCAATGCTCTAACTTCGGGGATGTAAGTTGTTTACAACTTCAAAAATTTACAATGCCTCCCTTTGGTCTCGGGTGTGATCCAAAATCGAAAATTACAAGAAAACACATAAAAAAGAAGATAAAATGTAGAAAAAAGAATACAGGGAGGCAGTGATCGTGGTCCACAGTCACTGACCCCCTGCCCCACAGTCACTGATAGACAATAGCCGAAATGGCCACTATTTGTCCCTATTTTTGCTCTGTTCCGCTTCTATGAAGCCTTCAGAGTACTGAAACTTGTGCTTTTCAACTTTTGGAGTGTTGAATGGCTGCCAAGGATTCTTAATTCAACTATGGAATTTACTACAACCTTTGGTAATTATCATTTTTCGTTTACGGATTGTTTTGTACAAATTCGGAAAAAGTGCTTTATACAAGCAAACTGGAGTTGTGTCATTCTGATCCTATAATTTTCAACGAACAGAATAAAGTCTAAAGAGGCTTGTGCACAACTCCAAAAATGACCTAAAGCCCTTCCAAGTGAGATAACCAAAGGAATGTGGTTTCATCCCTTAATATGTTCGATGATCTTACCATCTGTCTTTTCTATGTGCTATGCATGCCTCTTTTCCTCCTCTGGATTATTTCTTACCTTAAGTTAATGAGAAGGAGAATACGAGTGAACTTGAATGCTTGTTGGGCTTGAGAAGACCAGTGATTTTGCTTCAAATTCTTGTTGGAACTCTTTGAACCTTACCTTTATCTTCTTAGAACTTGCTTGAACTTGACTCGTACTATTTCCCAAGTGCCAAAACTTGCTTTTTATAAACTTTTGAGGCAATTGAGGGAGTTATGGGAAGTTAAAGTATGAAATAAAGTGGAGAAAAACATTGAAAACTATTAGGAACCACTTCACAGGTGTCCATGACAATGGCTGAGGTCATGGACAGGCCTAGTTTTAGGTTTTTTGCATATGTGACCTGTTTTCACCTCTTTGCGGCCCGAACGATGTTCAATTTTCACGATACTTGGAGGGATGATTTCTAACACTATTTTCAGTGTGTCACAAAAATTTCAGCCTATTTTGACCTTTTGAAGTTGGTCAATCCTCGCTTTGACTTTTCATGAAAATGGTCCCTTATTTCAACTGTTTGAAGCCCAAATGACCTCGGATTGATTTGAGGCCTGGAAGAATTGATGTTAAGAGCATCTTGAGGTGTCCATACAAATTTTATGTGGTTTAGACTTATGAAATTAGGATCTTGACAAATGACTCACTTGTTGCATGTTCTAAGTCAATGTCTTCTTGCATTGCGGGCAGTTTGCTTTGTTTATGCCCGAATGGTGTTCAATTGATTTGAAACTTTGGGAAATTGACTTTGAGTATATTTTGAGTCTCTAATCTAAATTTTCATCAGCTTTGGCCTCCTAAAAGTAGGATTTTTGGTCAATGACCCCATGACTTGGGGTCACGGACTTCTGGCTGACATGTAGTTTAAGTAGAGTCAGACGAAGTCCACTTCGCTTGAAAACTTGTAAAACAGCTTCTAAGCATGACTTAAGCTTTATGTCCAAATTTCATCAACTTTTACCACCTCGAAGTAGGACTTTAGTCAGTGACCCCATGGCTTAGGGGTCATTAACCCAAAGTTGAGAGGTCTGCTGATTTTGGGTCAAATGACACCCACTTAAGTTGAAATTTTCCAGAGTTTCTCTTGAACATAATTTGAGCTTCCTCCACGAGTTTTAGCTAACTCTGACTTATAGAAGTATCAATTGCCACAGTGACCCCAAGGAGTTGGCAAATAGCCATTGAAGCTTGATTTTGAGCTGAAATGAAGTCTAAATGCATTAAAACTTTGAAGCATTATTTCTATGCATGTTTTGGACTTACCATATAATTTTCAGCCACTTTGGTGACCCAGATGCTTGAATGTGTTTGGTGACCCTTGGGTTTTGAGTTAGTGAACCTTGAGTATAATACTTGGTGAATTGAGTGACCAAATGAAGTCCATTAATTATGGAATTCGAATTGTTGTACCTTGAGCTCATTTGGAATCGTTTGAATAAGTTGCATTAGTTTTGAATATATGGATGCAATACTTGATTTGGCATTCCACAATCCTAGGGCCCTGGGCTTGAAATTTGTTTGTAATGTCTTCACTGCAACATTAGTAATTTTTTATGGGTCAACAAGTGTCCCCTTGAGGTGTAATGATTAAAGTATGACAATCATTGTGCCTCGAAATTGCTAATCTATGGGGATGATGAATGGCTTGAAGAAATGTGGTTTCGTCAAGATAGGTTGTAAGCCTATACCTGGATTTTGAAATTTTGATAAAAAAACCCTTGAAGGGTATGATGATGGAAATTGGTAAAAATATAAGGAGTCTGATTTTCTTTGCCCTATTTTCACAGAAATCAAAGTAGCATCTCTGTGAGGATTGTAGGGAACACCCACTCAACGAATCCTTCAGGCTTTAAGAAAAATCAAGTTTTGAATTGGAAATGAATTTAGGTTTGGGATTTTCATGGATTTTGGGCTTATTTTCAAAAAATCAAGGTTTAGGTTTTGACTTGGCTTGACATGAGTCAGAATGAGATGGAATTTTGAAAAAGATTGGCTTTGTGGATTTTGATCCAAAAATAATTTGGTTTAACAAATTTGGCTCAAAATTGGGTTTGACCTAAATTGAATTTGAAATTTGAATAGTGTTTGGCTTTGGAGGTTCTTTTTTTTTTTTTTTTTTTTTGAAAAGATATCCAAAGTGGGTTCACTTTGCTGTGGGAAATCTTTTTTTTTTTTTTTGTAAAAAAGATGCCCAAAGTGAGTTGACCACATGCTATGGGAATTTTGATAAACACATTTGAAGAGAGTGGGCCACTTAAGCAGTGGGTCCCAACACTTAAAATCGTAGTAACCATAGGTAAGTAGGACAGTGGTCTTGGTGGATTTGGCCATGGCTTAGACCCCACTGCTAAAACAACTTGTGTTTATGGGAAAGAGAGTGAAGCTTGGAGTCTAAATGTGAGAGATTCTCCTAGATTTAGAGTTGCTACTAAATTGAAGATTGTTGAGAATGCTCTAAAGGCATGGATAAAGCTATTCCCACTAATTCCTTCTAGAGTTTATAATGCTCATCAGAAGTTAAAGGATTTAAACATCAGATAAGCCTAGATTGTTTAAATGAATCTCTTGTTCAAGAGGAGGGAACAACCAAAAGAAATCTTGTTGATATTCTGCATGCGGAAGAAGGTATGTTCAAGTAGAAATCGAGAGATAAGGTTATTAATTTGGGGGACAGCAACACTAGATATTTCTATACCCTTGTCAAACAACATAAAGTCTTATCTTCAATCTCTAACTTGGTCAATCCTGAAGGAGTGGAGATTCGGGATTCTATGGTTATTCATGAGCTACTTCTTCAACAGTTTCAAAATATTCTAAGTCTAGAGTTGCCTCATGTAAATACTAATTTATCTCATATAGATCCTTATGGGAAGCTTGCCAGTGCTGATAAAGATATTTTATCTTAGCTTATTACCATTGATGAAATTGAATATGCTGTAAAGTATGCAAATCCTCAAAAGACCATGGGACTTGATGGATTTAATGCTCATTTCTATAAGGTTTGCTAGCCTATTATAGAAAACGATGATTGTGACACCATCCAAGATTTTTTCCGGTCAGCAAAAATGCTTAATCAACTTAAGGCCACATTTCTTATTGTTATTCCAAAAGCCTAATGCTGCTTCTCCGGATAAATTTAGGCCCATAGCTCTCACCAATGAATTCTATAAAATAATTACCCGTATTCTTGTGCGGAGATTGCGACCAATGATGGCAAATTTGGTGGGACCTTCACAGTCTGCTTTTAATCCTGGAAGGGCTATTGTAGATAATATCCTTTTAGCCCAGGACTTACTTTCAAAACTCCATCTAGAAAAGGGTGTTCGTAGAATATGTGTGAAATTAAACCTTGATAAGGCTTATGACAGTGTTAGTTGGAATTTTTTAAAAGTTGCTCTTCAAGCCATGCAGTTTCCAACTCATGTAATTCGTCTTATTGTGGCATGTGTAATTGAGCCATCTTTTTCCTTGCTCTTAAATGGTTAGTCTGTTGGTTATTTTAAGAGCACTCGTCGGTATGACAAGGTATCCTCTCTCACGTTTTCTTTTTACTATTCTTATGGAGTTTTTCTCATCTATGATGAATAAAATGTGCCTTTTCCATGCTAATTCATACTCCTTATAGTATCTATTTCTCACTTGCCTTTTTGCAGATGATGTGGTTATCTTTAGAAAAGCATCCACTATGGCAGCTAGAAATTTAAAAGCTTTTTTGGAAAATTTCTATACATTATCTAGTCTTTTTATCAGCTGGTTAAAGAGCAATATTTATTTCTCAAATTGTGGGCAAGATGATATGACAGTTATATCTGCTATTTTGGGTGTGGAATTGAAAAGCTTCTTATCAAGTACTTGGGATTGCCTCTCTCCCCTAAGCATTTGACTTTTTATGATTGTTAGCCTCTTCTTGAAAAGTTAAAGAAAAGGCTTATGGGTTGGAAAGCAAAGATGTTATCCTATGTTGGTTGTATTGAGCTAATTAGATCTACTCTGACTTCTCTTCATTTGTTCTAGGCCATTGTCTATCTTCTTCACTAAACTGTTATTCATTCTATAGAAAGATTTATTTGGGATTTTTTCTGGAATCCTTGGACTTCTCATTACTTTCATCCATTTCATTACACAAAATTTGTCTACCTTTGTCTTATGGAGGTCTGGGAATTAACTTAGTTGATGGGATGAATAGGGCAGCTCTAATGTGTCAAGTTTGGAATATTGTTCAAAATAAAGATACTTACTGGAATAGATGTATTCTTGTCAGATATTTGAAGAAAGTATCTTTATGGAATATTCTTATTCCTAATTATGCTTCTTGGAGATGGAAAGGAATCTTAAAGATGAGACAGAATTAAGGATTTTCTAGCATGATTCATTATGCATTTGTATATAGTATGTATTTATATGCATATATTTGACCGACTGTAGTTAAAGGTGGTCGTATGCAATCGAGACAGTGTGTACTGTGGGATGTAGTACACAACGGCGCCATTCGTTATATCTAGCGGGAATACCCGTTTTTGTATATTTTATCTGCGGGAATAACTCTTTTTGGTATGGTGTATTTGCGAGAATACTCATTTTTGTGCATTCATTCCATTGGGTCTGCATTCATTACATTTGGATAGAATGTAAAATGTGATTTAATTTATTTACTTAATAACATTACTTGCAGTTTGCCTCTTGCTAGATTACGTCAATCTGACCTACTACTTTTGGAGTCCATGTCAAGTTCAGAACACGCAGGAGATTTCGCCAGATGGCAAAGTTATTGAGTGGAGCGCCAATGACATCGTCTAAAGTGTCTTAGTGATGGTGTTGAGATTAGAATACTAGACTATGTAATAAGGCCATGTTTGGGGTCATTAAAGTAGTTATTCAATTTATTTGTTTTGGGATTTCAACTTTAATTATTATGCTTCGAAGCACTTGACCTTGATTTAACTATAATTGAGATTTGTTATATGAGTTTTATGTGATACTCAACTATGCAGATTATGGATTATGGTTCCACTTGTGATTATGGTTACTTGATCACCAAGCATAATCTCACGAAGGACTTCGATCCACCAGGAATTAGGGCCCGTATTATTTATGTAAGGAAAATTTTAATTGATCCTAATTCTCACATCCCTAGAACCGGGTTTGGATCCGGCTGAGTTTTGGGGGCATGACATATTGTGAGCTGAACAATGAGTCGGTAAGATTGAAAATCGAAAATCCTCTATCTACATGCAAATGCTACTATACTCCAAAAAAAGACTTTTCGACTATTTCTCTAGCCACCCTATTACTTTTCCACTATGAAGCATGGGTACTTCCAAAATGTACACGTACCGAGTATGGGTACTGAAAAAAACATACCAGATATGGTCAAATATACCCGGTATTTTTGATTTTGTGGGTACGGGATAGGTACATTTGTGGATACGGGATAGGTACATTCCTAATACTTTTATAAGAATTTTTTTTTTTTTTTGTAAAAACTTTCATAAGAGTTTGAAAAAACTAAAAATATAATTTTTAACTTTAACCCTAACCCTTTTCAACGAACTTAAAAAGAAAAATATTTTAGTCCTAACCCATCTTCAAACCCCTCATTTCCAATGTAAAAAAAAAAAAAAGAAAAGAAAATAGAAAGGAGGAAGAAGAAGAAGAAGGAAAGAATGCTGGATTATGAAATATAAAAAATAATATTGCTGTTGTTCCTTTTTTTTTTCATTAGGTTGAATTTGTGATGGTATTAAGTAATTGTTGGCTTGTTGCATATAAGAATTCTAACCTATTTTAATTATTAGCATATTTCATTATTAAAATTTAAAAAAATATATAATTATTTAATGGATGTACCTCAGCCGTACCCGTATCCTGTTTTTTTAGGATTTTGCTGTATCGGCGTATCCGTACCGTACCAATATCGGTACTCATACCAGCACCCGTGCTTCATAGCTTTTCCAACACTACTCCCTATTTCCTCGAACACCTTCTCATCCCACCCATGCAATGGAACCCCCTAGCATCGCACCCAAACAACTATCCAAAGAGGTGAAAAGCATATCAAAATTAGATTTCAGTTCCTAAACCAAAGGCCATGGTCCCTCCAAACTAAACAAAAGTAAGTAGCACTTAAGTCCCCTCCCAGACTTGCTACCTGAATCTCTTCTACCTCTGCTTCCTATTGACTACAATAGACCCAGCAAGCATAGGCCTTTATCTCTCCCTTACAATAGATCTAGCTCAGCAGAGGGCTTCGTTTCTGGACTACAATAGATCCATCACGCAAAGGCCTTCATTTCTAGAGCACCACTGGAGCATATGAATTGTAGAACCAGCCATGTTTAGCTACATTAATCATAATCCTCCTGCCTCCCATTCTACTACCATTCATAGAGTGTATAGCATCTATATATAGCATCCCTCCTCTCCCAGAATCTAGCAAAACCCAAAGCATTTGTCTTTCCGCCTCCTACCAAAAGCAGGGATGAACACATCTGTGACCTTCCTAAACCTTGAGAAAGAACTCTTCAACGATTCCACTATAGTAGAGTGCGACAAATAATCCATGGAGATGGAAATCAAATCAAATCGTGCCAATGAGGTAGCCTCTTGTACCTGCTTTTTTTCTCTCCACCAAGGTTCAATCACCTTCGTTCTCCACCATAGTCACCAAAGTATAAAATAAGTTCAGAAATTCACAGATATATTAAGGATTAGAATGGGAATCTGTTAATTAAAACTTAAAACAAGGATTAAAAGAGGAAACCGTGAAATTGATTATATACGACACCACGTAGAATGAGTTGGCATACCCCTACAACCTACAATACTAAGAAAGAGAGGAAAGATAAGATGGAACCAAAGATAAGAACCTGATTTTGAGAAAGAGTCCGGCTCTTTCACTATCTTAATAGAGTCAGATGTTAAGTTTGTGTTGAACCCAACATGTTAGGAAAGAAATCATAGGTGATTAAGATTTGAATTTAGAAAGGAAATCATTGAGAGCATGAAAGGTGTATTATGAATTTGATCTTTATCTAAAATTCCTAAAGTCTCTCCTCTAAATAAAAATTGAGTCAAATTAAAAACACAATTGGGACTCAATTTCTCAATCAATTTCGAGTCCAAGATTGAACTTTATCCCATTCACATAAAATAATAGTTTTCTAACCTGATTGAACTCTATCCCTTTCATATATAATAACTAGCAAAACATGCCCGCGCCAATAATAAAAATCTTAATGAATATTTGTGCAAATTACATTAAGGTGGTGAAAATTACAATAAATGTTAAAGCCTACAATAATAACAAAAGATAATTGTAAATTCTAAAATGGAAGCACTTGAAATTGTTTAAAATGACTTGAGTATTTTTTTTTTTCAAACATTCTTTTGAAGTAAAAAGAATAAATCCATGAAATAAAAAAATAAAACTTGATAAAAATACCACAAAAATGCAACATGAAAAACAAAAGTTCATAGACAATCTAATAATAAAAATAACTTAGAAGAAAAAATCTTGAAAACCTAATGCCTAAAAGCCAAATATTGAAGCTACATATATTTATCCATGGAAACCTATAACCTCCAAGCTTGGCCCGAGTATTCAAACTTAAGGTCCAAGCTAGGCTAAAGCGGCCTAGACCAGATAAAAGATTAGGCTAGCTTGACCCATGAACACCATCAACTAGTAAAAAGTTTAACATGGATTGATTGACTAGAAACTGTGAAAGATTGACACCTTCAAAAGAAAACTCCTTTTAGCCATAATAGAAAACTATCAATAAAAGAACTTGCAATTTGTATTTCAAGATGAACCTATCTTACATTTTTCTTTTTCCTTTCAATGTTGCACAAAATAAAGTGCAATCAAATCATCATAGAAATTTGCAAGTTTATTAAAATAAAGAAAAAAAAGAAAATGATATGGTAAAAATATATATAAAAAAAAGAAAGAATCAATAAATAAATAGATATTTATATATATGGAAAAATGATAGAGAATATAATCTTCAAATTCTACTGAAAAGAAGAAGCTATAAAGAATATTAAAAATTATGACAAAGAAAAGAAAGCACTAATACCTACACTTAGATATGGGCAATGGGCTCGTATATCAAGGCCCTGTTTCTTTTCTAGAATTCCTGACAGGAATTTCAGTTGTCTAGGAATTCTGGAATTCCTGTCAGGAATTCATTGTTTCTTTATGAGAATTTTTGAAATTTTGGAGTGCCAACATTTCCAAATGCTAAAAAGGTGGAATTCCCAATTACCAACTCTCCTAAGAGGATTTCAGAATTCTAGAATTCAGGAAAGCTGTGCAGAAACTACAGTTGCATCAACAAGTCCCTCAATCTTGTTTTCCATCATCTCTCCCTGCCACACGCTGCAGTTCCTTTCCTATTGTGGTTTTCTCAAAAGTAACGAGTATCGCAGCAGCAAGTGTGGAAGAAAGGTAGGTAATTTGTTTATCCGAATTTGAGTTGGAAGAAGTGCTCAGTTGCCAAAATGCAATCATGGCTCTTCATTTTTTTCTTTTTTTCAATTCCCCTTGTTATGTGTTTCTCTAACGGTAAAACAAAAAGCCACCAATGCCCTTAATCCCCTTAGACCATCATACATACCCACTTTACAAATGGATGCCCCATACATTCTTGGGCTCCACAAAAGGGCCATGTGTAAAAATCTATACCAATCATTATTAATAAAGGTCAATAATGGGCCTCAATCTTTGAAGCAGGTGAGACTCTTTTTCCTGTTTTTGAATCAAAACAGTGAAATGTGACTGATTGAATTAAAATAAAACTCTCATCTAACTAGTAATTCGAAAAAGGCCGGGCCCAAGTTCTAGTATTTGGATGGTTGTATTTTATATTTATTAGGTTTTCTTTTCTTATTTTCTTGAATTGTGAATGTGGGCCCCAAGATTGAATCACATTTTTTTTAATCACATTTTTTTATTAAGCGAGACCCATACTAAGTTGTATACATACATTAGTAGGTGGTTTAAACTTAAATTGGCATATGAACAATGTGGACAAGAGTTTAATTCCACCTAGAAGTTCTTGTAGTTATAAAACGAGGAATTCATGAAATCCAGGAATTAAAAAACTCTCAAGTAGGAATTTAGGAAAAAAAAGAAACAGAGAATTCAGAAATTACAAAATTCATTAGCATTTAAAAATTCCAGCATTTGAAAATCCCAGACAACCACCAGACATGAATTCCAGGAATTCTAGTAAAGAAACGGGCCCCAAAGGTCTTGTGAGACCTAAAATTATAAACCCACTTGCATAAATAATCAAAAACCAAGAGTCCAACCTTGCCTAAAAGTCTAAATAATTTGAAATTCTTAAATTCTTTTCATTAAGTGTGAGGTGGAAAAGAGTATTTAATGTTCTCAAAAGCCTTATTTAAAAATAGAATTAATATTTTTTCAATTATACCGAGATAGTAAAAATAGAAAAATAGAAAAATAGATAGATATGGGAAATTAATAGAAAAATAAAAAAATAATCTTCAAATTCTACTTAAAAAATTAGAGACTATAAAGAATAGTAAAAAAATTAAGATAAAGAAAAGAAAGCACTAATGCAAACACTTAAATCTAAGCAGTAGGCGCATATATCAATTGTAAAGACCCTACTAATAATTATATATAATTGGGGTAAATAAAGGATAATTAAATAAGTTTATAAGTTTTTAGGGGTGATTTAGATATGGACCAACTTAAAGCCAAATTTGGTCGAACTCCAAAACGAGGTCAAAATTTCAAGTTTTCTAAACCATGTGTCTCATTGGAAAACTAATTTAATTTTTCAAACATTTGTCTTCTACGACGTCACATTTTGAGCTATGGTTTGTGAGTTATAGTTACACAATAATTTAAGTATTTCATAAAAGTCCCATTTAATTGAACTCTTTAAAGCTTAAAATTAGTCTCAATTTCTGAATTTAATTTCTTAAATTAATTAGAGAATTTAGCTCAATTTCTCAAATCAATTAGACAATTGGCTAATTTCTCAAATCAATTAGAGGAATTCAAAATCTCAAATCCTATACCTTTAATTTTGAGTGTGTTAGACCAAGTCAAGTGACTTTAGAGGACAATTTGTAAATTCAAAAAATCTGGAAGGGGACATTGATAAAATTCCTGTCCTGGCTTCGTTTAATAGATAAAATCAAGCTCTACAACTTTTATGTTTTGTCCATGTCCATTTGGAGTCGTTTAACCCACTGTTATATTGAAATTTGGTTGCCAACCCTAATTAGGTCCCCCCAAAACTAGGTCAAAATTTTAAGTTTTCTAAACTATGTCAATATTGGTCTCGTTGGAAAGCTAATTTATTTTTTCAATTGTTTGTCTCTTAAAGTGTCGCATTTCAAGCTACGCTTTCTAAGTTATATTCCGCACAAGAATTTCAATATTTCATAAAAGTCCTATTTAAAATCACCCTCAATTTCTCAATTTAATTTCTCAAATAAATTAGAGGATTTAGCTTAATTTCTAAAATCAATGAGAGAATTGGCCAATTTCTTAAATCAATTAGAGAAATTCAAAATCTCAAATCCTATACCTCTAATATATATTAATGGTTTTCTGACCCAAACTCACATGCTCATGTTGTTTAGATCATATAAGCTTGTGTGATATACACTAACTCAAAATGGATAAAAAACAATAGTTTTTTTTTGTATTACCGAAAGTTAAAATTATTGCTTAAAGCGACGTATTTCTACCATCACTCCTAAGAAGACGACGGCATAATAAGTGTCGATATACCATATTAAATATTGACGTACATACACCGTCATTTTTTTAAGAGAAAAATAGCCAAAAGCCCCTCCCTAAACAGTTGTAGGAGATGCAATCCACGTAAAACAGTATTAAAGCATTAAGTCCATACAGCTTGAACTTATTCTAGGCGCAAGTCCTTAATATAAACACATCATATAATTATTGACAGATTTGCCCTTCTCATTGCATGATATGATATCACGATTTTTCTTCTTATTATTCAACTAAATGCGATTTTTTCATAACTTCTTTATATGTGAATTTTAAAATTGAAAACGGCAGGGTTGAAGCCTTTAATAGAGTTAGCGTTACTTCACTATCTCTATTATCTTCTTCATTTAGTTTTCTTCATTCAGTGTTTAGCATTGCTATTTCAATTTTCACATAAGCTACATGAGGTTAGTATCAATATTTTATGATTTAATGTCAGAAATACAGTAGATTTACATCTAGTGACAAAAGGGATTGCCTGATCTTGGTTTCACTGAATGATGATTTGATAGGCAGAGGGAGATGAACGTGGAAATAGTCACATTCATTTATGGTTGATTCTTTCAATTTATAGTACTTTGCATGTTCTTTGTCTCTAAATTGATTTGCCAAAACACAATTAATTTTGCTAAAATTCAAGAAACACAATATTCCATGCTTGTTTTAGATTTAATATTAAAACTTGGATAAATTTACATGTATTTGTGGGTAACAATGAGCCAAAATGATGTAATATTTATGTCAATTTATATGAGTTTATATAGATATATATGAGCTTCAAATTTACAACATATAAAGTCAGAGAACTCACATGTGAGGTTTTTAATTGCAAGACCAAATAAATATACCTCACATCAATGAATTTCTACAAGTTTTTGTTTTGAAAAAAAAGAACTTATATAAATTTATCTATATTCTATAATCGCAAACTTGTAATGGCAAAATTCATATAGTATCCAGGAAGACCATTGAAATTTATTTGAGTTTATGGTCTTTTACTTGGAACGTCAGAAGTGATGGTGTTTGCTTTTGATTTACAACATTAAAAGAAAGCCATAGTTAGTTGGACATATGCATTCTAGAAATGTATTTTAGGTGAGTTTGTGTTTTGTTTTAGAATGACTGAAATATATATATCTTTATTTAAGTTTCAGTCCTCCAGCACATATGATTCTAATTAGTTTATGGAACTCAGAAAAGCATCTTTATTCATAATTGTCTAAATCTATTTGAATTTTTTGTTTTCAGCCTTCCAAAATAGCACAGTCGATCATTCTTCTTTGAAAGTTTAGTATGTTCACCAATGTCATCCCTTTGTCCTAGTATATGAAATACAATGACTTGGTTAAGCAACTTTCTATCAAATGGCAGAACTTTTCCCTTAATACACTGTGTTTGACATATGCATTGCCCGGGCACCCAAAGTGCATGCTCAACAATGATTCAAACTTGAGTTTGACCTTGTTGGCATCTTCACTTGGACTGAATCGAGTTAATGCTTTTATATTAGATTTTTCAAAATCTGATGAAGAGGATGAATTTTCAAATATGGATGCCTTTGGTGAAGAACTCATGCTAGAATTAGAGTACGACGGTATAGAAGCGAAGACAAAACTCCTTCCACAGTATTGGAAATACAAGGAGAAGTTATTATTGTCTTCAGATTGGGCAAATGGTATCAAACACGTTAGACAAATGTTTGAGGGTGGTGTTATTGAATTTCAAAGTGTATTGTGCAAATATGCGATTGAGGCGGGGTTTGAATTTGATTATTTTAAGAATGATAAAAAAAGGGTCACAGTACAATGCTCTTGCTGTCAATCCCAAGATTGCAAGTGGCATGTCCATGCATTAGGTTGAGTTGTTGTTTTTGCATTAGGAAACTTGAGAACAAGCATACTTGTGATGCTGATGTTTGTACATCAAAAAATGACCGTATGAGCCCTGAAATTATTACTAAAATGATGGTGGACCACATTCATGACAAGCCATTGACAAGGGCTATCAATGTTGTGCATCATTTTAAGGTGAATTACGGGCTTACTATCACAAACCATCATGCGTGGTAGAGGGTGGAAAGAGCAAGGAATAAGTTGTACAATGACACGACTGTTTCTTATGACCATCTTCATTGGTACACTGACATGGCTTTAAAAACGAATCTAGGAAGCAAGGTTGTTTTGAATTATGATCAATCGACTATGTGCTTTAAGTGGCTATTTATATCATTTAATGCTTTAATTTGTGGTTTTAATCATGTGCGCCCTATGTTGTTTTTTGATGGGACATTTTGAAAAGCAGATACAACAGGAATCTGCTAGCAGCAACAGGGAAGGACAGTAACTATGGTTATTTGACTATGCAACATCTAATTTATGATTTATTAAAATTATATGAGTTTATACGTGTAGAATTTATCTTAGTTTTATTTAACTATTTACATAAGGTTTGTTATATAGATATATTTATCCGGCTGTTGTTTGAAGTGGTAATGTTATATAAGTTTATTTAAATTTTATATGAGTTCTATTTCACCTTTATATACCTACAATGTTTTCATATAAACTTACATATGTTTTGCAGGTTTCTTTTCTCTTGCTTTCACTATGGTGGACTCAGAGATGAATGATAATTGGACTTGGTTTTTACAGAACTTGAGGAAAGTACTATATTATGATCGCTGCTACACTTTTCTTTCTGATAGGAACCCTAGTATGTTGGAAGGTGTTGCACATGCATTTCCATATGCTCATCATGCTTTTTACTTCCATTACTTTAAGGTAAACTTGAGGGACAAGTTTTCTAGCAGTTTCACAATTGAATTTAGAGAAAGAATGATTACATTACTCCATGAATGTGCTTATCCTCCCACCAGAACTACATTCCATTCCAAACTACAGATATTGAGGCATGAGGGTGGTTCAAATGTTGATAGATTTATTTGTGGTCTGCCCCATGAATGCTGGAGTAATGCTTATTTCTAAGGTCAACGGTGTGCTGAGATGTGTTCAAATGTTACTGAGTCATTTAACTCTTGGATTAGAGAAGCTCATCACTTGCCAGTTACAAGGATGATTGACATGATCAGGGTGCAAATAATGGAACAAATGACTAATAGGAAGGAGGTGTCTAACAAATGGAATGAAACCATTTGTCCTGATATAGATAAGAGGCTAGAGGTTTCAATCAAACTTAGTAGGTCTTGGATTGTTCGGAGGTCTAGCAAAACTATTTCTAATGTTTACTCATACCCCTCAGTTACTGTTGACCTCAATAGTCATAAGTGTTCTTGTCATCAATGGCAGATTAATGGGTTTCCATGCGCACATGTATGTGCTGCTATTCAAAAGAGTGGGAAGGATCTTAATACTTTCATTGATCACTATTTTCATGCATAGACGTATAGGCGTTCATACGAAGAATAGATACAGCCCATTCCAACTGTTGCTATGCCGGAGCAAATAGCGACAGAAGTATTGATTAAGCCCCATGTGTTGAGGCATCATCCTGGAAGGCCGAAGAAGAAGAGGATATTGTCTAGAAGGAAAAAGCAAGGCAGATTAAATGTGGGCGATGCGGTCATAATGGCAACCATAACAGGAAGTTATGCAATGAGCCAATTAATTGATTGTCAACCATTTAACATTGATTGTTTATCGATTATAAAGATTAATTGCAGTTACGTTGAAAAAAAATTGTTGAAATTGAACTGTCATCAGAAGATTGTATATGAATTCAATTTGCCTGTGATTGAATCTTACATTTTTTAAAACATTTTATTTGAATTTTGTGATAATTTATCTTGAGTAATCATATAATTTATTTTAGTTTTACTAAAAACTGACTGAGCTGTTGAACAGGTTAAATGTGTTTCAACACATTGAACTAAGACTTGCAATAGTCAATACTATTTGTTCACCGAACTCAGATAAAGTCCGTCAAAAAAGCACATAAATTTCTTAGAAACTGAACTCATTTATATCAAATTGACATAATTTGCGAAAACTGACTCATGTGACTATAAAAGTTAAGTTTATCTTTGTTTTTTGCAAGAAAAATTCATATAAAATTTGTGGTTAGTGTCATAATATAACAGTATATTAATTAAATTATATGCATTTGTAGGAAGTGATATATAATGGATTCGTATTATGTTCATCAAAGTTAGTTAAACTATGCTAAAAACGCATATAAATTTGTTAAGAAACTCCATATGTTTGTACCAAACTCTTATAAATTATTAAGAACGACTCTTGTGATTATGATAGTTAATTTTAAGTTTTTTTTGTAAAGAAATATACATATAAACTTTTGTTTATTGTCATAATATATCGGTATGTTAATTGAGTAATATGTGTTAGAAGGGAGTGATCGAGAATGGATTGGTATTATGTTCATCAAAGTCAGTTAAATTTAGTTAAAAACTCATATAAATTTTCCGATTAATCTCAACTCATTCAAATCAAATAATATAATTTGCTAGGCTACCGTGATGGACTCAGTTACATTATGTTAAAAACTCATATAATTTATTCAGTTCGTACCTATGGACAATATAAAGCATATATTGTTAGCTGAATTTGAAGGCTACTAAAATGATAACCACAATCGAAGGAAAAATTGATTGAATATTTTCAATTACAATTGGATTTACATTATCAGTTTATTGTCACATTTTACGTACAGAGATTTCAAACAATTTTTAAACTGAAAAAAAAGTCATGCATAACCATCAATCCTATATTGCTACTTCTGATATTGCTCTGCAAGCTTTGTCCGTTGTTTGAATTTTTTGAGTGTCCAACTTCGATGTGGGTCATTTATAAATCGTTGACCAATTAAGCCCTCATTCTATCAAGCTCGAGCATAGAATTTTGCTATCAACTTATCAACTGTACACAATTTGATCCATTATGTAGCAGACAATGACACTGCAATGAACTCTGTAACATAAAACAACAAATCATGTTCTTATCAGTCTTTCATGTTTGGCTAATTTACTATACTTTTATTTGTTCATAGTAGTTTTTTTTCTATGACACTTACGATCCTGGTTTTTGTTATGGTAAATCTTTTATGCTAATCAACAGAGCACCAACCGTTTGTGTCTTTTTGACAATGATGAAATTATGATTTTCCACATGTTCTTTCTGTAACCAGAAAAATTATGACATAATTTTTTTTAGATGAATGTAAATCATTTAGGCTATACCTATAAAGATGTTAAATAGAGGACCTATACCAAAAGATGGGCATCTTGCAAGTAGTAGTCTTTTGCTTTGCTGCCTTTTGGCTTAATGAAGTTATAATATCTCCAGATACCATCTTGAGTATCCAACAACAGCAATGTCCTATGAAATGGCTGTGAATCCTTTTGTTTGCCTTTTGAGTTCATTGTGAAAAAGATGTATATGTATCCCACAGTTTTTTCAAAGGATATTTGTGGACACAGGAACTTTTCTCTCATTTCATCGTCTTTGTTTATTGCCATTGTCTGCTGTAAAATTATAAATGATATGTTGTTTAATGTCATATAATGCATTTTATTAAATAGAGGGGAGTAGAAATTGGTTGTGCGTTACCTAGCATAGACTCTTTACAAAATAGGATCTCTCGTGCTATTGTTAGATTTTTTTTTCGTGCTCAATCTTTAGCAGCTCCGCAAAAGAGTTGATTATTTGATGGATTATAAATGAACATTGTTATATGTGTTTACAACACAAATACTACCTGAATTTGTAAAATATATTATTTGTTTTTCAACTAGAACAAAGAATTGTTATTGACGTGTTAGGTCTCTTACTATGTTAAAAATTTCTTTGCATGATAGGGGAGCAATAATGTCATCATAATAGATGTCATTACTGCCTAAACTGCCTCAAATATATGCCCTGCATTTTGAAAATATATCATCTATTAGTTGAGTAACATTAAAACATGGATAATATTATATGTTATAAAAAGTTGCATAAGCTGCCAACCTATATCATCCCCTGAACTTCACATATTTGTTGTAGTTTCTTCTTGTCTTTCTTGCTTAGTACTTTGACAATCTCTGTATTAGGGAAAGAAAAGGGTGGTTTTACCACAGGGATTGCTTGCTCAGAGACCAGCTGTTATTCCACATTTACAATTTTTCCTGTGTTAGCATTTTTCAAAGACGCCTGAACTTGTTTATATACTCATTTTAACTCTTTTTTTTTTTTTTTTTTTGCTCTTGGACAACCTTGACAACCTTTGCAACCTTTAGATTGTATTTGAAATCATCCTGTTGACTAGTTGTCCTATTTCTCCCTTTCATTCGTTTTATTATTGATGACTGCCTGATAGTTGAAGCTTGTATTACTTAATGCTGACCTGTTGATTTTGTAATCTGCAAATTCTTTGTAGCATCAGTCGAGGCACCTTTTGTGTTGTACTGTTGAAATGTTCAATTGAAATCATGTGAGACCTAATAAAATATTTTGCTTAGAAGTCAGATAAATGCATATGAACTTATATAATTTTATATAAAACTCATATAATTTCATTTAAAACTCATTTAACTTTAACTGAAATTCATATAAATACTTATGAGACTCAGTTAAATTATATAGAACAAGTTAATTATGTACCAATCTAAGATAAATTTATATAAAACTTTGATTGATTCAGTTGAATTGTCATTTGTGTGATCACCTTTTCCATCTTTGTTTTTTCTTTTTTTTTTTTTGCTTCAATCTCTGATATTGTTAGTTTTACTTTGCACACTTCTTCTTTGTTGTTTCTGCCTTACAAGTCAATGTCTCTTTCTCATCTTGCAAATATTGGACTTATTCTACGATAGAGTTATGCAAATCTGTAAATATCTCTGTCATTCATGAGTTCTTTGTTCTTTCTCTCGAGCTCGTTATTCTCTTCTTTTAGCTTTTGGCAATGCAATTGGGCTTAATCTCTCTATTTGATCATGTTGTGTAGCAATGTCTCCTATCTCACAATATCTTGTTTGTTCTGCACTCCAACAATATTTGAAATTTAGATTAAGTCAGGCTATTTATGCACCTTAACAAATTTAAATACATAAGAAACTTGCATAAATTAATAATAAAAACCATTTAATACACCTGATTTACTGTATGATGCCAGCTGGTTGTATTGTGGTGGTTTTCAATGTTTCTTCATTAATTGTGTTTAATTAAACTTTAGCCTGCTGCAATCCCACGCCTACGCTTCAAAGTGTCATATGTTTGACAACTTTTCTCAATGATTCAATTGTTACTTCAAAGTCTGATATTATTTTTTTCAATTTTTTCACTTCATCTTCCGCTATCCGAGCTCTTGAAGAGTATGTATCTACAAGATTTTGAATAGTGGTTGATTGTGCTAAGACAAAGTTGTTGAAATTTATATAGGTCTCCAACTTTTTAATGAAATATTTTCTCAGTTGCTTAAGCTCATTTTTTTCGCTTGTCAAAGTCTGAGTTTGTCCTATCAATGTCTAAATTTGTGACACAAGGACTAAATTCTCCTTTGACAACTAATTTATAAGCTCGGTTGCTTTCCCATTTTCTTCAGTTTGTTGAATTGTATTTTTGTTTTTTACTGTCCCATCTTCAGAAGCATTTGTAGTAAGGCCTTTATCATTGATTCCTGTGGCTTTCATAATATTACCGATAACCAAATCTGTGATATTCATTGTCTATTCATAATCTTGCATTTCTAAATCCACTAAGCTTAATTCAAGTGATGTTGTTTATTTATGTTTGTGATCACAAGTAACTATTGTTGTTCTTCTAATTAGAAGACGATCAACGTTTCAGGTGTTATAGTGATTTCTCCCATACTGCTTTCTTTGATATCAACATTTCTTTGTGTTTTTCTTCTCTTTTCTGGTGGTGTTTCAAATTCATCATCAGTGTCTTTATCATCATCCTCATCCTCATCTTCATCCTTATCCTCAATGTCTTCCGCTTCTTGGATTGTTACTTATTCATATTCCTCTCTCATGTCATCATGTCATTTAATTCTAATTGTGGTATGCACTTGTGTTCACTGAGTGTTTTTTCCTAGTGGGTTGTGGAGTACCTACATTGGAAGAAAGTCAATAAGGTAAAATATGAATTATCACAAAATAGAAAAATTCATCTAAGTGCGTTTTTTGAAAATGCAGGGACTTATACAATATGTATATGAGTTTAATGACTTATACAATATGTATATGAGTTTAATGTCATAAACACAACACTCTGTTATATCCATTAAATGCATTTAATATCCACTGTGTTTCATAATTTTTACATATGAAATCATTAATATTACCTGTTTAACATGCAGTGTACAAAAGGACATATTCTTTAGTGACTTGTGGAGATCTTTCAGGTCCCACTTTAGCAATCTTAGGAATTATGCTTCATTTTTTAGCTTTACCAGTGTTGTGTGCTCATGAAACCAATACTGTTCATTTTCAAAAAATAAAACCAGGTCAAAAAATTTATATTTTTAAAGTTTTGAATTTATAGTGAAAAATAGGAGACTGTGTATCATACTGAGAATACAATTAAACACCCCATAACATTATCTGAACCCTTGGCCCTTGTGTGGACTGATTCCATGATAGCATTCGCAATCTCCTTAGTCCACATGTAATCTTTCATAGTGCTATAATTCTCTGCATAGTGCACAAATGCCCATCCAATTGTATAGTTATGGGTACAAAAAAATATCATCACCATAAAGTAGAGGCATATGAGCCTCGCTACATCGGCCATATCATCTTTTGATGATCCACTGAGAGCTTTTTCCAATTGGTCCTTTATTTGAGTTGCTGTTGGTCTTGCATTACTGGGAAACCTTCTTTTCAGAAAATCAAATTCAACTCTCTTCAATTAACTCAATTGTAATGTTTTTTTATCCCATGCAGTATTCCAAAAATGAGTGATATGTCATGTGGTATGAATGATTTATACTTCTCCCCAAGTTTGAATTTTCTTTTTGAAGCACTGTATGTGTCTAGTATTTTAATTATATCATTGTCATTCTTTCTGCGGCTCTTCTCAAGTAGTTTTCCTCTCCTCATTGCATTTATCAGATTCTAAAAAGGTGTTTTCTGTAGCCCAATGAGATGGTCTCTGTGAATTTATTCTTTACTGCCCCAAATATCTTCATGACCAATACAAGCTTTGACCTAAATTGACCATGTGTCTTTTTTTAGTCTTCTTTTCATCTTTCTTTGCCATGCTTTTCCTCTTCTTTAGCAATTTGACTGCATGAATGCAATGTAAATATAAAGTATAAGTATGACATTCATGAGTAAGTTTCAAATAATGTAAGAGAATTTTAACTAAGTTCATCAGATATGAAGAGATATGACATCATAATTATAAACTCATTGTTTATGGTATTTTTGCAAAAAATGTCAGATGGGTCTAATATAAATTTAAAGTTTACAAGGAATGAAATTTGAAACGAAATTTTGAAATAAAATGGGTTAAAACTAATGTAAGTTTTAGATGTTTTGATAATGTAACAATAAAAGTCATATAAATTTATATGAGTGTACGATTCTAACATAAATGCTTGGATATGGAGAATGAATGTTAGATAAAATTATATGAGTTAAGATAGATATCGAGTACAGTTACATTGATACAAAACTCATATAATGTTAATCAACTTTGATCGCGCTTGAAAAAATGGGTGAAAATGTGTAATGAATTCAAGTCCAACATTTACGCACTTCAAGCGTTTAAGAAGAATGGGAATTAACTACAATTCATCATTAATTTCCCTTTTTGTTTACATAAGTTCAAATGCTCTAACCATGGGGATGCAGGTTATTTACATAGTTTTGAAAAGTTTACAAGCCCTCCCTTAAGTCTCAGATTTGATCTAAATTTGGAAAATACAAGGAAATAAATGAAAAGTTTGAAAAAAATTCAAAAAAAGAAGAAATTAGGGGAGTGACCATGGGGTGGCAGACAATGGTCGTAAGACCACTGTTTTGCCTTGTAAACTGCACAGTTCCATCTTTGTGACTTCTCCAAAGTGCTGAAGCTTTCTTTTTTTATCCTTAGGGTTTTGAATGACCATCGGGAAGATTAAATTCAGCCGTGGAAACGATCGAAACCTTTGTTGATCATCATTATTGTTTACGGATCATTTTTTGTATACAAGTCCGAAAGAGGTGCTGTATGAAGTCAATTTTGTGTCATCCTAAACCTATGATTTTCAAGGGAAAGAATGAAGCTCAAAAAGGCTTGTTCACAACTTCTATGATGACTAAAAAAAACCCCCAAGTGAGAAAAAACAAAGGAAACAATGTCATCCTTTGAAGACTTGCCATAGCTTTCTTTTAAATAATACCCACACTCTCCTTCCTTTTCTACACCATTCCACACCTTGAGTGACTAAGAAGAAGAAGAAAAAGTGGGTTGGAGTACCTGAGGATGCTTTGCTTGAAGCTTTTTATAGAAATTCTCTTGCCTTTTCTCTATGTGAGTCTCCCTGTCCCTTTCTTTTCAAATGCAATCCTTTTTATAGATTGCCAATGTGGTTTTAAGGAGTTTCAGGAGGTTAAAGAGAGGTTATGGGAGGTTGAATTTTGAAAAGAAATGGGGAAAACTGCCTAAAACTACAAAACCTGCTCGATGGAAGTCAGTGACCGCAGTCGTGGTCACTGCCAGGGCCCTTTTTTGAACTTTTGTGCATGCAACCCGTTTTCACCTGTTTGGGTCCCGAACGATGTCTGATCTTTACGAAACTTGAAGGGATGCTTCTTGACGCTATTTTGAGTGTGTCATAGAAGTTTTAGCCTGGTTTGACCTTTTGAAGTTGGTCAACTCTCCCATTGACTTTTTATGAAAATGAGCCCTTGTTTCAGCTGTTTGAGGCCCAAATGACCTCGGTTTGATTTGAAACTTGGAGGGACTGATGTCAGGAGTATCTTAGAGTGTCCATCCACGTTTCATGCATTTTGGATTTGGAGAAGTAGGACTTCAAACAATGACATATTTGTTGCATGTTTCAAGTTACTATTCACCTCACACTATAGGTAGTTAGTTTGTTTTATACCCGAACGATGTTCAATTGACTTGAAACTTTGGAGAATTAACTTTGAATATATTTTGAGTTCTTATTCTGAATCTCATCAGCTTTGGCCTTCTAGAAGTAGGATTTTGGCTACTGACCTTCATGGCTCGATGGTCAGTATCTTCTGAGCTGGCATGCAATGGAAGTAGGATCAAACGAAGTCCTTTTAACTCAAAGATTGTAGAATATCTTTTGAGCATGACTAAAGCTTTGTGTCCAAATTTTATCAATTTTGGACATTAGAAAGAAGGACTTTGGTTAGTGACCCCATGGCTTGGGGGTTATTGACCCAAAGTTGATATGTTTGTAGATTTTGGGTTAATTGATGTCCATTTGACCTGAAATTTTGCAGATCCTCCCTTGAGCATAATTTGAGCTTCCTCTGAGAGTTTCATCTAATTTGATCTTCACAAGGTGTCACTTTGCACAATGACCCCACAAAGCATAGTGATAGCCATCTAGACTAAGTTTAATCCAAATGATGTCCAAATGCTCTGAAATTTTGAAGTATAGTCTTTGGGTGCATTTGTAGACATTCCTCTGAGTTTGAGCTTGTTTTGATATGTAGCAGTGTAAATTTCCACATTGACCCCCAGGGAGCTGGTAAACAGTCACTAAAGCTTGGTTTGAGTTGGGATGAAGTCCAAATGCTTTGAAACTTTGAAACGTCATTCCCAAGCATGCCTTAGAGTTACCATATGACTTTCAT
This sequence comes from Sextonia rubra, assembly GCA_037013555.1. Taxonomy (NCBI): domain Eukaryota; kingdom Viridiplantae; phylum Streptophyta; class Magnoliopsida; order Laurales; family Lauraceae; genus Sextonia; species Sextonia rubra. The sequence goes on along the minus strand of JASUAD010000014.1, from coordinate 13,955,093 downwards.
CTACTTTGGTGATCCAGAACCTTAAGTATGTTTAGTGACCCCTAGTTTTTTGGGTCAATGAACCCTGAATTTGGTATTTGGTAAATTGAGTGATGAAACAAAGTCTACTAACTCAAAAGTTTGAAATGCTGCATTCTGAGCTCATCTAAAGTCTTCAGAATATATTACACCAACTCTAAACATCTGGATACAGTACTTGACTTGCCATTCCATAATCCTAAGGTTCATGTGTATCCTTGGTTTGGAATTTGCTTGTAATGTCTTTGCTACAATATTTGTAATTTTTTTTATGGGTCAACAGACTCTCCCATTTATATTCTTGAAACTCATTTACAATCTTCATCACAAGGTAAGACTGTACAACTGTTCCCCACGTTTGTCAATAGATATGGAGAACGACCGTCGGATCTGTAATTATGATGATCTGTTGGTTACATGATCCAACAACATAATCATACAAAACTCATATAATATTATACGACTCTTCGAATTTGCCCTTTGAAACTCATATAAAATATCGATTATAAGGAAGCCTACTCCCTGCATGTCAAATAAGCAAATTTACATGCGATTAATGAATGATGAAATGAAAAACAAACATAACATCAAACAAAGTCAATAATGTTTCATTAGTTTTCACCTTTTCCTATATCTAAATAGGGTTTGGTATCCTTCAAATAAGGGTTATAAGATTGAAAATCCATGCAACAAGTAGTGTCTTTCCAATATTTACGCGATGTTTTCCTATGTAGATTGCAAATGGTGAACGAATCTAGACTTGAAAGAGATGAAAAAGAATAACCATAGGCCAAAAAAGGTGTTGTTTTCTGCTGATCCGCTACTAGAAAAGATCGTGTGTGATTTGAAACAGGGGTGTTTGGCTAATTTTCTCAAATCAGTGATGGATCATTTCTAAATGATGATTTAATTCTTACAGTTTGAAAAATTTTTGCCGAAGATTTAGGGGATTTGGCCCTTTGAAGAATGAAGTTTTTTTTTAAAGAAGATTTTGTTAAAAGGAACCGTTTTTTGCAATTTTGTTTGAAAATGAGTACATGAAGGTTGTTTTGGTTTTTTTAAGTGTTGACATTTCATTGAGAGACCGTAGCCTATAAGAGGAAAGAACGTGGACTTATAGCATTAAAATGAAATGTTGAGGGACCTGGCGCCATATGCCCTTTTTTTTAATAAATACCCAACCCCTCTCCAAAAGTATATTTCATTTTTGTGCATCTGGTTGGGGTTGCTGTTAATTCTCTGGATGATCACAAATTAGTTATGTGATTTTTATGGCAGAGACATTCGCATCTAGTTATCCAAATGGGAAAGGACAAATAGGTTCACCCTCTGTGATTGCAGCCACTCACTCATCCGGTGGGCCTAATTGTAGAAAAATTGTCGATTGCAAAGGATTAAGGCACACCCCATCACATGACCCACAAAATAGAAAGGGCTAGTGAGCAATTGTTCGCATAATCAGTGTGATTTTTACACTATGTTTCATCTATGTTTCATCTACAGTGGACTAACCCATGCAGATCGAGATGTTTTGACTGATGGGGTGAGCATTTTAGACTACAACTCTAGGTAGTGACATGAACCAGCAAACCCATTTTGATTATTCATATAATAAAATGATTATAGGGTTTTGAACCATGAAGTAGTTGTATATAGCCACTAAATTGTATGTAATAAAGTAATAATAAAATAGTAAGGATAAATTAATGGGGTTTGGAACCAAGAGAGATCTTTTGGAGAACTACTAGTGTAAATGTTTTTTTTATTTAGAATTTCTTTGCATATACCCTCTAAGGTTTATAAAATTTATAAATAAACCCCTACGGTTTCAGTATTTGTATATAACTCCTTGATCGCGCTTAAAAATGATGTGGAAATGTGTAATAGATTCAATGTCCAACATTCACGCACCTCAAGCGTTAAGAAGAATGGGAAATAATTACAGTTCATCATTAATTTCCCTTTGTTTACATGGGTTCTAGTGCCCTAACCGCGGGGATGCAGGTTGTTTACATGCATTTTGAAAGTTTACAAACCCTCCCTCAAGTCTTAGATGTGATCTCAACTTGGAATTTTCAAGAAAAGTACATAAAATAACCAAGAAAGTGCAAAAAAGGAAAAAAGGAGGGTGACCGTGACCCGCGGTCACTGCCCCAGCCTAGTGACCGTGGGTCACGGTCTGCCACCACGGTCACTGGCAGACAGTGACCGTTTGGTCACTGTTTCGCCTCCGGTCTCGTCCTGTTCGTGATGGTTCTTTCTTGGAACTTCTTTAAAGTATTGAAACTCTATTTTCATGACTTTGGAGTGGTGGACAACCATCAAGAAGGTCACATTTAACCATGGAATCAATCGAAACCTCTATAACTCATCATTCGTGCTTACGGACTGCGTTTTTATTTCAAGTCTGAAATGGGCAAATATGAAGCCGGAGTTGTATCAATTTGAACCTATCATTTTCAAGGAACAAAATGAGGCCTAGAGAGGCTTCTTTCACAACTCTTGCAATGGCTAGGAAGCCTTACGAATAAGAGAAACAGAGGTGACAATGTCATCCTCTCAAAAATTGCCGACATACAAACATATCATGAAATTTGGCCATTCCACTTTCTTCTCTTCTTCTAAATTTTCTTCCTCACCTTCAAAACTGAGAAAAGAAGGTGGGAATGGTTGTGGAAGTGCTGCTAGAGTTTGCTTCTTGTTGCTCTAAGTGCTTTCTTTCTTTGATTGCTTCTCTTTTCTTCCTTATGTGTGTTCCTTTTCCTTTTTTTCTTCAAACTTTGAACCTTTTATAGACTCCCAATCAGTTTTGTACAGTTTTGGGGACTTAATAGCAGTTGTGGGGAGTTTGATTTCGAAGAGGAGTGGAGAGAAACCACTTAAAGTCGTGGGAAACATCTTTTGAAGGTCCGTGACCGCAGGCCCGGTCACAGACGAGGCCCAATTTTGGGCTTTCATATGTGTGGTCCATTTTCATCTGTTTTGGGCTCAAACAAAGTCCGATTGCCACGAAACTTGGAGGGATGCTTCTTGACACTATTTTCTGCATGTCATAAAAATTTCAGCCCGTTTTGACTTTGGGAAATTGGTCAACTTTTTCATTAATTGGGCCCCGGTCAAGGACAAGGCCTGTTTTCGGACTTTTGTGTATGTGTCACATTTTTATCTGTTTGGGGCCCGAACGAAGTCCAATTGCCACAAAACTTGGTAGGGTTCTTTTTGACACTATTTTGACCATGTCATAAAAGTTACAGCTCATTTTGACCACCTGAAGTTGGTCAACTCCCTTGATGAACAGTCCCCAGTCACGGATAAGGCCAGTTTGAGAACTTTTGTGTATGTGAACCATTTTCATCTGTTTGGGGCCCGAACGAAGTCCAATTGCCACGAAACTTGGTAGGATGCTTCTTGACACCATTTTTACCATTTCATAAAAGTTTCAACTCATTTTGACCACCTAAAGTTGGTCAACTCCCTTGATGAACAGTCCCCGGTCACGGATAAGGCCCATTTTCGGACTTTTGTGTATGTGACCCATTTTCATCTGTTTGGGGCCCGAACGAAGTCTAATTGCCACGAAACTTGGTAGGATGCTTTTTGAAACTATTTGGACCTTGTCATAAAAGTTTCAGCTCATTTTGACCACCTGAAGTTGGTCAACTGCCCTAATGAACAGGCCACGGTCACGGAGAAAGCCCATTTTCAGACTTTTGTGTATGTGACCCGTCTTTGCCAGTTTAGGGCCCGAACGATGTCTGATTGCCACGAAACTTGGAGGGTTGCTTCTTGACACTATTTCGAGCATGTCACAGAAGTTTCAACCTGTTTTGACTTTCAGAAGTTGGTCAACTCTCCAGTTGACTTTTTATGAAAGTGGGCCCTTGTCTCAACTGTTTAATGCCGAAATGACTTCGGCTTGGTTCGAAACTTGGAGGAACTGACATCAGGGATATCTTGGAGTATTTGCCCAAATTCCATCAATTTTGGATATCAGAAAGCAGGACTTTGGTCAGTGACCCCATGGCTTGGGGGGGACTGACCTCAAGTTGACATGCTTATGGCTTTTGGGTTCGATGATATCTGTTCAACCCGAAATTTTGTAGGGCCTGTCTTGGGCATTATTTGAACTTCCTCTGAGAGTTCTAGCTAACTTGATCTTCATGGGATATCACTCTGCACAGGGACCTATAGAGCATAGTATACGATCATCTGAACCAAGTTTGGATCCAAATGACGTCCAAATGCTCTGAATCTTTGAGGAATGGTCTTTAGATATACTTAAAAGCATTTCATTGAATAGGAGTTTGCTTCAACATATGGAAGTGTCAAGTCCCGCAGTGATTCCCAAAGAGTCGGCAAAGAGTCTCCGAAACTGATTTGAATTGAGATGAGGTTCACGTGCTTTAAAAATTCTGGAAATTTATAATCCAAAGCTTGTAATGTCTTCGCTGCATTATTTGCAAAATTTTATGGGGTCAATACTCCTATCATTTCATTTCGATACATTCCATGTCCCCAAATTTAGTAGTCCTGATGAAAATGAGCAACCACCAAAAAATCTGTATTGAAATTTTATAAAACTGACTGTTTGCACTTGCATCCATCAAAACATGAGTATATCATTATTTACACAATAGATTGTTATTTTATTTCAAGCAAATAATAGGTTTATAGATTATGGGATGAGTTTATATTTTGACTACAGACTACTTATTCGACAATATTACATGGGATTCATATCACCATTTATTTTATTTGATTATTAGCGCACAAGTAACACTGCAGGGCCTCTTTTAAATTGATTAGGTCAGTGGGTCATAAAATATGAAACATGCCCTCTACCGATGCTTAAAAAAACAAAAGACAATGGGGCATTTTCCCTGCACTAATGAGTTAGGATTAAACTCATGACTATGTCGGGTCCATTGGCCAACCATATCATATAAGAGTCTCTTTTTATGAAAAAAAAAACAAAGAAAATTTCTCTTTTTTTTTTTTTTTTTTGGGATCTTCGGACTAGAGGAATACTAAACATGTAAGTCCTCATGGACACTACATTGTCAAAACAAAAATGCCAAGGAAACCATCATAAGGTCCTTAATTATTTACAAAAAATATTGTTATTTATGTCAAGACATATTGATTTCTCTATTAATAATTCTCCAATGCACATGAACCTTAATTATGTATTTTAAAACATACATCAATCTAACAGTCAATTATAAGTATAGGTTATGATCGATTTGAATTTAACAATATGGGTCCCATATTGATAAAAATAGATTTATGTAAGCTTACTCTCTATTACTAAATGTGCTACACTAATGGTCAAGGTTTTAAGCTTGAGAGAATAATTAATTCAAGCTTTTGAAATTATGTATATAGAGATAAAGAGGTTAGCAAAAGTGTCATTTTACTCTAAAAAACTTATAGTGGTTGTGAAGCTACTAATTTTGGGACATGGAAGGTATTAGAATGAAAATGCAAGGGGCTTTATGTAAATACTAAAACTGTAGGGGCCTATTTACAAATCCTAAAAGCCTTAGGGGGGTTATATACAAAATGCTCTTTTATCTATAGAGAAAATAGGTAGTTCAAACCTTGTTCAAGTATCCATGTAAGGAACTTTTAAGCCTATCCTATTATGCTTTTTTTCTAGAAATTTTCTGCATGATCGGAATGCTAAAAACTGATTTTATGAGCATTGATTTTTTTTCTAAAATCTATATTTTTTTAATTGTTTTAGTGGAATGATGTGATAACCGGCTTGTTCGAAGTAGCCTACCTCCTTAAGAAGGAGATGAAGAGGGAATATGTCTTTTTTTTCGCCATTTCTCTTTTCACAGCAAAATTAAATACATGATAACAATAAGTGAACCCACAGTACCCACTTACCCACTTACATGACACATGACATCAACTTCTTCCCCCATTACAAACCTAACACCATCCACTATACCACATCAGAGATACCAACTACTCTACTAACATCAGATCACATTGGCCACTACTCACAATCGACTTAATCGACTCCAACTCCTATGGAACAACCCAATTATACTAAATTAAGCTCAAAGGTTTTAGTTTTAATTTTGATTGTTGGTTATGATTTTGATTGTAAGTTATCTTTTAACTTTTTCAAAGCTTTCACAAATTTTCCCCACTACTCCATATCTTGCAACTATCTTTTTATCTCCTTTATTTTATCAAACTTCTCACATTCACTCTCTATTTTTTTAAGTTCTACTTTTTTCTGCAAAAATCATCTCTATCTCACCTCTTATATCCTTCTTCTATCCTAATTTTCTATTGCCATTCTAAGTCTTTTGCTCTGAGATCACGAAAATAGGTAACTTTATAATCTTTTCACTGTATTAAAATTTTAATTTACAATGCATGAAATTACCTGTGCTAAGCACGGATTGCTGTGTTAGTAAACTTTATTGACCCTAACTTACAATCAAACAACAACATGACTTACATCCAACACCTAACCCACTACGTGACATTGGGCAAAACATTAAAGGTCATGTACATAACATTCCCTCTCCCTTAATGTCACCTTGTCCTCAAGGTTGTTATGTTACCTCCTCATCTGTTGGCATTCCTACAACCTTTTCATCAATCCAAGCTCCCTCCATAAGAAATAGTTGTAGCACGTTACAATGATGTCCAGATGCAATTGAACCAACTTACCCACTTACATGACAAATGACACTAACTTTTTCTCCCATAACAAACTTGACACCATGTAAGGTCCCGAGTCTCATTTTTCTTGATTTACGTTAATTAAGTTCGTTCTATATTAATTGAACTCGATTAAGGTTAATTTAATCCAAAATTTAACGGGTTTGGGCCTTGGATAGGGAGTTTGGCGGAGTTTGGCCCCACTTTAGGAGTTAAGAGCCTTTTCGTAATTTGTCCTTGTACCTCTTGGACACCTCGTCCATTTCTTTTTGTGTACTCTTTCGCGTAGATCCTCTTTTGTGTTGGGCCCGACTTGATCCGGACTTATTTTGGTCCAATTGAGGTGCATTTGGCCTAAACTGAAGTTTCAGGAAAAGATAGGGCTTGTATGTAACTTCCAGGGAAAGTTATGTTGAAATGGGAGCTCAACGTATCTTCCTCCCTTCTTTTCAATTTGTTTCATTTGAGTTGCTGAAACAATGTCTTCTCCCAGACTTCCTCCTTCTTAAGACTTGAGGAGCCACTTGGCTTGGGGATCATCTTCTTCATCCTTCCCCTCCCTGAGCCATCTCTCTGTACTGCTCTTTTCTGCAAGCTAACTGTTTAAGGTAAGGATCCACCTCCATTTTTTATGTATTTGGGGTTATGAGAGTCATGAGGAGATCAATCTACACGACATGCATGTGGATCTAAACCCCATATTCCACACTTTCATGTTCTATTGTAGAGAACCTATTTCGATTTGGAGTGTTCCCTCTACCCACACGATAAGAAAAGTTAGAAAGGAGCTAAACACTGGTAACAAGGCAAGTACTTGAACTTATGTGCACTGCATGTGTAATTGTTCATTGCATGTTGAGTTAGTCCTCCCAATTTTCCCACTTAAGTCTCTTCTTAATGGGTATGTAATGAATTAAGCTGTTACTTGGGTGCCAATGGGGTATGAATCAAGTGGGAATGGAGAAAAATGGAAATAGAGGGTTTGGGAGCACAGAACACCTTAATTGGGTACTCCTAGTAAGTCATAGAACCCCTTTCCAATATAGGTTCTGTACTGACTGAAACCGGAATTAAGCTATAGAACTGTATTCAGAATTCTGAAGCTTACGGTGAAGCTATGGCTAAGCTGTAAGCATCTACGGCTCAAAGTCCAAATAGCATCAAAACGCGATTTTGTACTACGGCTCATCTACGGCTACACCGTGGATTTCACTACGGCTAAGCCATATCCAGCCCGTACCCAAGCCGTAGGTCTTCCAACGGCGAGCTTTCCAGAGAGCTCATGAAATTCTTCTACGGCCTACACACGGCTGCACCGTGGAATACACTACGGCTACACCGTAACCTCCCCGTACCCTAGCCGTAGGCTTAGCACGGCTAAGCTGTAGGCCAACATACGGTTGGGCCGTAAATGCGCCTGAAAATCCGGACGGATTCTGACCCACTCGGCTAAGCTGAAGCCTTGTACACGGCTAAGCCATAAGAACCCAGTGAAACAGGATGTTAGGGACTCTCAATGATGTTGTAGGACCTTAGTATTGGCACCTTCTATACCACTACAGAGGCCCAATGGTATTGGGGAGAATGAATGATTCCCAGAGGGTCTCCCAATGGCAAGTCATGGATGTTGGCATAAGAAGGGTGTCCTGTATGCACAAGGCAATACCAAGACACGGTAACACAATGACACCGAACGTTTTATGTGTACATCATGTTGAATGCCTTTGGGGACTATAGGTTACTATTCAGGGTGAAGGTAGCAAATCCTTGGGTACTCACTTAAGCTGAATGAATCTATTTTGTTATGATATACCACATTCAACATGAATTACTTCTTTTAGTAAAACCCTGAGGCAATTCAGACCTAGGCTTCTAATGAGTGAGTGTCTGACAAGCCAGAGCTTCTAATGAGTGCGAGCTTGTTAGCCAAGGGTATGATATGACTGATACGATTGGATATGAGTCGGCACCACTCAGCTTATGCCCTTTTAGGTATATGTTATGTATGTCACCACTGCAGTAGGTTTACGGAGGAGTAGTCGGCGCTCCTCGGGAAGCTAGCCTGATCCCCTAGCGACCCATACTATATGTGTATGCTCCCTTTTAGGAGAATAGAGCGTCATGGTTGCCAATCAGTATGTATGACATTTAAGTTGTAATTTCTTACTCATGCGATCATGTTTAGTGATTATTCTTATTGATATATTATGTTATACTTGTTTTATATGCCTCAGTACTTGCTTAACCGTCATGTTAACAGTGTTACTCTTGGTATTGTAGGCCCAGCGACCGGTCCCAACGCGGACACTGACGCACACCCGGAGGGTACCCCAACGGTACCTCGGGATGTAGATGAGTGGAAAGATGGCGACGTCTTTTAGTAGCCATCCCACGGAGCGCGACTATTCTTGGGAAATATCATTGTTATGCTTGGAACCCTTTTGTATTAAACGCTTAAGTAGTCTTTTGTAATGTATAAAAGACTTCAACACTGTTATATGTATTTATATCTGTTTACCTTTAAAAGATAACTGACTATGAATTCGTGTGCTCTTGATAATTACTGAGTATTTCGCAGGATTTCGTTTATGATAAATTATGTTTGTACGTGTGTCAGCATACCTCACACGTTCCTGTGGAATCTCCCTTGTAGGAATTCGTGCATAATTCTTCAGGGCATGGATTTCTACAAGATTACGTATTCACGCCCTAAGGGCCCACTCAAATCCCCAAATTCCTGGGATTGGGGCATGACACACCATCCACTATACCACATCAGAGACACTAACTACTCCACCCATATCAAAGCACACTACCCATTACTCATAAGCGACTCCTACTTCTAATAGGAACGACCCAGTAAATTTTATTAACCTAACTTATAATCAAACAACAAACATCTAACACCTAATTGTCACATCCCGAGCTTAAGAATACGGGTATTAGGATTAAATCTAAAATAGTAACACATGCACTCCCGTGTATAACACCTAGACCCAAATCTAAGTATACACACAAAAGAAAAAGTCACACGTGTAATTGCTATCAGTGGACTTTTGTCCAAACATTTTGTCACTCCCCGATCCCGGGAATTGGGGATTTGAGTGGGCCCCCAGGGCGTGGATACGTAATCTCGTAGTAATCCATGCCCTGAAGAATTGTGCACGATTCTTACAAGAGAGATTTCACAGGAACATGTGAGGAATACCAACACACGTAAGAATATAACTCATTATAATGAACTCTTGTAAAATACTTTGTAATGATCAAAAGCGAAACAAGAGAAGCATATCCTCAGATGTTCATGGATAGATATACATATATCAGCAGTTAAGTCTTTAATTACATTCCTGCAATCCAACTACTACTTAAATGCAATCCAACTACTACTATCGAAGTTAGATACAAAAGGTTCAATTACACATTTCCAAGGGTAGACCCAAATTTCCGACTAAATATCTCCAGAACTGGCGCACTCCGTAGGATGACTAATAAAAGACATCGCCATCCTTCCATTCATCTATACCCCGAGGTACCGTTGGGGTACTCTCCGTGGGCGCGTCAATAGTCAGGTTGGGGTTGAGTTCCATACCTGCAATATCAAGGATAACACTGTTAACACGACGGTTAAGCAAGTATTAAGCATATGAGACTAACATAATGTATATATATCAATTAAACTTATTATTATACACTGGATAGGGGCAGTAATAATCTACTAGACTTAATGTGCATGAGTGACAATAAGCGAGGAATCAAATCAAGATATAGTACACACTAATTGGCATCCACGAGGCTATATTCTCCTAAAAGAAAGCATACATACATATGGGTCGCTAGGAGATCAAGCTAGCTCCCCGAGGAGTGCCGACAACTCCTCCATAAACTACTACAGTAGTGACATAATACCCAAAAGGGCGCAAGCTAAGTGGTGCCGACTCAGATTTACCTCTCACATACTTCATATCATATTTGCCATAATATACATAGGGAATATCAGTCTGGAAATATAATCAATCATGAATACAGACGAACAATTAAACGAAGCATATTTATATGAGCTGCGAAGGCTCGAACCTCAACTATACCCCTTTTTAACTAGCAAGCACGCACTCATTAGAAGATCTGGCTTGTCAGGCACGCACTCATTAGAAGCTCAGGTCTGAATTGCCTCAGGGTTTGACTAGAGAGAGTGAATGTATGAACAATCATGTTGAAGCAAGGTATTTAATAATATGAATGCATTCAGGTTGCGTAAATATCTAAGAAATCACTATTCACCCTGTGTTAGGCAACCCATGATCCCTAAGGACATTTAACACGATGTACTTATAAAACGTCCAGTGTCATTGTGTTACCACATCTTGGTATTACCTTAGATGCATAAAGAACACCTCTTCTTATGCCAACATCCATGACTTGACTTTGGGGAAATCATCCTGAATTCATTTATCCTCTTAATGTATCATTACCGTTAGGCCCATGTAGGGGTAAGAAGGTGCCAATACTAAGGCCCTATAAGGTCAATGAAGAATTCCTAACATCCTAAATTCACTGGGTTCATACGGCTTAGCCGTATATAAGGTTACGGCTTAGCCGAGTGGTTCAAGTTTCCTCAAATAGTTCCGGCGCATTTACGGCTTAACCGTGCTAAGGCTACGGCTAGGTTACGGTTGGGCTACTGCTTAGCCGTAAGGCATTTCACGGTGTAGCCGTGTGTAAGCCGTAGAAGAAGATGGGTTTCTGGAGCTCTCTGGAAAGTCCGTCGTAAGAAGGCTTACGGCTTGGGCACGGGCTAGGCACGGCTTAGCTGTAGCTCATTTTACGGTGCAGCCGTGGGTAAGCCGCCGTATAAAAGCCAATTTTGATGCTCTCGGGACTTTAAGCCATGAACATGTACGGCTTAGCCGTGGCTTCGCCGTACACTTCAGAAATCTGAACTGAGTTTTGTAACTCAGTTTCATTGTAGGATCAATACAGAACCTGAGTTGTGAGGAGTTTACATGACTTGATTATAGTATACTTGATGGTGTTCAATACCCACAAACTCTTCTATCCCATTTTTATCACTATAACTCAATCCATACCACATTTATACACCATTAAACAATGAAAATGACTGAAATTGAGAATTTAGAGATCTAACCCATGAATCCATAACTTAATCACACATGCAATACTTATAAATTCTAATACTTGCCTCTTAACAGTGTTTGCCCTTTCCTAAGTCCTTCTTGTTGGGTGGCTAAGGGAAAACCTCCAAATCAGAGTGGGTTCTCTACAAGTGAAACATACAATTGATGAATGGGACATGGAATGGCATGCATGTCATGTAATTTGGTCCTTAATTCTCTAATAAACCCAAATGCATGAAATGGAGGTAAGTCCTCACCTTATATAGTTGTAGCTTGGAGAAGAGAATACTCTAATGGGAGAAATGCACAAAGAAGAAGAAGAATCCCCATCATTACATGCAAGACTCCCCCCCCCCCCCCCCCCCCCCCCCGCCCCAGCCTAGTGGTTCCCTAGATCTTGGAATGAAGATGAAGATTAAGGAAGAGAGAGAGAAAGAACAGCTCTAGCAGCTAAACAAAAGGAGGAAAAGAGGAAGGAACGTTGAGTTCCCCTCTTTTAAACATAAATTTTCCTGCAGTTGCATGCAAGTCCACATTTTTCCATTAAATCTTATTTTAGGCCAAATGGACCTCATTTGGCCCAGAATGAGTTTGGATCAAATCAAGCCCAACACGAAAGATGATCTACTTGAAAAATTACACAAGGAGGGATTGATGAGGTGCCCATAAGATACAAGAACAATTTATAAAAAGGTCATCAACTACCGAGGTAAGGTTCAAACTCCGATCAACTACCTGTCAGGATCCAAACCCAATCGTTTTTTACTAGATTAACCTCAACAAGGTTTAATTAACATAGAACATGATTAATTAGCATAGATTAATATTAGTGGGATTTCGGAACCTTACATCCTCCCCCACTTAAGACCATTCGGTCCTCTGAATGTGACATACCTCAGGTAGTACCTCCGGATATTTTGCCCGAATTTGATCTTCAAGTTCCCAGGCGACCTCTTCCTATCGATGATGCTCCCATAGGACCTTAATCCATTTGATCATTCCGGTACACAGTATTTGCTCTTTAGTGTCAATGATACGAAGTGGTTTTTTTTTCATAGCTTACATCAGACTTAACTTGGATGTCGTCCAACTCAAGAACATGTGAAGGATCCAGAAGGTACTTCCTGAGCATCGACACATGGGATACATTATGAACTCCTGCAAGTAGGGATGGTAGCTCCAATCGATAAGCTAAATCTCCAACCCTGCTTAATATTTCAAAAGGTCCTACAAACCGCAGAACTAGCTTGCCTTTCTGTCCAAACCTGATGGTACCCTTCATTGGAGAAACCTTCAAGAAAACTTTATCCCCCGCTTAGAACTCAAGGGACCGACGGCGGTTATCTGCATAACTCTTCTAGCGTGATCGTGTAACCTTCAACTTATCTTACACCTTCTGCACTTTTTCCATTGTATCCGCAACCAGAGAGGGTCCACGGAAACTTCTAACTCCCACTTCTTCCCAACAGACCGGAGTACGGCACTTACTTCCATACAAAGCTTCGAACGGGGCCATTCCGATGCTCGCGTGATAACTATTATTGTACGTGAATTCACAGAAGGAGAGGTGTTCATCCCACTCCTTCCCGAAGTCCAACACGCTAGCTCGTAACATATCTTCAAGGGTTTATATTGTTCGCTTCGATTGCCCGTCGGTCTGCGGATGATAAGCGGTGCTAAAACTGAGTTTAGTACCCAAAAATGTTTGAAAAAACTGCCAGAAGGAAGACGCAAACCTACTATCTCGATCGGATACAATTGAAACTGGAGTACCGTGTAGCCGCACAATCTCATCAATGAAGATCTTGGCCATCTCATGAAATTTCATCCCTTTCCTAATAGGAATAAAGTGGGCTGACTTTGTTAGTTGGTCGACAATCACCCACACAACATCATGATGTTTACTTGTCCGAGGCAGCCCTGGAACAAAATCCATCGTCAAATTCTCCCATTTCCACTTAGGGATCTGTAGAGGATGCAACGGACTGAGAGGCTTCCTATGTTCAGCCTTTACACGTTGGCAAGTAAGACACCTTGCCATAAAGGTCGCAATATCCCGCTTCATGTTATTCCACCAAAACCTGCCATGTAAATTTCGGTACATTTTTGTACTCCCGGAGTGCATGGAATATCGAGCGTGATGTGCTTTTATCATGATTGCCCTTTTTAAATTATGGTTTTGGATCGCTGGAACACAGAGCCGATCTCTGAAATACAGTACGCCATCTACTATCCTGAAATCGGGTCTCTCTGATATACGGTCACGAATCTTGACAAACTCCGGATCTTCAAACTGCCTTTCCTTAATTTGCTGGATTAGGGTGGGCTCAAAAACTGACATAGCTACCAGCATAACCTTGTCATCCACGAATTTGACTTCCACATCTAGATCTCGGAACTATTTGACTAAGGACCATTCACCACACATTGCTGCTAACTCAACGGTGGACTTTCTGCTCAAAGCATCGGCCACTACATTCCCTTTTCTAGGAAGATATTTGAGCAGAAAATCATAATCCTTTATGAATTCTAACCATCTACGCTGTCTCATTTAAGGTCATGCTGAGAAAATAGATACTGGAGACTACGATGGTCGCTATGGACTTCAAATCTCTCCCCGTACAGATAGTGTCTCCACAACTTCAACGCAAGGACCACTGCAGCCAGTTCTAAATCATGTGTAGCATAATTTTTCTCATGTTCCTTCAATTGTCGAGATCTATAAGCTATCACCTTTCCATTCTGCATGAGTACACATCCTAACCCAATCCTCGAACCATCAGTATAGATAACAAATCCACCACTTCCCTCTGGTAGAAATAAGAATGGAGCTGAGGTTAGCTTCTCCTTAAGGAGTTGAAAACTCAACTCACATTCAGCTGACCAAACAAATGGCTCATTCTTCCGAGTCAATTTTGTCAAAGGTGCCACTATTTTAGAAAAGTCTTTCACAAACCTTCTATAATAACCTGCCAAGCCAACAAAGCTTCTAACCTTTGCTACTGTTTTGGGGCTTTGCCAATTTGTTATTGCCTCAACTTTAGCTGGATCGACTGCAAGCTCATCTTTAGAGATTATATGCCCAAAAAAGGCAACTTGTTCTAACTAAAATTCACACTTATCCAGTTTAGCATACAGACGGTGGTCCCTTAATAATTGCAGAAAAATCCTCAAATGTTCCACATGCTCGTCTCGGGTCTTGGAGTTAACCAATACATCATCAATAAAAATTACCACAAACCGATCAAGGTATGGTGAAAAGATCTTGTTCATCAAAGCCATAAATACGCCGGGTCATTTGTTAACCCAAAAGGCATAACTAAGAATTCATAATGCCCATATTTTGTCCTGAAAGCTGTTTTTGATGTATCTTGATCCCTAACTCGCAGCTGGTGATATCCAGACCTTAGATCAATATTTGAAAAATGGGTTGCACCCTGTAATTGATCAAACAATTCATCAATTCTAGGCAATGGATATTTATTTTTGACTGTCACATAATTCAATTGCCTGTAATCAATACACATTCTGTGACAATCCTGCAGCTGTACCTTTAGCTCATATAACTCTGCTGGTGCCATTCTATATGGACCTTAGAAATGGGAGCGGTACCAGGTACTAATTCTATCGTAAAGTCCACTTCCCTAATCGAAGGAAGACCTGGAACTTCGTCAGGAACACATCCAGGAACTCAAAAACCACTGGTATTTCTTCTAACTTCTTAGGTAGTTTCTTTTCCACAATGAAGGCAATATACCCCTCACAACCACTATGAATTAGTCTTTCCACTCGAAGTGCTGAAATTAATCTAGTGTTCGAACTTTTCTTGTCACCTTGGAACACAACACTTGGGCCATCTTCGCTCACATTCACAGTGACCGTCTTACAAAAACAGTCTAAACAGGCCATATACTTAGTCAACCAATCCATGCTTACGATTACATCGAAGTTGTGCATGGGCAAAACGATGAGTTCCGCTGGAAGAAGGACCTCTCCAATAAGAACTCGACAACTTGGGTAATAATCATCACAAGCCACCCTCTTGCCAACCGAAGTGATAACACTCAAAACATAGGGTAACTGTGCTGACAACTCCCGTATCCTGTTAGAGAATCGGGGTGAAATGAAGGAATGTGAAGATCCTGAATCAAACAACACTTTAGCTTCTATATCACAAATAGAAACCTTACCTACAACCACATGTTCTGCTGCTTCCGCTTCTTCATGGGTCAACGCATAGGCGCGGCCTTGCCTTTGGGGTCGGTTTTGTTGTCCTGGCTTCTGTTGTCCTTGACCTTATCATGGCTGCCCTTGGCCTTGCCTCACTTGTTGTTGTTGTTAGGTGGGAGCTGGTGGTATTACTTGGGAAGACTGCCGATACTGCTGTTGCGGTAGGGCTCGACTAGAATCCTTCCTTTTTGGGCATTTTGACAAGTGATGGTCTATTGAGCCACAGTCAAAACAGGCTCCCGTGGACCTCTAGCATTTACTAGTCTCGCGACCCTTCCCGCACACACCGCAGATTAGTCGTGGTCCTCCACTAACAACCCCCTTTTGCTTCTTAGAATATTGCTGGCCTTTCGCAGAAGGCGGGGCACTCCTCCTAGACTCTCCCAAAAATGGGCTTTTCTCAATTTCTTCAGCTGCATAGGCTCTGGCCACAGCATCATCGTATTAAACTGGCCGTTGGAAAGCTGTAGCATGTCCCTTAATGGTAGGCCTTAACCCTTCAAGGAACCTCTCTACTTTCTTTTCCTCAGTGTCAATCAGATCCAAAGCAAACCGAGAGAGCTGGCTGAATACGTGCACGTACTCCGCAACTGGCAGGGAGTGCTGCTGTAGGGCGAGGAACTCTGCCTTTTTCTTGCGGGTTACATGTTCAGGAATAAACTTCTTCCTAAACTACCTTTTAAAGGCTTCCCATACAGTAGCATCTGGCATGGCCCACACATAACAAAATGAACTTAATGCAACCACAACCCAATATAAGACCTATACTAATCCAAGTCGCACTCCGGGATGGATTGGGCAGATATGGACTGCTGTCCACTCGTCTAATCTCGATGGGACCTCGGGGATCTCCTCTAAAGTCTCGTCGACCTTTAAGGGATCGAAAGAGGGACATGAGAATGTAACACCAATGGACAACGAGTGAATAAGACTATTCAACAAAGCATAAGCAAAATTAAGGTAACACACGTTATATTTACAAGAATCACTAACAGGCGATCATAGATAGATTTTTCATTTAGTATGCTAGGGAGGTTATGCATTTGAATAGAGCATGTTATAAGATTCAATTAATAGAAATTCTTTAATATGCAGCTACTACATTTGCCATATCCTCCCTCTAAGAATCTATCCATTGAGAACACCATCGACCAAGGCCAAAGTATGAATGGGTCTATAGTTCCTGAAGTTCAAAAGTCCTAAGAAAAGTGCACTGCAGCGGCAACATTCATGCTGCACTAAAGTTAGCCCTGTCGGGTATTATAAAGCTGAGGCTAAGTAAAGCCAGAACATTTCGATTCATTCATATACATGAACTTGAGTAAATCATACAATTCATTCGTTAAAGAAGGACAATATCATACAGTATATATTCAAGTCATGCGTGTAATATGTTTATATTCAATTCATTCGTATTCAATTCAATGTCAAGGTCAATAGAAAGTGCATATTAAGAAATAAAACAAATAGAATCAATGGAGAAATGATCATTTAATTCAAATCATTATTGGAAGAATAGAAGACAACAACTGTAAGTAAATATGCTATGCAATTCAATTTAGTTTCATGGGATCAAGGTGGTTTACTAGCCAACCCTAATCTAGTTATCCATTGTTTCTAATCATGTATGTTGATGTAGTTTTAAGTTATTTGATACACAATTGTCTTTCTTTTGGTATTACATTGTAATGGAAATGTGTATCGAAGTCTCTTAAACCAACACTCATGGGGAGGTGTTTAACAAATGGACAACACACATGAATGAGTCTCAGCCCTCAAGACCCCTCATGATATTCAATTATTCCATGGGACCAGTTTATGGGGTAAAGGGATCTAAAACTAATGCCCTACAAGGTCTCCTAATAGTACCTAAATTAACCTTGGCGTTCAGTGGCTGCAATGTCCAAACCCAAGATAATCATAATTTATAATAATTAACTTTGTTTTACTTTAATTAATATGTAATTAGGTTAATTTAACTCAAATCCCTATAGGTTTGGGTCATGGACAGTGTAACACTCCGACCCAACTTAAGCCGAATTAGTGGGTAATTAAGTGTCATTTTTGTTGTTAAGAGTGTTTTGGTTTTGCTTTTCTTTGATCTTGAGCTATGGATAGGTAGTTTGGTTGCGTTTGACTTAGTTTCGATAGTTCGAGCCCTTTTTCGTAATTTCTGCTTTTGTTGGATCTTGTCAGTTTTGCGTCATTTTGCTGTCAACGTTTGTACTTCGTCGAGCTTGTTAATATTCGTAATTGTTTTGGATCCAAATGACTTTGTTTGCTCTCGTTGGATCGTCAATTGACTCAAACTGTAAATAGAGATAAATTGTGGACTTGGTTGCAAATTTGATTTCTTTTATCTTATAAATATCCTACCTACCACCGTTCTCTCTCTCATTTTGCAACGATCTCTCTTTCTCGTTCAGCTCTATTTCTCCTTCTCTCTCATTTCTGTCTTGTTTACGTAAGGAGGGGAACAGCGTGAGTTTCGTGTATCTCCAGCGGATTGAGCCTCTAGCAATGACTGTAGTGTGTTTGATTTCGGTTTGAGGCAAGTATAAGCACAAGTAGAGTTAACACTGATTGGTAATGCTTTGATTGTGTGTATATTTTACTCTTCTTGTATGAATCATTGTTGGACAGCCCTATTGAGTGAGATTTGTTAGTATCTGTCTGTATTCAGTTGAGAGTTAGCCATTCTGTATTTCTGTAACTGTTTCAGGAAACTGACTTAGCGCACTCACGGCTAAACCGTGAATTGTGCTACGACTGAGCCTTGAAATGGTTTACGGCTACACCGTGACCTAGCCGTGACCTTGACCGTAGATCAATACAGGGTGACATTTGAAATAACTGAGAGTTGGCACATTTGCTGCTCTTCTACGGCCCAGCCAGATCTGAGCCGTATAGTGTGTTACGGCTAAGCCGTAGAGCAGGATACGGCTGTGCCGTACAGTAAATTACGATTGGCTTGTAAATGCGAATGAATAGTTTGGGGAACCTTGACTCCGCCGCAGTGCAGATTACGGCTACGCCGTAAGATGCCTACGGCTAAGCCGTATGTTCACTTACGACTACACCGTGTGACCCTGAGAAATGACTAAAGATTAGGAGTAAAGAAGAGACCTGATATGACTCTCATTTTAGAATGTAGGTAACTTGAACCTGCCCAATGGAATGTCAGAATGACATGAATGATCTCGAGGGCAGCGTCTCATTCATGTATGTTATCCAGTTGTTTAGCACCTTCCCATGGGTGTTGGTTTAAGGAACTTTGGTATACTTTCACTAGAAGATGCAACACTCCTTGATGGAACAACTGTGTATCGAATACCTTAAAACTACATCAGTATGCACGGTTAGAAACACTGGACAACTAGATTAGGATTGGCTTGTACTTGACCTTGATTCGCCATGGTATATCTGATTTGCATAGCATCTTGATTTCGGTTTTGCCCTCGTGTGTTCTACGCTGGAGCTCTCGATTCTGTGGGAAATGTAGCTACATCCCCAGAGCGAAGCCCGGGCAAGGACACTTTATTTCTGTGTATTTGTTATGGTTCATATGAAGTACTTGAGTTCAGTGATTATTTGTTATTTGTACTCATTCGTCAATGCTAATTCGTATTTGCTTATGCTCATTCATTATTCGTATTGTTATTTGTATTGCTTATCAGTATGAGCCGTATTGCTTATCAGTGTGTGATGCACTACTATTGTTCATTTATTGTGATAGATTGTGATATGAGATCCATATGTGATATTGCTTGATGTGCATCATCTGATTTGATTGTGATTGCGATTGTCTATATATGGCACTACTCAGCCTTAGCCTCAGGATACCCGACGAAGTTGACTTTGGTTTAGTGTGTGTGATCACCTCTGCAGAATGCTCGTGTCCTAGGCTTCCGGAACCCGGGAATTAGAGACCCATTCGTACCTTGGCCCGGTCGATGGTGTTCTCATATTTGTGTGCTCTCAAAAGGGAGAATATGGCAAATGTAGTAGCCAGCTTGAGTGTGTAATTCTATTGATGATTCTGACAGCATACTTATTCCTATGCATGATTTGCCTAGTGTACGAACATGCTCACTATGGATATTTGCATTACTACTTTTGCTCATTGATAGATACAATTCGTGTTATCTTCTTGTAGCTTATATTTTGCTAAGTTTTTGTACTTATGAGTTATTCTTGGTGTTGCAGGCTCAAATCCCTCTTCCGATCCTGCGTCGGTCAACCTGACTCCAGGAGAGGCTCGCGAGGCCCCCTCCAGCCTAGAGGAGTGGACTTGATCCATTTTTCATAGAGCAGTGTGCATCATTTTGTTTTCCCTCCATTGTGTCTGAGCGTATCTGTGGGATTTTTCTGTAGACTTTATTTGGATCTGATTTATATCTGTATTTTGATTTTGTGGACTAGTCTCTCTATTTTGTTGTACATCTTTGTGATCAGTCCAATCTTTTGTAATTATTGTGTCTTTTATTGTTTTGTGATATGCCTTGATACTTACAGCTTCCGCATACACTTGTTTGCACGTGTGATTGATCCCTTGTGTGTGTACATTTGGGCGAGGTCTAAGTGTACATGCACTGGAGTACGTGTGTCATTGGTTAGGTTTTCTTTAACCCCCGATTTCTGGGCTCGGGTTGTGACAGACAAGTAGTTAGGTTAGGTTCAAACATTACCTAGGTAGTCAAAGCCTTTTCATATTTCAGAATTTCATGGTTTTGCATCATTAAGACTTCATGTTCATTGCATTGATTGTGTCTCATCTTGAGGGTTATCTTTTATGTTTGGCCCAATTCCATTCGGATTCATCTTGGCCCATTTAAAGCCTAACTGATTCAACTTGAAAATCCAGGAAAGCAATAGGGCTTATATGTAATTCCAGAAAACCCATTATTTAAAAAACCCCAAACCCAACGTCTCCTTCCCTCTTTCCCTCCCCACATATGGCTGTAGCAAGAGTTCCTCTTCCCTTCCATGCTTCTCCTTCATTTTGACTTCATTTTGGGCGAGTGAAGTGTGCGTGCAAAGGGTTTGAGCATTTTCTTCTTCCTTTTCACTCTTCTTGCTCTCTTTCTTGGAATCAAGGCCTCATTTCCTTCATTGTGGTTGTAAAAGAGTTGAGATAAAAGACCCTAATCACCATTGCTTTTCTTGGGTTCAATAGGGTCAAGAGATTCAAGCTTCTAGCATGCATGCCTCGCATTCTCATTCTTCTCCATGCATGTTTTAGATCCATCTTTAGTGAAGCCTTCTTCACCATCTAACCAAGGGGCAAATTGATTTGGGTGAAACACTGCAATTAAGGCAAGTATAAGGGTGTATATTCTCTACATGTATGGTTGTTTCATTGATTCTTGATGAGATCTTTGCATGTACCCATTTACAGCTCTTTAACCTTTAATTAAGATTATGAAATATTGATCTTGTATTAATGGGGGGATTGTTGAATGAATGTTGAGAATGGACGGTAGGGAGACCCAATATGTAGCAGGGGTGGTATCCTTTGGTGTTAAAATGTAGGGAAATAGAAGGAGCACATGAGAGAATGCAGTTTGAAACCGAATCTCTCGGAGCAGAGTGCTTTAGGGCCGACCGATTGGTCCTAAAGCCCGATCGGTCGAATTTTAGTTTTGAGAGGTGTCCGACTTCCCCAATCGGTCGGATAACCCACAGTTTTGTTTTGAAAATTTTATTTTAGACTTGGTTCCATGACTGATTATAGGACTTCCATAGGCCTTGGTAATCCATGCGATATTAAGACACTACGAACCACCACAAGGGAAAAATGCATAGAACTCACGTGTGAGGACAGACATGTAACACGTACACATTTAGAACATTTGTGGAAGCCTGTGTATTTTTACCTATACTTAACAATTTCTTGTATAATTCATATTTTGAGTTATAGTATTAAACATAAACTGAATCTATTAAATTTCAATTGTAAGCCTAAGATATAGAACTTAAAATAGTCTTTTATATGAAACATAATCTCATGCATAAACTAACATGTCCAAAATACAAGTGTAAATATGAAGGATCTAAAATATGGATACATAGTGTGCCCAAATACATAGGACCTAAATACAATCTGAATAAGAGACATACATGTCTATCAAAATCAAATAATATAATAATAATATGACATAATAACATGATGCATAAACATAATCTAACAAGTGGTTTAACTTTTCATGCCCCAAAATATACCCATGGCGCTTTCCGAAATAGACAACCATTGACTATTATCAAAGACCACATTATTATACTATACCTTGGAAAGTTTCTGAAAATGCTTTTACAAGTACGTCAGAGGTGAAATTAGTATTTAGACCTATTTGTAACACCAAGGATAGCACTGTAAATACAATGGTTTGGCAAATATAGGTACATATGAAACTAACATGTTTTATCAATTGAATTAGAGGCATATTAATTAAACGAGAGCAATAGCGAAAACTAGGCATGTTATTCATATAAATAGAGCATGAATATGTAATCATAATTGAAAATACAATAACAAACTAGCTGACATCATGAGGCTATATTCTCTCTAAGGAGAGCGTAGAACATACAGAAGGGCATATCGCTAGGGGATCAGTCTAGCTACCCGAGGAGTGCCGACTAACTCATCCACAAACTACTGCAGTAGTGACATAAGGGATACCTGAATTGGTCCTGTCGAACCTAATAAGGGTACAAGCTAAGTGGTATTGACTTAATGTATCAAGACCGTTCCGAATTCAAATCGTTCATAATTATCATCAATCATAGCGATCGTCCCATATTCGTACATAAAGGGAATATCGATCTTGAGATCGCATTCAATCATAAAAATCCGAATTCAACAAAGTAATTGATAATCAGAAAATGCATACTTAAATGAGCTAATAGAGCTTGAACCCTCTTAACCGTAACTACATCTTTTTTGGCTTACGGGCCCATACTGAGTAAAAGCTCCATCTCCGATTTTGCCTCAAGGTTCGCCTGGCAGAATGGGTATATTATTTAATCATGCTAAAGGCAAGGTCTACTTAAACATAACAAACGCATTGAATTGAAAAGTTATCAAGGTTATTTACTAGCCAACACTATGCTAAGTTAATCCATGTGTTTCTTTAGTCATTCAATACGGTATACTAATAAAATATATGGTGTCAATGTGTTATCAAAATCTTAGTATTACATTGTATAGGCAAGAGGCACCACTTCTTAAGTCAACACCATGACATGACGTCATAAACTAACCATAAAATCAAGAGGGAATGAGTGACAGCTCAACACTCTTCCTTCTTAATATTTAATTACCGTTGGGTTAATTTATTTGAGGTAAGGGTACCATTTTTAAGGCCCTATATGGTCTTTGATTGTACTTGATGTCCAAAGGGTAAGAATGATTTATATCATAACTTTGAGGTCTTAGAATAAAGTTAGAACAACTCCCAATTTAATCCTCATTTTAAAGAAAAAAAAAGATTTACTAAAACGGGGGTACATTGCTCCCAAAGGCTCTCATATAAGGTCCCCCAAAATATCTTCATAAAATAGCTCTCATTTCTATAAATTATTTATACTTATATAGGGTCAAACTCACGGACTATCGTGAGTTAGTTTCGGAGAGAATCCTGGGCCTTAAAGTAATTAAAAAGTCAAAGAATACTCTTTATCATTTGTTTATCTCATAAAGTAGTTTACCGTAATACCCATTTTCACCATACATACTAACACTTATCGAGGCTTCGGAAAGGCCGCATGTTTCGACAATTTTAAATAGTATTATGGTTGTAGAAAATTTGCATAATCTAATGATCAATTTTAGAATACCTTAGCTCTACCAAAGATCAAAAGTGTAGCCTCTCCTCATGCCAAGTGATAGACTACGAAAAGTCTATGGTAAATCATTTGGAATAATGTTTTACAAGATTTTTTTGCTGTTACGGTTTAGCTGTATATTGGCCTACGGCTTAGCCGTGAATAGCCCACAGCTGGGCCACGGTTTGGATATGGCTTAGCTGTAGTGTATTCCACAGCTTAGCCGTGAGGTTAGCTGTAGATGAAACATCAAATTTTGGCTCTCTAGATTTCAAACCATAGTATACTTATAGCTTAGCCGTCTGTAGAAGAGAAATTCCAATAGTTAGTTCTCTGGAAAGCTAGCCATAGAATAGCTATGACTTAGACGTAAGGTTCAGAATTAATGAAGCTGTAGATTAGACTATAAGGAAGAGTTCTTCAAGAATTAACAAAACAACATACATGCAGTAGTATACACTCTTGTACTTACCTCATACAATGCTTAACTCAGTTTATCCTTTCCTTGGCTCAAATGGAGGAGAGATCCCAAGGTTATAACACAAATCAAATCCTACATGCAATAGGAGATGAAATGGGTATGAGATGATAATGCATTTAGTAACTTGAAGTCCCATAAACACAACTCGCAAACCATTACAAATTACCCCTTATATGTAAGAATAAATGGAGTTGATAGGCTCCTAACCATCATACTAAATGAAGAGAAGGAGAACTCACCTAGGGGCTGCCTGATGAAGAAGAAGATGAAGAAAGGAGGGGCTGCCAGTGGTGTTTCATGTGAAGAAAGGCATGAGGAAGAAGCTTGAAAGGAGGGGAATGTGATGCCGGAGTCAGATCTTCTATTAGACGGAGTTTGACCTTGTATTTTGAGAGTAGATGCAAGAAGGAGGAAAGAAGCTCTAGTTGTTGCTTGTTGCATGATAGGAAATGAGAAGAGAGAAAGGACGATGCAGATGGTGGGTATTTTATAATGGATACCAAGTGGGCCCCACTACTAATAATATTTGATGAGTCAATATCTCAATATTTAGGGCCCGGATTGAAGTGGTGCAAAAGACAATTATGTTAGAAATTAAATGTAGTTTCTAATCAGTATAATATCATCACCATTTTGGAGTTTAACAATTTGGCTCAGATTTTGAGTGAAAAGGCGATTTTGCCCTTATTAGTGAAATTTGACAAAATGAAAGGTTTTGGGGTTTCAAATGGGTTTAGGTTAAATACGAAAGTTGGAATCCAGATTGAAAAGAGAATGATGAAGTCAAGATGATATACCCAATGAATGTATGACTCATGACATGTAAAGCACCAAAATAGGTCATAAATCCTACCTAGTCTTGGTCAAACCCAGCTACCTATCTAACTTCGACCCAATAAAGATTAAGAACAAGATGAATAAGGCTAAAATACATTAATTAATAGGAAATTAAGTTTAATTAACATAAATTATAAGTAAATCAGGTTGGGACCTTACACAAATTTAAAGGTCTCTTGATATTGTTTTAAATGAAAACATATAAACTACATAATGAATGTATTCGTTTACATGTGTACCATCTTGAAGGAATCTATCCCTAAATTTGATTTCTAGATTGCAGTTCAATTAACAATGATGGAAAAAATAAAAGCTTGAGCAAATTAATCAACCACAAGAAGAAGAGGCATGCAATCTTTAAGTGGAAACCTTACGAGGGAAAAACCACGCGTCTTAATTGGACCAAAGGAACCAAACACTATGAATAAATAGTTACAAGCAATATTCACACACCCTTCCCCAATTTCATCAACCTAAGGACTATAGTTTCTTGTTAACTCATCACCGTTCACCATTTGCTGCACTTTATCTAACCACCTTGAATCACAAGATGAACGATCTTCTGCAAGAGAAGACAATATTTTACAAGGATGTAAAAACTACAAGTTCTAGAACACAAAACTTCAGCACAACTCTGTAATGGTAGCTCTAGAGAAGAAAAGGTGATCTCCAATAGGTTTTTTGACTCAAGAATAATGATATATGTATATGAGGGTTGAGAGAGAACCGTTTTTTTATAAGCGCCACTTTATTCCTTAGGGTTATACTTCATGTAGAATAGAATTAGGTAGTCTTATCACAATTTTAAAATCTTTTTGGGCAAGTTGGTTCAACAAATTGCCTGGTCCATTCGAACGCACCAAACCTCCACTCTAATGGGCATATTCTCGGGTTTGTACATTGTGCGACCCTCCCTTTGAATAGACACACTTTGCGTTTGAATGAGCATGGTTTCTGTCCCGATTCTATTTCTTCACGGATTTTCTTTTATTTTCTTTTGATTTTTTTCAAATCTTCACTTCAACTCTTTCAATGATATGTATCATAGTCCATTCTAAAGAAATAGGAAATTACAACTCAATAAACCTAAAGTTTTGTCAACTTGTGAATTTGCCAACACTCATAATCCTAACACATCCAACATTTAATATTGTAGTTTTTGGAAGTGTGTTTATTCAAGTGCATAGATGTGCCGATAAAAAAAAGGTACATTACATAGGGTTGATTGATTGAATTGAGAAAAGTTGGCTTATGTTTTTACTATATCACATTTTACACTTAAAAGTTTTTGGAAGCCTATGAACTCAGGAGTGAGGCATGACCTACCCTTTCCTCTCCATCTCTATATTGCCCGCTCTGCAATAGATTCACCATTTTTCACATTGAAATTCATCTAATCCTACAAGATTCCTAATAACTCAAGTTGTTCTTTGTCAAGTGGGTGCTGGTCACAACATACACTTCCAATGCTATTAATGTTGAATCACAAAAAGTTTCAACAAACAACAAACACAAGCAAGAAGGTGTTAGAGCCAAATCAAGCCAAGCATGATTCAAGTTCATAAACAAAGGTCCAAACAACTCAAGGACAAGCCTAAAAATGAAATAGAAAGAAAGCAAAAAAGCTCCAAAATGAGTCCAAAAGTGCAATAGCAGACCAAACACAGTCATGGCCAAATGCACAATGCAATGGCTGACCAAACAAAGCAATGATTGACTGAATAGTGCAATAGCCGACTAAAGGAAAATGAAAATAGAAACAGCCAAATCTAACAATTCAGCAAATGGCCAATCCAAATTTGGTCAAAATCTCCCAAAGGTAAATTTTAAGCTAATTAACACTATCCAAGGGAGGAAATCATGGTGGATAGCCTAGTAAGAGTTGACTAAGGAGGATAGCTAACCAAATAAACATGCAGTCGGCTATCCCCCTAAAAATAAAAAATTTTGCCTAAGTCTCTCCTTTCCTTAAATGGCCGAAGAAGACTTCCAAGCCTATAAACACCCCACTTGGGCAATCATCCAATAAGGAAAGGCACCATCAAAACAATGAAGCACGCAAAGTGATTTGGAAGCACCAAAACTCTGTTAAGAAGAAGTCGTAACAAGGTACTTAATATCTAGGAAAATACTCAAAAAATTCAAAAAGAGCCTCGTTATCATGCTACACTTGATGAGAAGTTCTTGAAGATCAAAGTCTTTCAAGTCTTTCTTTGTCTTCTTCACTTTGAAGTTGAACGAACCTACAGACTCAAGCATGTTTGTTCCTTTAGACTAACACTATGGTGTCCCGTAGAGGCAACATGATTATAGATGCTTCTCTTAATTCAAAAACCATAACTCCTCTCGAATTACTTGCTTGATGCACTCGGAAAAATAACGTGAAGATTGCTTGTTTGACTTAGAAGCGAGATGAAAGGTGTACAAGCCGCCAAAATGGGAGCCACCCTATGATCAGCCACTACCCTTTGGTAATCAACCATTCCTTCCTTTCTTTTCCACTGTTGTTTTTTCACTAATTTCCTATAAATATTTGCCAAGTTATAATCATTCAAGAGAAAGTGAGGGAGTTGTATAAAAAAATGTGTAAACAACTGTGACTAATTTTATTTAGTGGTCAACTAGGGGCTTTTTCTCTTAAAATTCTCAAAAATAAAAAAACAATATTTCGTATTACATAATTTATTAGCCCAAATATCATTTTTGTAATCATTTTCAAATTGCTTATTACTCCAAATGACATGCATAATTACTTAAAAATAAATATTAATTTTTTAATTAGATATACTAATTAAATGGCCCCAAACGCTAACAGCTTATTAAATTGAGATGACTTGGTTGCGTCTCCGCCGTCGTTAACTCAGTCCTTCAGTACAATTTATTGGCTCGAGAGTGTCAAAAGTAAACTAGCGGAGCTTTTAAACCACGCAATATCCATCTTTGAGGGGAATTGAGGGGGCATGGGGCTGGGCCCCACACGTAAAGGGGAAGAACAAGTTGAAATCCTACCGTTGCGGTGGGACCCACATCATAAATCCCGAGCGCTGGCAGTAAGGACACAGGTGGCGTTGATTCTCACAAACAGGGGGTGTGAACCGTAAATGTCAACAGATCATTACTTTATAAATAAAAATGAGAAGAAAGAGCTCAGATCTCTCTGCAGATCTTCACACGCTTTGAAGCATTTGCATTTTCTCTCTGCAGATCTCAGAGAGAGAGAGAGAGAGAGAGAGAGAGAGAGAGAGAGCCAGTCTTCTTTCTTTCTTTCTACTCAAAAGGGGTCTGCAGAAGAAAGAGCTGCTTCGATGTCATCGAAGACGATTGCAATTGAGGCATCTGAGAGAGAAGGGTCTGAGAGCGGTTCAGATGAGAGATCCTTTGAATACTTCGGATGGGTCTATCACGTTGGAGTCAATTCGATTGGGCATGAATATTGCCATCTCCGTTACCTCTTGTTGAGAGGAAATAAGGTTGAAATGTACAAGAGAGACCCGCAGGAATGCCCTGGCATCGTATGCACATTCTTTCCTTTCCTTTCCATTGTTTATTGGATTTTGTTGGGTGATTTTTTTAATCAGTTTTTGATTCTGGGTTGTTGTTGATTGCTGTATTCAGCTTGGTTTGGTAATGAAATGTTTCTGATTTTGCACATCGTAGCATAAAATTGCATGTGAAATGGGGTAATCTTGTTCTTGTTAGACTGAATTTTGTTGGGTGGTCTTTGATTTCTTTGAGATTTGATGGTTTTGAAGGAAAGATGTATTTATCTTTGATTTGGGCATGGGTGGTCATTGATTTTGTGCTTTTGGAATAAACGTCCTTGTGGATTGAGGGAAGAATTGCTGGAATTTGATTAGACTTTTGTGTGTGTGGTTTGTGTATGTGTGTCCAGCTCAATCGGCATTTTCATTGGGTCTCTTTGATTTTTCATGTTTGATCTGCATCATTAGCGATAATTTAGCTTTGTTTTGGATATGCAATTGCTTGTTTTGTGCATTTGGAAAATGTTGGTGTTTTATTAAACTTCCCTCGGTCCAAAAATTTTTTTTGGGGGAGAAAAAATTTTTTGTTTGGAAAGTTAATAATATGTATATATATATATATTTTAAAAGAGATAGAATACATTGCTATGAAAGAATAGAGGGAAAGCTCCTAAGCAGTTGCTCTCCACACAAAAGAGAAGAAGCAATCGGGAGGGACCTAACCTGCCCAAAACAGCAGAGAACAAAACAAAAGATGGTATGAAAGGGGAGGGTTTTTTTTTTTTTTGTTTTTTTAGAATGGTTATAGAAGGTAGAGATTGTTTTTTGACTACAAGGAAATTCTGCATCCTATGAAAGTAAAGTTAGTGGTTATCAAATTAAGTGGTAGGGTAGCCGCTTGCTGGGATCAAAACGAATGAGACAACAAATGTGGAAAGATCCAATCACGTAATGGGAAAAATAAAGAAACAAACAGAGGACTACTTTCTTATATTAAATTTTGCTCAATCCCTTTATTTGCAATTGCAAGCCATATAACGAGATAATAGAACTATTTATGAATGTATGGAAGACAGAACATTGTTGCAAGCCAAATTTGCTAAATCCATAGTGAGAGCTGCTATTTCAACTCCACTTTTGACTCAGTTTAGACATGTTCTTTTTATACACATGTGATTAAGTTAGTCATATTAGTTTTTTCCCTTTCTATAGTCACCCATTTACCCAACATAGCCCCACCCATCCAAACACATTTCACTTTCTTTCTCTACACTTTTTGTTTTCTCTTTTCTTTGTTTGTTATCACTTTCTTTGCACATTTGACCCATCCAAACATAGAGAGCTCATCTCCATTTGATTTTGTGAATGTTTAGCTTGAATAAGTTAATTTTTAAGGGTTTTTTTATATACCTTTTCTTTTTTTTTTTTTATTTCACAGTCGTCGCCCTATTCGGTCTTGCAAGACCGAATAGGGCGACAACTGTGAAACTATTTTTGAGTGTTCATCTCCTCCTCTATTGCATTATTTAATTGGAAAGTAGTATAAAATATGATGTTTGATGGGACAAAAAGAAATGCGAAGGGGAGAAGATGGTCACTTGCACAATGAGTGTGAGGGTCACTTGCTCAGATTGGAAGAACAGTACTCAAGAAAGAAGATGATATCTATTGTGTGTGAAAGGGGGAATGCTCTCTAAAAGGGAAGAGGGAAGGAGAAGATGGGTATGTGTGTATGAAAAGAAATTAGGTATTTGAGTTTTCAAGGGACAATGGGCTTTTTGGTCCTTTCATGCATGGGTAAAATTGTAATAATTTTTTTTAAAATCCATGTCTAAACTGAGTCAAAAGTGGTGTTGAAGTAGCAGTTCTCATCCATAATTGATGTGTTGGAGACAGAAGATAAGTTTGTTGCTCATTATATTCATGGTTTGAAGTCTTCCATGCAAGTTGACTTGTCTATGCAATATGCACTCCCAATATACAATTGACGAAGCGTACCAAAGTGCAATACCAAAACAGGGGCAAACTAGCTGTTGGTCTACTATTTAGTTGGCCCAACACGGGGTTGGTATGGAATGTTGGTGTTCCTATAGGTGGTGGATAGAGAAGCAGGTTTGACCATGGTTGATTGGAGGCATTCTAAACCACAATAACAGGTCGATAGAATGATAGAATTAAATCTTTCATTAAATCCTTTAAATACGGTAAGCCAGGATATGTATCAATTGACTGCAAAAAGTGGATGGTAAACATGGCAAAAAATAGATTAGTTGATGATGGTGATGATGAAAAGATAGCTTATGATGGTGGGGACAAAGATCCGGTTTATGAGGGAGAACTGGATGGTGGTGAGGATGGGGTGATGTATAGAGATGGTGGCCACTGATGCAGGCCGAACCCAAGTCCGGCCCAGGTCACGGGCCCGCAGAATATCCAATTGATCCTTGGCTTCCTCAAGGATCCCTAACCTTATCTATTTCCTATTTTTATTTTTAGTAGTTCATGTTTGTGTACAATTAGGCCTTCTATTTTAGAATTAATCTCTCCTATATAAGGAGCAGTTCTTCAATGTAATAGGCATGCTTTATCAATATAATTTTAGTTTCAAGAGATTTTCTCTCTCCAGTGTGATCGTGAGTTTCATTGTGCTTGGGGATCCTTTTGGATTCGAACAATCCCTCGGGAGATTGTTCTACTATTGATCCAAGATCTAGAGCTGCGCCAGATTGGTATCAGAGCGCAGATCAGGTCGCCGGAAGCCTCTGTCGTTTCCGGAATTCATCAATCCATCCACTCGCTTACTGGTTATCCTCTCTACCACCACCAGTCGACCCTGCCTCACTCGCAAATCCATAACTCCCAGACCACGACAGATCCCATTCCTCACCACCATCACCATCACCATCACCATCATCGATCACCACTGCCAACACCGAAGCACTACAGCAGCCGAAATCCTCTTCGGACAACCCCAATCCTATACTGCCGACCATCTTGCCGGCACCATCTCCCTGTCACTTTCCAAATCCACAACCCCTACCCCTTCCGTACCAAATCCCTAACTCCCCACACCAAGCCGAAACCCTAATCCCACGCCTCTGTTACAACCCATTCGCTGGAACCCATCCAACCCCCATCGGCCCCTTTCGGTCGATCCCGTGCCTTTATGGACGACCAACTCCAAACCAAATCCCTCTTCAACTCTTAAAACCCCCATCAGTAACCCTCACCCTAATCCACTACTGAAAACCCAGATCCCACTTGCCGACCTCGCCGCCACACCTAGAACTTTTCTTCAAACCCCCTGTTCAGCCAACTTCCCTAAGCTAGAGTGAAAAAAAAAAAAAAACAAGAGAGAGCAGAGCGAAGAGAAGAAATAGGAGAGTCAGCATACCTGGCACCAGTGACTTCCACAGTCGACCTCGCCGTCACCGTCAGCAGCAGCGGCGGCCTCCAGCCGTTTCGTCGTCCCCGTCACCGCAGCTAGGGTCTCTGTTGCTTCGTGCGCTAGATCCAGCACGCTCCCGTCGATCGTCTCCTCATCCAGTTGCTTTCGTCTTCGCCACCACTGCCGATCGTCACCACCTCCAGACGATCTTCGTCGATGAGCGCAAGCCGCTGTTCTGCCCCCTTCCATTCTGTTCCTCCTTGCAGATAAGTTTCCCCTTCTCTCTCTTTATTTCGTTCTCTGCACGCGCACCGAAATCAAAGGAAGAGGGCGGACCGAGCACGTGTCCCACCCCAAGCTGTGTCTATTGCTTTGTAAACGGACCTAAGTGGTCCGGCCCATCACAACTCCGGCCCGTCTGACCCACCTTTTTGTTTCAAAAAAAAAAAAAAAAAACAATCATGCCTAGGCGTGGTGATGATCTTCAGCATTGGATGACCGATCGCCAAAGGGATAAAACCATCCTTAAACTAAGTCAAGAATTAGAAGATGTCACAGGACGTCTCAAAATTGTAGAAACTGCCATTGCTGAGCTACAAACAAAGCAATTTGTTAGTCAAGAAGGATCCTCCAATGTGTCTATGGTTTACACGCCCGTCCAACCAGAAAAACCTGAAAATCATGAATCTATTCGTGATTTTATGCAGCGCCTTCTGGCTGAACGAGATCATCAAGCTCACCATGTTGCACCCCCACCTGATGACATCACTAGGAAAGTCAAAATTGAAATTGCTGACTTTAGTGGTGATGCGAGCCTGAAAGTTTTTGTTGATTGGCTTAACTCTTTGGAGGATTATTTTGCTTGGTATGGTATGAATGATGCACAACGGATAGCCTTTACCAAGGTTAAACTGAAGGGTCTTGCTCGCATTTGGTGGTATGGTGTTGAAAACAATGAGCTTGCAGTAGGCCAACTGATTCTCCGGTGGAATATTATGAAAGAAAAGTTCAAGGGCAATTTTCTTCCTTCTGATTATATGGATACACTTCATCAAGAATATCCGAGTCTCCAGCAAGGCACTATGACTGTGGAAGAATATACCAACAAGTTTCGCGAATACATTGTTCATTGTAACTTGGGGACTGATGATCGTCTGACTTTCAGGTGGGGCCCACTAGTGCCTGCATTAGTATCCCAAACATAATCTCTTTAGATCTAGTCTCCAAATTTATGAGCCACTTTTGGTGGACTTTATGGAAATGTGATGCAATCTGGGCCCCAGCAGCCCTCTTCAAATTAGATTAGGATTATTATTAGTAGATTTCTAATTAAATTGTTATTAGGAAAGTTTCCATTACTAACATAGGGTTTTCTTGCACATTAAGTTTGTTTCTACTATATATATGGCATTGTAGAGAAGAGATTCTTAGATTTGGTTGATTAATGGAATTGGATTTTCCCAGAGAGGTGTGTCCTCGTGTGTGTTGAAGTCATCTTGACGATTTGAGGTGTCTTTGGACACGTGCTTAGGCACTTCCACGCAAGCCCTAACTCTTGGGCTGCATCAGATTGGTATCAGAGCCGAAGGATCTGCACGATCTTCCGGCGTGATTACCCCTATTCATCAGCCGGCTAGACCCCATCTTACTACCGTGTCTCATAACCCAAAACTATCCCACAGCCCAGACCTACACCCCTTACAGAACACATTGCCCCATCCTCTCGAAACCCCATCATCTCAAAACCCTTGGGCTGCATCAAAATGCCTTGAGAGGAAGTTACAATTTAGTAACACCTATCACCCATAGACCGATGGACATATGGAGATAGTCAATTGAAGCTTGTGCAATCTCTTGCACAACTTGATTGGTAAGGCCTTGTGTCAAGACCCCAATTTGTAAATCCGAGTTTAGGGCTGCGACCCTGGGGGTCACCATGTTGCATAGTAATTAGTAGTAAAAACCCCACGTGTGAGATTACCCAAAGGTTTCCTTATGTGAGGATTATCGATTCAAGGTCTCTCAAATGAAGTATTTTTGTAGAAGCTTGTGTAACCTATAGATTGTAGATATATCGTCATTGTCAAAGCCTTGTCTCAACTTTGTTGGGGTTGGCTACATGAATTCTATTTGGCGCAGCCCTAGATCGTAGATCGGGTGTAGAACAATCTCCGTAGGGATTGTTCGAATGTAAAGAAGGATTCAGGCCTTAGGGCATAACAAAACTCACGATGAACACGATCAAAAAAGAGAAAAATCTCAATGTAAACTGAATTTAATTGAAAAAAGCATATCTATTACAATGAAGGACTCCTCCTTATATAGGAGTGACTGTTTCTAAAGTAGGAAAGGCTAATTCTAAATAACCATAGCTTACTAAAAATAAATTAAGCAAGTTGTAATCTCAACTCAACATAAAATAGGGAATAAATAATTAATTAAAACTATCTAATCAAAGATAGGGATTCCTGATCTTAAAGAGATCATGGATCAAGTGGTGCCCATCAAAGTGGCCCATCAATGCCGAGCTGGATCTTGGATCTGGCCTGCATCACTGTTTCTCCATTCCTATCTATCCTGAGCCAAATCCTCAAATAAGTTAAACTTCTTAAAATCTAATTTTACTACCTCCAATCACGTCTTCTTTAGCCTAAGCCTTTTCCTTGGTGAGCTATCAATCCGCATAGCCAAAATTTTCCTTATTGGCGCCATTGTTGGCCTATGTTCAACATGCCCAAACCATTTTGAATGGGTTTCTCTAATCTCATCTCTAGACAATGGGCCACTTGGCCCCCACAGACACAAACGTGCAGCAAGGTTTGTGTTTCCTGCGCACAACAATGTTGTGCTTTGACTGTTCTTTCCTTTAATTTCCTCCTTTGTTTTGGTTTATAAAGGTCACATTTCGATTAGTTTACTTGGTTTACTTGGTGAGAAATGGATGGTTGAGTTTAAATTAAGGTTTCTAAGGAGTTTTAGTAAGTGAAAGAGAATATCAACAGTTAACTAGGATGTAAGACAGTTTCAATGAAACTTGTTTTATGCAATGTGTGACTTTCTTCTCCAATAGGATTGATATATTCCCTAAAGTATACTTCTTGGGATTGAATAAAATCTTGATTATTCATCAGTACAGTGAATAATCTTGTTTTTTCTACTTGTTTTCTTGTTTTATGCACTGTTTATTTGGTTTAGAGTTGGAAACTTTGTTTTTAATTTAATTAGGGTGGCTACATCAGCAACGTATTGTGTCATATCATACCAAAACTTCACATTTTATATGTAAAATCTGAATATACAGTTTCGTAAATATTTGAAATGATGTTACTTCAGGTTTTATCAATCTGTTTGCATTTATCAAACATCATTTTGAACATCATTTCTGGTGATGCAGAAACCCATCAGGAAAGGCATTGTTGGCCATACACTTAAGGTGGAGGATCTAGGACGAAGGAAAGTCAATAATGGGGTAATGCTTGAATGGCATGCTTTGCGTGCTGATAAAACAGAACCAGATATGCTGCGACAGTTTACTTTTGTTTTTTCCTAAAGAAATGAAAGATTGTGAGATATATTGAGTTAATTCATTTATTGTGAACTTTGTTCAATGATTTTGAATTGGAGCATCCCTTATTGTTCCTGGGAAGCTAATTTGTTCTAATATTTGCTTTTTGTTAGGATCTTTATGTCCTGAGATTTTCTAATCGGCTGGATGAGAAGAAGAAAGGAGAAGTAAGTGATGCTTCCATGGAACTTTTCTATTGCTTAACTAAGAGTTGATGGTATCTGTACAATTTTGTTCTTTAATTTATATCATTGTTGCATCCATCTTGAAACTTTGGAATTCATCAGGGTTTAAGTTATTTGGATTTTGGAATTCTGACCTGAATCCATGGCTTGAGATCTTTTTATGACTAGAACATGCTCCATTGTGCTGGCACCATGTTTATGTTATTAGGTAGTTTCATAGGATGATATTGATAGAATAACAGCAGGATATTAGGATTGACCACTGCCATGTCTAGGCCAAAACTGTGAAGTGTTCAACTATGTCTGGTTGGGCCAAGCCAGGCCTGCCTTTTTTGTTATAGGCATGTACCATTTTAAACATATGTGGCGCAGCCCCGGATCTCCAATCAATCATAGAATAATCTCCCGAAGGATTGTTCGAATCCAAGGATGGATTGTAGCCCCTAGGGCACCCTTACAAGAGGAAAAACATCCTAAAAGATAAATGTTAAAAGAGAATTTTAATTTATTGGAAAATAAGCATGTCTATTACAAGGAAGGATTCCTTATACAGGAATGACTGTTTCTAAAGTAGGAAAGGCTAACTCTTAAACAAGCATGGCTTACTAAAAATAAATTAAGTTAAGTTCTAATTTCAACTCAACATAAAATAGAAAATATATAATTAATTAAAACTATCTAATTAAAGATAAGGATCCCTGATCTTGAGGAGATCATGGATCAAGTGGAGCCCATCGAAGTGGCCCATCAATGCCGGGCTGGATCTTGGATCTGGCCTGCATCAACATGCTTGGGTCTTGCCTATTTAAAACACAAGTGGCTTGTCCCTGCACTGTTACAATCTAAAACTAAATGAATGTAAGTGTGAAATGTCACCCTTAAGATGTTGTGAAGGTAATGCATGCAAGTGTTAAATCAAGAATGCCCACACAAGGTTTTACTATGTGTCTTTGATTGTGGTTAAAAGGATAAGCTACAGTTGTCATCCACCGGTAATGCAAGTTTGGAATTTAGGTTTGCTTTAGTTTGGGTCTTTGATTTGTTTTTTTTTTTTTTTTTTTTTTGAAAGTTTTATGTTCATTTTTTGAAGTGATTTTATTCTATTTTTTTCTTTGAATTTTTTTCCGGTTATCATCATCTACCTCATAAGCTATTCTATCTAACCTATTTCCTTTTAGGACTAGTTTGGATAGTTCACTTATAAAGTGATGTGAAGTGAAACCTCCATTCAAGAGAGATGAAAAGATAAGGGGTCATATCAAAAGTACAAAACTCTCCTTTACCCTGTCATCGTCATCATCATCATCATCATCATCAAAGCGTTATCCCAACCATGTTGGGGTCGGCTACATGAATTCTTTTTCTCCATTCCGTTCTATTTTGAGCCAAATCTCTTTCAATAAGTTAAATTTCTTCAAATCTGAATTAATGACTTCCATTTATATTTTCTTCGGCCTGCCCCTACCTCTTAATGGGCCGTCCACCTGTATATCCGAACTTTTTCTCATTGGTGCCATTGCTGGCCTACGCTCAACATGCCCAAACCATCTTAAATGGGTTTCTCTAATCTTATCCTCTATTGGTGCTACCCCTAAATGCTTTCTAAAGCGCTTATTTCTAATTTTATCTTTTTTAGTTTTACCACACATCCAGCTAAGCATTCTCATTTCCGCTACATCCCTCTTATGAATATGCGTCTTTTTAATTGGCCAATATTCTGCTCCTTATATCATAGCTGGTCTAACCATTGTCCTGTAAAATTTGCCCTTCAATTTCGTTGGCATTCGTCTGTCACAAAGCACTTCCGAAGCTAGTCTCCACTTTAGCCATCCAGCATTTATCATATGCTCCACATCTTCGTCAATCTCCCTACCCTTGCTAATCATCGAGCTTAGGTACCGAAAAGAATATTTACGTGGTATCTCATGAGTTTTTATTTTGACAGTGGTTTCAACACTTTGTTTATGTCCACTGAAGTTACAATCCATATATTCTGTCTTTATATGACTTATTTTAAAACCTCTAGATTATAATGCCCCTTGCCATCTCTCAAGCTTTGCATTTATACCATCTCTTGATTCATCGACCAATACTATATCATCTGCAAACAATATATACCATGGTACTTCTTTTTAAAAATGTACAGTTAACTTATTTATAATTAATGCAAAGAGATAGGGACTTAAGGTTGATCCCTGATGTAAACCTATAGTCACGGGGAATCCACCTGTTTTTTCACATGTGGTTCTCACATTTGTTACTGCTCCTTCGTACATATCCTTTACCTTTTCAAAAAAATTAAAAAAAAAGAAAAAGAAAAAAAAAGAAAGAAAAAAAAAACAACACTTTCAAGCCACTAAATATAGGGCTGGCTTGAGAAAATCTGAGGCTTTTTTTATTTTTTAATATTAATATAAATATTTTATTTAAAACATTTTTCTTGTTTTTTTCGATATAAAATTACTAATTAAGTTTTTATATTTTAGTTTTGCTATCCTATTTTTTCAATTGATATTATGGCTAATCCACTTAATTTTTCTTTTTTACTAACAATGAAGGCCTGTGCTAAGCCCGGGCCTAATAAAAACTAAAATAAGGGATTTTTTTTATAAAAGGAGAATAATTTAGTTAAGTTAAATAAATTATGGAGGATTTTGCTAGAAAAATCATTATAGTTCACCCCTTAACAAAAAAC
The DNA here is from genome assembly GCA_037013555.1 of Sextonia rubra. Classification (NCBI taxonomy): domain Eukaryota; kingdom Viridiplantae; phylum Streptophyta; class Magnoliopsida; order Laurales; family Lauraceae; genus Sextonia; species Sextonia rubra. The sequence goes on along the minus strand of JASUAD010000014.1, from coordinate 13,916,566 downwards.
TCATATTTGCAATGGGTGCTTCGGAATGGTCACACGGGGCCACTCTGGTATTTTTTTTAATGTTGTGAGGGGAGTATCAGATCCGATGCTCATGTTTTACCTTAGCATCGGATCCGATACCCCCTTATTGGTTTCTGCAACAGGAAGTCTAGATCCTCTTTCTCCTTCCTCTCCGTGTGCCCCAAGCCAACCATTCCTCTTTTTCCTTTTCGGTTTTGTAGATGTTAACAAGAATGCTGAGTGCTTCACGTATCTGGGCGCCTCAACCATCTACATTGCCATGTCCTAATCTCTTGGCCATCGTTTTCTTCGTCTTCCGTTGCACCACTGGCAGCCTGTACCATCGTCAATCTTTGCCATTTCATTGGAATCCCATTTCCTCTTCTTGTATCTTAATTGATCCTTGTGTGTATGTGTGTTTTTTTACTTCGGAATTGTTTTCTTTTAAATTTGGGATCTTTGGTATTGGGGTTTGATTTATTTTGGGTTTTGTCTCTTGATTTGAGTTTTTTGATTTGATGGGGTTGTAGGGAAGGGTCTTTGATTGGATTGGGATTTTAGGCTGATGGATTTTCTTGGATTTGGAGGGTTGGATGTGTGGATTTGGAATATGCAAGTCGAGGTGAGAGGTGGGGTTTCACCTATTTTCACAATCATGATGGTTTTTTGTTTGGGTTTTGCTCTAGGGTTGTTGTGAGATGGTATTTGACACTAGCTCAGAAAAAAATTTTGGGTTGGAAAAATCTTATAGTGCCTACACATTTTCGTTTTGGTGTTTGAATTTGAGTTTCTTCTATGGTCGGTGTTGATAGTAGTTGCAGAGCTAGAACTGGAAAGGTACAAAGAGGATGGGTTGGCTTCGGGCTTGGAGGGGAAGGAGGAAGAGGATTAGGCTTCTTTTTGCATAACCCAACAGGGGAGCATTGGATTTGATGTTGGGCTAAAACATGAGCATTGGATCTGATGCTCCCCCACAGTGTTAAAAAAAAAAAACCATGTGACCACTCTAGTGCACCCGCTGTTGATGAATTTTTTGGTAAAATCCTCTAAATTATAATTTATATTTAAAATTATAAATTCTCATGCATTCTAATTTTTTTACACAATATTTAGATAAAAAAAAGATAAGATGATGTTTGATTAAGTCCCTTTTCCATTTTTTGTTTGACTTAATAGTAGAAAAAAATATTAAGTTATTTTTTTCTATTTATGTTTTCTACATAGCCACATTCATGAAAAATACTTCTAAACAAGATTTAAAAAATATTGATGATATTTGCTATATAGAAATTTAGATAAGTTTGTGCATGGGCAACCTGAACTTTTAAGAGGCCAAATCTAAAAGTTCAGCAACCCCCCCCCCCCCCCCCCCCCCCCCCCCCCCCAACAAAAAAAAAAAAAAAAAAAAAAGAGAAATTGTGTGAATTGATAAAAAAAAGAAAAAGAGAGTTGACATTGGAGACAAAAATAAAATGTAGCAAAAATTTTAAAGACGGTATAAAGAGTTGAAACTGGAGACAAAATAAAACCTAGCAAAAGTTTCAGAGATGGTATATACATAAAAAAAAAAAGAAAGGAAGAAAAGCAAATAACGCATAAAAAATATAAAATTATGGAGATTTACTAAGAAAATAATGCATAAAAGCATATAGAATTGTAGATATTTACTACATTAGCCTTTTCTAATCCTTGTCGCCATTGCTCTCAAATTTGTTTCCCATGCCTAGAACCATCCTCTGCCATGCCCTTAAGTCGCTTTGTGGTATGAACATTAACAAGTGATTATAATATAAGAATGATTTATATGAAGAGTATTAGGCCGAAGTTGGTTTGACCCATCACAAAGTCCAACCCGACCCGACCCACCTTCTCTATCTATAAAAAAAAAAAACAAAGAAAAAAAAAAGCAACCATGCCTAGAAAAAGAGATAATCTCCAATATTGGATGACAGATAGGCAAAGAGATGAGAGACCATACTTAAATAAGTCAAGAATTGGAAGTTGTCATGGGACGTCTAAAAATTGTGGAAACTGCTATTGCTGAGTTACAAAATTAGCAGTTTGTCAGTCAAGAAGGATCATCCAATGTGTCTTTGGTATATACACCCATCCGACCATAAATGCTTGAGAATTAAGAGTCCATTCGTGACTTTATGCAGCGCCCTCTTGCTGAACAAGACCCTTAGGGTCCCCCTGCTGCTCCCCCACCTGATGACATCACATGCGAAGTCAAAATTGATATTGCTGACTTTAGTGGTGATGTCTGTCTGAAAATTTTTTTCGTTTGCTTAATTCTTTGGAAGATTATTTTGTTTGGTATGGTATGAATGATTAACAACTGATAGCCTTCACCAAGGTAAAACTCAAAGGTCCTGCTCGAATTTGGTGGTATTGCGTTGAAAATAGTGAACTTGTAGTTGGTCCGCCTATTATTTGATGGAATAACATGAAAGATAGGTTCAAAAGCAATTTTCTACCTTATGTTTATATAGATACACTCCATCAAGAGTATTTATGTCTCCAGCGAGGCACCTTGACAGTGAAAGAATATACAAATAAGTTTTGTGAATACATTGTTTGCTGTAACTTGAAAACAGATGACCGTCTGAGTATCACTAGATACAGTGATAACCTACTTCCGAAAAAATTCCAAAAAATCTAGAAAACTGTAACGAACTAGAATATGTGTTTGTTTTGCCAAAAAGCCTAAAATAAGAGGGCATAGTAGTCCCCTGAATACATGATGTCCTGTATCGCTGTATAATTAAAACATAATAATATCAATTTTATTCTTCACATGGTATCAAGAATCAAGATTCAAGACTCAAAGTCAAGACTCAAAGACTCAAGAGTCAAGAGTTTAAGACTTAGAGAGATTAGTCATTAGGGTCAGTGACTCAACAATCAACATTTAATACAATAAATGACATAATAAATAATAACTTTATAAATAACATTGTACTTAAAGAGTTGAGACATAAGAGTTAATATAAAGTTGAGATTTGAGAAATGATTAGAGGAATACTTCTACCACCAAAATGAATGTCTAGCAAGATATGTGGCACTGGCATTGCTGTCTCCATCGCCACTGGCACCACTCCCACTGATACCAACATGCTGTAACTCCCCTCCATATTGGTGGGCATTGGGATCCTCAAACACAAAGAAATGGGATGGACTTGGATTTGGATGAGAATATTGATCAAACGACCATGGTTTTGAATATTGTTGTGAGGATGATTTTGCTTGACCATGTGCGTAGTCCGATGGGATATACGTTCACTTTCACCAAATCGATTTAACACTTGGGATTTATTCATTGGATTCATAGATTTAACACTGATTTTCAACCAATTTGATTAGTGTTTCTTAAATAAAGAATCTTAAAAAAAAATAAAAAAAATCTGAGAATAATAAATAAAAAATAAATATAAAAACCAAAAAAATGGGGGTTTGATCTATGAGAATGATAGATCTAGGCTATTTGAGAGTGATTTTAAGTGATTTAGTTGGCCAAATTTAAATAAAATTTATTTTTTTAAAAGTCCTATTAATAATATGAACATAAAAAATTAAATAAATTCAAATAAACAAGAAAGAAAGCGTGATTCATTTATGGGATTCATGGATCTAACACTTGGGAGTAATTTTCAAGTGATTTGGTTGGTGTTTCTTCAAGAAATTTTTTTTTCAAAAAATAACAAAAATCTGATAATAAAAAATAAATAATAAATAAATAAACCATAGAAAATGGGGGTTTGATCTATGGGAAATATAGATCTATCACTTACAAGCCATTTCCAAGAGATTCATGAAGGAGAAAAGAGGAATAGAGCCATAGATCTAAAAAAATCACATAAAAAATACCTTTTGAGAGATGCCTTTTCACTCCAAATATGATGAATGATCTAGATTTGTAGATCTTGATATATTTTTGGAATCCTTTTGCCTTTGATTTGAAGGAGGAGGGATGTAGGACAAAAAAACAGTGGAAAGGGAATGAGAAAATGGAGGCAGAAGTGAAAAGAAAGAAAGAATGGGCGTCTGGGTTTTTAAAAGGGGAGCCCGCTACGTAGGAAAAATAGCAGCCGCTAAAGCATAGCGGCCACTATTTTCCCGTAGCGCCCGCTATGCCCTGCTACGGGTGTTAGCGCTGTTAGTGGTGCAACACTCCCGTAGCGTGGCGGTGCTGGCCGTTACGGCCGATATAGCGGTAGCTACGCTTTGTGGCGGCCACTATTTTGTTCCTTGGTTGCAGCTTTATATTAGGCAATTTGTTGTCGTTTACTTCTACAATATCTTAATTTACAGCAAAACAAAAGAAGATCACCTCAGCACTTGCATAAAGTCTGTCACCTTCTTTGCCGGGAGTGTTTCTACATTAATCTCAAGAAATGTACCTTTATGAGTGATTCTGTTGTTTTCTTGGGATATGTTGTGTCTACACAAGATATTAAAATGGATCCTAAAATGGTGAGAGCAATTCTCGATTAGCTTATTCCTACTAGCCTTACCGAAGTTTGGAGTTTTCATGGTCTTGCCAATTTTTACAAAAAATTTATCAGAAACTTCAGTACTATTGTGTCATGTTACTGACTGTATGAGAAAAGGTGAATTCAAATGGACCAGCGCAGCTACTAGGGCTTTCACAAAGATCAAGTAAAAGATTACTAAAGTGCCCGTCCTACAGGTTCTTGATTTTAACAAGTGCTTTGAAATTGCTTGTGATGCTTTAAATGTAGGCATTGGCAGTGTTCTTAGCCTGAAAGGACATCTAGTTGCATTTTCTAGGGGGGAATTCTTTGATGCGAACCGAAAGTATTCTGCCTATGATTTAGAGTTCTATGCTCTTGTCCAAACGCTTCGTCACTGGAGGTATTATTTGATTGCTGATGAATTTGTGCTCTATTCTGACAAATGATGTTTTGCAACATCTACACTCCCAGCAGAAGATTAGTGCTCGCTGTGCTAAGTGGAGTGTATATACACAGGAGTTCAAATTCAGCATTTGACATAAGGTGGGAAAAGATAATATGATTGCGGATGCATTAAGCCAGTGGAAGCATCTTTTCACTGCCATATCTGTTAATGTGCCAGGTTTTGAGCAAGTTAAACAAGACTATGCTGTTGACAAAGACTTTAGCTCTATTTATGCTGATCTCATCTATGGTGATCATATTCAACATCCTCATTATAGTCCTCATGATGGTTTCTTATTCAAAGGTTTGTAACTCTGCCTTCCAGCTATTTCTATGCATGACTTTGTTGTGCGAGAGTTGCATGCGGGAGGTTGTTACGGACATTTGGGTCGCGACAAAATGCTTGCTTTTGTCAGCGACATATTATTGGCCTCACATGAAGACCAATTTGATTTATATTTGCAACAAATGTAGAACATGTCAGCTTGCTAAAGGAAACAAGAAATTGGATTATATTAGCCTTTGCTTGTTGCCCCCACTCCTTGGAAAGACATTAGCATAGACTTTGGGCTAGGTTTACCCATGACTGCTACAAAGGTTGATTTTATCTTCGTCGTTGTTAACTATTTTTAAAAAATGGCACACTATATTCCTTGTACTGCAACTGCTGATGCTTACAAGGTGGCTAAATTATTCTTTAAAGAAGTTGTTCGGTTACATAGTCCTCCAAAGACTATTGTTTCTGATCGGAACACAAAGTTTATGAGCTATTTTTGGAAATTTTATGTTTGCTAGCGGAATCGTTTTCTCTCATTGATGTCCTTGATGATCAAGTTGTCTCTACACGTTAAGAGGTTATCAAAAGTTTTATTTTCGCTAGCGGAATCGTCCTCTCTCCAACCTTATGAGTAGAGTCCCATCTCCATCTTTAAATGAATGTCTTAATGAACTCTTGCGTGAGGAATAAAGTAAGATAACTTAGCATGCTTTGAAACAATAGTCTTCAAGAAATTATCTTGATGTGGCCTACGTCATAACTGGAGTGCCAGCCTATTACCTCTCAGGGATCAACTGGTAAAATCCAGTGCTATGGTTGCAAGAATTTTGGGCATTGTGGCTCATAGTGCAAGCAGAAATTTTGCAATTATTGCAAAGCTAACGGATATGTCATTGCCAATTGCTAAAGGAGGCCACAGAAACAAACCCTTTGGGCCTATCAAGCTAACACTCCATTTGACACTTCTTCTTGCGATATTCCTTCAGCCTCAGTCATTCCTCCACAGGTGGGTCGGCTTCCAACTCCACGCGTCCTATCACTCTTGAGCTCATTCAACAAATGATCATGAATGCCTTAGCTGCATTTGGCATTTCAGGAAATCATAAATCCTTATCTTCAATTTGATATCTTGATTCCGGAGCCTCAAATCATGACTTTCTCCTTTGCTCATCTATCCAATGTGCAAAAGTATAATTTTAATTTTCAAGTTCATATTGCTGATGGTCAAATGCTTCCCATTACAGCTCTTGGTGATGTCGTTCATCCATTACCTCTGAAAATATTTTCTTATCTCCATCTTTGACTACATGTCTTAGATTTCTTGGCCATGATTAACGATAGTTGTAATGTCTCTTTTTCTCGTTTTGATTGTGTTGTTCAGGATCAAGTGTTAGGGAAGTTGATCGCGACGAGGCCCAAGTGTGGTCGTCTTTTTCCTCTTATTGTGCCTGTTTCTTCTTAAAATAAACATGCATATGTTTTTTCTTGATTCTCTTTTTAGGATGTTTGGAGGTTCTAGCATAATAGATTAGGCCATCCTCTTTCAAAAATGTTATTGTTTATGTCGAAAAATGGCATAATTAATAAAAATAAAATTTCTCTTCGTAATATTTCTAACGATTGTTCTGCTTGCAAACTTGGAAAGAGTGAGGTTCTTCCTTTTCCCCTACATTCTACTACGGCTTCAAAATGTTTTGACATTATTTATAGTGATGTTATTCATAGTTATGCCTGGGGTATTACTATTGTAATTTCTCATATGCATTATAGGTATTTTGTCACCTTTATCGATCACCATAGTCGATTCACATGGGTATACTTTTTTGCATTCTAAATAAGAAGTATTTGATATTTTTAAAAAATTTATGGATCAATTTTCCACTTGCATTAAAATATACGGTCTGATTTAGGGGGGAAATATATGTCACATTAGTTTCAATATTTGTTTTTGCAAAAACATGGGATTTTATCTCAACAATCTTGTCCATATACTCTTCAATAGAGTGTGATGTCCGAATAAAAAAGGGGCATCTTCTAGACAATGTTCATTCTCTTCTCTTGGAATCCTTTGTTCCAGCTAGATTTTGGCCAGAAGCTTTAGCCACTATAGTTCACTTTAGCTACTGTTGTTCAATTAATCAACCAGCTTCCAGCCACTCATCTATTCAATCAATCTCTATACTTTCGGCTCTTTAACACACAACCTGCTTACACTCACTTGCATACTTTTGGATATGTGTGTTTTGTCCATCTTCCTTCCTCTGAACATACAAAACTAACCTAAATTTGTCAAATGTACTTTCCTTGACTATGCTTCGTACCAAAAAGGGTTTCTTTGTTTTGGTCCTATGTTCAATCGCATCCGTGTTTCTAGAAATGTCAGTTTTGTTTTGAAAAACCAAGTTTTTTTTTCCTAATCATCATGAGTCATCACCTTTGCTCTCTAAATTTTATTGATGAGGGTTCTTCTCCACCGTTCATTGTTTATGAAAGGCACCGTCAAAAGGATGTTCCACTAATTCCTTGCCCTCCAGATCCATCATCGGCATACGATTCTACTCCTACTACTAGTTCTTCTCCAGTTCCGCTTTGGCCATCCAACCATCTCTCCCGGCCTCTAGATAGATATGGTTTTACTCACACCTCCTCGCTTGCCACTTTATCTACTATTGCTATCTCTAGCTCTTATTCACAAGTGGTGAAGTATGATTGTTGGCAGAAGGCTATGCAAGATGAAGTAGACACACTTCAGGCAAATCATACTTGGGATTTAGAATAATTTTGTACAGCTATATAGAATAATGTATTACCATTTTAGGAGATTTTCTTTGGAGAGTAATGGTTGTAATTACTGCAAATTGAGAGAATTTGTAGCCCTAGTGGGCATTGTATAATCTATATAAAGCATTGAGACTCTCAAAGGAGGATCATCCAATTCACTCATCAATTCCTTTTTCTTCTTTGTGTCTTTGATCTCTGTTGATGATATAGGAAACTAGTTTCCAGTTTCCCAATGAAGTTTAGATGGGAAAATTGTGGCCCTAGATGACGTGCCTCATGATTTGGTCCCTATGCATGCATGTGTGGAAGTGCAGAAGTGCGGAAAAGCTATATATAATGTATACTTAAATAGGTTATTCATTTATTAGTGTTGATGCATGATTGTACTAGATCATTAAGCTCTATATGTTGATTTAAAAGTCCTGGTTAGTCTGTTATCCTGAACATTCCAGATATATCAATCAGTTTCTTCATTTGATACTATTATCATTGGTTTTTTTTTATTTTTTATTTTGAATGGTTAATTTCATTAAAAGCAAGCAAGCAGTGCAAGAGGGGACTATACTAACAAGCTCACACCCAAAAAAACACCATCCCCGAAGACAAAACCACTGCAAAGAAAACAAACACCAACAAAGAGACAAAACTTAAAAGAGACACACCAACAAGAAAAGAAACAGGTTAGGAGCCATTCTACATTCATCATCACCATCAAGCCTTGTTCCAACTATGTTGGGCTCGGTTACATGAATTCTGTCTCTCCATTTTGATCTATCTTTAGTCAACTCATTAGATGGGTTGCACCTTTTCAGATCTATTTTTACTACTTCCATCCACATTGTGTTCAACTTACCCTTCCCTCTTGATAGGCCATCAACTTGCATAGACAAACATTTCCTTACTGGCATCATTACTTGCTTGTGTTGAACATTTCAAAACCTTCTCAAACGGGTTTCTCTTATATTTCCAGCTATTGATGTTTCCCCAAAATGCTCTTGAAAGAGTTCTTTTGATTTTATTCTTTCTAGTTTTGCCACACATCTTCCTTAATATTCTCATTTCTATTATACCCATTTGTGCTTGTGTTGCTTCTTGATTGGTCAACCTTTTGCTCCACAGGTCATTGTTGGTCTGATTGCTGTCTTGTGTAATGTTTCCTTCAATCTTGCAGGCATCCACTGATCACAATGCACCCTAGAAGCAAGTCTCCACTTCTACTATCCCGCTTTTATCATATGTTTGAATAATCATTTTTTATCACTAAATTATACCACACCTTCTGGCTTCTGCATATAGGCCATACATTATGACATCTGTCAATTCTAGTTGGGATCACTCAATCGTTTGACTGCTTCTGGGCTCTATCTTCTAAGTATGGCCATCCATGATGGGTCTTATAATTGGTTTGGGTCACAAAACTGCGGGATTTTCTTAGCCTGTGTGTAATCATCATTATATCCATTATATGTTTTAACTTTGTGCAGGCAATGGTAGAAGCTAGACATTTTATACGATGAAATGCAAATATAGATATCTATATATAAACAGAAGTTAAGATAGCACTATGATTTTCGTTGTGACACTGTCCTACCCAAGGATGCAAATAGCGGTTGCAGCGGGCGTAGCGGCCCGTCGCCAAAATGATACGTAGCGGGCGATACGTAGTGGTATCGGCGATACGGAGCGGCGTAGCGGTTTGAATTAAAAAAGTCTTCAAAAAAAATCCGAAAAAATTCCAGAAAATCCAGAATATTGGAAAATGATGGAATATGTGTTTGTTTTGCAAAAAGCAACTAGTATATGAGTATGTAGCGGTCCCCTCATTGCATTAGATCCTGTATCGCTGTATCAATAGAAAAGAATATGAATAATCAATGTTTTTCATATGGAATCATGTTGTTTAGTTATGTCAACTTAAACAGTAACTTAAGGCTTAAATAAAAAATGTTATAAACAAATTTCATCAAGATTCATTCAAGAATGAAAGATAAACTACGTTCAAACTTTATAAAAAAACAATATACTAATCTACTTAAAGAGCAAAGACTTTGTAATGGAGGAATACCTTGCTGATTAGCTCTAATCTAATACCAAAGGGAATGTCTTCCAGGAATCACATTGCTATCAGTGTCATCGTCTTCATCATCATTTGTTGTGTTTGTGCCCCTATTATATTGCACATTCTCCCCAAATTGAATTTGATATTGGTGAGCATTGGGATCTTGCATTGCAAAGAAGAAATCAAAGGAGCTTGGAGGAGGTGGATATCTATATTGAGGTTGACTATCATCATAGTCACCATATGAGTAAGACCCTGAAGCCGAAGATTGTTCTTCTTCTTGTTGCACATGACCATACTGATAATATTGTGATGGTTCATGAGGATACGGCCTGTAGTCTGAATGTGGAAGTGGAACATTATAAATAGGGTTCGAAGATGCTGTTTGTTCCCCTCCTACATTTCCACTTCCACCCACATTCCCTTGCTCATCTATGTCTGCGGGTGATGACACTTTCCGTCGCCTTTGATAAGCACGTTGTGGAGCCATTCTTGATTGTTCGGGAAACTCATCTACGGTCTTAACAAGAATGACATTTTCTTCTTCATCATATTGATAAGACTCAGCAGTGCCACCTGTCCCGCTGTCTCCTCCGTCTCCTCCATCTCCTCGAGGACCTCCACCATGGCTACTGGAAGAAGCAACAGTAGAACTACTATCTCAGATGATGACATAATATGAGCTGGTTCCTTCCCTCTAGATGCACTTGCACTTCCACTACTTCTTTCTCCCTGAGGTGGCTGCCCCCTTGACATTTGTACATCTTCAGCAATTAAACGTTGTACTTCTTGCTGAAAGCCCGGATCTGAATCTAACAATGGATCTTCAGTCTCGACTATCCATGGAAGTAAGGGATCATCGTCTTTGAATATGTGATCCAAATTAATTGGACAATAAGTAGGATCATCCCTTGCCTTTCTCTCTCTGTTTCTATTTCTGTTCCTCAACTTGAGATTATAATGCCAATTTGTTGAGTTTTCTCATGGTTATCCGATTCCTGGGCTTCGTATGGATCATGGAGAAAGTGCTCCAATTCCTTTCACAATTTGATGATGTTGTTGCTTGACTAAGGATGCGAATGGCTGCTCTCCTTAGATGTGGAGTACTCTCTCCAAAACTCTCCCACCAATCAGCTAGAATACAAAAAAAATAAAAAAAATTAGACATCTTTAAATCGTAGAAAGTTCCTTTTCTATGTATTGTCAATTGCGTATAAATATAACTACCAGGTGAACATTTTCCAATTGCTCGCTGTACAAAAGGGTCAGCGAAAGTTCCTCTTTTATGTGTATAAGTGGAAATCTGAAATGCAAAAAATTAGAAATAAATAAGTACACCATATCAATACAATTATCTAAAATATATTTAAAAGATTAAATAAATTTCTTAATTAGCTTACCTCTTGTATAGCTTCGATATGATTATCTTCACTCAAAATTCTTTTCAACACTGTCCTTAATCCTACTCGCAATTCCGTATCTATTACTTTAGTGTGGTGTGAGGCATTGCGATAGTAGAATTCAGGATTTAAAAAATAACCTGCAGCATGCAATGGATGGTGCAGCTGATCGTTCTACCGGGCATCAATAATTTTTATATAATCATCATGATATCGGCAATTTTCTATAATGGCTTGCTTTGCCCGATCAATTGCTTCATAAATGTACCCCATTGTTGGCTTTTCATCAGCATCTACAAGCCGCAACACTTTCACTAAAGGTTCATATGCCTTTAATATGTTCTCTACTTTGGCCCAAAATTTATTATCCCTCATTAGAATTGGGATGTCAAACTCCGGACCATGTGTTGCTTTGCCCCATTTCGAACGAAGCCATTCTTCTGATGAAAACATCTGAATTAGCTCCGTTCTCCAACGTACTAGGCTTTCCATAGCAATAAAATAGGTAGCAAATCTAGTGGATGCTGGACGCACTAAGGCATGATTGTTTGTGAATCTCTTCATCAAGCTTAAGAGCCATGAATGGTCATATATGAACCTTGTAATGCCTCTGCATGCCTTGATTGCAGCGGCCACATTCTTCTTCTTTCCAATATCCTCCATTATAAGGTCAATGCAGTGTGCTGCACATGGGGTCCAAAATAAATGTGTCCTCTTTTCCATTAAAAGAAGACCAGCCTTCTTAAAATTAGCTCCATTGTCTGTCACAATTTGGACAATGTTCTCCTCTCCAACACTTTCTACAACTTTATCCATAAGCCTATAAATATAATCTGCTGTCCGTTTCTCTTCAGATGCATCAACGGACTTCACAAAGACGGTCCCTGTGACATTATACAAAAATATATTTTTTTAAAAAATACAAAAATCCGAAAGTAAAAAATATGAAAAAATTAAAAGAACACAAAAATATGTAGGATTGATCTATGGGAAACATAGATCTAATATTTAGTGACCATTTTCAACCCATTTGATTCAATTTACTTTTATAAAAAATATTTTTTTAAAAAAATACAAAAATTCGCTAATAAAAATATGAAAAAATTAGAGGGACACAAAAATATATGGGATTGATCTATGGGAAGCATAGATCTAACATTTAGGGACCACTTTCAACCCATTTGATTGAGATTGCTTTTATAAAAAAATATTTTTTTAAAAAAATACAAAAATTCGAAAATAAAAAATATGAAAAAATTAGAAGAACACAAAAATATGTGGGATTGATCTATGGGAAGCATAGATCTAACATTTAGGGACCACTTTCAACCCATTTGATTGAGTTTGCTTCTATAAAAAAATATTTTTTTTAAAAAAAAAACAAAAATCCGAAAATAAAAAATATGAAAAAATTAGAAGAACACAAAAATATGTGGGATTGATCTATGGGAAGCATAGATCTAACATTTAGGGACCACTTTCAACCCATTTGATTGGTTTTCCATTAACAAAATAGATTTTTTTTTTCAAATAATAAAATAATCCGAAAATAAAATTCAAAAAAAAAATTAAGAAAGTGATAAAAAAGAGGGGCTTGATCAAAGAGGAACATGGATCTAACAACAACAACTCATTTTCAAGTGATTCATAGAAGAAAAGAGAGAACTAAGCACAAAGTAGAAAAAAAAAAAAGCTTCAAAACTCACCTTTTTTGAACTTGATGCTTGAATCTTAAATGCCACCTTAATCTTTGGATGTTTTTGATGTTTTTGTTGATGATTTTGATATTTTTTTGAGATGATTTGAAAGATGGAGGCAAGAAAAGGGGCTTGGAGGAGTTGGAGCTGTGAAGAGGGGAGAAAAGAGGTGAGTTGAAAGGGAAAGTGGGTTAAAAAATCGGCTGGGGGGTTTTAAACCCCCCAGCCGATACGGGCCGATACACATGTGAGCGGTGCTTTTTTGTAAAAAGCGTAGCGCCTATGAGCGCTACGCCCGATTTATCGGGATATTTGCATCCTTGGTCCTACCAAGAAGATCCTAGGTTAGGTTTGATTTGTGTGGACAGATTTGACATCTTCCATGTAGAATGGATATTTAATGTGCTGTTCTTTTTAAAGTTCTTTTTAGAACTATTATTTACTTCTTGTTCTACTCTTTTCTTGTTTCTCTTCAAAGAAAAACCCAAGATTGTGTTGTTTTATCTTGTAATGTATTGCTCCTCTCTTTGCTAGATTGCTTGTGCAACAGTGGGGGATGCTCGAAAATGGATGGATGCATTTGATCAAGCCAAGCAACTGGTATAAGTGTTTATCTAAGATATACGTGTTCATATTTGTCTTGATTGAAATAGGAACCTAATTGGCCCCACTGCCTTTTATCTATGAATTTTGCAGTGCCATCCTCCTCAACATCATGGCATTGTCCCAACCATAGTTACTTGATTCACAGTTTGACCAATTCAGATTCAAATTTGTAGTTTGCAATTCGACAGTGACTCTAATTCGAAAATTCAATAGGGCAGGTTTAGTTAATTTGTTTTTGAATTTGCTTAATTCGTTGTTCTAATTCAATGAATTCACTGGACTAAATGGAATATATAATATAATAATTGGTAAATATTCATGTCTCAAGTTGCAATGATTTCTCTAAATAACTTTCACATGCACATGAAGCCTAATCATGTATTTAAAAACTTTCTTCAATCTAATGGTGGGTCATGTATGGATTGGATAAATCATAAATGATTTTAAGCACAGGTACTAATTATCATTATCTCAATTTGGTTTTTATGAAATGAGAATCGAATTGATAAAAATGGATTTATGTTGGATTATTTTCTCCCACTTAGTGGGCTTGTTAATATTACTTGTTTGTAAAAAATAAGTCTAAATTATTCAAATTATGCATATAAAGAAAAAAGGTATGGGCAAAAGTGTAATTTTTCTCTAAAAGCCTGTGGTGGTTGGAACTCTAGTGATTTTCGGGATATGGAAGGCGTTAAGATTAAATGGAGGAGCCTATTTGCAAATACAAAAAACTCGGGGGCTGATTTATAAACTCTAAAAGTTTGTATATGAAAACAAACTCTAACAAATTAGAAGAGGGAGAGATTAGTACGTGTAGTCTTGTGAGTTGTGACAGCCTGTAACTAGCTGTATCCCGACTTCTGCAATCCCTTCATTTTTTTTCATCCCCTCTCTCTCTTTACCCCAATCTTCCAAAACAGCAGAGGAAAAGAGAGAGAAAAGAGAATCCATCCACAAGCAGAAACTTGAATTCATGATTTCTAATTCCTGGTTTTCTACTCATTTATATTCGGTATCTGCTAGCTGCCCTTTTATCCAATTTCAAAATGGAATGGACGAGTGAGAAAATCAAGAAGGGATGATGCAAGTTCGAAATGGAAGGGAAGAGTGAGAGAAAATCAGAAAGAGATGCACAATCAAAGGAGGAGGACATTATTATTCAAAAAGAAAGAGAACACAAATAGTCGTGATAATTCCATGGACATGTCCGTACACTCTGCAAATAAATCATAAATGATAATTAGTGAAGGTACTGATTATCATTATCATCAATTGTGCAACATAGACCACACTTATATGTTTATTTCATTAATCCCTAAAATTGTAGAAAAGTCTCTAGACATTATTATATTTTCAACTAGGTCCCTGACTTGTACCATATGTCCTACTTTGGCGTATAACACCCCCCTCAAGCTGGTGCATAGATATTGACTAGGCCCAGCTTGGAGAAAACATGATGTAACTTTAGTGACTGCCTTAGTCATAAAATCTGCTAATTGATTATCAGTAGGAACTTGTATCAGTACTACATCTTCCTTTTCGATTTTTTCCAGATGAAGTGACAATTAATCTCCACATGTTTTGTCTTTTCATGGAGAATAGGATTTTCAGCAAGTTTGATAGCCGGCGTACTATCACAAAACGTATTCATCGGACCACTTTGTTTGAAGCCCAACTCTTCCAACAATATTCTGAGCCATATTAGTTTACTGAGCAACGGCCCTATACTCAGCTTCAGCACTAGACCGGGCTGTAACAACTTGGTTCTTACTTTTCCAAGAGCCAACCATTGTATAGTAGCCTGAGGTGGATTTTCTGTTTGTTAAAGATCTGGCCGAATCAGCATTAGTGAATGCAATGGCATTTGCATGCTCATGTGATTTGTAAAAGAGGATTGACAACATTCGGGAGGAGTTGTTGATTATATCCCATAGAGCTCTCACCCTTGGACTCCATTTAAAGAGATTTCAACTTGTTACCAACTTGATGAATCAAGAAAATTTAAAAAATGGTCACCAACCTATGAGAGGAACACTGCTAAGCACCAGAACTTGTTCTATCAGATGATCATCTGTTGGACTGCAACACACATCAAACACTGAATGACACATGTCCACCAAGTTCTCAGATTAACATCCACCCAGATTAACAAACAACCAACTCAGACTCAGATGCAACTCATAAACCCAGTGGCCAACAGCCGAGCATCAAACCAGCCAACAGCAAACAACAACTCACAGCCAATATTGCAGCAACCAGCAGCAAGCAACAACTTTGCAGCCAGACATACAGCAAACAGAAACTTCCCAGCAGTGAAGCAATATTTGAAATATTGTCTTCCTCCCCATTATCAAGCACACAAATGTGAGCCAAGATCAGTCAAACCCAACCAACTAAAAAAAAAAATTAGCCACGACCTGTCAAATCCAGGCTTCTATGGCCCAAAGCAAATGAGGACTCCACATTCAGCAACACCATAGAGCACCATACCATGCACTGTTTGTGTCTAGAGACCCAGCCAAACCTCTGGTATGGTTTGGCTAGTTTAGAACCCTTCAGAAACCACTTCTTTTCTGAGATCTGGACTACTAGGCTTCTAGATTTACCTGTCTTATGATTTAAGTCTCTGATACCAAGTTGAAGTCTTTCTTAGATTCAAAAGGATCTAGGGTTTTGTACAAACCTGTCGAGGAAAAATGAAAGGAATGAAAAAAAAGGAAGAATAGAAAAGAGATAGAAAGAAGAAGTATCTCACAAAGAAGCAGTAGGATAATCTCACCCTTAGGGTTGGATGACCACACCCATATGTTTATTTCATTAATCCTTGAAATTCCAGAGAAGCCCTTGGACATTTTTATATTTTCAACTAGGTCCCTGACTTGTACCATATGTCCTACTCTGACTTATAACAACAACCACTGGTACTCTTTGTTTGTCAATTTTCTGGTTGTCTTCGTGATACTTGTTTTTCCTCATATCAGTCATTTTCTGCCTCTATTCAATCTTTTCATGTGCTGCAGTCGCATGTATTGGCATCTCTTTTTGTGTTGACCCTCAGCATCTGAAAGAATTGTCCTAAACCCCCTTAGCAGAGAAGCATAGAATAAATTTCATTTCATGCACACATTTGAGCTCCTTCCTACCCTAGTAGAGTGGGAAAAATGTCAAGAGGGCTAAATTGTACAATAAGGAACAACAGGTCCTTGCAGAAGATCAGATTGGTTTCACCTGCATTAAGGACTTCCTTTCCATTGGTGAATGTCAGTAACAAACCAAGAAGTTAGGAGCAAATATCTGCAGATGAATATGAGAACTTGGAATTCTCATCCTGGGCAAGGCAATGGACACAAAGAGCAGGCAGCTTTTTAGATGATCTTTAAGAACCTGATTCTATTTCTGTAGAATAGCTTAACAATAGAATATCTTTTTCTGAGACTTCTTGGGAGCTCAGTAGGACCTAAACTTGGAAGGCCCTTTCACCAAATAGAGGTCATCTCTCACCTGCACTAGAAGTTTAATTGATAAGGATATGACTGTTCATGTTTGACTTTTGTGCCTTCGAAGCTGAGTCAGACACCTTGTACATGTTGTATGAGGTGTTCCAAGGTGTATGCTTGAGTTAAATGCTGGCCTTGAATTCCCACTTTCCACTGTGCATTTATCTCTTATGATGCCCAGATACGGCACGGATACTGCAAGGACACTCTGTAAACATGGTACGGACGTGAAATTTATATGCAAAAATTGAAGTATCGGATATGATACGGTACGATACGTTGCCCATTTTGAAGTATCCGTGCATCATCGTTTATCCCCATTGAGTTGCCCTTCTTTTTATCTTCCTCTATTTCTTTGTTTGAATAGCAGCAGTAAGTTTATTGCAAGGCACTCACACCTGCTCGGATGTCGGCTAAGTCATCATTTTGCGGTGCAAAGTTGCTTTTGTCAAGATCCCTTCTCATCATAAGGCTGGAGAGTGGGCCACTTGAATTCCAGTGGGCCTGCCAATGAATTCTCACCTCACTATCGGTAGAGAAAGATGAACGAATACACACCTGCCCCACACCTTCACTCCTTTGCTGGCCCCTAGATGGCTTTCAGTAATACTATTAGAACTAGAAAAATTCTTAGCATCTGAAATACCTCAGAGTCCGGTGGATTCGCTTCATAAACCTTCAGCTTACTGCTGGACCTCTAATCTTAGTTGTCAATTCTGTTTTATTTCAGCTGAAATGGCCAGAACTATTTTGCTTTGGTCATTCAGCCAAAACAAAAATGGCATTAAAAAGTTTTTGTTCTAGATTTCGGTCCATACTGGCCTAAATCCGATTTTGTTCTTGAAAGCAAGTTAATTTAAAATACAAGAAAGTAGGTTAACAACTACAAGAAAGAAGGTTAACAACTAACACAATGGGCCGTACCCCATTCAAAGCCCACAGCCGGGGCAACAAGCAAAACTAAAACGAAGAAGCAAATAGGGTTTGATCTAGGACTATTGTGAACTTGAGGTCAAGTTCTCTCCAAGATGGAAAGTCTGCAATTAATTTTCAATCTAGGACTATTGTCGAACTCGAGGTCGAGTTCTCTCCAAGACGGGAAGAACTAATGTAGACCAAACTATGGGTTGGCCCTGATGATAGAATTGTTTGATCTCCAATGCTACATGGATTACTGCTACCGACTTCCAGCATTCGAATCTAGTTTTCTATGAATATTATCATGCTATTAACTAACTGGAGTTGAGTTTTTCTAAGCCAGGGAGAGTTGATGTACTGTGGATCAGGCCCAAGTCAATTGGGTCAACCTATTGACTCATT
Source organism: Sextonia rubra (assembly GCA_037013555.1). Classification (NCBI taxonomy): domain Eukaryota; kingdom Viridiplantae; phylum Streptophyta; class Magnoliopsida; order Laurales; family Lauraceae; genus Sextonia; species Sextonia rubra. The sequence goes on along the minus strand of JASUAD010000014.1, from coordinate 13,898,007 downwards.
GGTCAACTTGGTCCATTGGGTTCAACCCACATGCCCAGTTTGACCGAGAGCTACTATGGACTTCAATTCCTAATCCTATTTCTGCTTTCTATCCCATTTCTATTTGGTGTTAATTGAATAGAATTCCCATTTTCTAAGTTTCCTCTTTTAATTAGGTTTCTTTAATTAATTAGGAAAGTCTTATTTGCTAAGAAAGAGGATTGGTCCTATAAATTGAGGATATACCTGTAATGTCATGCTTATTAACAATTAAAAGGTTTCTTCTAAGTTTTTTTTCTTCAATTATAGTGTTTTCCTTTAAATTAGTTTGCACTAGTGCTTGAATCCATCTTGGATTCAATAAATCCCTTGGGAGATTGATCTAGTTTTGAATCGGAGGCTGCACCACTTGCAAAACACCACCTTAGTGTATTGACCACGTCCCACATAATTGGTCCTGTTAAAGCTAAATATTGTAATTCTAAGTCGCTAGTTACTTAAACCATTTTGTCCTACATCTATTCTCCTATTCTCAAAGTTCTAGCACTTACTCCATGAAGAATGAACTTCCCTTCACTTCAGCTATATGACTTCCAACACCAACAAAGAGCATTGATATCAGATATCAAATTGCTAATACCATTTTGTCCTACATCAGTTCTGTCATTCTAATTTGTAGCAGCAGTCAAATATCTAACACAAGTCTTTGTGTAATTACATGACCATGAAGGGTACCCAATGAAGGTCATACGAACCAAAAAACACTTTGGTGTGTCCAAATATTCTCCAACCAGCTGATACACGATTTACAATTTCTGCCAAATGCCAATAAAACAGCCAGAGTCATCACTAAGGTCTGGCATGCAGTGATAAGATTGATTGAACTGTCTGACCTTATGGTTATATGTGAACTACATTTATGCATTAGGTTTATACAAAAGGACACAAAAAGGGGGAATTAGAGCTGAGAAAGGAAATTAATTTCTTAAGAAAGGATCTAATCCTATTTAATAGGATTATAACATACAGGCTTATATCAGATAGGAATTAAGTTTAGCCGTGGGTTATGGGCCTTAGGCCTTAAGTTGTGGTCCTTTGGCCTGGGTCAGAGGCTTTATCCTAGAGCTTTTGCTTGAGTTGTAGACTGGTGGGCCTTGATCCTGGGCATTTGTTTCTCTTTACGCAACCAAACAACACCAGAGTCACAAAGAGAGAGTGGCTTAGAAATATAGGGGAGCAAGTCTCAAAGCTTTGAAATCTCATAGGATGGGATTCAAGTGATAGCGATCCAAAAGCAAAGCAAAAAGTGACCCCAAATTATCAAATCGCTACAAATCAATGGTCAATACTTGCATTGCTTGAATCACATGACTAGCATTGTTAGATGGACTTGAGATTTCATCCATTACTTATTGTTTTACCAGCCATCACCGATGACTGGCATCCTCCTGAACTGTTATTACTGTAGAGGTTTTCTGTATATTGTTTTTCTATTCTATGCACTTTTACCAGTTATAAAATATTATCAACAGTTTAGAGAAAAAATGATACCGTATATTATAGTTCCACCTGATCATCTGTTTCATTTTCAGGCCTGGTAAATATTTTGTAAGATGCAAGTTATATATCATGTGGTCTTGTAACATTCATTTCTAATAATAAAACTGAGTCTTTGATGGAGATCTACCTCTTTCAATTCCTCGTTGGAATGTTGTCCATTTCCTTCTAATATTTTTTCATCTAATCTTTGTGCTGTATTCTCATCAGGCCCAGTATGAGCTATCAAGAAAAAGCAACCGACGCAAACTAAGTATTGAGTCTGACAATGAGTATGCTTAGTTTCTTACATATGGACAATGGTTGGCTTGTTTGATTTCCCTTCAAATTATCTTAGTGCCTGTTTGGCTGACATGTAAAGCAACAACCTGAAAATTGGGATTCTTGAAACCTGAAAAATTAAAATTTCAGATGCCAGTAAACTTTCTGGGAAGAAACTAGGAAATGGTCAATTGCAATTCTTTGGGACCTGCTCACACACACAAAAATCTTCTTGTGAGAACTCCTCTCACCATATTATGGTGAGAACTTCTAGCGGGCCCACCTTATGCTCCATCCCCGCACACCCCCATAGACAACATTCACTGGACTCCATGATTTGCATCCACCGAATGGATTGGACCATTCAATCTAAAGCCATTTTGACCCCATTTTTGATTTCTGGGTTCATCATGAGCTGATCTTTCCATCCCAACCATGTCTTATGATCTATGGAGTCCTTGGTTGGCCTCAACCGACGGTGAGCATGCTCATAGGAATATCACCCATATATATTTTGATAATTTTTCTTGGAATTAAAATTCCTACAATTGAAATAGAATTGAGTAACCAGAATCCTATTGGTTCCTGAAAGTTTCTGCCTAAACTAGTGCACAATGATTTCTTATGTAATGAAAATTTTACATGCTAATTATTCACGTGTGTCATTTTCATTTATTCATTTCTATATTCTTTATGAAAGGCTCAATCTTGAAGGACATCGCCCAAAGGTAAGGCGAGGGCTGAGAAAGCTTATAAGGATTGGAAAAGGTGAGCACCAAACTTATCTTGTTTAATGTTGTCCCAGCTAGTCTATTTCATGATTTTTTAGGTTGGTCTTGTTGTTTTCATTGTAGCACAGGCTTTTGAAGGTTCTTTATTCTTTCATTAATTGAAATTCTTAATAATACAATCACTAGTCATCTGCTATCTGAAGTTTTGAATGGTGTTGTTCCATCCCATAGTCCTCTGCTTGCTATCATGTTTCTGAAATTAAACGGTGTTTTTGGATGTGTTTGTTACTATTATGATTTTTTTTCCTATAGAGACCAGAAATTTATTCATGGGAAAAATTATTCATCTCGCTCTAACCTTTATCTCCCTTGCTAGCATAAAAGACCATCCTCGTTGGTGGAACACAAAGCTTCACTTTTTTCCTTTTTTCCTTTTTATCTTTGGTTGGCTCTTGAGAGTGTGTTTTTTTTTCTTTTAGTGTGGGTATTCATAATGTTTTGAATATTGCCTCCTTTGAAAGTCACAGCATCCCAGGAAAGGGACCCAAGGAGATTCCAAACGGAAAAGACACTTTGATAAAAAAACCTTTTCGACGAGTGTAGAGGTTCGGAAAGCTGTTTGAGAGAAAAGACATTGCTATATGGTTTCGCAAAAGATTAAGAATATGGAAAATTATGAAATGTATAATGAGCATAAGAAAGTTAAGAAAGTAATATGTGATTCAAAGTCTAGAGCACATAATGACTCATATATGATAAGTTGGGAACAAGAGAATGAGAGATATTTCTATCTCTCAACAATGAGGGAAAGGAAAAGTAGGGACTTAGATCATATTAGATGTGTAAAGTGGATGACAATAACCATGAGTAACCTACAGTTAGCCTTGCGGTTAACCATAGTACAAGTTCTCAATTTCACACAATTTTTGTATTAGCAACTGTGGGACTCAAATGGCATCCAAGGTGACCTTACAGTCAGCCTTAGGGCTAGCTGTGAAGGCACCTACGGTTAGCTGTAGTGCAAAAGTCCCAAGTTTAAGCTCTCTGGGAAAGCCTCCATAGTGTAACTAGGGCGGTTTCATGGTAAGCTTACGGTTAGCTGTAGTGCAAAAGTCCCAAGTTTAAGCTCTTTGGGAAAGCCACAACTAGCCATAAGCTCAAAAGCCTGAACCTGAAATGGTCTGTTTCAGGTGGGATTGTTTCTCACTTCGTTCCAGGCTTCAAGTATACATTTCAGTGGCATAATAAGAGCTTCCAAGCTCATTTGAAACTATTAATTCAAAGGCATTAAACGATTCACATTCCCTTTTCTACAAAATCTACTAGAATCGTACTTAAGCTTGAAATTGGGTTTCTAACACATGAATTGTATATGGAATCACCAATTAAGCATTCATGCATGATATTATAAGTGTTTACTTGCCATAAATCGGTGCTTAACTCACTCCCAACGAATTCCAAGCTATCCTCTACTCTAACAAGCTCAAAAACGAAAATCCTTAAAATCACTAGCTCACCCAAAGCTCCCACAATGGTGAATGAATGAAATGGACTTGGGAGGGCTTGCATGCAACGCTTACACCTTCCTCTAGCTGAATCTAAAAATGGAAAGGAGTTTGGGAGTGAAATAACTTACCAATGGAGTGAATGGGGATGAAATGGGAAGTAGGATTGTGGGAGATGTAGAATCGAGGAAGTGACGAAGGAGAGCTACCAGCTGAGGTTCGTTTGAGGAAGGGATGATATGAGGGAAATGAGCTGGGTTATTTGAGACCTGAGTATAGTTTCAGAAATTGAAATAGGACCTATTGGCTTAAGTGAATTGGAAACTTAGTAAATGGGCTGGAAATGGGTTTTAATGGGCTCTAATAGATTCAGTCAAAACACAAAGGTCGCTTGTGGTGAAATGCTCTATCCAACAAAGCCAAAGGAGATGAGCTAGGGTTTCTCTCTGGAGCTTCTCAAGTTGGATTTAAAAATATGTTGCTTCTCAAGTTGTATTTAAAAACATGTTCTGTATGTATAAGCCAAACAGATGGTTGGGAGAACTCTTCCTAGAAACATTTGAGCTGTCAGGGAGAAAGCTATTTTCCTGCTTGTTTTGAATTTGCTAGAGAACATTTCTAAACTGGAACTGAAGTTCATGAGGGCAGGTTGTATTGTTGATGTGTTCATACCTATGATACTTGGATATGGCATTTCATCCATCGTATCCGTATCAACATGGTCTGATATGGATCCGGGTACCGGATACGGCAAGATACGGCTGTAGGCATAGCCCAATCTTATCCCAAATGTAGGGCTTTGGTAATGTTGAGAGAGATCAAAGTTTGGTTGCATGAAAGGGGAAAAATTGAATAGAGAGAGAACGAGGGAGGGTGGAAGAGAGCATATACCCAGTACGGATTTGTCGACGATGCAGTCTAGTGAGTCTCCTTTTGGGTTGAAGAGAAACAAAACATAATTGTAATGAAGTGCGACTGTTCCAGGACGGTAGCAATAAGGCTTCTTGACTCATCTAGTAGTCAATGTCGATTTCCTTGTAGCCTTCAAAATCAAATGATACGATCATGAACAAGGAAGGAACCCTAGGGTTTATTTTCAAACTTTGACAAGGTCTTCGAAATGATCAGGGGGAGGGATTAGTGTTTTGAAAGGGTATGAGAGAGGAGAGGACCATTGAAATATCGAATAAAGAAAGGCTTCCATCAATATATAGAATAAAAGAAGGGCTGGGTCTACTCTTGCCCTGTATTGCGTTTTTGACCATTTAAGTAAATGGGCTCCATCATTAGCAGAAAAAAGGGCTCCACAATGTTATTTTATAAAACTTTGCTAACTTCATGGGCTCCACAATTTTATTTATTTGTTTTTAAACTTTACTAACTTCATGGGCTCCACCATTTTATTTATTTATTTTTAAACTTTACTAACTTCATGGGCTCCACCATTTTATTTTTTAAACTTTGCTAACGTCATGGTCTCCCTAGTGAAATTCACTTATAAAAAATCAGAAAAACTTTAAAAATCAAATGTCCCACTTACACTTTGGTTTAGCCAAATTCACTTAACTTTAGATTTGTGGATCCACAATGAGCCCACCATCAAAATTTAATATCTATAAAATAAATGTCCTACTAATTAATGGGCCCTATCCAAATTTAACTTTTAATAAACTTTTATGACATGTATCTTAAGTATTGCCGTACCCGTATTCGTATCCTAACTTTTTGAAACTGGTGTATCGAACCCATATTCTCGTTGTCCGTGTCCTTATCTGGGCATCATAGATTCATACTAGTAGATCGAAGAAGAGAAAAATTAGAGGTTTCACTTTTGTTCAATTTGCTAACAAATGGGAAGTAAAGCATGCGATTGAAATGGTGTAGGGAAAATCTTGGTGTGGGAAGATCCAAGTTGACTTTGCTTGTGTTGGAGAATCTAGCTGTTGTGAGGCGGACATTTCCATCTAGTATCCTCACAAGGGGCAGGATGGAGAGAAGGTGGCTGCTTTCCCAAATTTCAACAGGTCGTTTGCCCGGGTGGTAGTGTAACGACCCAAGAATCTGGAGCTCTTCAGATTCTTAAGCCGCACTCAAATTTTAATAACAATACCACATAAATCAAATTTTCATGAGCATCAAGGTCATAAACAATCAAATTTCCTTGTATTTCAACTATTATGTAAATCTTATAAGTCTTGCTAGCACTACTGAATAAGACAATTTCTACTTGAGAAAAGAAAGATAATAATAATGTCTAAGTCTTGGGCTACTCCCAACTATAAATCTATTCTTTTGCTTTTCCGCGCTCTGGATCAGCCACACATGCCAAAATCCACCGGCTGATCCCCGTCACTTCCCGTAACTTCCACAACCGCATTACCTGAAGTGGGGCGAACCACTAATCAGTAAAACTGGTGAGTAGAATAAGAACATTAAGACAAAGCATATTTCAAGCATTAAGAGAACATATATATTCAATGATATAATTACAATAACATTCTAATCAATTTCTTTCTTGAGTGATTTCCCACTGTGGCATCAAATAGTTCCGATACCCCATACGGTGTATCTACATTTCTGTCAACAACATGGTTTGTCATCCACCATGAATGTTGAGCCTGTTCCGATACTCCCAACTGGAGTATCTACATTTCTATCAACAACATGGCTTATCATGCCACCATGATTGCTGAACCTCTTCCCCTCGACCAACATCCACGAGGGAAGTTCTATACTCAGTGCCAGCAGTTGGTATCACACTTATTTCAATCAAGATACAATTAATAAATCCAAGTGAAAATATCACATTGAAGGGGCTGGTTATAAAATTTATCATAGAAATCAAGTCACAGGGAATAATTAGTGGTTATAAAAGGCCCACATACATGCAAATAATTAATCCCCCTACAAGTTTAGGTAATTAAACAACATTGGATCATAATATATCATGCTATAAGTTAATCACAGCTTTAACGGGATTCTTTGGATATAACTAGGACATCAGGGGCCAATTTGTAAAATTTTTAATAAGTTATAATGTCTGCTCGTTAGTCGCCCACGTATTCCTCTCACTTTCCTCTCACTTTCTCTTGTTCTGCTCGTTTCGTCCGCTAGAGAGTGGCACCGCCAAGCTCATCTGGAGGAGATTGCAAGGTGGGGCTCAACGGTTCGATGCGCCTGGAATCTTCACCACAGTGGTCGCCCAGGAGTCTACTCTAAGATGTGTGCATGTGATCTATGATGAGGGAATCCAGGTGGAGTCACAACCTCCGACGACCAAGACCATCTCCGACGGTCTGAGGATTTCAAATCTCAGTTCCGATCTGAGATTCCAATGTATTCAGTCCTCTTTCCACCCTAAATCGAAGTCCTAGAGGTGTGCTAGTCAGAGGATGTGGTTACAGCAATGTTTCATCTGAAGAAGGGGATTTTTTCAGAAATATTCCAATCTGTGTTGGGTTGACCACCACCGAAAGGACTTCATCGTGTAATCAAAGTTCCAGTGAGTTGATTTCCATCCCAAACAAGGCCAAGGGGTGTCGATTGGGATTCATACAGCATGTCAGTAGGTATAATTACTGTTTTTTATGATCGAATTGGGCTCAACACCAAATCTGGCCGACGTTATGTATTAACGATCATTGTGGTATTAGCATATGGTAGCCACGGTTCATCAGATGATCAAATAGGTCTAATCTTCTACTCTATTCAGATAATCAAGTTAGATTCTACTCACCTGGTATAGTAGCATATTGCTCTGGCAGTGATTGGCCTCTCGTCAGACATCCACCGTTGTCCCGCTGGGATCTTCTTCTTCTCCTAACAATTTCACAGCCAAGTCAGTCTTCTTCTCTCTCTCTCTCTCTCTCTCTCTCTCTCTCTCTCTTGTAGTTTCTATTGTTGCTGTACCTACGATAGGTTTTGCCTGTTGTCTAATCTATATATATATTTAGTGTTTGGTGGGGAGTCCTGTTTGGAAACTACTATTCTGAGAGAGGAAGTCTATTGGGACTCCTACAATGGACTTGCTAAAAGTCTTAAAACATTCCGATCAAATTAGGAGATTCCCTGTCAGGCTCCAAACATAGTTTGGGACTATCATGGCCCACCTGGAAAAGGGTTGGCCTACAAAAGTAGGTTCGGTTATTACAGGTAGCTTCTAGCAACAATGGCAATGCTGTGTGCACAGTCAATGGAGGAACAGAGAAGTGGGTTAGAGTGGCATCATGGCTGGTGAGGAAATAAACGAAGGCTTTATACTTTAGCATTGTGGGTATGTTAAAAATCTAAGAATGGTGGTATTCTACAAGCAAATGTGTGGTTGGACAGATGGTGGGGCGAGGGGCCTATCAAAGTACAAATGTTGTATGAGTTCCTACTCTGGCCTTATCATTCTTTTGACAAAGAAGTCGACGAGGTCCTCAGGTGTTTCCAAATAGAAGGTTCGTCCTCTTCCTTCAGTTCTATGGAGAGATGGATGGAGATTTGTGGAGAACCCCCTTGAGCAAATTGGTTGAAAATTGTGGATGTTCCTCTCAGTTTTTAGCCTTCTTGGAGATTGTTGGAGAAGTACTTTGGAAGTAGATCGAAGGTTTGAGATAAAGGATAATTTGAGATTTGGCCTGATCAAGGTGATTACTGATAGATCTGTAAACTTCCCTACCACAATTTCTCTGTGGGTGGAATATTTATACTATTTTGTGCAGATAGAGGAAGAAACCGAGGATCAGCAGTGTAACGGTCAACCCCCCATAGGAAGACAGGAAAAAGTCATTTGTAGTTGCAGAGAGAAACAAAGTGCAGGGAAGGAGAAGGAAGATGACAAAAGCCCTAGAAGTTCAAAACTCAAAAAATAGCCAAAATGGTAGATCTGGGCACTTACTGGTCCATGGGCTTCAAAAAAAGACGGACTGCAGCACTGCAGTTTAGTGACCTCGAATTGGCCTGTGTGGAACAGTAGGTAGTTCTTTTTTTTTTTTTTTTTAAAGGGTTTCTCGAAAGAAGAAAAGGAAATAACTAGAAGAGGAAAGGGAAAAAAGAAAAGCGGGATCTGGGTAATAGGCAATCTATATCCTTAGAGCATTTGTTGTTAGCTAGTGATGGTGATGTAGAAGTGTCCTCCTTTGTCTCTTAAGGCTCGATGCATCAGTGATGAGGATCCTTCATTCCTTGCTCTCTTCAAGTAGGGATGCCGCAAATTTGTTTATTGCCAGAGTCAATGTTGAAGGTGGCTTCTTCTGGGGGATCTTCTATTGAGGAGTTGCCGCATCTTCAATAGCTTGATGACCATGAGAACCCTCATATGTTCTTGCCATCCCAGGTACGTGGGGTTAGGGACTCTTTTTTTTTTTTTTTTGTTTTCCCTAATGGGAAAGTGGTTTTAGTTCCTAGTTAGAATAATGGCAATCTGTATCTTTATGGTGGAGATCAGGAAAAGTTGTGGGCATTGGTTGTCAAGAAACTGAGGTTTGGGTTGGCACCTCTTTTGCATGTTGGATTTCTAATGAGTATGCATCCCTTTCTTTCAGTGATGATAGAATTTCCCTTCCAACCCCTAAAAAGAGAATTGTAAGCTTGGGTATAAGAGGGCTTACTGACCAAAGAATAAGAGTAAGAAGAAGGTTGGGGCAAATTGTATAGCCTTTGGATGGACTCAAGACTTGAATATAGAACCTAGTTAGGTGTCTCAATGGTTGCCACAGAAAATCGTGAGTTGTGGGGAGACGTTGGTTTTTTTTTTTTTTTTGAAATTGTTGGGGGTTGGGGTGGGTGGGGGTTGGCCTAGTTGAATTTGGTCAGAATACCAACAAATTAGCCCAAAGGCAGCATTTGGTATGATTAAAAGAAAGGAGTCTAGGGAATGTCAGAGTTTACCTTGCTTAATTAATTATGACAGAGGTAAGGATTCCCAAGGTATGGGGCAGATCAATAGAAGGGGATGTAGTAGACCTCAAGGGGACACTAAAGTTTGTAAAAGAAGATCCTCTCTTGGAATTAGGGTCATAAACAATCGGTTTTAGTCCTGGTCAATGGTGGACCTAGAACCAGAAACGTTAAGGAGGATTTGGAAGGTTTGGAACCAGTTTCCTGGATTTGGAACCGGAACTTTTAAGGAGAGGATGGACCTAGAACTGGAACCATGAATGGAGCGGATCTGGGTCCGGTTCTATATAAAGAATGCTTTAGAGAAAAGCTGACTTTTAGGAAAACTTTTCAAAAATTGGACTAATATGTCGGGTCTCAGGTCCATGGGTCGGAACCAAGGTGGAACTAGACTCGTAACCGTTTAGGTTACAGGCCCAAGAATAGGATCCAGTATCGGATCAGTTTGCTTATCAGTAAGGACCCAGACCCGGTTATTAACGGGTCGGAACCTTCGGGTAATTGGAGAATAGGGAACTCATTTACAACCTTACTTGGAATGTTGAGGTTTGGGGGCTATGGACATAGTTGTCAATTTTGTTTTCGATGAAATATTTTGGAAAAAGTAAAAAGATAAAATATATATAAAATAAAATAAATAGAAAGTTTTAGTATTAAATTGGAATTCAGCTAAGGTCTAGACCCGATAAAAAGTCACATTATATCAACACTTCATTGAGGGATTGATCCGTAAGGTCTTAAAAAAGAAAAAGAAAAAAAAAGAGTAAAGGCAAACGGACAAAAAAGGACTCTTCTGAAATAAAATATAAAGAAAAGGGCAAAAGGGGAACTGCCACTTAAAGGCCATTTTCCTTATCTGATTTTCAAGCCTCCGCTTTCCTGGTAAGTCTTAAGAAAAAGAGTCTTCTTGCCTTGAGGAAAGAGGGGGGGGGGGGGGGGGGGGTCAGCGACGCAGTCAAGGTGAGTCCTTAGCGACGCAGTCAAGGTGAGTCCTTTCTAGCTATTGTTTTTGGTTTTTCCTCCTCTTTCCACTGCAACTATCTCTGCCTTACCTTCTCGTTTTCATTGTTTTTTATTTAATTTTCTGCATTGAGTCCCTTTCCCCTTTGTATTTTTCATTTATAAAAATATGAAATGCCATTTTGGGCATTTTGGGTAAATTTCAAAATCGGGAGCGAACTTTTGGATCTCGCCCGGAATGCACGGAAATCTAAACTGAAAATTTTGATGCCCCATTCTGTTTCGGTAGAATGGATGGAACAAAAATTTCCAGCAATTTTGGCCACTACAAAACAAAAAATTACAACTACGGCTGTGGAGTGCCAGGTGATTTTGAAATACGTTCAGTGGAATTCTAAAGCAATTATTGTTTTGATTTAGGAATAAAAAATCAGTTGTATGTCTGATTCGATAGCCAGAGAAATTTGGGGTAGTAGACGCTTCAAATGGGTTTGCCTAGACTCAGGAGTCTCTTTAGGGGCCTATCTTATTATGTGGGACACACGTCGGGTTGATATTGTAGATAGCTGAGTTGGTGGTTTCTCTGTGTCGGCTATTATTAAAGATCAGGAAGGGCACTGTCAGTGGCTTCTTCTTTGTATGGGCCGAACAAAGTCAGACGAGGGCCAACCTATCAAGATTGCTAAATTTCACGAGGAGAAATTGGAATGATTGGTATCCTCTTTGCCAGGAATATTTGCAGAGCTAAAATTACAAACATGTTAGGCATGATAATGTTTTTTCTTCTTTTCTGCTCCTAATAAGCAACAGAAGTGCAAACCATTGAGCTGGCATGGTATATGTTAGTAAAATAAAATCTGCCTATTATTATTTTGCAATTCCTGTGCTACCCGAAACTCAGAATGAATGACCATTCAGTCTGTCCAAATGTTCAAACTTTTTGGGAGTTATGGTCATACAAGGTTCCAAACAACCCCATTGGCTAACATGTGTTGAAGCGCCACTTGGTATTTCATGCTCTTCACACGGCTGGGAAACTTCATGCAATCCTTTGCTCCAAGTAGACTTTAGGCTTTGGTTCTTTCTATGGCATGATTCTGATTGGATGCTTGATCGAGCCACTAGATGTTTTAATTGGAGTATTTGCATTAATAGGCAGTAAACTTGAACCATACGTGATTCCTCTTTAAAGATGAAGTCAAGGTGAGGGACTTCAATGAATTGATCCTCTTGTAAAAGCAATGGAAATTTTGATTTATTTTCCTAAGAACAAATAGGTGGTTTTGAAATTGGCATCTTGATCAAATCCAATGGGCAGTCAGTCTCATCAATATCCAGATTTGAGCCCTCAATTTCTGCTTGTTTGTCATTTGATTCTTCTACCTGAAACTGACCCGAACCAGGACCTGTGTTGCTGACTTCTCTAACAGGTCAGGCTTGAACGAATCCTGGACTGACCTGGTCATGCCCAGATCTTCTTCCACAGAATAGGGTAAACATGAGGAGCTTCTAGGTGCTTGCTGCAGGCAAACTGAGATGGGGCTTCGGTACATATATCTGTCGATGGTGGCGGGCAGTGACTCACACATTGGCGAGACTCTTGTGTAGGCGGATGGCTACATCAGAAGACTTCTTTCTTCCCCTCCTTTCTGGTTCAGAAATGTTTTTTTCATTTTTTTTAACAAATCCAAGACCCCACTCACATTCTCTTGTTTGTATTCACCAAAACAAACAAAAGACCTTCTCCACTTCATTTTGTTCTCTCTGCATACCAAGAGAAAAGGACGAAACCTTGATTTACTCTTTCACACTATCAAAAAGTGAAAGAGTTCTTTTGACTTCTCCGTTCTTTGTCCGATTGGAAGATTGGATGAACAGTGGCCCACCTGAGATCAGTATCAGACCTCTCTTATGCTGAACCCTGCTTCACTTTCTGTTCTTCAAAGAGTGGATCTGGGCTGCCCAGATCTTGCACTGCACGCCTGCTAAAAATCCCTTTTCTCTTTCTGCAGATCACAGAAAACTGAAGCCTTGAGACCAAACCTTCTGAAATGATGACTCTTTGTCTCATGAGTCTGGATCCTCTTCCTCGCTCTTGGTCAGGTCAGAAAGCGCTCTCTATGTGCATCACTGACAGAGTTCTCTTTTCTGTATTCTTCAAAAAACAAGCTGGATCTCATGTCACAGTCACCACCTTGGCAATGTGCATCCTAGACCTGAACTTGCTTTGATACCAACTTGTGCAAACCAGATTGCCCTAGGCAAATCTGTTGCAACAAATTCTACCTTCTTGAAGGTCAGGGTATTTTCTTCTACAAAATTTGCTAAATCTTTTTTTCTTCTTCTCCTTGCATTTCTTAAATATGTTCTACAATTAACCCTAACCCTGAAAAGATAAGAAATGTCTTAAATGAGCCCAACCAATGGGCTGAGAAGATGAAAATTGAAAGAGATCAGACAATGCGCTAGGCCCATACAGTCTGTGCTTTGCATTAAAACCCATAGCTGTGGTTAGCTTCTCCTTAAGCAATTGGAATCTATCTTCACATTCTTGAAATGACACGAAAGGTACATTTTTTCTTCTTAGCTTCATCAAAGTAGTTGATATCTTAGTGAATCCTTCCACAAATCTTCTTTAGTATCCAATCAATCCTAGAAACTTCTAACCTTTACCACATTCTTTGGGCTTGGCCAATTTACCATAGCCTTAAATTTTGGAGGATCTAGGACTATGCTGTGAATGGAAATTATGTGCCCTATGAAGGCAATCTTGTCCAACCAGGACTTGCATTTATCAAGCTTAGCATACAAGCAATGTTCCCTCAAAAGCTGCAATGAAGTCCTCCGGTGTTGGGCATGATCACTGTTTTTAAAAGCACGCCCAAGCACCAGGCGCATCAAGGGGCAGCCTTTGCACCTCGCCTCATGTGAGGTGAGGTGGTTTCACTCAGGCGTGCCTTAATGCATGAGGCCCACGCCTTATGTTCAGGCAAGAGGCGCAAAGGTGTGGCCTTCTTTCATTTTGCCATAAAGTGTTGAAATTAGAAAATAAAAAAAAAGAAAGGGTCTAAATCTAAAATTTGTAACTTATATTTAAATGAGAGATGCCCTAATTTCTTGTCTCTTGATAAAAAAGGAAGAGGCTTCACCCCCATTCTTTGCAGTCGGCGAAGGAGGAAAAAAAAATAAAAAAAACTTGAGGAAGAAGATCACGTCCGGCGAAGAAGGCGGCGAAAAAAAAAAAAAATAAAAAAGATGAAGGAGGAAGAGAGCTCATGTTTAACGAAGGAGGAAAAAAGGCAAAAACAGAAGGAGGAGGAGGAAGAAGCTCTGCAGCTCACGTCCGGCGGAGGTGGACCACGTTTGAGTCTCTCCAGCCCATGTTTGGTGGACCCAGCCACCTTGTTGCTCACGTGTCGCAAGGTACATTTGTTTTTCTATTTTTTTTTCTTTGTCATCCTCAGCTGCTTTTTCTTTTTTGCTGCCATTTCTTTTTCTTTTCTGCCGCTGCATTTTTTTTGCTGTTGCGTTTGTTTTTTTTTTCTTTTTTCATTTTTCCCCTGTTTTGCTGTTGCTCACTTTCTGCATTGTTGTTGCTTTTTTTTTTTCCTGCTTTCTGTTTTCTTTTTCTTTTCTACTGCTGCATTTTTTTTGTTGTTGCTGCTATTTGCATTTTATTATTCTTATTATTTTTTTTGCTACTGCCTTTTTTTTAACTGCTGCTGCTTTTTCTTTTGTTTTTCTGTTTCTATTTTTTTTCTTTTCTATTGATGCTTTTTTTTGCTACATTTTTATTTCTTTTTTTTTTTTTTCTGCTGCTGCTATTTGCATTTTTTTTCTGTTTCTAATTTTGCCGTTTTTCCTTCTTGTTGCTATTTGTTTTTTTTTTTTTTTGCTTACTTTTTTTTTCTGCTCACATTTTTTATTTTTCCATTTCTGATGTTGCTCACTTTTATTTTTTTTAGCGCCTGTTGCCTTTTGTGTTTTTTTTTCTTCATTTGATGTGCATACTACCTCTAGTTGATTATTGCCTTTTTGGTATCAAAATATGTCTGCTGTGCTGGATTAATTGTTTATCCTTTTTTTAATTTGTATGCTTGCCGTTTTTATTTTTTTATTTTTTCAGTTGTATATTCTATATAGATGTCAACTGAAGGTAGTAAAAAGGACCCAGCATGGCAATATGCACACTTGGAAAATCCACAAAATAATAATAAGTTCATATGCAATTTTTGTGGCAAAATATTCAATGGAAGTGTTTATCGGGTCAGGCAACATCTTGCTGGGGGTTACAGGAATGTTACTACCTATCCAAAATGTCTACTTGAATTTAGAGAAGAGATTAAAGCAAATATGAGAAAGAGAAAGACAGAAAAAGAACAAATGAATATGTTGCCCTATTTTGATGAGTTGGCTAATAAGTTGGAAGATGATGTTGTAGAGGTCAAGGAACGTGATAAAAGACCTTTGGCTCATCATAGTCAAGTTTTGAGCAATCTTTCCATTGCCTCCAAACCTAAAATTCTACAGCAAAAAGGGCCTATTGATGTATTCTTTATTCCTAATTTGGATGATGTTGTGCAAAATTGAAAAGCCCAAGGAAAGCACACAAGAATTGATAAAAACGACTTATACAGAAAAGAATTAAGGGAGTATGCATGTCAAAGATTTGCAAGGTGGATGTATGATACTATGATTCCTTTGAATGTTGTTAATTATGACAGTTTTGGACTAATGATTGAAGCTATAGGGCAATATGGTCCTGGTATGAAACCACCAACTTACCATGAAATGTGAGTTCCTTTTCTTAGAAAAGAGATAGTGCATACAAATAATTTGATGAAGGATCACCGAGAGGAATGAGTAAAGAATGGATGTTCTATAATGGCTGATGGGTGGACTGATAAGAAATGGAGGCATTGCTTAATTTTTTAGTGAATTGTCCCAAAGGAACCATGTTTGTGGAGTCCATTGACGCTTCTAGCTACTTCAAGGATGCAGAAAAAATGTTTCAGCTAATAGACAAGTTTGTGGAGCATATTGGTGAAACTAATGTGGTCCAAGTTGTCACAGACAGTGCTGTAGCTAATGTATTGGCGGGTAAGAAATTAAGAATCTTCTCTTTTGAAAAAAAAAGTTATTAGTTATCTAAAACTCTTTTTTTTCTCTTTCTTGGTTTGGTTTCTAATAGGAAAGCTTTTGTAGACAAAGTATCAAAACTTGTATTGGACACCATGTGCTACCCATTGCTTGGACTTGATCTTGGAAGACATTTTTAAGATACCAACTCTCAAGAGAAAATTTGAAAGGGGTATTGTGGTACATGGGTTCATTTATAATTGCCCAACTTTGCTAAATATGATGAGGCACTTTACACAGTTGATAGATTTAATCAAGCCTACAAAAACTCGATTTGCAACTGCCTTTCTCACTTTAGCAAGGATTCATCAACAAAAGGACAACTTGAGGAAGATGTTCACTTCAGAGAGATGGACTACAAACAAATGGGCAAAGGAGCAACTGGGTAAAAGTGGTGGACAAATTATGTTAATGCATTCATTTTGGAATAGTGTTGTCTATACCCTTAAGGTCTCTGGTTCTCTTCTTCGTGTTCTTAGATTGGGTGATGGTGAGAAAAAGCCTCCCATGGGATACATTTATGAGGCTATGGATAGGACTAAAGAAGCAATTGAAAATGCTTTTGGTGGAAAGGAAGAAAGATATAATAATATCTTTGAAATTAGTGACCAAAGGTGAGATGTTCAATGGCGTCGTCCTTTGCATGAAGCTGGGTGTTTTTTTGAAACCAGAGTTATTTTATTCAAATCCAAATGTTGAACAAGATCATGAAGTCATGACGGGGTTGTATAATTGCATTGCAAAGCTGGTCCTAAATATTGACATACAAGATAAGGTTGGTCAAGAGTTGTCTATTTATATGAAAGCTGAAGGTTTATTTGGGATACTTATGGCAATTAGGCAAAGGAAGATGAGGTCACCAGGTAAACAATTTTATCACGCAAGTTTATTCCATTTACAAAATTAGTTATTTAAAATTATTAGTCAATACTTAGTAAAATTTATGCTAATTACTAATAATTAACAGCTGATTGGTAGAGTGCATATGGTTCTAAAACACCAAATTTGCAAAAATTTGCAATAAAAGTTCTTAACCTGACGTGTAGTTCATCTGGTTGTGAGTGGAATTGGAGTGTATTTGAGCATATGAGTTTTTATCTCAAGTGTAGTGAATTCAAAATATTTTTAATTTATAGATATAAATTTTAATATCTTTTCTAATTGTTGCATATTCATAGCAAAAAAAGAAATAGGTTGGATAAAAAATGTCTCAATGATTTGGTATTTGTTAAATACAACACAGCACTGAAACGTCGATATGATATGTGTTACAAACTTAATCTCATTTCTTTGAAGGATATTGATGAAAGCAATGAGTGATTGCTTGGGAGGATGGATAGAGAATTGGATGAAGACGATGAGTCTGTGTTTGATGATGATATTTTGACATGGGGTAATGTTGCTATAGCTTTTGGAGTTGGAGAAACTAGTCAAAGAACTAGAGTAACATCAACTTAAAGAGCAATACCAAGAGGTTTTAAATCTTCAAATGTTCTTCAATTGATAGATGAGGAATAGGTACATTTAGATGAGACTGACGTGGAAGATGTGGATGGATATAAATCCAATGATGGAGAAGAAGATTATGATTTACTTGGTATAGATATTGAGGACGACTGTTAGGTCCTCCTTAGGATTGTATGTATTGTTGGTTTGACTTTGGACTTTGGAGTTGTATTGGCTTTTGTGGTTTTTTGCACCGAGTGATGGATGTTTTTATGACTTTCAGAATCTTTTCTAATCTTTATTGCCTTTTTTGTTATAATTTGTGAATTAATTTCACTTTGCCAATGTCAATTTTAAATTATTTATCTATGTCAAAATATTTGTTTATTTATCTATAATGAGCGCCTCACTTCAATGAAGCTCGTGCCTCGCTTTGCGCCTTGCGCCTAGGCCCCAGGATACCCTTAGTGCCTCAATGCGCCTCATGTCTACACAAACACTTGGCATGATCCTCCTTACACTTCGAGTACACCATACTGTCATTAATGAAGACTACTGTAAATTGATCCAAATAGGGTGTAACGATCCTGTTAATCAAAGACAAACACTTTGGCAGCATCACTTTGGCAGCATTCATTAGTCCAAAGGGCTTAACTGGGAATTCATAGTGCCCATACCTCATCTAAAAAGCTGTCCTGGGCACATCTTGCTCTCTGACCTTTAATTGGTGGTAGCTTGACCTAAGATCAATCCTGGAGAAATCTGTTGCACTTTGTAACTAACCGAACATCTCATCTATTCTAGGCAAAAGATACTTGTTCTTAGTTGTCACTTGGTTCAATTGCCTTTAGTTGGTGCACATCATTAACTTGCCATCTTTCTTCTTCATGAAGAGAACGGCTGTTGAACACTGGGTTGTATAAAATCCTTATCAAGCAAGTCTTGCAACTGATCCTTCAATTCTCACAATTCTGCTTTTGCCATCGTAAATGGAGTGTGGGTCTATGTGGCTCAATATCTAGACAAAAGGAACCCATAATCATTTAAGGACTGCTCAGCTACCTTAGGGGTGTGGATTTCATAGATTTGTGCTTACTAAGGTACAATTGAGTGGGGCCTGAAAAACATTCATCCTCCCGGACTTTTTTATTTTAACTCTTTACTCAATATGAGCTTCTCCATGGGTCTCCACTCCAATCCAAGCCATCCAATCACTTATTTTCTTTTAAGGACTTTTGGTGCTTTAAAATTGACCTATAAACCTTTTAGTGAGCTAATTGATACAATCAGTTCTACCATCATCCATAAACGTGGCCTGATCCACATTAATTTTGGCTTTATACATGTGTATGTACACAAGAAAACTGCCTTTGTGCTCATGTATGCCTATTTGTGCTTTTATCCATGCACATGCACTGCAAGGATGCATTTGTATTTGCAGATGTTTTTTCTAGCTGTTTGGATATATGTGACATGATAGCTTGGCCCGCTCATGCGATATAAGACATTCTCATATTGATATATATTTTAAGTAACGATATTCCCTTCTTAATGTATTTTTATTTATTTATTTATACTTTTTGAACATTGGCAACATCAGCAGGCCCGGAGATGCTTCTGAGGCAGTCCTCTGATTTAGGAAGTAATGATGGAAAGCCAGATAGACATCCTGAAGGGGATTTCATGGATGCAGTTGAAGCACATGAGTGGAAATGTGTTGATACTGTAAATGGTACTTCCTTTTCTTTGTTTTTGTTGTTGTTGTTCTTTGTGGTAGTGTTTCACATACTATTTCTTGGACAATATTACTCCAGGAATGAATATATGGTATGTTATTGCCTATCCAATCATGACAATAGAGGTTTGTTTAATATGTAATATAGTTGATTTTTTTATTGGTATGTTGTATCAATTGTCCTTTCTTTCATTTCATCAAAAAAAAAAAAGAGTCCTTTCTTTCTACAAATTTTGTAGCTATCAAAATGTCATTTTCCCACTTTCTAAATGTCTTCTGCCTTGATTTCTAGGTATTAGAATATTTGAGGACGTGGCTAGTTCACAGGTACTTTTGGTTTAATCATCTTTTTATGCATTACAACTGTTTGGTAATGCTCAATTTGCAGCTATACTATAGATTCCATTTGTATAGATTGCTTAATTATGATAGTGTGGTTTAGGATGGCTACATACACATGTTTTGTAGTCATAAAAGATGGATTTGGCTTTGTGTTCTGCATGGAATGGAAAATAGTCTGTGTCTGTTAGTCTGTATAAAAGGACTATAGCTGTAACTTGTGATGGGCCTCTGTGTCTATTAGTCTTGTCATTTAGTATTTTGAGGTCAAAATGCAGGCCATAGATTCCTTCTGCTTCTTGTCTAAACTAATTGAGGTTCCCTCGTCATCCTTCTCCTTCTGGGGTTTTAACATGAGGAGGAATTAGGAAATGGGCTTCGTTTATTAGCTGGCCCCCTCATTTTAGTGGAGCTTTTGGGTTCCAGCATAGTCCTTTTATATTGTAAAGTTTCTTTTGAGCTATCAATACAACTACTCTTTTCAAGAAGAAGAAAAACAAAAAAAAAAAAAAAATTGGAATTAGGAAATGGGACTGAAGTTCAACAATAGTAGTGTACTTAATTCTGTTTCAACATAAAATAATTTATATATGCCATGCTAATGGCATATGAAAAGTGAATGAATGTATATGAACATTTCCTTGATTATAACAAGAATCTACCATCATGATGAAGTCTCAGATGAGAGATCATTCGAAAAAAAAAAAGGTCTCAGATGAGAGCGCACCTAGAAGGTGCTTATTGTTGCAACTTGGTGGTTGTGGTTTGGGTTGGCTTACCTTACCAAATGAGAAGTATCAGATTGTTCTAACAAAAATTCTTAGATTCTATTAACTCCCAAGGATTTTTTACTAATCCTTTCATGTTAGATAGTTCTTAAATAATTAATGGATGAACGAACAATTTTTGGCTTCCTGTTAACTGAATTTGGGAATTGTGGTGATCCAATAGATGAAACACCTCCAGATACTGTATCCTGTGGAGACCTGACTATTATAAACAGATTCCATTGTACTTGCATTTATCTTCAGTATACCATATATTTCGAATCATCATCATCATAATCATCATCAAATCCTTGTCACTAATATGGTGGGGTCTGATAGATGAATTATGTTTCTCCATTTTGATCTATCCAGAGTCACAAATCCAGAGTCAAACCCTTAGAAAGGTTGCACATCTTTATATCTATCTTTAGTACTTAGTTCCATACATGTCTGCTTCAGCCTGCCCCTTTCCTTCGTGGGCCACAACTTGTACAGAAACTTTTTCCATCCCCTTTTGAATATCATTTGGAAAGCATACCATATCTTAGAAGGACTGCAATGATTTTAATTTTGACATGGAACTCTTCTAGAACAGAACAAGTATTGGTGTCAAGCTCACAATGTGGTACACATTCGTCTGCAAGCTTCTTTCTCTCTCTCTCTCTCCATCTTACGACGAGAGTTAACACTCGTAGGAGCATTTCCCTATATATAATATGTATATATAATAATAACAAGAATGATTATAATTTTCTGGGTAGTTTGAGGAAGAGTACCAAATCTTAAGCATGTGTTTGGTTCAACTTAATAAAACTTATTTTTGGGCTTTTGGCTTTTTCAAAGGCCAAAACTGCAAAAGCCTTTAAGCTTGTTTGGTTGTAACATCTTTAAAAGGCCTAAAAAAATTGAAAATTAGCTTTTTGGGAAAGCAAACATCAATTGATTTCACTTTCAAAAATTTTTTTTTTTTCACTTCTGCAGGAATTGAATGAAAGTATGGAGAGAATATAGTTTTTCTTTCCTGGTTTTCTTGTCCATGGGTTCCACCTATGGAGTCGAAACCACTCAAGGTAAATATCATCCTATGGATTGGTGGTGGGTCATTTTAAATCCAATGTAAGTGCAATGATCAGACAGATCAATTGTTAACGGTGACTAAAAGACACAAATCAAAATGGATTGGTGGTGGGCCAAACTTCGATGGGAGTGAATATCTCCCAGAACCAATATAAGAATTCTTAATTTCTAGTGCTATGAATTTTGTAGATGGGCCGTATTAATATTATGCTTGGATATGGAGGACCAAATTGTAACGACCCAAGATTCTGGAGCTCTTCAGATTCTTAAGTCGTTAACTTGATCATATTACAAATTCATAAAATAAATTCAAGAGCAAGTCTAAGGAAAATGAAGGTAAATTCATAATATTAATATCTTAACAAAGTCTTTACAATTATAGCTAAGAAATGACAATAGATCTAAAATATTCCAAAATGGGGCTAACTCCATCTAATGGTCTAGATGGTTTTCGAACTCTCTATCAGCGTCGCATGCCAAAATCTATATGCTGATCTCCGCCGCTCCCAGATCCCGCTACAAAAACATTACCTGTAGTGGGGCGAACCACTAGTCAGTAACACTGGTGAGTAGAATTTCTAAAATCCAGAGAGCAATAGTAATTATTATGATATCAATAGAAGTTCATAGGTTGATTGACTAAACTACCACCATACCTGTTTATATTAGCAGCATGAACAAGGGATTCATATTCGTGTCGTGACAAGATTGTCACCATTCTTAGTTGTAAAGGGATTTATATTCATGTCGTGACATAACCGTCACCATTCTTAATTGTGAAGGGGATTCATATTCATGTCGTGACAAGATTGTCACCATTCTTAATTGTAAGGGGATTCATATTCATGTCGTGACAAAACTGTCACCATTCTTAGTTGTAAAAGGATTCATGTCGTGACATGACCGTCACCATTCATTGTAAGGGGATTCATATTCATGTCGTGACAAAATTGTCACCATTCTTTAATTGTAAGGGGATTCATATTCATGTCGTGACAAGATTGTCACCATTCTTAATTCATAAGTCGAATCCAATACCAATGGAAACAGACACTTCCAAACAATTCTAAAAAAATATCTCTGCTCACTGATTTCATAATAAGTATCATTATGTCTTCCATTGGCCAGTCCCACATACTTGAGTCAAAATCTCGCCCCACTCTAATTCATAACTGGTGCTCCAAATATGTGGCATTGGCCCTATTTTTTTGAAATTCTTTTTAGTCATAGAGAGAATACTATACTCATATAATTAGAATTAATCACTTTGAGCAAGTATCACAGAGTCTCATATTAATTATTCATTCCATACATAGCTACTAAGGACAGTATTAAATCTAGATTGAGATTCAGAATTTACAAGTCATCATTTGTATAGTATAAATAAAAATGAGACTGTAGCGATGGAAGTACCCACTACTTAATTTGGAACTAGTTATATTATGGTAGCTCATCTTATTCACACGATCTTATTTAATAAAAGAGGGAACTTCTTAACAATCCCTTACAACGGTGCAATATTAACATAATGTTTCACAGTTAAATATTCGTGAAATGGAAAGCAGTCACTACTGTACATGTAATACTATACAATAGTACTAGTATTCTCATTTTCTCATAATATTTTAATCCTAGGGATTCTTTGGAACCCAAAGTCCTTTATAAAAATTCCTAAGTTTCTTTGATATGAAATTGTATAACAATAACATAGTTCAAAGGAGCACTTGTGACCGATTAGGAAAATAACAGTAGTTTAGTTGAAAGAGTACTTATAACTGATTAAGAAAATAACAGTTGTTTAGTTCAAAGATTACTTGTGACTGATTAAGAAAATGTATAACAGTAGCTTAGTTCAAAAAGCACTTGTGACTGATATATAACAGTAGCTTAGTTCTGAATTTCTTCACTCAAAAAAACATTATATTCTACAAAAGAAACAGTCCATAGGAAGTGTATCAATCATAGGATTCAAATTTACCAGTTATTATACAAAGAATTAATGTACATATTAGACCAGCATACTGTATGATGAAAACAGTCCTTAATAATCACATTTATCAGAAGATTCAGATTTACCAATCATTACACAAAGAGGATAAATTTTAAATCTGTATTTTCCTTCACAATCCTGTCGTCAGTCTAGCATTTTCATCAATTCAGATCTGGATTTTTAATATAATGAACCCTTATTAAGCCAAATCAAAGAAATGATAATCTTATGTCAAACAGAATTTATATCCTGTTGCAAGGATATCAACAGAAACTGACTGATATATGTAAATAGAAACCAAACAGCAGAATATAAGGAACACCATATTCACATGAGTATAAGAGAAGTCCTACTCACCTGGTATAAGTAATAAGTGACCTCAAATCAGACATCCACTATGTTAGGTATTCCTTGGAATCTCCTTGCTTTTATTTTCAAATATCACTCTATTGGACTCCTACTCTTCTTCCATGAGAACCATGAGAAAGTGACCAAAGATGAGAGGAGATCTCTTCTTATATAGAGCTGGAATCCTAAAGGATTTCCCTTGAAAGGTCACCTAAGAAGACTAAAAGTCACAATTTAATGTCATTATTTTGGGAGTTACTCAGTTATAATTTTTGGAAAATTTAAGTTTGGGGAATTTAAGTGTGGGAGTTTCACAGTCATAATTTTGGGAAGCTATAGAGTCATAATTAAGTGAGTTTGGATCATTTATGGACCTGAAAAATTTGACCCAATAGCCCAATCCAGTCATGAATTGGACTGATCGAAACTGGGCCTCTCTAAGCCCATTTAGCCCATTTATAATTCAGGCTTGGCCCATTTATAATTCAGGGTTCTTACATACTCCCTCCCTTGTGAAATTTGGTCCTCCAAATTTATATCATACCTTAGAGAAAGAGATGTGGATACTTTTCTCGGACATCTTTTTCTGTCTCCCAAGTGGCCTCCTGTTGATTATGATGCTCCCACAAAATTTTAACCAGGCGGATAGTTTTATTCCGAAGGGCTCTTTCTCGTGTTTCTAAAATGACTATTGGCTTCTCTTCATAAGACAAATCTTCTTGTATCCGAAGTGGTCCGAAGTCTATCACATGAGACGAGTCTGGTTCATATTTCTTTAGCATGGATACATGAAACACATTGTGTACACCAGCCAGTTGTGGGGGTAATGCTAGTTCATAAGCATTCCCATTACTAACACGACCAATTATCTCAAAAGGTCCGATGTAACGCGGACTCAACTTGCCTTTTTTCCCAAACCGCATGATACCCTTGGTTGGAGAAACTTTGAGAAAGACATGATCTCCTATTGTGAACTCCAACTCCCTCCTGCGATTGTCCGCATAACTTTTCTGTCTACTTTGGGCAGTTTTGAGTCTGTCTCGGATTTTCTTGATGGTGTCCGTTGAGGATTGAACCCATTCTGGCCCAAGGATTCTTCGATCGCCAACTTCCTCCCAACAGATGGGAGATCGGCAATTCCGTCCATACAATGCTTCGAAAGGTGCCATTTGAATACTGGAATGATAACTGTTATTATAGGCAAATTCTACCAAGGGTAACTGCTCATCCCAGCTGTCTTTGAAATCTAGGGCACAGGCTCGCAACATATCTTCAAGAGTCTGATTAGTTCTTTCAGTCTGGCCATCGGTCTGAGGATGATATGCGGTGCTGAACCGCAATTGTGTTCCCATGGCCGTCTGTAATTTTCTCCAAAAGTTGGATACAAACCTGGAGTCCCTATCCGAGACAATAGACACCGGAATTCCATGCAGTCGAACAATCTCCTTAACATATCTTCGTGCCAATTCTTCCATCGATGTTCTTCCTTTCAGAGGGATGAAGTGGGCAGACTTGGTCAAGCGGTCCACAATTACCCAAATTACTTCATTGCCCCTGAAAGTCTTTGGAAAGCCAGAAATGAAGTCCATAGTGATGTGCTCCCATTTCCACTCTGGTACAGGCAATGGTTGCAACAACCCACCAGGTTTCCGATGATCTGCCTTAACTTGCTGGCATGTTAAGCATTTTGCCACAAATTCTGCAATGTCCTTTTTCATACCATTCCACCAGAATTGCTTCTTGAGATTCTGGTACATCTTAGTACTTCCTGGATGAATGGTATATCGGGTATGATGTGCCTCATGCAGTATCTCATCCTTAATTTCCCGATCATTTGGAACACACAACCTATTCTTGTAATACAAGGTACCATTAGTAAGTGAAAAATCCGGCTTATCTCCCAATTTGTTGAAGATTTGTACTAGTGTCCCATCATTCTTTTGGTGGTCCTTAATTTGCTGGATGATTTCTGGTTGAACTTTGAAACTCCCCAATAATATATTGTCACCAATGATCCGAAAATTCACATCCAAGTCTCTGATTTCTGCTAGTAAATTCCATTCCGCTGTCAAGTGAGCCAATTGGACTGACTTTCTGCTTAATGCATCGGCCACAACATTTGCCTTTCCGGGATGGTAATTTATAGTGAAGTCATAGTCTTTCAAAAATTCTAACCATCTCCGCTGCCTCAAATTTAACTCCTGCTGGGAAAAGATATATTTTAGGCTTTTATGGTCCGTGTACACCTTGAAATCTTCTCCATAGAGATAATGTCGCCAAATTTTAAGAGCGAAAACTACAGCAGCCAATTCTAAATCATGAGTGGCATAATTTTGCTCATGTGTCTTCAATTGTCTAGATGCGTAAGCAATTACTTTTCCGTGCTGCATAAGTACGCACCCCAGTCCTTTGAATGACGCATCACAAAATATGACAAAACCACCACTGCCTGAAGGTAAGGCCAAAACCGGTGCCGAAATCAACTTATCCTTCAATGTCTGGAAACTGGTCTCACATTTGTCGTCCCAATTAAATTGCACATCTTTCCTAGTGAGACGAGTTAGAGGTCCTGCAAGGGAAGAAAACCTTTGCACAAATCTCCTATAATACCCTGCGAGTCCTAAGAAACTCCGGACCTCTGACACTGTTGTTGGCCGTTTCCAACTAGTGATAGCTTCCACCTTGGCAGGGTCCACAGACAATCCTTCGCCTGAAATGATGTGACCTAGGAAATTCACCTGAGTTAGCCAAAAGTCACATTTGCTCAACTTAGCATATAGCTGATTGTCTTCTAACAACTTCAATGCAGTGCGCAGATGATCTCCATGCTCCAATTCTGTCTTAGAGTAAATTAGTATATCATCGATGAATACAACAACAAACTGGTCCAAATAGGGCTTGAAGATTTGATTCATGAGTGCCATGAATACAGCTGGTGCATTGGTTAGCCCAAATGGCATTACCAGAAACTCATAATGTCCATATCGAGTCTGGAAAGCCGTCTTAGGTACATCCTCCTCCCTCACCCTCAACTGATGGTATCCAGTCCATAGATCAATTTTTGAAAAGTACCTTGCTCCTTGGAGTTGGTCAAACAGCTCATCGATCCGTGGCAGCGGATACTTATTCTTAATAGTGACTTGGTTGAGCTGTCGATAATCTATGCACATACGCAAGGTTCCATCCTTCTTTTTAACAAAAAGAACAGGAGCTCCCCATGGTGAAACACTGGGCCTAATGAATCCTTTGTCTAGTAAGTCCTGTAGTTGCTCCTTAAGTTCTCGTAGTTCTGTGGGTGCCATTCGATAAGGAGACCTAGAGATTGGAGCTGTTCCCGGTATCACTTCAATAGTAAAATCTACCTCCCGCAACGGTGGTAAACCGGGTAATTCATCTTGGAAAACATTAGGAAATTCTCTTGCTATCGGGATTTCTTCTAGTTTTGGTTCTTGTTTTTCCCCGGTAACGAATGCTAAATACCCCGTACACCCAGTTCTTAATAATTGGCTGGCTTTAATTCCCGAAATCACACGTGTCTCTACTGCTTTCCTTATCCCCATTACATGCACATTTTTGAACCCTTCTAGTTTAAAGCGGACTATTTTATTAAAACAGTCTAGCACAGCCCTGTGTTTTGCTAACCAATCTATTCCCAAAATAATGTCAAAATCATTCATTGGTAGCAAAATTAAATCTGCAGGCATCACAACTTCCCTAATGCTTAAAGGACATTCATAGAATATGGTGTGAGTATTCAATTGTCCTCCAGTAGGGGTGGAAACTGCCATTGCTTGGGAAAGTTTAGAAGGGGTTATGTGCAATTTTGGAGCAAAATTATGTGAAACAAAGCAGTGTGTAGAGCCGGAATCAAATAATGCAATAGCCTTGTTGCCAGAGATTAGGAGCGTACCCTCAACCACATTGCTTGCTACTTCCGCCTCCCGTTGAGTAATAGCATAAACCCTCGCATTTGGTGGGTGACTCTTTTGATGTCCACCTTGATTGCCTCTCTCTTGGTTGAAATTCTGTCCCTGTGGCGGATTCCGCTGATATCCACTTTGCTGATTCTGGCCCAATTGCTGGTTCTGGTAGTAATTCTGATGAGAGTTCCCTTGATCCCGAGGAGGGTAGCTTTGCGAATTCTGCCGTGATTGCTGATAGCCTTGATGTTGTCGTGACTTGTGGCCATGCCGTTGTGATCGATCTTTCTCCTGCTTCTTGGGACAATCGTTAGCCTTAGGGCCCACCTGGCCACATGAAAAGCAAGCACCATGCTGCCATCGACATTGTTCTAAGGCGTGGTTCTTCCCACAGCGACTGCATTTAACATGAGATTCCATTTTCTGTTTCTTTTGAGGAGGACGGCTTTCTTGATTTCTTTTTCCATCCCCAGTTGGATTAGATGGAAGTACTCCCTTGATCTTATCAATGGCTTCTTCAGATACATAGGCTCTTCTTAAGGCGTCTGCGTATGTGACTGGCTGTCCCAATCGTACATCCTTCTTAATATCAGGGCGTAATCCCTCAATAAACTTGTTGCATTTCAGTTCTTCTGTAGCTACCAAGGGTTCAGCAAAGTGAGACAATTCTATGAACTTATTATTGTATTTGGTCACTGACATGTCTCCTTGAACCAAATTTTGAAATTCTCTCTTCTTCCTTTCTTTTATATGCTCCGGTATGAATTTTGCAATAAACTCCTTTTTGAAGAAACTCCAAGGAATTTCATTTTCAGGACCTGGATAGGTCCTTCTGGCGGACTTCCACCACTCCTTTGCATTTCCTTCAAGTTTGAAAGCTGCCAATAAAGCTTTCTGCTGATCAGAACAGCCCATAACTTCAAAAATTGCTTCGACATTTTCTATCCACTTATTTGCATCCCAAGGATCTGCAGTTTCATCAAAGTACCTAGGACGGAATTCGTTAAATCTTTTATATAGGGAATCTCGTTCCCTGTCCCTGCTCCCACCAATAGCGATCCCACTTTGGCCACCATCATCCTGACGATGAGCCAAAGTCTTTATCTGCTCTTGCACCTGATCGTAAGCTTTCATAAAGGTATCGAACATCATCTTCACATATTCAGGCATCGAGGACGATCCCCCATCTGGGTTTGATGTTCGACTTTCAGTGCCATTGCCGTTAAGATTCTGTTGGGAACTCATGTTCTTTCTCCTATAATAAGATACACAATAATTAACACAAGGAAATGCATATCACAATCTAACGCCCCCAAACCACGACCTCACCACGTATGCTACTAGTTTCTAAGTGTTTTAAGGATTGCCCAAGACTTTGCTCTGATACCACTTTGTAACGACCCAAGATTCTGGAGCTCTTCAGATTCTTAAGTCGTTAACTTGATCATATTACAAATTCATAAAATAAATTCAAGAGCAAGTCTAAGGAAAATGAAGGTAAATTCATAATATTAATATCTTAACAAAGTCTTTACAATTATAGCTAAGAAATGACAATAGATCTAAAATATTCCAAAATGGGGCTAACTCCATCTAATGGTCTAGATGGTTTTCGAACTCTCTATCAGCGTCGCATGCCAAAATCTATATGCTGATCTCCGCCGCTCCCAGATCCCGCTACAAAAACATTACCTGTAGTGGGGCGAACCACTAGTCAGTAACACTGGTGAGTAGAATTTCTAAAATCCAGAGAGCAATAGTAATTATCATGATATCAATAGAAGTTCATAGGTTGATTGACTAAACTACCACCATACCTGTTTATATTAGCAGCATGAACAAGGGATTCATATTCGTGTCGTGACAAGATTGTCACCATTCTTAGTTGTAAAGGGATTTATATTCATGTCGTGACATAACCGTCACCATTCTTAATTGTGAAGGGGATTCATATTCATGTCGTGACAAGATTGTCACCATTCTTAATTGTAAGGGGATTCATATTCATGTCGTGACAAAACTGTCACCATTCTTAGTTGTAAAAGGATTCATGTCGTGACATGACCGTCACCATTCATTGTAAGGGGATTCATATTCATGTCGTGACAAAATTGTCACCATTCTTTAATTGTAAGGGGATTCATATTCATGTCGTGACAAGATTGTCACCATTCTTAATTCATAAGTCGAATCTAATACCAATGGAAACAGACACTTCCAAACAATTCTAAAAAAATATCTCTGCTCACTGATTTCATAATAAGTATCATTATGTCTTCCATTGGCCAGTCCCACATACTTGAGTCAAAATCTCGCCCCACTCTAATTCATAACTGGTGCTCCAAATATGTGGCATTGGCCCTATTTTTTTGAAATTCTTTTTAGTCATAGAGAGAATACTATACTCATATAATTAGAATTAATCACTTTGAGCAAGTATCACAGAGTCTCATATTAATTATTCATTCCATACATAGCTACTAAGGACAGTATTAAATCTAGATTGAGATTCAGAATTTACAAGTCATCATTTGTATAGTATAAATAAAAATGAGACTGTAGCGATGGAAGTACCCACTACTTAATTTGGAACTAGTTATATTATGGTAGCTCATCTTATTCACACGATCTTATTTAATAAAAGAGGGAACTTCTTAACAATCCCTTACAACGGTGCAATATTAACATAATGTTTCACAGTTAAATATTCGTGAAATGGAAAGCAGTCACTACTGTATATGTAATACTATACAATAGTACTAGTATTCTCATTTTCTCATAATATTTTAATCCTAGGGATTCTTTGGAACCCAAAGTCCTTTATAAAAATTCCTAAGTTTCTTTGATATGAAATTGTATAACAATAACATAGTTCAAAGGAGCACTTGTGACCGATTAGGAAAATAACAGTAGTTTAGTTGAAAGAGTACTTATAACTGATTAAGAAAATAACAGTTGTTTAGTTCAAAGATTACTTGTGACTGATTAAGAAAATGTATAACAGTAGCTTAGTTCAAAAAGCACTTGTGACTGATATATAACAGTAGCTTAGTTCTGAATTTCTTCACTCAAAAAAACATTATATTCTATAAAAGAAACAGTCCGTAGGAAGTGTATCAATCATAGGATTCAAATTTACCAGTCATTATACAAAGAATTAATGTACATATTAGACCAGCATACTGTATGATGAAAACAGTCCTTAATAATCACATTTATCAGAAGATTCAGATTTACCAATCATTACACAAAGAGGATAAATTTTAAATCTGTATTTTCCTTCACAATCCTGTCGTCAGTCTAGCATTTTCATCAATTCAGATCTGGATTTTTAATATAATGAACCCTTATTAAGCCAAATCAAAGAAATGATAATCTTATGTCAAACAGAATTTATATCCTGTTGCAAGGATATCAACAGAAACTGACTGATATATGTAAATAGAAACCAAACAGCAGAATATAAGGAACACCATATTCACATGAGTATAAGAGAAGTCCTACTCACCTGGTATAAGTAATAAGTGACCTCAAATCAGACATCCACTATGTTAGGTATTCCTTGGAATCTCCTTGCTTTTATTTTCAAATATCACTCTATTGGACTCCTACTCTTCTTCCATGAGAACCATGAGAAAGTGACCAAAGATGAGAGGAGATCTCTTCTTATATAGAGCTGGAATCCTAAAGGATTTCCCTTGAAAGGTCACCTAAGAAGACTGAAAGTCACAATTTAATGTCATTATTTTGGGAGTTACTCAGTTATAATTTTTGGAAAATTTAAGTTTGGGGAATTTAAGTGTGGGAGTTTCACAGTCATAATTTTGGGAAGCTATAGAGTCATAATTAAGTGAGTTTGGATCATTTATGGACCTGAAAAATTTGACCCAATAGCCCAATCCAGTCATGAATTGGACTGATCGAAACTGGGCCTCTCTAAGCCCATTTAGCCCATTTATAATTCAGGCTTGGCCCATTTATAATTCAGGGTTCTTACACAAATGATGTAAATCGTCACTCTAATCCTATTTTTGATTCAAAAATGATATTAGTGATTGCCACATTACTTATACCTTGTGGCATATATAGGATTTTATGTGAGCCATTTTATTTCTATACGGGTTTAATATATTGTGTAATTATTTTTATTATAGAATTCTACTATCATTTAGTTATAATATTCAAAAAGCTACTTGTTTATATTATAACCAAATAACTTGATTGCTTTTGCTGTTAAAATACATATACAATATTCATGCAAACCAAACAACCTTTACATCTAAAAAACTTATATTATAACCAAATAACTTGATTGCTTTTGCTGTTAAAATACATATACAATATTCATGCAAACCAAACAACGTTTACATCTAAAAAGTTCTTTAAAAACGTAGATCCTTAAAAGCTACTTTCTTAA
The DNA here is from genome assembly GCA_037013555.1 of Sextonia rubra. Lineage (NCBI taxonomy): Eukaryota > Viridiplantae > Streptophyta > Magnoliopsida > Laurales > Lauraceae > Sextonia > Sextonia rubra. The sequence goes on along the minus strand of JASUAD010000014.1, from coordinate 13,865,953 downwards.
AAGCATTTTGGCTTTTAAGAAGCCCAACCAAACACATACTGTGGGGCCTATATGTTGAATCCAATCTGGTAGTGTAGCTATCACCCCTTAATGGTTCCTTTATAAAATTTTACTCGAATCAGAGTTGGGCCCCTGGCAAGTTGACTGTGTCACCTGATTAGAGTCACTTCGTTTTCTTCAGTTTCTTTGTTTTTTTTTTTTTTTAATCTTGTATATATTAGCCATGTGGTCAGTGTGATCAATCTGGCTAGGGTTCCAATTTTGGTTAGAGTGAGTTTTGGCATAGAAAATAAAGGATGAGTTTGAGCAGTTTGAATTTATGATGTGTCTCCACTCTCCACTGATGATTTTTGAGGACGGGCTTAGAGTTCTATGAAAGCTATAGTGGTTGTAAAGGTGGCAGCCAGTTAAAACAAAATGTGGAGAACTATTGTGGGACCTAGTGTGTAACGACCCAAGATTCTGGAGCTCTTCAGATTCTTAAGTCGTTAACTTGATCATATTACAAATTCATAAAATAAATTCAAGAGCAAGTCTAAGGAAAATGAAGGTAAATTCATAATATTAATATCTTAACAAAGTCTTTACAATTATAGCTAAGAAATGACAATAGATCTAAAATATTCCAAAATGGGGCTAACTCCATCTAATGGTCTAGATGGTTTTCGAACTCTCTATCAGCGTTGCATGCCAAAATCTATATGCTGATCTCCGCCGCTCCCAGATCCCGCTACAAAAACATTACCTGTAGTGGGGCGAACCACTAGTCAGTAACACTGGTGAGTAGAATTTCTAAAATCAAGAGAGCAATAGTAGTTATCATGATATCAATAAAAGTTCATAGGTTGATTGACTGAACTACCACCATACCTGTTTATATTAGCAGCATGAACAAGGGATTTATATTCGTGTCGTGACAAGATTGTCACCATTCTTAGTTGTAAGGGGATTTATATTCATGTCGTGACATAACCATCACCATTCTTAATTGTGAAGGGGATTCATATTCATGTCGTGACAAGATTGTCACCATTCTTAATTATAAGGGGATTCATATTCATGTCGTGACAAAACTGTCACCATTCTTAGTTGTAAAGGGATTCATGTCGTGACATGACCGTCACCATTCATTGTAAGGGGATTCATATTCATGTCGTGACAAGATTGTCACCATTCTTTAATTGTAAGGGGATTCATATTCATGTCGTGACAAGATTGTCACCATTCTTAATTCATAAGTCGAATCCAATACCAATGGAAACAGACACTTCCAAACAATTCTAAAAAAATATCTCTGCTCACTGATTTCATAATAAGTATCATTATGTCTTCCATTGGCCAGTCCCACATACTTGAGTCAAAATCTCGCCCCACTCTAATTCATAACTGGTGCTCCAAATATGTGGCATTGGCCCTATTTTTTTGAAATTCTTTTTAGTCATAGAGAGAATACTATACTCATATAATTAGAATTAATCACTTTGAGCAAGTATCACAGAGTCTCATATTAATTATTCATTCCATACATAGCTACTAAGGACAGTATTAAATCTAGATTGAGATTCAGAATTTACAAGTCATCATTTGTATAGTATAAATAAAAATGAGACTGTAGCGATGGAAGTACCCACTACTTAATTTGGAACTAGTTATATTATGGTAGCTCATCTTATTCACACGATCTTATTTAATAAAAGAGGGAACTTCTTAACAATCCCTTACAACGGTGCAATATTAACATAATGTTTCACAGTTAAATATTCGTGAAATGGAAAGCAGTCACTACTGTACATGTAATACTATACAATAGTACTAGTATTCTCATTTTCTCATAATATAGATTAATCCTAGGGATTCTTTGGAACCCAAAGTCCTTTATAAAAATTTCTAAGTTTCTTTGATATGAAATTGTATAACAATAACATAGTTCAAAGGAGCACTTGTGACCGATTAGGAAAATAACAGTAGTTTAGTTGAAAGAGTACTTATAACTGATTAAGAAAATAACAGTTGTTTAGTTCAAAGATTACTTGTGACTGATTAAGAAAATGTATAACAGTAGCTTAGTTCAAAAAGCACTTGTGACTGATATATAACAGTAGCTTAGTTCTGAATTTCTTCACTCAAAAAAACATTATATTCTATAAAAGAAACAGTCCGTAGGAAGTGTATCAATCATAGCATTCAAATTTACCAGTCATTATACAAAGAATTAATGTACATATTAGACCAGCATACTGTATGATGAAAACAGTCCTTAATAATCACATTTATCATAAGATTCAGATTTACCAATCATTACACAAAGAGGATAAATTTTAAATCTGTATTTTCCTTCACAATCTTGTCGTCAGTCTAGCATTTTCATCAATTCAGATCTGGATTTTTAATATAATGAACCCTTATTAAGCCAAATCAAAGAAATGATAATCTTATGTCAAACAGAATTTATATCCTGTTGCAAGGATATCAACAGAAACTGACTGATATATGTAAATAGAAACCAAACAGCAGAATATAAGGAACACCATATTCACATGAGTATAAGAGAAGTCCTACTCACCTGGTATAAGTAATAAGTGACCTCAAATCAGACATCCACTATGTTAGGTATTCCTTGGAATCTCCTTGCTTTTATTTTCAAATATCACTCTATTGGACTCCTACTCTTCTTCCATGAGAACCATGAGAAAGTGACCAAAGATGAGAGGAGATCTCTTCTTATATAGAGCTGGAATCCTAAAGGATTTCCCTTGAAAGGTCACCTAAGAAGACTAAAAGTCACAATTTAATGTCATTATTTTGGGAGTTACTCAGTTATAATTTTTGGAAAATTTAAGTTTGGGGAATTTAAGTGTGGGAGTTTCACAGTCATAATTTTGGGAAGCTATAGAGTCACAATTAAGTGAGTTTGGATCATTTATGGACCTGAAAAATTTGACCCAATAGCCCAATCCAGTCATGAATTGGACTGATCGAAACTGGGCCTCTCTAAGCCCATTTAGCCCATTTATAATTCAGGCTTGGCCCATTTATAATTCAGGGTTCTTACACAAATGATGTAAATCGTCACTCTAATCCTATTTTTGATTCAAAAATGATATTAGTGATTGCCACATTACTTATACCTTGTGGCATATATAGGATTTTATGTGAGCCATTTTATTTCTATACGGGTTTAATATATTGTGTAATTATTTTTATTATAGAATTCTACTATCATTTAGTTATAATATTCAAAAAGCTACTTGTTTATATGATAACCAAATAACTTGATTGCTTTTGCTGTTAAAATACATATACAATATTCATGCAAACCAAACAACCTTTACATCTAAAAAACTTATATTATAACCAAATAACTTGATTGCTTTTGCTGTTAAAATACATATACAATATTCATGCAAACCAAACAACGTTTACATCTAAAAAGTTCTTTAAAAACGTAGATCCTTAAAAGCTACTTTCTTAAAAGCATTTTGGCTTTTAAGAAGCCCAACCAAACACATACTGTGGGGCCTATATGTTGAATCCAATCTGGTAGTGTAGCTATCACCCCTTAATGGTTCCTTTATAAAATTTTACTCGAATCAGAGTTGGGCCCCTGGCAAGTTGACTGTGTCACCTGATTAGAGTCACTTCGTTTTCTTCAGTTTCTTTGTTTTTTTTTTTTTTTTTAATCTTGTATATATTAGCCATGTGGTCAGTGTGATCAATCTGGCTAGGGTTCCAATTTTGGTTAGAGTGAGTTTTGGCATAGAAAATAAAGGATGAGTTTGAGCAGTTTGAATTTATGATGTGTCTCCACTCTCCACTGATGATTTTTGAGGACGGGCTTAGAGTTCTATGAAAGCTATAGTGGTTGTAAAGGTGGCAGCCAGTTAAAACAAAATGTGGAGAACTATTGTGGGACCTAGTGTGTAACGACCCAAGATTCTGGAGCTCTTCAGATTCTTAAGTCGTTAACTTGATCATATTACAAATTCATAAAATAAATTCAAGAGCAAGTCTAAGGAAAATGAAGGTAAATTCATAATATTAATATCTTAACAAAGTCTTTACAATTATAGCTAAGAAATGACAATAGATCTAAAATATTCCAAAATGGGGCTAACTCCATCTAATGGTCTAGATGGTTTTCGAACTCTCTATCAGCGTTGCATGCCAAAATCTATATGCTGATCTCCGCCGCTCCCAGATCCCGCTACAAAAACATTACCTGTAGTGGGGCGAACCACTAGTCAGTAACACTGGTGAGTAGAATTTCTAAAATCAAGAGAGCAATAGTAGTTATCATGATATCAATAAAAGTTCATAGGTTGATTGACTGAACTACCACCATACCTGTTTATATTAGCAGCATGAACAAGGGATTTATATTCGTGTCGTGACAAGATTGTCACCATTCTTAGTTGTAAGGGGATTTATATTCATGTCGTGACATAACCGTCACCATTCTTAATTGTGAAGGGGATTCATATTCATGTCGTGACAAGATTGTCACCATTCTTAATTATAAGGGGATTCATATTCATGTCGTGACAAAACTGTCACCATTCTTAGTTGTAAAGGGATTCATGTCGTGACATGACCGTCACCATTCATTGTAAGGGGATTCATATTCATGTCGTGACAAGATTGTCACCATTCTTTAATTGTAAGGGGATTCATATTCATGTCGTGACAAGATTGTCACCATTCTTAATTCATAAGTCGAATCCAATACCAATGGAAACAGACACTTCCAAACAATTCTAAAAAAATATCTCTGCTCACTGATTTCATAATAAGTATCATTATGTCTTCCATTGGCCGGTCCCACATACTTGAGTCAAAATCTCGCCCCACTCTAATTCATAACTGGTGCTCCAAATATGTGGCATTGGCCCTATTTTTTTGAAATTCTTTTTAGTCATAGAGAGAATACTATACTCATATAATTAGAATTAATCACTTTGAGCAAGTATCACAGAGTCTCATATTAATTATTCATTCCATACATAGCTACTAAGGACAGTATTAAATCTAGATTGAGATTCAGAATTTACAAGTCATCATTTGTATAGTATAAATAAAAATGAGACTGTAGCGATGGAAGTACCCACTACTTAATTTGGAACTAGTTATATTATGGTAGCTCATCTTATTCACACGATCTTATTTAATAAAAGAGGGAACTTCTTAACAATCCCTTACAACGGTGCAATATTAACATAATGTTTCACAGTTAAATATTCGTGAAATGGAAAGCAGTCACTACTGTACATGTAATACTATACAATAGTACTAGTATTCTCATTTTCTCATAATATAGATTAATCCTAGGGATTCTTTGGAACCCAAAGTCCTTTATAAAAATTCCTAAGTTTCTTTGATATGAAATTGTATAACAATAACATAGTTCAAAGGAGCACTTGTGACCGATTAGGAAAATAACAGTAGTTTAGTTGAAAGAGTACTTATAACTGATTAAGAAAATAACAGTTGTTTAGTTCAAAGATTACTTGTGACTGATTAAGAAAATGTATAACAGTAGCTTAGTTCAAAAAGCACTTGTGACTGATATATAACAGTAGCTTAGTTCTGAATTTCTTCACTCAAAAAAACATTATATTCTATAAAAGAAACAGTCCGTAGGAAGTGTATCAATCATAGGATTCAAATTTACTAGTCATTATACAAAGAATTAATGTACATATTAGACCAGCATACTGTATGATGAAAACAGTCCTTAATAATCACATTTATCATAAGATTCAGATTTACCAATCATTACACAAAGAGGATAAATTTTAAATCTGTATTTTCCTTCACAATCTTGTCGTCAGTCTAGCATTTTCATCAATTCAGATCTGGATTTTTAATATAATGAACCCTTATTAAGCCAAATCAAAGAAATGATAATCTTATGTCAAACAGAATTTATATCCTGTTGCAAGGATATCAACAGAAACTGACTGATATATGTAAATAGAAACCAAACAGCAGAATATAAGGAACACCATATTCACATGAGTATAAGAGAAGTTCTACTCACCTGGTATAAGTAAGAAGTGACCTCAAATCAGACATCCACTATGTTAGGTATTCCTTGGAATCTCCTTGCTTTTATTTTCAAATATCACTCTATTGGACTCCTACTCTTCTTCCATGAGAACCATGAGAAAGTGACCAAAGATGAGAGGAGACCTCTTCTTATATAGAGCTGGAATCCTAAAGGATTTCCCTTCAAAGGTCACCTAAGAAGACTAAAAGTCACAATTTAAGGTCATTATTTTGGGAGTTACACAGTTATAATTTTGGAAAATTTAAGTTTGGGGAATTTAAGTGTGGGAGTTTCACAGTCATAATTTTGGGAAGCTATAGAGTCACAATAAGTGAGTTTGGATCATTTATGGACCTGAAAAATTTGACCCAATAGCCCAATCTAGTCATGAATTGGACTGATCGAAACTGGGCCTCTCTAAGCCCATTTAGCCCATTTAATAATTCAGGCTTGGCCCATTTATAATTCAGGCTTCTTACATAGTGGGCCGTGGTATAACTGATGTAGGAGTACATTAGATCCTGTCATCTATAAAAAATCAGTTTTATTGGATATTGTCAGCTGTCTTGTAAAATATCATTAAATGGATTGTCAACATATAATTTTTGTTTAATATCTATTTAATGACATTAGATCAGAAAGCTGTCAATGTTCAATTGTCTTGTATTTTTCTAGGTGGCTGACCTTGACTATAGGCCCCTACAATTTCTGCCATATGTCTCATGAGAACAAGTAGGGCCGAGTACTCAAGATGTGCAATTTGTAGTGGATCAAGATTCATAAAAAGGTAATAGTTGTGAAGATTCAAATTAGGGTATTGATAATTGTTGTGAGTCTAGATCTTCTTAAATCTAGGGTTTTGTTCTAGACTATGAAAAAAGGGTGAAGAGAGAAAGAAATGTTGAAACAAGATAGAAAAAAACGAACTTGGAGAAGCAATATAAGAGTCAAGTAATCAATTAGGTTAGTTGACCCTTTTCTATGAAATTCTTTCACTATTTCTTGAAATTACAAAAGTTTTCCTCAAGTTTCTGATATCAAAAGGCCCCTAGCTCACTTTAAATTATAAATAAGCTCTACTCTTACTCACAACTCCTCCCTTTAAGCTGGTGCATAGATATTTACTATTCCCAACTTAGACAAAACAAATTGCAACTTAGCTTTATTTACCGCTTTAGTGAGAAAGTTTGGTAGTTCCTCTTCAGTAAGAACTTGTACCAATGCCACATCCTCCTTACTTGTTTTGTGGAAAAAATGATAGTCCACTTCTATGTGCTTTGTTTTCTCATGATAAATATGGTTATTAGCAAGTTTAATTGTTGACATAGAAGGTTTAAAAAATCGGACTTAGCCCATGGCTGAGCCTGAGTTGACTTGGCTGAGTGGCATGGGACTTGGCTGAGTCACATGGCTGACTCCCATTGGACTCAACTGAGTACCATAGGACTCGACTCAGTATGTGCAGAGTCCAAGTCAACTCGAACTTGGCCGATTTTTTAAATCATGCTGATGCACTATTAGAGTAGAGAAACATTGGACCATCTTGCTTGAAGTCCAACTCATACGGCAATATCCTTAGTCACAATTGCCCGCAACACCCATGAGCTACAGCTTTGTACTCGACCTTTGCACTAGGTTTGGCAGTAACAACTTGTTTTTTTACTTTTCCATGAAATTAGATGTCCTCCAAACATTGTGCAATATCATGTTGTAGATTTTTTATTTGACAAAGAGATCCAATGCTATCATAATATGTGAAGCCTATAGCCTTTCCATGTCCGTGAGACTTTTATAAAATTCCTGGACTTGGTAATATTTTCAAGTATGTGAGAATCCTTTGCACTGCTGTTAAATGGTTAGTTCTAGGAGCTTGCATAAACGCGCATACCAAACTTACATCATAGGAAATATCAGGCCTAGCAATGTGAGATAATTAGCATTCCCACCAATCTCTGATATATACTCTTATCTTTAGGCATTTATCCATTTTCTAAATGCAAACCATCAGTGCTTTGAAAGGTGTGCCTAGGCGCAAGGCGTAGCGAAGCCCACCTATCGTGCCTCACCCCTTATGGGGTGAGGAGACTTCAATGAGGCATGGTTTAGGCACGCCTCTTATGCTTGTGCGAGAGGTGCACGCCTGTGTGCCTCTTTCAAGTTACTTTTAAGTGTTGACTGTTGAATAATAATTAAAAAAAGAGGAGGGGTTTAGATGTAAAAGATGCAACCTCTATTTAAAGATGAGTTGCTGCTGCCCTAATCGTCTCAAGCCTTGACAAAATGGGGAGAAGAAAACGCAAAAAAAAAAAAAAGGAGCAGCAACCAGCGAAGAAAAGAAAACCCTAGACAAAGTAACAACCGGTGATGAAGGAAAAGAAGATCTACATTCGGCGAAAAAAAAAGAAGAGGAAAAAGTAGGGGCGATGTCATGATCTCCTCCTTCATTGGCTCCCCAAGTGTGTGCTCGGACTAGGACAGATAAGTCCTTATATTCTTTCTTTTTCCTAAAATTTAATCTATATTTTGTGTGATCAATTGGTTTGCGATTCCAACTTAGTGAACTTGGGCAAAAAACAAGGGCTAGTGGTGATTTTGAGCAGTTTGGATTTATGATGTGTGTCTCCATTGATGGACTTTATTTAAAGACAATGATTGAGAAGAGAGAATAGAATCTCGAAGGAAAACTATAGTATTGTGGAATCAAATGGCTAATTGCATTAGGAATGTTGCAAAGGAGGCACTTGGAGAATCAAAAGGAAAGAGACATTAATAAAGAAACATGGCGGTGGAGTGTGGAGGTTCAGGAAATTATTCGAGAGAAAAGATATTGCTACAAAGTGTAGTAGGGGATTAAGAGCGTGGAAAATTTTGAGCTGTATAAGAAGGCATAAAAAAAAGTTAAGAAAGTAGTAAGTAGTGCAAGGTTCAAAGTATACGATGACCTTTATAATAGGTTGGGAGCAAGAGAAGGAGAAAATGATATTTTTAAGCTCGCAAAAATAAGAGAAAAGAAAAGTAGTGACTTAGATCATATAAGGACAATGAGGAAAATGTTTTGGTGAGGGACAACAATATTAAAAAAAGGTGGAAGGAATATTTTAGCAAACTTTTAAATGAAGAACATTTGGGGGATACAAGAGTTAAGGAGGATACTTTATCACTAGAGTATATTTTTCTTCGTAGAATTAGAGGGGTGGAAGTGAAGTGAAGGAACCATTGAAGCGAATGAAGATAAGAAAGGCTACAGGCCTAGATGGTATTCCAATAAAGGTATGAAATGCTTATGAGAGGTTGGGGTGAGTTGGTTATGTAGACTATTCACTAAGATGCTTGTGACAAAGAAAATGCCGGATGAATGGAGAAGAAGCATTGTAGTACCTATAAATAAGAATAAGGGAGATATACAAAATTATACCAATTATTGGGGGATTAAACTTATGAGTTATACTATGAAGCTATGTGAAGGAATAATGGAGCAAAAACTTAAACAGAAGACCAAGATCTCTGAAAATCAATTTGGTTTTATACCAGGAGATCAACTATAGAAGCTATTTTTTCACTTAGGCAATTAATGGAAAAATATCGAGCAAAGAGGAAAATCGAGCAAAGAGGAAAATCTACACACGGTCTTTATCGATTTAAAAAAAAGCTTATGATAGGGTATCGAGGAATTTAATTTAGTGGGTTTTGAAAAAAAACAATATCCCCAGAGCTTGCATTGAAAATTTTAAGGATATGTATGAAGCAGCAGTAACAAATGTGAGAACTACATGAAGAGAAATAAGTGGATTCCTCATGACTATATGTTTACATCAGAGATCAACTTTAAGCCCTTATCTCTTTGCATTAATTATAGATGAGTTAACTGTGCATATTCAAGAAAAAGTACCATGGTGTACATTGTTTGCAGATATAGTATTGGTGGATGAATCAAGAGATGGTGTAAATGCAAAACTTGAGAGATGGCAGAGGATATTAGAATCTAGAGGCTTTAAAATAAGTCGCATAAAGACAGAATATATGGATTGCAACTTTAGTGGACATATACAAAGTGTTGAAACCACTGTCAAAATTGTAACTCATGAGATATCACGTAGAAATTTTTTTCGGTACATTACTTTCTTTAGAGATTGTTCGTACATTGGATCTTTCCTTTTTTTGTAGATTGGCTATGGTGGTGGATCTAATTCATTCTAATAGCTTGATTATGGCACGATTGTATTATACAGCTTCTATATAATGAATACTCTCTTAATCCTTAGGGAAGAAGACACTTCATCCAAAATCTCTGTCATCTTCATCTCTTAACATCTATATAAGATGATATGGTATCAAAGCCAGTAATCTTCATTCTTAACCCTCCTCTTGTCATTTTCTTGAAATAACTTGTGTTTGCATAAGAGGGTCTGTTAGACTGCAGTATTCCGGAAGATCTCTTTTCTTTTGAAGAAAACACCTGTTGACATTCAGACCTACAAGAAGCAGGTTTGATCTGAAGTGGGGCCCATCTGAATCTTCCAATCTGTGTGATTTATTCAGCAGTGTCTCCTTCATTTCTAGTGAGTTCTTCTGAATTTTTTAGTTCTTTTTCGCTGATCCAAAGTGGGTTCTCTGATTGATAATCAAAGATCCCAATTTTCTGCACTGTTTTTCATCTCATCCATCGAACTCTTTGGATTTGAGATCACATTGTGAGAAACTTGGACTGTAGCAGCATAAAGATACTGCCTTGAGGGGTGTTTGCTCTCATTGATCATCTGATCTTCAACTGGGCCACACGTGGGCATTTTTCAACCGAACAGTGGTTCATCAAGCTTATTTTGGGACAATTCTGTGATCCAATCACAGATCTGAATTTCCTGCAGTATTTATTTGGGCCATTTGGTGTTCTGTTGCACTGTTAGTACTGTAATCTGCTTCATTTGGAGGTCTGGTTGTGTGATTTTTGGCTTGTTACTTGCTGGTTGGAGGTTCTAGTTTTTATTTCTGTTGCTGCTGATCTCTATTGGTGGACTTATTTTTTATCGAATCATCTCTTTTAATTGGTTTTCCTTAAAGTTTCTGCTATTACCTGACGGAAAAATCTGAGATCTCTATTGTGCACTTTAATGGCAAAAACTATACATCTTGGGCATTTCAATTTCATTTGTACCTTGAAGGGAAAGAGCTTTGGGGACATATTGATGGATCTGATAAGGAACTTGAGGAGGATGAAAAAAGAAATCTTATCATGGAAAACCGAAGATGCAAAAACTAAAACTTGGATCCTTGCATCAATTGAGCCAAATTTCATTCTGAATCTAAGGCCTTGTAAAACAGTGAGGGACATGTGGAAATACTTACAAAACGTTTATCATCGAGAGAATTCTGCTCACCAACTCCAAATAGAGTTTGATGTTGCTCAAAATACCCAGGCTCCTTATCTATTCAAGATTACTACTCAGGGTTTCTTACCATGTGTTTAGAATATGATGAAATTAAATATGCCAATGTATCCAAAGCATTGCTTCCAGAGATACTCAAACTTCAACGAAATAGTCATAGAAATCAATTTTTGATGAAACTGCGTCCTAAATATGGGACAGTTAGATCGAGCTTCATGAGTTGAGCTTCCCTTCCTACCTTGGATGAGTATCTTCTAGAGCTTCTTCGTGAAGAACAATGGCAATTGACAAAGGCTACTCTCGAACAAAAGATGCTTGATACTGTTGTACCAGTTGCCTATGTTGCTAAAGGTGAACTTCCTTCTTGAGTTATGAGTGGAGTGCAATGCTTTACTTGCAAGAACTATGGCCACTATGCCAATCAATGCAAGCACAAAGTTTGTAGATATTGCAAGGCTAGTGGTCATGTCATTGAAGATTGCTGAAAGCGACCCCAAAATACATTTCCTCATGCCTATGTTGTTGCAACTGCGCCTCCCACCGCATATGATACAAGTGATTCTACTTTTGCATAACCTGGTTCATCTACACAGCCTCTTTCAATTGCTCTTTTAAACCTCGAGTTTGTCCAACAAATGATCATAAATGTGTTTTCTGCATTTGGTCTTTCAGGTACCAATCCATCTCTCTCCTCCACTTGGTACTTTGATTCAGGAGCCACTAATCATATGACATCCTCAACTGCGTCTCTGAAAAATGTTGTTAACTATGCTGTTCATCTTAAAGTTAAGACTGCATATAAGGAAGATCTCCCTATTACTACCATTGGTGATGCCCGTAGCCCTTTACCATTAAAAAATGTTTTTGTTTCACCACAATTGACTACAAATATTGTTTCAGTTGGCCAACTTGTTGAAAACAATTGCAACATCACATTCTCTTCTTCTGGCTGTGTTGTGCAATACCAGGAGTTGGGTAAGGTGATCTTGAGGGGGCCTAGACGTGGGTGACTTTTTCGCCTTTATGTGCATACAATTGTTGAGAATAAACCTATGAATAAGTTATTTTGTTTTTTTGTTCGAAATAATTATCAGATGTGGCATAAGAGGCTAGGACACCCGAATTTCACAACTATGTCAACTTTGTTCAATTCTGGATTATTGCATAAAGCTATTGTTTGTGCTTCTTTTGATCGCAATGCATGTAAATTAGAAAAGAGCAAAACACTTCCTTTTCCCAACTCTACATCGTGAAGTACAAGTTGTTTTGACTTGATTCATAGTGATGTATGGGGAATCTCTCCTAACATCTCTCATGGTAGTTATAAGTATTTCATCATATTTATCGATGACTACAGGAGGTTTACTTGGATTTACTTGTTGCATTCCAAATCTGCTGTGCTTAATGCATTTAAAATTTTTGTTCTCTATGTTGACACTCAATTCTCCAAATGTATTAAGACCTTGTGATTGGATTTAGAGGGGGAGTATGTCTCTGCAGAATTCCAACTTTTCCTATAGGAAAGGGGAATTGTATCTCGGAGAATGTGTATGTACACTCCACAGCAAAATGGAGTTGCTAAGAGAAAAAACAGACATTTTCTTGATGTCACTAGGACACTTCTTCTTGAGTCTTCAGTTCCTACTCGTTTTGGGGTTGAAGCTCTCACAACTGCAGTTCATCTCATTAATAGGTTACCATTAACTTCAATTGATAATCACACTCCCTATTTTGGAGTACACAAAACTAATCCCTTCTTTGATCATCTTCGTACTTTCGGGTGTGTTTGTTTTGTCCATCTTCCACCTACCGAGAGGACAAAATTAATTGCTCAGTCCACTAAGTGCACCTTTCTAGCTTTGCTACTCATCAAAAGTGGTTTGTCTATTATGATCCTATTGCTCGACGCATCAGGACATCACAAAACATTGTTTTCTTTGAAAATCAATATTTTTTCCACAATCATCTTGAACCTCCTGACTCTCCTTCTAGAGTTCCATTGTCTAAATTCTCTAATGAAAGAACACTTTCTAGGTTTAAACCTAATCATGTGTATCCTCGACGGGAAAAGGCTCCCACTATAGGCTAGCCACTTCAAGAACCTCTACTAACAAATGGTCCCACTCAAAGTAATAATTTGCATCGCTCTTCTTGAATCTCTCTCCCTCCTGACTATTATGGCTTTACACATACTTCCTTGATGGCTACACTCTTTTCTACCTCCATCCCTCATTTTGATTCATAGGCTGTGCATCATGATTGCTGGAAACGAGTAATGCAAGAAGAATTAGGTGCATTAGAACAGAATAACACATGGGATGTTGTGGATTGTCCCTTCTTAGTCAAACAAATTGGGTGTAAATAGATCTACTGAATCAAACTTAAGCCCGATGGAACCTTAGATAGGCACAAAGCTCAACTCGTGGCACTCGGAAACAAACAAGAACATGGCATTGATTATGAGGAAACTTTTGCTACAGTCACCAAGATGACCACTATTCGACTGATTCTTGCCGTTGCTGCTTTTCAATTTTGGCCATTGTACTAGATGGATGTGAAGAATGCCTTTCTTCATGGTAATTTAAAGGAAGAAGTCTATATGCGTGTGCCTCAAGGTGTCTCCTCTCCATCCAATGTGTCTGTTTGTTGATTGCGCCGATCTCTTTATGGCCTAAAGCAAGCACCTAGGGCTTGGCTCAAAAAGTTTAAGTCAACTCTATGTCACTGTAATTTCTCTTGGAGTCCATATGATCCATTGCTTTTTCTTCGATACACATCTACTGGTGTAACAGTTCTATTAGTGTATGTTGATGATATTATTATTACTGGTACTGATGCCAGCATGATTAAGTATCTTTAGGTTACACTCTGTGATTCCTTCAATATGAAAGACTTGGCCCCGCTAAACTACTTCTTGGGCTTGGAGGTTCATCAGACTCCAAATGGCTTATTTATCAATCAAACCTAGTACACTTTGGACCTCATTGATCTTGCTGATGTTCAAAATTCAACACCAATTGATACACCGCTGGGAGTAAATCTCAAATTACGAAAGGATGATGGTGATTTGTTACCAAATCTGCACATGTACCGCCAATTAGTTGGAAGTCTAATCTATCTCATGGTTACAAGACTGGACATATTATATGCTGTCAATCTTGTTAGCCAGTTCATGAATGCTCCTCGACACCTTCATTGGGCCATTGTAAAATGGATTATCAGATATTTAATAGGAACTTCCACTTGGGGTCTAATTTTTCGTATGGGCAATCGTTACATTTTGAGAGCCTATTCTGATGTTGATTGGGCTGGTTGTCCTGACACTCGTCGCTCTACCACCGGGTGGTGCATGTATCTGGGCGATGCGTTGACATCATGGAAATGCAAAGAACAAGAATGTGTCTCCAAATCTTCAACTGAGGTTGAATATCGTATAGTTTTCCTTGCTCGTTCTGAAATCCTATGGCCTCGAGGACTTCTCTCTACTTTTGGTTATGCGCAAGCTACTCCTATGCCTTTGAATGCAGACAATACTAGTGCTATCAAAATCACTAAAAATCCAGTATTTCATGTGCGCACAAAACACATAGAAGTAGATTGTCATTTTATTCATGATGAATATGAGTATAATGTCATCAGCCTCCCTCACATGTCCCAACTGAGCTTCAAGTTGCAGATATCTTCACAACGGGACTACCTTGGCGTCGCCATCAGTTTCTTGTATCCAAATTGATGTTGTGTGCATCTCCGGTATCAATTTGAAGAGAGAGAAAAAGAGGGGGGGGGGGGGGTTTGTCAATAGAGGCCCAAGAATTCAGATCCAAGCCCACTAATGAATTTACTCACATGTGGGACTTGGTCAAACAGCTGCCTGTACATTACTTTCTTTAGAGATTCGTTTGTACATTAGATCTTTCCTTTTTTGGTAGATTGGCTATGATGGTGGATCTAATTCATTCTAATTGCTTGATTATGGGCATGATTGTATCATACAGCTTCTATATAATGAATACTCTATCAATCCTTAGGGAAGATGACACTTCATCCAAAATCTTTGTCATCTTCGTCTCTTAACATCTATACAAGATGATTATTATTGGTTCATCTATGTTGACCATGAGGACATCCTCGAAGTCATTATCTTCAGGCTTGATTTTGTCACTTTGTTTTATATCAATTTTTTGTCCCAAGTCTTTCATGTCTTGTCATCTGATTTGTGATCCTTATTTCAGGCCTATGACTCATGATGTGTGAACAACAGACATGTTCTGTGTCCATCTGCATGCTACTAGATGTGATATCTGTCACAAAATTTGATTTTCTGTCTCTGGACCTGTGCTTTCTCTCCAGATTGTCATGATATTCTGTCGTTGTACTAATCTGATGATGAATTCTTGGTCATTGGTGTTCTTCTCCCCTGTATCTAGACCAACTTCTCCTATCAATGGATTTGCTGGTTTGAAGTGCTTCAGATCTCCAGAATCTGATCATTATTTGTGAATGAGCTTTCTCTATGCAGTAGTCATTTGTTTGCTCTTATGGATCAACACCTCGCAATGCTTTTGGTGGCCGTGTGATCTAATTCTCGAATCTTGGCATCTTTCATTTCTTCTATCTCCTCTGCTTAGATAAATGAGCATTTGAATTGTTACATTCATGTTGCCAATCAAATGCCTCATTTCTTTCTACAAAAAAAAGAAAAAAAGAAAAAAGAAAAAAAAAAGCTTTCTTTTATTTTGAAAAAATTTTGTTCTTTCTTTCTTACTTTTTTTCCTTTTCTAACTGACAGCTTTATTCAAAAAGAAAAAGAACACAAATACTGCAAAATGCTAACTGAAAAACTAGCACACAGGGTAAAAGGCATATGCTTAATAGTGTTATGCTAGACCCAACATAGTAATATATATAAATAAGGACCTAGGAAAAGTATCCAGATTATCCACCTTGTTTGGCCAATATATCCACCACATTAACTTCCTGACCTGCCTGTGAAAAACAACTTTAATTGAGGGAGGCAAAAACCTGATTTCATTAAAGAAAGGTGAAACTTCCACAGGTCCAACAATGAGGTCTCTGCCAAGTAGCAGTCGAGGATATTCTCTCCTCTATGAACATGTTTCATGATTATTTGTATAAAGCATGGTTAGACTGAAAGATTTTAGGAAGCCTTCTCAAGTGCTTGAATGGGATATGGATTAATTCTAGTCATCTTGATTATCTTGGCTGTCTTCTATAAATATGAAATTGTGAATCATCTTAATGAAACGTTATGTGGGTTCTATGGAATTAATCTGTAAACATAGATGGCTTTTCTTAATCCTAGTGAATTGTTCTTTTTTCTGAACTAAGTGGTGACTAATTATTTCGTTTGAATGGAAAAAGATACTTGGAATGCAGTTATCTTATAGTATACATGCAATGTTTCATCTTATATTTTGGTGCATTGGTTTTTTTTTTCCTAGTTCATATTGTTGAATGTTGAGAAATTAAATTGTTTAAACCTTATGTCCACTCTTCGCAGAATGATGAAAGTTTTCTTGTGAAATCTGTTGGTGTGATTGATGCAAACTTGGACACTGTGTTTGAAGAAGTTTGCAGTGTTGACCGACACAAGAGATATGAGTGAGTTTGCCTGTGTATTTGTATGCCTACATGCGCTTATGTATTAAATTTCCCTAAGAAACTATTTTTGCAGGTGGGATGTTTTGACTGCTGACCTTGAGTTGCTAGATTCAGTAAATGGGCACTACGATGTTATCTATGGCACATATGACACAAAATACTTATCTCAGTAAGTATATTAGATATGGCAGACTTTGTTTTATCTTATGTAGAGATCATTTATTGGCTTCAGGTAGTTCTGTACTAGCAAAATGCCCTGTGCTTAGCATGGGCAATGAATGTCATAATATTAAATATTGCCAAGACATTAAAAACATGAAAAAATTAAAATGATGATATCGTTATTGAGATGTTCAAAATTATATTCAAAATTAATTGATTAACTTATTATATATATATGTGAAACTCAAAATAATTATTTGCATATTGTCATAAGATAAAGATTAATCCATAGTAGTCGGCTTTAATGATGGCCCCTTTCTTAGAGTTTTTAGTTTGCTCAAGTTGGCCAACATCACATAATTGAAATTATCTGAACTATTGATTAAAATGATGAGTACCGATCATCACCATTAATAATTAGGAGAAAAAACATACTCCATCTCATGACAAATTCTACCTAAATGAAATATTGAGAACCACAACCAGAGAGCTTAATCTATATAGAATCAAATCCTTCAGCTTAACATACCAGGCTTGTTAAATGGAAGAAAAGAGACACAATCCCTTCCATTCATTATAATTGGGCCAGAGTAGGAAAGAACTTTGAGGCTTTTAAAATTATCTGCTAGTTATTATAGGTAAAAAAGACTCCAACTTTCTATTAGATGTTATATTATGGAATTACAATGAGGTCCAAACTGTCAAGATGTTATTATTCAAGTTAGATGTACACAATATCATCAATTTGGGGGAAAAATGTGAATCAGTCATTTAAAGTTTTATCAGATTGTTGAACAGTCTCGATATATGTAGAAGAGGCCATAAAGGCATCAAAATATAAGAAATTCATAGAAACCTTATTACCTAGGAGAAAAAGGTGGTCATTGTATAAAGTCTGAATGGAAAAACAAAGTGGAAGCCAATATCTACTCCAATTAAGAGACTTATAAAATTGAATGAACATCATGATTATTGTCTTTTTTAGGAAATAAATAAATGCATGTAAAAGTACAAAATAGTATACTTTTTCATAATAACCCATAAAATATAATTGCTGATCACCAATGAGAAAAGATGGGAAATCCATTCAAAAGTAGCATAATAACAGGGGTCTGATTGCTGTTATTCTAAATATGAAAAACTATCTATATTATATGAGATTGTTGGTTATAATCAATAAGTGGGCCAATTTCAAAAAATCCACAATAAAAAAAAAATCCTCAAAACTTGCAATCCAGTCAGCAATTTTTCCTACCAGGAATGAGTCACAATCCGATTCTGGGTATGTGGCATCTTCTTGCATATTTTATTCTTGGCTCCAATCATAGGAGAAACGAATAAAACCTAATGCAGTTAGTCTAGATGTAATGAGAACAGGCCACAAAACTATCAAGATGTAAGAAAGTCACATAAATATGTTTAACCTTGCTACCAAGGAGAAAATGTACTTATTGTATAAAGCCAGAAGGAAAAAGGAAGCCTTGTTATTTTCCTATTGTTTACGCAATAAAAATGACACCGATCTAAGAAATGAAGTGCAACCAACAAAGAGGCACCCATTTCAAGGCCTAATGTAGTGAGCATTTAATCATCATCTCATCTTCATTATAGTTGTCAAATCACAAATCGTTCAAGAGATTGAATCAAATTGTATCGCGAATCAAATCATGAATCGTAGGATATTTCTACTTTTCTTAATATAGATGAGAAAAATCTAAAAAAATATTGAAAAATAGGAAATATTATAAAAGTCCACAATCTATCTATTTTCATCCTTATCAATATCAATGCATGAGAAATATTAGCTTCTTCATAGTTTTGAAAATCGGAATCATATCGCAAATTGTTTATGCCCATGAATCGAATCAAATCCTAAAACATATTCTGAATCATAGGATTTTTTTTTCATTTTTCAAATAAAAATGAACAATAATTAAAAATTAAAAGAAAAAAAAAGAAGCATTCATTCATATAAATACCCATTGATTTTCTCATTTATAGCACTGAAAATACAATGAAAACTAATTGAATAAGTCTATCATACAATCATGTTGAGAACATCTTGACATATATTAATAAATAATTAATGTATATGTAAATAGTTAAATAATTTTCAGGTATATATATTTATTGTTGTCGCTAAATCAGACTATAAAAGTAAAAATAAAATTCAAACCATGAATCGTATACAAGAAAATATATTTGAAGTTAAGAAAGTGTTCATAAAGGAAACAAAAAGAAAAAAAAAACCCCAAAAAAGATATAGATAGGCACCAAACTTATAGTCTTATGTTTTAATTAAATCCATGTTCTTTATTCATGTCTAAAATCTCCCCAAAGAAGTGAAAATTCTTGAGACGTATAATTAACAACTAAATGCACTTTTAAAAGTAGAAATGCTAAAAGAAAGAAAGAATAAAGAAGTAAAAAGGTAAAATATTATTTGTATTAACTTATTAGTTGTATCTATTCTTAGTCAGCTGAATTGCTTGAATTGTAAGATTCGATGAAATGAGTATCAAATCATAAGATTCACATTTGATCCTAAGATTCATCTTAAAATGAGTTTCGTTAAAAGCTATGAGTCGTTCTCCTTAAGATTTGGAATACAAATTGTAGGATTCTGATAATATAGATCTTCATCATCAAAGATGGTCCCAACTATGTTGGGGTTGGCTACATGAATTCTTTTTATCCATTCTGATTTATCTTGATCAAATTCCTTGGATGGGTTATACTTCCTCAGATCTATTAATGGAGATTTATTAATACTTGTAGTTGGCATTTACTGATTAAGGTGTTCTATATGATTGATTCAAGCTTTTACCAATTAACTAGTTATTTGTTGGCTTCTTCTCCAAGGTTGTGTAATGTCATAGCTTGGAAGAAAACTAATGATTTGTTTAACACTTGGGATAATTATATAAATGAGTTTCTTGATTTATCCAGTATTAGAAATTACTTTTAATGGATTTTGTTGGAATTAGCTGCAGGCCAACTAAGGCTTCTAGCATTTAGATGAACAAATTGTCTTTCCTTTCAGTTCCCACAACAGAAAACAGTCAAATGCATTGTACTTAAAGCATTTTACCAAGGCACCAATGCTTATGTTATTTTGCTTTCACAAACTTATTCAATTCAGCTCAACCGTCATAAAAAGATTCTTGCCATAAAAACAATAGTAATAAAGATATATAATGTCATAAATTTTCATAACGTTTATAGAGTTCGTATTTCATAGATGAAGATTTTGGCGATAACGAATATATCAACTGAAATGCATTGCTTCTGCAGTATAATCATATTTGGTTCAAGAATGTTTCAAAACTATGTAATAAAGGAGAGAAATGAATCATCACCGGAAAGAGCAAATAAGCACAGAAAGAATTCACCATGAAGTCATTATACCTAAACTCTTGTAAGAAGCTATAGAAATAGAAAACTGTACAAGGGAAAATTTCAATATGATGTGGAACTTCTTTTTCATTTCGATGTACAACTAGCTTTGTATTTTGGATTCTAGATTGACCCTATTGTAGATGTATAATAGAGAAGAAGATTGATTTGCAACTGAGCAATTCTCAACCTTGGAAGGGGTGAACCCCACTCCTCATCAGCTTTGTCATACTTTTATGATTTTAACATGACTAATGAATGAATATTAATTTTTCTTAGTAGGAGACTAACCTTCAAAAGGATCCTAAACACCCAAATGAATCATGTCACGCCCCACCCTTCACACATGCATGATATTGTCCGCTGAGGCCCATGGGCCAAAGCGGACAATATCATGCATGTGTGTAGGGTGGGGCGTGACAAATGGTATCAGAGCCGACTCTCGACTAGTTCGAGTGTGGGTCCCTGCCATGGCCTAGTGCAAGTGGGCGGGTTCATATGTGGGCGGGCCAAGAGGCCTCATGCAAGGTAAGGGTGCAAGCTCTATATATAAACCCATTCACTTTCCTCTCTATAGCGATGTGGGACTACAGAATGTCACAAATCATCATCATCAAAACCATGTCTAAACTATGTTTGGGATGAGCTACATGGATTTTGTTTCTCCAGTTTGATTTATTCCGAGCCAAATCCTCAAATAAGTTAAACTTCTTCAAATTTGGTTTTATTATCTTCATTCACGTGTTCTTTAGCCTATCCCTTCCCCGTGGTGGGCTATCCATCTGTATTGCCAAACCTTTTATTACCAACACCATTATCAGCCCGCCCTCAATATGTTCAAACCATCTTAAATGGGTTTCTTTAATGTTATTCCCTATCGATGCTATCTCTTAAATGCTGTTGAAAGCGCACATTTCTAATTTTATCTTTCCTTGTTATACGACGCATCCACCTCAATATTCTTATCTTTGTCACCTATATTTTATGGATGTACTGCTGCTTGATTGGCCAACATTTTGCCCCATAGGTTATAGCTAGTCCAATTACTGTCTTGTAAAATTTTTCTTTTAATCTTACTGGCATTTGTCAGCACAAAGTGCTCTAAAAGCAAGTCTACACCTCAATCATCCCACTTTTATCCTATGTTCAACATCTTTATCAATCTTCCTATCCTTAACTAATTATCCAACCAAGGTTCAGGAAAGAATCTCTTTGTTGTTTCTCTTGTGCTTTAATTCTCACAACAGTTCTTCCATCTCTTTGTATATATGTACCCATTGAAGTTGCACCCCATATATTCTGTTTTTGTATAATTTTTTTTAAAGTCTTTGGGTTCTAAAGCCTCCCGCTATCTTTCGATTTTTGCATTTACACCATCTCTTGATTCATTCACTAACACTATATCATTTACAAACAGCATACCCCAAGGTCTCATCTTTTCAATATGAGCAGTTAACTCATTCATAATTAATGCAAAGAGATAAGGGCTTAAGTCTGACCCCTGATCTAAACCTATAGTCACGGGGAATGCATGTGTCTCCATAGGTAGTTCTCACACTCATTACTTCTCCTTTGTACATTTCTTCAAAACTTTCAGTACAACCTCTTGGAACATTCATTTTCTTTGACAACCACCAAATTAAATCTTTTGGTATCCCGTCATAAGCTTTTTCTAGATCAGTGAAGACCATATGCAGACTTTTCCTCTTTGCTCAATATTTTTCTATTGATTTCCTAAGTGAGAAGATAACTTTCATAGTTTACTTTCCTGACATAAAACTAAATTAATTTTCAAAAATCTTGATCTTTTGTTTAAGTCTTTGCTCCATTACTCTCTTCCATGGCTTAATAGTATGACTCATAAGTTTAATACCCCGATAGTTGGCATGATTTTGTATATCTCCCTTTTTCTTATATATAGGCATTATAATACTTCTTCTCTATTTATCCAGCATTTTCTTTGTCATTAATATCTTCTTGAAGAGTCTAGTTAATTAAATCACCCCGACCTGTCCTTAGCATTTACAAGCCTTTACTGGAATGTCATCTGGACTTCTAGCCTTTTTTGTCTTCATTCGCTTCAATACTTATTTTACTTAAACTATTCTAATTTTGTGGAAAAAAGTATGTTCTTCTAATGAAGTATCTTCTTTTGTTCTTGTATCTCCTATATTTTCTTCATTTAAAAGCTTGCTAAAATATTCCTTCCACCTTTCTTTAATATTGTTGTTCTTTACTAGAACCTTTTGATCATTGTTCTTAATACACTTGACATGATCTAAGTCCTTACTTTTCCTTACGAAGGCTCAATTAAATGCATTTATAAAAAAATGAAGGAAAATGAAACCCTAGCTTTCGTTTAATGGCTTTCAATTGAGAAGAAATAGAAGAAGACGAAGAAAAAAAGACTAACAATGAGAATAAGGTAGGGTTGGAGATAAGATGATGGCATGAACCTAAAAGCTTAAAATATAGGAGCAAAGTCATCAACTGCCATGAACACAATTGGGAAATCCACCCTTCTTCCACTGAGAGGAGGTTTGTGATCACCTGATTCTCCTTCAAAATTAGTTCATAGGGACTTATTAGCTGATCTCCATGGCACTATAGCGATCAAAATAAAAGTAATTGTCAACGGAAAGAAAGTTAATGTGAGAGAGAGAGAGAGAGAGAGAGAGAGAGAGAGAGAGAGAGAGAGGATTCGGTACCTTTGCTCTAATAGGGGGTGATCATTAGAGATGCTAAGTTGTTGCCCACCATTGATTGGGTTTTGGGGGTTTGTGAAGATAAATTAGTAGAAGGGAAGAGCAGCAGAGCCATGGGTTGTGGAGATAATGATAATGAATGAAGCAGAGGAAGATTAGGGCCACGGGTGGAGCACGGGCCTATTGGGATGATGGTGAAGAAGTTGATGAGAGAGAGAGAGAGAGAGAGAGAGAGAGAGAGAGAGAGACTTACATCCGACTTGATGGGAGATAGAAGACAATCTTTGAATCCTGTTGATGGAGTGTTCTCCATGTTTTTCCAGGACTACCGGAGTCAAAAGAAAAACACTTGCACTTTTGACAAATGATGTGGAGAGGAGTATGTAGAAACGACAGAGGAGGAGACGGAAATCTGGGCTCAAGGAAAGGAAGCATTCATTTGCATATTGGAGAAGAAACATATGGAGGTATTGATGAAGAGTTGTGAACAGACAGAGTACTTGTTTCATGTTTTGGAGAGGACCTTGAGAAGTCAAATTTCAATTGATTAGTTAAAATCAGAATCCAAATCAGTTGGCTTTTGAAATCAGCCAGCTTCATGTATATAAATTTGCTTTTAAAGAATGAGCAGTTTTGTTGGTATTTTAAATATTTATGAAGCACTCAAGGTTGCAATTTAAATAATTGGCTGTTTTGTACAATGCAGGGCTTGATGGTATGCGTGTGTGTATATATGTAAGAATGCCCTATACAATATGTTCAATGAAATAAAGATGACGTGTACTTGCGTTCAATGTAGTTTTTGTTAAAAAGAGGAAACAAAACACCTTAAATGACACCTACTTTTTCTCTTTAATAAAGGCTAATGCGTAGCACCTATCTCTTCCTTATGGCTCTAAGTTTTTCTCTCTTTAAAATTACTGAGCAAGTAATGGACATTTTTGGAGAACCTCATTTAAATGTGGGCAATTTTGAGAACCCATTAGTGAGGACCACTTACGAGAATTGAATATATTCAACGTAATGGCTTGATTAGTATCAAACTAATGCTAATTCATGGAGTTAATAATTGCTTCTATCATAACCTGGGAACATTAGACTAATCCAAAGGTGGGCCCAATTCCTAGGGAATTCAATTTTAGGAAGAGCACACACAAAAAAAAAAAAAAAAGGAAAATGCTGTCAATATTTAAATAATGTCAATTCATGAAGGATAAAATTGGTGTCAGAACTGAAATAATGTCAATTAATGGAAGATGTGTGAGTGTGAGGAGAATGATCTTCCAGTTGGGCCCACTTATCCATAGGGGATAGAAAGAATGTACATAAAGGTGGGGCCACTATTTCTATTACTTCTCTCATGTTTCCATTTGTATTACTTCTATTTACTTTCCTACCATATCTAGAAGAATTTCCTAAAAGATGGGCTTACTGCTCACATTTAATATTACATTGTGTGGAAAGGGACAACACTTATCACCTGCTTCGCTCTTAAATAATTTCTAGAACTTCAATGTGAGGTGTTATCATATAATTGGACAAGTCAGAAGGGGCAAAAATGCCCCTTTCCAAGTGGGGCTTTTTGTAAAATTTCCCTATATGTGTATTGGTTATTCTCATATAGTTGTACATTGGCAAGTGAAATTGATTGGAAACAGGCCTCAGGTCTGTTTTACTTGTTGTGGATAGGGTCTTCTGAGTGGTCATACTCCCAACTTATTTGCTTTCTCATATTACATTACTTTCAGGTGGCATTCAAAAAGAGATTTTGTTTTCTCTAGGCAGTGGTTTCGTGGGCAAGATGGATCATACAGTGAGTCTTCATTTGTACCTCACATATGCCATTATAGCTATTGCCCTCCATAGGACTTGATTTTTACCAGCTGTGAGATTCAAATAAGAAGCACTGTTGCAAATATCCATTATGACTTACTTAAACTCTGACCAGAATGACTTTTTCCATTCCATGTTATGATTATTATTATTATTATTATTATTATTATTATTATTATTTTGTAGTCGTTTCAATGATTTTAAGCTAGTATATTTACATTTTTGTTCTATATATCTATCTCGGATTAATCTTGTTTCCTAGGATATGGGGGTGCGAGGTGTTGTCACCCTGAGTGAGTTTATTCGTTTGTTTATGACTTCATGGGGATGCCTCAAGCAAAAGGTTTGTTAGGGTAGATTTACTCATTTTGCATTTTCCAGTTATTAGTTTGATAAATTTCAGATAAGACTTGAAATTTGTATACAATTGATCTAGGAGGTGGCTGAGAAAAAGTGATGTGCGTGCTTCTTGAGTACTAGTCAAAATAGTTAGCTTACTATTTCAACAGGAAACTTCTGCCTAATCATCTTAAGCTTGCTATGATGTGTCTTGGAGTCACCACCCGTGGATAGGCAACGAGATCCTATGTTTCTAATATTGGTGTGCAAGAATGATGTATATGGGCCAATGAGAGATTAGTGATGACCTAAATTACAAGTGATTAATATGCTCACCATCATCGTAGCCTAATCCCATTTATTTGCCATCACCTTTGTGAGTTTTTCTTTTCCACTTAAGCCCATTTTAAACACAGAAATCAGAAAAAAGAACAAGAATAGGCAACAAGTGGAAAGAAAAAGATTTTTTTTTTAATTCCTTAAATCTCATCGCTAAAGGGGAACTACACTTTTAGTAGATCCTACTGTCAAACTTGAGAACCCTTGGTACCCTCTACAATCTCAAATTGATGGTGTATTTGTCTACTCAGGAACTAGATGGTGAAACTCAGCTGCTTGTTTTAGTCTCCAAGTGTTCAAGATGCCTTGGAAACTCTGAAGTCTGAAGAAGCTCCTAGAGAGTGAGGGTGTGCTTCTGAAGGAACACAGACGCCTTTGGACATGATCCCCAGGTTGATTTTTAGGGTGTGGGACTAATTTTAGATGCCAAATCATGGAGGGGACAATTGTCAAGAAGCATTCCTCTTGGAAACAGTTTGCTTGCTTTCTACTTGAAATGAGTTCCACCAAGAGTATGTCAACGAGCTTTTGAAGCGTGCCCTAACCTTAAGCAAGGCATCACACTCTAGAGTTGAGCTGAGATTAATTCAGTTTGAGCATGGCTTGAATTAAGTATAGGTGGTCTTGATAATACTAAAACAATCTTGTGCTTGAGCCTAGCTTGCTTATTTATCACATCCAACTAAGCAAAGGTTAAGCTAGACTTGGCAATACGAACTTAGTTTTAGTTCAAGTCAAACCCACCACAGACATTATCATCAAATATCCCTGGCACAACTATATGAGCAGCACTATTGGGTCCACTTTTCATTGAAGAAAAACTAGAGAAGAGGAAGAAAGGGAGAGAAGGCACACATGTGGAAAAGAAATATCTTAAAATTAACTTTATTGGTTCTCAAAGATCAGCATAGAAGGAAGTGTTACAAATAGGGTGCCAATAAGATCCGCACAATGTAGTTTCATTGTGAGAATATAATCATTTCTAAAGTTGTTACACTTTTCACCCTAATTCAGTTATTTTTAAACATTTCTCTTAACAGATATATATTTTCTAAAATATATATAAAAATTTATTCATTTGGCCAATCAGGTCTTATCAAGTCTTATTCAACAAATTCTTGATTTCCATTTTTTCTAATGAGGGCCAGTAAGGATCTAGTGGCTGCAAGAAACTAAGAAAGATGCTGAAGAAGAAGAAGAGAAAATTGGGGTGGGGATTACCATTGGTAAATTGAGCCTTGGCCTTCGCTGCAGCACTCTGATCTCCTCAAAAGAAATTGCTGCTCCTCGTCTGTCATGACCCAAAATCCGGGGCACTTTAAATTCTGCATCAAGACTTACAAAAGTATCATATCCATACATGTCAAATCCATTGGCATAGTAAGATTTTGGGCATTTACCTAATTAATAAGAAATCTTCTTTTAAGATTTTTAAAAACTCGAATAACAATGTCAATCTGAACATAATTAAATGAAATGGAAGACAAAAACAACTACAAGGTCTTTGGACATCTAGTTGTAATGAACTAAAATAAAATAATGAAAATTAATTCTTCATTTCTATCTTCTATGCGAATCTGTTGCTCAGGAGCGCATGTCGAAGCCTATCTTTTGATCATGTTGGTAATCCTTAGACTCTAAATCCAAGTTACTGGGGCAGCAAAAACAATGATCTGCGAAACTGACTGAATAGAAAGTCTAATTTCCATGGGTGCACAATTTCATCTTAAACAGGTATAATTAATGCTGCACTAATAATGGAAATACATTCATTAAGTTCTGGTAAAGGTTTCCTAAAACTAACCACCAGACAAACCCCTAACCACCTGGCAACCCCACCCGATAAAATACTTTATGGATGCTTCATATCCTGTTAAAGGGCTGACCTACAATTAGTCAAGGTAGCTGACCTGTGGTTAAGAGAGCAGCATAACTGCCCTCACTGTCAGGGAATAATTTATTTGGTCTATGAGCCAGAGAATAACATATCTTACTTGTGAGTCATGAAATTATGGATCTGACCAATGAGTCAGGGAATAGCATAGCTGATCTCTGAGTCAAGGAATAAACCTTATATCATGGCATTGGTTTGTGCTAGGGGTAAAGGGGCGTCCAGTGGGCAGGTCCAACTAAACTATTAGTCAACAGGTGTCTCGTTCATGGATCACAATCTTCCTTGTCTGTTTCATAAAAGTAGGCTGCTGACATTAGTCCTTTACATTTACTTTGGATTTGTTACACCTTGCACTGACCCATGATAGGTATCCAGTCGTTTTAAGTCAATTTCATCCCAACCCGGTAACGACCTAAGAATCTGGAGCTCATCAGATTATCAAGACTTACTCAAATTTTTAACACAACATAAATCAAATTTCAATGAGCATAGAGGTCCAAAAAACATTCATATGCAATTTATACTTAAATCATTAATGTATTACAAGTAAGAATAAAAGCTATTATATAAAAGACAAGTCTTAAAATCAAGTAGAGAAAATATCTAAATGTTTGGCTAATCCCATCTATGCATCTAATCATTGTTCTTCGCTCTCTAGATTCGTCACGCATGCCAAAATCTCCCGGCTGATCTCTGTCATTCCTTGCAACCTCAATGAATGCATTAACTGAAGTGGAGTGAACCACTGGTCAATTACACTGGTGAGCAGAATTTCAAGTAATCACTAATGTACAACATATTTTCAACATATTTTCAATCATGCATATGAATACATAAAATATTAAATAATTATGTTGAGACAATATTTTAATCAGTTCTTTCCTTAGTACCTTTCCCCACCGCAAGCAATAAATGGTTTCAATACTCCACACGGGTGTGTCTATGTTTCCGTCAACCTGTCTTATCATCCACTATGATTGCTGAGCTTGTTTCAACACCCTCACACAAGATTGTCTATGTTTCTGTCAACAGCATGACTTGTCTTATCACCATGATTGTCGAACCTACTTCCCTCAACTAACATCCACGAGAGAAATTCTTTACTCATTGCTAGCGGTTATTGATACTCTAATTCAAACATCAATTTTAAGTTCAATCAATTGAACTTATTAGAGTTTCACCTCCATCATAATTGGTAATGTTATCTTACTCTTTCCTTGGCTAGTACCACATAACATTGGGTTAGTTCTCGCCCCACTTCGAATCGGAATTGGTACCCAGGTCCATGGTATTGCCTTAGTTGAATTTCCGGTTTATAAATCATAAGTTTAGGAATAAAAGTCAAGTCACAACCCATAATTCAAAATTGTTCATAATTCAGATATTTATTCAAAATATTCACCACGTGTTTTATCAACAATTAACAATACAGCTATGAGACATGTATCACAAATTTATTATTAGATCTCATGATTAAACAAATACTTATCGTGTAAGCAGAGGTAAAGAAAATTTTTAGGGTTGGAATAATGCTAAATTAAGGTCTGTGGTCCTTTCTTGCATGTTCTCAAAGGATTAGTATAAAGAGGGGCCTAATTAAATAAATCTAGGACTCTAGGGGTTCTTATGAAATTTATAGAAACTTTATGTACATTAAATTAAAACTCCAAGATCTTTTTTTAAGCTTCAGTCAACCCCTTTTTAATAAATAAGCATGTACAGTGGCCTTAGTCATTCTTAGGATAGGGCCTCACGCCTCATATTTTCAGACAAATTGATGGTGGGCCTACTGGTTCATCCCACAAAAGGGTTCCATCCTTTGGGGGTCGCATATAGGCCCTCTACAAGATGTGCGGTATGGATCTTCCATTGGGTGGGCCACGAAGGTTTACTACTGATGTCGATCTTAACATGTTTTGTCGACCTGGAATTATAAAAACTCATACATGTTTTGAATCTCTTTGCAAATCTGGTATCCTTTCTTCTTACTCTAGAGTTCAGAGGTGTACTAATCATAGGAAATCAATTGCATCAAGTTTATACTCTCTAATTAGGTCTCCTACAGTCAATATGATATACAGAGGGGTCGTCAGAATCATCTCATATGAAGGGCACACTCACCACCCTAAGCCAGTGGGTCCATCTGAGTCTGGTCCCCACTAGTACAAGTTTATTGGAGTCGCCCAGAGTCCCCCTCTCAGATCATCTGATTTGATCACTTGCCATGTGTGCCATGTGGGGCCTTTAGTTCAAATCATTAATTATGTATGGAATGCTCTTTTATACAGAGATCCCACCTTACTTTCTTGTAAGCATAGTCACATAGGATTCCCAAGATGAAGTAAGATTTGTAAATCACTTGAAGAATTCTTATGGTCGACAATTTCTGTAGTCTAACCCAACATATGGAAATTCCTACTTACCTCGTGCAGAAATGTGTTGCTTGAGTAGTCAGTGGTCTTAAGTCGGACATCTACTATGCGTCCCGCTGTTGATCCTCCTTGTCTTCCTCACAATCTTCTCTTGTTGTAAAACCCCAAGTTAGAGTTCTCTCTCTCTCTCTCTCTCTCTCTCTCTCTCTCTCTCAATTCTGTGAAGAAGAAAGAAGAGCAAACTCCCTATATAAGTGCTTAGACAATCCTGCACTAGGAGTCTTGTTTGGAACTACAAGGGAGTTCTACTGGGAGTGTAATCTTGGGAG
This sequence comes from Sextonia rubra, assembly GCA_037013555.1. Taxonomy (NCBI): domain Eukaryota; kingdom Viridiplantae; phylum Streptophyta; class Magnoliopsida; order Laurales; family Lauraceae; genus Sextonia; species Sextonia rubra. The sequence continues at coordinate 13,835,532 of JASUAD010000014.1, read as the reverse complement.
AGAATCCTGTTTGAAATTCTTAGTCTTCTAATGACCTTAATCTAGTCTAACTATAATTCCACTAAGAGTCCTAGTAAGGATATTCCAAACCCTTTAATTGGAGACGTTTCTGAAATTTTAAGAAAATATTTACGAGTTCAATAATGTGATAGAAAACAATCTGAGTCACGATTACTCAGATCTTAGAGTCGTGTCAGTGATCATGTTCTACAAGTTCCATCATGATTTCCACAATTCATCTTAATAAATCATATATTCAGGTTTATCAATGCATATTAACATCAGTCACAGATCACTCTGTATCCATAGTCGTCATTAATCCTGATTCAATCATAGCTATCAAGAAATTCAAATCGCAATCAGCCATGTATGATTTATTATCGTTAGAACCAGCCATCACTTTGTTTAATCAAATTCTAATAGGCGGAGTTCTGTCATCATGGTAGAATTAGTAATGGCTTTTTTAATAAATTCTCCAACATCAGAAACACCAGAACAAGTCCCAGACTAATATTAAGTCGTACACAATTAGGGTTATTGATCTGTTGAGATGATGAGCCAAATGGGGCTTGATCCATAAAGGCTGTAGTGTCCAAGGGTCCCCAATGGGTCTGTTAACTGATCTCCCCAATGAGATCAGCTGTGGCACGTGAATACATCACCCATGTCGGCACAGCAGTGAAATGACAATGAAGAATTGGAAAATTTCAATTCTGGTTGGAATTCTTTACTGAACTCCAACCTTTCCTATGGAAATCATCATCAAAGAATCAAATAAATACAGAAATCAATATACCGGTTTCTGAAATCCAAAAATTAGATTTCTGATATCAAATCTATTGACTAGAATGTCGGCAGTGTAATTCTAGCACTATGGCAGTCACTAGATTGAGAGAAACTCAATCTCAAGACTTCTAATGCCTATATTAGAGCTGGTAAATCTAACAAGCAAGAATTGTAAGACATTAAATCCCCAAAAATAAGCATGATAGCAATTGACTAGCTTATCTACCAAAAAAAAAAAAAAAAAAAAAAAAAAACACTTCACAAACGTGTAGATGAGGAATTCTACTCACTTGTTATAGATGACTGTGGCCTTGTTGACTAGGGGAAGGGGTCATTCACTACAACTCATAGATGGCGGATCTCCTCGTCCTCCTTTATCTCTTCCAAGAGTTGGGGTCTATATTTTGGGATGGGATGGATTCAGAGAGAGTGTTGAATGGATGGTCTCCTTGGGTGTTGACTTCCATAAATAGGCTAGTACCCCTCTTTCAATTCTATTCGAACTTCACTTCCTCTTTAAAAGGATTCCTAATCCCATTTTTATCGAAAGGCCTTTCAAAATTTATCAAGAGTCCCACAACCATGATTTAAAATATTGGTTGATACAGGTACGTATCAGTTGATATGAACTGGTACCGACCATAACTGACCCGATATTTACTGTGTATCGGTCTCGATCTCAGCATAGTAAAATATCGCAGTTTTATTGGTAAGTATCAACCGATATTTTTAAAATATCTGACGAATATTGGTACTGGCTGATACAAACCTCGAAACTATTCCCACGGTATAGAAATAAAAAAATACCGAAAAGAGAAGAAGATAAAGAGGGGATAGAAATGCTGAAGTTCCAAAGATAAAGTGGGGATAGAAATCGGCATGTTAAAGTCCTGAAAATAGAAGGAAGGGAAGAGATTGACATCCTTATACCGAAGAGAGTAAAAGAGAGAGGAGGTGTTCCATGCTTGTTATTGCTGCTCTCTCCATTTCTCCCTCTTTCCTCTTCTCCCTCTTCTCTTTCCTTCTTTCCTCTTCTCTTTCTTTCCCTCTTCTTTTTTTATTCTTCTTTTTCGCTTTGGCCTTTTCCCCCTATGGAAACTGTAACTTTCTTTTCTTGGTAATTGTAACTTGGAGCGGATAAAACAAAGGGCGTCTTAAAGAACCCTTTTATTTCTACATTTGGAATCGAGATGGGTTGGCAAATGTCCATTTGGCTGGCCCTTCCATTATAAAGTGTGGGTTCAAGGATCCATAATGGGCCTATGTTCTAAAGGTCTATGAATCCAACATTTTAATAGATGGGCCCTACGTTTTATTTGAAAAAATAGATGGGCCCTACGTTTTATTTGGAAAAATAGATGGGCCTCCTAAAGAACATGCACCAATTCCTAAATATTTGGACTTTTTTTTCAAATTAAATGTACTTAACTAATTGGCCCACATAGGAAAAATATATACCACTCACAACAATGCGCCCTCCAGAATGGTCCTTTAACAAATACAAATGAATTGGGCTTGTCATCTCACTAATCACTTTTAAAACATGGAAATAAAAAAAAAATCCAAGTGTCTTGTAGATTGTAGTGTTCAATGGGCCCATTGATTAAAAATATAAATCACTCAAAGTAAATGCCATCTTCAATGGGTCCTCATTAAAGTTTTCTCAAATATGAATTGTTCCACTATCATATGAATCATGTATACTATATATGAATAAAATATTAAAATTTAGGTGTTAAATAGTGGTCAATCCAACATGTAAATAATTAAAAAATAATAATGATAGGCTCAAGGTTAAACTCTAGAACATGCCATAGTTAATTAATAAACGACAACATAGGATATTATGACTTAGGAGGATTAATATTTTCATTTATAGTTGCAACTAATTGAAAAAGCATTGTTTTCCAGCATTTTTTAATATTTTGGGTATTTTTTCAGATTTTTTTGTGGTTAGAAAAATTCACACCACGAAGGCCGTGGCCGATACCAACATTGTAGTGGTTTTTGGAGCTAATTGATACTATGACCAATACAATGATTTCAAACTATGTCCACAACTAATTCCTAAAAAAAGAATAATTTAGCCTAGTCTATGTAAGTTCATGGGTCTTACACACCAAATAAAATGCTTATGAAACTTCGTAATGTTGACACTGGCCCATGTACACTTGTACATCATATGTATGCTAAATGGGCTTTGACCCATTTAAATCTTTAGAATCCACATTGGATTTTAGTCAAAGATGTAATATATACTTTTATACATGATACTGTGCCTGTATACGAAGATTGTAATAACTGATTTTAGCCTTGATTACGGCAATTAACAGTTATAAAAGAAAGAAGCCATCGACTTCCAGACATACCATTTTCCATTCAGAATGCCTTCTTGTCTATTGGAGTATAGATTGCTTGGTATCAGAGCCATGTCTGTGTGCTATAGAGTGATTAGGAGGCATCTAATCTCTCTTGCTTGAGTCCCTAAAGTTTCAGCGTGTAGAGGACCTGGTCTAGAAGAAAGCTACAACAACTCTGTGTAGCGATCAAAAGTGAACCTCTATCAGACGATCAGATCTGGTCAGAGAATCACCATCTTCTTGGTTGCCTGGTTATTTGGGATTCTTTTGGTATATTTTCCAGATTTTTTTGAAGATCCGAGGTAGGCCATTCGATCACTTTTCTAGTTTACCAATTTTTGCACTATCTTCTCTTGAGAGCAGTCCAATTTCAAGCATAACTGTAATCCTTGGGACTGTTTGTTTGGAAATTTTGTCTACAATCTATATTTGATCTCGGATCTGGAAGATGGCATCAACAGTGGGCCCCACTCATCATTTTGTGTGAAGAACTTGGGCTGTCAGGGTTTTTTTTTTTTTTTTTTTTTGCAGAAATTGCGACGACAGCCCTTCCTTTCTGTTTTCTGTTTCATTGTGAAGATCTGTCCATATCAATTCATTCTGAATTGATTTAAGAAACTGATCCTGCCATTTCTGGAGATCTACTCGTATCAATTCATTCAGAATTTATTCAAGTGACTGTTTTATTTAGTTCTGACAGTGAAATTGACCACTGTTTCTGAAATTGGACAGCACTTTTGCTTTACATCACATTTTTTCTCTGTGGATCTTGTTGTTTTGGCTTGATCATTGATCTGAAACCACTGTGTGGTCCATATGACAATCCTGGCTCATATATTTAATTTTGACAGCAACATTTTAAGTTATTTGTGGGAATCCTTGACATCATATCTGTGATTTGGGCCCTCAGGAAGTCATTTACATTCTGGCCACCATTGTTTGACTGGCCACTTTCATCTGAATTGTGCATCTGTGGTCTGGATTGATAATGTAGAAAACAGAAATTGCAATAATAGAATTTAATGGAAATATTTATACTTCCTGGCCTTTTCAATTATAAATTTACTTTAAAGGTAAAGGACTACAGGAGCATGTTGATGGAACGGATAGTAAACCAATTATAGACAAAGCCTTGGCCTAGTGGGAAACCAAAGATGCACACAAATCATGAGTTGGATATTGGGGTCAGTGGACTCACAATTTATTCTGCACTTCCATGCCCACAAGACTAGAAAAGAAATGTGAACTTATTTGAAAACTATTTATCAACAAGAATACTCTACATGTAGCTTTCACTTGGATACTCTGCATGCAGATTTCACTTGAAGCATGAAATATCCCAATTTTCACTTGGAAAATTTTCAATCCAAGATTACTAATCACAATTTGTTAGCTTATGGATTGATTACACTGAGGTCATTTATGCGGATCTTTCTACTGGCTCTTTGCCTATGGTACTGGAAATCCACAAAACTAGTCAGAGGGATCAATTCTTGATAAAACTACAGATGGAGTTTGAAACTGTTAGATCCAATCTCATGAGCGGGCGTGCTTCCCACTTCCATAGCAATATGTCTGCCTGAATTCCTATGTGAAGAACAACACCTTGCCGTGCATGCAACACTTATCCAAAAAGTACCATGTTGTCCTATAGATGTTGCAGATGTTGCGTGAGGGAAAGCTCGAGGCAGAGATGAGTAAGGTTCATTGCCACAGCTGTAAAAAATATGGATATGTTTCTACTCAGTGCAATCAGAAGTACTGCACTTATTGCAAAAGCAAAGGTCACGTTTTTCCTGAATGTCGAAAACGACCACAGTATGAAGCATTGAGAGCCCATCGTGCATCCATCGATGAATCCTCTTCTGCCTCGGCCTCAATTTCCAACACATGTATGCTTGCACTTCCTACTTCCACTTCCACTTGTCTTACACACCTGAACTGGTCCAACATGTGATAGTAAATGCCTTATTAGCATTGTGTTTCTGGAAAAACCCGAACTTTTTTAAATGGTTTTTTGATTCAGGAGCTTCTAATCATATGACTTTTTCATTTGAGAACCTCTCAAATTTAAAGACTTTTGATGGAAACCTTTGAGTCAATACTGCCAATGGTGGTGGCAACATTCCTATTACTGCTGTTGGTAACATTTCACACTCTTACCCTTTGAACCATGTATTTGTATCCCCTAAGTTAACAAATAATTTATTGTCTGTTGGACAGCTGGTTGATAGTAACTATTCTAGTTGTTCTCTCGTTCTAGCTTTGTTGTGTGGGATCAAGTAACAGGGAAGGTGATAATGACTGGGCTTGAATGTGGGTGTCCTTTTCCACTACAAGTTTCTGTTCATGATAGGGATAAGTTTGAGTTAGCTTTGTTGTGTAATTCTAGTATTAATAAAAGCCAATTGTGTCATAAGAGATTAGGTCATCCTAAACTCTAAGACCTTAATTTTTTTTTTCTTGAATTCTACCTTGCTTGATGAGAATACTAAAATTTCTTTCAATGATGTTTCCTTTGATTGCATTAGCTGTAAAATGGGGAAAAGTAAGACACTATCTTTCCCAACACATGATACTTTAGCCTTGAAATGTTTTGATGTTGTTCACAATGATTTATGGGGAATTGCACCAAAGCAATCACACTCCTATTTCCGCTTTAAGTATTTTGTCTCTTTCATTGATAATTATAGTCAGTTTACTTGGATTTATCTTCTTCATTCTGTATCTAACGTTTTTACAACTTTTTAAGCTTTTTAGCATATGTTGAAAGTCATTCTCAACCACTATTAAAATTCTCCACTTGGATTCTGGAGGGGAATATGTTTCCACGGATTTTCAAACATTCTTGCAAGAGAAGGGAATCATATCTCAAAGAACATGTCCTTAAACTCCCCAACAAGACGGAGTCAACATCTTCTGGACATTATTTGTTATCCTCTTCGAATCTTCTATTCCTGCCCATTTTTGGCCAGAAGCACTTTCCACAGCATTACATCTAATCAAATAGGTTGCCTTCTCTTTGCATTGCTAATCACCTTATTTTTGTCTATACCAGAAACAACCAACGTATTCTCACATTCATACCTTTAGGTATGTGTGTTTTGTTCTTCTTCCTCTAGTAGAAAGGACAAAACTATCCGCTTAATCTTCTCGTAGTGCATTTCTAGGCTATGCTACAAATCAAAAAGGATTTCTTTGTTATGATCCCCAAGTTGACAACATCTGGGTTTCTCGAAATGTCGTTGTCTTTGAAAATCAGTATTTTTTTCAAAATCATGTTGATAGTGTTGAATATCCTTTGATTTCGCTTCTTCTTGACTTTTGATCCACATTCTCCTTCTCTTGTAAGATTTAAACCTAATATTGTGTATGAACAGTGTAGATTGAAAAGAGACACTACACTGGAGCTACCTGATACTATTGCAAACTCTACACCAGACTTGTCTTGGGCTCCTCCACCTGATCCACTAGTTTATCTTCAGAGTCCACAAGGCCTTTATGGCCCCTTGACTGTTTGGGTTTTACTCACATTTCATTACCTAATACTATTGCCAACTTTACACCAGACCTGTCTTGGGCTCGTCCACCTGATTATTGGTGACAGGCTATGCATGAGGAACTTGATGTACTCAAAGAAAATCACACTTGGGACATTGTTCCACTTCCATTGTTTATTCGACCAATTGGATGCAAGTGGGTTTACTTTATCAAATTGAACCTTGATGGCTCTTTGGCTTGCTATAAGGACTAATTAGTGGCCCTTGGAAATCGTAAAAAATATGACATTAATTATGAGGAGACTTTTATTTCCATGGCCAAGATGACGACGATTCTCATAGTTCTTGCAATTGTAGCTTCCAAATCTTGGCCCCTTTATCCGATTGATGTTAAAAATGCTTTCCTCCATGGGAATCTAAACGAGGAGGTTTATGTGTGTTTTCCACAAGGATATCCTTCCACCTCCAAATCTGATGTTACTCGGTTACGCTGCTTCTTATATGGCCTTAAACAAGCACCACAAGCTTGGTTTGAAAAGTTCCATACTATTCTGCTAGAGCTCCATTTTTTGCCAAGTCCTTATGATCCCTCTATATTTACACACACTACAACTCAAAGAATTACTTTACTATTGGTGTACGTGGATGATATCATTGTCATAGGGACTCATGGTGAAATTGTACGCAAGCTTCAATCTTCCCTTCAAGAGGCTTTCCATATGAAAGATCTGGGACCATTAACTTATTATTGGGGTTTGACATTTAGAAGAGTAAAAAAGGACTTCTCCTTCACTAATATAAGTATATCACGGATCTTATTGAGTTGGCTTATCTTTAAGGATCAACACCTGTGGACACACCATTAGAAGAGGGTGACATTCTTCTTGATCCAACCACTTATCATTGCCTTGTTGGAAGTCTTGTCTATTTAACAATTACTTGACCTGATATATCCTATGTAGTAAATATGGTGAGCTGGTTTTTGATTACGCCAAGGCATCTTCATTTGGTTGATATCAAATGCGTCATTCAATATATTCTTGGGTCTCCAACACGCGGATTATTCTTCCCAATTGACACTCCCTCACTCTTACTGCCTATTTCGATGCAGATTGGGCAGAGTGTTTGGATACTCGTCAATTTACGAAACACGTAAGCAAAGAGGTGATGTTTTATGCAACTGAAAACTCTAGTTTTAAGTACCAACTTTAGTTAGTCAATTTTTTATTTACATATATCATTACATGTCAGATATTAGTTTTACCATAGAATGAACGAAAGGAAAAGAAGAGAAGATGCAAAGAGATGAATTAAGAGAGGAGGGGGGGGGGGGGGAGAGAGAGAGAGAGAGAGAGAGAGAGAGAGAGAGGTGTTGGTGAAAGTGATTAGTGCATTGTACATGACAAACACATTTACTAATAAAAGGACTCACAATGAGACGATGTAGCTATCACTCACAAGTTTATCTGTTCTAAATAGGGCTTCGGCAGCAAAAAGATTTGCTTATTTGAGTGCACACACGTATAAGATGATTAATGTTTGCAGCCAATCTCATCCTAGGTAGGCAACAGATTGGTTCTATGTGGTTGTTTTGCCGTTAAGGATGTGTAGAAGGGCTAATTATAGCTTTTTAAGAAATAAATAAATAAATAAATATATATATATAGAGAGAGAGAGAGAGGCTAGTTATGAAAATTGAAATTTTGCTTGAGTTAATAATTTAGAGTTTTGGGGTAGCGTAATCTATACACAAGACAAATTCTCCTGCATCATCATCTTTTTCTCTCTAACTCATCTTCCTCTCACAAAACAATTAAGTTTCTAGTTGGTATCAAATTCAACATTCAATAAAATTGGACTCGGGACTGACTTGATCACCCTTAAAGCCAAGTTGCTTAGGAAAGTCAAACCAAGCCACACACTAGCCCTAATAACTTTTAAAAAATGAAGACATAGTAAACAAATCGAAGGAAAAAATAGAAAATAAAGTTTTATGAATCTAAAATTTTAAGACTAGTTGTGTTCCATTTATTAATAATCTGTTTAAGTTGTTACAGGCGATACTTTTCCAAAAAATGTAATCAGAAAGTTGTTACTGGTGACCACATAAACATTTCATTCAGTTAGGCAACCAGCATCAGTTTTATTCAATTTCATTCAGTTAGGCAACTAGCATCAGTTTTATTCAAAAGCTTCAATTAAAACAAAAGGAAAAAAAGTGAACATAATTAATTGAATCAGTGCAAAATGTCCGTAAGATCCCCCCACACTAGGTTAAATTTTGTCTAGCACCTAGTGAACCAATTCAAGCTGACTTGGTATTTGTAGGATCTAGAACATATTAAGGCTCGATCATTGTTGCCCATTTGTTTTCACACCTATTAGAATTTGGCCTCCAAACCGAAATGTTTTGGTGGATTCAGAATTTTAATGACACATTTAGGAGTTACGTTTTGGTAAAAATATAAGCATAAATATCATGATCATCATCATCAAAGCCCTATCCCAACCATATTGGGGTCGGCTACATGAATTTTGTTTTTCTATTCCGTTCTATTTTGAGCCAAATTTTTAGATAAGTTAAACTTCTTCAAATCTGATTTAATGATCTCCATCAATATTTTCTTCGGCCTATACCTACCTCTTGATGGGCTATCTACCTGGATAGCCAAACTTTTCCTCACCGGTGCCATACCTGGCGTACGCTCAACATATCCAAACCATCTTAAATGGGTTTCTCTAATCTTATCCCCTAATGGTGCTACCCCTAAATGCTGATGAAAGCGCTCATTTCTAATTTTATCTTTCCTATATTTACCACACATCTACTTAAGCATTCTCATTTCCGCCATATCCATCTTATGTATATGCCTCTTCTTAATTGGCCAATATTTTACTTCATATGTCATAGCTGGTCTAACCACTGTCCTGTAGAATTTGTCTTTTAATTTCATTGGCATTCGTCCGTCAGAAAGCACTCTAAAAGGTAGTCACCACTTCAGTCATCCAGCTTTTATCCTGTGCTCAACATCTTCATCAATCGCCCCATCCTTACTAATCATTGAGCCCAGATACGGAAAAGAATAAAAATATGGGGTGAGAGAGGCTCGAACTCCCAACCTCAAGAGTTTATAATTTAAAACTAATATATAAGCATATATATGAGTGTACAAAAATAAAACAAATGTTAAAATTTAAAACTAATAAATAATTTCATATATTTAATTTATTCAACTAAATCAATAGAGCAATATGTTATTTCTACCTTGCCAAGATTTAGGATTTTTCAAAAAATTCCAAATGTTGGGAACTTTATACAATTTTCTCATAAAAAAAACTACATTTGATATGTCCTAAGAAGCACAGACACTTCTAAGAAATTGACGTGTTCGTGTCGGACACGTGTCGGACACCGATACTCCTCGGACACTCTCGGACACGTGTCCGATATTTTTTAGCCGTGTCCATAATTAAGAACTAAAAATCTTAATTTTGAACACTTGTTCGATACTTTTTTTGCAACGTGTCCCAGAATTCTTAGCCCGTATCTATGATTAAAAAATAAACATATGGCTGATATCTCTTGGACACTTTGTTAATATATGGTTATTAAAACTTGTAAACTTGATATATGACAATTTTGTACTATGGAAAAATATATGATTGCAAATATTAATCATATCACAAGCTAAAGACAAATAAATATTTCACTAAAGAATAGGCCTCAAGATTGGCTTCTTTTTTTCTTTTTTTTTTTTTAGAGAGAGGAAAGAGATGGTCTGCCCTTCTTTTTATATGGATTTTATTGAATTGTAGATTTTCATGTTTAATGATTATGAATTATGTTTTAGTGTTGTATTGATATTTGATAATTTGATATATTTGTTAGTTGGTACTTGAATTTTTATTTTTTGATTGCTAAATTGATTTAAAAAGTTAAAATGATATTATTTTTTAGTAGATAATTATATATATTTATATATATTATTAACGTGTCCGCCGACGTGTCCGTGTCCTACTTTTTTGAGAAATGCCGTGTCGGCGTATCCATGTCGTGTAGTATCTATGTCCTGTGTCCGTATCCGTGCTTCTTAGGATATGTCCATTTTCTGGGGCCCTATTTCCTACTAGAGTGAAATTTTGCTGGAGGTCATTTTTTGTTACAGTGAAATTTAGCTGAGGCCCTGTGTCCTATTAGAGTGAAATTTGTCTAGGAGCCTACTCCGTACTATAGTTAAATTGGTGATGCAGTCTAGGCCCCAGCAGCCCCTCTTCAAATTAGATTAGGATTATTATTAGTAGAGTTCTAATTAAATTGTTATTAGGAAAGTTTCCATTTTTAGCCTAGGGTTTTCTTACACATTAAGTTTGCTTTTTCTATATATATGGCATTGTAGAGAAGAAATTCTCAGATTTGGTTGATTAATAGAATTGGGTTTTCTCAGAGAGGTGTGTCCTCGTGTGTGTTGAAGTCATCTTGACGGTTCGAAGTGTCCTTGGACACGTGCTTAGGCACCTCCACGCAAGCCCTAACCCTTGGGCTGCATCAAATTGGTATCAAAGCCAGATTCAGTTACCGGAAGCCTTTGTCGTTTCTGGAATTCATCAATCCATCCACTCTGCTCACCGGTTATCCTCTCCACCACCGCCTGTCGACCTTGCCTAACTCGCAAATCCAGTACTCCCAGACCAACCGAGGCCTCTGTCAAGACCCTTTGCCCTCTGTTGATACCAAGTTCCACCCCTATCAAACCTCGATATCCAGATCTAAAACCCTTAAACCCATTCCCGATCAGCCAAGACCACGACAGATCCCATTCCTAACCACCATCTCCAAACCCAGCCCTCCGTTGCCATCCCAGTCGGCCCTAAATCTTCTCCCGATACCCCCTGGGCACCCAATCATTATCTCGACCACACCCCTACACCTACCGGACACCCTCGGACCCAGCCCTATCCACCGAAACCCCAAACCCTGCGAAATCCCACTTTCCGGCCAAGCCCCACACCCTGAAATTTTCCTTTAACCCACTTTTCGGCCAAACCTTCTCCTCCCCAAACTAGAGTGAAAAAAAAAAAAAAAAAACAGAGAGCAGCCGAGAAAAAGATAGTAGAGAGCTGAGACGTCGTACCAGGCACCGGCAGCTTCCATCGTTGTCGGTTTCCACCGGCTTCATCGTCGCCATCAGCATCAGTCGTGGCGAGCAGCACTTCGACGATTTGCCCCGGTCTCCATCGCACCATCCTTGCAACTAGGATCTCTCTTGCATTTTGCGCCACCGGTCATGATTTTCGTCTCCGCGCGCCAGCCCCTTTTCCATTCTTTTTCTCCTTGCAGATAAGTTTTCCCATCCTCTCTTTATTTCTTTCCTTGCACGAGATCCGAACACAAAGGAAAAGGGAGAAACGAGCACGTGTAACCCGACCCATTGATTTGTAAACAGACCTCAGTTGGTCCGGCCCTTCACAAGTCTAACCTGACCCGACCTAGCTTCTTGTTCTTACAAAAGAAAAAAAAAAAAAAAATTGCCTCCTAAGAAGCAAGTGGATGTTGAATCTTTATCTTCTTCACTTGAAGATTTGGCTAGTGCCATTAGAGAATTATCTGCAAAAGTTGATGGCATGCACACCACCCTGCAACAATTGGACATTCGAGTGACAAATTTGGAAAATAATCAGCGTGTGCATCACCACCATGATGATGGTGCAAATATTCGGAATCACCGGGATCCTCTAGTCAATAATCCTAATCGAGACTTAGGGATTAAAATTTTGATTCCTGAATATGATGGAAAATTGTAGCTCGCGGAATTTATGGATTGGTTAGTGTGCGTGGAGAATATTTTCGCACATAAGCTAATGACTAAGCACCATAAAGTCACACTAATTGCCACTCGATTTTGTAATTATGTTGCAACTTGGTGGGCTGAATTGCAAAGAAAACGGAGGAATCAAAACATGAACCCAGTTGATACATGGACTGAGATGAAGAATATTTTGAAGCAAAAATTCCTCCCTGTCAACTATGCAAGAGATCTACGGTCCAACTTTCAAAACTTGAAACAAAGGTCCAAAACAGTTGTTGAATATTCTGAGGAATTTTTAACACTGCAAGCTCGTTGTGGCTTGAATGAAGATGATGATGTGGTAGTTTTTAGATTTTTCAATGGGTTGAGAATAGACATTCAGCATATCATTGCCTTCCAACATTTTGATAATGTCGATGAACTCATCCAACATGTGATCAAGGCTGAGGGAATTGCAAATCATCAAGTACAAAAATCCAAATGGGTTTCTCCGAAGAATTCATCTATGCAAGAAGCTAAATCCAATGGACAGATTTTTGCTAGGACTGAAGGTCATAATAAGATGGTTTGTTTTCATTGTCAACAGCACGGGCATCGCACAGTAGAATGTCCAAAGCGAATACATCTGATTGAGATTGAAGGTGCTGATAAAAATATCCCAGATGATATTAAGGGTACTGACACTAATCCCAAGGTTCTTGACAATGAGGAAATTGAATTCATCGATGCAGGTACCACAGGTGAAGCTCTTATTGTCCTCAAGGACGCTCCACCAACTGTTGAGCATAAGTGGTTGCGCAAAAATATTTTCCGTTTCGCAGGATTAATTCAAGGACAAAATTGCATAGTTGTTATTGATAACGGAGGTTGTGAAAATCTCATCTCCCAAGCCTTTGTTGATCGCCTCCAATTGAAAGTTTATAAGCATAACCATCCTTATTTTGTCAAGTGGCTAATGAATGGTGATCAAGCGCATGTTCGACATATTTGCAAAGTTACTTTTGCTAGTGGTGAGACTTACATAGATATAATCCGGTGTGACGTGCTACCTATGGATAGTGGTGATGTCTTATTGGGCCGTCCATGGATGTATGACAAAAATGGGACTCATGGTATGCGTGACAACACCTATACATTCGTGCATGGTGGACAGCAAGTTACTTTTCATCCTGAGAAACCACAACCATCAAAGAAGAATTCCTGGAAAGCTGCCACAAAGGAAGTCCTTCATGTTCAACACATTTACACTGGCAATCCGAAGTAGAATCAAGTTCGAGGACGAACTCTTCTTTCAATCCGGAGAGGATGATGCAGTCTAGGCCCCAGCAGCCCCTCTTCAAATTAGATTAGGATTATTATTAGTAGAGTTCTAATTAAATTGTTATTAGGAAAGTTTCCATTTTTAGCCTAGGGTTTTCTTACACATTAAGTTTGCTTTTATTATATATATGGTATTGTAGAGAAAAAATTCTCTGATTTGGTTGATTAATAGAATTGGGTTTTCCCAGAAAGATGTGTCCTCATGTGTGTTGAAGTCATCTTAACGGTTCGAAGTGTCCTTGGACACGTGCTTAGGCACCTCCACGCAAGCCTTAACCCTTGGGCTGCATCAATTGGGCTAGGGCCAATTATGAGTGGGACATTTACATTTGAAGATTTAGACTTTTAATTGGTAGGCCCCACTGGAGGGTAGAAACTTAGTTAGAAATGTGCTATGAAATGTCCAGACTTTAAAATTGTTGTTTAAAGAGGAAACGACATTCGGCCATTGCCATTTTATCTACAACCAAGCAAGGAAGGGACAGTGTAATATCCCTATATTCTTATCAGGGGCTCAGGTTTTTAATATTATTAGCGATTGCTTTTCCATAATCCTTTACTGATTTAACTATAATTATTTTGGGTAGGACCCATTGGTTAGAAAGAGTGGGACACTGGGAGCTAATGTATTACTTGTCAATCTATACTCCAATAGACAAGATGATATTTTGAAGGGGAAATTGTATGTGGGGGAGTCGACACCTTCTCCCTTTTATAACTGTTAATGGCCTTAATTAAGCCTAAAATCAGTGATTACAATCTTTGTATACAGCTACAATATCATTTATAGAAGGAAAGTATATATTTACATCTTTGACTAAAATCCTATGTGCATTCTAAAGATAAAATGGGTCAAAGCCCCTTTAGTATTCATGGGTTGTACATGGCCAGTGTTAACATCCCCCTTCAAATTCATGCTGGTGGACTAGCAACAATTTGCAGACCAAGAACTCATGACCTGGCTGAGACAGTACTTTAGTGGAGATATCTGCAAGCTTGTTCAGTGGATATATGACGAAGGGTGATAACTTTGCGATCATATTCTTCCCGAATGAAGTGACAAGTCACCTCGATATGCTTGGTCCACTCATGAAAGACTGGAATTTCAGTGATACGTATTGCACTTGTATTGTCAGCATATAGAGGAGTAGATGATGTATGGGGAAAACCAATGTTGGAGAGTAAACCACGTAGCCAAAGAATCTCTAAACAAGCCGAATACATAGTAGACATGCTAGGTTATTTTTTGAAAACAAGTTCAGATAGATGCCTGTTTTTAAAAATTGGAGGATTTCAGTAACCCCTGATTCTTCCTTTTCACTGATTTGGAAAAGAAAGAATGGAAAAAATTAAAAGAAAAAAAAAATGAAAATGAATGCTTTTAACACATCCTTTTTCCTTATTTCCCTGTTGGAAGAAGCTTCTGAGGCTTTTGGGGATATTTTACAATAACTTTATTTGATTAAACCCATATTTTGTGGAAGATCTCGGTATTCAAGATCAGATGCACCGCTCATTTGGAGTGAAAAAACAAATGACAAAACCTATTTATACCTTAATTAATTCATAGTAACTAAAACATGATGTTTCTTAAGTTTTTAAATTCATGTTATAGTTCTTCTAATTTTATACGTTTGCATCATATGTGTAATATTTTTAAGGGGTTGTGGTCTCTAAGGGCCAAGTTGCATCAATTGCCCCACCAGTTCTGTTTTTTAAAACCTTGCTTAGATGAGGGGAATTCACTAGTTTAATTTCTATACACTGTGTGGGTAAAAAATCCTTCAATTTTCAATACCTTTTTTCTGACTGAGACTTGTTCATTATGTACCATTTTAGCATGTACAATATGCATTTGAAATTATTAACTTATTAGTTCTGTATACTTCCTGTAGCTGAATCTATTTTTGTCTCTTGTTGATGATGGCCAGTAGATAATTTATTTTATCTTTTATTTTTATTGTTATTACTTTTTTTTTTATCATTTGCTTACCCTCAGACTAACAAATCAATATTTCTATAAAGTACTAAGAGTTTTTTCTTTTTTTTTTTTTTTTTTTTTTTTTGAATGGCATGCCATTTATGGGAGACATAAGAGAATTGTTTGGTTCCTATCAGCCAAAAGAATGCCGATGCTAAATCGATTTTTTTCCTGAATTTGGCAATCTCACATTAAAGTGCTGAATGACATGTTAATAAATGCACATTCTGAGGACAGACCAAACCAAATACTCAAATCAAATTGGATATGTTAGTGGATGTTTATGATGACAGCAGATTTCTGTCATATGATCTGTATGAACAGAATTTTGTTCCCTTGTTTGCTTGGGTGATAACCATTGACTTGCTATGCACGTTGCTTATTGCAGCCATTTTACAGTTTCCAGCTGCCCACAAGAAGATGCCTCCAAGACCTGGCTATCGGCGCATAAAAATTAACCGTAAGATTTATTGGTGCCAGTTGAACATTGGCACCTATCCTTTTTTCTACTATGTGTTTTTGATACATTTGTTCCTTTTTAGTTTTGAAATTGCAATCTATTGAGAAGTTTCTGTGAGAGAATGAACAAATAACTTTGGTAATGTTCAGATAGTTTTGCATACATTTTGCAGATATGCTTAAACTTAGAAATGAATATCAATTGAATGCCATGCATGAATTTAAACCTGTTGGATGGATTCGTTGAAATACACTTGTGTTATCAAATTCTTCACAAATTATTTTATTGCTAATTTAAACATTTGTTTGGTTGTTGAATTTAATTGGAAGCTTGGATTGTCTAAAATTATTTTAAAAACCATGAAAATGAAGGAAATGTAGAAACTAAAACTAGGATTTTGGAGATGTAAGAGAAGAATTTGGTGGAAGTGGACTTGCTGGTCTTTTAGTACTGCTGGGCACCGATGTCTCTTCTTTATTTGTGTCCCTCCTGCCCACAACCATAACAAACACACTTATGTCTAGTTTGATTCCTTTCTTGGCCTTCTGGACAATCTCTAACACTGTGGCCTTCTTTACCACATCCGTAGCATACGCCTGGCCTCTTGCGACCTTGATTTGTATCATGTGATCCCCCACAGTGGTTACAAACAGATCTAGTGTTTGTTCTTTGCTTTTTATATGGTGGATGATTCTTGAAATTATCTTAGTTCCCTACCGTTGGCACTTGTTGAGTATTCTGGTTAATATCTTCTGTTGCCTCCTTAGACATGAGGGCTTTCCTCAGCGCTTTTGTGTAGGTAGTCTGCTCATGCAATTTGATGTCTTTTTTTATATTGGCCCTTAGACTAGTCACGAATCACTCAAGTTTGGATTCTTTTGTAACAACCAGGGTTTCTACGAAGTGAGACAGCTCTGTGAACTTGAGGGCATATTTGGCTATGGTTAAGCTACCTTGCACCAATGTTTCAAAATCTCTTTTCTTTTGGGCTTTAACATGGTCGGGTATAAATTTCTTTATGAATTCTTTCTTAAAAAAGTACCAAGTATTTTCTGTCTCTTGTCCATCGAAAGTCTTCTTAGCAGCCTTCCACCATTCTTTAACATCACCTTCAAGTTTAAATGCCCCAATATTTCCTTTTGGTGTTTCGTGCATCCCATAACCTCGAAAATTCCTCTATATGTTCCACCTATTTATTTGCATCCCAATGGTTCATTATCTCATCGAAGGTCCAAGGTCGGAATCCATTTGCTCTTGTATAGCTTGTCCTTCTCATGATCCGTGACCCCGTTATTATTACCACCCCCGGAACCATCTCTGGCAACACTGAGTTTCTCACCATTTTCACCATGGTGATTGTTAATGGCAGTGATTTGTTCATGACCCTGACTATAAGGCTTCAGAAAGTTTTTGAACATCTACTGGGCATATTTCGGCATTTCAACAGATCCCACACCCTGACTAGGGTTTCCAATCATGTTACTCATTGTCTTAGTTCCTCTGCAGATAAGCAATGAATAAGCCATCATGTAACAATAATACACCAAATTCTTTTCTATAAATTCATGCTCACGGCCTCATCACGGGACCTATGGTTGCTGAGTCTTTTACTTGCCTATAACCTTATGGCTTTGATACCACTTTGTTGCAACCAAAATTCCAGGGCCTTGTCAGAACTTGAGTTATAATGCATTGGCATATAATTCACATACTTAAATCAAATGAAACACATAAGGCATAAGCATCATTAATTAAAATTGTCTTTCAATTACTCGAACCATTACATAACCGACGAATAGTGTCTCCAGTGTCTAACAATTCCCATAATAAAATCCTTGAACCTAATTAAAATATTCAATACTATCTATTTCCCAAAACTACTGAATATTGATGTAACGCTCTTGTCAACTACGCATGCCAAACATTATAGGCGGATCTTCGCCATTCTCTAGTACACTCGTAACTTTGTTACCTAAAGGGGGCAACTCAACATCAGTATAAACTGGTGAATGAACTTCCTACTCTATCATTCATCCACAGTTAACATAAATAACAATAATGAGAGTAGTCAACAATAAACAATAATTAATTCAACCTAATTAATTCATTTTCACCATCAATCCACCGGATGTTACAACTCTGAACTATGTTCAGACCATGTTCCATCCCCTTTATAAAATCCTTTCACAAGATAATTCATATACAACATTTATCATAAAATATTTGGTGTCTATTAATTAAATTATCAGAATTCCCATATCATTACTAAAGCAACAACAATAAACGATCAGCAATATATATATATACAAAAGCTCATCATTCATACACTATATCCCCTAACTTTTCATTAATAAGAAAGAAAGTAAAAGGACTATTTTCCTATATCCTAAAAGGAATAGGACCTGAGTGTACTTGTCCCACCATAAATTTGGTCTCGACAGTACCTTTTCCCTTTCTATAACACTTAATGCCAAGGAGATTTGGTGTCATCAGATGATGAGTCAAATAGGACCCACTCATCAGAAGTACTTCATAGCCCTGGTTGCCCATAGATCCACTCCAAGATCCATGCTAATCCTCCATCTAGTGGCCCATTTGGGCCCTCAACCCCATTTAAGAAAAACTGTCCTTGACAACCTAAATTGAAGCAAAATCAGTTTTGGCAAGCGTCTCTCCCCATCATGTGGGAAAAGTTAGGTTAAGGAGGTCTCTCACCATCCTACCATTGGTACTAAATAGATTTAATAGCATCTTGCCACCCTGAGTATGATTTAAACCCTAAACTATCACATAACAATGGTCTTCAGTTGCTGTAACTCCCAATCATAAATAAAAATTTGGTTGAACATGTGTAGAACTTCTTCAATATTGAACACCCTGATTATTACTCACTTTTAATTAGTAATACAAATCTCATGGAGGCCAACCAACTGAACCATATTAAAGAAATCCAAAACTACACATGTATATAGGAGATACAAGTTTCTAGTCTCAAATCGTGACAATCCAAGAGTTTCAACTGTGAAACAAATTAGCAATAATCAAATAAGGACTGCTTACCTCTTGTAGAATCTTGTGATGCTTGTTATCTGGGCTCGAGAGGACATCCGTCTGGTTGCCTAGTGGCCTTCTTCCTCCTCGTAAATCCCCAAGCTCTTTCTCTCTCTCTCTCTCTTTGAGATTCTCTTCTAGATTTAAGACGGAGATGAAGTGAAGCAAATAAGTGGCTCCTCAAATTATAAAGTCAATCCTCCTTTTCCTTGTAAAAGTCATGTGCAAGACTTCCTCTCGCATCGAAGGTTCTACGCAACATGACTTCCTTTCCCATCAAAGTTTCTGTGCAACACTTCTTTTGGGATGGACATGTCGTGCAACAATTGTCTCCTTTTCTCCACCCATTTTAGCAAGGTATGGGTCCCATCACCCTTGTGCACATTGTTAAAATCAAATAACTCATCCTAACAATAACTGAATGGTAATAGGATCCACCAATGCAAATTAACAATTTAAATATTTAAAAAAGGTTATAAATTCCAACCTGGGGTATTACACTTCTCAACTTAATGGGATTAAACATATCATAGTTGGTTGTCCAACTCGGATGAGCCCCATCTGTGTCCCATAAAGCTTTAATTTAATTAACTAACTAATTTTTATTAATGTCTCATCATCATCATTATCATCAAAGCCTTATCCCAACTATGTTGTGGTCGGCTACATGAATTCTATTTCTCCATTCCGTTTTATTTTGAGCAAAATCTTTCGATAAGTGAAATTTTTTCAAATTAGAATTAATGACTTCCATCCATGTTTTCTTCGGCCTACCCCTACCTCTTGTTGGATACTCCATCTGTATATCCAAACTTTTTCTCACGGTGCCATTACTGGCCTACGCTCAACATGCCCAAACCATTTTAAACGAGTTTCTCTAATTTTATCCCCTATTGGTGCTACCCCTAAATGTTCTAGAAAATGCTCATTTTTAATTTTATCTTTCCTAGTTTTACCACACATCCATCTAAGCATTCTCATTTCCGCTACATCCATCTTATGAATATGCATCTTCTTAATTGGCCAACATTCTGCTCCATATGTCATAGCTGGTCTAACCACTGTTCTGTAAAATTCTTCCTTCAATTTCGTTGGCATTCGTCTGTTACAAAGCACTTCCAAAGTTAGTCTCCACTTCAGCCATCCCGCTCTTATCTTATGCTCCACATCTTCGTCAATCTCCCCATCCTTACTAATCATTGAGCCTAGATACCGAAAAGAATCTTTACGTGGTATCTCATGGGTTTCAATTTTGACAGTGGTTTCAACACTTTGTATATGTCCACTAAAGTTGCAATCCATATATTTTGTCTTTGTACGACTTATTTTAAAGCCTCTAGATTCTAATGCTCCCTGCCATCTCTCAAGCTTTGCATTTACACCCTCTTGATTCATCCACCAAAACTATATCATCTGCAAACAACAGACACCATGGTACTTCTTCTTGAATATGCACAGTTAACTCATCCATAATTAATGCAAAGAGATAAGGACTTAAGGTTGATCCCTGATGTAAACCTATAGTTACGGAAAATCCGCTTGTTTCTCCATGTGTGGTTCTCGCATTTGTTATTGCTCTTTCATACATTAATTGTTATTAATGTCTAAATTCGTTAATTAATCAATGAATTAATTACTTTTTCCCTAATTGTACCCAAATCAGGTTTATGCCCTAATCCCAATTGATGGTTGATTAACCTTAATTGGATTAATTTTTTATTATTTAATTCAAAAATCAGTTAAATACAATTAAATATTATTAATTTATGTTGGGTCCTTGCAACTACTGATCTGAGTCGCTGACATCTTCACTAAAGTTCTCCTAGAACCAAGCATCAGTTATTCATTCACAAGTGTTGAATGTTGATTCAACAATGTCAATTTGAGGTTTTTACTGATAATAATGAATTTATACTGTGTGAATCACAATATCCTTGTTTCATACAGTATGTAAGTTTGTTTATTAATAGTATCACATTTTTCTTTATCCCTTTTACTGATTTCCATATAAAACTTGTTGAACCTTGTGGATGATTGTTCACTGAAATTCTACACTTAAATGATTTGATGTTATTGTGGAAATATTCAAGACTGTGCTTTGCCAGAAGTTTTGATTTCATCTGTGATATGTTTTTAATTATATTTCAGCTTCCATTTGGGAGATTAGAAGACTAAACCCATCACTAACTTCAAATGCTCATAAATGCTTGGTCACGCATATGATGGAGATTCACTCTAGTGGTTGGGGTAGATGGAAGAAGCGTTACTTTTCAAAGTTTGAGAAGACTATCCCTTATGTTTTATTGTGCCAAGTTGCAGGTTGGTAGTCAAACATTTCTTACATTTTTTTATTTGTGGAAATGTCCGAAAGAATTTTTGCTAATGTCAAATGAACTACTTTGGTGGGTGCACCCTGAATAGGGATGCAAATGGCCCTGATCTGGGCTGAAACCATGGTGGATCTGGACCCAAACCTAGTTCTGACATGGGACTTATTACCTTTTGTATCTGGTTACTTGAAAAGGGATCTTGTTCCGCATCTAGATCCGTAATAACATGTATATTGCATTAGCATAATCGGATTAAAGGGATTAAAAACAAATTTTTTAGGTATAAAAGTAGGACTAATAGATTCTATGTGATTAAAGTAAAGGAGACTCTCAAATTTCAATATAATTCAAGCTAAGTGGGCCGCCCTCAAAAGCTATAAAAACTTTTATATGTCAATGTAATTGTCATGTATTCAGAACGTCGGGATGGAACATCCTAGGATCTAGTTCTGGATCTGAATGTTCCACATCCTATATGCATGGATCCAGATTAGGATTTCTCCTGGATCAAAAAATAGATTCCATTTCTGCTTTCTTCAGAACCAGGGATGTTGGAGACTTGAATAATTGAATACCCATTTGTGACCCTTCCATGAATTTGCTTTTTTTTTTTTTTTTTTTTTTCCTTCACTTGCTGGAAAGAACCTTGGAGTTTCGTTTCATTGGACCTTTCGGGAATGCCTCCCCACCAACACTACAGTCGTTCTCTGTAAAAGAAATTGAATCTCAACTCCCCATCCTTCTGTGCCTAGGGACACTTTTAAGATGCCAACTATGGGAGAAATTTATTATTATTATTTTTTTGTTATGCCTTGGTGCACATGGAGGAGCACCCTTTTGGTTTCTAGACTCAGGTCAGGACAAGGTTGGCTCAGGTTGAAACCAACCCACTTCATAGGACAATCCTCCCAACCAAAGTATATCACATTTCAAGTCTGGAGCAAGTTTGACCCGACCAAACCTGAAAGACCACTTCAGATCATGCACTGTCTACCAAAGGTACACTGACATTAGCACCTGCCAATGACCTAGTTTACCAAGATAGATGCCCTGATTTGTATTGTGATTTTTAGAGCCATCTGGACTTGGATTTCCAATCTGTTCTTGCATGTGCATTCCTTTTGACAAGATCTATGCAGCAAGTCAGTCCATTTTATATTTCAGTATTTGCTGCATATTATAAAAATGGAAGAAAGAAGTTGCCTCTGAAGAAACAAATGGATAAGGCTGTTTTGACCTGCGACCACATAGTTGATTCGATATCTAATTCGATACAACAAATAGATGAATTGCGAATGGGATAAGTCAAATTGTTGGTGAGCTCACCACAGGCCAGGCCTGGTTAGCAGCTAATATCAATCGAATTAGGAATAACAATGTATCTTTTTCCACAAATTCAATAGTAGTTAACTAATATGGATGCTCGATTACAAATGTGTGGACAACCATTGGTAAAGTGATCATCGAAAAGAAGAGCCTGATTTCGAAAGTCAATGTGACTCATTCCCTCAAATTGTTGATAGGGATTTGGGTATTAAAATTATTATTCCTGAGTAAGACAGAGATGCAATGAGAAACACTCATGGATTTCCTAGTGTGTGTGGAAAATGTATTTGCTCATGGCTTTCAAATTTCGTGGGTATGCAACTATTTTGTGAGCAATATTAGACTGATGATGATGTTAGAATATGGATCCTGTAACGACCCAAGAATCTGGAGCTCTTCAGATTCTTAAGTCACACTCAAATTATAATAACAATACCACATAAATTAAATTTTTCATGAGCATCAAGGTCATAAACAATCAAATTTCCTTGTATTTTAACTATTATGTAAATATTATAAGTCTTGATAACACTACTGAATAAGACAATTTCTATTTGAGAAAAGGAAAATAATAATAATGTCTAAATCTTGGGCTACTCCCGACTATAAATCTATTCTTTTGCTTTTCCGCGCTCTGGATCAGCCACGCACGCCAAAATCCACCGGCTGATCCCCGTCACTTCCCGTAACCTCCACAACTGCATTACCTGAAGTGGGGCGAACCACTAATCAGTAAAACTGGTGAGTAGAATAAGAACATTAAGATAAAGCATATTTCAATCATTCGGGGAACATATATATATATTCAATGATATGATTTCAGTAACATTCTAATCAATTTCTTTCTTGAGTGATTTCCCACTGTGGCATCAAATAGTTCCAATACCCCATACGGTGTATCTACATTTCTGTCAACAACATGGTTTGTCATCCACCATGAATGTTGAGCCTGTTCCGATACTCCCAACTGGAGTATCTACATTTCTATCAACAACATTGCTTATTATGCCACCATGATTGCTGAACCTCTTCCCCTCGACCAACATCCACAAGGGAAGTTCTATACTCAGTGCCAGCAGTTGGTATTATGCTTATTTCAATCATCAATGGTAAATTCATTTCAATAATTTTAGTATAGAATCATCTCCACCCTAATTGGCTACATCATCTTATTCTTTTATTTGGCCAGTACCACACAACACTGATTAATCCTCGCCCCACTCCGAATCGGAGTTGGTACCAGGCGGTGGTATTGCCCATGTCTTATTGAGGTAATCAATTATTTATCATAAAGTTATCCATCAAGACACAATTAATAAATCCAAGTGAAAATTAAAGGAACTAGTTATTATAAAATTTATTATGGAATATTAAGTCAAAAAATTAGTTAATTGTTATGAAAGGCCCACATAACATTCAATTAATTGAACATATGTTAGTTTAGGTAATAGACAAATATGGGATTTGTAACTTATCATGCCATAAATTTATCATAAGCCTTAATGAGGAATTTTAGGATATAATGAAAATAGAAGGGGCAATTTCGTAATTTCCAGAGGTTTATATAATATCTCCTCCAGGTCGTCACCTCACATCTTCAACCTAATGCCGTTTGCCTGTTTCGTTCGTCAGAGGAGAGTGACGCCAAGCTCGGCTTGAGGCCGTTGCGGGGTGGGGCCCAGTGGTCCGATACACATGGGTCCTACACCATAGTGGTCGCCCAGGGGTCCACTCCAAGATGTGTGGACCTGATCCTTGATCAGGTGGCCCCACGTGGCCCTCAACTCCAGTCGGCCACACGAGTGTTTGACGGCATGGAAATTTAGAAGTTCGAGTTCTGATCCGGATTTGCAAGTTCATCCGTCGTCTTCTCTGCGGAAATCAAGGTTTCAGAGGTATGTAAATCATAAGATCTTTATTTGCCCCATTCTCATCCAAAATTAGGTTTTTGGAAGGAGTTTCTGCTATTACACAGTCGTCAGATCTGGGTAATTTCTTATCTCTTCACTCAAGGATCAGATTCGTTGGTTCCATTCCAAAACAGGGCCAAAAGGTGTCGATTGGGATTCATACAGCATGTCAGCAGGTCTGATTACTGTTTTTGATGATCGAATTGGGCTCAACACCAAATCTGGCCGACGTTATGTATTAACGATCATTGTGGTACTAGTATTTAGTAGCCACGGTTCATCAGATGATCAAATAGGTCTAATCTTCTACTCTATTCAGATAATCAAGTTAGATTCTACTCACCTGGTATAGTAGCGTATTGCTCCGGCAGTGATTGGCCTCTCGTCAGACATCCACCATTATCCCGCTGGGATCTTCTTCTCCTCCTAACAATTTCACAGCCAAGTCAGTCTTCTTCTCTCTCTCTCTCTCTTGTAGTTTCTATTGTTGCTATACCTACGATAGGTTCTGTCTGCTGTCTAATCTATATATATATTTAGTGTTTGGTGGGGAGTCCTGTTTGGAAACTACTATTTTGAGAGAGGAAGTCTATTGGAACTCCTACAATGGACTTGCCAAAAGTCTTAAAACATTCCGATCAAATTAGGAGACTCCCTGTTAGGCTCCAAACATAGTTTGGACTATCATGGCCCACTTGGAAAAGGGTTGGTCTACAAAAGTAGGTACGGTTATTACAGATCCAGTGGAAATGTTGGCAACGATGAATAATCTAATGTAACAAAAATTTATTATCGTGAATTATTGAAGGGATTTGTTCTCCAGATTCTTATCAATTATCAGAGTGATTTCTTCTCCAAACTTAACATGACTTAATAAGGTAGAAAGTCAGTGCTGGTTATATAGAGGAATTCTTTCAAGTCCAAGTAACATGTGCGGTGGATGAATCAACGAATGTCGTAGCACATAGGTATTACCATGGCCTTAGATTGGATATAGAACATTTCTTTGTTTTTTAGAACTTTGAAACATTGGCAAAGTGGGACAATGCATGCATAACAATGAGGCTTAACATCCTTATATATAGAAGTTGGTTTGATCCATAAGAAAAAAAACTTACTAATATTAGAATAAGCCTAAATAAAATAAGAATTGACTATAAATAAAATAAGCATTGACTAACATTAATCATTATCAAACTAAACTGTTTATAATATCCCTAAACAACTAGATGTCCTATTGGCCTTATAGATTAGGCCCAATGGGTTGGCCGACTTATGGTTTGGCCTGTATCAACTCTCCTGGCTTAAAAAAATCCGACTTCGATGAGTTTGCTAATGTGAGAAATGTCGGGAGGAGTTTGACCGCAAGGTGAAGGAAACTTCCTCCTAGGTCGAAAATTAGTCTCACAAACTTCTGCTTTTTCTTTTAATCTGCATTTGAATGACATAGCTTGGAATCTGGTTGCATTGTCCTCTGTGTAAAAGTAGATTGGAATTGTTTTGACTGCTGATCTCTGCATGGAGCTCAGATGTGTTAATAGACTAGTAGATGTTGCAATTGGGGCTGTCTATCATCCATGTATGATCCCCCAAGATGATGCAGGCCTTAGGATTAGGGCTTGCATGGAAGTGCTAAGCACATGTCCAAGGACACCTCAAATCATTAAGCTGACTTCAACACACATGAGGACGTGCATCTCTGGGAAAACTCAATTCTATTAATCAACCATATATGAGAATCTCTTCTCTACAATGCCATGTATATAGTAAAAGCAAACTTAATGTGTAAGAAAACTTTACGCTATTAATAGAAACTTTCCTAATAACAATTCTACTAATAAAAATAATATAATCTTAATCTAATTTGAAGAGGGGCTACTTGTAGGGCCTAGACTGCATCATCCTCCCTGGGTTGATAGAAGAGTTCATCCTCGAACTTGAATCTGCTTTGGATTGCCTCTGTAAATGTGGTAAATATGAAGGACTTCCTTTGTTATAGCTTTCCAAGAATTCTTCTTTGGCGGTTGTGGTTTCTTAAGATGAAAAGTAACCTGCTGTCCACCATGCATGAATGTATAAGTGTTATCACACATACCATAAGTCCCTTTTTGTCATACATCCATGGACGGCCCAATAATATATCACCACTATCCATATGTAGCACATTACACCATATTGTATCTTTGTAAGTTTTATCAATGGCAAAAGTAACTTTGCAAGTATGTCGAACATGAGCTTGATCACCATTCATCAGCCATCTGACAAAATAAGAACGGTTGTGCATGTGAACTTTTAACTGGAGGCAATCAACAAGAGCTTGGGAGATGAGATTTTCATAACTTCAGCCATCAATAACAACTGTGCAATTTTGTTCCTGAACTGTACCAGCGAAACGGAAAATATTTTTTCGCAACCACTTGTTCTCAACAGTTGGTGGAGCATCCTTGATGACAATAAAAGCCTCACTTGTGGTATCTGCATATATTTTAGTAAGTTCCTCATTGTCAATATCCTTGGGATCAGTGTTAGTACCCTTAGTATCATCTGGGATATTTTTATCAGCACCATTAGTCTCAATCAGATGTATTCGCTTGGGATACTCTGCTGCACGATGCCCTTACTGTTGACAATGAAAACAAATCAGCTTATTTTAACCTTCAGTCGTTGCAAAAATTTGTCCATTGGATTTAGCTTCTTGTAGAGAGGAATTCTTTGGTAGAACCCATTTGGATTTATATACGTAATGATTTGCAATTCCCTCAGCTTTGATAGCATGTTGGATGAATTCATCGACATAATCAAAATATTGAAAGGCAAGGATATGCTGAATGTCTATTCTCAATCTATTGAAAAATCTATCAACTACCACATCATCATCTTCATTCAAGCCACAACGAGCTTGCAAAGTCAGAAATTCTTCAGAATAATCAACTACTGTTTTAGACATTTGTTTCAAGTTTTGAAAGCTGGAACGTAGATCTCTTGCATAGTTGACAGGGAGGAATTTTTGTTTCAAAATATTTTTCATTTCAATCCATGTATCAACAGGGTCCATATTCTGATTCCTCCGTTTTCTTTGCAATTCAGCCCACCAAGTTGCAGCATAATTACGGAATCTAGTAGTAATCGGTGTGACTTTATGATGCTCAGTCATTGGCTTGTGTGTGAAAATATTCTCCACACACATTAACCAATTCATGAATTCAGCGGGCTGCAATTTTTCATCATATTCGGAATCACGATTTTAATCCCTAAATCTCGATCAGGATTATTCATTAATGGATCCCGTTGATTTCGAATATTTGCACCATCATCACGGCTGTGATGCACACACTGATTATTTTCCAAATGTGTTACTCTAGAGTCCAATTGTTGTAGGGTGGTGTGCATGCTATCAACTTTTGCAGATAATTCTCTAATGGCACTAGCCAAATCTTCAAGTGAAGAAGATGAAGATTCGGCGTCCACTTGTTTCTTAGGAGGCGTTTTTTTAATGCAAAATTGAAATCTGACTGACCTGAGGTGTAAATCTATGCTTCAGGAACACGCTGATGAAGACGGATGTGAAATCGGATGTCAGATGGCTTCAAAATCAAGACAATAATTTCTAGCCTTTGATTGAATTGTATTGATATCGAGATGACGTCAGCGGACTGGAATTGCAAACAAATAGGCTTCCTGCTGCAATTGGGTCAAGATGAAACTGTTTGGACCCAACAAGGACCTAAATTGAAGTCAAGCCCAAAAGACTTGTCACACGTGTCCAAAGGCACGTGTGACCTTTTTGTTAAAATCACATAGAAGAGATGAATGGAGTTTGCTGCTGTCTCGGCTGGTGACTACTTCAAGCGATAGCAATGATGGGGTGGAGTCCAGTGCAGGCAGTGATGAGCTATGATCGGCGATAGCAGACAAAAGAGGGCAGCGTGCATCGACGAGCTATGATTGGCAACGGCAGCGTACGGCGGTGACTACCATGGCAACGGCAGGCGACGACAGGCAGGTATGCGCATCTCACGTCCTCTTCCTCTGTTTTTCTTTTCCTCCTTTTTTTTTCACTCTAGGGGGGTGGGGGGGGTTCGATTAGGGTTCTGGCGAATGGGTTTTCTCAAGGTGGGTTATCAGGAATGGGATTGTGTAGGGCTATGGCAGAGAGGGTGCGGGTGAAGAGGGATTTGCGCAGGTTGGGAAGAGGGTGGAAACAGCGACGATTAGGGTTAGGGTTCGGGTTGGTTAGGGCTTTTTTTCAGTAATGGGGTGTTAGGAAAATTGGGTTTTGTGGATTTGGGTATCGGGACTATGGATTGGGTTACGCTCCGATGAAAGCCGAAAGGGTAAGGATTGGGGTTTGATTTGGCAAACGGTTTTGAAAAGGTGGGACGGCTATGGTGGTGATGTCAAACGGCGGGGACTAGTTGGCGGGGTGGTTGTCTGTGACGTTGGGGCTGTGATAGTGGTGGTTTCGGAGATGGATTTTTCTAGATCAGCAGAAAAGGGGCAGAAAAGGGGAGAGTGGGAACACGCTGATGATTAGGGATCGCACGTGTCCAAAGACACCTCAAATCGTCAAGATGACTTCAACACACATGAGGACGTGCCTCTCTGGGAAAATCCAATTTTATTAATCAACCAAATCTAAGAATCTCTTATCTACAATGCCATATATATAGTAAAAGCAAACTTAGTGTGTAAGAAAACACTACGCTATTAATAGAAACTTTTCTAATAACAATTCTACTAATAAAAACAATATAATCCTAATCTAATTTGAAGAAGGGCTGCTTGTGGGGCTTAGACTGTGTAATATCTAAGGTGGGAATGCCAGGCTCTATTATATATATATATATATATAATGGGACCCATTCTATTCTAAGATCTCACGACATCTTCACTTTTAAGGAAACAAATTGTAGATAGGAAACAAATCCTTGATTTAGATAAGGAATTCTGTAAACAGTTCCCATTAGGAAAGCACAGATTTGATAGACTCCTAGGAAGAAAGGGGATCGGAGGTGTACATATTTATATATATATACTCTTGTAGCCTCTAAATTGTTTCACGTTACCTCTTTCTAAACATTAGGAGAGGAGCACAGAGAAAGAGAGAGAGAGACTGAAGAGAGAGACCAAGAGGAAGAGGAAAGGAGGCAAACACCAGGCAGTTGATGTCCCACGCTCGGCCAAATACTACTAGAGTCTACAAAAGGTGAGTGATCTCTCCCATGTCTATGCGTGAGAATTGGGGTGTGATTTGTATATGATTTAGAAAGCTTGATGCCAAGAATGAACTCAGAACAATGTCGTTTTTGTGAAACGTATATAATTAGACTGTGGGCCCCACATAGATCATGGGGTAGTCCATCAGATCCGATGATCTGAAACAACACCCTGGGTCGATCTCAGTAGAACAGTCCGGTGGTGGGGAACAAAGAAATTGAGTCATCAGATTTGAGAATTTCAGGAAGCCAGACACGAGGGGTTGTGTCTGACGACCACTGTTTGAGCAAAATAATGACTGAACCAGTGATATGTCGATCTGAAACAGGAAGAGGGTGATTTTCTTGTGATTGTACACCCTTGGGACTTGATCTATGAAGTAAAGAAGGATGACGGTGGGGAGATTCAAACAGGAGAAAGGGACTCACCTGTTTCAGTTGACGATTACCCTCCTCTGTCGACATGGGTTGTGGATCCACACGAACCATCAGATGCTAGATCAGATCCACAGATCTGGTAGAGGACCCTCGTGCGACCCTGGGAGTTGTGATTTCAATGGATTCGAACCGTTGAACTCCAACAGTAGATGGTTTGAAAAAGGGCAGGCGAGAGGAGGCCTTGCATCGTCTGGAGCTTGAGTCTTCTGATGCAGTCGACTGTGATGGCTTCCATTGGTGATATTAGGCACTTGATTTAAAGATATTTCATCGGAAGTTATAAAAACAGCCATAATGTTAATAAAAAATTTCATAGAAGTCCTCTGGTATTCTATAATCTGAGCAATTAAATTGGAATAAAGCATATTATCAAAGATGTTACTTATAAATTGATGGTGTGCGTGATAAAAAGGGGGCTGGGCGCGTATTAAATAATAAATAAGATAATATTCTGATCCAAAAGTCCTGCTATGTATGATTTGATCTGGACCACTAGCACAGAATTGTTTATTATGATTGTCTAGTCTTGGAATCATTGGATTCGATTTGATAGATTGTTTATGTTGTCTGTGGATGTGGAGATTAGGACAATGAGGTCCTGAAGCGAAGGGTCCTAAGGGCCGTTAAATGTGGAGATGCAGGAAAGGCATCTCGATGAATTTTAGTATAATGGAATGTTATGTGGATGTGGACTTGATGCAGGGATGTGGTTCAGATGTGTATTTTAAAATGAATACTATTGTTTGAATTATTTGATTGATTCACATTATTTATTGCTTATTTTTATTTGTGCTGATGAAGTCACTATGTTAATTGCAAATGTATGATAGAGTAGGAGAATCATTCACCAGTTTATACTGATGTTGTTCACCCCCTTCAGGTAATCGGGTTGCGGTTGGACCAGAAAATGGCGAAGATCAGCCCGTAGTGTTTGGCATGCGTGGCTGAGGAGAGCGATACTTTCATATTTAGTAGTTTAGGGAAATTTTAGTTTTGGCATTTAATTATTATTTGGTTGGTTTACTTTGGAATTTCAGATATTGAAAACCTTATTGGTTAAATTTTATATGGAGGGATTCATTTTAATAAATAATGCTTAGATCTTATGTGTTTATTTGATTTATGTGTATGAATGGTATGCCATCGTGTTATAACTCAGATTCCGTCAGGGCCCCGGAAATTTGGGTCGTGACAGACTGCATCATAAGATGAAGCCAATGTGAAGAATTTCAACAACTTGATCTGTTTTTGAAATAATTGGAACAATTGATTTGATATATGATGACCAATGTGAGTTGCTGGAAGTGGAGTTACAATCAGATCTCGTGGATGTTCATTATCATTGCTAACCTGAACAAAACCTTCAATGTGTGCTTGTCCTTGTTCTTTCTCAACACTCTGAGGTTCAAGGTTGACATTGCCTTGATCAATAGTGTTTGTACCCATGAAAACAGTGTTGCCATTAAGTTGCTCTTCGATGCCATCCTTGATGTCTTTTGTCTGTGCTTTTGGTGTAGTCATGATGTTAATTGCTTCGTTTGTCTCTTCAGTTGGAGATGAGGATGTAGAGGATGATGGAGTTGATGACAATGGAACGAGCATAATTTGTTTTCCTTTCCACACAATTATATAGGTGTTCATCTCTTTATTATTGAGCACTTTATAATAAAAAAGCCATGGTTTTTCAAAAATAATATGAGCAACATTCATATGGATTACATTACACCAAATTCGATCTTCATAATTGCCAATCTTGAATGATACCAAGCTTCTATGGTTATTGGAATGACATAACCATTAGACCATGTAACTTGGTAGG
Source organism: Sextonia rubra (assembly GCA_037013555.1). Lineage (NCBI taxonomy): Eukaryota > Viridiplantae > Streptophyta > Magnoliopsida > Laurales > Lauraceae > Sextonia > Sextonia rubra. The sequence continues at coordinate 13,803,228 of JASUAD010000014.1, read as the reverse complement.
GCTTGCGAAGGGGCTCAATGGGTAACTGAAGCTTATCAATGACTTCTTGCACAACAAAATTGAATTCACTGCAATTGTCAACAATCAGATTGGCAACTCCGTCTTGGACTCATACACGCATATGGAATTTTTTGAACTGTCTCCATTTTTCTTCTCCCATCTCATTTGTATTAAGGAGGTGACGGATGACAATGGTGGGATTATCTTCTCCTACGAAAAGTCTTTCCACAACATGAGCCTGTGGTCATTGGTGAGATGCACATCGTTGCATGCAAGATTGTCTGAGCATACGCTCAAAATGAATAGCTTCTGAATAGGTTTCGTGTACGGTGTCACAAAATTTCACTTTAGCTGTATTTTCGGTTTTAGACCTTTGATATAACGTTTTCCATCATTCCTATCACTCTCCCATAAGCCATGCAGACTTTCCAACTCTTGATATTGGCAAGTATATTTATCAACAGTCAAATGAGCTTGCTTAAAGTTAGTGTACTGCTCAAAGTAGGTCTTTTTTTCAAAATACTGATTTCCATACTGAAATTGATACGTAACACTTTTAATGTGTCTCATGTTGAAGTGGATGCAAAGATATCAAATTGAATTGCCTTTGAAGAATGGGTAGGTTGAATTTGCACAAATTGTTAGGTAAAATGGGCTGGACTGATGACTCACAAAAAAGTTGAATTGGAAACAAGTTTGTGTTTTTTTTTTTTTTGTTTTTTTTTTCTGATGGCTCGGATGTGTCAGGTCAAAATGCAGGTCCAACTGGACTTGGGGTGAATCAGATGTAGCTCAGGTCACAGCCAAGGTCGTAACCCAACTAGACTTGGCTCAGCCTAGAATCGGGTCAAGTCAGTGCCAAACTGGGTCCAAGTGACTTTAGGAAAGTTTGGTTCAAAAGAAGATACTGGCATGTGGGGCCATTTTTTTTTCTTACTCGATTGCATTGCAAATAAAAAGAAAGGAGATGAAAGAAGCTTATTCGTTTGAAGCTTGACTCTGAGAGATGAAATGGGGAGACGAGGCTGCTGATGGTGATAGGTCGGAGCTATTGCTGGTGGGATGGGCATTACTGCTGTGCGCTGAAGTGCGATGGTCGTTCTGCAGTGGCCATTGTTGCTATGCGAGGGGACGTCGATTGCCGTGGTGCTAGGTACGCCCCTCTTTCTCTTCTCTCTTCTTCTATGGCTTTTTTTTTATTTTTTATTTTTTTGTTATGGGATGGGGGATTATTGATGATCAGAAGAGGAGGGATGGGGTTGGCGAGGTCAATTAGGGTCTAGGGTTTGGGTTTCTCTTTGTTGTGAGGTGGGATGATGGTGGTGGTGTGTTGGGGTTTGAGTTTCTACAGAGTGGGTTGTCTGGGTTTGTCAAGATGGTTGGGAAGGGTTTGGATGATTGGGGATGAAACGGATGTGGTGTTGAGGATGGGTTCGTTAGGTTTCTAAGGTCTTGGGATAATGGTGGACAGGGCTGCAGGGATTTGGAAGAGGGGGGGTGCTACGGTGGAATGGGAATTGTGAGTGATGATGGTGATGATGGAATTGAGATCTAGGGAAGACAAAGTTTCTCTTGTGATTGCAGAGTTTCAGCTTCGATACCAATTAAGGCAGCCATGATCCACGATCGAGAAGAATAGATCAATCTCTCGAAGGATTGATCGAATCCATAATGAATTTTTGCCCTAAGGCTCAAGCATAACCAAGAAATGACCCATAATTGTAGGAAAAACCCAATTTAAATATTATTAATTATCAAAGCATGCATAACAATGAGGCCTAATATCCTCATATATAGGAGTTGGTTTCATCTCTAAGAAACAAAACTTACTAATATTAGAATAAGCCTAAATAAAATAAAAATTGACTAATATTAATCATAATTAAACTAATTTACTTATAATATCCCTAAGTAATTGGATGTCCTGTTGGGCGTATGGATTAGGCCCAACGGGTTGGCCGATTTATAGTCTGGCCTGTATCACCTTCCCCACAAAACCCTTCCCAACCCTATCATCCTTTTTTGAAACCATAACTAAGCCCCATTCTTCCCCCAACCCTAACCCAACCTTCCCTAACTCTAGGCCCGACCCCAACCGAACCATCGACTTTCCAAAAACCCATTCACGACCCCCATTTGCCACCCCCTAACACCCCAGCCAACCTATCTCCATCCCAGTCATGAACCCAAGACCACCATCCCCTTCACCGACACCACCAACAAACTACCTAGTCCAGCGTCGACGCCTTTCCATCCCCTCTCGGCCAACCGAACACCTAAAACCACCCACACCGGTTCGGCCGCCCAACCTCGCCATATCAGTAAAGAAAAAAAAAGATAGAAAAAAATCAGAGGAAGAAGAAGGAGACCAGGGTCGAGAGGCATACCCGGAAACCGTTGCACCACCGGAGCACCTCCATCAGCATCTCTTTCCTCTCGTCAGTAGTAGCATCATCAACAATAGCCACAAGCCAGCTCAGTGCTTCGTTTATTCTTTTCATTATCAGTTGTGCCAGAACCTTGGCTTGACCTAACATGAGTCTAGTTCAAGGATCAAAATAGTGGTAGCGGATAGCGTCGCGGCCAGTCGCCAAAACGCTATGTAGCGGGCGCTACGTAGCGGTAGCGGGGCTACATAGCGGCGTAGCGGTGTGATTCAAGAAAATTATCAAAAAAATTTGAAAAAATTCCAGAAAATCCAGAAAATTGTAATGAGCTAGAATATGTATTTGTTTTGCAAAAAAGCCTAAAATAAGGGGGCGTAGCGGTCCCCTAAATCCATGATGTCCTGTATCGCTGTATAATTAAAAAATAATAGTATCATTCCTAATTTTTACATGGTATCATGAATCAAGATTCAAGACTCAAAGTCAAGACTCAAGAGTCAAGAATTTAAGATTTAGAGAGATTAGTCACTAGAGTCAGTGACGCAACAATCAATATTCAACACAATAAATGACATAGTAAATAATAACTTTATAAATAACATTGTACTTAAAGAACTGAGACATGAGAGTTAATATAAAGTTGAGATTTGAGAAATGATTAGAGGAATACCTTTACCACCAAAAGTCATATTAATATGAACATAAAAACTTAAATAAGTTCAAATAAATAAGAAAGAAAGTGTAATTCATGCATGGGATTCATAGATTTAACACTTGGGAGTAATTTTCAAGTGATTTGGTTGGTGTTTTTTCAAGAAAATTTTTTTTTTCAAAAAATAAAAAAATCCGAGAATAAAAAATAAATAATAAATAAATAAATCATAGAAAATGGGGGGTTTGATCTATGAGAAACAAAGATTTATCACTTACAAGCCATTTCCAAGAGATTCATGAAGGAGAAAAGAGGAATAAAGCCATAGATCTAAGAAAATCACATAAAAAATACCTTTTGAGAGATGCCTTTTGACTCCAAAGAAGCTGAATGATCTAGATTTATAAATCTTAATGTGTTTTTGGACTCTTGTTGCCTTTAATTTGAAGAAAGAGGGAGGTAGGACCAAAAAACAGTGGACAGGGAAAAGGAAAGATGGAGACAGGAGTGAAAAATGTAGAAGAATGGGCGTCAGGGCATTTAAATAGGCCCAGTAGGAAAATAGCGGCAAAATAGCGGCCGTAGCGGCAAAATAGCGGCCCAACAGGAAAATAGCGGCAAAATAGCGGTCGTAGCGGCAAAATAGCGGCCGTAACGGCGCTAACACCTCCGTAGTGTAGCGGTGGCGGCCGCTACGGCCGATATAGCGGCCGCTACGCTTTGTAGCGGCCGCTATTTTATTCTATTTGACTCTAGTTTAAATTAAGTTGTCAAGTTGGACTCCAAGTTTGACCCGAGTCTAACCCAAACCATACCCAATTGGGTTTGGTACCCAAGTCCAGTCCAACAACAACAGCAAAACAATATATATATATACCCATCAGAGAGCTAAGCTAAGCCAAGGCACTGATTTTCTGCTTTCTCTATCTCTATCATTGATTTTCAAAGGCCAATCATCATGCAAATTTTTCGAAACTCCATTTAAATTCAAAGATATTTGTATCAATACACATATGGAGATTGGTATTTTGGAAATGAGTTCTATTTTGAGCAGTGTCTTAATTTAAAGCAAGAGAACTCATTAGTAGATGACTATATTTGCCAATTTTGGGAGTTACAAGATATATGTGTCTTACAGGAGGATAGGATATATGATTTGGTTCGTTATATTAGAGTTTTGCAACTTGATATCTTGGAAAATATGAATTATTGTAAAACTAGTCATGATGCATACTTAGAAGCCCTTCGTGTTGAGCATATGCGTAGACAGTCTTGCATGCATTCTAAGTTTGAAACACTATTTGAAGTTTCAAATCCTAATGATCAAATTCCTTTGCTTTTCCTTTATCGACGACTTTTAGTTGAAGAAAATACCAACAATGATGCTAGTAAGAATCTATCTCCTCTCATTCGGATATGAGTTAATTGCAAAGGTAGACGTTGTAATGTCATTATTGATGGTAACAGTGCTATGAATATTATATCCAAAGAAATAGTTGATAAGTTACAATTGCCGACTACAAAGCATCCGAAGCCTTACAGGGTTGCATGGGTTGAGGATTATGCTTTTCCAGTCCAGCAACAGTGCATTATTCCAATCAAGCTTGGTTCTTATAAAGACAATGTCAAATGTGATGTTATCCCGATGAATGTTGCTTACATCTTACTTGGTTGCCCATGGCTCTGTCATCTTAAGGTTATTACTGACCATGCGGATAATACTTATACTTTTATATGGAATGGAAGATGAATTCAATGGTGGCCTCTAGAAAGTTCATTCTCATCACCATAAACTACTTTTCCTGCATCATCATCTTCCACCAAAGAATCAAAGGAATAGCCAAAAGAAGCAATTGACATCATGATTGCAACAAAGGAGATGCCAACCATGACAACTGACATTCACGATGCAACAACTGCACAAAGTCAAGGCAAAGCTGATCTCATTGAAAATTCAAAACACGATAGTGATAATCAAGAGTCACAAAAAGTTGAAGAAGAAAAAGAGCAAGCAGCCATTACAGAATTTGATCAAGTTAGCAAGGACATTGAACATCTAGAAGCTCTAATTGTAACTCCACCTCGAGCAACTCAAATTGGGTCACTGAAAATCAAATCAATTGCTCCAGTGGTTTCGCAAAAAGATCAAATTGTAGTCCCCAACATTGACTTCATCTTCAGAGATCAGACATGGATGATAGATAACCAATAATTGCAGCATCTACAAGTTAAATCATACATCTGGGCTAAATTCGTTCATCTGAAGATGCGACACATCTAGCATGTTTTTACGTGGATGATAAGAATGCAACAAGTTTTCAAGTCATGTCGTGCAAATGCGGATCAAAATAAAAAACAAAAGTTTGCGCAATTGATTTTCGACCTAGGAGAAAGTTTTCCTCTCCTTGTAGTCAACTTCTTCTCGGCATTATCAAGTTGGAAAACTAGCCGGAGTTGAGTTTTTTCAAGACGAGGAGAGTTGATGCAGTACGGACCTATCCCAAGAAGTCAGCTGGGTCCAAATATTGACCTACGGGTCAACCTAGTCTATTGGGTTCAACCATAAGCCAAATTGGCTGGGAGCTACTATAGCTCCTTCTATATTTCCTACTTTTAATATTATTTATTCTTTAATTAGGATTAGAAAGTTTCTTATTTTAATTAGTAAGTCTTGGTTGCCAAGAATTAGGTTTACTACTATATAAATAAGAGAGACCTCATTGTAGTTGTTTATACTAATTTGATTAATAAAAATTCTAGTTGGTTTTCCCTTCAAGTATGGGTTATTTCATGGTTTTGATTGTGCCTTAGGGCTATAATCCTTTTGGATTCGATCAATCCTTCGAGAGATTGGTCTATTTTTCTCGATCGTGGATCGTAGCTACACCACTCAGGACAATAGAGGATGCTTCATTAGCAAGATATACCTTATCCCATAGAATTCGGGTGGTATAATTGAAGAAAGCATTTGCAAGAATGATGAGAAGGCTACAAGGCTAGATGAAATGTTCATAGAGACTTGGAAATATCTATATGAAATTTAACGTATTTGCTTAAGTAGTCTCTTCAATAATATATATATATATATAAAGAAAAGAAAGAAATATTGAATAAATGGAGTTGTGTCGTAGTAAATGTTACAAGAATAGAGGAGTATAAAGCTGCACAAATTATCTTGGGATTAAGTGTGTGAGTCATATTGTGAAATTTTATAAGAGAGTAGTGGAGCAAAGAATTAGATAAGACCAGGGTATTTGAAAATCAATCTTGTAGGTCAGGTATGGAAGCTGTTTTCTCACTCGAGCAATTAATGGGAAAAAGTTGAGAGTAGGAAAACTCTTCATATTGTCTTCATCATTCTAGAGAAAGCCCACCACCACAGAGTACCTAGACATTTGATTTGGTGGGTATGAATTTTAGATAGAAGGAGTGTAATAAGAGGTTATATTGATGATTCATGTTGCTAAAAGAGGAGAAGAGTAAGACACACCATCTTATGTTGCGGATGATGATTGGCCTGAATTTGATAAATCAGGTGCCATTGATGACACTATCTATGGTGATGGAGGTCTATCTTTGATGATCCATAAAATATTGTTTTCTTCGAAAACACCTACCGAGATGATTGGCTTCGCACCAGGATCTTCCTCATTACATGCATTTTCAATGACCACAAATGCCACTTGATCTTGGATGGGGTAGTTTTGAGTGTGGTATCATGGCAAGTCGTCGATAAGCTGAAGCTCCTAATAGAAAATCATCCGGCACCATACAAGTTTCCATGGTTCAAGTGCGGTAATGAGGTACCAATAACTCTTAATGCTTTAATTTCTTTTTCTCATCATCACCATCCCATAATTCATATTTGGATTATTACAAAGTTTTACACTAGTTATTAAACTACCTAACACAACCCTCATCCTTTAATCAGGCTTGGGACTGACGTTACAAAAAACTAGGAGCTTAATTTCTTTATTTTATTTGTAGCAAATGTTGTGATGGTGTATGGTGTGATGTAGCCCCCATTGATGTCACTCACATATTATTGGGTAGGCCATGGTAGTATGACTATTGGATGCTGCATAATGGTTACATAAACACATACACCTTCGACAAAGACAATGCACAAATTGTCCTTTGGCCTCTGCATGAAAAAACTAATATGAAACCTTCTACAAAGACAATCCACAAATTGCAACTTGATGTTGAGAATATTGAAGATGATCTAAATTCACCTACTATATTTGACGAATATGTGGAAGACGATGTTCAAGAATTGAATTCAGAAAACCAGATTTTAGATGAAGGCCAAGATAAACAAGCAGTTGTAGCTGAAAATCAAGTTGCATCAAAAATTAAACCAACGCCTGAGTACAATCTACCACTTAAGAAGGCCGCATCAAAATTTGTGCCCAAACAAGAATGCAAACCGCAGGCTATGACTTTTGAAGTTCCTCTTAATTTTTATATGTTGATCCATTTTGGGAAGCAGTAGAAGGGCAACAAGAAGTATCCAAGCAAGTTCATGATGTTTCAAATCAATTGAATACTCAATTTCGACGGCCGTAATAATGAGCATGTAGCAACATGAAGAAAAGCTTAGTTATGCAAACTACTCCATAGAGGTGCTGCAAGAAGTGAAGGTGCTGACACAATGGCATCGCAAAAAAGCAAACTCGGAGATGAGTTTGTTTCAACAGGGGGAGAATGATATGGAAATTGCTGAAGATCTAAGCTTTCTTTTCATTGAAGCTTATTTGCAACAGCTGGAGCATCCCAAGATGGGCAGCAAGGGTCCCTACAAGTTTTAATTTAAAATTTGGGCCCAAGCAGCTTAATATTATGCTTAAATATGAATTTTTGGGGGACTGTTTGGAGAATAATACATAAAACGAGACTATTTTCAAATTTTCATAAATTTTGAAGCCTAAATATTTAAGAAAATCAAATGCCAGGGGCTGTTTATATTAATAGTAAATATCAGGGGCTGTTTTGCAATATCCAGATAATTCATTCATGTTGCCGGAGTTTGGGCTGCAGGTTTTGCGTCAAATCCAACCCAACCCTTGAGATATATACACCGCTGGGGGCACCTGCGAGTTCTATTTCAGATTGTGGGGATCTTGCAATAAAAGAATGGATCATGTGGGCCCCATACTAGATCTTCTCTAAAGTGGCTTCGACAACCCACATTATGAAGTTTTCTATTTTTATTGTTAATTTCTGGATATATTCCTATTAGAAAGTTTAAGACTTTTATTTGTGGTTGGATTTCAGTATAGTAGGTTTCTTGGGCTTTGAGATAGTCTGTGCTATATGAAAGGGTGATATGGTCGACTGTTTGGAGTCAGTTCATCTTCGGTAGTTTTACATATTATCAATAAAGCTTAGATTTGCTTCTTCTACCCTCTCTCTTGATTGTATATGTATCTTGGGATTGAGGAATGCTGCTACAGGTCAGAATTTTTTAGTTCTTCATTGTTCCTTCCACATATTTTCTGAGTTGTGGATTTTTGTTCCTTACTGCATAGTGTAGTTGTTGTGATATTTCTGGTTTTGGTTACTTCAATGATGATGATGGTCGCCAAGCACGGGTTTGTTCGTTCTTTGTAATATCAGTGCTTTTGTTGTGTAGTTTGGTGTTTGCCTGGTATTTCTCTGTTATACCGGCACACTATCATTTTTTGTTCTTTGTTTTGTGGAGCCTATAATTTCCTCTCTTTTTAATACTAGTTATCATTACCAATAAATAAAATTGGTGTAAATGAAAATGATTATGGTTGCCCAACCCTAGACTAGATGACCATCCCTTTTCCTTTTCTTTGTCATCAAAAGCTCTCTCTTTTGGTTTCTTGTTTTGCCCTAATTAATTGTACCATTCTACATGATTGTTGAAATAACTTTAGATTCAGAAGTACAACATTTTTCTTTACATATTATTAGGCACAGAGAATACCTTATGTTTGATGTGGATCACCAACAAATTTCTTTTGGCTCATTCAACACATACACAAACACACACTTGCATGTGCGCACAGACAGAGAGAGAGAGAGAGATAGAGAGAGAGAGAGTTTCATGCACCGTAGTTAGAGCACACTGTATACTTACTATATAATTAAATAGGTGGAGAGTGAAAGAGATAATGATTTTATTATTCAGGCCTAAGAGAATATTTTCAAGCGAATCCTGCACTTACACTTGACTCTCCTACCACAATTCTCCAATCAAAGGTGTCTAGCAATTCTAGTTCTATTGTTGATTTTGAGGATTCTCAAGTGGAAGATCAATTCCATGATGCGATCGCATTTGAATCTTTGGAAGATGAAGATAGTGATGATGATGAAGAACAATCTCAGGTGCAAGAACAATCTCAGGTGATCTGTCTGATTTTTACACCACTATTATGATGAATGGTACACACAAGTTCAATCATGTTTTGTGTGTGTGTGTGTGTGTGTGTGTGTGACTTCTCATTACTCCTATTTGGACAGGGTGGAAAAGTGAAGCTGAAGAATGTTTCATGGGCCATTGCAAGCTTGGCTTTAAACCGAAACTCAGGTTTCTTTCTTCTCAAAAATGAGATTAATTATCCCATGCTACTATTTTGTTATTTTTTGAAAGGTAAGTTTGTCTTTCAATTTCTCAGTAAATCATAATAAACATAGTGTTCCTTTCAGGCTGAAAGGAACAGTGGGCATACCCTATTTTATGGGACACTATGGGGCGTACCCCATCGGGCTGAAAGTAACGACTATCCCATGCCACTTGTAAACTAGAACTTACTCTGTTCCAAAATTTGCATATGTTAGTAAGGTTCCACTGTTTTTTATCAATTACACGTAGCATGAACAGTTTTACATTATGTAGTTTAAGGTATATTTGCATCTAAACAGCAATTTGGATAAATTAGGTTAATCTCATCCAGTTTAATAAGGCTTTAAGCTTGGGCCATTATGAAAAGCTGTTATTTCATCATGAGTTTCCGTTTTTCCTTTTTTGTTTTAGTCATTTTCAACCAAAACTTCTTGGTTTTCACTGGTCAGCAACCAAAGCTGTTTTCTTGTTGGGTCTTATGTGTACAAAAATGAATATTTGTTCTGAATAAGAAAGAACCTGAACTGTACACAATACTAAAAAAATTTAAACGGATAATCTTGGCATCCAAATGTACCTTTGTTTCAAAGTTGAGTTCCCTTTTCTCTTTTCTACCAATCTGAAAAATTGTTCTAACGATTTCAGAACCTTCTTGGACTTTGGATTATGCAAGCATTGGTCAAGGCTGTTCCCTTTGGTATTGAGTTTCACTTGTTGAATATACATGTTTAGAAATGTTGCTGAAAAAAAAAAAAAAGAACAAAAAACCTCCATAGAAATGATAATGTTTTAAAACAGATCATACTGGTGAGTCAATTTAAAGTTGAGAACCCCACAGAAATAATAAAGATATATTTTTTCTCTATTTGCAAAGGCTATTTTGTATAGATTTCCGAAAGGTACTGAACATAGTACAAAAAGGAAAAATAATAAAGTTTGGAATAAAATTCATCAAATGTAGACAGAGGTAAAGCAGTTGGACTGGTTGAACAGAGGAAGGCCTACAATATAGGGTTTTAATGTTTATGATTATGAGGCTCCTATTTGCTAATTATGGATAAACAAAGGTAAAGCAAAGAGACAGCAGATGCTTATCTGAATACTGTCATATCCCTTTGGATGGCTGACAATATGTATAAATAATATTGTGTGCTTACAATCAGGCATAAATAAAGCCAATGAAGGATTACAATGAAGCCCTAAATTGGGGCTAATGAAGATAATTGCTAATAAAGATAAAATCCTAATCATCTATATATAGGATATTAAAAAATATAGTACTTGTCACCAAGAGAAAGCCATACTATGGGTATGGGGTCACTATAGGCCAGGTCCTACTCAGTTAGGCTTATCTATCTGATTTTCAGTGGCGACACTTGATGGTCTGATTCGACCGGTGAGTACATGATGGCAAAAGAAATCACAATCAACCTTGATATGATTTGTCTTCTTTGGACAGATTGGATTTGATGCTATTTGAGTGGCACTAGTATTATGAGCAGGGAGAAGTGCAGGGCTAATAAACAAGACCTCAAATTCACAGAGGAGATAACATGGCCAAATGATTTCACTACTTACAGTTGACATCGGTCATTATTTGGCCTTTGGGGAGGATTTTGATTCAGTGACTTGCTTCTTACATTTCCAAGAGAAAAGAAGAGTTGCCAAGAAACATGCACTATCCAATGGTTGGCTAGCTAGTATCCGATTTCCGGCCCAGTCAGCATCATCATATGCTTTAGGTTGCAATCAATAGTTTGATGAGAAGGATACCACATGATCCATAGTTCCATGAATATATTGTAGTACATGGATGTCCACTAGATGTACTCTTTTTTTTCCTGCAAGCTGACTAATAATACGTATAGCTTGAGGGAGATCTAGCCGGGTCATTGTAAGGTATAGAAAACTACTAATTAGATGTTGATACAAAGTTGGATCAAGGAGAGAGCTGATGATGATGTTGAAATATGGTATTGAGTTCCATAGGCATGTCAAGTAGTTTAGAATTGCTGAGATGAGTACTCATGAGTAAATCCTCTGCATGTTTCCTTTCATGGTTCTAACACAAGCATTTGTTTTGGAGAATTAAAGCCTATTAAAAAAAATTAGTGGGCAGCGATCTTTCATTTTGATTCAGCTTATAAGATATCTTAAGAGTTCTTTAATACTTGTAAGATCATTCATCATGTCGTCTACATTTAACTACAGTATGGTGGAGCCACATGACGCCCTCTTAATAAAGAGCAAGATTTAAAAAATTAGACTTGAGACCCGACTTAGTCATGATAGAGTCCAATCGACTCGGCCAAGTTCTCTGCTGAGTCCCATGATTCAAGTCCCAGTTCATGCAACCCGAGTCGGTATGGGCCGAGTCGACTAGAACTCAACTGATTTTTTAAACCATTATAAAGCGTAAACTACCATTTTGACTTTGATAGAAGTATCCTTTCGGGATAGTGGTATGGAATTTATCAAACCAAGATCGTGGAGCTTGTTTAAGCCCATGTAGAGGTTTCTTCAGTCGACAAACTTACTATTGTAGGTCGATGGGTCAACTAATGCAAGGTGACCCTGTCAAATTTTGCTTTGATAAAATGTAGGTTGGTGGGACCAGCAGTAGGTCGATCAAGAAGTTGGTCATGAAATACTACTTCATCTGCGGTGATTGTTGGACAATCCTTAATAATGTGGGTGTCACAATGAAATACTTGATAATCCTCTTCAATGGTTACAGAAGCTTTGCTGATTAAATTAACATTGCCAAGTTTTATGGCTTCTATTTTTCTAGTAAGAGAGGCTAATTTTGAACCAATTTCATCTTCCTCTTTTAAATAATGGATGCCCCTAGGCTTAGATGATAATGAGTTATGCCTTTTCATACCCTTAGATTGATCCCATCATGTAGCATTTTCTGCTAATTGATCAAAATATTCCCATGCTTCATCATCGTCTGTTTAGGAACTCCCCGTTAGACATCATATCGACAAATTGTCTCATTTGCGAACTCAGTCCCTTGTAGAAGAAACTTATAGTTTTCCAAGTTTCGTGATGTCAAAGTGAAAGGTGCCCAACAAATTATATATGAAGATTTCAATGCGGAAGAAGAATTCCTAATGCTTTGGTACTATGATAGTGAGGGAGAAACAAAGGGAAAACGAAAAGAGAGCAGATGTTTGTCTTAATACTGTCGTATCCCTTTGGAGTGACTAGCGATCATTATCTCATTATCAAAGCCTTGTCCTAACTATATGAAATAGAAGTTAACTTATGTGGAATTCCAGTTTGAGAGAAAAATCTATGGAATAAAATCATTAGCTATAGGGGTTTTTGCGCATGAACTTTTTGCAAAAGTCAAACTTGTGCAGTCTTGTGTGACCCTGCTCAATGCATTTCAACTAGCAGGATTAGTATTCAAGGTTTCATCATGGATTAAGGTGGGCAAATGATCGGCCACATCAACTAATCCTAACTTCCGAGTTAATTTTGGTAGTAATCGCACACATGTATGACTGTTAAACCTTTGAGCCATTTAAATTAAGGTTCATTAGCATCTGATGGGTCTCTATTTTCCCAGCCCCAATTCATGTTGAGGCCTTTTCATCTCCCTACCCTACTACATGGCATGCATAGAGGTAGGCCCTATAGAACTTTTTCGAATTTTGATATTTGGAAATGGTTCATGTTAAAATGTTCTACTAGTTACCTATTCTCAGAAGAGCTTGCCTAGTGAATGATCAACTGGTGTGACTTTGCAGCTTCAAGCTTAATTGGTTTTGAGGTCAGCTAGATTTGACTCTGCTGAGCTTCTGTTAGATTCATAAGTTGTCAAACATTGATGGAAAATATTTGATAAATTGAGTTTTCTTAAAGAACATTTTTCATATGAAATGAAAAAAATTATCTATTTCTTGGTTACACTACTTGAACCCACAACATTAAGATTACAAAAGTGGGTACATTCCATTGTGCCACTGTCTCTTGTTGAAATGGAAAGTAATTGAATAGAAAAGAAGATGATAAACAATATGCTTTGAGTATTTCTACTACTTGTCAGTTTGTGATCGCCAATATGGCATCCACAATTAGAGTGGTCTGGTTTAGCTTGCATGTTTCCATATGTATGGGGATGAGATGCCACAAAGTTTTGGTACTGTGGAAGCCATAGAATTCTGTCCTTTGGAAGTATGGTTACTATTTTTATTAAAGATACACTTTTTTCATTCATGCTACTAAACCAAAGACCACAATCAATCTTTATTTGTTGACATGGTAATTTTTTGTTGTGTTTCTTCTTGGATGCAGCTCTGGCTGCAAATAATGAATTGGATGCCCACATTCCACCAATTTTTCATGGTCAGTTTCATGGTTCTATGGCCCAAGGGAAAGATGAATCTGATACGAACTGTTGGACATCTCCTAGTGGACAAGGATTTATGATAAGGGGGAAGACGTACTTAAAGGATTACTCAAAGGTTAACTGCTTTTTACAATATCTGCATTCTTCAGCATAACTTGGATCTGTTAATGTTATTTTTATGGATTTCTTGTCCTATGGTTTCAGTGTACTTTATATGTTTCGGTCTTCTATAACTCTGGACTGAATGTACCTTTGTGGCTACCTGATCTTCTAAGACATTACATCAAGTATATTTTGGGACTACTCTTGCTTCTTTCTATAATTAGGCCCTAAGATAGTAATGGAGGACACTGTAGCATCTCTTGAAAAGCTAGGAGTCCGTTGTGGGTGAAAGATTTGTCATTTAGGGGTCAATTTCCCTGTTACACGCTGGATGGGAAAATGGATTTTAAATATGTAAATGTTACACGTAAAACACCTATTAGGCTATTACCATATTTATAAAAATTACCATTTTCACACGAATAAATGAGTATGTCCTACACTTTTAGACATGTTTGGTAGTATGGACGTTTTTCACAAATTTCTCAGAATCCATGAAGATTTATGGCATGTGTGGGCATAAGAGAGGAATCCTTAGATCTACAGATTCCTAACTACCCCTAGCAAAGGAAGATCCTCACCATGGATTTTGTAGCTAAGGATTTCTCATGTTCCACGTTTGTTTAGAACTGTGGAATGACTAAGGATTCCCCTAGTTATGAACACCAAAATCCGTGGCTTCACACCTAATATATGCTTAGCCATGACCAAGGCATATTAGCTAACAATTGGGGCCCAATTCATGATACTGAACAAACTAAAATTCCATATGATTTGAACTAATGGGGTCCACTCCATGGTATTGAACAAACTTAAATCCCTTGTGATAGGAGCATGCATATGGATGAACTGATCAAGCCCACTTTTTATCAACTAATAAAACTACATTTCATGGGCGAGATCTTCATCATCATCATCATCAAAGCCTTCAACCAACTATGTTCATATTAGCTACATGAATTATGTTTCTCCATTCTAATATATACTCAGCCAAATCCTAAGATAGGCTGTATTTCTTCAAATCTGTTTTCACTACTTCCATCCACGTCCTATTCGGCCTATCCATTCCCCTTGGTGGGCCACCAACCTGCATAGAAAATGTTTTCCTCATTGGAATTGTTGTTGGCTTATGTTGGATATGTCCAAATCATCTTAAAAGGGTTTCTCATATTTTATCATCTATTAAATAAATGGACATTCAATTAACTGAAATTCAAAACGCCGATAATTTCAATTCATTAAGAACATACTACACAGTTTCACAAGACCCAATGTTTAAATTCTTATTCTAAATAATTTTTTTTATCAAGAATTTCCCTTTGCAGCCCACATCTTTTTTGCTATGCTTTCTTTCAACTAAGTCATATCAATCGTTTTTGCATTGCTAGGCCCTACAACACTGTTTCCCGGTTGGACAACATTTAATTCATTACTCATATCCTCCTCTTCTAATATCTCATTCATTGTCTCTTCACTCCTTCTGCATATAAAGTATGAAAAGCTAGAATGAGTATATGACAAAACATTGCTTAGAAAACTAGATTATAATTATCCATCTAAAATAAGGATTAATTAACCAGCTATAAATTCAAAACAAAATCATCATCATCATCCATGTTACATGGACTTGGATATGAGTATTGGGTGGGGTTGCGTGTATGTAAGGGTTGGATGCATTAAAGCTAAAAAAGAAGGATATGCAAACATGGTAGAAAAGTATCCAAAACTGGGATAGGGATATGAGGCTGCTACAAATTTACAAAAATTTGAGTGTTATGACAAAAATTTACAAAAATTTTTATCCTTCAAAACTTGAATATGTGTTTTTCTCTTCTTCCTTTCTACAAATTTTTTGGCCAAAAAAAAAAAAAAAAACCTGCCGAATCCGTTTTTTTTTTTTTCGTATCAAATATGTATGCCGCACTAGCACCTACAGGATACGTCTCCATTTTTACTGCATCTATGTATCACAGATCATCATTATTATCATCATCCTCATCATCAAAGCCTTGTCCCATTATCATCATTATTGGATAGTGGGCCTTTGGGGCCCAGTCATCCCTGGAGCCCACCCTCCATGGTCGCCGATCAGCCCTCCCTCCAATCGTTTGTGCTGATCATTGATTCAGTTGGCCATGGGGTCCCACAAGTGCTGTTGACATACACTAGCCAGAAACATTCTGAAGGGAAAAAAAAAAATACTTGAATTCTGGTTGATTTTGATGTTAGATCTTCACAAATCCATCATGAACACACTGTTTAAGTTCCTCTGTTACTTCCAACATCATTCCATCAATTTCCTCCTAAAGAATTTGAAATTTTTATCATCAAGTTCACCATCAGGGATGTCGTCTGTGACTGCCTTCACATGAACAATTTCTAGTCCTTAATCCGTCGGCCCAACAGGTTCCCAACCAGTACAATCCTACAAGGGTTAACCAAGGGTCCCCTTACAGATCATCGGAACTGATTGGCCATCAAGTGGGCCCCACCTCTAATCTTTGAAATTTGCACCTTGACGACCTGTTCATGTATCATTCTTGTTTGGACCTGGATTTCTTCCCAAATTCAGGGCTGATTGATTTGCAGACACCTGTTAACAATCTTACCAGTGGTATAGAATACTCTTATATGATTTAGAGGGGACAAGCTAGGGATTTCAAACATTCCTACCACACTTACAAGTCGACAATGCAATTCCTGCACGGTGGCAATCCTTTAAGTTAGAGAAAAACCCATTCAAACTAGGGATTGGTGTGCTTACATCCTCTCTCTCTTCTCTGTCTTGGGTCTGCAACAAAACCAAGAGATAGGTTTCTCCCGCTGTGTCTTTTCTTCCCCAGCAGATGACCAAACACCCAGCAACATTGGCCAGCAGCCTGCTTTCTAGCATCAATGGTGGAGACAGGTGGCAGTAAGCAGGTTCAATCTTTCCCTCTTTCTGCTCCGACCTAATCTTCTTCACAGATCCCAGCAAAACCCCTTTTTCTATGACATGCAACAGAATACAGAAAAACTGACTCCCTTTCTCTTTCTAGCAGAACAGCAGCAGGTTATGCTGCAGCGGCCAGGCAACCCTTCCCTAGGCTGGTGCCGGACATGAGAGAGACAACTCTCTCTCTCTCTCTCTCTCTCCCTCTCTCTCTCTCTGCAACAACAGAATCAAGGTACTGTTCTTTCTTCATGCAGCAGCGTTTTGGCAGCAGTTCCTAATTTGGGATCCACCTGAGATCAGATCGAGGCCTCTGCCATTTTCCTTGCTCTTCGCTCTTTCAAGCGGTCCTAGAGCTGTTATCACCTTCAATCAACAACACCTGGCCATGCAAGATTCCAAGTGGTGGAAACCTCTTTGCTTGTTGAACTGAGAGGTGGAAGCCAAGCTTTGATACCAACTGGTGCAAACCAGATTGCCGAAGGGCAAATCTGTTGCACCACAACTTAAGCAATTCAAGGTTTATTAGGGTCTTTCTTCTTCAAAACCCAAAAGTTTCCTTCTTCTATCCCTTCTCATTCCTTACACAGGTTCCAAAAAAACCCTAAAACTCAAAAGACAAGAAAAGTCTAAAATGCCTCCCCAACAAATGGGCTACAAAGATGAAAATAAAAGGAGAGTCAATAATGGCCTAGGATTATGCAGTCAGATGATTGATTCTGATCTGCACCAACGGCCAACAAGTTTCAACTGCTTTATATTTTAAAAAATCAGTTGATCCAGTAGTCCAATTCATTCAAATGGGTGTGAACCCTAGGATCCGGTTACCAGCTTTTGTGGTCTACTTAGATGGCTGATCCGGTGGCCTGACCAAGTGGTGTGCAACGTAAGAAACTTGCACACCGTTTGCAATCAATCGTCCATCTATATATTAAGAGTTCAAATAATGTGTAAGAATTGAAGACTTTTCATCAAAACATGCGTCACAATGTCTCAATCATGATTCATGACAATTCAAAAGAACTTTTCGTATTGGCTTCAATCCGGCATTTTCTTAAGGTTTGTGGTGTTTTTTTTCATGCCTAGAATGGTGGAGAAACAACGATACACTGTTCAGGGGATCTAGAAACTGGAGAAATCAGTGAGAATGTGTTCAGTAGTCTATCATAGCAAAAAAAATTCAACCACTTCGTATCAGTTGATACTTTATGGTATTGGGCCATATTGGCTGATACAAGCCAATACAAATGGGATTGATAATGTTCTAAAATTTAACGGATCAGACTAGGCCAATACACCGATCTGTGTGTTTTGCTCCTTGCTATTTTTTTCCTATCAGAGTTTCATACTATGGTGCAGCAATAGATATAATCACATTTCCTCATGTTTTATGTTAACATGGTTTCTTTCTTGTATTGTATTCAATAAAGCCTCCATTTTCTATTTGAATTTTATTTGATATACTTGAAGCATACTATGTTTCATCTCTATTTCCACGGGGTTAACCCTCTAATAATATATGACTGCTTTCAGGTCATGGGAGGTGATCCCCTTTTGAAGCTTTTAGCAGTTGATTGGTTTACGACCGATAATAAAATCGATGGGGTTGCGTTGAATCCTAAATGCCTTGTCCAGGTAAAGATACATTTTTTTTCTCCAAAGACTAAATTCAAATGATGGACATCTTGTCTTGGACAAATACTATGATTTCTGCTTAGAAAACTTTTACAAAACAGAACCTCATGACCCAAACCTAAAAGATCCCTAACAAATATACATTAAGAAACCATCAAAATAGAATCATAATTAACTATCACCCTCACTAGAGTTCCTTGTCCAAAAATCAACCCCTTGAAAAAATGCTCTTTTTTCTAATTTTATTTTATTTTATCAATAGCAGCTATAGATAATCCTCTTAGTTATTTTCAAATGGCCCCACATTATGACTCTTATGATTAAAAACCAACTCTGCGTCAGTCCTGTGTTCACAAGTAATAAGAAAGATGGCCCCACATTATAGTTCTTATAAACGTGGTCCCATGTGTAAAATCCTATGAATGTGCCCCCATTTCTAGTAAATAAAAGTAGGCGCCACATTGTAATTTCTAATGTTAGGTGTTGTGTCCACAATCACAAAAACTGTAGCTCTACTTTATAATTTCTAAATGTGGGCATATAGTCACGATCACAAAAGGTGGACCCACATTGTAAACACTATGAATGTGGGCCCATATTCTAATTTCTAAAGCCGTGTAAGATGTACTTTCTAAAGGTAGGCCCCATATTACATTCACAAAGAGTTCGGATCGTCTGAGTGCTTGTCGTACAGTGACCATAGGTGGACCACTCACGGTCTGCCACATCACCAAGGGGCATCCTTTTCATGCATGCAAGCAGCCTACCCCATGTTGACGTGACGAACCATGAGTGGTCCACCATGGGTCGAACACTCAATAGAATCTCAATTCATTCACAAAAGGCGTCCCCTTATTATAATGCCTACAAAGGTAAGTCCTATGAACATGGGCCCCATGTCATAATTTCTTCTGTTTTAGTACCACATTGTAACTTTTGTAGGTGAGTCCCATGTACAACAATAATAGATTGCCACAAACAATAAAAGGTGTGCCCATGTTATTCATCGTATGATTCTATTGTTTCCATTCCTTGGAGAAAAACTTTTATAATGTAACCAAATAAGTTCTATACAGCATATTCTTAGTAGAATAATTTGATATAAAATTGGCAAACAATTTTTGAAAAGTAGTCTCAACATAACCTGATTTTAGCACAAGCTGATCTAAGCACAAAATTAAGAACAATATGAAAACAATGCCAAATGGGCCCTCCATATTCCCTGTAGCGATGATTACTTGTATTATATGAGGATTGTAAACCCAATTAATAGATACAATCAAACCCCTCAATCCGGCATGATAATTAATACAATGGATCCGGATCCCAAATCCTAGCTAAATCAAACATATAGCAAATCCCAAACCATGGTAATGTACAGCTATTTGTTTGACCAAGTCCCACATGAGTGTTATCACTAGTTGGTTCTCGGCCTTTATTGAGAGAGGGGACTAATATTTTGGTTTATTTCATGTCCTAATGAAAAAAAAAGAATGTTTTATAATATTTTATAATATTCGGGATTTTTAGATAGTTTTTCATAATTTTTTGGAGTAAAAAAGAAATTCAAGTCACAACAACCATGCTGGACTGCAAACCATGACCAATACAAATACTATATCGGTTTTTGGGGTTGACTGATATCACAACCAATACTACAATTTTAAACCATGAACATATTACATGGTCTTGACTAAAGGAAAATGCACCTAATGAAGTGGAGTAGAGTGGTGAAGCCAAAGCATCTTGAGGGTTAGATCTTTTGAGATTGGTGGAAAAAAAAATGGTAGTTGCCATTCAAGTGGTAGTGTAGTTTTGGGGAAGAAAAAGAATTTCTGTGGAGGAGGATTATCACTTCCAAGGTGTGGTGACGATGAGTACGGTTCTCTCTCTCTCTCCCCCCCTCTCTCTCTTTTTGTCTCTCTCTCTCTCTCTCTCTCTCTCTCTCTCTCTCTCTCTCTATATATATATATATATGATTGAAAATGATAGTCTAGTGTCAAGGGGAAGGGTTTAATGAAGGGTTGGGTTTTGAGGTTGAAACAGGTAAAAAAGTCTACTTTTGGCAGATTTTTGGTAGGAATGAGCCGTCTATTGGGATGCAAACTGGTCGGTCCCAAACAAAAACATATTGTAGTCAGAACTAAAACGATTGTAAAGGATGGCTTTGGTTTCAGCCTGGAACTAGTTTCCTAGTTCCATACCCTATTTTGATAAGAAGCGGGTATGTGGTTCCAGAACCGGATCTAGAACTGGTTCCAACTTCTATTTTATTTTTTATGTAATTTTTTTGCTTTAAATAAGGATATCATTCAACCATAAAGTCTAAAAAGGGATATCATCCTACTTAGTAATGGAGCATCAAGTCTACTGTCCACAACTAATAAATCCAAACATCTTTAGAACCAATATATAGGCTGTTACATGAAGTTTCTGACATTATCCTATATAAAGACATGTACCATGTCCTAAAAAAGTGCATTCAAACTCTTTGAGCCAAGAAATGTTCGAATCATTTACTAAATATGGATTAAAAAACATTTAGAAGCCAAAACTTAAAACATGAGCATGATTCAAATTTCCAAAGAACCCAAAAATAGAGAGGAAGGCCATTGCCATCTTTAGTCCATTTTGGCAATCACTAGAGCGGGCCTATTAAACTCACCGCTGAAGAAAAGAATAGGAACTATCAAATTGGGAAACGAGGAATACAAAACTAGCCTCTTTAAATATAATGGGAAAACAAGCCGGGTCCAGGGTCCATAGCTTGGGAATTGTATGGATTAAGAATGGGACCCATTTAGCAATTGAAACCTAAATTGGATTCTAGATCCATACCCGTTTATGAATCAGAACCTTAACAGGTACTAAACATAGTTTTTTATGGGTTGAAACCTCTGGATAATTGAATAATCAGATATCCATTTGCATCCCTAACTGTCTTATTTATATTGTTATCTAAGTTGCTTAGAGTGGTCTTTGATAAAGTGCCATTAGTTAAGGATTGTCCTGTGCAATTTCAGTATAAAGGATCTTGTTTATTTTGTTTCAGAGTATACTTTGTTGTTGAGTCTTTCCTCTTACATTTTTACATGCGGGAAGTCATGCCCTTCTGTGAAGGTTTCCTCAATGTCTTTCTGTAAGGTCATGACTCATGACCTCATTTCCCTTACTCATGCTTTTGGATGGGGTTGGCACGTTCAAGAGTGGAGGCTTTTTGTTGGTTGCTAGTGACTGGCAAGGTATCCATAGTGGACAATCTTAAAAGGGGTATTAATTAAGTATTTCTCTCTAATGCATGCTCCTTGTAGACAAGAAGGAGATGATTTGATGCAGGACGATGCAAGGCTAAATTAAATGATGATTTGAGATCAAGAAAACACTTAACATTCGCAATTAAAATTAATAAAACTGAAAATTCAGATTGAACCTCTTATATATGATTTCAGGTTGGGAATTAGATGTTACTCTAGGCCTTGCCACAATCCCACGTGAGAACCTCCCAAATCTGAATTGGAAGTTACAATGGAAGAAAAGTCTTCCACTGGCATAGGGATCAACCAATTTTAGGTAGATATATTGTCCCTTTTGAGGATTTAACAAATGGGCAAAGTTCATGGGTTGTCAACCAAGTTTAGAAAGTGATAATTGAGAAATAAAGCGTCAGATTTAAGATTAGCAATTCTCGCAGTGTTCAAAGGGCCCTAAAACCTACAGAAAAAAATCCCATCGGGTTCAACTGGGCTTTTATGGGCCTGATTGGGCCCGGGCTGGATTCAGCGGAACCTAGTGGGCGGGGGCTGGGCTAACTGGCCCTGTTGGGCCTGGGCTGGGTTTGGCTGGGCCTAGAATGGGTTGGCTTAGGTGGGTTGGTGGAATGATATGGTGGGCAAGGGAATTTGTGTTAGGTGAAAGAGGATTATGTCTGACAGCAAGGAACATGAGGATTATAGTTTTGTCACCTGTGGTGTATTGTAAAGGAGAAGATTGACACGTGGATGGGGTTGGAATGTGTCAAGCCTATGGGTTTTTTTTTTTCTCTTCTCCTTTTGCTGCTGTCATATGTTTTGGAATAGGGAACAGTAGAAAATGATGCAGTTTAGTTGGATCTGATGTTATAGTACTCGGCTATGAAGTACGGGTACTTCCAAAATGTACACGTACCTGTATTAGGTACTTATTCATACACGTACTGGGTATGGGTACGAGAAAAAAGGTATAGGGTATGGTCAAACATACCCAGTACGTTTTGACTTTGTGGGTACAGGATAGATACGTTTGTAGATGCGGGATGGGTACGTTCCTGGTACTTTTTTAGGAGTTTTTTTTCCTTTTTTGTAACACCTTTTGTAAGAGTTTGAAAAAGCTAAAAATATAATTTTGAACTTTAGCCTAACCCTTCTCGACGAACTTAAAAGGAAAAAGGCTTTAGCCCTAACCGATCTCCATTTCCCTTGTTTCCAACGAAAAAAAAAAGAAAATGGAAAGGCGGAAGAAGAAAAAGAAAAAGGAAGGAATGCTGAATTATGAAATATAGAAAATAATATTGCTGTTACTCTTTTTGTGTTTCATTAGGTTGAATTTGTAATGCTATTAAGTAATTGTTGACTTGTTGCATCTAAGAATTCTAACTTGCTTTAATTATTAGCATATTGCATTATTAAAATTTTAAAAAATATAATTCTTTAATGGACGTACCCCAGCCGTACCCATATTATGTTTTTTTAGGATTTTACCGTATTGGTGTACCCGTACCGTCCCCGTATCGGTGCCCATACCGGAACCCGTGCTTCATAGGTACTTGGCTAGCATTGCTTATAGGTGTTATGATTGACATCATCATGGGATGTGAAAAAGTTGTCAGCCTTGTGAACTTGATATTTGGAATAATGGGATCAGCTTTATAGTGGTCGGCTACGGTGCACGGATACTTCAAAATGGGCAACGTATACTGTCGTATCATATATGATACTTCACTTTTGATGTGGAAAATCCGATTTCTTTCCGTGCCCATGGCGTGTCCTAGCCGTACCCATGCAGTATCTGTGCATCATAGGTTGTTGGCCAATGGTTTTAGGGAGAAACGAAAAAAGAGGCTATCTGATTCGCAAGGCCTCACTCCCAATAGTCTCACACCAGATCCTTTGTAGGAGAAGTATCCAAAAGCTTTCAATAATCAATAATCATTCATTATTCTGAAAATAGGTTTTTACATGCTTTCATAAAGAAAACTTAATCCTAGAACAAATCTCAGCCACCTAATCCATCCTATGGTCAAGATCATAATATCCAACTAAATATATTTAAAAAAAAAAAACCATCACTTAAACTAATGAGTCCATGATTAAATAAAAGCAAACTAATGAACTTGGGTAGCCTGCACAACTCATGTGACCATACGATCACTTGTATGTGCCCCACAGATGGGGCCTATTTGATCTTCAATTCTCTTCTTTGTTGATCCCTCCCATGTGGCACACCCCGCTGCGGGGCCTTCCTGGTTTTCCACATAGGGTCTTCTTCATCTCGATCAAGTGCTAGATTGGATTAAATCGGACTGTTGGTCTATATCAAGGTTAAGATCCAACGGTGGATCTTTTCCAGAGTTAAGATCCAACGGTGGATCTTTTCTAGAATCACGATTTGATGGTGGATCTTGACCAAAATAATTACCTGTCACCTTGCAATGATTATCCAACCATGAGGAGGCATGTGTGTGTCTGTTTTGGGCCTCCTCCTTCCTTTTGCGGGATTTTTGTGCATGCACTACGATGTCTGCATCATGATTAATCATCTGTTATTGCATTGTGAAGTCTTCTCCTTTATTGGAGTCATTTCTTAAAGAGGGGTGGTATGTCATGATGTATCCCAGTTTCTATTAAGGAGGTGGCAGATGTGAGATTGGCTGGTCCATTCATGGACGTGGACTAGTTTTGTCAAGGATTATCCCATTTCAAATACTAT
This sequence comes from Sextonia rubra, assembly GCA_037013555.1. Taxonomy (NCBI): domain Eukaryota; kingdom Viridiplantae; phylum Streptophyta; class Magnoliopsida; order Laurales; family Lauraceae; genus Sextonia; species Sextonia rubra. The sequence goes on along the minus strand of JASUAD010000014.1, from coordinate 13,778,601 downwards.
CAACCATATGTAAAGAAAAAAATAGTGAGAGGATTTTCAATCCTGAAAATGTCAGTGGATGAAGTTTTATCCACAGTGATGGGGAAGGAGTTCTAGAAAATCAAGGTTAGTGACATTCTCTACAACTGGGTGTCATGTTTGGGATGTGGACACAAAAAGGAGAGGAAGACTGGTCACTATTCTCTACTGGTGTCGAAGTTCTACATTAGCAAAGATGCTTGTGGAATGCCTGTGTGTTTGAAGTTCAATGTTGACTGAGTAAGTGGAGGCAAACTAGGGCTAGCAGATATTGGTGTTCTTCATAATGAAAGTGGCGAGGTGTTGCTTGCACTGTCTTCACCCCTAGGTGTGAAGGATCCCTTTCAAATTAAGGTGCTAGCTAGTTTAGAGGTGCTCGTTGATAACTTCTTTCTCAATCTTTCCTGGGCTACAAAGTAGTGGTAAGTTTTCCTTCCAATGCTTTTGAAACTTTAAAGTTGCCAACCTGGTTGTGGGGTCCTCTCCATTTTAACATCTCCAAAATTCTTTGCAAAGATAGCCATAAATCTCTATTAGTCCAGAAGGTTAAGGCCATAAAAGGCTTCAACCTGTACCCCTCAGCCTTTGAATCCTATTTATGCTTACATCAGCCACCAATATCACCAAACAATGTCAGCTTATGTAAAGAGGAACAATGATCCTTCTTAGCTTTGATACCAAATAGGAAATCATCGTTTAGGTTTTCCTAGATGTGAAAGCAAGAAGAGGATGAAGAAGAGAGAGAGAGAGAGAGAGAGAGAGAGAGAGAGAGAGAGAGAGAGAGAGAGTTTTAGACGGAAGACATGTTAGTCAATGAAGATAAGATGGCCCTATATCTTAATAGGTGACATGACGACCACAACCTTGTACTTGCAACAATGATTGCCATATTTTATTATAATACAACTACAGTACTCTGACTTAATAAGAGAAAATATAATGTCTGATTCCTCTAAAGTATTTGCATTTCACATTATTGAGATTCTTTTTTACATAAGTTTTTATGGATTACCATGTCTAATATAACTTCTTGGATGGCAGTCAGAAGCTGCAAAAAAGCTCCCATTCATGCTTGTGATAAACTTGCAGGTATGCATATAACTCTTCATTTTGTTATGTCATTGCTGAGCTAAATTGGGATACCATTATTCTCTAGCACTGTGTGTTTAAAAAGATATTCTTGCTGGCATCTGCTGTTGTTATGTCCTGGATGTTTCTTATTAATGGTGCAACAGGATGGAAGTACTCTTTTGTTAAACAGGCTCAAGGCCCAAAGCCCATCAGTGGTCAATGCTATTGATTGGAATTGATTTGGGACAATATTGAGACAGCCGGAGTTTTCCTTACGCTTTCCTTACTTAGAATAACAATTTTTGTAATTAGTTGTTTTCTTAACTTAGATTAGTGATTGATATAATTAGATTGTTTTTCCTTTCTTAGAGCCTTGATTAAAGGCATGTAAATACCTACATATTGATGGATGATCTCCATAGTAAGATACACAAAAATTATTGCATTCTCAAGAGTATATTCAATCTCTGTTTGTGATCGTGAATTTGTCATCGTATCAGAGCAAGGATCAAGGCAGTCTTGATCTTAGACATCTTCCAAAGCCTTGAGGGGATAGGGATAGCGAGAATAAGTCTCTCTCGTGCAACAAATAGATTCAGGATCTATTTTCAAGAAGTTTCCAGCAACACAGTGCCAGCGATACCTTCTTCCTGCGTCAAAGATATTCTGTTAGTGGCCCACTGTTAATCGATCAGATCAATTTTAGAAATCACCCACTCATGGTCGCCTCATATTTCTAAGGATATTAGTGATTTTTCAAGAATTTTTCAGAGACTCAAGGTTGGTATTTTACTCATTCTCGAGATTTACCAGAAATTTATATTGTTTTCATCAGGACCGTCCAGAATATTGGATACTTAGTAGAATCAGTTGAAACATGGTTCAGTAAAAGCCAGAATAGAGGGATATCATAGATCTGTTGTCTGATCTGGGGCCAGATCCTTAAGTGGGGCCCACGTAGTGGAACAACAGCCATTGTCCAGTTCGTCTGGACTGTTTTTTTAACAGTCTTTTTTTGCTGTTTTGTGTTTTCTCTCTCTCTGCTTGGTTGGATTCTGGTTCCTACACACAGGGAAAACATCCTACATAGTTTCTTTTGTTTGTGGCTCGTTCTTTTCCTCTTCAGAACGATTTGATTCCAATTTCGGTTACGATGGAAAAATTTGAGGTCACGTTGATTAAATTTACGGGAAAGAATTACCCTGCCTGGTCTTTCCAATTTCAAACATACCTCGAAGCCAAGGAATTGTGGGGATTTATTTCTGGTACGGAACCTAAACCTACTGAGGATGAGAAAAAGATCTCTTCTTGGCATACGAAAGATGCCAAAATCAAATCCTGGATTCTGGGATCCGTTGAGCCCCATCTGATAATGAATCTCAAGCCTTACTCTACTTCTAACGACATGTGGGGCTATTTGAAGAAAGTATATCATCAAGATAACTCTGCATGTCAATTCCATCTTGAATGTGCAATTGCTTAATATACACAAGGGACTTTGTCAGTACAAGATTATTATTCTAGATTCCGTACACTGTGGTCGGAATACGATAGTATTAAGAATGCGGATGTAGCTGACAATTTGTTGATAGTAATCCAAGACCTTGAGGCTTCTAGTCAGCGAGATCAATTTTTGATGAAACTGCATAATGAATATGACAGTGTTCGTTCTGCCCTAATGAATCGGACGCCCTTACCTTCATTGGATGTTTGCTTGAATGAACTCTTACGAGAGGAACAACGCCTTACGACCTCGGCTCATATTGCTTAACAAAAGACTGCAACCTATTCAGTCGCGTTCTTGGCCAATAAAACTTCTCAGCCGCCGCCTCGAGACTTAGCACAACCCAATGCTACAGTTGTCAGAAATTTGGGCATCTTGCATCTCAATGCAAACAGAAAGTCTGTAGTTACTGTAAAAAGTCAGGCCATATCATCTCTGAATATTGCCGCCGTCCACCACGTCCGTCAGCACAGTATCAGACTCCACAATATTCGACTCCGCAGTATGAGAATTCACAGTCTCAGATTTCACACGCATATGTGGCTTCCTCGGTTATGCCTGTTCCTACGTATGCACCCCCACAGCCTGGGCCCTCCTCATCTCTCACTCCTGAATTGGTTCAACAAATGATTATCAATGCCCTCTCTGCCTTTGGTCTCTCTGGTAAGTCACCTTCATCTTCTACTTGGTTTATTGATTCCGGGGCATCTAATCATATGACGTATTCCCACACCTCTTTCTCCAATATGACAAGTTACAATGGTCATCTTCGAATACAAACTGCTGACGGTGGTCATGTTCCCATTACTGCTATCGGAGATATACCTGGTCCCATCCCATTGAGAAATGTTTACCTCTGTCCTAATTTAACTTCCAATCTATTGTCAGTTGGACAACTTGTTGAAAATAATTGTAACGTTTCTTTTTCTTCTTTTGGGTGTGTTGTGCTAGACCAGATGTCCGGGAAGGAAATCGCGAGGGGGCTTAAGTGTGGACGCTTGTTTCCGCTGGATCTTTCTCAAATTTCTAGGAATCAATTTGCTAATAATGTGTTTTGTTTTTCTATTAGAGATAATTGCCGGTTGTGGCATAATAGACTCGGACATCCTAATTCCAAGGTCTTGTCCCTTATGTTAAATTCTGGTTTATTAAATAAATCTCTTGGTTTATCTTCTTGTGTGCCTTTTGATTGTGTTACTTGTAAAATGGGAAAGAGCAAAACTCTTTCGTTTCCTCATTCCACTTCACACACTTCTCAGTGTTTTGAGTTAGTTCATAGTGATGTCTGGGGAATTGCCCCAGCTCTTTCCCACGTTCACTATAAATATTTTGTGACATTTATTGATGATTTCAGTTGGTTCATATGGGTCTATTTTTTGCATTCAAAATCTGATGTTTTTAATGTTTTTAAAATATTTCTAGCTTATGTTGAAAATCAATTTTCTACCTGCATTAAAATCTTGCGATCTGATTCAGGCGGGGAATATATGTCCTCTGAGTTTCTGCAGTTTTTGCAAAACGAAGGCATTATTTCTCAAAGATTTTGTCCTTATACTCCCCAGCAGAGTGGAATCGCTGAAAGAAAAAATAGACATCTCCTTGATGTCACTCGTTCGCTTCTTCTGGAATCATCGGTTCCTACTCGTTTTTGGGTTGAGGCACTGGCTACAGCAGCTCATCTAATCAATCGTATGCCATCTACCTCCATTAAGAATCAAAGCCAATATTACCGTTTGTACAAAACCGCTCCATCTTATGAGGATCTTCATATTTTTGGCTCCATTTGTTTTGTGCACCTGCCTCCTTCTGAGAGGACAAAACTCACGGCACAATCAACTCAGTGTGTGTTTTAGGTTATGCACCCTTTCAGAAAGGGTTCCTTTGCTATGATCCTCACATTCGTCGTCTCCGTACCTCTAGGAATGTCGTTTTCTTTGACAATCAGTATTTTTTTCAAAAACACATTGATCCTCCTGACTCCTCTTTTGTGTCATTACCTGGTTTTTCTAACGACCCGTCAGTTGTTCGTTTTAATCCTAACTTTGTGTATCACCAACGGAACAGCACTGCGCCTACCAGGGTCCCCTTTCTGCTCTTCCTCAGGCATCCGGTCCAACACCGGTGGTTGATCCTTCCGGACTTCCTTCACTACGTCGCTCCACTCGGATTTCGGTACCGCCAGCCCGTTATGGGTGCTCACATACTTCCTTAATGGCCACTTTGTCTTCTTCTTCCATTCCACAATCCTATTCTCAGGCTGTGCAGGACCCGTGTTGGAACTAGGCTATGCAAGATGAATTGGATGCGTTGGCACGAAATCATACGTGGGATATTGTACCATCTCCTGTGGGTGTCAAACCTATTGGCGGTAAGTGGGTTTTTTCTCTCAAGTTAAAGTCTGATGGCTCTTTAGATCGATATAAGGCGCGTCTCGTCGGTCTTGGAAATCGGCAGGAATATGGCATTGATTATGATGAGACCTTTGCTCCGGTTGCCAAAATGACCACCGTCCGCACTATTCTTGCTGTTGCTGCTTCTCAATCTTGGCCTCTCTATCAGATGGATGTCATAAATGCGTTTCTCCATGGTAATCTCAAAGAAGATGTTTATATGCGATTGCCTCAGGGATGCTCATCGGGGACCGGTATGGTTGCCAAACTTCGACGCTCCCTCTATGGTCTGAAACAAGCTCCTCGCGCATGGTTTGAGAAATTTCAAGCTGCTCTTCTACGCTTGGATTTTCATCCAAGCCCATATGATCCTTCTATGTTTTTACATCATGCTCCATCAGGGATCACTATACTTCTTGTCTATGTTGATGTCATCGTCATTACCGGTTCTAATGCCAAAATGATTCAGAAGCTCTAAGCTTCTCTTCGTGAGACATTTCAAATGAAGGATCTCGGCCCTCTCCACTATTTCCTCGGTCTTGAAGTTCATCAATCGACTAAAGGCATCGTTCTCAATCAGCACAAATACACTATTGATCTCATTGCCTTGGCTGGTCTTACTGCTTCTGCTCCTGTAGACACGCCGGTTGAACTGAATGTCAAACTCAGTCGCGAGGGAGGTGATCTTCTTTCCGATCCTACTGCTTATCGCCAGTTGGTTGGCAGCTTGATTTACCTCACGATCACTCGACCTGATATCTCTTATGCGGTCAGCCTGATGAGTCAGTTCATGACTGCTCCTCGTCACCTTCATCTGGCTGCTGTTCGCCGCATCATACGGTACCTTATTCGCACACCGACTCGTGGGTTGTTTTTTCCATCCAACAATCCTCTATCTCTCACAGCTTACTCAGATGTTGATTGGGCTGGCTGTCCGGATACTCGCCGATCAACGACATGATGGTGCATGTTTTTGGGCGATAGTCTCATTTCTTGGAAATGCAAGAAACATGACAAAGTTTCCAAATCATCTGCCGAGGCCGAGTACTGAGCCATGTCTACTGCATGCTCCGAAATTCTTTGGCTCCGTGGTTTGCTCTCTGATATTGGTTTTCCAGCAGACGAAACTACCCCCCTCTATGCGGATAATACAAGTGCAATTCGGATTACTGAAAATCCGATTTTTCATGAACGCACTAAATACATCGAGGTTGATTGTCACTTCATACGTGATGAGCTTAAACGTGCTGTCATCAGCCTTCCACATGTCTCCACTGAACTTCAACTTGCTGATATTCTCACCAAAGGTTTTCCACAGCCCCGCCATCAGTTCTTGGTTGACAAATTTATGCTTGTTGATTCTCCCGCATCAATTTGAGGGGGGGTGTTAAACAGGCTCAAGGCCCAAAGCCCATCCATATTGAATTTGATATTGGTGTGCATAGGGGTCCTAGAATGCATAGAAGTCACCATATGAGTAGGACCTGATATGGCTCTATTTTGGGGTATCTGCCTGGACATTACCTAGAGAAGATCCCTTGAGAGGAACTCTCTACATTAACTTCAATTTAGCAAGATCCTTTATATTTTGGTGTTCTTCCAAGCGTAGAAGAATAGAAGACTTGTATAAAAATGTTGTTTGGGAGAGAATAAGTAAAAAAATAAGCCTTATTATGTACTCCAAAAAATTTTGAAAAATAGCTATCAATCACTTTATGTAGTAGCACTGTAGAGGTCCATAGTAATCTGATAGTGGACCATAGCAAGGATGAAAATAGTGGTTGTGGTGGGCGTAGCTGCTTGTCGCCGAAACGATACATAGCGGGCGATACGTAGCAGTAGCGGCCATACATAACGGCATAGCGGTGTGATTTGAAAAAGTCTTCAAAAAATTCAAAAAAATTTCAAAAAATCCAGAATATTAGAAAATGATGGAATATATATTCGTTTTGCAAAAGTAATTAATATATGAGTATGTAGCGGTCCCCCTATTGCATAAGGTCCTGTATCGTTGTATCAATGGAAAAGAATAGGAACAATCAATGTTTTTCATATGGATTCATATTGTTTAGTTATGTCAACTTAAATACTAACTTAAAGCTTATAAAAAAAATGTTATAAACAAATTTCATCAAGATTCATTCAAGAATGAAAGATAAACTATATTCAAACTTCATAGAAAACCAATATACTAATCTACTTAAAGAGCAAAGACTTTGTAATGAAAGAATACTTTGCTGATAGCTCTAATACCAAAGGGATTGATCTATGGGAAACATAGATTTAATATTTAGGGACCATTTTCAACCCATTTGATTGAGTTTACTTTTATAAAAAAAATATTTTTTAAAAAAATACAAACATCCGAAAATAAAAAATATGAAAAAATTAGAAAAACACAAAAATATATGGGATTGATCTGTGGGAAACATAGATCTAACATTTAGGAATCATTTGCAACTCATTTTATTGGTTTTCCATGAATAAAATAGATTTCTTTTTTCAAATAATAAAATAATCCGAAAATAAAATTCAAAATAAAAAAAATTAAGAAAGTGATTAAAAAAGGAGGGGGTTGATCAAAGCGGAATATGGATTTAACAATAACAACTCATTTTCAAGTGATTCATGGAAGAAAAGAGAAATAAACTCAAAGTAGAAAAAAATAAGCCTCAAAACTCACCTTTTTTTGAGTTTGATGCTTGAATCTTGAATACCACCGTGATGTTTTGATGTTCTTGATGTTTTTAATCATGATTCTAGTGTTTTTCTGAGAGGATTTGAAAAATGGAGGCAAGGAAAGGGGTTTAGAGCAGTCAAAAGTAGAGAAGAGAATGAGTAAAAATGAAAAAAGTGAGTGAAAAAACCCCACCCGCTACGTAGCAGCCGTTACATTTGTGAACCCCGCTATTTTCAAAATAGCGTAGCGCCTATGGGCACTACGGCCGATATATCAGCTGCTACACTTTGTAGCGGCCAATATTTATATCCATGAACCACTACGTAGCGGCCGATATTTACATCCATGGACCATAGTGGCCGCTACGCAAAATAGCAGCACCAACTTCAATTTAGTGTAGCAGCTATGACCACTACGCCTGATACAACAACTACTATTTTGTTCCATGCCTGCAGTTCCAAATTGCCTCTGCAAGCACATCCTACGAGCCAGTGAACCCTACAACATCCAGGGATCACAAAGCAAGCACAATAGCTGGCAAGTGTTTAAGATGGATAATAAAACATGCTTGCATCAATACAAATAATGATGGAAAATTAAATTAGCAAAGTTTAACTAAACAGGACTTCTAGGCAATATTATGCATGAATAGAAATAACATACATAGGAACAGAATCAATCATGTGAAATCTAGCAAAATGGCATCCACAAACAGATCCAAAGAAATACTTGGATTAGGCTCTAATTTTGGAAAGGTGCAGTAGAAATGTCCTCAATAACTCAGGCTAACAAAATGGCTTGAATCCCTTACCTCTAAGGTGTCTAACTAAGCTCATTGGAGGTCGTGCCACTGAGCATAGTTTCCAAAAACAAAGGGGGAGAGAGAGGGAAGGCTTGCGTGCAATGAGCGTGGTAGTGTTAGATTCTTAATAGGTTGGCTAGAAGTAGGATTATTGGGGTTCCAAGGAAGCGGAAAATAGAGAAAGGGGGAGTTTTGGGACAATGGAAAAAAAAATGGAGGGAGGCTTAAGTTGTTATAAAGTAACTTAAGGGGAAATTACGAGTTTGCCTTAAATGAGTGGACATGATCGATTTGAGGTTCAAAGTCTTTAGTAAAGTTCCTCGAGGTTAAATTAACTTTTTAACAAACTCAAAATCTGGATTCTTGGACATTTCTATCAAAATCCTAACTTTTGCCGAAATGACCACAATGTCTTCGTCTTAACAATAAGTAATGCAGAACAGACCCATGATCCCCCGTGGGTCGACCCGTCTTTGGGCCTAGCCCACCTATCCTAGTTTATTTAGGGTTTTATTTGCGTTAAGTTTCTTTAATAAGATGTTTAAATGATGTTTTAATCTCAACCACCAATGTGATTGGATGGTCTAGATTAGTCTTAGGGTTAGTTTTTTTTATCTATTTAAGCATTGTAAAGCCCTTTTGGCTTAGTAGTTATAAATGATTAATGAAAAGTTTTGGGATTTTCCCCAAGTTTCTTCGAGGTCTCCTCGAAATCTCTAACGCCTCCTGTAATTGGAGTTTGGTGAGAGCCCAATTTCTAATGCCTCCTGTGATTGGAGTTTGGTGAGAGCTCAATTTTTCCCCCAATTTCCAGTTTCACCTTACTCGCCTCGAGTCTCCATCCCGTTCCGCATTATTTGGTATCAAAGCCGAAGATCGATCCATCCCCGAATTCGATTCTCGATAGTCATCATTGTTGCCAATTCATCCATTATCCCTATTCCCTCATGGCTTTGGAAGATGTCTAAGATCAAGACTGCCTTGATCCTTGCTCTGATACCATGACAAATTCACGATCACAAAAAGAGTTTGAATATGCTCTTGAGAATGCAATAATTTGTGTGTTTTTCTATGGAGATTGTACATCATTATATAGGTATTTACATGCCTATAATTTAGGCTCTAAGAAAGGAAAACCATCTAATTGTATCAATCACTAATCTAAGTTAAGAAAGCAACTAATTACAACAATTGTTATTCTAAGAAAGGAAAGCTAAAGCTGTCTCAATATTGACCAAATCAATTCCAGCTGTCTCAATATTGACCAAATCAATTCCACTTGACCAAATCAATTCCAGCTGTCTCAATATTGACCAAATCAATTCCACTTGACCAAATCAATTCCAGCTGTCTCAATATTGACCAAATCAATTCCACGTGAGATATAACATTGATGGGCCTTGGGCCTTGGGCCTGTTTAACAACATATTCACTTACGTATGGACAATGGTATGCTGATAATAAAGCCTACTTTGATCAATTTCTAAATTTGAGACAAGGTAAGAAGCTATCAGTTCTTGAATACGGTGATGAATTTTCAAGACTACAAGCATTGTGTGGACTAAATGAGAGTGATGAACATTATGCTACAATATTTGTTGAAGGTTTGAGACCAATCATACGGAAAAATATAGAAAAGGAGTGTAAAGATATGTATGAAGTATTTTGGGAAGCGATTCGTGTTGAACGTTTGATAAAACGCTATCGCCTCCGGAAAGCTAAGTTACAAAAGCAAAAATTCAAGGTTGTGGAGCCACCTGTGGAGAATATTCAAACTGATATTGAGAAACAAAAGCAAGAAAGAAATGATTCCATGATCAATTCAGACAATGTTGATCACGCAGTGCAGGAGGAACAAGAAGAAATCCACAATGAAGAAAACAACAAAGAGTCTCATCATCTCGTGGATCTGGTCATAAGTCCACTTTCTAAAGAGCAAAATACATCATCATTCGAACAGGTTGTTGTTTTGAAGGTTGCAAATGATGATCAACAAATGACAACAATAAATAAATTTGAAAACTTGAATACGGACAGCAATCAACCTAAAGCTCTAATGGATATGAATGTACAATCATATTCAGAAAAGCCTATCTCCACCGAAGAAAAAACCAGTGTTGAAAAACGTGTGCAACTCATTAATATCCCTCGTATTGATTTCATCTTTGGGGATAGACTGTTGAAAATAGAAAACTATGATCTCCTGCTTCAACACCAATAATTGCTACCTCTAATGGTCAAATCAGACATCAATGTTGAAGTCAAACTTCAGCAGAAACCATCCCTCCAGTCCCTTTCTATCTGGATGAAAAGATTGATTGCAGCTTTCAAAGCATACCAAGAGGTTGAAGATCCAGAAGCATATCGAAGATTTGTCCGCTTGATATTTGACCCCGGAGGACTTATACTAAAACTCGAGGTCGAGTTTTCTCCAAGTAGAGGAGAATTGATGCAGGAAAGACCCATGATCCCCCATGGGTCGACCCGTCTTTGGGCCTAGCCCACCTATCCTAGTTTATTTAGAGTTTTGTTTGCTCTAAGTTTCTTTAATAAGATGTTTAAATGATGTTTTAATCTCAACCATCAATGTGATTGGATGGTCTAGATTAGTCTTAGGGTTAGTCTTTTATCTATTTAAGCATTGTAAAGCCTTTTTGGCTTAGTAGTTATGAATGATTTATGAAAAGTTTTAGGATTTTCCCCAAGTTTCTTCGAGTTCTCGAAATCTCTAACACCTCCTGCAATTGGAGTTTGGTGAGAGCCCAATTTCTAACGCCTCCTGTGATTGCAGTTTGGTGAGAGCCCAATTTTCCCCCCAATTTCCATTTTCACCTTACCCGTCCCACATCTCCATCCCATTCCGCATTATTTGGAAATTGATGCAAGACAGACCCATGATCCCCAGTGGGTCGACCCGTCTTTGGGCCTAGCCCACCTATCCTATTTTATTTAGGGTTTTGTTTGCTTTAAGTTTCTTTAATAAGATGTTTAAATGATGTTTTAATCTCAACCATCAATGTGATTAGATGGTCTAGATTAGTCTTAGGGTTAGTCTTTTATCTATTTAAGCATTGTAAAGCCTTTTTGGCTTAGTAGTTATGAATGATTAATGAAAAGTTTTGGAATTTTCCCTAAGTTTCTTCGAGGTCTCCTCAAAATCTCTAACGCCTCCTACAATTGGAGTTTGGTGAGAGCCCAATTTCTAACGCCTCCTGTGATTGGAGTTTGGTGAGAGCCTAATTTTCCCCCCAATTTCCATTTTCACCTTACCCGCCCCGCGTCTCCATCCCGTTCCGCATTAATAAGCCGTGCAACAAAGGGTTTTGGACATCGGATGGTTTCCGCTTGAACATAAAAGCCGTCCAAAATCACATGACCCTTCTACTGAACTTAACTTGGGATTTTTCGGAAATTACCAAAATACCCTACTTACCGTGTAGTGTCTAATTAGAATAGTTTAGGTACCGAACCAGCTTCAAACTTCCCAAAACTTCGTGGACACTATTCTAACGCATAAATTAAGGTAGTTAACAACTAATCATGCTTAGAGCTTAATTAACCATAATTAATTAGTGTTAAACCCTTAATTAAGGATCGAGATCTTACACCAACCCCTACCAAATAGCTCTTTAACAGATTAATCTTCAACATAGAAACAAATTGAAAACATCTTAGAATTCTTTTCAATGTAATGATCTCCTCCCATCCTCTTAAAGTGAAAAGTAAACTTGTCATACACAAACTGAAGATGGGATACTACTTTCCCTCCCCTACCAGCCTACAATGAAATAACTCAAACAAATCAATGTGAAAAGAAAATAGAAAGGTGAAAAGGATGTTCACAACTTGAACATTGCACAAGTGATGTCCAATCTAGAAGTCGGGCCTGTTTGAATCATATCGAGGGCTGGTGAATGATTTGTTCAAGGCTGCTGGTTGGGTTCGAGTGATCTGGGTCCAAATCATTTCATGGATTGGGGCCAATATATTGCAGAAATTAGACATCACCCTAAATAAGGGACTGTTTCATTAACCAGTCTTTTTAATGCACAATTAGGACTGTTTTTGTAACGACCCAAGAATCTGGAGCTCTTCAGATTCTTAAGCTGCACTCAAATTTTAATAATAACACCACATAAATCAAATTCTCATGAGCATCAAGGTCATAAACAATCAATTTCCTTGTATTGCAACTAATATGTAAATATTATATGTTTTGATAACTCTACTGAATAAGACAATTTCTATTTGAGAAAAAGAAAGATAATAATAATGTCTAAGTCTTGGGCTAATCCCAACTATAAATCTATTCTTTTGCTTTTACGCACTCTGGATCAGCCACGCATGTCAAAATCCACCGACTGATCTCCGTCACTCCCCGCAACCTCCACAACTGCATTACCTGAAGTGGGGCGAACCACTGATCAGTAACATTGGTGAGTAGAATAAGAAACATTAAGATAAAGCATATTTCAATCATTCAGAGAACATATATATTCAATGATATAATCACAATAACATTCTAATCAATTTCTTTCTTGAGTAATTTCCTACTATGGCATCAAATGGTTCCGATACCCTATACGGTGTATCTACGTTTCTGTCAACAACATGGCTTGTCAATTACCATGAATGTTGAACCTGTTCCGATACTCCCAACTAGAGTATCTACATTTCTATCAACAACATGGCTTATCATGCCACCATGATTGCTGAACTTCTTCCCCTCGACCAACATCCACGAGGGAAGTTCTATACTCGGTGCCAGCAGCTAGTATTACGCTTATTTCAATCATCAATGGTAAATTCATTTCAATAATTTTAGTATAGATTCATCTCCACCATAATTTAGCTACATCATCTTACTCTTTTATTTGGCCAGTACCTCACAACACTAGTTAATCCTCGCCCCACTCCGAATCGGAGTTGGTACCAGGCGGTGGCATTGCCCATGTTTTATTGGGGTAATCAATTATTTATCATAAAGTTATCCATCAAGACACAATTAATAAATCCAAGGGAAAATATCACATTGAAGGAACTAGTTATTCTAGAATTTATCATGGAAAATTAAGTCATAAAGAATAGTTAATTATGATGAAAGGGCCCACATAACATTCAATTAACCGAACACATGTTAATTTAAGTAATAGAAAAATATGGGACTTATAATTTATCATGCCATAAATTTATCATAAGCCTTAAAAAGGGATTTTAGGATATAATGAAAATTGTAAGGGCAATTTCGTAATTTCCAAAGGTCTATAAAATATCTCTCCCCAATTCGTTGATTGCATAATACCGGCCTGTGTCTTCTTCACTGTTTTTGTTCGTCAGAGAAGAACACCGCCTGGCTCGACTTGCGGCAGTTGCAGGGTGGGGCCCAACGGTCCGATGCACATGGGATCTACACCAAAGTGGTCGCCCAGGGGTCCTCTCCAAGATGTGTGGACGTGATCTTGGATCAGGTGGTCCACAGGGGTTTCGAACTCAATTACATCCAGGCTGTTTTGACGGGTGCCGACTGTGACAAATCACAGGTCCAGCCTGAGTTTCACTAGAATCTGGATTCTATGGAGAGGAAGCCTTAACTGGAGATGAAAGCAAGATCATGGCAACTGTTTTCCCCAATTTCTCCATCTGGAAGGTAAGTTTCAATCACTGTTTGCTCTGTCGTAAGTCGTCACAGTGAAGAGGAGTCTTCTTCTCCACAATTGATGGTGTACTTGAGTTAGTTTCCAGTCTTGTGTAGGGTCGTTGGGGTCGAACACAAATTTTACTTTAGATTATTGGATCTGATTCATCATTGGATGGATCATCTGGGCCCCACAGATCAATTAGTCCCATAACCCTGTGCCCAGTCACTGTGGTAATGGTATTTGATAGAGATCATCACTTCGAATGATCAAGACTTTTTCGATTTTCCCTCTACGATAGAATCCTTAATACAATTTCTTAAATTCAATTTTTTTACAATTAACAGTGGAGAAGTTCTACTCACCTTCGATAGAAGTAAGTTGCTCGGCCAGTGATCGGTCTCTCGTCAGACATCCGCCACACGTCCCGCTATTGATCTTCTTCTCCTCCTAATCAATTCCACAGCCAAATCAGTCCTCTCTCTCTCTCTCTCTCTCTCTCTCTCTCTCTCTCGTAATTTCTATCGTTGCTGTGTGCAAACGATAGATTCTGCCTACTGTCTAATATATATGTTTAGTATTCGGAGAGAAGTCCTGTTTGGAAACTACAGGGAGTCTTATAGGAAACATATTCGGAGAGAGGAAGTCTATTGGGACTCCTACAATGGACTTACCAAAAGTCCTGATTCGATGACTTACAATTATTCTGATTAAATTAGGACTCCAAACATGGTTTGGACCATCATGGCCCACCCTATAAGGCTGGCCCACCAAGACAGGTTGGGTTATTACAGTTTTGGTCCCTGCTTGATCCCAAAACTTGTTAACTTGTCCAGACCCAAGTCATGCGATCATTATCATAGGCTTGTAGCAGTTGCTTTGCTTGGTCATACTCGATCTCCTTGCTTGTGAATTGTGATCATTGCATTGAGGCTAGTCAGTATCCCACGTGCTTCTTTGTGGGCACTTGAGCTCACCTTGCATGGTGGGGGTTGGGTTAGTGGGTCTCATTGAGGATTGTAGATATCCGTAAATACCCTGATCAAATGATCACAACCATCAAACCAAGTGTCTGGATCGATGGATTAAATTCTGACCATCTATTTTCAAGACTCTAGGTTAGATGGTTGTGATCATCCAGGTCCAGTAATTTTTGTTCCATATGTGACCACTGCCCCCTGGGCACCAATGTTACAAAATTCGGTTTGGTTTGGGCGAATTTTCCGATTAATTTCAGTTTGGTTCCCCTACTGAGCCGAACAACCCCCATGGAAAATATCGTTCCAAAATTTGGGCGAATTTCTGAAATTCAGAATGAAATGAAGTGATTCGGCCAATCTGGGCGAATATCAAAAATTCGGCCAATTTCTATAAAGTGCCTTAAAAATAGAAAAAATATAATTTGAGGGTGGTAAAAATAATTTCTCAACTTAAAAATGAAAGGAAAAAAACTAAGAAAACTTAATTCTTTTAACATAGAGGTAAAACAAGCCCCTTTTCCATTTCGTTTCATGAAGTAAAAAAGAATGAAGAGGGCTGCCGTGACGATCTGCTGAATGGGTGAAGAAGAAGAAGAAGAGGAAGAAGTGGCATCAGCTGTAGCTACTACTCAGCGCATCTGAAAAAAAAAAAAAAAAAACCAGATAAGAAGAGGAAAGAAAGAAAGAAGTAGTAGCAGTAGAAAGAAGTATTTTATGCTGTTGCTCTGGTTGTCCGTTCCACCCAGGCATTGCTCTGGTCATCCGCTCAACCCAATGGCTGCCAGGTACTGCTCCACCTCGCTGTTTGCTTTTTTCTTTGAGTAGATATTGGTCTGCCAGCTGCTTTCCTCTTCTTCTTCACTGCTACTCGACCTACCTGCTGGCTTTCCTCTTCTGCTTTTTCTCCTCCGTTTTTTTATTCTTATTTACTAGGGCAGCTACTTTTTCTCTCTGCAGTTCTTCTTTCGTTACTGTGGCCCACTGTGCTACTTCTTTTTCAGTTTATTAGCGCCGCCTGGCTTTTGTTTATTCCACTGATGGTTGTAGATGGCAGAATCCTAACCCACCAGGCTTCTTTTTTCTTCTTTTTTTTTTTCTCAAGGACTGAGCTGGGTCCAGTCCAGTGTCTGCTGGGCCGTTTCTCAATGCTATTGTTTTCCTTTTTTTCAACTGGCTACCTGCTAGGCTGGATTTGCTCGCTCTTTGTTTATTTTATTTTTTTTTAAATTGCTGTCTACTGGGTTGGGTTTGCTGCTAGGCTGGATTATGGGCCATATCATACATATATATCCATATTATGAGTTGATTTAGAAGAATAAAACTAAAAGTATGAAACCATATTTTTAATATTTTTTATTAATCTTATGTTTTTCTATATATTATATATTTTTAATTTTTATAATTTTCCAAAACATAAATCTGAAATGTTTCAACAAAATCCTGAACTGGCCAAAATATTTCAGTTTGTAAGCCAAACCAAAACAGTATCCGAAATGAATTTATCAACACTACTGCGCACCCCCGGCCCCACCCACTGACCCAACCCCCACCCCTTCCAACTACATTTTCCAGAGTGAATCTGACACCATACTAGGGTGCAGGGTTCTGACTCTAGCTCAATCCTCAGTTGCAAAATGACACTTTGTAAATGGTTATATCCAAAGAGTGGAATGAAATGACCACAACCATGTGATCATTGGAGTCACCACTCACCAGTCACCAATATGGATTTGGTAAGACTTGAATCATTTGGCCAAGCGGACCAGCTCCAGGTTCAGTCCTGAGGTCTATAATCTCAAGCTGGCATAGGGACCTACACTGTTGCAGCCAATTCCACCACCCACTCATGAACACTGGCACACCATCATTACATTAATAATAATAGTAGTGTTGTTGTTGTTGTTGTTGTTGATGATGATGATGATGATGATGATGATGATGATGATAAAATTAACCTCAGGATTTGATCTTTTACAATCCTTTGTTCGCCTCATCCTTGTAATTTCAGTTGGCCAAAACTGAAAAGTCTGACAATTGACAAAATAATTCCTGGCAATGTGGTGACCATTTGTATATATGATATGTTCTATGTATCACACAAAATACTATACTTGTTCAAGAACTATGAATAATCTTGTATGTGCTGCTGTAGTTATCTTGTTGTAATCATTTAGTCTAACCATTTCCTCTTTAAATTGTAGGTTCCTGCAAAGCCAAACTACAGTTTAATTCTTTACTATGGAGCTAACAGACCTATAAATAAAGAATCTTTATTGAGTAGATTTGTGGATGGTACTGACATGTTCCGGGATGCAAGATTCAAACTTATTCCAAGCATTGTAGAGGTACTGCCATCTTTAGCATTCCACAACACTTGATATACTTTTCATTAAGAGGATAATCATGCATTTATAGATACAATGAAGAGAGCTAACTAAATCATAAAGGTGCCTACTCAAATCTGATAAGATAGCAAGATAATATAAGGACAAACCCCAAACCATATTATGTCCTTCATATCCTACTCAGATTATACCACTCAAAGTCTCAAACAATACAATATCCCCCAATCCCAAATGCATACACACCGCAACACACTCAAGATGTTGCGAGTCTTAAGTGTAAATGTGACAGTTAAGATATGGCTGCCTGCTGATGCAGATAGACAATTGTGGGTATGTGAGAGGCTACAGAAGATGATCACATCAAATGGTGCAGATGAGGCAAGAGGTCGACTTTGTAAGCGAACTTGCAGAGTCATAGTGTTGATCGTGTGAAGATCGACTGTGGAGATAAAATAGCAGATAGGCAGTGCAGATGAAGTTGCAGAAAAATATCAGATTTGCATTCAAAGACCCAATCCAGACCAATCTACAAGAGCAATTATCGTAACCTCCTAAACAACAGTCAATGCAGGTCTTGCAGTGTGAAAATAAGGATGCAAACAAATCCGAAGTCAACATGATCAGATCAAAATAGATTGTCAGATCTGCAGATATAATTTGATGTAGATCATTTGATCCAGCAAATATCTATAACCGGATGATCTGATCCTGTTATATGATTTGTCGCAAGCCTAGACCGGATTGGCACTAAAATGGTCCATAATCCGGGATCACTGTTGTGCATGAGGAGTAGTACTAGAAAATTTTGCTTGCATGTATGATTCCCACGGGTTTCCACAATGAGGACTCAACAAATATCCTCAAAAAAAAAAAAAAAAAAAAAAAAGGACGGCCTAGTGCACGAGGCTCTGGCATAACGGAGTCTGGGGAGGGCAAGATGTACACAGCCTTACCTTCATTTTGAAGAGGTTGTTTCCGCGACTTGAGCCCGCGTCCTCCAGAACGCTACCAGTAAGCCTTTACCATTGGTCCAAGCCACCCTTCAACAAATTTCCTCAAAATGCAAGTCGAATTAATTCAGCGGAAACTTGTAGCAAGTCATATCATTAACAAACATGAGTAATTAATTAAAAAAACGAATCATCATCATCATCAAAGCCTTATCCCAACCATGTTGGGTTCGGCTGCATAAATTTTGTTTCTCTATTCCATTTTATTTTGAGTCAAATCCTTAGATAAGTTAAACTCTTTCAAATCTGATTTAGTGACCTCCATCAATGTTTTCTTCGAATTACCCCTACTTTTTGATAGGCTATCTACCTGTATAGCCAAAATTTTTCCCACCAATTTCATTACCAGCTTATGCTCAATATGCCCAAACCATCTTAAACTGGTTTTTCTAATCTCATCCCCTATTGGTGTTACCCCTAAATGCTCTCGAAAGCACTCATTTCTAACTATCATTCCTACTTTTACTACACATCTACCTAAGCATTCTCATCTCTACCACATCTATCTTATATATATATATATGCATCTTCTTAATTGACCAATGTTTTGCTCCATATATCATAGCTAATTTAACCACTGTCCTGTAAAATTTACTCTCCAATTTCATTGGCATTCATCTGTCACAAAGCACTCCAAAAGCTAGTCTCCACTTCAACCATCCAACTTTTATCCTATGCTCAACATTTTCGTCAATCTCCCCATCCTTACTAATCATCAAGCCCTGATACCGAAAAAAATCCTTACGTAGTATCTCATGGGTTTTAATTTTAACAGTGGTTTCATTACTTTGCAATTGTCCACTGAAGTTGCAATTTATATATTCTGTTTTTTAATGACTTATTTTAAAACCTCTAGATTCTAATGCCCCTGTTATCTCTCGAGTTTTGCATTTACATCATTCCTTAATTCATCCACCAATATTATATCATCTGTAAACAACATACACCATGGTACTTTATCTTGAATATGCGTAGTTAACTCATCCATAATCAATGCAAAGAGATAAGGGCTTAAAGCTGATCCCTGATGCAAACCTATAGTCACGGGGAATCAACCTGTTTCTCCACATGTTATTCTCACATTTGTTACTACTCCTTCATATATATTCTTAAAATTTTCAATGTAACATCTGGGGATATTCCTTTTCTTTAAAACCTGCCAAATTAAATCCCTCAGTACCCTATCATACGCTTTTTTTAAGTTGATAAAGATCATGTGTACATGTTTCCTCTTTACTCAATATTTTTCCATTAATTGCCTAAGTGAAAAGATAGCTTCCATAGTTGACCTCCCTGGCATAAAACCATATTGATTTTCAGCAATCTTGGTCTTCCGTCTAAGTATTTGCTCCATTATTCTTTTCCATAACTTCATAGTATGACTTATAAGTTTAATCTCTCGATAGTTGGTACAATTTTGTATAACTCCTTTATTCTTATATATGGGTACTACAATGCTTCTTCTTCATTCATCCTGCATTTTCATTATTACAAGTATCTTATTGAATAGTCTACATAACCAACTCACCCCAACCTCTCCTAAGCATTTCCATACCTTTATCGGAATATCATCTGGGCCTGTAGCCTTTTCTATCTTCATTCACTTTAATGTTTCCTTCACTTCTACCCCTCCAATTCTAAGGAGAAAAGTATGCTCTGGCAATGAAGTACCCTCCCTAGTTCTTGTATTTTCCATATATTCTTCATTTAAAAGTTTGCTAAAATATTCCTTCCGCCTTTCTTTAATATCGTTGTCCTCCACCAAAATATTTTCCTCATTGTCCTTGATACATTTGACATGATTTAAGTCTCTACTTTTCTTTTCTCTTATTTTTGCTAGCTTAAAAATATTCTTCTCTCCTTTTCTTATTCTCAACCTATTATAGAGGTCATCGTATGCTTTAAACTTTGCACTGCTTACTACTTTCTTAGCTTTTTTTCTTTGTCTTCTTATACAACTCAAAATTTTTCATACTCTTAATCTCCTGCCAAACTTTGTGGCAATGTCTTTTCTCTGTAATAACTTTTTGAACCTCCACACTCCACCACTATATTTCTTTATTAACATATCTATTTCCTTTTGATTCTCGAAGTACATTCTTTGCAACCTTCCTAATGCAATTAGCCATTTGATTCCACATTACTGTAATTTCTCTTTCAAGATTTCATTCTCCCTTCTCAATCATTTTGTCTTTAAATATATTTGCTCTTTCCCCCCTCAAATCTCTCCACCTTGTTTTAGGGCTCATTTTGTTTAGTACCACTCTCTTTCTATTTTTAATGCAAATATCTAAAACTCCAAGCCTATGATGCATGGTCAAACTCTCTCCTGGGATAACGTTGCAATCTTTACAAACCAATCGGTCTTATTTTTTAACTAGAAAATAGTCTATCTGAAAATAGAATAATAACTGGCATTCCCATCGTAAAATAACAAATACCATAGTAAAATAGAATCATAACTCGCATTCCCACAAAACAATTAAAGTTAAATATTTACATAAAAGAAGTTTTAATTACAGTACTCCCAAAATAAAGGCCAACAAAGGTCAGTAGACTCAGTACAGAAGAAAATACCAAATTTCGCCATTCACTCCCCCAAAATGTGTTTGGCAACTTAGCCACAAGACTTCATGTCTAGATGATATCATCAACACACTACACCTAGATCCTTGGACTCAACCACCTCCACTAGCTCCTCCTTCAAGGTAACTAGGGGTAATACCTACAACACCAAGGTTAATATATGGGCAAGTACAACCTGGCAGGTGTTTAAAATGAATCAAATAACATTTTTTCTGTGCGTGTGAGTAATAAGATAAGTAATCATAGCATAATTACAAATAAAGTCTACTAATAAGAAAGTAGTGCATGATTTATGAAACTGAATGATAATAGCATGGAATTATGTAAGACAAATCTAAATATCATGCATGTCCTAACAAATAACACACAACCATGTAGCTTTACCCTCTCCATTACTTTTGGTGATGAGATCACACAAGCAAATGTAATCACACTAACATATATATAATATAGTAATCAACCCATGAGCAGGCTCCTGAGCTGGCCACGCACGGGGCACTGGCCATGATTCCTAACAAATAACACACAACCTAATATGCAAACACTGATATATAATTAAGGACTCCCAAAGTAGCCGGATGCAGACAAAAGTTGAAGGCCAAGCTGTGGTGCCGACTGATAAATTCCAAGGAAAACTAGCTCAAGGAACACTACCTCAAAAATGGTAGCTAAGAGTAAGGGACAGTCTCCAAATTGGATGTTTCATACGTGAGTGCACATGCAAACATGGATAGCCTTCACAATTCCCAAAATGGGCTAAATCGAATACTCAAGAGGTAAAACTAACAATTTGGCACAACAAGGGGAAATTCAGACTAAATTCACAAAACAGGACTAAAGTGTTGACTGGTCAAGGCCTATAATTTGTAATGAGTTGGACAGCATTTTGACATAAAATGGTCTAACCCCAAATGGTAGAAAAGGTACAAGTTGGATCTAGGTAGCTAGGGAGGCAGCAGGGCCATAGTTACATGATTCGTAGTTCAACCAATTCTAATTTGAATTCACGATTTGCAAGTTACTTAAATTCAAAAATTCGATGGTGTAGCTTTAGCTAATTTGATTTTTAGTTCGCTGGATTCATAGTTTGAGTTCAATGAATTCGCTAGACTAATTCATATATATAATTCATTGTAGTTCGATACAATTAGTAAGTCCATTCCATATATACATAAATATTTGTTTAGAAATTGGATGCTTTAATAAGCATATAAATAATGAAATTTAACATATCTTGTGAGTGTTTTTTCTTATTATTTTAAATTAATTTTATAGTTTAATTTGATTAAATCATATATAAAAGGCAGCTTATTATTGTCATCTATTAAGATTTTTGGTGATGAGACTTGCATATCCACAATTTTTTTTTGGTATAGATTACATATCCACATATTTAAACTAGCATTAGATAAGTCCAAAGTACACTATAAAAAGATTTAAAAAAAAGAAGTAAAAGAAAGGATTGAGTGATAGACATGCATTTAAATGGCATGCAAAGATGTTAGGCTCCAAAAACATGAACTAATGGCATAAATAAGTATCTCATATGATTGTAACTCACAGAAATAATGAGTTAATGGATTGGAACTCGATGGTGTGTCATCATCATTATCATCATCATCATCAAAGCCTTATTCCAACCATGTTAGGGTCAGCTATATGAATTCTATTTCTCCATTCCGTTTTACTTTGAGCCAAATCCCTATATAAGTTAAATTTTTTCAAATCTGATTCAATGATCTCCATCAATGTTTTCTTCAGCCTACCCCTACCTCTTGTTGGACCATCTACTTGTATAACCAAGCTTTTTCTCACTGGTGCCATTACCGACCTACGCTCAATATACACAAACCATCTTAAACGGGTTTATCTAGTTTTATCCCCTATTAGTGCTACCCCTAAATGCTCTCGAAAGTGCTTATTTCTAATTTTATCTTTTCTAGTTTTACCACACATCCACCTAAGCATTCTCATCTCCGCTACATCCATCTTATGTATATGCATCTTTTTAATTGGGCAACATTCTGCTCCATATGTCATAGCTGGTCTAACTACTATCCTGTAAAATTAGCCCTTCAATTTCATTGGCATTCATCTGTCACAAGCACTCCAAAAGCTAGTCTCCACTTCAGCCATCCAGCTTTTATCCTATGCTCCACATCTTCGTCAATCTCTCTATCCCTATTAATCATCGAGCCTAAGTACCGAAAAGAATTTTTATGTGGTATCTCATGAGTTTCAATTTTGACAGCAGTTTCAACACTTTATATATGTCCACTGAAGTTGCAATCCATATATTCTGTCTTTGTACGACTTATTTTAAAGCCTCTAGATTCTAATGCCCCCCACTATCTCTCGAGTTTTGTATTTACACCATCTCTTGATTCATCTATTAACAAGGATCAAAATAGCGGTAGCGGATAGCGTCGCGGCCAGTCGCCAAAACGCTACGTAGCGGGCGCTACGTAGCGGTAGCGGGGCTACATAGCGGCGTAGCGGTGTGATTCAAGAAAATTATCAAAAAAATTTGAAAAAATTCCAGAAAATCCAGAAAATTGTAATGAGCTAGAATATGTATTTGTTTTGCAAAAAAGCCTAAAATAAGGGAGCGTAGCGGTCCCCTAAATGCATGATGTCCTGTATCGCTGTATAATTAAAAAATAATAGTATCATTCCTAATTTTCACATGGTATCATGAATCAAGATTCAAGACTCAAAGTCAAGAATTTAAGATTTAGAGAGATTAGTCACTAGAGTCAGTGACGCAATAATCAATATTCAACACAATAAATGACATAGTAAATAATAACTTTATAAATAACATTGTACTTAAAGAACTGAGACATGAGAGTTAATATAAAGTTGAGATTTGAGAAATGATTAGAGGAATACCTTTACCACCAAAAGTCATATTAATATGAACATAAAAAATTAAATAAGTTCAAATAAATAAGAAAGAAAGTGTAATTCATGCATGGGATTCATAGATCTAACACTTGGGAGTAATTTTCAAGTGATTTAGTTGGTGTTTTTTCAAGAAAATTTTTTTTTTCAAAAAATAAAAAAATCCGAGAATAAATAATAAATAATGAATAAATAAATCATAGAAAATGGGGGGTTTGATCTATGAGAAACAAAGATTTATCACTTACAAGCCATTTCCAAGAGATTCATGAAGGAGAAAAGAGGAATAGAGCCATAGATCTAAGAAAATCACATAAAAAATACCTTTTGAGAGATGCCTTTTGACTCCAAAGAAGCTGAATGATCTAGATTTATAAATCTTAATGTGTTTTTGGACTCTTGTTGCCTTTAATTTGAAGAAAGAGGGAGGTAGGACCAAAAAACAGTGGACAGGGAAAAGGAAAGATGGAGACAGGAGTGAAAAATGTAAAAGAATGGGCGTCAGGGCATTTAAATAGGCCCAGCAGGAAAATAGCGGCCGTAGCGGCAAAATAGCGGTCGTAGCGGCAAAATAGCGGCCAAGCAGGAAAATAGCGGCAAAATAGCGGCCGTAGCGGCGCTAACACCTCCGTAGCGTAGCGGTGCCGGCCGCTACGCTTTGTAGCGGCCGCTATTTTATTCTATGTCTATTAATACTATATCATCTGCAAATAACATATACCATGGTACTTTTTCTTGAATATACACAGTTAATTCATCCTTAATTAATGCAAAGAGAAAGGGCTTAAGGTTGATCCCTGATGCAAACCTATAGTCACAAGGAATCCACATGTGGTTTTCATATTTGTTACTGCTCTTTCGTGCATATCCTTACAAATTTCAATGTAATCTCATGGTATATTTCTTTTCCTTAAAACCTAACAAATTAAATCCCTCAGTACCCTATCATAGGCTTTTTCTAAATTGATAAAGATCATGTGTAGATTTTTCCTCTTTGCTCGATATTTTTTCATTAATTGCCTAAGTGAAAAGATAGCTTCCATAGTTGACCTCCCTAGTATAAAACCAAATTGATTTTCAGTGATCTTAGTTTTCCGTCTCAGTCTTTGCTCCATTATTCTCTCTCATAACTTCATCGTATGACTCAAAAGCTTAATCCCACAATAGTTGGTACAGTTTTGTGTTTCTCCCTTTTTCTTATGTATAGGTGCTACAATGCTTCTTCTCCATTCATCCGGCATTTTCTTTGTAATAAGTATCTTATTGAATAGTTTACATAACCAACTCACCTCAACCTCTGCTAAGCATTTCCATACCTCTATCAGAATATCATTTGGGCCTTTAGCCTTTCCTGTCTTCATTCGCTTCAATGCTTCATTTACTTTCACCACTCTAATTCTACAGAGAAAAATATGCTCTAGTAATGAAGTATCCTCCTTAGCTCTTGTATCCACCATATATCTTTCATTTAAAAGTTTGTTAAAATATTTCTTCCACCTTTTTTTATTATCATTGTCCTTTACCAGAACATTTTTCTCATTGTCCTTAATACATTTGGCATGATCTAAGTCCCTACTTTTCTTTTCTCTTATTTTTGCGAGCTCAAAAATATCCTTCTCTCCTTCTCTTGTCCACAACCTATTATAGAGGTCATCATATGCTTTGAGCATAGTACTACTTACTACTTTCTTAACTTCTTTCTTTACCTTCTTATACAACTCAAAATTTTTCATACTCTTAGTCCCTTGTCAAACTTTGTAACAATGTCTTTTCTATTGAATAATTTCCTTAACCTCCACACCCCATTACCATATTTCTTTATTAATATGTCTCTTTCCTTTTGATTCTTCAAGTACCTCTTTTGCAACCTTCCTAATGCAATTAGCCATTTGATTCCACATTACTGTAGTTTCTCCTTCAAGATTTCATTCTTCTTTTTTAATCATTTTGTCCTTAAATATATTTACTCTTTCCTCCTTCAAATCTCCCCACCTTATTTTAGGGTCCATTTTGTTTACTACCACTCTCTTTCTACTGTTAATGCAAATATCTAAAACTCAAAGCCTATGTTGAATGGTCAAACTCTCTCCTTAGATAACCTTACAATCTTTACAAGCTAATCGATCATGTTTTCTAATTAGAAAAAAGTTTGACTCTTATTACTCCCACTTTTATAGGTAATGAAATGCTCATCTCTTTTTAAAGTAAATATTTGCTACTACAAGATCAAATGTCATTGCAAAGTTCAATATAGAGTTTCCGAATTCATTCTTTTCTCTAAATCATTTCCCTCCATGCACTCTTTCATATCCTCTATTATTTCTTCTTATATGCCTGTTTAAATCCCCTCCAAGGAAAATCTTATCACTATTTGGGATTTCTCATATTAAATCATCCATCTCCTCCAAAATTGTCTTTTCACACTTTTCTCTAATCCTATTTGGGGAGCATATGAACTGATGAGATGGATTATGTCTTCTTCTAGCACTAGTTTAATTACTATAATTCTTTCACCAAACCTCTTTACCTCCACAATTTTCTCTTTCAAATCCTTATCTACAACTATACCCATTCCATTTCTTGTATTACTCTTTTCTGCATAAAAAAGCTTATACCTACCGTAAGTTCCTTAGATTTATTCTCTTTTCACCTTGTGATGCAGGCCATGTCAATGGGCTCTGTCTGAAAGTCTATAGCCGCAGGCCCAAGATCAATACAGCCCAGTAGATTAGAATATATTATATTATTAATAGTTATTTTAGTTGCTTTCTTAATGTTCGGCAAGTCCACTCATATTTGGTTTAGGATTTCTTATTTGTTTAGAATTAGTTGTTTCCTTTTTTAGATGATGTCGTAGTTATAAATAAGGATGTAATCTCTTTATGAGATGAGACATTGATATTGAATAAAGAGTTTGAGTTTGGTTCTCAATTGAGAGAGTTTGTTTGTCTTTGGTGAGACACCTAGACATTCTATCCCTAAGCCTTTTGGCTTGGAGATTAGCCCGTTGGCTAATCTTTTTTCCCTGCGCTGCTTCATTGGTATCAGAGCCGAAGATCTACTTGTGGATCCCCGTACGTCTGTCGCCGATTCGAGGTAACCGTCTCCCTTTTTCCGTTCGTTTGATATCCACCAATCATTGTTCGTCATCATCCAACATCATCAATCTTCATCGTTATTGCAAAAAAAAAAAAAAAAAAATGACCAACACCCGCACCAAACCAACCCATCTCCTCGCCGGAAACCCAAACCCAAACCCTCTTCTATCGCAGAACCCACACCCTTTCGCCAGAACCTCCGTCCCAATGAAACCCACCCCATACCAACCCAGCTCCTCGCCGGAATCCCACTACAGAAACCCATCCCGACTTCTGTCGACACCTTTTCCCCAACATCCACCCCCCCCCCCCCCTTTCTTTCTCTCCCTCATCCTCATCTTCCTCATTCCATGACAACCCATCCGAACCTAGATCCCCAAATCTAACACCAAATCCCTAAAGCAATAACCCAGATCCCCTAATCCCGAAATCTCTAACACTGTTGTAACCAACCCACCATCATCCGAACCAACCGAAACCCTAGCCCTCTCCCCCATCACCACCAAACACCATAACCGGCCACTGATCCTCTTCCACAACCCACTTCCAAAACCCTAAGCTTCAAAACCATCGACCCCTCGGTTGCTGTCAACCATCCCCAACGCAGAGAAAAAAAAAAAAAAAAAGAGAGTTCACTTGGACCAATGCTGCCTCTCGAGCATTTGAGCATATTAAGTGAAAAATGACTGAGGCACCAGTTTTAAAACTTCCGGACTTTGACAAGCAGGCTAATCTTCAAGCCAAACGGCTTAGGGATAGAATGTCTAGGTGCCTCACCAAAGACAAACAAACTCTATCAACTGAGAACCAAACTCAAACTCTTTATTCAATATCAATGCCATATCCTATGAAGAGATTGCATCCTTATTTATAACTAAGACATTATCTAAGAAAAGAAACAACTAATTCTAAACAAATAAGAAATCCTAAACCAAACATGAGTGGACTTGCCAAACATTAAGAAAGCAACTAAAATAACTATTAATAATATAATATATTCTAATCTACTTGGCTGTATTGATCTTGGGCTTGCGGCTATAGACTTTCAGACGGGGCCCATTGACATGGCCTGCATCACCTTGTCTTCTATATACAAACCACATCAATTCTTTTTCTTTTCATTACCTCAACCAACTCTATGCTCTTATCTCTTAAGGTTCCTATATTCCAAGTAGCAAATCTAATTTCCTATTCCTTCTCTTCTTCTCATGGTCTAACTTCTTTAACCGCACTGGCCCAGAGTCATATAGTAGCCTTTGCACACTTTTCACTGCAGCCGGGCAACGCTGTAATGCGTCACTTAAAGCGGGGAACGCCCTAACCTTATCGCAAAATATTGTTATCTTAAAATTCATATTTGGGTTGTGACAAAGTTTTACGCTGGCTATTAAGTTACCTAACGCAACCCTCCTCCTTTACCTAGGCTTGGGACCGGCTGCAAAAATTGGCGGAGTTTGGAACTCAATGGTGTGTACAACCCATTTAAATCTTAATAGTTCAAGATTCATATACCGTACTTATGGTATCCTCAAATATTACATTAATTGGAATTCATTCAACCGTAGGATTGACTGCTTGATGAAAAAAAAAAAGTGGTTATCATCACATTTTTCATCTAAATATTAATGCAATGGTGGATCAAACTCATATTAATGAATACTATATCGATAACAAATAGACTTGTGAGAGGATTATTTTGTACGGTTCGTATATATAGTCTAAGTTGTGATTTTTTAGAATCTGTATTGAGAATCAAAACTCAAATTAGTTATCACTAAACTTGAAAAGATGGAGACTGAAAAGGTAGTCTGGGGACAAAATGAGAGAGAGAGAGAGAGTATATTAAAAACACATTGGGTATGGAGAATAATAGTATAATACAATTAAATAACACATGGGGAAATGGAAATGTTGATGTCTGTTCCACTTCCCCCATGAAACAGTTCGGCTTCATCTTTCCCAATAACCTTCCATCTTTTTATCCTCTGCAAGAACTTTTTTTCTTTCTCTTCATAAAAGCTTATGGAAGGAAGAAAGGTGTCCAAGATGAACTTTACTGAAAAAGATTTTTTTCAAATCCAAAAGTTCGTCGAATCAATTAGCGATCTGTTCAATTTGAACTGCATAGGATTCGAACCCAAGTTACCGAACTAGGTAACTACAAGCATGACAAGAAATGTGCACGTGCTGACCTAGTACCATGGTCATACCAAGTTGGGTCACCCCAACTCAGTATCGGACTGGCCGAGCATTTCAACACCGAAGGAAAAAAATGTAAAAAAGGGAGGAAGGGATACAAAGAGGAAAAAATTAAAAATATACCTAGATGGACAGCTATTTCCAGCAAATGAGGGAGAAAGGGCATCATTTAAGAAAAAAAAGAATAAAAAAGTATCGTTGTGTCATTGTACTCCTAGTACACCTTGTTTAGCTAATTCAATGTCTCTTCCCTTTCTTCTTTTATGTTGTTGCTATTGTGCTCTTGGTACACCACTCCTCTTTCTTTTTTTTTTTTTGTTTCCCTTATTCTCTGTTGTTGCGTGCAAGCTACTATTGTTGCCCTGTAGCTTCTTCCTTTTTTCTTTTTTTTTCTTTTTTTTGGCTTAAACCACACTGATTAAAGAGTGGGGAGTCGGCCGAGTCAACTCGGCCTCAACCTTGGGCGAGTTGGATCCTGAGTCCAGTTTTTTAAACCTTACTTAGTACACTACAACCATGGATTCAGTTACTTGAGGGAAAAACAGGGTAATAACTTCGTGCTAAACCCAAAGCATGACTTAAGTTTGCTAGTTTTTACTATTAATCCTAAGCCTGGGTAAAAAGGAGGGTTGTGTTTGGTTGGTTGACAGCCAACATAATATTTTGTCACAATCCAGACTTGAATTCTAATGTAAACTCTAATGTAGCAGTATTTTGAGATCATTTCCCGCTCTAAGAGATGCATTGTAGTGTCTCTCAGTTGTAGTGGAAAGTGGACAAGGGCTACCGCACCATTCTAGACGAGCGCGGTTAAAGAAGTTAATTTAGAAGAAAAGGAAGATTCGACTTGCTACATAGAATATAGGAGCCTTAACAGGCAAGAGCATTGAATTGGTCGAGGTAATGAAAAGAGGAAGAATTAGTGTAACTTTTCTACTGGAGAAAAAGTAGAGAAGGAATAAAGCTAAGGAGCTCACTGATGGCTATAAGCTTTTTTATAAATGAAAGAATAATGCAAGAAATGGAGAGGGTATAGTTGTAGATAAGGATTTGAAAAAGGATTTGTGACAGTGAAGAGGTTAGGTGATAAGAGTTGTATCAATTAAACTAGTGTTAGAGGAAGCATAATTCGTATCATAAGTGCATATTGTTTTCCAAAAAAGATTAGATGTAAGTGTGAAAAGGCAATTTTGGGAGGAGATGGATAGTTTATTGTGAGAAATTCCAACAAGTGGTAAGATTTTCCTAAAAAAGGGACTTAAATGGGGATGTGAAAAAGGATAGTAAAGGATATGAGTGCATAGAGGACAAGGAATAAGTTAGGAGATATTGTCTTGGATTTTGCATTATCATTTGATCTTGTAGTGTCAAACAGCTGCTTCAAAAGAAAAGTCTGATGGACTTTTTTCTAATTAGAAAAATGACTAAATTTTCTTGTAAAGATTGTAAGGTACTTTTAGGAGAAAGTTTGACCACACAATATAGGCTAGTTGTCAGGCTTATGACTCCCCTATAGAAGGGTGTTAGGTCTGACAAGCATTCGTGATGAAGGACAGACTCATGGTCCCCATGGGTCAACCAGCCTTGGGCTTAGCCCATCTATCCTTGTTTATTTAGGATTTTATTTACTTTAAGTTATTTTAATAAGATGTTTTAATTGTAGCCGTTAACTTGGTTGGATGGTCTAAATTGGTCATAGATTATTTCTCTTTTTTTTTTAAGCATTGTAAAACCTCTTTGGCTTAGTTAATGATTGATGATTAATGAAAATTTTTGGGATCTTCCCCAAGTCTTTTTGGAGTTCTCCAAATCCTTAACGCCTCTTCATTGGAGTTTGATAAGAGCCTAATTTCTCCAATGCCTTCGGATCAAATTTTAGTGAGAGCCCAATTTTTCCCTCTATCTCCATCTTTCTACCTTGCCCGCCCCGTGAATCCATTATGTTCTACATTAATTCACCTAGAGAGAAGGGCAAGACCAGGTCAAGTGCTCCTATGAGCCAAGATAGGGGAACCCATGGGGCTAAAGGTGCTAAGCCCCACATTGGAAATATTCAAGTCCTGATCCTGGGCATATAAGTGCGGCTTTGGCCCTAACCCCACATGAGGCCTTTTAAAACCATGCCACAAGATTGCGCTGAAATTCCATAAGCCAAAGCGGATAATATCATGTGGTAGTGGGTTTAAGTTATTACACTAGTAGTTTTAGATATTTTTGCTAGAAGTAGAAAGAGAGGCGTAGTAAGCTAAATGTGCCCTCAAACAATGTGGAGGGATTTGAAAGGAGAAAGAGGAACACAATTTAAGGATAAATGATTGAGGGAAAATGGAATTTTAAGGGATGTGGAATCCAATGCCTAATATTATTAGGAATGTTACAAAAAAGGTGCTTGGAGAGTCAACAGGGAAAAGACAATAAAGAAACCTGGTGTAATGTACAGGTTCTATCATTCTAGTCTTCTAGATGCTATTCCAGAGAAAAGACAAAGTTTGGCAGGGGACAAGGAATATGAAAAGCTATGAGATGTATAAGATGACAAAGAAAGAAGCTAAAAAAGTAAAAAGTGATGCAAAGTTCAAATCATATAATGATAGGCTAGGAGCAAGAGAAGGAGAGAAGGATATTTTTAAACTTACAAAAATAAAGGAAAGGAAAGGTAGGGACTTAAATCATGTCAAACGTATTAAGATCAATGACCAAAAGGTTCTAGTGAAGGACAATGATATCAAATAAATAAAGGTGGAAGGAATATTTTAGCAAGCTTTTAAATGAAAACAATATAGGAGATATAAAAACAAAAGAGGGTATTTCATTAGCAAAAGATACTTTTTTCTGCAAAATTAAGGTGGTGCAAGTGAGGGAAACATTGAAGCGAATGAAGATAGAAAAGGCTACGGGTCTACATGGCATCTAATAGGGTTGGAAATGCTTAGGAGAAGTTAGGGAGGATTTGGAGAAGTTGAGGGGGATTTGGTTAACTAGACTCTTCAATAAAATATTAATGACAAAGAAAATATTGGATGAATGGAGAAGTGTTATAGTTCCTCTATATAAGAATAATGGAGATATAAAAAATTGTACCAATTATTGTGGGATTAAAATTATAAGCTATACTATAAAGCTATGGGAGAAAATAATGGGAAAAGACTTAGAAGACCAAGATATCTAAAAATCATTTTGGTTTTATGCCAGCTATCAACTATGGAAGCTATCTTCCTTACTTAGGCAATTAAAAGGAAAAATGTTGAGTGAAGAGAAAGAATCTACATATGGTCTTCATCAATCTAGAAAAGGCTTACAACAAGGTACCAAGAGAATTAATTTGGTGGGTTTTGAAGGAAATGAATGTTCTAAGAGCTTATATTGAAATTATTAATGACATGTATGAAGGAGTGGTAATGAGTGAGAACTGCCTATGGAGATACAAGTGAGTTCTTAGTGACCTTAGGTTTGCATCAAAGGTTAAGCCCCTATGTCTTTGCATTTTAACTGCTCATATTCAAGAACGGGTACCTTGGTATATGTTTACAAATGATAGTCTTGGTGGATGAATTAAGAGATGGTGTAAATTCAAGACTCGAGAGATTGCGGTAGACTTTAGAATCCAAAGCATTTAAAATAAGTCGTACAAAGAAAAAAATATGGATTGCAACTTCAATGAACAGATACAAAGAGGCAAAGAGCTGAAACTAGTTTCAGAATTAATGCCCAGGGGATACCATAAAGAGATTCTTTCCATTACCTTCGCTCGATAATTAGTAAGGATGAGAAAATTGATATATATGTTGAGCATAGGATAAAAAATGGGTGCCTAAAGTGGAAACTTGTTTCTAGAGTGCTTTGTGACCAACAATGCCAATAATATTGAGGGGAAACTTTTATAAGACAATTATTTGACTAGCTATGACCTTTGGGGCAAAATGTTGGCCAATCAAAAAGCAACACATGTATAAAATGGACGTAGCAAAAAAAAGAATAATAAGGTGAATATGCAATAAAAATAGATAAGATTAAGATTAGAGGCAGCATCAATAGGGATTAAGATTAGAAAAACCCGTTTGAGATGATTTTGGCATATCAAAGCAAGCCAAGAATAATGCCGGTAAGGAAATATTTGGCTATAAAGGTTAATGGCCCACCAAAGGAAGAGGTAGGCCAAAGGAGATGTGGTTGGAGGTAATAAAATTAGATTTGAAGAAGTTTAGCTTATCTAAGAGTTTAGCTCTGGATAGATCAATATAGAGAAACAGAATTCATGTAGACGACCCCAACATAGTTGGTACAAGGCTTTGATGATGATGATGAAACCCCAAAGCATGACTCGCAATTCTAAATACTATGCTAAGGTTGGTATGACATAGGGTAACATAAACGGTCATGATTGGACTTTGGGGGATTGTGTATGGTAATGTGTATGCGAATAGATGGGTACTAAAGACTTAAGGCAATGTTATTTATATTGGTACAGTCAAGGAATCAACACAAACGGCTAATCAAAGTCTCGGTTTTCCATTGACATGTGGGGGTTGTGAGATTCAGCCGTACACGCAATTAGGGTTTTGATGTATGGAAATATGATCCTTTGTGCTGAGAGTAGTGCTCGGCATTCCAAAACCCTAACTACGTGCATTCCCAACTTCAAATTACACTAACATGCCTCTGTCAACCCCCAGAAGTGAGTGTCGACTCAAACAATCACCTACCAAGGTCTCAAAGTCAGTTTGTTAGGGACTTGAGGTGAGTCCAAGTTCTGAGGCACTTACCAGTGAAAAGGGTAGGGTAAACTTCACAAATGTTGGTCAAGCTTTGCGGTGAGCTTGTTGGGGTGCAAGGGGCAGCACGGCCCGCTGGGTGTTTGGGGGCAACACCCTCATAATGTAGACGGATTTACCATCATGTTCCCCTAAGGTCTTAAGTGAATCTGAGGTGAGGGCCAAAATCTTTGACAGAAAACCAATTCTATGGTCTAAGGTTCATTATTCTATCCCAAAGAACCAGGCTTTGACCCACCAAATGGATCAATTAGGAGTCCAATAAAGGCATAAAAGTGTGGCACAAATCCCTAAAATGATGTGGAGAAGTGGCCCAAAAACCCAAGCCAAACAGACATTAAACAGGGGCCATTTGGTGGGGCAATCCACCTACTGCACAAATAGTACACTCGGCGGTTTGCCTGACAGGCAAACTGCCGACCAGCCTAGGTTAAACAGCTAAACAACTGTTGAACCCACTGTGTGGCAGTTTTCCTCCCTCATCTTTTAGGGATTTTTGGCACAACCTTGGGGTATCTTTTAAGCTATCAAATTACAACATTTTTACAGCTAAACATCTAGCATAAAATACAGAACAATTGAGCTAAACATGATGTCAAGACAGTAGAATTTGGGATTCACAGGAAAAAAAGGATACATGGAATAAAACTCAAATTAAACAGTTGCCTGAGGTTTCTAAGCTTTGAAATGGCTTCCATGTGCAGATTTGGGCTCCTAAGGCCATCCAAATTTGAAATGTGGAGGAAGGAAAGGGGTGTGACCTGCAAGTGGCCTACAAGTGGCCTGATTGGACTGATTTCAGTTAAGGGAGGGATGGCAAAGCATGATTTTTGGTGAAAATGGTGTCCACTCGAAGAGGGAACTGAGAGGAGGTTGGTGGTGCTGGTGGATTTTGTGATGGCAACATGGCTCTGAGTTTGGAAGCAAGAAAGGGAGGGAGTTTGGTCTTATATAAGGTTGGTCTTGTTGCTTAAAGGTAAAGATGGGCCAATAACTTGAGATCTGGGCCTTGGTTGAGTTCAACGCAGAAGGGAAAAGTTCACAAAATTAAATCTACTTTCTAACAAGCATAAGAATGACATGTTCTAAGATTTCAAGGTAAAACTCATCTTTATGGAAATGATGATTATCTCGCTACTTATGAAGAAATGGTGAAATGAAGGGTTTCGGGGCTCCGAATGGCTACAAGTTAAACATGGAAGCTGTTTGGAATGATTTCTTCTATCCAATGGGCTCAAGTACATAATTTTTAGGAGTTGCGAATAGTCCCCTAAAATTTCCGAAATTACAAATGAGTCTAAAGGCATCAAATTAGGTTCAATGGCTCTCAAAACTTCTCAAGGCTATTCAAATACTATTCTAACCATTAACTAAATTAATTACCTCTAAATCCACTTAGTGAACGAACAACACAATCAACAAGCACTAGTTTCATTTATTGCATGAAACTAGGTGAATTTCAATAGTTTAAGTGCAATAATAGGGTGTTTTATGGAATCAATGCAAGATTACAGAATCTCTAGTTTATGCCTCTTGAAATTTAAGGAAGTGTTAGATGTGAGTTTTGATGCTTCCAATGTTGGCATCGGTGTACTTAGCCAAGAACGTTATTCCGTGTGAAGTAATGGTGCTCCACTTACTATATGTAGTTCTACACTGCTATTCAAACTCTTAGGAACTAGTATCACTGTCAAGTTGGAAAGGAGTTTGTCCTATATTTTGATCACTAG
The DNA here is from genome assembly GCA_037013555.1 of Sextonia rubra. Lineage (NCBI taxonomy): Eukaryota > Viridiplantae > Streptophyta > Magnoliopsida > Laurales > Lauraceae > Sextonia > Sextonia rubra. Next base: position 13,742,876 of record JASUAD010000014.1, on the reverse strand, counting down.
GCACTCGAACTTCATCTTTATTATCAGCAGAAGTTGTTGAAAGTGCAATAACTAGATCTCACCAAGTCCTAGAGGGGGGGGGGGGGGTGAATAGGACTAATAAAAATTTCTTTCCAAATATGGGGCTACTTTTATGTGCAATTTAAATGATCAATCAATATTAAGAATCCACAAGTACAATCAAGAAAGATGCTTAGAGTTGCGTGTGCTTGCAGTATGTAAATATGCTACTGGAACAAGGAAGATATAGCTAAAGGAAGATAATCAACACAAGTGAATAAGGCTATAAAGCATCCATCACAAACATTAAGTGCAAACGCAGAAATTTATAGTGGTTCGGTCCCAAACCTACATCCACTCGCAAGAACAATCTCTCTTGATTCCACTGAATATGAGGTACTTACATAAGAACACCTCTTGCAATAATTTTTGATCCGGTGGTTTGTCTTCCACCAACTTGATTTTTTATCAGGTGGTTGATGCTAAATCTATACAACAATTTTTGATATGGTGGTTTGTCTACCACCATATACAGCAAAGAAAATGAAATGCAGAAGAACACTCAGACAAATAACTGGATACCTTAGCTTTGAATGGTGTCCTTGAAGCTCGAAAGAAGACCTCTAAGCTTTGAGCTCTTGTGCTTGATCCTTGGTGATGAAGATCTTTAAATGAGTGCTCATCCAAGGGAAGAGGTTTTGTAGGGTTTTGGAAGGCTGGGATTTACCCAGATTGAATTTAAGCCTTTCCTTAATGCATAGCTACTTTTTTCAAAACAATAGTGGCACTTAAGTTTTATAGAGAAGATGGTAGTAGGAGCTTTAGTACAGGTATTACTAATGGTGCAAAGGCTCAGCTTTATTGGTATTTTTCTCAATTTTATCTCATACATTGGAGGAAAAGAGGGCTTCTTTTAAATATAGAGAAGCTCCAACGGTCAGATCTACAGCTAGGAGAAAAGTGGTCTACGGCTTAGCCGTGTGCTCTGACAAAATCCAATGGCTAGTTTGACCCATATTCAATGCTTTTTCTTCTTATGGTTAAGCTTATGGCTTAGCTGTAAATCCGTATATGGCTTAGCCATGAGAACCTCACTGCTTAGCCGTAGACCAGCCGTAAGCTAAAATTTGCCAATAATGCTCTTTGGAAAGTGGCACATAAACTTTACGACTTATCCGTGAAACATTCTACGGCTTAGCCATGAAGGTCTTACGGCTTAGCTGTAAGATCAATCGTAGGCAATATGGCCAATAGCTCTCTCTAGAAAATAGCTCGTAAATTCCACAGTTTAGCTGTGAATCATGCTATGGCTTAGCTGTAGGCCTTTTACGGTGTAGCCGTAGTATCAGCCATAGAACAAAGATTCAAAAACTTCTCTCTGGAGAGTGAGCCGTAATATCCACGGCTTAGCTGTAGTCCAAGCCGTAGTTAAAAACAGGATATTTAGGAACCCTTTTTCCATTCTATTTCTAGGGACATTAGTGTTTAATGTTACCTTAGCCCTTAGCACTCAATGAAGATCTTCTAGATGATGGACATGAAGGATCTTGATCTTCATTGATCTTGCTTGATCTTCATTGATGTAACTTGATCTTCCTTGATCTAGACATGAGCTTCATTGATGATACTTGATCTTTCTAAAACTAGACTTGACTCAGGTCACGGAATTGACAATGCACTCTTACTATGACACTTAACAGATGTGTACTTTTCAAGTAGCATGTATCAGTTGGAGTTCTCCTTTGTCATCGATCACAAAGTCGACAGACAATTAGGTTGTTTTGCTTGATGTTAGACAAACACTGAACAAAGCCAAACATGATGATATTTAGAACTCAAAGGAGACTGGTGATCAAACCATGGACAAGATCTAATCTTGGTACAGGTGATCTGTTTCAACTTTGAGAGATTCACTTGAAATATGAATGATCAAATCAAATAGATGGTGAGAATTCATGAGGTCAAAATCATGAAGTGATACAAGATGGAGCAAGCTAGGTAGTGGATAACGAATCAACACACAGCCACACAGCAGAGATATGGGGACCTTTACTAATCATGGACAGCATAGTGCACAAGGCTCCCGCATAGCGGGGTCTAGTGAGGGCAAGATGTGCGCAGCTTTACCTTCATTTTGAAGAGGCTATTTTTCTGATTGAACCGGCGTCCTCAAGGACGCTACCTTTAAGCATTTACAGTTGGGCTAAGCTGCCCTTCTGGGGACCTTTACTAACCATAGGAAACCAAATAAACAGTCACTAGGCTTACATTTGGCTAGACAAGGACGACCAAATAGATGGCAGACCGTGACATTTTGTTTAAAGTCTTCAAATTGGAAGTCACAGTGAAGGGTGAATGATTGGACCTAGTTTGGTCTCATACAAGTTTTAAAAGCAAATTAGCGATAAAGGAAACATGAAAAAATAGGCCACTAAAATATGCGAGTGTGAGAAAATGGATGTTGTCTTACTCTTTTATTTTCACTCTACTGCAGCTGTAGTCACTTGCTTTTACTGGATAAGCAAATAACATGAGAGGGCTATAGGTATAACTTTAGCAACTGAGAACATGGTGTAGATATGGGTAGGGGTTTTTGACACCAAAGGTGAAACCATCTCGGCTTCAGACCATATCAAGAGGGAAAAAAAATCAAGGGAGAAAATTTCATTATCAATGAACTATTGGATAAGAGGGATTACAATCCTTTATGTAGACTCGAAACACTATTTCTGTTTTGGAAACAATGTGAATAGAAGTCTAAACCAACTAAGATTTTCTTAGCAAAATCTTCCAAGTCTCATATCTATCCCTAAATTTTAGCTACTAGAAAAACGAAATCATCATATTCTGGAATGATCTAAAAGCACGATATGAAGATTTTAATGGGCTGTAGTGGGCTTTGTTGACAACGATAATAAAGAGGTGGAAGGAATATTTTAGCAAACTTCTAAATGAAGAACATTTGGGCTATACAAGAGTTGAAGAGGATACTTCATTACAAGAGCATACTTTTCTCCATAGAATTAGAGGAGTGGAAGTAAAGGAAGCATTGAAGCGAATGAGGACAGGAAAGGCAACAGGCCTAGATGGTCTTCCAATAGAGGTATGGAAATGCTTAGGAGAGGTTGGAGTAAGTTGGTTATGTAAACTATTCAATAAGATACTTGTGACAAAGAAAATGCCGGATGAATGGAGAAGAAGCATTGTAGTACTTGTATATAAGAATAAAGGAGATATACAAAATTGTACCAACTATCAAGGGATTAAACTTATGAGTCATACTATGAAGTTATAGGAAAATAATGGAGCAAAGACTGAGAAAGAAGACCAAGATTTCTGAAAATCAATTTGATTTTATGCCAGGGAGATCAACTATGGAAGCTATCTTTTCACTTAGGCAATTAATGGAAAAATACCGAGCAAAGAGGAAAAATCTACATATGGTTTTTATCGATGTGGAAAAAACCTATGATAGGGTACTAAGTAATTTAATTTGGTGGGTCTTAAAGAAAAGGAATGTCCCCAGAAGTTACATTGAAATTTTTAAGGATGTGTATGAAGGAGCAATAACAAATGTGAGAACCACATGTGGAAAACAGGTACATTTTCTGTGACTATAGGTTTACATTAGTGATCAACATTAAGTCCTTATCTCTTTGCATTAATTATGGATGAGTTAACTGTGCATATTCAAGAAGAAGTACCATGGTGTATGTTGTTTGCAAATGATATAGTTTTGGTGGATGAATCAAGAGAGGGTGTAAATGCAAAGCTTGAGAGATGGCGGGGGGCATTAGAATCTAGAGGCTTTAAAATAAGTCGTACAAAGACAGAAGATATGGATTGCAATTTCAGTGGACATATACAAAGTGTTGAAATCACTGTCAAAATTGAAGCCCATGAGCTACTACATAGAGATTCTTTTCGGTACCTAGGCTCGATGACTAGTGAGGATGGAGAGATTGACGAAAATGTGGAGCATAGGATAAAAGCTGGATGGCTGAAGTGGAGGCTAGCTTCGGGAGTACTTTATGACAAACGAATGCCAACGAAATTGAAGGGCAAATTTTACAAAACAGTTATTAGACCAGCTATGACATATGGAGCAAAATGTTGGCCAATTAAGAAAACGTATATTCATAAGATGGATGTAGCGGAAATGAGAATGCTTAGGTGGATGTGTGGTAAAACTAGGAAAGATAAAATTAGAAATGAGCGCTTTCGAGAACATTTAAGGGTAGCACCAACAGGAGAGAAGATTAGAGAAACCCGTTTAAGATGGTTTGGGCATGTTGAGCGTAGGCCAGTAATGGCACCGGTGAGAAAAAGTTTGGATATACAGGTGGAGGGCCTATCAAGAGGTAGGGGCAGGCTGAAGAAAATATGGATGGAAGTCATTAATTCAGATTTAAAGAAGTTTCATTTATCGAAGGATTTAGTTCAAAATAAAACGGAATGGCGAAATAAAATTCATGTAGCCAACCCCAACATGGTTAGGATAAGGCTTTGATGATGGTGATGATGATGAGTGGGCTTAGTTGACCCATGGGTCATGCATCTACCCTACATCAGTTGCATGGCTATGTTGACCTCAACTTTGTAGGTTGAAGGTCTCTATGGCTACAACTGGTGAATTGTGATCTGAGATGGTCTAAAGCCAAGGGTGATCTGGTTGAGGCTAGAGAATGCATCTGATCCTCACAAACTGCAACAACAAAGAGACAAAAATGCTGACCAAAGGGTTGAGAATAGATTAAGGGCCAAAGGTTGCCCTCTAATCAAGACTGGGTGGCCTAAAATCAACTCTTTTCAGGCAACTCTAGTAAGCAATACCTAAGATCATAAGTTGGTTCTGATCAAGGATGAACGCCCACCGCTGAAATGCTACGTATCGGTAGCAGCATTGCAGTGTGATTAGAAAAAGTCATTAAAAGAATCTAAACAAATTTAAAAAAATCTAGAATATTGGAAAATGATGGAATATTTGTTTGTTTTGCAAAAGTAACTAGTACATGAGGTCTTGTATTGCTGTGTCAATTGAAAAGAATAGGAATGTTTTATTTTTTCCATATGGATTCATGTGGTTTAGTTTTGCCAACTTAGAAACTAATGAAAGGCTTATAAAAAAAATATGTCATAAAGAAATTTCATCAAGATGCATTCAGGAATGAAAGATAAAATGTTAGTTTCAGAGTTAACAAAATTTTTATAATCAAACAAAGTCATCAAAATATCCTCATCCTTAGGCGTAGAATATAACATTTCAAAGAAATTTCATCAAGATGCATTCAAGAATGAAAGATAAAATGTTAGTTTCAGAGTTAACAAAATTTTTATAATCAAACAGAGTCATCAAAATATCCTCATCCTTAGGCTTAGAATATAACATTTCAAAGCTATAGATGTATATATCTTTATATATATATATATATAGAGAGAGAGAGAGAGAAGAATTTTCAATTAAAGTTAAATTTGATTAGGGCCTTATTTCATATTTGAATTAAAATTTCCTAGTCCTATGTCCTATTAGGGTGAAATTAGGTTGGTCACTATTTCTTATTAAATTAAAATTTGGTTGGGATCCATTTTCAATCAGAGTGAAATTTTGGTTGGGCCTACTTTCAATTACAGTGAAAATTTGATTGGGTACTATTCTCAATTAGAATGAAGTGTATTTGACTAAGGCATGAATTTTTTTTCTTTTAAAGATAGGCCTCGACATGAATGATCTTTTTAATGGTCTTTTTAGTGGTTTTTAAATTTTTTTGTATGATTTTTTGAAATATTTTTTAATGGTTTTTTTCTAATTTTTTTATGTTTTTTTCAGTTATTGGTTTAATGGGTTCTGGTTTGTTAAATATTTTTTTAATGTCCCATTAAGCTTTTATTTATGCCCTTCATCACGTGGGCCCATCTTGATGCCCATAACTTACCTTTAATAAAATTAAAAGAGGTGTCGTAAGAAGAAAAGAAGAAGGAAGAAGAAGATGCCGCTGCTGATGGCGCTCCCGCTGCACCCCTTGTGTCCAGCCCACAAATGAAAAAAAAAAAAAAAATAGAAGGGGAAAGGAGGAAGAAGAAGAAACAACATACCTGGATGTCCGTCTGCTGCTGCTACTGCTACTGTGATCCAAATCTAGGAGTCTCCTTTGCACATCTGCTGTAGGTCCTTTTTTCTTTTTCTATTTCTATTTTTTTTCTTTTTTATTTTATTTTTATTTTTCATTGTTGCTGTTGCTTTTTTTTTTTTTTTCATTTAGGGTTTTGCCAAAACATGGCAGCCACTACACATGTGAGCGACACTATTTATGAAATGGCGCTATGGCCGAAATACCGATATTTTTATCTATGGTTCTGATACCATTATTTTAAGCAACAGAGTGTTAATTAAAATATGTACATTTTAAGAGGGTAATCACATGTTTACATAAACAATAAAATGCACCAACTTCCTTTCTGTTCACCGACACCACCCCAACCCCCTCTTCTCCCAAATCCAAAAAAAAGGGGAATTCAAAAACCCTCTCTCCTCTCTCAAATAATAATAATAATAATAATAATAAGGAAAATACTATAACCTAAAGATACAGAATCAAATGTAACAGAATGGCAAGATAATATCAAGGCACCCAATCCATGCCATATCCCAAGTATCTTACTCAGAACATACCACATATCACCTATCCAAACGCACATATCATTTTACTTAGCAGGTGTTGTATTTGGCTGCTACTGTTTTCAGGGATACTGGATGGTGAAGCGTGCAGTTGGGTCCAAAGCTTGTCTTTTAGGCAAGGCAGTGACATGCAATTACCTTAGGCAAGATAATTTTCTGGAGGTAACTATCAGCTTTATCTGTGTTCCTGTATGCAATCCTACTTCTGATACTTTTTTTATTGGTTGCTCGATACCTCTACAAATTACAGCTGAAGATAGTAAACTATCGTGAAAGCACTGATAAAAGTATATATGCAAGCCTTAGCTCTTGCTAAAAGTTGGCTATCATGTATATTTATCTAAAACGAACCTAAACACGGAGGATGCTTGAATGTGGAGAAAATTAATGATGAAATATTTGGATTCTGTAGGTTAGTAGCTGATCTAAAATTATCATTAAATAACCCTGCAGCCCTGACCCCAAACCCCAACAACAACACCACCACAACACCCCCCCCCCCCCCCCCCCCCCCCCCAACCTGTAGGTTAGTAGCTGATCTAAAATTATCATTAAATAACCCTGCAGCCCTGACCCCAAACCCCAACAACAACAACACCACACCCGCCCCGCCCCCCCCCCAACCCAACCAAAACCCCAAACCACAAACCTGACAATTTCTTGATATGGAAAAAGATATTTCAAGATATTGACTGGAATTGGTTACCCTCCTTGAGGATCGACCATTGCATTATATAGATAAGTGTTGCCCATTGTGGGCTACAATCAAGTAAAATCACTATCCCTTTTTAGCATTTACATCTCCTGTTTTAGCATGTATTACTGTACAAGTTGACTAGTATAAAATAAGGATGGGCTTGGCAGGGGGGTCATGGGCTTATATATCATTAACACGTCCCCTCAAACTGAAGTTGGAGAATCGATAAGCATCAATTTGCTTACTAGGAATTGATGGCGTGGTCATGGTAGTCCTTTTGTGAGTATGTCTGCTATTTGTAGACTTGAAGAGACATGCAGAAGGCTGATTGTTTCACGGAAAAATTCATCACAAATGAAATGGCAGTCCACCTCAATGTGTTTAGTACGTTTATGAAAAAATAGATTAGCAGTAATACGAATCGCACTTGTATTATCAACATTGAGAGGTGTTGGAGTAGTCTAAGGAAATCCAAGTTCGGAAAGTAAACCCCGGAGCCAAAGTATTTCAAAGCATGCTGCAGACATGGCTCAATATTCCGCCTTGGTAGAAAATTTGGAGACTTTGTTCTGTTTTTTACATTTCCATGAAATTAAGGAATCCCCTAAATGCATGCACTATCCTATAATAGAACATCTAGTATCTGGACCGCATCAAGGTAAGCTATGAGGTACATTGAAATCTCAATAAGAAAAAATTAGCCCTTGGTAGTGGTACCAAGAATGTAGCATATAATACGCCAAACAACTGCTAAGTGAAGGTGGTGTGGATCTGTCAAGAACTGGCTGACTAGATTGACTGCACAGGAAATGTTTGGTCTGGTAATAGTTAAGTAAACCAGCTACCAACCAATCGACGATACAATGTGGGATCTAGTAGAGGGTCACCTGTATCTTGACGAGTTTGACATTCACCTTTAAAGGTGTGTCCACCAGAGTAGAGTTCTGAAGACCAACCATTTCAATAAAATCGGTAGCATCATCATCATCATCATCATCAAAGCCTTATCCCAACCATGTTGGGGTCAGCTACATGAATTCTATTTCTCCATTCCGTTCAAGATTGGTAGCATATTTATGCTAATTAAGATTCAACCCTTTTTCAAATTGATGAACTTCAAGACATAAAAAATAGGTCAGAGGTCCTAAGTCTTTCATATGAAATGATTCATGTAAAGATGCTTGAAGATGTTGAATCATACGAGTAGCTGTCCTAGAGATATCAATGTCATCAACATAAAGAAGGAGCACAGTGATCCCCGCATTTGTGTTATGAAGAAACATAGAAGGATTAGAATTGCTCTGATGAAATTGTAGCTGAAGGAGAGCTTCCCGAAAATTTTCAAACCATGCTAAAGGAGCTTGTTTCAGTCCGTATGAAGACCGACGTAAGCCAACGACATCACCATGCTTGGTTCCAGAAAAACCTTGTGGAGGGCGTATATACACCTCTTCCTTCAAATCACCATGCAAAAAAGCCATTCTTTACGTCAAACTAGTATAGAGGCCAGGATTGAGATGCAGCAATTGCAAAAACAATATGAACCATCGTCATCTTTGCCACAGGTGCGAAGGTTGCATTAGAGTTGAGACCATACTCTTGTTTGTTTCCAAGAGCCACTAATCAAGCTATAGATCGATCTAGGGTTCCATTAGATTTCAACTTAATGGAATACACCAATTTGCATCCGATGGGTTTGGCAAGTGGAGGGCACGGTACCACATCCCATGTGTGATTCTCATGAAGTGCTTCTAATTCTGCTTTTATAGCGGAACACCAACATTCCTGCTTAGTTGCTTGAGAATAAGAATGAGGGATAGAAATTGATGATAAGGTAGCAAGCAAGGTAGTATGAGTAAACCCATAATAATCCGGAGGATGACAAATCCAAGTGGATCTCTGGAGTTGAGTTTCCGGATGAAGATCTAGATTAGGTGCAGGAGGATGTTCATGCAAGGGCTGCAGTGTGGGAACATCATTTTGATGTCGTCGCTTATAAACAAAATTTGGATTAAACCTATCAATTGTGGAAGATTCAGTGGAAAAATCAAGTAAGCTAGAGTAAGATGATGGCGGGTCATGATGATGTTGAAAAAAATACTGATTTTCAAAAAGCACCACGTTTCAAGAAACTCACACATGTTTGATGGTTGGATCATAACAAATAAAACCTTTTTGATTATCGGCATAACCAAGAAAAGCACATCGAGCAGATTGAGTAGTTAATTTTTTGCGTTCAGTAGAAGGAAGATAAACAAAGCACACAATCAAAGGTGTGGAGATGTGTGTATATGAGTGTAGTTATCATAGATCCGAAAGTACTGAGTCTCATTATTCAATTTTGGAGAAGGCAAACAATTGATTAGGTGAACAACCGTGGATAACGCTTCAGTCCAAAAACTAGCTAGAACAAAAGATTCAATGAGAAATGCATGAACAATGTCAAGCAAATGTCCGTTTTTCCATTCAGCAATGCCATTTTGCTTAGGAGTATAGGGACAGGATCACTGAGAAATAATCCCTTGTTCCTATAAAAAATTTTGAAACCAATGAGAGATGTACTTTCCTCCCAAATCCATCTGTAAGACTTTGATGTTAGTAGATCATTGATTTTGGACATAGGCCAAATATTTTGTAAACACATCAAACACTTTTGGTTTGGATCTTAAAAAATAAACCCTTGTGAACCGACTATGGTCATCGATAAAGGTGACAAAATACTTATAGTATGTATGGGAAATTACTGAGTAATGCCTCAAACAACACTGTGAATAATATCAAAGCACTTGGAGGCCATAGTGGCATGCAATGGAAAGGGAAGAGTCTTACTTTTTCCAAGCTTACATGTAGAACAATCCAACACATCAGCATGAGAAGAAACGTTATTTTTATTCACTAGACCAGTTCTAAACAAAGATAACAAAGTTTTGGAGTTTGGATGGCCTAATTTATTGTGCCACAATTTCCAATTATTTTGAGAAGAACCACAAAAAAATGCATACTCGGGTTTATGCCGAATGGTGGTTAGGTGCAACGGGAAAAGACATCCACACTTAAGGCCCACCACAATCACCTTCCCTGATACTTGATCCTACACAAGATGGAGTGAATGAGACATGATAATTATTATTAACAAGTTGACCAACTGAACCAAGATTTGTAGATAAAGAAGGAGAGAGACTTTTTTTAGGGGTAAGGAATGTGGAACATCACCAACAGCAGTAATTGGAAGCTTTTCACCATCAGCTGTATGAACGTGTAAACTGCTACTATATGTACGAGCATTTGAGAGAAATTCAGGTGAAAAGGTCATATGATTAGATGCTCCAAAGTCAAGATACCAAAGTGATTTAGAAGAATGAGAGGTACCTGAAATACCCAGTGCAGAAAAGACATTCACAATCATCTCTTGGATCATGTTAGGGGTAATAGGAGAACTGGTGCTTGATGTGGGAGTACTAGAGGACTTAGAAGATGAAGGAATAGCATGAATAGCATCAGAGGAAGCAGATTCAGTGGCAGCATGACGGGCATGGGGGTTAAGATTCTGAGGCCTTTGTCTACAGTCACATATTATATGCCCATGTTCTTTACAGTAGTTGCAAAATTTCTGCTTACATTGAGATGCATGGTGACCAAAACATTTGCAACTGTAACATTGACTAGAGCTAATGTCTTGGTCCAGATGTTTTCCCTTTCCAGTAGGGGGACGAACAGGCATCTGAAAATGATTTATTGCTGCATATGCCACCTCTAGAGGTCCAGTTGTAGTGTGTTGTGTCAAAACTACCTGAGTGGCTTGCCGTTGTTCTTCCCATAATAACTCATTTAGATAGTCATCCATTGATGGGAAGGGAACTCTACTCATGAGACCAAAGCAAACATTTTCAAATTCAGTGCATAATTTCATCAAAAATTGGTCTCTATGAATGAGTTCTTGAAGTTTCTGTAATTCAGGAAGCGCCGCGAGAGAGACACTAGCATATTTTATCTTATCATATTCGGTCCATAAAGTTAGAAATCCGGAGTAGCATTCCTGAATGGAAGAGGACCCTTGTGTATACTGGGCAATTTCATATTCCACCTGATATTGTCGTGCAGAATTACTTTGATAGTGTGCTTTTTTCAAATAGGCCCACATGTCTTGTGCTGTCTTGTAGGGCTTAAGATTTAAGATAAGGTGTGGTTCAACAGTACCAAGGATCCAGGATTTTATTTTGGCATCCTTGGTTGTCCAAGTAACGAGTTTTTTTTGGTCTTAAGGGTAGAACCAGTAATGTGCTCTAATAGTTTTTTTCCGTCCAAATAAATCTCCCACCAAGATGCCTTAATGATCCGAAGAAGTGTTGGCCAAAAAATCTGAGCGGCACAATTCTTGTGTGGAAAAATCAAATAGCAGCACCGAAAATAGCAGCAGAAACCAACAGCGGAATAGCAGAAATAACAGGAAGAACAGCAGCGAAAGAAATAACAGCGAGGAAGAAACTAATGGCAGAACTAGCCAAAACCGATGGCAACACAGATGTAGAAAACCTCCTTACCTTAGATGAAGAGAATGTTCATAAAATAGGCAAGTTGAGAAGCAGCAAACAGAAGAAAACCCTAAAGAAGTCCAGCCGTCACGTTGCACAGCAATGAACCAAAAAAAGACGACAAGCAACCAAGATTTTCTGGGCAGATACTGTATTAGGGCCCCACCAGTTGATCGAATCTCAGATCAGGCTCCAACACTTTGGAGAGAATTAAAGCTATTAGCAACAGTGCAAATACAAAATTGATTGATGAAAAATCCATAGATCTGGATGGCTGTGATGAAAGGAAACCGAGAGCAAGGATGCAAATAGCGGTTGCGGTAGGCGTAGCGGCCCGTCGCCAAAACGATACGTAGCGGTAGCGGCGATACGTAGCGGCGTAGCGGTGTGATTTTAAAAAGTCTTCAAAAAAATCCGAAAAAATTTCAGAAAATCCAGAATATTGGAAAATGATGGAATATATGTTTGTTTTGCAAAAGCAACTAGTATATGAGTATGTAGCGGCCCCTCATTGTATTAGATCCTGTATCGCTGTATCAATAGAAAAGAATATGAATAATCAATGTTTTTCATATGGATTCATGTTGTTTAGTTATGTCAACTTAAATAGTAACTTGAGGCTTATAAAAAAAATGTTATAAACAAATTTCATCAAGATTCATTCAAGAATAAAAGATAAACTATGTTCAAACTTTATAAAAAAACAATATACTAATCTACTTAAAGAGCAAAGACTTTGTAATGGAGGAATACCTTGCTGATTAGCTCTAATCTAATACCAAAGGAAATGTCTTCCAAGAATCACATTGCTATCAGTTTCATCATCTTCATCATCATTTGTTGTGTTTGTGCCCCTATTATATTGCAGATTCTCCCCAAATTGGAATTATTGGTGAGCATTGGGATCTTGCATTGCAAAGAAGAAATCAAAGGACCTTGGAGGAGGTGGATATCTATATTGAGGTTGACTATCATTACAGTCGCCATATGAGTAAGACCCTGAAGCTGAAGATTGTTCTTCTTGTTGTTGCACATGACCATACTGATAATATTGTGATGGTTCATGAGGATACGGCCTATAGTCTGAATGTGGAAGTGGAATATTATAAATAGGGTTCCAAGATGCTGATTGTTCCCCTCCTACATTTCCACTTCCACCCATATTCCCTTGCTCATCTATGTGTGCGGGTGATGACATTTTCCGTCGCCTTTGATAAGCACGTTGTGGAGCCATTCTTGATTGTTCGGGAAACTCCTCTACGGTCTCAAGAGGAATGGCATTTTCTTCTTCATAATATTGATAAGACTCAGCAGTGCCACCTGTCCCGCTGTCTCCTCCATCTCCTCCAGGACCTCCACCATGGCTACTGGAAGAGGCAACAGTAGAACTACGATCTTCAGAAGATGACATAATATGAGCTGGTTCCTTTCCTTTAGATGTTGCACTTGCACTTCCACTACTTTTTTCTCCCTGAGGTGGCTGTCCCCCTGACATTTGTACATCTTCGGCAATTAAACGTTGTACTTCTTGCTGAAAGCCTGGATCTGAATCTAACAATGGATCTTCAGTCTCGGTTATCCATGGAAGTAAGGGATCATCGTCTTTGAATATGTGATCCAAATTAATTGGACAATAAGTAGGATCATCCCTTGCCTTTCTCTCTCTATTTTTGTTCCTCAACTTGAGATTGTAATGGCAGTATACCAATTTGTTGAGTTTTCTCATGGTTATCCGATTCTTGGGCTTCGTATGGATCATGGAGAAAGTACTCCAATTCTGTTCACAATTTGATGATGTTGTTATTTGACTAAGGATGCGAATGGCTGCTCTCCTTAGATGTGGAGTACTCTCTCCAAAACTCTCCCACCAATCAGCTGGAATACAAAAAAAAAGAAAAAATAGACATCTTTAAATCGTAGAAAATTCCTTTTCTATGTATTGTCAGTTGCGTATAAGTATAACTACCAGGTGAACATTTTCCAATCACTCGCTGTACAAAAGGGTCAACGAAAGTTCCTCTTTTATGTGTATAAGTGGAAATCTACAATGCAAAAAATTAGAAATAAATTAGTACACCATATCAATACAATTATCTAAAATATATTTAAAAGATTAAATAAATTTCTTAATTAGCTTACCTCTTGTATAGCTTCGATATGATCATCTTCACTCAAAATTCTTTTCAACACAGTCCTTAATCCTACTCGCAATTCCGTATCTATTGCTTCAGTGTGGTGTGGGGCATTGCGATAGTAGAATTCAGGATTTAAAAAATAACTTGCAGCATGTAATGGATGGTGCAGCTGATCGTTCCACCGGGCATCAATAATTTGTATGTAATCATCATGATATCAGCAATTTTCTATAATGGCTTGCTTTGCCCGATCAATTGCTTCATAAATGTACCCCATTGTTGGCTTTTCATCAGCATCTACAAGCCGCAACACTTTCACTAAAGGTTTATATGCCTTTAATATGTTCTCTACTTTGGCCCGAAATTTATTATCCCTCATTAGAATTGGGATGTCAAACTCCGGACCACATGTTGCTTTGCCCCATTTCGAACGAAGCCATTATTCTGATGAAAACATCTGAATTAGCTCCGTTCTCCAACGTACTAGGTTTTCCATAGCAATAAAATGGGTAGCAAAGCTACTGGATGCGGGACGCACTAAGGCATGATTGTTTGTGAATCTCTTCATCAAGCCTAAGAGCCATGAATGGTCGTATATGAACCTTGTAATGCCTCTACATGACTTGATTATAGTGACTACATTCTTCTTCTTTCCAATATCCTCCATTATAAGGTCAATACAGTGTGCTGCACATGGGGTCCAAAATAAATGTGTCCTCTTTTCCATTAAAAGTTGACCAGCCTTCTTAAAATTAGCTCCATTGTCTGTCACAATCTGGACAATGTTTTCCTCTCCAACACTTTCTACAACTTTATCCATAAGCCTATAAATATAATCTGCTGTCCGTTTCTCTTCAGATGCATCAACAGACTTCACAAAGACGGTCCCAGTGACATTATACACCAAAAAGTTAATTAATTGTGTTTGGGTGCCGCTTGTCCACCCGTCACACATAACAGTGACTCCATTTTGCCCCCACATGGGCCTAAACGTCTCTACCCAAGCCTTCATTTCTTTATACTCTTCTTCAAGGTACTTGGTACCCACATCATACACGGATGGCGACGTAATACCCCGCCCAGCTTAAGCCGCAACATCAAGAACTGTCTGAAAATTAGGAGAATCAATTGCGGTAGGAGGTTTATTCTTATGAATTAGCCATTTTGCTGTAGCTTTGGCTAATCTATCTCTTGCAGCCTTCATGACACCCTTGACAACATTAAAGATTTTTGGTTGCTTAGCTGCCTCCGATCTATGTGCGAAAGGATCAACAAAACTAACCTCTCTTCCAATTTATGTAGGTGTAGCCATCCGAGTAGAAATAATCTCTATATCATCATCCCGCTGTCGGGTGCTAAATGCTTTACGCAATTTACCCGCAATGCCTTTGCCCTTGCTTGTTGCACCAGATGAGCCACCTTCATCATAGTTTCTACGCTGGCTATAGGCTCGACACTCTGCTTCTTCTTGGCACGGCATAAGGGACTCTCGGCGTGCAGCCATCATTTCTGGGTCATCAAACTCATCATCAGAAGCAGCACCAAGACCTTCATCCCCAAATACATCATGGCGTGCTGCATCAACACCCTGCTGCTTCTTCTCTTTAATTTGTACTTTTCTCTGTTTTGTTTGATTCAATAAATTTTTCATTTGCTCCCTAACTTCTTTGGACACTTCAGGACACCCTGCAACATTGCCTTGCATATGGGCCAAATGTTGTTTAAATCTTGTAATGCCCCCATGGGTCACTTTGTGACAAAACTTGCACTTAATCTTCAATCGATTGTTTTCAATTGCCTCACCATAGCTCCATGCAAGATCTATCTCACGCGGCATTTCTTCACGTCACAATACCTAAACAAGATTTAAAAGTAATAGGTTAAAATTTAAATAAATTTCAAAAACATGAAAAAATTAGAATAACACGCATCTACGTGGGTGGGAATTGGGATTGATATATGGGAAACATAGATATAACATTTGGGGACTATTTTCAAACCATTTGAATCAGTTTACTTTTATACAAAAATATTTTTTAAAAAAAAATACAAAAATCCGAAAATAAAAAATATGAAAAAATTAAAAGAACACAAAAATATGTAGGATTGATCTATGGGAAATATAGATCTAATATTTAGTGACCATTTTCAACCCATTTGATTGAGTTTGCTTTTATAAAAAAATATTTTTTAAAAAAATACAAAAATCCGAAAATAAAAAATATGAAAAAATTAGAGGGACACAAAAATCTATGGGATTGAACTATGGGAAGTATAGATCTAACATTTAGGGACCACTTTCAACCCATTTGATTGAGTTTGCTTCTATAAAAAAATATTTTAAAAAAAAATACAAAAATCCAAAAATAAAAAATATGAAAAAATTAGAGGGACACAAAAATATGTGGGATTGATCTATGGCAAGCATAGATCTAACATTTAGGGACCACTTTCAACCCATTTGATTGAGTTTGCTTCTATAAAAAAATATTTTAAAAAAAATACAAAAATCCGAAAATAAAAAATATGAAAAAATTAGAGGGACACAAAAATATGTGGGATTGATCTATGGGAAGCATAAATCTAACATTTAGGGACCACTTTCAACCCATTTGATTGAGTTTGCTTCTATAAAAAAATATTTTTAAAAAAAAATACAAAAATCCGAAAATAAAAAATATGAAAAAATTAGAAAAACACAAAAATATGTGGGATTAATCTATGGGAAGCATAGATCTAACATTTAGGGTAAAAAATATGAAAAAATTAGAAGAACACAAAAATATGTAGGATTGATCTATGGGAAGCATAGATCTAACATTTAGGGACCACTTTCAACCCATTTGATTGGTTTTCCATTAACAAAATAGATTTTTTTTTCAAATAATAAAATAATCCGAAAATAAAATTCAAAAAAAAAAAAACTAAGAAAGTGATAAAAAAAAGAGGGGCTTGATCAAAGAGGAACATGGATCTAATAACAACAACTCATTTTCAAGTGATTCATAGAAGAAAAGAGAAATAAGCACAAAGTAGAAAAAAAAATTGCTTCAAAACTCACCTTTTTTTATGTTGATGCTTGAATCTTAAATGCCACCTTAATCTTTAGATACTTTTAATGTTTTTGTTGATGATTTTGATGTTTTTTTGAGATAGTTTGAAAAATGGAGGCAAGGAAAGGGACTTGGAGCTGTGAAGAGGGGAGAAAAGAGGGGAGAAGATAACTCTTGAAAGGGAAAGTGGGTTGAAAAATCGGCTGGGGGGTTTTAAACCCCCTAGCCGATACGTATCGGCCGATGCACATGTGTGTGGCGCTTTTTTTTAAAAAGCGTATCGGCCGATACACGTGTGTGACGCTTTTTTTTAAAAAGCGTAGCGCCATTAAGCGCTATGCCCGATTTATCGGCCGATACGCTTCGTATCGGCCGATATTTATATCCATGACCGAGAGTTCAAGCCAGAAAACCACCTCAAATAATTCTGGAAAAATCTGATAAAAAACCAGGTAGGCCAAACGACCAACAAGGTATAACACTTCTGCCAGAGTAAGATGATCTCAGGTGGGCCACCTTTGATCCATTCTAGTTCTAAGGGTTATCGTTCAGATCCAGTACTACTAAAGTGATGTTGATTAATAGCCAAGCAAGATAACTGAGATGGATGAAGATCGATGGCCTCCATAATCCTGCAAGCTTGCAGAGGAGTTTCGAACCACCACACGATATCAACAGAAACAAGAGAACATGATACACTGTATATGATTCTATTCCACAGAGAAGTATAAACAATAAATCAGTCCATAAGCAAACAAAAGAAAGGGCTAAAGCTCTGATACCATGACAATTTCATGATATGGACAGAGATATTGCAAGATATTGACTGGAATTGGTTGCCCTCCTTGAGGATCGACCATTGCATTATATAGATAAAGTTGCCCATTGTGGGCTACAATCAAGTAAAATCATTATCTAATCACAATCTGATTACATTCAATTACATTTCCTAGTTCAGCATGTATTACTGTACAAGTTGACTAGTATACAATAAGGATAGGCTTGGCCGGTGGGTCATGGGCTTATAGATAATTAACACAACCCACCCAACACCCACACCACAACCCACCCAAAAATAAAACCAAATAAATAAATAAATGGAAGAAGAAAAATGTCATGACCCAAATTCCGGGGCCCTGTCGGAATCTGAGTTATAACACATTGACATAAAATTCATACACATAAATCAAATAAGCTCATAAGGCGTAAGCATCATTTATTAAAATAAATCCTTTCAGATGAATCAATCAATAGAGTTTTCAATGTCTAAAATTCCAAAATAAAATCCATCAAATAATAATTAAATGTCCAATATTAAAGATCTCCATAAACTATTAAATTTTTGGATGTAATCGCTCTCCTCAGCCACGCATGCCAAACACTACGGGCTGATCTTCATCATTCTCCGATCCAACCGCAACTCGATTAACTGAAGGGGGCAAACAACATCAGTATAAACTGGTGAATGAATTTTTACTTTATCATTATAGTCACAATTGATATAATAGCATAATAGAACAATTAAATAATAAACAGTAAATATTTCAATGAATAATTAAAATCCCTGCCATGACACTAATCTGAACTACATCCTTGCACCCAATTAACATAATTGTGCCATAACAATATACCACAACTATCGGGATGCCACACATGCATCTCCTCATCCATCGTCCCGTACAGTCCACTATTTCAGGACTTCAGTGTTCTATCATCCATTTATTGTACAACATAACCAAACTTCAGATTGACCACGTTGGTTCAATTATCATACAATCATAATAAATCGCACCGTGCCAGTAGTTCAGATCATGCCCCTTCCAATAATATCATATATGACGAAATTTATAATATCAAATATATCCTCATTTATTATTTAACTTATGCCACGAATTTCATTCCCAATTTTCAAAATTTCATATAACATGACTTATTCCAAACACACATTATATATTATAAGTATCGTCACAGCCCAACCTTCCCTTTAATTATTAAATATTAGACATATAAAAAAATAAAACGAAAAAGGGCTCTTATGTAATTATAATACCGGTAAGGGCCTTTTTACAACTATCAAACAATATATACAAAACCCAGAGGAGATTTCATCACTCTCACAGAGCCATCTCCCTGTTCGACACCCCTTACGCCAGGCTCAGTCTAGGTCATCAGCTGGTGGGCCATCTGGGACCCCCTCCCCTCGGGTCCTCCATGGCTGGGATCGCCCATGGGTCTCCTCCACAATCTCTGGAGTTGATCTTCCATCGGATGATCCACCTGGGCCCACCATCCCGCTCAATGAAATCTCTCCCAAACAGTCTGTGATGAGGAAAGTTCGAGTTCCGGCCCTGATCCTCTTCTCAAATCCAAAAAGATCAAGTCGCCAAGAATGCTTACACAGGCATCTGTTAGTGATGCCACGATCTTGTATGAATCGAATCATGTTGTACAAGATTCACACTAATTTGGCATGGGTTTGATGTCGACAGTACTGTAGCACCCACCTCTTTTAGGCGAAATCCTCAACACTCAAGCTTGATCTTTACAACAATGGTGCAAAAATTTAACAGAATAATCCATCTACACTAGGTACAACCCTGTCGTATTTATCTGATAATTCTTCATTATCGATATTTAATCTTATAAAGAATAACCATAAAGAATCCAATCACCTTTTATAAACTCTTGTGATTTGTGGTCGAGAATGGGACATCAACCACTGCCTGGTTGATTACTTTCTTCTTCCTCTCAATGTCTCACCGAGTGCTCTTTCTCCTTCCCTTGGATCTCTCTCCTTTTCTGGCTCTTTAGAAAGAAATGAAGGTGAGACAATAAAGAACTCCAACAATATATATACATCTCTAATCCCCACTTTCTTATAAAGGCTGTGTACAAGAATCCTTATCCTTTCCAAAGATTTATTTCCTTAAACGATGATGATGATATCTATCCAATCTCTTCTTTCCTAATGATGACTGTGTATAGGATTCCTTATCCTAATCAAAGATTTGTTTCCCATCCAAAGATTTATTTCCTTAAGGGTGAGGGTGTCGAACACAAAAGTCCTCTCTTCTTTAGTTATCATATTATAAGTAAGGCATGGGTCCCATCACTCTTATATACAATGTTAAAATCACATAATTTATTAAATTTAAACCAAGCTTAAAACTTCCACTCTTGGTTATCACAAAAAAAAAAAAAAAAAAAAAAAAAAAGCACACACACCACATTTTTGGTTCTCATCTTTTACCTACTTTTTAGAGTCATTATCTATACCTGTACATCTCTCATGAACCTGATCCATAACTAGCCCCGTTGTGAAGCAATACCTTAACAATTTCTTTATTTTTATGGTTGGCAACTTAGAATCTGACCTCAATGTCTCTTCCAATGTTGGAGGAGCTCAAAGTATATGTAAGGTTGGACAAGAGGCTGTAGCATGGTTGGGACTTTAATTGAAAAAAAAAAAAAAAAAGATCCTGTAGAAAAGTTGAGGGTGCTCATTGTCACCGTTATGAGTTAGGAAGCAAGACTTATATGTAAATCAACAAGTCTCTTGAGGTTTTATATAATTGCTTGTATTCACAGGGTTTTTTTTTTTTTTTTTTTTTTGTAATTTCTAAGACAATGAGAAATTTGTACATTGAGATGGTCCTAATTCAATTTTTTTTCTTTTTTTTAAGATTAAGTTGGTTCTTCATCACTCAGAAAACAAAAATATAGAAATGGAAGTCTATATCTACCAAAATGGATAATAAACCTTCCAATGGGGCATACCCATTTTTCAACAAAAAAATAAAAAAGAAAAAAAACCATTGTTCTAAGAAATAAATATCCATAGCCTAGGCAACAAGGTAAATTCAATTTAATTATAACGAACGATCAAATAATTCCATTTCAAGACCATTCATGTGAGCCGGAGCCAGCCTATCTCTGCATATCTTATTACTGACTTGTATTATTGTGCGATGCTACACTAGTCTAACCATACAAACAGAAAGGCATAATCCCGATTTAATATTAGCTAGCCAATGACGTGGATGCTGACATATTAAGTTTGGAGGCAAATTCGAATGGCAGGAATTATTCTCATGTTAAGATATCCCAAAATAGAGAAGTCTACTCTGCATGATTTTCACAATATTATGGGCTATAGTTGTTGGTTTTTGCTTATATCTAAAGATACGTTGATTTCTCTCCCACCAAATATGCCAAGCACAGGCACAAAATACATGGCTCCGAAGATTTGAATACCTTTATGTTATTGATCAACTTGAAGAATAATCGACTCAACCATAGCTTGAGGAGAATCACAAGCAATGGGAGCCAAATTTATCTTAGCCGATAAATAAGTCCGCACTCCACACATTCTGAGAATAAACACATTGAAGAATTAATTGTGTTGCGCGATCTCCCAGGCACAATCACAAAACACACATCAATACACCCGTTAAACCATATCAAAGATGGCCATTGTATATCCTGATTTGGCAGATTACATACCACAGAATACACAAATTTTAACATGAAATGGCCATGATCCTCTAAAGTCTAAACAGTCTCATCATCAAAATTAGTCCAAAGTTGAACCTCTTAAATGGATTTTCTAAAAAAATTCCCATTTGAGCATTTGATGTTGGAATTGGAAAATTCCAATGATCATTAGTAATAAATTGTTGGATACACACTTTAGCACCTAATCCCAAATCATAAACTACAAGGTTTCCATCATCATCATCATCATCAAAGCCTTATCCCAACCATGTTAGGGTCAACTACATGAATTCTATTTCTCCATTCCATTCTATTTTGGGCCAAATCCTTAGATAAGTTAAACTTCTTCAAATCTAATTGAATGACCACCATCAATGTTTTCTTCGGCTTACCCCTACCTCTTGATGGGTCATTCACTTGTATAGCCAAACTACAAGGTTTCCATGAAAACCCTTTAACCTCCCACTATTTAACTAAGGATCAGTCCAGAATTTTATCAAATGGCCAGTCCCTATCGAATATTTTATGTGGCAAAGCAATATTCCGAAGTTCAAGGATTCCTTTCCAACCCAAAAAGAAGTCCTTTGGAATAGAAACATCCCAAAACGATTTGCCACGCATGCACTTTACATTTATCCACATATTCCAGCATGGTTGTTTGTTAATAATGGCATTCCAAACCTACCTCAATAGAGCTGCCTTGGATGTTCCAAAGCATGGATATAAATATCAGCCGCGATAAATCGGGCGTAGCGCCAATGGGCGCTACGCTTTTTAAAAAAAATCACCGTTCACATGTGTATCGGCCCGTACGTATCAGCCGATACGGGCCGATACAAAGTGTCTCGGCCGGTACGTATCGGCT
Source organism: Sextonia rubra (assembly GCA_037013555.1). Classification (NCBI taxonomy): domain Eukaryota; kingdom Viridiplantae; phylum Streptophyta; class Magnoliopsida; order Laurales; family Lauraceae; genus Sextonia; species Sextonia rubra. Next base: position 13,720,424 of record JASUAD010000014.1, on the reverse strand, counting down.
GGGGGGTTTAAAACCCCCCAGCCGATTTTTCTACCCATCTTTCCCTTTCAATATTTATCTTCTCCCCTCTTTTCTCCCCTCTTCATAGCTCCAAGCCCCTTTCCTTGCCTCCATTTTTCAAATCATCTCAAAAAAACATCAAAATCATCAACAAAAACATCTAAAGATTAAGGTGGCATTTAAAATTCAAGCATCAAGCTCAAAAAAGGTGAGTTTTGAAGCTTTTTTTTTTCTACTTTGTGCTCTTTAAGTAGATTAGTATATTGTTTTTTTATAAAGTTTGAATATAGTTTATCTTTCATTCTTGAATGAATCTTGATAAAATTTGTTTATAACATTTTTTTGATAAGCCTTAAGTTACTATTTAAGTTGACATAACTAAATAACATGAATTTATATGAAAAACATTTATTATTCATATTCTTTTCTATTGATACAGCGATACAGGATCTAATGCAATGAGGGGACCGCTACATACTCATATACTAGTTGCTTTTGCAAAACAAACACATATTCCATCATTTTCCAATATTCTGGATTTTCTGGAATTTTTTCGGATTTTTTTGAAGACTTTTTAAAATCACACCGCTACGCCGCTACGTATCGCCGCTACCGCTACGTATCACCCGCTACGTATCGTTTTGGCGACGGGCCGCTACGCCCGCCGCAACCGCTATTTGCATCCTTGTTCCAAAGATAGATTAAATACCAAGACCACCAAGGTTTATAGCTTTGCAAATAGAATTCCATTCTATGGGATAAATATACTGAGAGGACCAATAATTCCAGAAGAAATCTCTTACCTGTCTATCCAGCATGCAACATGGCATGAGGAAGCCTAAAGGTTATCGCCCAAAACAAATGAAAGGAGGACAAATTTGACTCAATCAAGTTCCACTTTGCCTGCGTAAGATAAAACTTTTGATTTCCACTTGGCCAAATGTTGCTAAATTTTTGCAAACCAAGGTTGACAATCATTAAAATTTAGTCTTTTGGTAGAAAGGGGGATGTCCAAATATCTAATCGGAAAATTATATTTCAGAATGCTCGGAATAGAAGAAATTGCCTCCTGCTGTTCATTCAAACAGTTTGCACAGAAGATGCTACTTTTTGGCCGACTAACCCCCGGTACTGTAAACTCCTTGAATTGATCCAAAAATTGTTTTGGTTTGGTCACTGCATAAGTAGATGCTTTACTAAATATAATTAGATCATTGGCAAATATTAGATGAGAAATATGAACTTCACCCTTCTAAAAAGGAGTCGGAATCAAAGATGAAGTCATGTACTTTGTCATCATAAGGGAAAAAAATTCCATTAACTATGGCAAAGAGAAATGGAGACAGAGCGCAACCTTGTCTTAAAACTCTTTTTCCTTTGAAATATACCTTTAGCTCTTCCATTCACCAATACTGAGAAGTGAGCATCAAAAAAACATGTCATAATTAACTTAATAAAATGAGGAAAGTGCATACAATGCAGGGCTACCTCCAGAAAATCCCATCTAATGCTATCATAGGCTTTTGCAAGATCGATCTTGATGCACATTCTAGGACTTTCTGGAATAAATGCCAACTGCATAGGCCCTACAAGTTTTGCAATAATAGGTTTTAGCTGATGCACTACAGCACTAGAATACGATTAATGATTTTATATAGCTCATTAGTTAAAGATAGAGGCTGAAATTTGCGAGGAGACACTGCATTATCACTTTTAGGAACCAACACTATAAAAGTGAATTTAAGCTTCATTAGTTAAAGATATAGGCTGAAATTTGTGAGGAGACACTGCATTATCACTTTTTGGAACCAACACTATAAAAGTGAATTTAAGCTGCTTCAACATATAGCAATGTTTGATTTCTAATTCACTTCTCCTTATTTTATCTCCTCTCCTATTGTACAAAACCCTAGACTTCTACAAATCTTTTGTTTCAAGTTGGTATCAAATCACCTATCCTTTCATGTAGAAGAGATGAAGAAATCTGTTAGTGTGGATTGACGAAAATAAAATAAACCTCTTTGAAGGATTTTTACCCCAGCTAAATCTGGGAAGAGTTTCCTCAATTGTGGTTGTTTTTCGATTTTTGGATGTTCCCATTTTCTTAATTGAAGGTTCAAACAGTTGATTCTGGTTAATAAGACAGATTCCAGATATTTTTAGATTTTATGTGGAAAGTAGCATTTTGTGTTTTGCTTCTTGCCTTTATTCAATAAAGCAAGGAGATTATTAGGGTTAACCACACACTAAATTATATATTCCTTACTGTTGTTGTGGCTGAAGTGATATTTTAGTGAATTGATTCAATCTATTCCTTGTGATTAAAATATATTCAGTCCTCCTTTCTGATTCCATGACAGTTTGGCTCAGTTTTATGTATCCCAGGTTTGCTAGTTGACTTGATAGAGGCATGGAGAGGGGTTCCTTCTGTTGGTGTGGGTTGATTTTATGGAAGATTATTCCTTTTTTATTCTTTGGTCTATATGGAATAACAGAGATGAGAAGATTTTTAATAGAGAGGAATATTTTTTGGAAGGTTTCGTGTCCACTATATCATTGAGGATCAGAAAATAGGCTTCTAGTTCTATTATAAAGGAAATTTCAGATCTTAAGATGGAGAATAGTGCAAAAATGGGGAGCTTATTTGTTGGTGGGTGGTTAACAGAAAAGAAGGTGTTTTGGAGGCCTCATCGGCTCCTTCGGTCGGAATTCTAAAGTTTATTATGGATGGAGAAGCTCGTGGAAAACTAGGTCTGGCTGGCATTAGCAGTGTGCTCAGAAATGACGAAGGGGAGGTGTTGCATCTGTTCATAAAAAATATGGGAGTTTTAGATTCTAATGAAGCAGAAGTCTTGGCAATCTTGGAAAGTAATTCTATCAATGGTCGCTCTTTCTAGCTTAGCCTTATAGTGGAAAGTGATTCTATCAATGTTGTTTCTTGGGAAAAACCTTTAGGGGCCTTTGACTGATTAAACAACGACTGATTTAGTACTGCTAGTGGTTCTAACTCTCTGGGATGGGAATTCTATGATCTGGCTGCATATGCTTATTCTTATTTATGTTCGATTTTAATTCAGTGACATAATTTTGCATGGTGATTTGAGTTTTGTTCAGTTGTACTCTTAATATGGACTTCTTTTTCCTGTAATAGAAGCTTGTTGGTTTCAATAATACATAAATAAATAGATAAACCATACTTCTATATCAATCCAATTTGCCGTGTCTCTATATGTAAGTGTTGAGTACTATATGGTGCAGATTGATGTGGATATTGGCTCTTCATCTGTTGCAAGGAGTATCATCAATTTGGTCCTTGGATATGTCACAAGCATTGTTGTTGACCTTGCGATTCTCATTGAGGTTTGTACAATTTTGTTTCAGAATATAGTGGAAAAATAATCCTATCCTTGATCTTTGTTTTGTTCTTTTGTTGGCTTTTGATCTGTTATACAGTTTACTGTCGCTAAATGAAACTGTGAGACTATGTTGCTGTAGGAAAGGATCTTGATTTCTTATCATCACCAGGAATCTGAAACTGTCAAGAAATGTAATTGAAAAGATAACTCACTGGGGATGGATAATCAATTTGTAAAATTATTTCAATGGAATTGTAATCATGCATGGTAGAATGTATATTCATTTATATCGTACGGACACCTATATATGGATAGGAACCAAGCCATAAGCAAAGTCCAGTGTTTACTATTTTGGGAGCTCCTCGTATCACATGATACTCCTCCCTGCATAGTAATTACTAATTGTGCATCAAGTACTGACAATATCTCCCTCTCCTAATCAGTGGAATGTGGATCAAGATTCCATTGATCATTGGATAATGCTTATGAAGTCTTTGTCTGAAATCCATTATGAAGCCCATTAATCCTAAGTGCCGTTCTCCACTTACAAGAATAAGATCCTTTTTCAATGATATAATTCCAAGGTATGTAGCTAAACTGTCCAGTGAGGAATCAAAGAGATCGTCATCATCTTACCCTTACCCATTCAATTTTGGATCAGCTTAAATAGAGATCAGAAAGATGACCTCTTTCTCATGGAGTTTTTAACGATGTTGTCGTTGTTGTTGTTGTTGTTGTTATTTTATTATTTGATTCTTGTAATACTCTCACAGCCACACACACTTTCCAAGTTCCAACCAACAAAGCTACAACCCGGGATTGATCCCAGGTTTTTCTGTGGAGAGAGAGATGCCTCAAAACTGTGATATCAATGGATTGGTGATGACATCGTTCTCATCGGCCCTATAATGGAATCAAATTCAAATTCTCGAAGGTCATAAAGTATACTCCTTACACTGGTTTGGGCACTACCAAACTGACTCACAAAACACTGGTTGATGGCTTACCGCAAGTTTGGGACTGGGTCTTGTTGACTCGGGCTATAAGTTGGATGAGCAAGTAAAGAAGTGATTTGGTCCTTTAAACATAAGAACCAGTATAGAAAATGTCTAGATCTTCATATTTATTTCTTTCCTTTATATTAGCAAATCATTATCATCATCATCAGAGCCTTATCCCAACCATGTTGGGGTCAGCCTTTATGTTAACAAATAATTATTATAATAACAATGTTTATCTTTATTTTTTCTTCACATATATTTCTTTTCCCTCATTTTATACACATTCCTTTTGGGGATAAAAAAGAAAAGATTAGACTCATTGGTTTTAAGGATAATAGAAAGTACAAGATCAAATCCTAACCTTTTGAAATCAATAAAAAGTAGGACTTAAATCTAGCTAAATTAGGAATCTTGATTCCAATCAAATGTCACAAAATAAAAAACACAAGATTAATCCCTAAACGCTTTGTTAAACTTTGCTTAATCATTGTCATAAAATCCTTTTCCCAACTATTTTGAGGTTGGCTATATGAATTTTATTTGTCCACTCCAAACTTTCCTGAGAATAGTCTGTTTCTTAATACATTCTTGTTTTTCTTTATTTTGGGCTTGTGCAGTGAATGGGTTTCATTGCTAGTTGTCTTTGATCAATTTATTAAATGTGGAGACTACCAACTCGACACAACTAGGTGTAGGGGCCTGCCAACCTACAATAGTACATACTTCATCACAAGGACCTCTAACTTGTCATGTGACTTCAAATATTGACTTTACATAGATTGGAATGGAGAAACAGAATTCATTTAGCTGGCCTCAACGTAGTTGGGATAAGGCTTTGATGATGAGTACGAGGATGATGATGATTACTTAGATCACCTTAAATGGAATAAGCAGTCACCGCTTTGTTATCTTGCTTATTGAAGCATGCTTTGATTAAACAATGTTTGAACTGTAATTGATTGTTTACTCTACCCATTGTTCATTGCAGGCGGAGGAAGAAAATGAACTGCCCGAATACATTCTTGGGACTGTTCGTCTAAACCGTGTGAAGGTCGACTCTGCTGTACCATTTTGAGTTCAGTTATATCAATAGATTCATCCATAATACGAAAATTACAAAGAATTCAAATAAATCTCTTCCAAACACATTCTTGGGACTGTTCATCTAAGCCGTGTGAAGGTCAATTCTGCTGTACCATTTTGAGCGCAGTTATATCAATAGATTCATCCATAATAAGAAAAATTACAAATAATTCGAAAGAAGTCTCTTTCATGTGAGCACATTTACTTTCTTGAATACTTTATTATATGTTATGGTTTTTAAAAGATATATAAATGGATATACACCATCTTTGTCCCTCCATCGGCCTTAATGTATATCATGCCCAATAGTTAATTCGGCCTAACAGTGGCATGTCCTTAAGCAAACCACTCTACCATTATCCAAACAGGCAAACAACCCATTAAATGTTGGGTTTATGTCTTGTATTTCAGTTTGACCTGGTTGGTGTCTTGTATTCCAATTTGACCAGTGAGACTGGAAGAGTAAGCACAAGTACGATCACTCTAAAAACAAGTTGGTAGACTATTGATTTTCTAGTCCTTACTAGTCAAGACTTGCTAACCATTGCAATTAAAATGCCTAAGCGTTAAAGTTGCGGCAAACAATATACTTAACACCCCCCTCCGGTGTGACACCGCTCCAGCTAGAAGTACACGCCCGTCATAAAGCGGCATGAGCCTTTCTACCCTATACACTTGCGCCTACAACATAATACGAAGGACGCAGTAGCGTGGATTCGAACTCGGGACCTATGGTGACTCTAATACCATGTCAAAACTTGCTAACTATTGCAACTAAAATGCCTAGGCATTAAAGTTGCAGCAAACAATATACTTAGCATTAGCAACTATTCACACAGTTCATAAATAGTTGAAAATTCTTTGAAGTCTTTATATCGAACTATATTATGCTCATAAAGGTTAAGTTGCCATTCTCAACCGCATTTTCTCCTAATCTGTGAAGTTTTGGGGATAAAACTTCTCTACCAACTAGCAAATGTCATAGGATCTAAAGCTGAGCTAAGAACAGCTCCACTACGTTCTCACAAAATCAATGATTTAATTCTTGTAACTGAGAGTCAATTGCAGCATAAAAAATATCTACTCGATAATGATGCTTAATTGTAAATTCATCTTGTTGTTGACGGGCTTAACCTTGTCTCATAACATAAGGAGTATCCATATCTGGGATATCTATATTACGTGCCTCACAGAAGGATTTCACCTTGGTAAGTAAAGCATCCAATCCAACATCTCTCAACTTTTGGGTAAGTCCTTTAGTTGATGAAACAAGATCCATGGCATTCAAAATATCTTGAAATTGGCATTGTAATGCTTGAGAAAGCGAATCGGTGATTCCCATAATTTCCTTCATCATATGCAAGATGAAAACAAATTTAAAGACAATGCCTTGTAAGCTAAGTTTGCCTCTGCTCACTGAGAATGAGTAGTTCCATTATCAATAAGGTTAATTAGAACTACATATGTTGAACTAAACATCTTCATCAAGCTAGAAACAGATTTCAAGTGAGAACTCCAATGAATAGCTCCAGCACATTGTAAAGTACCAATCTGATTAAGTCCTCTGACTCTCCAACTCATTAGTCATAATCATATGCGCAATGTCATATTCTTGAGCAATTTTCAATTCTTCATTATGCTTGCATTAAGTGCCAACAATATTGAGAATACTAGTCAATATAGTAAACAAATGTTGAACATGAAGAACTTCTCTTGATGCTGCTACTAAAGCCAATTGAAAGCGAGTGCAAAACAATGAATATAGTAAGCATATGGACAATCATTTGAAATCCAAGCTTGTAGTCCATTCCACCCACCACATATATTACTTGCACCATTGTATCATTGTCCTCAAATATTCTGAATATCAAGATTATGATAAGACAACACAGAACATATCTCTTTTTGTAAGGTCAATGCCGCGGTGTTGGAGACATGAACAAGCTCAAAAAAAACGCTCATCCACTAAACCATCTTTGTCAACAAGTCTTAAAACTATAGCCATTTGCTCCTTATTTGACTCATAAGAAGTTTCATCAACAATTCGGCAAAACTTTGCATCTCCAATTTCTTCACAAATTGCCGCCTTCACTTTAGTTGAAGGCGCATGCAAAATTTGCTTCTAAATATTTGGTGATGTGTACGAGACATTTTTGGGAAATTTATCTAATGCAACTTTTGAAACCTTTTTGTTATAAAAACACAACTTTAACATCTCCAAAAAAATTTTTGCGATTGATTGAACTCTGACTTTCATCATGTCCCCTAAAAGCACAAGGTTGAAATGCAAGCCATTGGACTATATCAATTGAGGCCTTAAGTCGTAACCAACTGTTTGCAATTTGTTTAGAAGTGAACTTGTTAGGCACTTTTTGTATGTATTGAGGTTTGTTCATCAAGTCCTCACATGATCTCTCAGCAACTTTATGAAAAGTGTTAAGGATCTTTCCCCACATGATTCAAGAAAGCACAATTTATTTGATCCCTAACTTTCTTCCAATTTTGAAATCCATCAATAATGAATGCAATTTGTCCAACATGCCCATTTGGCTTATGAAAAAGGTAACATGGAAGGCAAAAAGATGCATCTTTCTTAGGAGAATATTCCAACCACGAAGAAAATAATTTGAACCAAGACTCTTGAAAGCTCCGAGGATGAGTCATTGATCCAAATTTTGGATACTTTGAGAGATTAGGTTGGTATAGACCAATCTAAATGTACTTTCATCAAATTTCATCACATTGATTAACATCAGACTCCCATATTTGGGGATGCAATCCTGAATCACTCTCCAAAGAACAAATATCATTTTCATCATTGATTTCAATTCTTTGAAATTTTATAGGATGATTTTCAGCATCTTAGTTTGTGGGATTTTTTCTCTTGAAAAATTCATCAATTGTAGATGATTTTCCCATCTACAAATGAAATGAAAATAATGTTTATTATATGTTCCATGTTCTTATAAGTACTAAACAAAGCCATGATGCCTTGTCCTGTAGAAAGGAAAACATTTTGTTTATTCCTAAATCAAATAGTCTAGTAAGCATAGAAAAGGAGAAAAATAAACTGTAAGTGGGTTGGGGCATGGAAATGGGATTCCAAAGGATAGTGCACACATATAAATAAAAAATAAACACACAAAGGCAAGTGGGCATACATAAAATAAATAGAAACACAGGTGGGCATAACTGTGTCAGACATTCAAACGGTGGTAGTAAGAAGAGATAAATTGAAATAAAAGCAGCCAAAAAATAAATAAATAAAAGCACCAACTGCCATGAGGTAAAAGCATTTGCTCTTATAGTATAAAAAGAGACAACTGGAAGGTGGAATATGAAAAGTGAGGGAAAAAAAAAAAAGCACAACGGGTTGTGAAGAAGACTCGCAGGTAGCACAGCACAACAAACAATAGAGTAAAAAAGGAGGGATTTCGGTTGCAGACTCAGTACCTCAGTGTGGTCCGTGTGGAGATGATGGTCAGTGCAGGTAGCAGGAGGACATGCAGGAGGCAGGAGCGGAAGGTGGAGAAGACGCACACCAGGTTCTTCTTCTTCTTTTTTCTTCTTTTTTTTTCTCTCTCTCTCTCTTCAGATGAGATGAGCACAACAACTGCTTCTTCTTCCGATCTTCTTACTGCTTGCATATCAGTAAATAGTCATAATTTATGTGTATTTTATTAGTTCAAAATTTAAAAATGGGGAGGATGAATTGTGAAGATGCCATCCATGATGTCAGTGTTAATGATTTTGTGATCCTTCTTGGGAGTAGCCTTTTCAAGTGTATGCGGCACATCTTTTTTATTTTTTCTACTGAGTGTTTTAAATAATCATTAAACACCAACAACTAAATGAAAAATATTAGAAGCAAAATGAAGATTACAAAGGTTGATTTAATCACTGTAAATCCGCGGTGAGTCTAAGAATATAAAACTAATTAGTCACCTCTATCTTCTTCTCATCTTTAGCTGAAGACTTTGCCCTTTTTTTTTTTTGTGTTAAATGTCGATCATTTGATGTAGTTTTTTCCTCCATTCTTGTTTTCGTAAACATGTGGAAATGTATAAGATGGATTATTTGTAGAATTTAAAATCTAAATGAAATTCGGCATTTGGGTACTTGGGTTGAAGCATGAGAAAAAGAATATATATATATAAATATATATATATAATTTTGAATTATAAGTAGTTGTGAGATTATCATATCAGATTTGTCTATAAATTCTTCATCTATTTTCTTTACAAAAATTTTGCTTCAACTATGGAATTCAAGTTCTTCAACCTTGGTCACGTATTATAGCCCTTAATAAATGCATTATTTGTCGCTAACCTGATCATTTTTTACACTAAATGATTATTGCGTCTAGTGCATCGGATTTAATTCTTTAGTAATTCATACCAATTATCCTATGCATGAAAACAATTTAGTAGGCATAAGGTTTCTTGTGTTTAAAGTAGTTGCTTTTCTACCGCAATTTAATAAAGTCGTAAATTAACCTTCTTCACACAAGTTCAACACAGAAGTTTGTTGTACTAAATGGCCACGATCACCAGAGATAATGGCCAATACATCTCTTCTGTGGCCCATCACCTTTAACCTTGCTATAATATAAATATATTCGTTGGGTTTTTCACAGATTTGGCACCATTGGGATTGTATCCACACCAATTAGATTTTCTGTTATTCTAATATAATTTTTGATAGAAACTAAATTTTTAATTGCTGGAGTTCAAATAAATTAATAGTTAAATAGCTGTGGTAGAATTATACGGTGTCCAATAAACATCCATTTGTCTTAATAACTCAAAACCACTGAAAAGTAGAAATTGAATCAAGAATAGAAAAGACATTGATGAAAAAGCAATCAAGTGGTCCTTCTATAATGTTTCTTTATTCTTGATGTGCAATTGTTGCAATGTTTCCAAAAAACTAATCAAGTTTAATAACTAAACAAAATAATATCTTGTGCAGATAACTATAGAGAGAAAAAAAATACTCGGAATGAATTAGTAACTCATGTTGGCCTTTCTTTCTCCCTTAATTGAAACAATAATAGCAATTGGAATTGATTATGAATTGAGTGGAAAAGACAAAAATTACTTCTGCGCTAAACCCATGGTGCATTTGAAGGTGTCCTTTCACAAATACAAGACTATGGAATTAAATCATTACATAAGCTATATGGTTGGTTTATTCTAGAGGAGATGAAGTGTTTCTATTGAAGGAAGAGTTGTTCTTTTCAGTCAAGAAGTGGGATGAATGAATATTCTTTTTCTAAGTTTTCAAAGGGAGCTGCTATATATACACTGGCTTTTACTCTTCCTGCACTGCCTATTTAAAAAATTAAAAATTAAAACTTTCCAAACTATCCCCATGCCCTTCTCTCCCTACACACCTCCCCTCTCCCTCCCTCTTCTCTCTTCCCCCCTTCCCCTCCTGCTGGCGGAGGGGACTCTGCCTCTTCCTCTTTCTTTTCCTCCTCTTCCTCTTCCTCCTCCCATTCTTTTTCTCCTCCTCTCCCTCCCTCTTCCTCTCCTCTCATCTCCCTCCCTCTTCCTCTCCTCTCCCTCTTTCTCCTTTCTCTGCCTTGTAAAAGTTCCTTCATTAATGTTTAATTTAGGCAATTGAGCTATAAGGAGGTCAAACATGAGATTTATTATAAAACCAAAGAAATCAAACATACATGCAGCTTTTATACCCACTTATACTTGCCTCATACAGTGCTTAACTCAATTTATCCTTTCATTGGCTTAATGGTGGAGAAATTTCCAATCTCTAAATCAAACCCTACATGAAAAATGAATGAAATGGGTATGAGATGATGATGCATGTAGTAACTTAAGAGTCTCGTAAACACAACTCACAAACTACTACGTATTTCCCCTTGCATATAAGAATAAAGGAAGTAGATAGGCTCCTAACCATTATACTAAATGAAGAGAAAGAGAGCTTACCAAGGGCTACCCACCGAAGAAGAAGATGATGAAAGAAGGGTCTGCCAGCGGTGAATCTCTAGGAAAAGGGGATGGGGAAGGAGCTTGCGATGAGAGGAGCGCAATGCCAAGTTAGATTTTCACCTTATTAGATTTTTACCTTAGCAAGGTTTGACCTTGGATTAGAGATGAGGAAGCAAGGAGAAGACGGAGAAAGATGGCTTCAGCTATAGTTGTAGAGGAAGAAAAGAAAAGAAAGGGAAAGGGGCCATGGCTACTGGTGGGTATTTTATAATGGGTGGAAAGTGGGCCCCATTACTCATAAAACTTGATGGGCCTAAGACACTGAGTTCTGGGCTTTGGATCGCTTTAGTGCAAGAAACAAATGTGTATGAAATAAAATCTACTTTCTAATGGATACAATATTGACAGCATTTCGGAGTTCTAAAATTTGGCTTAGATTTTAAGTGAAAAATGCAATTTTGCCCTTATGAGTAAAATTTGGCAAAATGAAAAATTTTGGGGTTCCAAGTGGGTTTGGGTTAAATATGAAAGTTAAAACCCATATTGGAAAGAGGATGATGAAGTTAAAATGATGCATAAATGACGTGCTCGATGACTGCATGACTCATGACATGTAAATCACCAAAATTGACTAAAAATCATACCTAGTCTTGGTCAAACCCAATAACCTAACCAACTGAGACCCAATTAAATTAAAAAAAAAGATAAATTAAAGCTAAAACACATTAATTAATATAAAAAATTTAATTTAATTCATATAAATTACAATTAAGTCGGGTTGAAAGCTTACAGTATGCGTATCCCATTGGAATTTAGGTTGCACTAAGGCAAACATAAACCACTACAAAAGAAATTTTGTTACATTCCTATGTACGGAAGATCTTTATGCACTAGTAATCATTCATCAAATAAAATATGCAGAAGCCATGTGCTTATCATACATTTTATTATCCTATAATAGAGGAGAACACTAACAAATACATGTTTAACATTCCATATATAAATCCTCTTAATCAAGATTTAGATTTTTATCCATGCATTCTAAATGTCCAACATGCATACACAAGTTTGCCATAAGGGCTCAAATGCGAAAGCAAAATAATAATCTTATGATCGGGTACATGCCATAAACATAAATATCAATGTATCAAATCCAATAACTAAAAAAAAAATGGAAAGGACCATCCAGGCCCAAATCCTAACTATCTGGGACATGACGCTCTCACGATAGTGCCCATCAATAGGTAGCCTCGAGTACCCACTCAAGATCTACTGGAGGTACCATTATAGTATACTCCGCTCCCTAGCCGATGCCCTAACCTACATCGAGAATGTGTCCTATAACACGAATAGTAGTACCTCAAACACCATATTTGGCATACTAAACAAATGTCAACACTTAGTACACAGTTACCAATATAATTAAGACGTGATTTTTAAAGCTGATGCAAATGTATTCTTAGCATATTATCATAATGAAATATAAATAGGGATCAAGATAATGAGAAACTTGCTAATTGGCATACCACATCACTCGTATCTTTGAAGAGTGTGTGTCATATAGTGACATAAAGGAATTGGGTAGCGATCCTAATCTCTAAAGGAGTGTTGACTTACTCCAAACGTATAACATATAACTATTGCAGTAGGGTAATCATAAATCGTGTAATCAATTCATACCTAACTCACAAGCCTAGTAAGAGTTGTAACTACTGGTGCCGACTCAATAAAGCAAGAATAATAGAGTTACTTTGCATACATGTACTTACACCTACTTACCTGAATTGCTTGCTTGCATGACTTACATAAATTCGCATTTGATATCATGTTAGAGACAATAACTGAGTAATAATGACAATAACAATAATTAAAACGATAATTAATGCATCTAATAAGATATGATAAGATCATGAAGGTAAATGAACAAGATGCATGAATCTCCATTTATTGCAACTCAAAGATGCATTACTTTCCAAGCCTATGCTAAGATACCCCGTGTCCCAAGCCTTCCAACTTGGGAAGACTATAAGATCTCCAATGTTAAGTTCTACTATTTTTTGGCATTGCATTGTATATTGAAATTGACATTGGATATTTGTGTCCAATCCCAAATGGCATGGCGTCAGAACTACTAAATACATTTAACAAGGAAGAGCAATAGCTCTTAACTTCCATTGTTGTATTAATTTCTCCATTGGTCAAATGTTAGTGATGAAGGGTATCCTTAGATAAGACTTTACAGAGTCATAAGGGTATTTCTAAAATCTAAAGCATAGCTTAACTCCATGTTAAGCTCAGTATTAACCTACAGGCATTTGATTAGTATAGTCTAATAGAGATTAGACTCCACAAAAATTAATTTGCATTTAAAAGAAGTTAATCAGGCCCGTCAATGAAGTGTGCTCGAGCACGGTTGAGCATACACTCGAGCAAGCTAAACAGAGGAGTATGCGCATAAGGTGCGCTCGAGCCTGAACACCTGTTTCACAAAAATCGAGATTTAACAGGATGTGCCCCAGTTGCACTCGAGTGGACTTGAGCATGCGCTTGGGTGAGTGCTCATATGTGTAGTTGGAATTTCATGATTTTTGCTCATTTCCCTTATTTCACCCTTACATTCATCCGCAATAAATTACCATAAATCCTTTACTTCACCACATGGCATTCATTTCTTCTACATTCATTCAACCATCACTTCTTATAATTGGATTTTTCCCAAATCCACTATTCCTTCACAACCAATTCATTAACATTTATTTTAAGCCATTACATTAGCTAAGCTGTTTAAGCATTAACAGGCATAGAACTAACTTGCATAATCAAGATTTAATCATGTATACACTCTAAAACTTGTTTAGACTTGCTTTAGCGGAATGCTTAGCCCAAGACCAAGCTCCAAGAGGTGAAATCCTCAAATCTCTACTCAAATTACTCCTAAGCATAGATGCATAAGAAAAGAAAACCATAGTGAGATGCATGAAATGAATAGAGCTTTTTTTTTTTTTAACAATCATTGGAACAAACTTCAAGGAGGATTGAGCCTATACCTTTAGAAATTGCTAACAAGCTTCTTCTCTCCTAAATCACCTAAATAAGGTCTTTTCTCTCCAAACAAACACTAGATAGGATAAAAGGAGATGTAGAGGATGATGATGAAGCTTCTTATGACATGGATTAGCTCTCTGACATTCTTTCTTTGATAGATGAGGAGGGAGACAAAGTAAGGAGATGAGAGCTATGGTTTTACACAAGAGGCACTAGGATTTTTTTTCTTTGGGAAGTGGGTCTTTTTATAGTTAAGGTGACTTTTTGAAATTACAAGCAAACCCACTCTTTGAGATATTTACAACAAAGGGCTATATGTTTCTCCTAAGAGACATAACTTAGTTTTGTGAGGTCTTAGGGGCTTAGTATTAGCGACATGATGAGATAATGTAACATGATCAATAACATGTTTGGTCCCACTAATCTACTTAATCAACTCAATTAATCTAATAAGATAGTAATTAGGAATAAAACATGGTTAATTAAGAGTTTAGCCCTAAATTCGGACTTGGGATCTTCCAAAAAGGGAAATCTATTATAGGCTTGGAGGAAGAACTCGTTGGTGAGTGGAAAATCGAGTTTTCGAAGGTTGGCGAAGAGCTTGTGTTAGGGGCATTTTGTTGCTGGTAGGGATGGTGCAGACCACCAACACTAGGCACACTTACGCCACAGTAAGAACCTCGAAGCCCAACAGCTTCTAAAGGATGATGAGGCAGTGCTTTTGCTAGAGAGGAAGGTGGAGAAGACCAAGGCCGCAACTCGGCGACCAAGCTGACGGGATTTGGTAACAGAATGTCATCTCCTTCACTGTCGTCGTCATTCATGTCGTGGGGGATGGTGGTAGCTAATGTGCGCCGGCAGTGGTGGAAGTGGTCTATGGTGGTGGTTTATTGTCTCTACTAGATTGTAGAAATCGTTAATTTTCATCTCTCTTTTGTCCTTGTCTTGGTCTTGTGTTGAGTCGTGGGGTAGCGGAAGAAAGAGAAGATGGCAAGCAGCCAAGGCTTGAAGACGTGCGCAATCATGAAGAACTCTATACTATTTAAACAAAATAATAAAATAATAATAATAATGCAACGGACTCTTCACTGAAGATGGGTAGAGTGCTAAGTTCGCTGATGACAATATAATAATGAAGAAGAGGAAGATTGACACGCTAAGGTTGAAGTGGAAGGAAGGGTGGTTTTTTTTTTTTTTTTTTTTTTTTTTTGAACAGAGGAGCATCAGATCTGATGCTAGGGTAATGACATGAATGTCGAATCCGATACTCGCCCACAATGTTAAAAAAAATTACCGAAATGGTCATATGTGATCACTCTAGTGCATCCACTGTTAATATGAGTCTTTTTGTTAAGGGGTGTCCTATGATGATATTTCTGATAAAGTATTCTTTTTTATCATTATGTGCTTTTTAAAAGTACTTTTTTGTCATTTTGTGTTTTTTAAAAGTACCTTTTTTGTCATTTTGTTTACTGAAAGTACATTTTTGTCTACATTTTTGTCTACTTTGTGCTTTGAGTGCCCTCCACTTTCTTTTTTAATTGAAATTATATTTTATTTTAGGGGGGAATTACCAAAAAAAATCTCCCTAATCAAGGTAACCACAGTTGAGGACTACAAACTTTTATAATATTAAGTGATGACCTCTAACCCAAATTTCATAATTGTATTCCGAAATTGCCCCTCTTTATATAATGTCAACAAAACCCGACAACTAAAAGTTATTGTCGTTTGGAAAGAAAGGAAGGAGGAGACGACAGATGCAAAGAAGAAAAATGCTTGGAGCATTTTTTCTGCACATCTCGGAGAGTAGAAGTTTGCCAATTCCTATTGCATCTTGTCGGCTGTAGAAGTAAAGGAAGTCGAAGGGGTGGCTCCACCTTTTTCTTCCTCTTCCCTTCTCCTCATTCGTATTTTTCCCCCCTGAGAAAGGAAGAACCATATTTTCATATTAATGTAAATAGAAGTTCTTTGTTCAGTGAATATACCAATTTCTTTTGATTTTAATTAATTTTAAGGAAATCTACAGAATTAATCTGTTGATGTTAACGAAAACGCTCAGTTATTTAGATTCTTTGTGCAATCTCTGTATCCATTTATATTGACATCAACATATAATTTGTTGATGTCAACGAAAATGCTCAGTTATTTAGAGTCTATGTGCAATCTCTACATCCCTTTATGTTGACATTAACATATTATTTGTTGACATTAACACATAATTTGTTGATGTCAATGAAAACGCTCAATTAACCAGAGTCTATGTACAATCCCTCTATCCATTTTTGTTGATATCAGCATATTATTTGTTGACATTAACATATAATCTGTTGTTGTCAACAAAAGTGCTCAGTTATTCAGAGTCTATGTGCAAATCTCTATATTCATTTATGTTGATATCAACACATTGTTTGTTTATATTAATATATAAATTGTTGATGTCAACAAAAACACTTAGTTAATCAGAGTCTGTGTGCAATTCATGTATCCATATATATTGACATCAACATATCATTTGTTGATATCAACAAATATGCTCAGTTATTGGCTTCAATGCATTTATGTAGTGTTCTTGTTTTATGTCCAAATGTCTCTAGAGGCATCATTAATATTAAATCAAACCACCAAAATCAGGAATTCCACACTAACATCGTCTGATCAACATCATAAATAAATCAAACCACATACAATGGCAAACTTAAGTCATGCATAATGACTTCTACATTAAAAACTTACATCAAATTCCAATAAATAACCATCAACATTCCATCAAAACAAGAGAATAAACATTTTCAATAAAATAACATTCACAACCCAAATCCAAAAACCATCCTCTGTTATCGACGTTAAATGCGGATTCGTTGTCTCATAGAATTCCTTTTGTCTATTGAATTGATGGACTACTAGTTTGCATCTATAATACATAATGCCCTACTAAGTGAATTATAGCTTACGATTGACAACGGTGTGTTCTACGTATGCCATTACAAAAAACTAGCAATCATACTAATTTTCTTGTAAAGGAATATTTTCCACGGGTCGCCTTTTTCAATCTTTTGGGCTTTCCCAAGAGCAGCGAAAGACTCACTCAACCAAATAATCTACATAAAGAAAGATTACTATTAGAATATCATTAATGATCACCAACAAAAGTATAAATGTCATTTAATGTAAAACTCAAATATTCCATAACTTTATCCAAATGTCGCTTGTCATTTGGCAAACTATTGTAGTAGTCCCACCTTCTTCCATTCGAATATCCCACGATAACTATGAAGTGGTCCAAATAACACATTGGGACAATAATAATTTCATGTTTTTCTTATTTCAACCACCTTCCACCAATGTTTCATCAAAGGTGCATACATAATTGTCATTGTCTTTTCTTAACCATATATCATTTACAATGTAAGGAAAATTCAGTTAAAATTAGTTTTCAAAACCATTTGAATTATAAGTGTGTGCATACTAAGTATAAGTGTGTGCATACTAAGTAATGTACTATTACGTAAATATTACCGAAGCATTCGTATTTACGAAATACGCATAAGATGCCCTAAAATACACACCATTAGGTCCAATCTAATAAAGACATCTTAAACAGAAACCAAGCATTGTGACATAAACATTTCTAGGTGATTGCTCTACATGATAGTACAGCTCATTGTATTTTCATCATTGAACACAGAGGACTATAATCGGCAGTCCATGGGGCTGCATGTATCTGTTGTTTGTGATTCATGAGAATGCTTCTTATTTCTCTATATCTTTGGCATTTCCACTTTAGATCATAGCTGAATTCATTTTGAATCTATATTGACCTTGTAAGTACTTTATGCTACTTTGCATCAATGTTGACTTTGTAAACACGCGGATCAAACAAAACAAAATTCATTAACAGCAGGACATGTATTTGAGTTAGGGTGGGTTCAGATTTATTTGCCAGAACAAACTAAATCCATTCTAGGAGGAATGAATGATTAGATAGTTTAGTTCCATTTTACGAGCAATGAATGATTAGATAATTTAGTAAAAAGACAGGATGGAAAGAACCCAACCTTAATCAAGGTATATATACAGTTGGTGTTATTTCAAATGTCTTCTTTTCACACCATAAAAGGAAGAGATTATTTCACTTTTAGCCCGTTCGATAGGAAGGCATTGCACAGTTGGTGTCATTTCGAATGTCATCTTTACACATCATAAAAGAAAGAAATTATTTCACTTTTAGGCCGTTCAATAGGCACACGGTGTCATTTCGAATGTCATCTTTTCACATCATAAAAGGAAGAAATTATTTCACTTTTAGCCCGTTCAATGGGAAGGCATTGTACACTTGAAAATCCTACGAGTGCAACTGCTATCATAAATTTAGTGTATGTGCAGCCATATATGTATCTCAAATAAAATAGTCTTTATTCATCAAAATCGTATCACCCTTAGGTCAGAGCCCAAAAGTCCAAAGATTGCATTGGCAAGGGATATCCTAGGTTATAAAAACAACTGTTGTCCTAAAACTAAAAAAAAAAAAAAAAACAACACTTTCATTCAGGCCCCTAGTAATACTACTAGTTGTTCCAAGGTTACTGGCAACAAAAATCAATCCTAGTTAACGCTTTTTATATTTACCACTATAATCATGCACAAAGCAGCTCCCTAAAGGTGGCCTGATTCTGGTTGAATCGGTTGTAGCAAAATGTCCGGTAGACCTCATGTGTGATCAAGTGAGTCCAAAATCACAGAAAATTTTCTGATGAGTTCACACTTAGTATAACTCAATAACAACCTTATTTTCTGATACAAAAAACAAAACCTTATTCCAACAACACATAATCTAGAGGATTTTACAAAAAAAGCCGGGATCCTAGAACCATAAACCTCACCCAAGATGTAGATGCATTCACGTATGACCATTGCCGTATTTTTTTTTTTTTATATAGAGTTCGATCCTTCTATTGAGAGTGTAGAAAGAAAAAATGCTTCTCCCAGTGATGAATGAGAGAGGAAGCTTTTTGATTTTGAACAGATCCATGTCTCCACCACCACTGACCTACTGGAGCTGTGACGCCAAAGTCTACTTGATTAAAGTAAATTTACATTTTTTGTCGATTGCTCAAAACCCCCTTGCCCTAAAAAGATCTCTTTCGTAGGGGTTTTTTTCTGGGTCTTTCGGAGCTCAGTGTCGTTGGATTTGGCTTCATTGTCTTTATTGTCTTGGCCTAATCACAAATTGACATCCGAAAGCGGGAATTCATTGCTCTTGCCTTTGCTCTTTTTGTTTTGGTGGGGTGTTTGGATGTGGGGGAGGTAATTGGGTTCTATGTAGTAATTTCAGTTCTAGGGTTCCAGCAACAACGAGTCCTTGCGCCGAATCAGATCAGCGTTAAAATGGACGCGAGAAAATGCAGATTTCAGCTTCTCGGGTACTATGCTTCCTTCTAATAATTTTTCTCTCTCGAAGATCTCCGATGATTATGGATGCGATGCTCTTGCAGGAAGATCGCGGCCGTTCATCATCGAATTAGAGCTCCCTCTCTCCTTTATCTCCCGTTGGGATCAGTGAAAAAAATTACAACAGTGATCATACATAACCATGGCCTTTCACCTACACCTTAGGTGAGGCTTATGATTTAAGGAGCCGCTTACATGAAAAATCCTTCATAATCTAACAAAGCTACTTCTAATAATATCTTAACAAATCCAATTCACGAGGCCCAAAAAAACCAGGAGGGAAAAATAGGGAACTATTTCTTGGACTATTGGCCCATTTTCACTCTAGACAGCATCATCCCATATTCAAAGCTACCCGTTGCAAACGTACAGCAGGACAAAGGCCATTTTGAATTTGAAGTGACGATGTAGTAAGAGAAGACCAGACTCATTATTGCACGCAGGCCTCCTCAAAGACAATGGACTCCACCTATGATGACCAGATAATGTTAGGACCCACAGCTGACGTACAGGTTCCCTCTTATATTATTGCACAGGAAGCCCAATTGACACTCCATTTTGTAGGCAATCAGAGACAGCTGGGTCCATCTGATCAGGTTGATAAACAAGAGGCTATTGCATTCAGGGTAACCCTTTCAATCCAATTTGTTGTGGGCTCTGGTAACCTTTATTTTATTTTTTTTTTTTTTGGGGTGGTTGTTGGGAGGGGCACGTGGGGTGGGGTTAAAAGAAGATTATGCTCATATTATTGCATGCAGACCTCGTCAAAGACAATAGACTCTACCTATGATTACCAGATAATGTCAGGGCCCACAGCTGACGGACAGGTTGCCTGTTATCATATTATTGCACAGGAAACCCAATTGACACTCCATTTTGTAGACATTTAGAGACAGCTGGGTCCATCTGATCAAACACCTAAAAAAAAAAATGCAGAACCCAAAGCAAAAGCAGCCGTCCCCCCAACCCAAAAACCGCCCACAAGAATTAACCCAAGCGACAGGGGTCCCTAGCCCACACATCGTTGAGACCCACTTGGCCCCATTTGGCCAGATAGTAGCTCTAGTGCCACTTCTTGTATGCATGTTGCAAAAGCGTTGAATCAACCCCAATCGACAGTCAACAAACCACTCAAAAAGAGAAAATCACATGTCGCCTATGTCCATGGGAAAAAATACTTTCCTCCATTCAAGCCTACGCGGTTTACAAAACTCCCAACACCCACGGGGGAGAAAGCTCTCACTTCTCTTACATAGAATCCAGGGGTATAGCTTACATCAATATAATCTATTCTTTCTTGGCCCCTAAGAATCCCTATCTTAGCCAATGAGAAAATCCTGTAGAATTACCAAAATACTCATAACACTGGACCTGATCATTAGCCAACTCAATGAACCAACATAGTCAAATTGAAATACAAGACATAAACTAAGCACAATTGTCCACCCAATTCAATGGCAGAAGCGCGCAACTTTCAGACCTTGGTATTGCTAGGGGAAAATTGCAAGATTCAATTTACAGTAGATCAACAAAAATTGTGAGCAATACACACCTGCCTGTTTTATTATTATTTATTATTAATTTATTGTAAAACTTCTAAAAATGAAATGTTTTTGGGCAAGTATTTATTTCATGGGCAAGTATTTATCTCCTTGGAGCCGCACTACATGCTTCTCACCAGATGACCCATTTCATAGAGAAACTAAAAAGGAACTCACCAAATAATTGACAATATATTTAAAAAAAAAAAACTCCAGCGTAGCTCACCATGCAAGAACTGTCAACTCCAGATGAGAGGATCCTAGCTAACATTGTGGTAAGAATCAATGATGGCATCCGCAAGGTATTCACATTTGGCAAGAGATAACCCAGCCAAGGATATCCTACCATCTTTCGTCATGTAAATGTGCCACTTGTCCGTCATATTGTCACTCTGTTGGACAAAAAAATTAGGAAAAAAAAAGCATAAGATTTTCATATAAGAGGACAACGAAACGAGCTTGTTAGTCGACATATCCCTTCACTGGAGCCTAGAATAATAATAATAAGAGCGCACTAACCAATGAACACCAAACAAACCTTAAAATACTAGGAACAAATGGAACAATAAGTACATAGTTTGCTAACCACAAGTGTAGTTGGAGAGACACTAGACTGAAGCCTGAAGCACATGCCATCCCAGGACAAGAATCCAAAGCATCTACTAGCCTCCACGAAAAAGGATTCCATGTGCCAAGGATCACATTCTAGGAGACCGCTATGTAAGAAATTATACATGACCACAATATGGGAGTCATTGTCAAAATCATTACTTCAAATGCCAAGACCAAAAGGACCAAAAGTCAAGACAAGACTATGGGTCAGTTTGCATGGAATTGAATTCTTAGGAATTCTCAGAATGTACTCCTAAAACCAAAGTAAAATTGGAGAAAGAAAAGATATAAATGCGTAAATTAGTAAAAACAAAAAAAATTCCCCCATTTAATGGAAAAAAAATTCAAGGGGAGATTGAAAATGAATAACCAGCCATCATCACCCTAGTAGATCACATCTCCACCCATATCCTTCACCCCCCACCTCTTTAATAATCCTAGCAATGTAGCATAAACTCATTTCATAATATTAGAGGATAAGCACCAGTGTAGGAGGCGCTGTACCTGTGCTTTGTTCAAGCCTGTAAAGGAAAACATGCCAATCTGTCTAAGGATAAATGACCAGTCCTTCCCGCTTTTATCCTTCTGAGAGAGGCTGTCAAAAAGCTTTTGTCTTACATTCTTTATCCTTCCGGCCATTAATTCCATCTCTTCCTTCCACTCATTGAAAAGAGTAGGATCTCCAACAACATTGGCAACAATTCTAGCCCCATGAACAGGAGGATTTGAATACATTGGCCGAGCAAGCCTTTTCAGTTGGCTCTTCACCCTAAACATGGAAAATAATGACATAAATACATCTTCAACAACGAGAGAGAGAGAGAGAGAGAGAGAGATTTGATCAGACAGATTTTTTGGACAGAAATGGTTCATGGGCCACTATGGACCCACTGATTGGTCATCCACACAATTAATAAGAGGGCATATGTTTTTGGTGGAAGCCATAGACCTTCCCATCAGATGATAAATATCATCCACCGTTGTACTCATTTGATGTGAAACTTTAGCTGCAATTGCCCATTTGCAAGCCACTAGACAGAGCTAGTATTATCCAATAGGTCAAGTATTGGGGCAAGGCCTAATGATAGGGACCATCATATTAAAGTTCGGTACCAAAAGGGGGGATCCACCAGTACCGAAACTAAAAGTTTTGATTAATCATTATCTAATAATTCAATATATATATAGAGAGAGAGAGCAATTCTCAAAAATTCCCAATTTAAAAAAGGGGAGTTTATGCCACTTTTGACATGTCCAATAAAAATCTGTCACGTTAGTAGTGCAAAGCAAAAAATAAGGAATAACTAATTTTAAGGAGACATTGATGACACATGTTAAAATCTCATAGGCTAAAAAATGGGCCTTTTTTTGGTGAAAAATGCCTGGGGAGTTTTGTAGTGTGACCCATATTTGTATGTATATATAGGGAAAACCTCTCCTGAGCACCGTGCATCAAAACACTAGTAGGGCCCAATTTATGATCCATCCAAGTAGACCATAACACAAATACCCATGTGATAGTCACCGATACCAAGTTTGGCACCCATCCAATGGATATATATATAGAGAGAGAGAGAGAGAGAGAGAGAGAGAGAGAGAGAGAGAGAGAGGACAATATTCAATGCATATGTCCCTCACCACTTTGCTCAGGTGAGGATGTCTTGCACAATTGCACCATGCAAAATACACTAAATTTAAACGTTCCCTTCCAGCTAAGTCTCAAGTTTAAACATATAAATTGCACTCACTGCACCTTGCCGCAGCATCTGAGGATGAGCAAACAACATTGATAGCTCCAATTCTTTCTGCGTAAAGACCTAGATTTTTGCTGTAAGACTGAGCGATTAGAACCTCCAAGCCACGAGAAACAAATGACCTTACAGATGAAGCATCTGCATCAAGGCTCCCACTTGCAAATCCCTGCGGTACAAAATTCCAAAGCTGAGGAACACTTCTACTTACAAGCAAACTGATGTCTGAATGGAAAATAATGTACCTGGTATGCAACATCAAAAAATGGAATGTGGTTCTTTTCTTGAATAACATCAGCAATTTTCTCCCACTGTTCAGGAGTTGGGTCAATGCCAGTTGGGTTGTGAGCACAACCATGAAGAACAACAAAGGAACCATCTGGTGCAGCCTGGAAACAAAAGAACAAATTATCCACAGGATGAAATGTCCTGGGGATCATTTCAGGCAAGACTTAACAATTGTGATTCTTGTTGTTTCACAAATCACATTGAATATTTTGAACATAGAAAACAATGGTGGCATGAAAATATAGCTTTTAAAAATGTTCCTAAAAGATATAATGTCACACTTCATCCTACATAATCTGTGATTTAGGTCTGTTTTGGACCTACAAGAATATTGTAGAGCTTCAGGTGGCAAACAACAAAGGCAATGGCCGGACATTTGATCATTGTGCACTCATTAATGGCATAAATGGGTTTCACAACTTCATGGGTCTTGATCAAGAGAGAAATGTAATAGTAGGCCACAAATCTCAGAAACAATTTACTAACTTCCCACTGGAAAACTAGGGCCTACAATCTGGTGATCCAGGCGACAGGTGTGACTAGCCTCAAGCACAAAAGAATGACCAATATCTGTCAAGACTGAAAATCCTGACTTTAATAACAAGTCATGTACAATGCAGCAAACTAATGAAAAGGCTTAGGGCCTCTTTCTTTACCATAACTCCAAGAAATCATGTTTGGAGAATTTCAAATTCTCTAAAAGCTGTCCACTTGTGGTGGAATTCCAAATCCCTCCTGTTGGTGGAGTTTCTGAAATTCCAAGCAAAAGCAAAGAGATGGAATTTCAAAGGTCATTTGAGACCTTTTAGGTGACTAGAATTTGGAATTCTAATGAAAGAACATGGCATTTCAAATCTTAGGGGACAAGCCATCACAACATGTCCAAAAGACCCCAATATCCCAAGTTCTTGCCATAAATTATGGTAAAGAAGCAGGCCCTTAGTGTCTTCACACCAAAGAGAATTTTAGGCATAAACAATCCATGGTAAGGATAATCAGCTCATTGGTTCTGAACTACTGGTAAGGATCCACACGTACAGAAATTGGCAATTCCTATGGTCACACATAGCATGCCATACGTACATTGACCCCAATAGGGAGCACCAGGGTGAGCTGAGACTGACTCCAATAGGGAGAACCAGGTGGGTCAAGCTCAGCTCACCCAGTTGGAAGACATCTGTCTCAGTCAGGGTGATAGCCAACAAAAAAAAAAAAAAGAAAGAAAAAGAAAAGCTATATATTGACAAGGCTCATGAGTCACGACCCTTGGCGTTTGAGAATTATTCCCTTAGCAGAGATCATATATCTATGCACAGCTGTAAAAGTTTCGTCAAACAGAAGCATCCATGAAAATAAAGGCAAGCATTTCTTTCCATCTCTCGATTTTCAAGCTAACAGAGATGCTCATTATTAATAAAAACAAGTTAAAAAATGATTTAAGTTAACATAGCATGTGGCAAAGTAGTTGACTGATGATGTCCACATTACCTTAATGTCAGAGATCATACCATCAAAATCCAAACCAACTGTTTTGGGGTCATAATACCGATACTCTGACCAGGGAACCCTGGCATCATTGAAAATGTTCTTGTGGTTACCTGTTTAATCATGACATGCAACCACGATAAATCAGTTAACTGTAACAATAGACCAGTTCAACATATATTCCATTGATTGGCAATACTCTAACAATAGACCAGTCCAACATATATTCAAGTGATTGACAATACACACCCCAAGTTGGTGATGATATCAGAGCTTTCGCATCAGGAAAATATCTTTGTATAAAAGCAGCAGCAAGACGAAGAGACCCTGTACCTGAAAGACCTTGAACAGTTGCAACCTGAAAATTTTGAAAAACATAATGTACATAAATAAGGTAAAGAAGAAAAGAACCCATCCACGGAATTAAGTGAATCACATGATAATGTGCTTAGTATCATTGAGCATTGAGTTTTTACATTCAGGATCCAACACTACAGTGAATTAGATCGTTGCCTTATAGACCTTATGGATAGACCACACCCCCAAAATATATATATATATATGGAAGATCAAGATCCTACCAATCCAATAACTGGCCATTCCTATTTTTCAGTTAATTCTGTCGAATTATTGTACTTCTTCTCAGACACCCCTTTTTAGATGGTCTATTGAAGGTCAGATCGACCCATTAGAGAAATATTTGATGCAGGCCCTAAGGTTAGGGCTTTGTGTTGAGAAGTCCTACAACACAATAATAGGTATCCACAGATACTTTCACGCACGAGGACGCACCTCCAAGGGAATAAAACCCACAATTCTACTAATCATCAACTCTAAGAATTTCATCTCTACAATGCCAATATAAAGAAGAAACAGAAAACTTAGGCCCCGTTTGGCATTGTTCCGACGGGGTGTTTTCTTGTTCCCACAAGATAAAATCATTTAGAACACATTTGGTAATCAAAATTAGCCTTCCACACAGATCTTTTCGCTAGACCATCCCTAAAATGGTGACTCACGGGAGTAAGAAATTGAAAACGATTAATTTTTGTTCTTTTTCTTCTGGAACAAACTCACTGGTACAAATCCGTCCCAGGATTTTATACGCGCTCCTCATGTACTGTCAATGTTTGGCAACAAGTCTTGTGCTCCTCTCGCCCTACCAGTCCTGCAACGCCTTGTCTTCCTTTTTTTTCTCTTCACTCTCCTCTCCCCTGCTCTTCTCTCGCCCTACCAGTCCTGCAACTCTTTGTCCTCCTTTTTTTTTTCTCTCTCCTCTCTCCTCTCCCCTGCTCTTCTCTCGCCCTACCAATCCTGCAACTAATGGGGACATCTCTCGTTCTTATAAGGTTTATCAAAGAAGACGACGCAGAATGATGGATCAAGCTCTAATTTGGATGGATGAACAATGCCCAGGGTTTGATCGCGAAGAAATGGAAAATCCACCGTTGATCCATCATGGTGAAGACATCCGACGGCCAGATCTTGCAGGGTCCCATTGAAAAGGCCCATGTGCGCTACTGTCTTGGAGGCCCCACATTGGGATATGCCTTATGGGAAGAATAAAAGAATTGTCTTCTTTTTTTTCTAGTTTGTTTAGAGGGACCCAAGTCATTAATAGAGTCTTAGAGTTGAAAGGGACCCATGTTTTAATAATATATGTAATAAAGAGGGCGGCCCCACAACTTAAGCACTAAAGGACGTGCTTTGGGATTCGTGCGCACATCCCATGCGCACGAATCCGAAAGTGTTGACGGCAAGTTGTTTTCTTTTCCTATTTTCTTTTGTTTTCTTGGTTTGGTTAAGTTCTCTTAGGGTTTATATATAAGACATCTTTTGTATTCTCTTGGTATGTTATGTTATTCAAAGATTGAATGAAAAGAAGCTTTCTCTTCTTCCAAGAGCCTCTTGAGCAACCTTTCTCTTGAGATCTCTTCTTCTAACGCCTCCAGATCGGAGTTTGGTGAGAGCCCAATAAAGGTAACGATATTTCTTCCACTTTTTTCTTCTCTCCTAGAGCATTTTGGTTATCACCCATTCAGATCTGGGGCCCTTCTAGTATTGTTTCAGATTTAAACCACCCAGATTTGAACCCTACAGATCTAGAATCCCTTGGTTACCACACTTCAGATCTGAACCGTAAACCATCCTAAATCTGAAACCTATTTCAGATCTAAACTATTGTTAGATCTAGATATCTTCCAGATCTGAAAATACTAAATCTGATTTGTGCCATCATAGATCTTCTCTACAGACCCTTACCAAAACATTGGATGAGTATTACTGGCCCTAAGCAATCTGAAAGTTCTACCTTCCATTAGGATCCTATTATTTTCTATACCAAGAAAGGGATTTATTGCGGGATCTGTGAGATCATCTTGGACCGTGGATCTGTTATTTACTTGAAATCCATTATTAATTTACCTGGACTGTTTATAACTGAATTTTAATTGTCTATTCAGATCTGAACTCTTCATGTTAGGTTAGAGCTCATATTGTCCTGCATCAGCAACTTTGTTCTTTTGTTTTTTTTTTTTTTTTTTCTCTCCTCTATCCTCTCCCCCAACCAGCCACCTACATGATGCCTCTTCTTCCCTCTTAGTCCTCTTTCTCTCTTCTCTTTCCCTACCTCTACCTATGTACAGCTCTCTCTCAAGCCAACTATAATCACACCGATCAACCCGACTCTCTCATCCCAACATTCTGACAACCTACCACCTCTTGTTCTTCTCTTCTCTTCTGTTCTTTCTTTCCTTTTTTCTTCTCTCTATCTCCTCTTACAACTTAGCCACCACACACCTATCCCTCTTGCTTCTGTTTTCCTTTCTCGTTTTTATTCTTCTTCTTCCTTTTTCCTTTTCATGTTTTTTCTTTATTTGCTCCTAGCCCCTTGATCTTTCTCTTTTTCCCAAGCATTGTCGATGGGGTTTTTGGAAAATGCACTCCGAGGCTGGGTTTCTTCCAATTTCAGGGTTGGTTTGGGTTGCAATAGAGCCTAAAAATCCTACCAGGAGACAGAAGTGAAAGAAAACCAGAGACTCATTTCTAGGAAATTACATAAATTGATTCTCATTCTAAGGCTTCAGTGACAGATTTAAGTTAGTCAGACGGTGGGCCATAAAGGCCCCAATCTGTTTGGGTCCAGGGCCTCCTTGGTTGCCCATGTGACTTCTAAAAGATCTATGGTTCTGATTATTTTTCAAGTGAGCCATCTGATCATGCAAGCCATATGGAGCCAACTGCGCATTGACATGGTGAAACTGGAAAAATCCAACTCTGCCATGAAATTGGTTGCTACCCTTTTAATTAATAGAGCAATAATAATTGATAGCCTCATGATGGAAATTTCACAAAATGGGCGATGTGTTGAATGTGGGTCCAACACTATAAAGTCTAAAGGTAAGATTCTTACATTGGTTACAATTATTAATATGGACACATGATTTTTGTAATTCCGTCTTGTAACCAAACAAGTTCTATATAGCACATTCTCCATGGAACAATGTAATATAGTATTGCCAAACAAGTTTTACAAAGAGCAATCTCAGCACAATTTGGTCTTAGTACAACTTGGTCAAGGCACAAAATCGGGAACAATATGGAAACGTTACCAAACAAGGCCTTAGTGGCTATGTTACCTAATCAAACTGGGAAAGTTAGAAAAATTAGATTCTATTCTAAACACAAAACATAAAATTAGAAAAACTATGGATAACTCAAATAGGGAAATAGGAAAAGTCCTAAGCGATCTTGGGCCCTATGTGTGGGCCAGCAAGTCTATCCTACATCATTCTTGAAGGATCATGTGTTAGATCAATGTTGTGATGAACAGAACCAGAAGGTCCACACTTATCTCGACACCAAAGTGGTTCATCTATACTGTGCCATCAGAGCAATCGCTTGGAGAACTGAACCAAGGTCCCACCAGTACAAACACGACCTTAGATGATTCCCCAGGTCAACAATCATATGATTCCTCAAACTGCTTCTCAGCAACAACTAAAAAAATGCTAATAAGTTCGCCAAGATATAGAGATATAGATATATAATATAATCATAAAAATGATTATATGGCTTACTCTTCCTTGCTGGAGGACTGGATTTCCAGCTCCCAACAACAGCTCTGCAGTAACTTTATTGAATGCAGCCAAACCTTCTATGGGAAGATACTGCAAGATTAAATGAAGAATCCATGATCCACGCCAAATACATTTTGAGAGGAACAATTCACAGAAAGCGATATATGCAGTCAAATACTCCGCGATAGATACCTCCTTGTTTTCTCCTTTTTCCAGCATAAGTTTTTCAGCCTGGAAAATATATAATAGTAATTATCAATCATACATTTCAAAACAAAAATCAACACCATAAATCATTAATCGAAAAGGAGCAGTTTCTGTTTTAAGATTTAAAAAACAGAATAAAAGCAAAAAAAAAAAAATTCTACAAAATTGCACTTGAAAAATAACAGCACGGGAACAGTCTCTGAAATACCAAAGTAAACACTCACTTTCTTCACCACATTAAGCACATAAGGCTGGAGTTCCTCTGTCCGGTATGCACCAACTCCAAGATTAAGCTTCAAGTCATTCGTGTCAGCTCTGAAGGCCTCAGAAACTCCAAGAATTGGGTCTGGAGGGGCCATTGTAACACCCTCAAAACGAGAAACATTGACTGCAACTGTCATAGTGATTCGACCAGAAGACTGCGAAAGCCAAATTACACAAAATTCAGATCAATAGAAAAATGAAAGCATAACTTCCATTTTCATCCACACAAACCATCTTTAAAGATGCATGTGGTTTTCAATGAGGATGAGCATTGAGCAACAGTAATAGCGCAGACACGAAAACCATCATCAGGAGATTGCATATGCATGTTCAGAAAGCCTAGTGCAGGTTAGAAATAGTGTACAAAATCCTAGGAAGTCATGACATAACAGGTAGGGTTGCAAATGGGTTGGTTCTAGAACGGGTCCACCCGAACCCATTTCTAAATAACGGTTCTGGTTCTGGAATCAGTTTTGGAATCGGAACCTATTTTATTGCTTTTGGACCCGGTTTCAATAGGAGGACCCGGATTTGGTTTCAGATCCTAGTGACTAAAGAATTAGGATTTAGTTTTAAAATTGGTTCTGACTTTTTTTTAACTTGCTTAGTTTTCTATTTTTTCTTTAAATTAAGGATATTGTTCAACTTGCAACAATGCATCAAGTCTACTATCTTTTAAGATTAAATATAAAAATGTCAAAACAAATTTGATTTTCACCTATAATTTACAATATTAAAGGTTCTTGTGCCGGGTTCCGAGTCCATGGGTCGGAAGACAAATGAACCTGGAGCCAGGCCAGTTTACTAATCGGAATGCGAATTTGGTTCTGGACCCCACCACAACCCAGACCCGTTCATAAATCGGAACCTAAATAGGTTCTAAACCTGGTTTTTAACAGGCCGGAACCTTTAGATAATCGGTAAATCAGGTACCCTTTTGCAACCCTAATAACAGGCCTTCCAAGGGCCTTTGTATTCCCAGGGCTTCTAAGCAATGTCTTCTAATCAAAGGGACTAAAATTAAAGATAACAAGTGAAAGTACACAACCATCACCCTACTAAATCAAATCCTAGGAAAGTAAATCAAATCCTAGGAAAGCAAAGCTCCAATCAAACCGTACATGGAAAAATAGGGAGCCAAAGCAGCAAAGAAAGTAGCAATTTCAGTCAGGATCGAAACCTGTACCCGTGCTTTGAAACCGAAATCTCCTCTCTTGTTTTCACCACGCAGATACGCAATACTGGAGCCACCGATTCTCACCAGCTTTGGAATTCCATTCCAAACACAAGAAACAAAGAATACTCAACAACAAATACAGGAATCAAAAGCTGAAAAGAAGAGAAAAGGACTGGGTGGGTGGAAATTGGAATGAATAGAAAACCTTGAGATTGTCTGCAACTGCTGCTGAGGGAGAAATGGAGGCAAGAGGAAGCACAATCGACGCCATCTAGAGCGAGCGAGCGATCGATCCACGAAAAGAAAGAAAAAAAATCAATGGATCGGGAGAGATTGGTGATCGGTATTGTGAGTTTTGCGAAGCGGGGAGTGCGAGGAAGGGAAAGACGGAAAAAGCGATGAAGCAAGGGCAGGCAGAAAGGAGTAACCTTTTTCTACTCTCTCTAGGATTCAGATTTTCGCGCTTGTCACGCTGTCCCTTTGTGTGTATCCTGTGCATGCAACTGGATATGCCATTTGCATTTTTAATATATCTATCTACATATGTGGGTAAAGAATAGCCTAATTTATTTAGGGCCCCGGCGGTGAGCACCTGTAGTTTCGATAAAGTGCCCACGCTTTCATGTAGGCCCCATTTGAAAATGATGTAGAGGTTTTTTTTTTTTTTTTTTGAGTGTGCTATTTGAAGAACAAGGTTATCTCTCTGGATGCATAAGAAATAAAAAAAATTAAAAAAAATTTTAAAATTTTCAAAACCTTTTTCCTTCTCGTTCTTATCCTCTACAGCCACAACCCTTGTGAACATCATCTAAGATTTCTAAGATCAGGAGGTTCTCTCAAGGTCATCTCTTCCATCTTCCCTCTCTAAATCCATTTTAGATAAGCCATTTTCTCCTCATCCTTCATGTAGTTCTTTGTTTTATTTATAGATCATGCATTTATTTTGGGATTGGAGCTGTATTCTTTGATTTTAGGAAGAGACTCTAGTTGGTGGGATCTATTGGTGTTTAGGGTTGAAATTTTGGAGGCAAAACCCTAGATCTCTGTATAAGAGGTTGTGTACAAGGTTAAAGGCAAGCAGACAGTTCTACTTGGTGTTACATTGTGTATTTAAATTGGAATTACTATGATCTATGGTATTTTAGAATCTCTAATAAATGGATCATTATGTTTAATTAGCTAAGGAATGGGTGTAAAAGGTTTCTAGATTTGCCCTTAGGCAAGGGTTGTAAACCCTAAAGAGGTTGGAGAAGAACACCCTTCTACTAGCCCAAGCGAATTTGTACTGATTTGCAATTTGACAACCGCACTTGAGCGCACCCCTCTCTACATCTAGTTAAAAGGTTAAAAACTCAATGCCTATTAGGTGCGCTTGATCGGGGGCCTCCGCACTTCAATGCAAACTCTTTTGTAAGGCACACTCGAACGGGGTATTTTCTACACTCGAGCGGGCTCCGTTATTTTGCCCAATTTTAGGGGAGGCCTTAGCTTAATGTGATTCAACCCCACAAAAAAAGTGGTCCATATTGGATTGACCACAACTCTAGTTCCAGAGGTGTGGCTGTTGGATATTAAGACCCATAACCTTAAATTTCAACCCATGCATAAATGCCATCTCATAGAATTTAACTATATGTTATTTTAAAATCACATAAAGATTATCATCCAAACAACTATAGTTTCTTAGAATTGTTTTGGTTTAATGTTTTGTTTGCTCTCAAATTTCAAAAATATGGTTTGTTGGTGTACATTTTTTTTTTCTTTTGATTGATACTAATGCATTATCAACGTGTACTAGGCCAAGTCCAAACCACATGGCTCAATCCAAGCAAAACTTAATTTTAAGTTGGGCTTTAATTGTTACAGCCTACCGTATATAGTTTTAATTCATTTAATCCGCACAATTCCTTCATATGATAAGATCTTTCGTGCAAATGATCAAATATGGTTTGCTAAACATTTTTTTTTTTTTTTGCATATTTAGACAAGGACATATTTAGGACAAAGATATAATGTAGAGTGTGTTGTTTACATTCATTTTTAATGTCTACCTCTTTACCTATAAAGTATCTGTCACGCCCCAATCCCGGGAATTGGGGCCGGGATTGGGGATTTGAGTAAGCCCCCAGGGCGCGGATACGTAATCTGTAGTAATTCGTGCCCTGAAGAATTATGCACGAATTCTTACAAAGGAGATTCCACAAGAACGTGTGAGGTATGCCAACACACGTTGAAATATAACTCATCATAACAAACTCCTGCGAAATACTCTATAAAGATCAAGAGTAAAACAAGAGAAACATATCCTCTAACATTCATAAATAGATATATATATCAGTGCTTAAGACTTTAAATAACATTTCATACAATCCAAACTACTACTTAAAGAGGTTGGGTACAAAAGGTCCAATTTACATATTCCCAAGGGTAGACCAAAATTACAACTGTAACACCTCCAAAATCGGTACACTCTGTAGGATGGCTAATAGAAAACATCATCATCCTTCCATTCATCTATACCCCGAGGTACCACTGGGGCACTCTCCGGGGGCGCGTTAACAACCGGGTTGGGATTTGGTTCCGTACCTGTAATGTCAAGAGTAACACTGTTAACACGACGATTAAGCAAGTACAGAGCATATGAAACTAGCATAATATATCAAATGAATTTATTAATATACGCTGGACAAGAGAGCAATAACAATTTACTAGGCATATTGTGCATGAGTAACAATAAGTGAGGAATCATAATTAAGATGTAGTACACACTAATTGGCATCTACAAGGCTCTATTCTCCCAAAAGAAGCATACATATGGGTTGTTAGGGGATCAAGCTAGCTTCCCGAGGAGCGCCGACAACTCCTCCATAGGCTACTGCAGTGTGACATAAGAATACCCAAAGGGCACAAGCTAAGTGGTGCCAACACGGATTCACCTCTTTCATGCTTATAATTATACTCGTCATATCATACATAAGGAACATCAGTCTGAAAGTATAATCAATCAAGAAAATAGAGATAGTAGAGTGACGAATAATTAACTAAACATATTTATATGAGCTATGTAGACTTGAACCCCGGCTATACCCTTTTGGCTAGCAAGTACGCACTCCGTAGAAGCTCTGGTTTGTCAGACACGCACTCATTAGAAGCTCAGGTCTGAATTGCCTCAGGGTTTGGCTAGAGGGAGTAGGAACATAACAATCATGTTGAGGTCAAGGCATCGTAACCATATGAATGCATCCAAATCGAGTAAATATCAAGGAAATTACTATCCAACCCTATATTAGATAATCCATGATTCCCAAGGTCATTCAACTTGACGTACTCATAAAACATCCGGTGCTATTGTGTTACCACATCTTGGTATTACCTTGTGTATGAAAGGACACCCCTTCTTATACCAACATCCATGACTTGATCTTGGGAGATCATCCGGAAATTTCTCATTCTCTTTAAGTGTACTTACAGGTGGCCACTGTGGTGGTAGGAAAGGTGTCAATACTAAGGCCCTCCAAGTCAGTAGGAGTTTCTAATATCCTAGATTTCACTGGGTTCTTACGACTTAGCCATGTATAATGTTACGACTTAGCCAAGTGGCTCAGGTTTCCTTCTAAAAATTCAGCCGCATTTATGGCTTAGCTGTGCTAAGCCTACGGCTAGGTTACGGTTGGGTTACGGCTGAGCCGTAAGGCATTACATGGTGTATCCTTGTGCAAGCCCTAAAAGGAGATGGGTTTTCAAGCTCTCTAGAAAGTCCGCTGTAAGAAAGCTTACGGCTTGGGTACGGGCTGGACATGACTTAGCCGTAGTTCATTTCACGGTGCAGCCGTGGGTAAGCCGCAATATAAAAACCAATTTTGTTGCTCTTGGGACTTTAAGCCATAAACACTCACGGTTTAGCCGTGGCTTCGTCGTACACTTCAGAAAACCTGAAGTCAGTTCTATAGCTCAGTTTCAATACGGAATAAGTACAGAACCTGAGTTGTAGGGGAGTTTCTATGGCTTAATTATAGTGTCCTTGAAGGTGTTCAATACCCACACACCCTCCTACTCCATGTTTACATCATAACTCAATCCATACCACATTTGTACACACTAAAAACAATGAAAAATGGGCTAAAATTTGAGAATTTAAAAAACAAACCCAAGAATCAATAACTTAGTCACATATGCAGCACATATGAACTCTAATACTTGCCTTTTAACAGTACTAGCCCTCTTTAACTCTTTCTTGTTGTGTGCTTAGGGAAAACCTCCAAATGAAAGTGGGTTCTCTGCAAGTAGAACATACCAATGATAAATGGAATATAGAATTGCATGCATGTCATGTAATTAAATCTTCTAGACTCTAACAAACTTAAAGATGTGAAATGGAGGTAAAACCTTCACCTTAAGGACTACAGCTTAGAGA
This sequence comes from Sextonia rubra, assembly GCA_037013555.1. NCBI lineage: Eukaryota > Viridiplantae > Streptophyta > Magnoliopsida > Laurales > Lauraceae > Sextonia > Sextonia rubra. The sequence continues at coordinate 13,684,713 of JASUAD010000014.1, read as the reverse complement.
AGATTGTGATTTCTAAGAAAGAGATGCCCAAAGGAAGAAGAAGAGGATGGATGGACGCTAATACTATTGCATGCAAGCTCTAGATCCTTGTTTCCAATTCTAAGGTGAAGTGAGGAGAGGTGAAGAGAGGGAAGGAAGTAGTTCTAGCAACCAAGAAGAAGAGAAAGAGAGAATGAACGTTGAGTTCTCTTTTAACTTAAAATTTCCTACAGTTAACATGCAAGTCCAAATTTTCTATGAAGTTACATTTTAGGCCAAATGGACCTCCATTGGCTCAAGATGAATCCAATTCAAGTTGGGTCTAACACGAAAGATGATCTACAAGAAAAATTACACAAGAATGATTGACAAGGTGCCGATAAGATGCAAGAACAATTTACAAAAAGGTCCTCAACTACTGAAGTAAGGTTCAAACTCCGCCCAACTACCTATCCAAGACCCAAACCCAATAGTTTTTATATTAGATTAACCTTAACAAAGTTTAATTAACATAGACGTGATTAATTAACGTAGATTAAGACTAGTGGGATTCGGAACCTTACAGTATTAATACATTTTTAGCTTCACAGTCCTAATGTAATAGATGTATACAATACAAATAAAACTATATATATTTCTCACACTCTTGCTAGATTCTATGTTGCAAATGTCGTTGGTTGCTTGCCTGTGCTTGGCACAAGCATTATTTGCTAGTTTAATAGTGGAATAGCTCTTATTGAAGTAAAATTTGAAATTATATCTTGGAGAGAATAGATTCAAGATGAATGGTTCAACTGTCATCTTATGGGCCTCATGGTGAGCTCTAGGGTGTTTGGACAATCAGTTTGGGCTTGATTTGAGTTAGATTAAGAAAGATTTCATCCCGTTTCCAGTAAGCCTAAGATAAATGGACTACTTGGCACCATTGAATCCTCGTGGGCTTGATTAGATGCCCAATCAAACCCAATTGAAGACTCTTTTGGATTTCTATTAAATTTAGCACATTTAATTTCAAATTTTGGACTCATAATAAGTCCATCTTGACATTTCAAAGTTAGATTGGAGCCCCTTTTCTTGATTGGACCCCAATAGAGATGGATCAAAACGTCATTTGCTTGATTAAATCAAGGATTTGCTAAATGAACAAAAAAGGAACTTAGGACACTCAATTTCTCTCTATACTCATCTTAGTAATTTAAAACATTCCCCTTTTACTCTCTACACTCACTCATTATACCCATCTTGCCCATTTCCCTTATCTCTCTACATTCATCTCCATCCTCAATTTCTCTACACTCATCTCCACTTCCATCCAATTTTCTATTCTCCTCATCTCTTCCTCCATTCTCAAGGGCATCTCCTCTCTTCTAGGGCTTCTCTTCTCTTCTATTAATCATTAACATTCATGTTCATTTCTTCACTTCACCATTTGCATAGAAGGGCTTCTCTTCTTCACCATTTTCATTTTTTTACTCCACCATTTGCATTGAAATGGGTCATTGCATACATTGGTTTGCATCAAATATTATTAAAGAGGATTCATGTTGTTCATAGTAACTTTTTTTGTCATTTTTGGTTTTTTTTCCTTTTTCCAACTCTTTTTTCTTTTTGCAAAATCTTGCAATGTTCGACCTCCTAAGGCAAGTCGAACACCATGTACTGCACAAAAAAAGAAACGAAAAAAAAAAAAGAAATGGAGAATGTAGTGTTCATCTCCTTTTCTGTTGCACTATTTGATTAAAGAGCACTAGAAAGTAAGGTGTTTGAGAATGAAGGGAGAAAGAGAATGGAGAAGAGAGGATACGAAGGAAGAAAAGAAGAAGATAAGTGTAAGGAAGGAGATTAGTTGCACAATGCCAATGAAGTAAAGAAAAAGATGAGATGATACTTTGTAGAACGTAAGATGAGATGATGCCAAGGAAGAAACATGAAGAAGAGAAGAAGATGGGTTTGTGTGTGTAGAGAGAACTAAGTTTTGAGTTTAGGCGTGAGAATGGAGCCATTTCCACGAATATTACATTTTTACTACTTATTTAAACAACTATGGGCCTTTTTTTACTTTTTTCCAAAACTATTATAAGACTCTGTTGGCAATGGAGTTTCATTGAAGACACCATTGTAAACGGAATCTTCATTGAAGACACCATTGCCAAAGGAGTTTTCTTGCTTGAATTTTGTGAAAAAAAAATAAATCAAATTTTTTTAAAAAAACAGAATACGCATATTATCAATGACATCTTCAATGAAAACATTAAAAACTCTATTTGAAATGGAGTCTTCAGGCTTGGGTTTGGAGAAAACAATAAACTAAAAAGAATAATTTCACAACAAAAAAAAAAAAAAAAACAAAGAGATAAAAGAAAGACAGAAGACGCTATTAATAATGGAGTATTCACTTGAAGACCCCGTTTGCAATGGCTCCTTCAAGCGAAGACTCCATTGGCAATAAAGTCTTTAGGCTTGAATTTAGCGAAAAGATAAATGGAAAAGAGAAAGAAAAAGATCACTTGAAGACGCTGTTAGTAATGACGCCTTCCATTGACAAGATAAACCGCACAATGGGTTGGTACAATGTTTGAACTAAAGACTCCATTATTAATGGAGTCTTTAGTGTAATGCTTTCTTTTCCTTTTCTTCCCTTTTCACTCTCCCTATACACCCTATGTTCTCTCATTTTACTCACCTCTCTGTCTCACTCAGATCACTTCTCTCTCTCTCTCTCTCTCTCTCTCTCTCTCTGTGAATTCAAGTTGGCCGAGCAAGAGGGATTGGTCAGGGATCTGCATGACCTCAGTACACCAATCCCTCAACGCCTCTCACTGACCATGTCAAGAAGAGATAGGAATGACTACAAATGATCAATGACCAGAATTAAGGAGAAAAATAATAGGATTTTCATATGGAGGTGCTAGCGTTACATGCTCCAACTTGCAAGCGCGATGACCGAAGCAACTAGAAGGGAACTCACTTCCACTGAGCATCACAATGTCCTTGCCAAGGAGAAATATCTATCTGACTAACTATCATCTGTCTAATAAAGAATGAGCTTTGGTACTTTTAATCCATATGTTAAGAATGCGTTGAGTACTAGTGGCCAACATTTGTATCATTTGTGTACATTGTAATGATATTATGTTTGAGATAATAAAGTGATCATGAACTTTGGCTAAAAAGGTCAATGTTCCTTTATTTATGTTAGGTAAAATTACATCCATATGATAAGATAATATACAGCGTGTTAACTGCTTGAATACAAAGGACGATATGTGGTAACCTTGTCAGGTGCCACATCTTCATCTGACATCTTGAAATTAAATTAAAGTTGTGGGTCCATGCCAAATGCTCAAAGTAGACGACCATGCTGCACATCCCCATCCTGAGCAAACTCCTGTCCTTCACGATGCAACACAACTTGTCATAGACGCTTCATCATGTGGTTATTTTCTTTCCGATAATAGCGTAGTGTATTCTGCAATTACTGACATGTATAGGCAGGCATATTGAATGCCAACTGACGGCGAATACAACAATTTTTTCATCGCAAATCTGCAATGAGACACTCAGTTTATTTTACGCAGAATGAAAACTCACTTCTCATTGTGTTCACAACCTGCCGTGAGTAATAGAGACTCGGATTCAATGGGTAATGGTATTCATCCTCCAAATCCCAGTGACATCCCATCGCCTCAAAAATATCTTGCACTGTGTAACTCATCTCCAAAGTTTAGGAACAATTGGGAATATGACAGAATTAGGAATATGACCTTGTCACTGAGCTGGTCTGGTGCCCACATTAAAAAAAATATCATGAAATGAACAAATTATGGAAAAATGACAAGTCACTGACTACTGCTCTTATAAATAAATGACATCTTTAACAACGGCTTGTCAACTCAAAGCGCGAGTTCAGTTGTCACTCCATTGACTTGTGACTTCTATGTTATTTATTCTGATCTTAGCCAGAGGTAAGATATTCAATTTATGGGCAAGATGACAAGTCACGAAAGTGATAACTTACTGACTTCTTCTTTTCTACAAAAATCACCAAGTCACTAACTCATTCTTGGTGGTGTGTGTGCATGTGATTGGTGAAACCTCATAGTGCCTGACTTATCATGTCATGTGATGGGACATGTCATGCCTGACTCAATGACAGATCAAAGTGTCCCTAACCATCCACATACATCGTGATTGGTGTAACCCGTCAACTTCTAGACTTAATGGAGACTGACTTATCATATGATGCCTTGTCATCGAGGAGTCTTTAATGATGTAACCTACCAAACGTTGTCTTCGACCAAAAGATTCCAAAAGGTCCAGCTCTTTGGCTGGTTAGGACAGCGATGATGATTTCCAAACCAACGATGGAATCCGACATGGTTTCAATTTCCTTCCCCCTAGTTTTGGCTTGGACATCATCTAGTAGGACAATCTTCAAATCCACTCTATCAAAAAGGTCAATTCCGTTAAGCTAGGTAAGTGGTTAGAAAGGTTAGCCACCACCCATGAAAACAAAACAACTCAATCTCCTCACCCTTCGACAAAAATACCCTTCTCGTACATGTTCTTAAGGCCTATTTGGATGCGTAAGAATGTACAAGATTATTATATTTTTAAGAAAGTTTTGTTAACTTTTAAATTTGAATTGTTTGCATGAAGAATGTCTCCTTTTCTATTAAAATATTCAAAGATTTCTCCTTATACCCCTATGTGTAGGAAAGAATCTTGCATGGAGATTTTATTAGATTTAACAGGTTGGGTTGGATATTTGACAAGGGCGTTACGGCAATATCACTTGCAATCACCCTCTTTTTCTTCTTTTTACTTCTGTTTCTCTGTAAGGTCCAAACCTGAACTAATCCCAATTTATAATAATTGCTCTTGTTTAATCTTAATTAATGCTTATTTAGACTAATTCAACTAAAATCCACTTGGGTTTAGGTTATAAATAAGTAGTTGCGTCAGGTTCAAAGCTTACTTAGGTAGTCAAGGACCTTCATATAATTTAGAGCTACATGGTTAGTATCGTTTTTGCATCATATTAGTTGCATCATGTGTATTTTATTTGGTGGATCAACTTTCATATTTAGCCCATCTCAATTCGGATCCATCTTGGCCCAATTAAAGTCCCATTTAACTCAAACTATAATTTCCTAAAAAACAGTGGACCTGCATGTGAAATTTCAGGAAATTTGACTTAAAGAAGGATGACCTTTGTTCCTTCTTCATTTCCTTCTAATTTACTACTACTAGAGCTCCATCTTCACCTCCTCTCTCAGTTTCCTTTTCATCTTTTTAACCTTCGAGCTTAAAGCTATGCATGTTGAAGCCAAGGCACCCATTGACTGTAACACTCCGATCCCCTTTGAGCCGGTTTAGTGGCTCATTAGTGTGTTTTTGTGTTATTTATTTCTTTTGGGCTTGATTTCGGATCTTGGATAGGTAGTTGAATAGCCTTTGACCTGGGATGGGATAGGTTCTAAGCCCTTTTTCGTAATTTTGCAATTGTGTTGAATGCATCATATTTGCATCATCTTGGTGTCAGCATGTGTATTTTGTTGAGCTCGTTATTTTCCGTAACTGTCTCAGACCCATTTGAAGTCAATTGGAGGAGTTGGACCCTCATGTGACTTGATACGTAAATAGCTTAAACCATCGGACTTTGTTTTAAACTCCAAAACTATATATATGAGTCATCAGTCCAGATGTCTTCCTTTCTGCTCATTTCCTTCAACATACATGCACAAACTCCCTTCAGTCTCTCCTCTTCACTTCTCTTCCTCTCTGGGTTGGTGTTGGGTCTTCCACCCATTTTGATTGGGTTCTCTCTCTCCCTCCTCTCTGTCTATGCTTTGAGGTAAGTGGGTTCTTCAATTCATCTTCTCCAATTTGGATTTTCCATCTCTCTTACTGTGTTCTCATACTTGCATGTGTTGTTGCTTTGCTTTGCTTGGGTTTTTAGTTGGATTGGAGCTTGCTTTCAGTGGTTTGACAAAGCTTTGAGGCAAGTATAAGTACCGGACTGTATAACACATATAGGTATATTGTTGATTGCTATGATTCTCTTGTTCTTACATGCTTGACATGATCTATAGCCTATTTCTCTCACTTTGGCTTCATTGGAGCTTGTTTTTGCTTAATTTGCACATGAAATTGCAGTCTCTGTAACTATCCCGATTTCGTTTTCTGGATTGTATGGCTAAGCCGTAACGTTGTACGGCTCAGACTCCAGAGACTCGAATTTTTGCATTTTATCCTACAGCTAGACTACGGCTGAATCGTAAATTGTTCTACGGCTGAGCCGTAAGCTAACCGTGACCCAGCCGTGAATTAACACTCTGATCAGTCGAAACTTTCTGAGTCCAGTACTCTTACGGTGAAGTTACTGCTAAGCAGTGGACTCCACTGTAGCTCAGTCGTAAAAAGGTATCAGATCAGAGGTGGAAGATGACCAGTTTAACTGTGTTCTGAAGGAAACCATGGCTAAACCGTTGTGCATATTACGGCTAGGCCGTAAGTTATCGACGGCTAAGCCGTAGGTCACCCACGGCTAAGCCATAAGATCTGGAAAAAGTTGAAATTAAACTTAGGCTAATGGTGTGACCTTGTAGGGCTTATATACAGGTAACCACTCATATAAACCGGCCCAATGGATTCTTTGGACCGCATGAATAGTCTGTTAGGCTGTGACTCATTCATGTGAGCGTTGGTTTACTGTTAAGCACCTCCTCACGGGTGTTGGTTTAAGGGACTTCGGTGCACGTGAGGATAACATTGCAACACTTTGATGGCAACGGTGCATCGAATAAGTTAAAACTACGTCATCATGCACGGTTAGTGACAGTGAACAACTAGATTTGAGTTGGCTTGTAATTACCCTTGATTCCTTGTTAATCTGAGATGCATTGCATATTGCGTACAGCTTTGCTCTCTGTTCTGCTGATCTATGTTAATGCATGACAAGATCATTTTGCTTTTGTTCTGTCTAAATTGTTTTATTCTTCGGTCTGTACTATGCTTTGATCTACGTCGTACTTTGACTCATTTTACGCTATGCTTTGTATACCTCTGGCTTTGTACATCTTTGATTCACTGGGTATTCCCAAGTGGCTCTGCCCGGAGATTTATACGTGAGGATAAGATCCGGCCTTTGCCGTCGGTGAGTCCAAACCGGAAAATCTCTCTTCTTTTGGATTTGATTTGATTGGTATTAGTCTGGCTTTACTCAGCCTCAGCCATAGGATGCTCGACGGGGTTACCTCTGGCTTGGTTCTCTGTTCTTTGTATCGCTGCAGTGTAGCTTTGTCTTGGGACTCCGGAACCCAGGAAACCGAGACCCACTTGTAACCATGGTCAGGTCGGTGGTGTTCTCATCTATCTGCTCTGTCTGCTCTTTATGTGAGAGAATATGGTTAATGTAGTAGCCACTTAGTTCAGTATTTCTATGTTTTGATTCATTTATCATGCCTTACTTCTATACACAATTTGCTTAGCATACTAATATGAAACTCTATATTTAATCTTCTGTCATTATTCACTTTGATACTATGAGTGTTTCGTCCCTGTTACTTATAATTGCTGGATCATTGTATTCATTGAGTTATCTGTGGTGTTGCAGGCACAGATCCCTTGTCCGGCTCCCCGGCAGTCGAAGAGACTGCAGGGCAGGACCTAGAGACACCCTCCGGTATGGCAGAGTGGGCTTGATCACTTCTGCTGAGTGCGTTCCTGCATATCATCAGTGCTTTGGTTTCTTAGAGATTTTGTATCTTGTACTTTGGACTTTATTACTCTGTATTATTTTTGTACATCATATTTTTGGTGTGTACTCAGTCTTGTATTTGGTTTATATCTATGTGTGTTATCTACATCTTTTTCCCATTTCGCATTTCGGTTTTCCGCTCGTTCTCTTTTGTTGTGCTTGCTATGATATCTACAGCTTCCGCGTTCACTTGCTTCGCAAGTGTTAGATCCCTTGTGTGCGTGTATTTGGACTGGGTTTGGATGCACGTGCACGGGAGTACGTGTGTCACTGGTTTAGCTTTTCACTAACCCCCGATTTCTAGGCTCGGGTTGTGACATTGACTTCCACATCATCTTCCTTCTTAACTTCTCTATTGGAATGTCTCCATTCTATCTCCTTTTCTTCTCTATAGCTCTCTAAGGTGAGGATCCCATCACTATTCCATTGCTTTGAGTTCAAATGAGTCAAGGAGACTCAAATAAGCAACATGCATGTATTTCCTACTCAATTCACCTATTGCATATCTTTACATGAAGTAGGATCATCTTCCATTAAGGCTTTCTCCATGATCAAACTAAGGGAAGAGTTGATTTAGGTCAAGTACTTATTAGAGGCAAGTATAGAGTGTATATTATTACATGCATGTTTGATTTTGTTGATTCTTAAGAAACACTTTTTTGAATGCCAACTTCTAGCTGTATTATCCTTTTAATGAAGAATATGAGACGGTTTGAATGAAAATGAGTATGTTTATAAAATAATAATGAAATGTGGGCTTTAAAAATGTATGATGATAATTTTGAATAGAGTAAACCATAGTGGAATCAAATGGAAGGAGTTTTGTACATAATTGAACCACTATACCAATACAGCTGCAGAAATTCTGAAGCTTACAGCTAAGCCGTAAGTACACTACGGCTCATAATCCAGAGAGCCAAAAATTGAACTTAGTTCTACCGCTAACCTATGGCCAAGGGCTAAGCCTTAGCAAAGCTGTGGCCAAGCCATAGGCTATGTACGACTAGCATTCCAGAGAACTCAAACCAGACATATCTCTATGACTAACCCCTCGGCTAAGATATGGAGTGCACTACGACTAAGCCGTAGCCAAGTCGTGGCCTAGTCATAGGCTTCATACGGCTAAGCCATAATACAAAATATGGCCGAGCCTTAACTACAGAAGAATTTAGTTGAAAAGCCTTGTGCACACGGCTAAGCCGTAATCAATATATGGCTAAGCCGTAGGGACATAGAAACTTATGGAAATTAGGAACTTTCAAGGACTTAGTAGGCCTTTAGATATGGTACCTTTACCTTAAATAAAATAGCCTAATGGTAATCAAATAGTGAGGAATAAGAGTGTAGAAGTATCACTCATCCCCTTCGATTTTCTAGATTGTTTTCCAGACGTTATATCATGTCTAATGTCTACATAATGTAACACCAAGATTTTCAGTAACACATTGATACCAGACATTTTATGAAAACATCGTATTGAATGACTATGGAAACACATAATATTTAGGAATAGGGTTAGCTAATAAATAACTTTGATAACTTATCAACTCAAATGCATTTAAATTGTTCATCAAACTTTGCCCTCAATATGATCTAATCATATACCCATTTTTCTCGATGAACCTTGAGGCAAGATCAGAGACAGAATTTCTACTGAGTGTGAGACCATGAGCCAAGATAGGGGTAACAAAGGTTGAAAGGGTTTGAGCTTTAATAGCTCATTTCAATATACATTGTTTGAGTAACAGTACTATATTTTATTCTAATTTTTATGATTGAATATGATCTCAAGACCGATATATATTTCTATATAAAAAAGAGTCGATCGTTACGTATAATAATTAAGAAAGTATGAATTTTGATTGGTTTTGATTCATTGAGTCGGCACCACTTAGCTTGTATCCATAAGAAGTTCGATGGGACCAAATGAGGGTATTATATATATTCCCTACTGCAATAGTTATATAAAAATTGGTCGGCGCTCTTAGGGTAGTTAGATAGTCTTGGCCTGACCACTAATGATTTCCTACAATATAATATGCTCTCCTTAGAGAGAAGTTAGTCATGTAGATTCCAACTAGTATATTATGGTATTTCTATTTATGATTCGTTACTCATGGTTATTTCATGCACAACGTGCCTAGCTTACGATTCTTGTTTTCTTTTAATTAAGATGTTCTAATTCAATTGATACATCATGATAATCTTATATACTTTATATTTTCTTAACTGTCGTGTTAATAGTGTTACCCCTAGTGTTACAGGTATAAAACCTGATGTCAATGTGGTAGTCAACGTGGCCTCGGAGGGAACCTCAACAGTACCTCGGGGTGTAGATGAGTAGAATGAGGATAATGTATTCCACTAGTCATCCAACGTAGCGCGTTATAAGGTTAGTTTGGGTTGCCTAGGTTTGGTCATGATTGGCCTATAAAGGAGTCATGCCATTGTTATCATTTTAGTTTAAAGTTACTATAGATGGATATGTTATTTTGGATTATGTCTATGTTTAAGTATTTTATTATCATCTACATATGGATGGTTAAGTGATGGACTTTAGGTTATAATTATGAATGAATGAATGTTGTTATTATTATTATTATTGCTTATGATGAATTACATGTGAATTCTCTAGGTTTCCGCTTAATTATCCGATATGATTAATATGTGTATATGGATCTTCCTCATGTGTACCTATGAAGTCTCCCTTGTAGCAGTTCGTATGTGTCTTTGCATGGCACGAATTGTTACGGGATTACATGTGCCACGCCTCGGGATCCATTCTAATCCCTAATTCTCGGGTTTGGGGAGTGACATTCTTCTTCCTTCTTCTCTTTCCCACTCCCTTCCATACATTTTCTCCTCCTCTCCATCTATTTTCCCCTCCTAGTTGGATACCTACTCCTACATAAGAAAGGTATACTCTTTCACATTCATCCTAACCACCACAATAGGAGCTCTAGTTTCCCATTACTCACATTCTCGTGCCAAACCACAAACACCTCACTAACGTTTGCCACCATCATCTTTTCAATTCTTATTCCCCATAACGAAAAGGCCCTAGCTACACCCTCTCACCATCTTACCACAAATCAAGCCCAAGCTATCTGCACTCATTTCAAACCAAAATCTATACCAGCACCCATCTCTAGAACTTTGATCTTTTTGCCAAGACATCTTTCATAGCAAAAGGCGACAAAGTTTTTCCGTCATCAATAAATATATAAAATAGTGGAGTTCTCTCTTTGCCACAACCTGAAATAGGAAAGGCTATGACGAACCTATCTCAAGGGCCATCACAAGTGAGGCACACATTTATGTTGATAGCGACACCTATTGTTTATCATGGATTACAGTAGTCATCTTGATTCCTTTCTTCATGAACCTTAGATAAAAAATATATATAAATTTACATATCATTGTTTGTTTGACTTTAAATCCGTGATGGCTTAGTTTAAGCATATATTATAATCTTCAGTAACTGCCAAACAATTCAGTTTAAAATTTATAGAATTCTTCAAAAAATGCCAAACAATGGCAATGCTATGATATTATAATATTGCACTATTATATTTTATTGTATTTGATTCTATTGTTATTTAAATATGAAAATATTATATTCTGCTTCTATCCAAACGGGCCCTTAGCAAGCTTATGAGCAAAGCCATTAAGCCTTCTTGGGATATGGGAGAAGATGATATCCTCAAAATAAAAAACCAAATCCTTAATGTCTAATAAATAGAACAAATGGAGTCATGTCATGCCCCAAAAAATGGGCTAGATTCAAACCCGATCTTAGGGATGTGAGAACCATGGCCAATTTAAAATTTATTGAATATATAACATGGGCCCCAATTCTTGGTGTATCGAAGTCCTTCTTGAGGCTATACTTATTAATCAAGCAATCATAATTACACTCAGAACTAAAAATCCATATACTGCACAAGTGAGTTCATATTCAAATCATATAAACAAATCACAATAATAATTAAATCAATGGTTAGGTACTCCAAAGCATAACAATTAATAATTATAATTCCAAAACAAATAAATTTAATGGCTACACTAATGATCCCTAAACATGGCCTTATTACAAAATTCTAATGTTTTTATATAATCATCATTACTAGGACATTTCAGACGATGTTATTAGCGCTCCACTCAGCAACTTCACCATTTGGCAGAATCTCCTGCGTCTGCTGACCATTCAGTTCGGCACCAGCATTAGGACATAGACACCAAAAGTAACGAGTCAGATTGACATAATCTGGCAAGAAGTAAACTACAAGTAACGATGTTAGTCAACTTAGATAATTCACATTCATATCTTAAACCAATGTAATGAATGCTAAGCACATCCAATGAATGCACAAACACTGGTGTTCCCACAGATATAATATACAAACATAGGTATTCCCGCCAAAATAACAAACATCACAACTGTATACTATATCACATAGTACCTGCTGACCACATGATTTATAACCACCTCCAACTGCAGTCGGTTAGATATATATGTATATATGAATACATAATGTATACAAATGCTCAAAGGAGTCATACCATGAGATCCACAACTCACAACACCCATACCATTAATATTTTAAAGTAATCTAAGGTTGCATAATTTAAAGGTATATTATGCTCATGTGATATTTTCCATTTTACTGAAGGTAAGCTCTGCACCACCTAATGGTCATAGATAATTAAGTATATACATGAGGACAAAACCTTCCTTTACAATGACAATGAGAGCACATGATGCTATTATCCTACTTTCAGTATATTTCATGTGTTGTATCCCGGACCTCTTATTCCCATTCTGAGTCTAGTTCAATTATCATGTTTACATTTAGCTATCTTTCCTTTAGAACAGAACTCATCTTATTTTTAAACCCAATTTATATATTGATTTATTTGTTAATTAACCTTTGGGCACGATCTAAGGTTAGGTGATCTTCCCCCCTTTAAGGTCGCTTACCTTGGGTCACTTACCTATAACGTAGTTGGTGCGACTGAAGCCCTTAATTACGGTAATCACTCTAACCTATCATAGTACCAATTAAATTAAAAGTTATTGGGCACTCACAATTTAGCAATAGTTAATTTATGGCTAGGCCATAGTTGACTTACGGCTCGGCCCACTTTTACGGCTTAGCCGTAGGTCCTCTTATGGCTTAGCTGTAAGAGCACTTACAGTAAGGCTCACCATAGCACCATGACCCAAAAAACAGTTCACTAGAATGTGGACCGTAGCCTAGCTGTAGATAGGCCTACGGTTTAGGCGTAGTTGCGCACAATCTCGCCCCTTTTGGGCATTTTATCCAAAAACCATCCCTTATACATCTCAACATGAATTTGCAAATTTCCAAATATATCTAACTCTTAATAATCATTCCTAATCAATATTAATCAAGGAGAGACAAATATTAAAACATTAGTTGCAATTATCCACTTGGCTTAGGGTGGCAACACTCAAAATCAAATCGGGAGATGCAATGGTTGATCTAAACGCAAGTCCCACTCCAAATCCAAACTACTGATCAGAACCCTCCTACAGCCCCACATGAAACACAACAAACCTAATCTATTAAACATGCCCTAAAAAACTAAAAGAAACTATATGAAATCTTAGGGTTTGATGCTTACCAGGTTTGCTGAAACTCTCACACCAACCAAAAATGAGAGAAGGAAGATAAAAAGGTGATGATGGTGGACGAGTCTCCTTTCCTCTTGAGAGATTAGTTTTCTAAGGATGGCTAGGGCTTGGTTCCATATTAGAGGCAGGGAAGAGGGACAGAAAAAAAAAGGGTTTATCAGAAAGAGAAAATGATCAAAGAATTTAGGGTTAAGTTAAAGTTAGAGTTCACCTAAATTAAAAGAAAAGGCTCCTTGCTCTTTAGTGAGTTTTATAAAATTTGAAAAAAGAGCTTTTGGCTCACAATGGTCCAATAACTTGGGTCCAAAGCTCAAGAAGGTTTGACCAGCCCATCTCCAATGGGCCTTACAGAATGCCATGCATGCAACGATCTAAACCTCTAAAATGACCTATCAAACTCCATCTAGCCCTCTCAACTCGACTCGACCCCAATAGATTGACCCGACCCATAATTAAAAGATCTGGGCCTGACAAGTCACATTAATCGCTTAACCACTTCTAAAGCATTAGACAAAAGGTGAATCTTTTTAAATCCCCTTAACCAGGTTTCCCTTAGTATAGAAAAAATTGCCTTGGTCTCTACTTGTTTTGAAGAGAAAGCCTTGGATCCATCACGCAATTCTACATATAGTCAAGAGTTTTCAAACTGAATAGTAACGCCGAAGCCTGTTTTTCTATCTATGGTCCTAAATGAAACATCAAAGAATACAAGAGTTGTCTCTAGGGATCCTCAAGCTGAAATCATGGGAAAGAGAGGTGGACCTAAGCAGGACTTCTAATCCTTTTTTTGCAACACTAAAATTTAGTCTTTTAGTGACATTATTAGTACTGGGTTTTCTTGCCTTTGAAAATTTAAATAATTTCTACTTCTCTACAAGGCCCACCACATGGCCAAATCCAATGATTTAGCTTGAGGATAGATAGGATGGACGAAATTCTCATAAAATTTACAAAAGAAATCCACCAATCCCTAATCGTGCAAGGGGCCATAGAGTGAGATGACATCCCTAAGTTAGGTCCAAACCAAGTGGCTCTTGCATATTAGCACTAGAATAGAGCATGTTCGGCAAATTCTTTTGAGTTGGTGCAAATAGGACAAGATGCATATCCAAAAATAGATTTATTGTGAAATGTATTTAAGAATCTAGATTCCGTTGTTAATACATTCCCAACCGAACAAGAGAACTCTTTAGTAGGGGAAAACACCAAAATGCCTTCGAATTAATGGGCAATTTAGGAACACAACTACTATCATTTTGAGTAATTTAGTAGGGGGACCTTGCCGATTATCTCTTACACCACACCCCCCCAACCCCCAAAAATTAGTTTCTTCCACGAACCATTTCCAGTTGTTCTTTCTAAAATTAGCCTCCTAAAGAGACTTATTTGGGTAATATTTCACTTTTAAAATTTTAAAGTTCAATTAGTCTTCATTAGTAAGGCAACTCCAATCATTTATAGTCGAGAGAGCTAGGTTATTATCTTTGTTGTTGGGAATCCCTAACCCTCCATCTTCAATAGGGTTGCAAATGTCTCTCCATTAAATTGAGTGGCTGTTCTTTTTCTCTGGGGAGTCTAGAAAAATTGTCAAAGCACCAACATGTTATAAATGGGGATAGTACGGACAATTGATTTTATGAGGGTACTTCTTCTTGCTTGTGAGAGCAGAGTTGTTTGCTAGGACATGATTCTAATTTTGACTTTGGCACTAAGTGATTGGAAATTAGACTTTCTATTTTTATTCATGATGTGAGGGTTACCAAGGTATCACTCATTGTCCAACATGAGCCTCACTCCTGGGATCTTAGCAAGTTCCCTCTTTTTAATATTACATGTGACTTTACTAAAGTAGGAAGCTAATTTGTCAAAATTAACAAACTATCCAGATAAAAGATAATAATCATCAAGAATATCTTTAATAGCTCGAACTTCACAAATTTTACATTTGCAAAATAGAAGGCTATCATCAGCAAAAAGAAGATGGATAATGCTAGGTGCCGACCTAAAGACTTTAACTCCATGGACATTTCTTTCCCCTTCCTCTTTCAATATCATTTTTGAGAGGACCTCAACTCCCAAGATAAATACATAGGGAGATAGGGGATCCCCTTATCTTAGTCCTCTTGATGGTGTGGCCGACCCAAACGGGGATCCATTAAGCAAGATAGAAAAGGAGGCTAAAGATACGTATTCTAGAAAAGGAGGCCGAAGATACGTATTCTAAAACGATTTGAATGAACTCCTCATAGAAAATAGAAGCCTCTAAGACTGCACCTAGGAAATCTTATTCCATACGATCATATGCTTTTGCCACATCTAACTTCAGACAGCGTTGTCTCTTTCTTTTCTTCTAAAAAGAATGAATTATTCATGGGCTCCTATATAATTCTAAGAGATGGCCCTTCCTTCCACAAAGGCACTCTGGTACGGCCCAATTAATTTATTGATAACCAACTTAAGTTTATTGGCCACTGCACTCAAAATTATTTTGTAAAACTAATAGGTCTAAATTCATTCACAAATTGAGTGTTAATCTTTTCAGGGATGTTGACAATAAAGGTCCGGTCTTTTTAGGATGTAGACTATGAAGGTTGTGTTAATTTTCTTAAAGGAGTATTTCTTTTTGAAAAAGTCTTGCGTTAGATTTGTACTGTCATTTCCAATCGATTCCCACATGTGTTTAAAAAATGTTGTCGAATATCCTTCCAGTCCTGGGGATTCGAGGGACCCAATTTGGCTCACAGCTTTCTTTATCCCCTCCTGTAATGGGGTGGCTATAAGGCTTCAGTTTCCTTCTGTGGAGACCCTGGGACAAATCAAGTTTTTAGTTTTAGTGAGCTCTCCTAGGCCTGAAGAAGTTAATGTTTCTTTTAGATTGTCACTATCAAGTCATATGCCAAATATATATTTGATTTTCTCAATTCTATTATTCTTCCTTCTATTAATAGTGCTTGAGTGGAGGAACTTAGTATTCCTATCCCCTTCTCTCAACCCTAACGCACTAGATTTTTGTCTCCAAGGCTCCTCTACACAAATATTCATCAAGTTTTCTACTCAGATTAATTTCAATTTCCACAGAGGCGTGAATAACTTTTTTTTAAAAATCTTTTCTAGTTCTTGTCTATTTTCTATTATCACGTCATCCACTATGCAAAAACTGGCTTTGCTCCATTTAATAAGGTCATTAACCAACATGCTTAAAGTGCGATCAATGTTCCCCCTGTTAATCTTCATCTATTTGGATCATCTATTCAAAATGATTTCCTCACATCTTTCATCCTTTAGACACAGTGTGTGGAATCTGAATGGTCTAGAGAGTTTGAGATATTTTGGATTCCTATTGAATAGGATTGGGGCATGATCAAACCCTCAAGCGGAAAGCACAAAGAAAATCGCCTCTAGGAATTGGTTTCTACACTCGATGTTACTACTAGCTTTATCGAGTCTTTCCGTCGCATGGGCAAGGCCCCTTCTATTATTTGACCATATAAATGCTGGACCAATGGAGCCAAGATCTAACATTTTCATATTATCCATGAATATTCTAGAGCTCTGCTGGCTTTCTCGCGGTTGATTTTTTTTCCTCCACATTTTTCATGGCTATCCAAAATCTCATTGAAATCTCTTTGAATTATTCAAGGCCTCTTGATTTGTTCCTCAATTTTAGTCATGTTTTCCCATAAATGTTTTGCATAGGGGTATGGTGGGTGATCGTGAGTTCCAAATGCAGAACTGTAATATTGTAACAAAAACTGGTGAGACCAGGTCGATCATTTAGGAGCAATGTAGTTTAAGGCTCCTTCCCAATTTGTACCTATTTTAATTAAAAGCTAAAACTATCCTAATTTAAAAACTCACAAATGACAAACATCCAACTTTAATTAAAAGAATTAATTACAAACCAAATAAAAAAAATACTTCCTAATCTAGAAAACTTAAATCTAAAACTTCTTAAAAAAAACTAAAGTTGTTGCAAAACTAAAACACAAGTTAGAACTTCCAAAAATTTAAAAATAGAAACAAAGTTGGAAACTAAACTAAACTAACAACCAAGCAAAGTTAGTAACAAAGCAAGCAATTAAACATTGTTAGAAACACTCAATCATGATTAGAAATAAATCAAAACAATCAAAAGAAAAAAAACAACTTTCTAAAATTAAAAATCCTAAAGTTAGAAAGTTAACAAAAACATATTACACAATGCTTATGCATGCCATGCAAGCTTCTCTAGTACGAGATGCAAAACTTGAATAAAATATGACCCTAATCTAATGCAATACTAAACTAGATTTTAGATTATGCTGGAAATCATGCTTTACTGATGCATGAACCTAACAAAAAAACGGATTTGAAATATATATTAAGATGCAAAAACTATGCATGAATGATGGTTGCCAAAAAAAAAAAAATTCTGAAATGCAGTATGGTGAGAAGTCCTAGTTTAGGCTCCTAGAAATCGACTTTCCCATAATCTTTTGAATCTGAAACTCTGTGATTTTAAAGTTCATTCATCAAGGTTCAACTCATCTAACTTTTACAGCAAAAATCTCTAATTTGATGTGTCTATTAATTCCAAACTTTCGGACCAAAAATTTGCCCTGTGCAGATTTCTGTATACAGAATTTTTGACTGGCAAGTGTTTCAGTAACTGAAAACCTAACCTCCCTAAATCCTTGTCCTCTGAAATTTTTATGGTAGAAAGTTAACTCATCCAGAAATAGTTCCTCTAAATTTCCAGGCAAAATAATATTTTTGTGTCACGTTTTAAATTGCAAATATTTGGGCAAAAATAGTGACTGTTTGCTGTCTTTTTAAATTCAAAACCGTTTAATTTCCAAAAAAAAAAAAAAACAAAAATCAAAAGTTCTAGATCTAAAATTCCAATTTCTAGCAACAACACAAACACATGGATGAATGAATGCTTCTAAAAATTTAATCCCATTCATAAATCATGCAACATAAAAATAAAAATAAAGCAAGAAGAATAGTGGAATTTAAATGTAGTATTTTTGCATAAATTTAAATGTAGTGAACAATAAAAGTAAATTTAGTAAATGGAATTCAAATGTAGCAAACAAGAAACGTAAATGTAGTTTTCAAAATTTTAAATGTGGTTCAAGTAGTTAGTTTTATTTTTTTTTTCTTCCAAAACAAATCCTTCATCATCATCAAAGCCTTATCCCAATTAAGTTGGGGTTG
Source organism: Sextonia rubra (assembly GCA_037013555.1). Classification (NCBI taxonomy): domain Eukaryota; kingdom Viridiplantae; phylum Streptophyta; class Magnoliopsida; order Laurales; family Lauraceae; genus Sextonia; species Sextonia rubra. Next base: position 13,666,114 of record JASUAD010000014.1, on the reverse strand, counting down.
GCTACATGAATTTTGTTTTTCCATTCTGTTCTATTTTGAGCCAAATATTTTGATAAGTTAAACTTCTTCAAATCTAAATTAATGACTTCCATCCATGATTTCTTTGGTCTACCCTTACCTCTTGATGGAACATCCACCTGTATATCCAAACTTTTTCGCACCGGTGCCATTTGTTTTTTTCCAAAACAAATCCTTACAAAATTTAAATCTATGTCAAGTATGTCCTTACAAACTCGGATCATTAATCCAAGTAAGCAACCAAGAACATATTCTAATTATATTAAATCACATAAAGAATAGTGAAAGAAACAAATCAACACATTTTACTGGTATGATCAAACTTTACATGAGATAATAAATAAATAAATAAATCAATCAAAGCCTTACATATTAGGATGGAAATTCACTTCTTCTAGTTAGAATCTCAAGGGTGTAGTGTGGCTTTGTGTCTAAGCCTCCTTGAGGAACAATGTGTAGAGAGAGAGAGGGAGAGAGTGAAGTGGAGGAGGTTACAAGCAAAAGAATTCCATGGCATGGGCATCCAAGAGTACTTGTATTTTTCTTTTCTAGAAAAATTATATTTCTTCCTTGAGAATTTTGAAAGATATTTGAAGATAAAGATCACAAATTTCTTAGCCACAACCCCAAGTCAACTTTCAACTGATGTGGATGTCCACCACATGTATGGAGTCCTTCCAACTTGAGCCATTCTTCTTTTGTGTAAAGAATCTTCACCATTGACCTTCCCTTTTTTTTAAAATTGCTTGGAGATTTCCTTGAAAAATCTTGAATTATCTTTAAAGATCATGTAAAATAAATCTTGAAAAGGTTGTGGGCCCTCTTGAATGTCCCGCACAAGTGGGCACATGCTCATGTGCATGTGTGTGGTTCAATTGATGAAATTTTCTAGTTTTCTTTGAAATTCTTCTTCTTTTCTCTTTCTTTCATCTTTTCTTCAGAAATGCAATCATTGCCTTAATCCTCTATTGTGGGACCCAACTCATCATTTCCAGCAAGCCAAAAAGTAAATTTCATGTGAAAAGATAATTTTCTCCTTAATTCACAAATGCATGATTGCGAATCCAACTCTCATGAGATGATAGCATAAATGCACATCATTATACATGATTTCATTTGATTAAACTAATGATGATGAAAACTTACATTATTCCATGAGAAAAATAGTTTTGACAAAACTTGCCAAGAATAGAATTCCAAAAATGACAGGTATCATGAATTTATGCAAAAACCGTAATTTTTAAGCAAAGCAAATTATGCAAAAATACTACAATGAATCCTAAATGCATAAAATTGCGATTTTCATCTAAATGAGGCCCTTTTGGATTAATGAGTCCTTAAAATATTTGAAAATACCCATAAAAATATACATTTTTAAGGACTTATCAGTTGCCCTTGAATAAAAATAGCAAACCATCTATTAATATTATGTTGAATGCAAGATAAACCACTTATCCTTACTTAGGACTGATAGTTTAATCATCCTTTTCCACATCGAAACTAGGCCACCATCCAGCTTTTGAAAAGCTATCTCCACATTTAGTGGAAGTTATTTTATGATATTTTTTATTCAGCTAAAGAGGGGTCCCGAATCCCATTAGATTCTGGGAAGATTTGGCGTGTGAGGATTTAGCCATCGTATCTAATTATAAGGCTCATTTGCCCATTATTATATATGAAAGGGACTGTTTTCAATTGAGAAACTAGTCTCAATTTGTAAAACTAAATTTTGACTATTCTTTAAATCTTTTGACTCCTTCAATGTCCTCTCTCCCATGTTTCCCCTTTGTTAACTCATCAAAAAGTTCAATACAAAAGAACCTCCCCAAGGCAGTTCGGTTCTCCTTCCTCTTATTCTTCTTTGTTAAGGTAAATAGCAGTTACAAGAAAAATAGCATGTGTTGATGTTAGCCTCTTTACTTTTTTTCCATTAAAATCCTCCCCCTCTATGAAAACACTCTTCCACTAAAACGGTAGAAAATTTTCTCCCTATCTCATAAATCTCTAAAATTCCTTCACCAACTTTCATCGAGTATGCCCTCCCTTTCATCTCAACACCTTTCTCTTCACCCCCATCTAGGACAGTAGAGATGCCTGTCTTTCATATATGGTTTTCCCTCTCTCTCCCTCCCTTTTTCTATTTTAGAAGTGTATCAATCTCCTTTTTTTCCATTGAGTTGGTGATCTCTTTTACATGGGATTTTAATTGCTCTATAGTTGCTACAGGCTTAGGTGTTTGCCATGCAAGGATTTTCTAATTCAATTTTATTTTAATTAAATTTTTCTATAGTAAGATTTTTTCCCTTCCAACAATATGTGGGCTCATTGACTTTATATGTGATGTGGAATATCCTCTTTATGTAGATTTCTTACAAATTACTTAGGATCTATGTTTTATCACTGAAAGCATCTGTTTTATAGAGGTAACAATAATAAGTTATGGAAAGGAAAATAGAAGGAAGAAAATCACTTGCTTGGGATGTCTTTGACTCTTAAACTACCGTTTGGCTCACCACCATCCAATGGAGCATATCCTATGCATTGGTGGTGATATTATGATGATGATAGTGTTGGATGACTTGTGTTCTTTGAAGCCAATGGATATGGAAAAGACAAAGAAGCAACAAAATATAATGGTTCAGTAGATTTCATGTGCCTTCACACTCATTTTGGGGTTTTCAACATGGCTGAAGGATTACCCAAAAATTGCCTATTTGGAATGCCAATTAGGAAAGCTCTAAACTTGCCCATTTAAAGTTTGAGCAAATCTTGTGTATGTATAGCAACCCAATTCTCCTTTTCTTTTTTTCATTCTATAATGTCATTTTGTTTGGAATTTCATATTGAATACTTTGTGCCTTAAATGACATTGTTTTATATGGATAAAGTAGAAGAGAAGATAACAATTTTCATATATCTATATTAGGTTTCTTCAAAAAACACCCTTAGACAAAACAAGGTAAGATTTTCTTTTTCAGTTTCTCAGTAATTCAATTGCAAGTCTCATATATATATATGTTATAATGTATCATCGTAAGTGGATGCCCACATTGGGACTTACATGAGATAAGGGGCTTATTTAGGGTTAGAGTCTTTTCCTGTTAGGTTGCTTGGGGATGAAGTAATCTTATTCTATAAATAAAGCCCTCATCGCCCCATTATGTACACACATCTCATTAATAAGAACCTCTCTCCCTCCTCTCTATTCTTCTTTTATCTCTAGTTCTCTTTTAGTTTTGCAAGACATTATCAACACGAAAAGCTCTATTGTTTTGTGGTTTGAAGGGATCCTGACTGAAATCTCAGAAGGAGAGATTTGCATAGATCTCTCGGTTTTCTTTTTTTAAAGATCTGCCAAAAGAAAGATTAGACATATCAGATCATGATGGGCCATGGATTCAATTTTCCAATTGGAGAAGAAGACCAGATGATCTTCCCTGCGCAAAAATCATGGCTTTCTTTGCTAATCGGTTTCAGGGAGGAAGATTAGACCCCTCTGTGACAAAAAGGATGTGAATCTGGGTTGGATTCCTCGTGCACTCTTTATGGCCCCAAGTTAAGCCGGTTACAGCAGATCAAAGGGGAGATTTGAATACCAAAAAAAAAAAAAAAAAACTCACTGGAACTGGCCATTATTGCTGCAACAGTAGTTGCTGTCGTAGGGGAAGCCGCCGCCATCGAACGCTGCCAGACCTCGTTGGTTGCCCCCTGTTTCACCGCTGCAGAGGTAGCGCAGGTGGGCATTGGGTTCTATTGCAGAACCCAATCCTGTAGCGAGGAAGATGATAGGAGAAAGGTTCTGGGCAAGATCAAGTCGGGTTGACCTGACCTGTTACAAGGAGCCCAGCCATGTGACAGGATTGCAGGTCGAGTTCGGGTCAGTTCAAACTTGACCCGCTTTGCAAAACCCAGCAGTTCAAGCAAGTGTAGTTCAGGTTGAGTCAGGTCAGCCTGAACCTATTTGCAGCAGTAGCAGCGATGCAGGGTTAACATCATCATACATCGGCAAGTCGTATGGTCAAAGATATATTTGACCACATTGATGGCAGAAACTTGTTTCTATGATATCTTGATCATACGATATTCGATTGGAGATCCGTTTGCGCCTACAAAAAACTCGCGAGCAGATCTACACATTGGCACCAAAAGGAGGACAATTCAAAGGTTAACTCATTTCTCCTTATTTTATGATCTTTTATTAGTTTGATAATCATACACCTGCATTTATCTTTATTCCTTTTAGATCTGTAAGTATTTATAATTTTAATTCTTGTGATAAATGATTCATTTTCTCTTATCAAAAGGAAATTATGATAGAATTAAAAATCATGAATCATAAATAGAACCAGAAGTTCTATATAATTAATTGGAACCTGAAGTTTCATACGATATTTAGAACTAAAAGTTCTATATGGAATCAATAACCCGGACTTGAAGTTCCATAAATTATTTTAGTTTATGAACCAGAAGTTCTTTTGAATTCAGACCAGAAGATCCGTTGATTATTTTACTCTGAAACCAGAAGTTTTCAGATCCACAATATGCACTCGAAAATTCATATTCATACTCAAACCTGAAGTTTGATATTTAGATCTAGAAATAAAACCAATAGGCCATAATATCAAGCCCGAAGTCTTGATAGAACCTGAAGTTCTAATTCATGAACCTGAAGTTCTAAATTAAATTTGAAGTCTTGATAGAACTAATGGTTAAAAAGGGAAATTTTGACTAATCAGAGCATAGAAAATTATTTCCACGATATCAAAGTCATCCGGAGTCGAATTTCAAATCCGTTTCTTTCGATATATTCATGGCAGTGAGGGATATATAGTATGAATCAAAGAAAGATAATCTAACAATAAAAAAAAGGGGTCTGGATCAGCAATAACGGTCAGTACATCTAACTTTGCCTTTTTATTTTATTTTATTCTTTTTAAATTATAATTATGTTCTGTTGCACCATATGTTTGACGTAATTACTTTAGTAAGGTTGTGTCTATATAGTTATATAAACCTTTAGTTTTTGACGAATTTATCATTACCAAAAGCAGTAGTTGTATATATTAGAATCTGAAATTCTATATCAAATGAATAATCTAGACTCGAAGATTCATACATTATCTGGAACCAGAAGTTCTAAGATTTGGAATATGAACCCAAAGATTCATATTCCTAATGACACTTGGAGTTTTGATTTCTAAAGATTCAAAGTAGTGTAGATCGATACGAAGGCCATGAAATCAAATTTGAAGTTTTGACAGAACCAGAAGTTGTGATTCAAACCTGAAGCTTTGATAGAACTAGCAATTCTAAGAACCTGAAGTTCTATCTCTAGTCTGAAGTCTTGACAGAACTAGAAGTTCTGATTCGTTAGTTAAGAACCCGAAGTTCTAACTTTGTAATTGGTCAATTCTTTATTATACTTTGTCATTGGATATTGAGAACCCGAAGTTCTATTTTTGTTTAATTGTTATTGGTAAATCGATCTTTACACATTCTAAAAGGTTCGGATATTGAGAACCCGAAGTTTTACTTTTGTTTGATTGTTATTGGTAAATCGATCTTTACACATTCTAAAAAGTTTGGTGATGCTATCAAAGTCAGAAATAAGATATCCCTGGAGGATATGACATATGTTCTTATTTTCTACGCCATTATATCTCTGTTAAACAAGGATGATTACCAGCAGATGGTCATACACCCAATGCTTAAAATAAATGCCAGATTAGTCAAACAAAATCCCTCCAGAAGAGGTAGATATAATAGGTCCTCCAATAGAGATGAAAATAACTACCCCAGGAGAGGTGATTAACAATGTATTTTATTTAGAAATTAGGAGAACCACCAAGCATGGTTTAGAAGACCTACAACTACTTTTATGAGTTTCAATATTGAGTTTAGTTTTTTGATATTTTGTTGGATGCTAGACTTATTCTTTTATCCCCCTGTATCTTATGTTTGCATGCTATATTTGCTTTGAATGGTAAATGGTTTAGCTATTCTCAAGTTTTATTTTTGTGATGCGATTGACTAGTTATATAAGTTTATTATTACTTGCTGTATGGATCATAGAATGCATGAAACTGAGGATAATATCTGTTCGGTAGACAGTGCAACAAAACACACTATATTGAAAAAACCAGAAGTTTTTCTCAGAGTTAGTGTTTAATTCATGCACAGCATCAATCATAGCTGGATCTGTACAAATACTTGAATGCTCTGGAAGAGTCTATATAATGGTACCCAAATATGCAGTAAGGATGCATTATTTTTTTTTATCAGTTCCTGATGAAACTTGCTTAGATTTAAATACATCAAGATGACTGGGTACAACATATAGACACTATAGGTAAAGGTAACGCAAGATATTTGTACATCATTACTAGTATTGACAGCTAAAAGCTGATACTAGAAAAGCTAAGTGCATTCTCCTTAGATCTTAGGGCTATATTACAAGACAATCTCCAATATCGAATCATATTCAATTATGAGAAAAACGACAAAGTCAAGTTAGAAGCTTACACTAAGCTCTAGACTTAGTGACCCTAAAGCTTTAATGCATTAGCATGATAGGTTAGGTCACCCTAGAGGAATTATGCTGAGGCAAATTATTGATAATTATGTTAAGTACTTCTTAGAGTACCAGTTATTGACCATCCTTTCCGCAAAGGATATAGTGTGGCATTTGTGAACCCATCAAATCCTGTCTATTAGCACAAATTATTAAACTTAGGGTACACTTCCTTACGCATGTTATTAAATTTATAAGGCTTGATATCGTGGGTTCATGACTGCATGAACCCACAACGTAGACTCTATGTTGGTTATACTTTGCCCCAAATTATTGGATATCTAGACCCAATGACAGGAGATATATTAATTATTCATTTTGCTGATTGTCATCTTGATGAGACAGTCTTCCCGTCGTTAGGGGGAGATATAAGAGTTCCTGAAGAACGACGAGAGTTAATGTGGAATACTTCCACTCTGTCTCATCTAGATTTATGTACTTCACAATGTAAGAATGAAGTATAGAGAATTGTGCACTTAATTACAAACAAATTCCCTGATGCTTTCAATAATGTAACTAAAGTGACTAGGTCACATGTATCGACTATGAACACACAAGCACGGATTAATGTTATCGTAGGACAAACACGAATTAGTGTCCCTATAGGACAAAATTCCAAACATGGCAGCAAATGAATTTGTTACACGTTAGAAGCATGTCAAACTTATAGGTTCCAAGGACTCAGCTCCCCGGAAGAGAAGAAATGAGCAATTATGTCCCAATTTTACTCCCGAAGAGGTTATAACAAATTGCACACTCCTGATGAGGTACACCATTTCACTCGATAAGAGGTTATGAAAAATCTACTCACTCTAAAATTCCTGAAGAAATTAATGTCCCGGAAGAGACATGAGTCCCGGAAGAGACTCTGGAAGCCCCTGAAGAGGCAATAGGTACTCAATAAATAAAAAGATCTTTATACTTTATAATTATTCAAGAGAGAGATGGGATAGAAATGAAATTATCATCGATAACACATTTACATATACGGTAGCTGCACAGATATTATGGGAAAATGAGAATGATGATTGGGATACAGAACCCACTGTAACACTCCGACCCAGCTTGACCTCGTTTAGTGCCTAATTAATCCTTTTTTTGTTGTTAATTGTGTTTTGCTTGTATTTTGGGTTCGTTGCGAGTCATGGATAGGTAGTTGGGTTGAGTTTGACCTGGATTAGGTAGACCAAGCCCTTTTTCGTAATTTTAGCTTTTCTTAGACATGGTCATCTTTGCATCATCTTAATGTCAACACGTGTCTTTCGTTGAGCTCGTTAACTCTCGTAACTATGTCATTTGCAACCGATGTCGTATGATTCCATTGGACTCGGATTTGACTCGAAATATAATTTCTCTTAACCGTGGGCTTGTATATAATTTGCATCTTTGTCTTATATATATATAAAGAGAGATCCAGCCATTCCATTGACTCACATTCTCTCACTCTTCTCTCACTGTTCACGTGGAATTCTCTCTCTCCCTCCTGACTTCTCTCCTCCATCAATCAAGCTAATTTGAGGGATTTTTGGTTAATTCATTCCCTGGTGTGTTGATTGAGGTGAGCTAAGGTTTCTTCCATTTCCCTCATCTCCTTCTTCTACTTCTTCTCCTTCTTGTTTCCATGAGTGCATGTTGTGTCTTGATATTCTTTCTCTTTCTCATGCATGCATGTTGCAGTGGATGGTGTTTGGTTGTGTATGAGCCCAAGGACAGCAAGTTGTGTAATTGAACCCCATTAAGGCAAGTATAACCATAATCTGTGAGAACCCATGTTGGTATTTGTTTGATTTTGATTAATTCACATAAATTTGCATGGAAAACGTGTTTACAGCCCAATTTGTTAGTATTCCCTCTTTCTTTGTTGGATATTTGCACTTCTGATGTCATTACAGGTTTTCTGCACTTGAATCAGAATTTGACCCCGTGCATTGTACGGCTAAGCTGTATGTCATATACGGCTTAAAGTCCAGAGAGGGTGAAAACCCAGTTTTCTTTTACGGCCAGGACACGGCTAAGCCGTATATTACCTTACGGCTAAGCCGTACCTCAGCTGTGACCCAGCCGTAGATCAGTACAGGGTGCCTTCTTCTGTATTAACTGAAAACAAGCAATTGACAGTTCCTCCTACGGCTCAGCCACGGCTAAGCCGTAGAACACACACGGCTAAGCCGTAGAACAAAATACAGGTGAACCGCACTTGCGGATGAACAGTAAAGGGAACCGCGGGGGAGCCGCAGTGCATATTACGGCTACGCCGTAAGATGCCTACGGCTAAGCAGTACGTTCACCTACGGTTAAGTCGTGTCACCCCTGGAAAAATGAATAACAGAATAGGTATAAGAAAAAGACCTATATGGCCTTCATGATAGAATGTAAAACACTTAGACTTGCCCGATGGAATATGATACAATGCGTGAATGATCTCGAGGGCTGCGAATCATTCATATTCGTTATCCAGCTGTAAGCACCTCCCCATGGGTGTTGGTTTAAAGGACTTCGGTGCACCAGCTGATTCAATGCAACATTAGACAACGGTGCAACGAATAACTTAAAACTACATCATCATGCACGGTTAGAAACACTGGATAATTAGATTAGACTTGGCTAGTAAATGACTTGGATTCACTATGCTAATAGTTGTTTGTATGACATGTTGTTTGTCAATTATTGATCTCCACTCTATCGCATGATTACTTCTTTCAGATACTTTCACATAGTTGTTTCTTTACCTTAAGTATGCATGGATAATTCACGTATAAGACATGTTCTAAGATATGCACGTATAATATGATTGTCATGATCTACTCAGGATTTTCATGATTGACTCTGTATGGTCAGGCACTACTTAGCCTCAGCCTTAGGATCTCGATGGGGTGAATTTGATATAGTTTTCATGGCCTTGCTGCAGTAAGGAAATGTCTTGGGGAACCGGACCCCAGGAAATCGAGACCCATTGTACCCTGGCTCGGACAATGGTGTTCTTTGCACGATATAAGATCCCCCTTTTGGGAGCATATGGCAATGTAGTCGCTAACTAGTTATGTACACAGCATGTATACATTGATTCACATGGCATGTTTCTTTCTTGCATGACAGCCTAGTATACGAATGTGCCCTATTTAATTTACATGATGTTCTTTATTATATTAGACACAGAGTGCGTTAACTTGTTATGGTTATACTTCGCTGAACCGTTGTATTCACAGTTTTTTTTGGTGTTGCAGGCTCAGATACCCCTGCTGACCCATCGCCGGTCAGCCAGACTCCAGCTGAGACCCTTGAGGCCCCATCCGGCCTAGAGGAGTGGATGTGATCACTCCCTTGGAGAGCGGCTTGGTCATGCATGGCCTTAGAATCTTTCTTTTTGAGGATAATCATACTTGTATTTGTCATAACTTGTACATATTATTTTGTTCATTTTGTAAAACCTTCAGTTATGTATATATGTCAGTTTGGTTGTCGTATTCTCTTCTTATACTATTAGTTTGATGTTTTTGATATTTACAGCTTCCGTGTACATGTTTTGCATGTGTGAATATTCCCTTGTGCGTGTGCATTTAGACCAGGTCTACGTGTACAGGCACGGGAGTACGTGTGTCATCGGTTTGGCTTTTACTAACCCCTGAACCCTGGGCTCGGGTTGTGACAACCACGTTCTATAAATGAATGTTGACAAAGAATGGATTGGACAAAATAAAGAGATGCCATTAAGGAATTATAGTTTCTTAATAGACGTGGTGTATCTGGATCTATAGTACAAACCCTAAAAGGTGAGAACGTTGTAGGTTACAAATGGGTGTTTATAAGGAAAATGAATGAAATTATTAAATAGATGGCAAGACTTGTGATCAAGGTTTCCTGTAGAAACTTGGGATTAAGAATATACATAAACATATATATGAAAATCCCAGAAGGATTTGCTTTGTCAAAGCAAAGTCAGAGAGTATGTACTCAATATAAGTAAGACGATCATTGTACGGCCTAAAGCATTCTAGAATAATATGGTACAATCATCTTAGTGAATATTTATCTAAGGAAGGGTATGAAAACAATCCCATTTGCTTGTGTATCTTTATAAAATCATTAAATGGATTTATAATAGTAAAAGTTTATGAAGATGACATAAATTTAATCGGGACTCCAGAAGAGCTCAAGAAAACTATTGACTATTTATAGGAGAATTTTGTCTCAGCTTGCAGATTGCGAGAAGTTCTAAAGGAATATTTCATTATTTGTAAATATGCTTGCTATATATAGTTTCACACCAACTCAAAAATACTGAATTGGTATCAAACGAATCCTACTATAGTTGCTTCTATTTTATTCTTATGGTTGTAAAAATTCAAATTTTGTAGAATATGTAGATTCAGGATATATCCCTAATCCTCATAAGGGTCGATCATAGATATGTTGTATGTTTCTTAATGGCAATGCCATCAATTTTTTTTTTTTTAGTTTTTAACTAAATAGACTTTGGTAGTTACTTATTCCAACCATGCTGAAATTTTAGCCCTCTCTGAAGCCAGTGGGGAATGTGTGTGGCTAAAATCTTTAACTCAGTATATTCGTAATTCTTGTCAATTGCCTCTTAGTAGAGGTACCCCGAGCATTATCTGCAAAAATAAGGATGCATATATTTAACAGATTAAAGAATGATACATTAAAGATGACAAGACGAAGCACATCACACCAAAGTTCTTCTTTACTCATGAGCTTCAGAAGAATAACAAGATTGAAGTCAAGCAAGTTCATTCAAGCAACAACCTGGCTGATCAGTTTACGAAATTTTTGCCAAAATCAGTATTCTAGAAACTTGTATACAAGATTAACATGCCTAACTATATGAAAGGTTGTTGTCATCAGGGGGAGTAGTCAATCAAGGGAAAGCATCCTGAAATATGCTATCTAGGATATCTGTGTGCTGAACTCTTTTTCCTTTTCTAGGTTTTATCCTACTGGATTTTCCTAGTTAAGGTTTTAACGAGGTAGTATTATGCACGTCCAACACCAAGTCAATGATCCTATAGAACATTGTACTCTTTTTTTCTTCGCTTTGGTTTTTATCCCACTGGATTTTTCCTTTACAAGGTTTTAATGAGGCAACTGTCATTGATTGATGGTCATCCAAAGGAGAGTGTTATAATGTGTCATTGTAGGTGGATGCCCACATTAGAACCTACACGAGATAAAGGGATTACTTAAGGTTAGACCCTTTTCCTGTTAGGTTGCTTGAGAAGGAAGCAATCTTATTCTATAAATAAAATCCTCCTTCTCCCATTATGTACACACATCTCATTAATAAAAACCTCTCTTCCTCCTCTCTATTCTTCTTTTATCTGTGGTTCTCTTTTAGTTTTGCAACAATATATATATATATATATATATATATATAAAGCTCCTCTAAAAAGAGGAGCTTTTGCCCATTTTGACATGCCCAATGATAATTTGCCACCTCATAAGTGCAAGGCAAGTTAATAAGGGATAACTAATTTTAAGGAGATTAGATAACATGTGTTAAAATCTCATTAGCCTAAAAAAGATATATTTTTTTGGTGAAAAGCATCTGGGGAGTTTTCTAGCATGACCCATATATATATATATATTTGTCTATGAAGTTTGATTAATTATGACAAACCCATCATAAAGTATTTATTTCTTTTTTACCAACATCATATTGCATTTGTTTGGGACCTTTGATTTGGGTGTCACCTATTTATTGTCAATATCATACAAGCATATTCAATTAATTCTGTAAGATGTTATTCTCTTTGTTTGTATCATTGGTTTCCTTTAGGTTAAGGAAATTTCTACTAAATCTCTTTTTAAATATACTAATAATTTGTGCCATTAGGCTTTAGATTGACAAACAATAGCGCCCATATTTTATTTTGATACATTAAATTTCAAGCATGGTCAAAATGATTGCATACTTGAAAAGATTCTGCTAGATTTTAAGTCGCTATTTGATAAAATTATGGCTATAGGGAATATTCTTTAATTAATGTTACAAACCTCTCCCTGATTATCATAGAATAGTCATTTGCAAACGAAATAGATAGAGTAACTATTATATTACATTCTTCCTCCTTAAGTCCATTGTTGTTTTCAACACTCACTTGTGCCAATTCCAAAAAGAAAAAAGCTCACTTATGCCTTTTTATGGAAACTAACTTCAGCCTTTTCACCAAAAAAAAAAAAAAAAAAACATACGCATACACACAAACTTCTGTCTTTTTATTATTACTATTGTCTGTCTTTTTAATGTAGGTGATTTGTTCACAATTTAATTTCTACCATCACGAAGTTGAACCAAATATTATTATTAGATTTTTTCAAACAATTTTAACATAGATGGAATTCATGCTAATATATATGATTCATTGTTTTCTCAATACATCAAAAGTACATGATGATTCTTCTATGCAAATACTTGTATTAGAATAGTTAGAAGGAAAGAGAAAGATACAAATCTTTATTGACAATATAGTAGTAGCAGTAGTACATACCAAGGATATGGGCATATGGATGATCATTTCACTTTTGGAATCGTAAACTTCGCTTTAAATAAAATTAGGTATATATTAATCGAATAAATTTGCTTATTTTTATTAATTGAGTATTAATTCGAATATGAATATTAACTAACTACTGAATTCGCATAGGATTTAAGCATTCATTGCAGGGAGCCTTAACTGGTTTCAACTTGAATTCAACCCAATTGATTTTGACCATCAACCCAATTGATTTTGACCATGCTACATAATTTTGATGAAGGAACTCCAATACTACATTCTCCTTTAATCTTATTTGACCCAATTCAATTCAATAAAAATGGCATTTGTTGAATGAAATTTAGTACTGAAATAAATAATAGTGTTCTATTAGATCTATGATGCCGAAGGTAGACACAAGTATTTTTATGGGAAGATCCTAAATTTGAATCTATCTATTATGTTTGTCAACTTAAATATGCTTTTAGGATTTATATACACATTAACTTTTTTTTTTAATCTATAAGCAATTAATGAATAGTCTCATGGTAAAGTTTAGCATTCAACTCAACTAAGTATACCATTACATAAAGATCTATTGCAATTATAATTTTTCAGCACAAAATTTATCATAAAGAAAGATAAATGGTGAAGATTTAATCACTTTTATTAATAAGAAGTTAAGTTAAGCAAATTAAAATCTTAGCCTGTCTTGAAATTAGCTTGAGTTAAAGTTGATAAACCCATACCTATCCTGAAACCAACCAACTCACTACCAAACCCGCTTCTAACTAAAAAACATTTTATATTTTAAATTTTTTATAATTTTTCCATCTTAAATTAATTTATACAAAAATATAATATTTCAAGCTTCAAATGTAATTTCAAGATTTTTGCATTAATTATTTATTTCAATTCTTAATTGTGTGAATTCTACAAAAGCATATTATTCTGTGTTTCATGATCAGGTCCGATGACATAGCATCCTTTCTATCGATGATTAAATTTTTAAGTGTATAAGTTTTTTTTAAGTTTTGAGAGATATTTTTATTATAAGTTTTTTATAATGTAAACATATGAAATCAAAATTATTTATAATGTAAACATATGCAACCAAAATTAGTTTTTCTTATTTATATCATGAATTAAATGATATTTTTGTATGACTACAATTGCCCGTGTTAAGCATAGGGGAATTTTACTAGTTGTAATATATTAAAGAGAAACGCATTGGATTTAATTTTGTCTAGATTCGTAAATTTTTACTTTTTCATTGAGCATTTATAAAAATAACGTATAAGTCATGGGATTTGAACTTATGACCTGTCACACTTCTGGACAAATAGCCAAACCACCATAATGCTCAAATATGTATATGTATTTGTTTATCAAAAGTTATACATTATATGCAGCATGGACTTTAGCCACATGATATGGGTCAGGCCCGTGCTAAACATGAGTTATTGTACTAATTATTTTTTTATTAGTAATATAACCAAACCCGCAATCTCATGATGTTCTGACAATTAGTAACTTCCAGCTGTGCTAGTGGCTTGTGTTGTAAATTATAGCGACTGGTTGTGTCCTTTTTTTTACAACCATTTGTGTCTTGTTCAGTCGAAATATCTTAGATCATGGGGTTGATCAGCATGTTTTGAGTCCTTGAGATGATTGGAAATTTTCATTTTAGTCCTTTTTTTATCAGCTGCAAGATAACACGTTTTCGGCTGCTTCATATTCCCAAGATGAAAGCTCTACTAGGAGCTCCAGTATTTTGTTACCAGCTACTTCTAAGAGAATAGCAACAGTCAATAGCCTCTGGAAGTATTGCCGCAGTCACCTGTTCATTGCAAGTATACTAACACAGTACGGAGTTATTTTATCCAATTACAATTTCATTTGTGATACTTGAATTGGTAATAGATGAACACTTGATCTAGCCAAAAGGCTGAGAATGGCATAATTGATAAAAGACCTATTAGATATTCGGTGCTAAAGATTTTGCACTGGAAGAAAGTTTACTCTTTGCAAATGTTATTTTGTTGGCTACCATTTGGTCAATCTGCCCTAAAAGGAACTGAAAGAATTTTAGTGAATAAGTACGCAGATAATGTTGCATCTTAGGCTCAGTCTCCCATAATCTCTCATGCTATTTCTACAAACTAGTCTGCACACCACAGCGAACCCCCCAACCAACAAAAAAAAAAAAGAATGAGATTGTTTGGTAACCTAATCTACTTGACAATAACCCATCTATCTCCTGTGTTGTTAACGTTTCAGTTACCTCATGCATGCCGCATAAATAGGTCATCTGACTGCCATGTTTAGTGTCTTCTCAGTTATTTGAACGAGTCTCAGTAGTTAAGATCTTCATTGATGCAAATTGAGTTGGACCAATTTCTGACACGAGATTTACTATAGGATATTGTACATTAATTGACATTAATCGAATTATTTGAAAGAATAACAAGCACCACGTAATGTCGTAATCACTTGATCAAGTGTTGAAGCTTAATGTTGGGTAGTTGCACACATCTGTGAGTTAATTGTGGTTGAAGAATGTGTTGGTTGAAGTAGGAGTCTTCAACTTTTGGCACATCTTCAAATCAGACTTCACTGTGACAAAGTCATCATTCACATTTACTTTAATTATGTCTATCACGAGCAAACAAAGTAGACAAGGTTGACTTTCATGTTCCTATTGTTCAATAAAGAGCAATGTGTCGGTCAATTTCACCATTTCATCATACATTTGGCTAGTTGCACCTCACTAATATTCTTACACCAGCTTGAGGGACTGTAAAGAAATATGCATTTAATTATATTTATGTTTGTTGTTTATGCTCTTTCCTTCTGTAGGGATGCAGATTACCAAAACTCAACAAAATACTTCTAGGAAAACAGATACTGGTTTATAAACACAGAAAATGTGAAGGGGTTGTTTGCAAGTTACAGAAAAGTAGTAAATTATATATTGATGTGGTCACCCAGCTCTACAACCCAGAACTAAATGAGTGTTTTCTCTCAAGTTTGTTTCTATCTTCCTATTTTGCTCTTATACCTTTAGGAAGAAAACCCTAGGGTAGCGTTTGGTTCGCTGTAATGAAGGTCGAAATGGAATGGCCATTCCATTGGAATGACCATTCCCACGTTTGGTTCGTGAAAAAACGGCAGAATGACCATTACTTCAGGAATCACCATTCCTTTATACAAGGGAATCACCATTCCGCCGGGGGGGCGGAGGAATGGCCATTCCATTCCTTTTCCAATTTTATTTTTGACGAATTTTATTTTAAAAAGCTAAATTTTTTAATTTTTTAATATTTTAATAAAATATAAATAAATATTATTATATAAATCATAAAATAAACATAGTTGAAATTAAATTTAAAATATCGAAATTTTAAGAATAAAATTATATACAATGTTTGGTCACATAAAAAAATTAAAATTTATTTTAAAAAGCTAAATTTATTAATTTTTTAATATTTTAATAAAATATAAATAATATTATTATATAAATCATAAAATAAACATAGTTGAAATTAAATTTAAAATATCAAAATTTTAAGAATAAAATTAAATACAATGTTTGGTCACATAAAAAAAATTAAATTTTATTTGAAAAAGCTAAATTTATTAATTTATTAATATTTTAATAAAATATAAATAAATATTATTATATAAATCATAAAATAAACATAGTTGAAATTAAATTTAAAATATCAAAATTTTAAGAATAAAATTAAATACAATGTTTGGTCACATAAAAAAATTAAATTTTATTTGAAAAAGCTAAATTTATTAATTTTTTAATATTTTAATAAAATATAAATAAATATTATTATATAAATCATAAAATAAACATAGTTGAAATTAAATTTAAAATATCAAAATTTTAAGAATAAAATTAAATACAATGTTTGGTCACATAAAAAATTAAATTTTATTTTAAAAAGCTAAATTTATTAATTTTTTAATATTTTAATAAAATATAAATTTTATATTTGGTCAGTTTAATATAAATTTTATTCCATTCCTGGTATCATTCCATCATACCAAACACAGGAATCGGAATGAGTGTCCTATTACTGGAATGATTCCTCTGTCTAACCAAACGTTGGAATAAGAATTACCATTCCTGCCTCATTCCATTCCAGGCTCATTCCAGCCTCCATTCCATTCCTCCCAGCAATCATTCCAGCGAACCAAACGCTACCTAGAATTCTTCATATGAGAAGATTCAACAAATAATCATATTTCCCAAAAGCCCTTTATATGTTCTCTTTTCCTCATCTTCTCTTTTCCTATTCTCTTCATCTTGTATTTAAATAATATTTAAAGGTATCTTACGAACAAAACTCCACTAAGGAGGTCTACTGGTGGATATTGCACATTTGCTCAAGATAACTTTGTCCCATGGAAGAGTAGAAAACACAAATTTGTGCCACAATCACGGCCAAAGCAGAATACACTATATCGAGCTACGATATTGCCATGTCCAAGTTGCTTTGGCAACGTTTTCTCCTTCAAGAAACTGGGTTTGTATTTCCAGCCTTGCGAAACTCTATTGTGATGATGAAGCAGCAATTCACTATTCATCTAACCCAATGCTGCATGTGAGAACAGAGTACATTGAATCTATCACTTTGTGTGGGAGGAAGTTACTCAACTATGGCCACTCCAGCTAGCCGATATTCTCACTAGAACTTCAAGTTGTGTGGGTCTTTAAGCATATTCACATTAGAAAAAGTTGGGCCTGCGTGACATCTATGCTCCAACTTGAGGGGAGTGTTAGAAGATCATGGTTATACATGGTCCTTAAGACCGATCTATCTAGGAGAATATGAAAATGATCATATAACTCACAAGCCATCATAATGGTTTCCACCCTGCAAACTACACAAGATTTGTATGGAACTATAGGTTGGATGAAATCAACAAAATTCGATCTTTTTCTCAGATTTTTCTCTTCTAGAAACTCTAAAGAAAAATTAATGAAAATTTTGGTCAACTTGCTCTCTTCTTTGCTTCTTTATCATTGCTTTCAGTTGGTGAATCTAAAGACTGTCTGTAGCGTTCCGCACCTTAATTATATTATTATTATAGATTAAGTTGTATTATAGCTAAATAAGCCCTTAGAGTCTAAGCATGTCTATTTTAGCATTAGGATCATGTGTGCGCATTTTTATTGGATTTCGAGTCTGTCTAAAATTAGTAGGGGGTAGCTAGCAATTTTAGGAAGTGTAGATGCGTTTTTTTATAGCTTTTGCGAATTATGAGGTTTGGGCTCATGGGATAGCTCTCCTGATTCCATTAACCTTATCATTTTCTCTCAACCGACTCAGACCCATTTTGTCTACCAAATACCTCATTTTCTAAAGTTAAGCTTTTTCTTAATGAAAAATACCTAAAAACCCATTAAATAGGCTAAAATTTCTCTTCCTCAAAACTATGCCAAAAGTATAGTTATTGAAAAGATTATTTTATTTCATGAACAGTAGCACTGATGGTGACTCAATCTGACCTATGGTTCACAAGTTAGGGCCAAAACAAGTTTTAGCCAATTTATTATATGGGTTGCAGTTTTGTAATTCTTCTTAAATCCCAACCCATTTCTTCTCTCCCCTCACTCTCTCTCCTCACTCCCTCACTTGTTTCACTCCCCCATCCAGAGGCGAGTCTCTCTCCTCCCTATCTCTTTTCTTTTCTTTTTATTCCTCCTCTCTCTTCAGTCTCATCTCTCAATCTCTCATTTCCCTCAAACAGAGAACGCCCAGCATCTCCCCTTTCCACTCTCGATCGATCACTCACCCAATCGGCAGCTGCGATCCAGAATCCGGACTCCCCTTTGTCCAGTGGCCGCCGCCACCACTCACTCCCTCTTCCTTTCTTTCCTTCTTTTTCTATTTTCCTTATTTCCCCTTTCCCATTTCCTTCTTTCTTGCTGCCGCCACAGGAATCCACGCCTACTGCGGCCACGAGAGCTTCTTCTTCTCCTTCCATCCTCCTCCTCAAGCTTTCATCTTCCCAAGGAACCCATTTTTCAAGTTTTCCCCCAAACCAAACAACCCTAGGTAAGGTTTTCCTCCCCCATAAACTAGGTTATTTAGAGTTTTAACAAAAATAAATTTTTTGCATGCTCATTAGCTTCTCTTAATTGTTTTTGTAGGTTTGATTTGAGTTGGGTTTGGATTTTCTTGAGTTTCAACTTCTTTGGGGTTCTTTGGTGAGCTAGGCATACCCTATTTTACTCTCTTCATCTAAGGCAAGTGGATTAACATATTTCATTGATAATGTGCATGTATATTTAGTTGATTCTAGCATTTTATTTGCCATTTATACACCCTTTTGCTCATCTTGGGTTTTGTATTAAAAATGCTAGATTTAGGATGTGTTAATGTGTTGAATGGATTGATGGATTGATGAATGTTGGAGGTGATTTGAATATGCTAAATGAAGGGGGTGGGATACCCATTTACTATAGGTTAAGTAGTGTGAGAAGAATGAAGGGATTGAAACCCCATTTTATTGGAATTGTTATATGGTGATGGAGGCCTGGTGTGGGCTAATTGTGGGATTGATTGTAGATCATTTCTATATGCATATTAGGGGGTATTTTGAGGACTTATTATGAGGGTCATTGGGGAGCAAATGTATCTCTCATAGATGGCATGATTTGTGTATAATGTACAAATTAATTGAATCCAGTCGATGTTGGACTTGGGCTATGCATCCTACTGACTTAAATGAAATTAATTACCCAACTATACATCACCCGGAGTTCGAGTAGAGTCGTCAGGTACACAAGTTGTCATCATTGACCTAGAGATGGCTTGTAATTCTTCCTTGGCTTTCGGGTTTGCATACTTTGCATTGTTATTACATTGTTTATGACTCTTTAGCGACTGTACCCTGTATTTGCGTTTTGTGGACCGTGTTGAGGCTTGGCTAGGTGTTTGGGATATGGGAGGACTACTCATTGTGGGTATGGATTTATGGTTGTGGACCAAACTATGTTGTGGAGTAGTTCCTCAATATTTGTATGCTATGTTTGGATTTAGTCAGCTCTTCACATTTGACTTAGGAACCTTCCTTTGCGCACCACTGAGTCAGCCTATGTGTGGGTTGTGTTGGATCGGGGTCTTCTGGACGATTACAGATCGGTATTGGTATGGTACAAATGTACCTTATGACTCTGGACTGGGTGTGATGCATCTTATGGCGGCTTGACCAATCGTTCTGGACGGGGCCTTGTGCTCTATGACTCTGGATTGTATGTGATGCACCCTATGGCGGACTGATCCACCGTTCTAGACAGGATGCCTAGCATCCGAAGACAGTTTGGGCCACCGTATTATGGGCCGGGTTTTACTCGGATATTGGTTATGTGGTTGTGCTTATTTGTATAGCTATGGATTAGGATTCCGTTCTTTCTTATGCCCTTGTTGTTTATCACTCCTATGATCATATATGTCTTTATTCCATTTTGACATTGTATATTATTATGGTTTATGTCTATTCACTTGCCATCTACTGTTGTAGACTGATGTTGTAGTATTTGGTGCATAGATACTGAGTCCTACCACCCCGAGGCGACGGAGGAGGTGAAGCGCTACAAGCGCTTGAGCCAGGTGCTGAGTCTGAGTGGGGTGCAAATGATGGATATTGATCCATCTAGACCTGTACGCGAGTGACTGACATATTTTGAGATTTTAATGCTTTTCATCATTATTTTTTTGGTAGCCTGAGTTTTTGTTGGGCTTGCATTTAACATATTTTGTTTAAACTTTTAAACTTTGAACTCAAACTCTAAACTTTACAGCCCTTTTGATGTGCAGCACTCTGATTATTTTGATAATGCCAATTGCTAGATATTGCTTCCGCAGGTATCTGTGTTGGTATGAAATGTTAAACTCACTGCGGACTAAAGAACCTATGAGAAATTGATTAGGAGCCACGTGTCATAATGATTACAGGGAAAAAAAATTATTATTAGCCCTAATCTCACCAAACCCCAAGTTTAAATGTTGGGGTCGTGACACAGTCTCCCATAGAAGAATTACGCAATGAAAGGAAGGACCAGTTTCATTGGCCTCACTACTACTGGTTGCAAGCTTGAGTTGTCACGTACCACCGAAATTTGTGGAAAGCACACCTCCAAGGGTATTAAAATTTCAAACTTTGAGATGTTTGGACCAAGTCTGTCTCTGCATTACAGTATTATATGCTTTCCACTAAATAATAACTTTTTAACGGTGATACCCAGCAGGGGACCACTGACAGAGAACTTGACAATAGAGATTTAAGAAACTGGAAAAACATCAAAGTGACTCATCATAGCCCACCAAGAGAGAACTGCAGCTCCAGATTCTGAGGATGCTAACTCACTTTATGGAAAGAATCAATGATGGCATCTGCAAGGTATTCGCATTTGGCAAGAGACAACCCAGCCATAGTTATCCTTCCATCCTTCGTCATGTATATGTGCCACTTATTTGTCAGATTATCACACTGTCCAGACACACAAAAAAAAAAAAAAAGAGTAATCTGTAAAAGCTCAGATCATATATTCAAAAACCATTTGGTACATTTGTTAATCAAAATTTTCATAAAAAGAAAGGTTTTCTGCAATATTTTGAATCTATTGTGTGGTGAGATAATTTTTCAGGTGCATGTAGGAGAAAGGTGCCAGACAGAATTCAAACTTTGGAGGATTTTAAGCTCTAGACGGGGAGGGTCAGCCCTTGATTTTTGTACAAGGAACTATGTACTGTTTGTCCCTTGGTTTAGATTCACTATATTGGGTTCAGAAATATTTAAGTCAAGGTCTGGAACTTCCTATAATTCCATGCCCATGGATGATGGACCTAGACCTCAATACAAAATGAAGTTGACGTTAAAAATTATAAATAGATAATAAGTGCATTTTATATACCCTCTCTCTTCAGTCTATTCCAATCATAGTATATATATTTTCACTCTTTCTCAGACGCATACTCGGACACACAAATGACACAACCCAGTCTTAAGCCTGTCTTCCGGTTAAGGGTGATCTAGAAGACAGAAGCTGGCTAGACATAAATCATAACACGCATGAACCTGATATTTAGCACATGGCTTTTGTCACGTGGATGGAAAAGCGTGAACCTGGCAGAACCAGACACATGGCACCCTATCCACATGGCCCCATAATGCTATGACACTTGGAGACGTTTGGATGAGAGTTTTTTTTTGGGGGGGGGGGGGGGGGGGGGCGCTAAGTTTTTATATGCTATCGTATTTATCCCTTATTTGTTTACATTTTTAGTACTTCTGATAATATTATCCTAGCCTCGATGCTATAGTGAATTAATACCTAGTATGGGGGTTTAGATAATCTCACCTGAGAGGTGGGATAACTTGAGTTGTTTTGAGTTGAGTGGAGGGTAGAATTTTTTAAGTCTTTTTGTCTTTATTCCACCGGAGTTGGTTTTAGGTGGGGAGTGAAATTATATTTTTTTAGATCTTTTTGTCTCTTGTCCCCCATTTATCCGGATGCAACCAAATATAGGATTAGATTCACCTTTGAGATAAATGGAATGTCATCTGATGCAATAATATCATTGGATGGCTTGGATGGTATTAGCTATCTAATCCCACCAAAAATTTATCCCCCCTTCCAAACACATCTAATATATATTATGAGAGCCGCACATATTGGACAAACCCTCCCTAACTATAAATTTACATTTCCAATTTTTTTCTTATAAAAAAGATTTACATAAAATCTTCTTTAACGAAAACTAAAGTTATTTTTATTTTGTGAAAAAAGTTATATATTTAATATTTCAAAAATAATGTATTGATTTAGCGGACATTAGATATGTAACATTAGCCCTACAAATAACCATATCTATCTCGTCATTATATCTGACACGGATAACCCAAGAATTAAAAGACCGCGGCATCATAACACAACAGTCATTATAAAATCCCAGGAAGGGACCATATTAAAAGGCACATGCTGAAGAATGAATCCAGATCCACCCAACCCACACCTCGATTGAGATCCAAATCCAGCTGAGCTGAGTCCGGATAACGGTCCATTCAAGCTTAATTCAAATTCAAAGATGATCCCACGAGTTCATATTATGCACATGCATCCAAGTGGTCCCAATGACCACTTGCAGCAATCTTTGGACTGTTAGTAAGATAATTTTGTCAAGCTCCAACATTTGATCCCTGATCTGGTAGATTGGACCAACAGTGGGCCCCATTCGCTTAACAGTGGAGGAAATCTGGGTCGCCTGGACTAGATTTTTGACATTTTTTTCATGACAGTACTCATTTCTGCACTGTATTTTGTGATCTGCTATACACAAATCTATTCCGACCACAGTTTGTTTGAGATCTGCTGTTTAGGATTATTTGAGATCCGCTGTTTAGGACTGTTTTTTGAAATACTGCTGGATTTGGCAAAAATCTGGGTTGGCTGTACCAGTTTTTTTTTGTAATTTTTTTCCAGATCTGCTGAGAACTGTTACAATTAATCTCGGCTTTTGCTTCTTGTTGCTGCCCATTTTTGTTGTGTGCTTTCTGTTGCGAGAGCATGCCCTGCCTGCTGCCTTTGTTTATTACTGCTGGGCTGTTGAATGCTATCTACTTATTACTATTGATTTTTGCAATCTGCGTATGTGATCTGCATCCTTTGGACTGATTTGGCGTATTGTATCTTGATCACTTATTGATTGTTTGTTGATTTTTTTTCATTTTTTTTACAATGGAAAAATCAGAGTTACAATTGATCAAATTTAATGGAAAAAATTATGCTTCATGGGAATATCAATTTGAATCTCCAAGGAAAAAAAACTTGTGAGGTCACATTTCTGGTTCTGTAAAAAAACCAACAGAAAAGGAAAAACTTGAAGACTGAGAAACAAAAGAAGCACAGATTATGAGCTGGATTTTGGGGTAAGTGGAACCCCAATTCTTTCTTCATCCTAAGCTCTACAAAACTGCCCAGAAAATGTGGATATATTTGAAATGTATTTACCACCAAGAGAATTCGGCCCATCAGTTCTAGTTAGAACATGAGATTGCCCAATATTCCCAAAGTAACATGATTGCTCAAGATTACTTTTCTAGATTTCTTGATCTTTGGACTATGTTGCCATCAGAGTAGACACCTTATTAGGACTTCAGGAAATACATAAAATTTCTTAGCGGGAGCAATTTTTAATGAAACTTGACCCTGAGTTTGAAAATATCCGCTCAAATCTCATGAATCGACATCCATCTCCTTCACTTGAGAGCTGTCACAATGAAGTCCTTCGCAAAAAACAATGCTTACTCAACAACATCTCTCCCAACAATCTTCCAATGTTCCAATTGACGTCGCTTATGTAAGGAAGATCTCAGCACGCGGCACTCCATCCAGAAATATGACTAAGGTTCAATGTTTTGCTTGTAAGCAGTTTGGTAATTACTCTTCATAGTGCAAAAGGAAAGTTTGCAACTATTGCAAAGCCAGTGGACAAGTCATCTTTGAATGTAGGACCCGATCCGAAAATCGGAAGTCCCGTGCTTATTCTGTGATGACTTCAGACTCTCAATATGTGACATCTGCTTCTTCGTCTGCATCCATGTCTTCATAACTATCTATGCCTAGCTCATTTGACACTCCTGAAATGCATCAACAAATGATCCTCCGAGCCTTTTCTACCTTGGGTATCTCAGGTAAACCTTCATCATCTTTCATGTGGTATTTTGATTTCGGCACATCTAATCATATGAATTCTTTGTCTAGCTACTTTCTAATCTTACACCATTTGATGGCAAACTCCAAGTACAGACTGCTAATGGGGTTCATTCATATATCACGGCCATAGGAGATATCCCACATTCCTTACCCTTGAATAATGTTTTTCTCTCTCCTTGTCTCTTTACAACTTTGTTATCTATTAGCCAATGTAAGGTCCAAATCCTAGCTAATCTTAATTTATTATAATGAATCTTGTTTTAACTTAAATAATACATAATTAAGCTAATTCAACTCAAATCCCTTTGGATTTGGGTCATGGATATGTAGTTAGGTCGGGTTCAAATTTTACTTAGGCAACTAAAGACCTTCTCATGTAATTTGAAGTTACATGATTTTACATCATTAAGGCATCATGTTAATAGTATCAAGTGCATTCTAGCTTGTGGGTCAACTTTCATGTTGGCCCAGCTCAATTCGAATCCATCTTGGCTCACTTGAACTTCAAATGACTTAAGCTAGAAATTCTATAAACAATCTAGACTTGTTTGCAATTTCCAGTAAAATCTGATTTAAGACTCACTCCAGCATATTTCTTTCTTCTCTATTGCTGGAGCTCCATCTTCACCTCATCTTCTCTCATTCTTCTCCTTCTCTAGCAGTTAGAACTCAAACCTTGGAGCTATACATGCAAGAGCTACAGCTCCCACTCCTTCCTCTTTACTTCCTTGTTCAACATCTTCCTTGGAATCTCACAAATTGATCTTTTCCTCTTCTCTACAGCTCCCTAAGGTAAGAGCTTCATCATCCCGTCATTTTTTTGAGTTCAATAGAGTCAAGGTTTTCAATTTGGTGGCATGCATTCATCTCCTACCCATTTTATTTATTGCATGTTTTTGCATAGCTTAGATCATCTTTTATTGAGGCTTTCTCTACTATCAAATTAATGAGAAGCTTGATTTGGACAAAGCACTGAGATTAGAGGCATGTATAAGTGCATATTTACTACATGCATGGTTTATTTTGTTAATTCTTAATGAGTTCTTTATTAATGACAAGTTACAGCTCTCCTACCTTTGATTTTGGAAATGTGAATGATTTATGGGTTAATGAGTAAAATTAAGAATGTATGATGAGTTGATTGGTGTTAGGGAAGTGTGGAATGAATCTCAAATGGATGATGGAACGGCGGTTCTACGCAGGTGATGAAATGAAGAAGAAGAGTGCTTGCAGTAGATGCTTGTACTACAATTCGAGAAAGCGCGCTTGAACGAGCGTGAGCACGCGGTTGAGCGCATGTATAATTTCTGAAGAAAAACACGTCAGTAGTCTTTGTCCGGAGACAGAGATGAAACGAGCTCGAGCGCATTGGATCCTGCACGGGCACATGTACAGAGACCTAATGAAAAACTCGTCAGTCGAAACTTTACTAAAATAGAGCCACAGGTGTATGAGCGTGTTTGGGGCTGTGCTCGAGCACGCATGACCAATTTTTTTAAAAACTATTTTAAATCACTTACAACCTCTAATTAAAAACCAATCTTACTCTTAGAGTTTTAAGTACATTCAAAGACCATATAGGACCTTAGAAGTGGTACCTTTACCTCAATTAATTAGCCAAACGGTAATTAAATACTAAGAAGGAAGAGTGTAGAGCTGTCTCTCTTTTTCTCTTTATTTTCCGGTTTCACATCATAGGTGTTAGTATAAGAAGAGGTGTCCGTTGCTTACACAATGTAACACTAAGACTTGGTAATACATGACACCGAACATTTTATGAATACATCGTATTTAATGACTAAAGAAACACGGATTATCTTAGCTAGGGTTGGTTAGTAAATAGCCTTGTTAACCACTTAATTCAAATGCATTCATATTGTTTAAGTAAAATTTATCATTAACATGATTTGATCATGTACCTATTCATCTGGTGAACCTTGAGGCAAGATCGGAGACGGAGCTTCTACTGAGCATGAGCTAAGATAGGGTTCATAAGGTTGAAAAGAGTTCGAGCTCTAACAGCTCATTTAAGTATACATTGTTTGAATAGCAATCACTTTGTTAATTTTGATTTTATAACTGAACATAATCTCAAGACCGTTATATGTTTTGTATAAAAATAGATCGATCAATATGTATGATAAGTGTGGAAGTATGAATTCTGATCGGAGTTGAGACCATTGAGTCAGCACCGCTTAGCTTGTACCCATAGGAAGTTCAACGAGACCAAATGAGGGTATTATACGTGTTACCTACTGCAGTAGTTATATGAAGAGTTGGTCGGCACTTTTAGGGTAGCTAGATGGTCTTGGCTCGACCTTTAATGATTTCCCATTATACAATATGCGCTCCTTCTAGAAAGAAGATAGCTATGTGGATGCTAATTAGTATGTGATTATTTTTCATATATGATTCTTTAATTCATGCTTATTCACATGTCCAATATGCTTAGTTTCCGATTGTTACTCTCTTTCAATCAATATGGTTATCTAATTCAATTGACGCATTATGATAGTCTTATGCACTCTTATATTTGCTTAACAGTCTTGTTAATAGTACTACTTTTGGTGTTATAGGTACATAATCCAATGCCAATCTGGCAATCAACGCGACCTCAGAATAAACCTCAACGGTACCTCGGGGTGTGGACAAATGGAAAGAGGATGATGTCTTCTACTAATTATCCTACGTAGTGCATCATGGGGTTCATGTTTGGGGGTTTATTTAGAACATTGCTATGCTTGGTTGTGATTATACTATGGTATGTTGGAGTCCCTATTTGATGGACATGATATTCATGATAATGGACATATTTATGTTTCTTAGTATTGCGTGTACGTGGATGGTTTAACTAGTGGACTTGGCTTATATTAATGAATGAAGGATTGTGGCTTTATTAATGCCTATAATGAATTATATGTGAATTCTCCAAGTTTCTGCTTAATTATGTAAATGATTGTTATGTGTATATGGATCTTTCTTACACTTATCTGTGGAATCTCCCTTGTACCGGTTTGTGCGTGTCTTAACATGGCATGGATTGTTACGGGATTACATGTCGCACCTTGGAATCCACCTTAGTCCTCAATTCTCGGGTTTGGGGTGTGACAGCTAACTTGTTAATAACCATTGTAATGTGTCTTTTTCCTCTTCTAGTTGTGTTGTGCAGGATCAGGGGACGGGGAAAGTGATCGTGGAGGGGCCTAAGTGTGGTCAATTTTTCTACTTTGTTTCCGAACACCAGATTAAGATGAATCCCCTTCTGCTTTTTCATGTTTCCGAAAATAATGTGCATTTGTAGAACAAAAAATTAGGACATTCAAATTCGATTGTTCTGTTATCTTTAAAAAATTCTGGCTTGATTAATAAAAATAATTTTTATGCTTCTGATGTCAATCTTGATTGCTCTATTTGCAAATTGGGTAAAAGTAAGACACTTCCTTTCTCTATGCATCATTTTATAATAGAGAATTGTTTTGATTTAATTCATAATGATGTTGGGGGGATAACACCTATTATATATTATTCACACTATAAATATTTTGTTACATTCATCAATGATCATAGTCGTTTTACTTAAGTTTACTTCTTAAGGGCAAAATTAGAAGTGTTTGATGTTTTTAAAAAATTCCTTGCTTATGTTGAAACACAATTTTCCACTTGCATAAAGATTCTTCGATTTGATTCAAGTGGCAAATATGTGTCTAATAGATCTCAAGAATTTCTTCAAAATAAAGGAATTATCTCACAACGAACTTATCCTCACACCTCAACAAAATGGCATTGCTGAGTAGAAAAATCGCCATCTTCTTGACATGGTTCATTGCCTGTTACTTAAATCATCTATCCCACCTAGATTCTGGCCTGAAGCTCCATCAACTACTGTTTATCTTAGTAATCAGCTTCCACCACCCAAACTGCAGAATCAGTTGCTATATTTTCGACATTTTCACTCTCTTATATATACACATCTTTGTCCTTTTGGGTGTGTGTATTTTGCTCACCTTCTTCAGTCTGAACGAACAAAATTGTCAGCTCAATCTGTCAGATGTGTCTTCCTTGGTTATGCCGCTACTTAAAATGGAATTGTTCGTTATGATCCATCTATCAAAAAGATTCGTATTTCTCGCAATGTGGTGTTTTTTGAAAATTTATATTTTTTTCCTTATTCCACTGATTCTTCTGATTTTGTCACCATGACTGCACTACCAAAATTTTCATCCGATACTTCTCCATCTTCCTTTGAAAGGTCCAACCCTGCTGTTGTGTATTGGAGACGTCTACCAACAATCATTGCTATGACACAGCCTCTTCAAGAACTACCTGATCCGGCACCTGATCCAACTCTTGTAGAACCTGTGCCCGAGCCACATAGCCTACCCCCTCTTCGACACTCCACGCACACATCTCCGCCTCCTGACAAATATGGATACTCTTACCTATCTTTACTCACCAAACAAGCTTCTGTTGACATTCGCACGACTTATACTCAAGCTGTGAAGCATGAATGTTGGTGGCAAGCTATGTTAGAAGAACATGAAGCTCTTCACACTAATCAAACGTGGGATGTTGTTCCATGTCCACCTACAGTTCGCCCCATTAGGTGTAAAAGGGTTTATTCGATCAAACTAAAATCAAATTGCTTTATAGACCGAAACAGGGCACGTCTGGTAGCTTCGAGTAACCGTCAAGAGTATGGAATTAACTATGAGGAAACCTTTGCTCTAGTCACGAAGATGACTACTATCCCGGTAATTATTTCTATTACAGCATCTCAGGCATGGCCACCTTATCAGCTAGATGTCAAGAATGCTTTTCTTCATGGTGATCTTAAAGAAGAAGTCTATATGTGCCTCCCTAAAGGATATCCAACTATATGTGAGTCCGATGTGGCTAAAGCCAGACGTTCCCTGCATGGTCTCAAACAAGCTCCCCGCGCATCATTTGAGAAGTTTCTAGCCGCATTGCTTGCATTGGAATTCTAGCCTAGTCTATACGATCCATCATTGTTTCTTCATCATACCACAAATGGCATCACTATCCTCTTGTATATGTGGATGACATTATCATTACTGGTACTGATTCATCTATGATTTCTGAGGTTCAAACTTCATAGCACCAATCTTTTTATATGAAAGACTTGGGTCCATTGATATACTTCTTAGGTCTTGAAAATAGGAAAAAGAATTGTTCTGCATCAACACAAGTATACACTTGACCCAATTGAACTGGCAGGACTCCAACACTCGACCCCAGTTGATACTCCTCTTGAAGTAAATTTAAAGCTTTTTAAGGATAGTGGGGATCTTCTCCTGATGCCTTAGTATATCAATAGTTGGTTGGCAGCTCGATTTACTTAATTAATACATGCCCAGATATTTCTTATGCTGTTAATCTTGTTAGCCAATTTATGACTGAGCCTATGCATCTTCATTTGGCCGTTGTTTGACAAATTATTTATTACCTACTTGGTACGACTACTCGTGGCCTATTTTTTTCTGCTGACTCTCCACTAAATCTAGTTGCTTACTCCGATGCTATTTGGGCAAGTTGTCTGGACACCCGTCGATCCACGACTTGGTGGTGTATGTATCTTGGTGATGCGTTGATCTCCTAGAAATGTAAGAAACAAGATAAAATTTCCAAATCCTCCATCGAAGCTAAATATTGTGCCATGTCTGCTGCTTGTTCTGAAGTTCTTTGGCTTTGTGGGCTTCTTTCTAATATTGGATTTCTACAAACCATTGCGACACTTCATGCAGACAACACAAATGCTATTAAGATTATAGAAAATCTAATTTTCCATAAAAGAACAAAGCACATTGAAGTTGACTACCATTTTATTTGTGATGAATATCTATGGGATGTTATTTCACTTCCATTCATTCCTTCCGGCCTACAGATTGCAGATATATTCACAAAGGGTCTTCCTCGCCCGCGACATCAATTCTTATCTAACAAATTGATGTTTATTGACTCAACAGCAACAATTTGAGGGGGGTAGTTAACAAGGCCCAACATAACATAAGTCAGGCCTAGCCCACTGTACTATAGATCTAGAATCTTTTAGATTACCTTGGTCAAATTAGATTAGTGTACATTCCCTAAATGTAAATCACAATTACCCTTAACAGATTTTAATTAGGCAATGATGGAACCTTAACTAAAGATACCATGACTGATAAATAGAGATCGGTCGTCCTTCTCTGGGCCATCTAGTTTCATTCCATCTCTCTTTTTATATGCTTGTTCCTT
Organism: Sextonia rubra; assembly: GCA_037013555.1. Lineage (NCBI taxonomy): Eukaryota > Viridiplantae > Streptophyta > Magnoliopsida > Laurales > Lauraceae > Sextonia > Sextonia rubra. Next base: position 13,635,039 of record JASUAD010000014.1, on the reverse strand, counting down.
CTTGTTATTCTAATGTCAAGATGGTGGCTCAAGACATTAGAATTTTACCATAGAAGAATTTGGTGGTTTGTATAAATATTTGCGTCTTGGAATGCAGTTGTTGTATAGTATCTAGTGTTACTGTTGTGTGCGTGTATGCGAAGCATGAACAATCCACAATCGACAATCAATCAACCACATAAGAAGAGAAAATCATACATAGTGATTTATGCGGTTTGGCAAACTCGCCTACCGAGTGCCACAGGAGAGAGCCCTTATCTCTCACACAGGGTCTAAGTTTATAGATTACATCAATAGAGAATCTCCACTTTCTTGGCTCCCAAGAAAGCCCTAGTACAATTACCAAAATATTCATGACCTATGATGTACGGATAGTTCAACATGGCAACGCATCGCTTCATATCGTATCCGATACTTCACTTTTTGTATAAACTCCATGTCTTTGTTGTATCCACAACATGTCCTTGCCGTATTTGGCTTCATAAGCCATGACCCTGAACCTAGTCATTGGCAAACCCTTGTAAACCAACCCGGTCAAGCTGGAATACAAGATATAAACCCAACAGTTACCACCTAGGCAAAAAGAGGAGGCAAATTTGACAATTGACATTACCTACTCCCAATTTGCAACATTCACTATGCTAGTATCTACAAACTATCTCCTGTGGAAATCCCAATTCATGCCTTTTCCAAAAGGTTATGAGCTGCTGGATGGAGTTATGTGGATGGTTGCCCTCCTCAATTTGAAGATGCTGGAAGGAAAAATCAACCTACTTATCAAGCATGGCAACGTCAGGATGCTTTACTACTCTCATGGCTTCTTCTACCTACTCTCACTCAAGGGGTTCACACTCAAGTCAATGGGCTACAAACTTCCAATGAGGTATCGTCTTTTCTAGAAAAATCCTTTGGCAATCAATCTCAAGCAAGGGAAATCCAGTTGCAGGCCATTAAGAAAGGGAGTTTTCAAAAGGGCAAATCCATCAAAGACACAGACAGTCTTGCTGTGATTGATAAAACAGTAGTAGAGGAGGATCTTGTTCTTAGTATCTTTGGTGGCCTATCAGCTGAGTATGAGTAGTTTGTTATTGCAATCATGACCTGTGTTAAGCCCATTTCACTACAAGCACTTCGCGGGCTTTTACTGAGTCAGGAAATCAAACAGTCTAGCTTTTCTCTAGTACCAGAAACTTTACCTTCAGCAAGTGTTGTGCAAAGGAATCCAATCTCAAATGTTGGGTTGCAACAATGCCAACAATTCTCAGTTAGGACGAACCCAAAGTCAAGAATCATAATCCAGACCAAAAATTCCCTCAGAATAGGCCCCAGTGCCAAGTGTGCAGTTGGTTTGGACATACTGCACTTGAATGCTGTCACCAATTTGACCATGCCTATCAAGCATTTGATTCACCTCCCTCCCTATATGAATGTTTCCTTTTAAATCTTTCCATAATCCACACCAAACTGCAGGTGACACATGGTACCCAGACAAAGGCTCTACAAATCAGTTCACTGGATCTCTCCAACCTTTGTATTCAGTTGGATTATATATGTCCTGATCAACTCAAAATGGGTAATGGAGCAGGTTCAAATATTCGACACGTTAGATCCTCTTCTCTGCATTCTTTTGATTCCTCTTTCAAATTACATGATACTCTTCATGTGCTAGAAATTACGTGCAGCTTACTTTCTGCCAATCAATTCACTAAAGATAACAATATTTTGTTTGAATTCCATCCCACTCAGTTGTGTGCAAAGGATTTAGCATTGGGGAGACCTCTTCTACATGGCCCAAGTAAAGATGGACTCTACCAACTGGTACTCAATAGAGGAGACAACAATAAAACAGACACCACTACAAAAGCATTGTTGGCGAACGACTGTTACATAGTGGCATCATCGACTCAGTCATCGTACATTTTGCGCAATGCATCAAGTCATCTCTCAGCATGGGCTTCCATTCCAGTCTAATAATGGACCCATAGTTTGGGAAGCTTGTCAAAAAGGGAAAAGCCACAAATTTCCCTTCATCTCTTCTTCTTTCTGCAACATTGGCCCAATTGATCTCATCTACTCAGATATATGGGGACCACCTCCAATTGCATCCATTCATGGACAACGCTATTATGCCTTTTTTTAGATGATTACAACAAATTATGTTGGATATCTCCTTTAATTCGAAGAAGTGATGTGTTCAGCACGTTCGAAAATTTTAAATTCCTAGTTGAGATATATTCAATCGCAAAATAAAATACTTCCAATCTACTAGGGGCATAGCAAGGATCAAAACAGCGGTTGTGGCAGGCATAGTGGCCAAAGACCAAAACGTTACGTAGCGAGCTATGATGCTCAGATATAGCATGGATATGGAAAGGACACACTGTGGACATGGCAAGAACACAGATTTCACACACAAAAAGTAAAGTATCCGATACGATACATCACAATACGTTGGCCATGTTGAAGTATCCATGCATCATAGGTAACGGGTGATATATAGCGATTGTGGCGATACATAGTGGCATAGCATTGTGGATTTTTTAAGCAGTCAAAAGAATTCAAATTTTATGTAGCAACCAATATTATGTTTTTTTTTAGTGATTTGTAACCATATAAGGGTAGAGACAACTTTAGGAAATGCTATTGATGAAAAAAATAGGAAAAATAATGTTTTAAATTAGAAACCACTTGGCTCTAATAGGGTTTAGATCGTTGCGCCGCTAGTTTTAAAATAGCGTAGTGGCCTCAACTGCTACGACTAATAAGTAAGGCCGCTATTTTGAACCATGGGGCAGAAAATACCATCATCTCACTCATTTGTGATTCATAGTATTTCTCATCATATTTCGTGCCCCCATACACATGAACAAAATGGTTCGGATGAAAGAAAGCACTACCACATAGTTGAGACAGGATTGTCTTTGATTGCACATGGGTTTGTTCCTGTGCGCTTTTGGAATCATGCTTTTGAGACTATCATTTTTCTTATCAGCAAGCTCCTTACCCCAGTACTTAGCAACATGACTTTGATTAGAAAATTGTTCAATATTTTTGCTTAATTACATCCAATTGCACATTTTTTGTTGCACAAGCTACCTTCATCTTCGCTCATTCATAAGTTGGAGTTTCATTCCATCAAGTGCATTTTCCTTGGTTATCGTTCTCATCACAAGGGCTCCAAATGTTTTGACCTACACTCACAAATATTATGCATCTCTCGTCATGTTATTTTCAATGAACATAATTTTCCATTTGCTTGCCTTCAAATATCCAATTTGAGTCCTCCTCCACTGGTCTTGTGTGGCTCAATCCCTTTCCCAACCATTATTGCATTGTGTTCACAATTTGTGGCCTCTCATGTACTCATGAGGTGTCTTACATACTACCTCTCCTATGGGTGCTTCTTAGGAGCTCTTTGATCCCCATGTTGGAGCCTCACAATCACCTCAAGTCACACTCCCACCTTACCAATCAGCACGTTCACAATTCAATTGTCACCTACTCCACCTAAGACGTCACTTTCGTTACCCACTATCCAACCTACTACAACAAAAGTGGTTCCTTCTCATCCCTCAACCACTACCCATTCTCATTATATGACCACTCTTAACCAAGATGGCACAAGGAAACCTAAGCTTTACTCAACTATCCACCATCCACTCCAAGTTGCACTTGTTGCCTTATCAAACCAAGAAATGGAACCCACTTGTTTTCCACATGCTAACAAGTCTGCCAAATGGCGAGTAGCAATGGAAGATGAATCTAATGCATTAACATGGAAAGGTTCCTAGATCCATACACCTCCAAAGCTCAATTACAATATCAATGGATGCAAATGGATCTTTAAAATCAAACGAAAGGTTGATGGAAGTGTTAATAAATACAAGGTGCACCTTGTCGCAAAGGGCTATAGTCAAGGATATGGCATGCACTACAATGAAACATTCAACCCAGTGACCAAGCCCACTACAATTCACACTGTTCTTGGTTCAGCAGTCTCACGAGGATGGTCCATTCATCAATTGGATGTCCACAATGCCTTCCTGCATGATAATCTCAACGAGGAGCTTTATATGTCCCAACCTCCAAGTCTTATTGATGAGTACAATCAACATTATGTTTGCCAGCTTCGTGAGGCCTTGTATGGTCTCAAACAAGCTGTACGGGCCTGGTTTCATCACATTCACAACTTTATTTTGGGTCTTGATTTTACGGTCTCTAAAATAGATATATCTTTATTTATCTACAACGACACGTCGATCCTAATCTATTTTTAATCTATGTTGATGATATATTGATCAAAAGCAATGATGATTGGGCCATGTCCAAGTCATTGGTTCAACTCTCACTAAGGTTCTTAGGGCATTACATTATTTCCTTGGCATTATTGAGGCTCAAAAACACCAAGGTGTACTATTTTGTTCTCAACTCAATGCAGATATATACTTAACCTTTTGACCTTTTTAAGCAATCAAATGTGGATGTACCCAAACCTTTATCTACACCAATGGCCACTCACAGTCATCTCTTTTGCTCTGTAGATGATCCTTTACAAGATCCAACCCATTATCAGAGTATTGTCGGTGCTCCCCAATATGCTACTCTTACCAAACTAGACATTACATTTGTGGTGAATAAAGTATCAATTCATGCATTGTCCTACAGATCTGAATTGGCTCATGGTCAAATGTATACTTCCGTATTTCAAACATACAATGGGTCACAGTCTTCTCTTTTGGCAGTCTAACTCCAATAAATCATTTGCCTTCTCCAACAATGATTGGGCTGGCTGTCCAACAGCTATAAATCTACAATGGGTTATGTCATTTTGCCAGGGCCCAATCTGATTTCTTGGTTGTATCGCAAGCAACAAACTGCTGCCAAATTAAGCACTGAATCTGAGTACCATGCTCTTATATCCATAGCTGCTAAACTCACATGGCTTTAATCATTATTATGTGAATTGTATTTTTCCTACCTTCCCCTCCAATTCTTTGGTGTGACAATATTGGTGCCACATTTTTTATGGTCAATCCTATCTTTTATGCAAGGAATAAGCATATTGATGTTGATTTTCATTTTGTTTGTGACAAAGTATCCAAGCGTGACCTACCGGCCAAGTTCATTTATACAAAAAAAACAAGTTGTTGATTTGCTTAAAAAACCATTGTCCAGGATCCAATATACTCTTTGGGACAAGCTCAACATCGCTAACAGATCGTTGTGCTTATGGGGGCGTGTAACAGACATAGAGCGTGTAACAAACATCTAAACTCGTGAACTTTTTAATAAATTCAAATGTTCTTATCCATTGTATTGCCTCCTATGCAGGATGATAGTTTTAACCACTTTTCATCTATATGTAAGCAAGCAAAAGATGCTCGTTGACATAGCACGGGGTAGAAGAATAGCCAACGGGCTATTCTTCAAGCCAAAAGGCTTAGGGATAAACTGTCTAGCTCTCACACCAAAGACAAAATCAACTCACTCTGGAATAAAAAACCGAAATCTTATTCAATATTGTAATTTGTCCCATGAGAAGGGATTACTTTTGTATTTATAACTAAGCTACTCTCAAAATAAGCAACAACATTCATAATTCAATCATAATATCAATTGCTAAAAATAAAAGAATAATCTTGAAATGCAAAAAGCAACTATAGTTATGAACTCTTCACTGTTGGGCTTTATTGGATTTGGGCCCAATGGGCTAGCCATAGCTTGCATCAGCCCCCACCCCCCCCCCCCCCCCCCCCTTTTTCTCTTGGAGAAAAATCCATCCTCAAGTTTAGTAAATATCCTCTTGGATCGAAAATCCTTCAATCAAACTTATGAACAGCTTGTTGAGCTTCATTTTGGGGACATGATTTGAAAGCATGATTTAATCTTTTCTCCCACTTAGAAGTATGTTGGAGGTATTGCTTCTTCTAATGACTGCATGTAGCTTGAATTTGTGATCGAGCCATTAGATGCTTCAATTGTAGACTATGTGCCAATAGATCATAATCTTTTATTGGCAAAAGTTGATCTCCAATGATGAAATCAATGTGGTGAATTTCAATGGACACATCTTCTTGTGAAATTGCTGGAACAATTGATTTGTCTTTCGAGGATTCAATTGGTTTTTCTGAAATTGGTAGTGCAATCATATCCAGTAGATGATCAGTAGTGACCACATGAAGAACTTCAGGGGTGTTACATGATGTATCATCTGACTTTATCATGATGTCTTCCATTCCTTGATCTTGCTTTGTAATGATAGCCTTGATATTTGTTTCCTCATTGTGCTCTTCCTTTGGCTTTTCAACTGAATTGGATGATGTAGATAACGATGGAAGAGCATAACCTATCGTCCTTGTCACTTAAAGGTAAATGTGTTTTCCTCAATGTCATTGTGCATATTACGATAAAAAATCCATAGCTTTTCCAAAAGAATATGACTTATATTCATTGGAGTTACATCACACCAAATTTTAACTTTATATCCACCAATCTTGAAAGATACCAAATATTGTGAGTAACAAGAATGATAAAATCATTAAACCATTTAATGTTGTAAGGCTTTGGGAGCTTCTCTATAAAACAATTGAGTTTATCAATAACCTCTTGTGCCACAAAATTGATAGCACTATCACGATCAATAACCAGGTTGACTAAACTTGTCTTTACATGTTGCTCGATTTTCGGAATATCATAGTTTGCTTTCACTCTTCTTCTTCCATTTCAGTGGTAGTGAGAAGTCTATGAATGACAAGTGTAAGATTACCTTCTCCTATTTCCACAACATGAGCCCTTGTTCGTTGCCGAAAATTTCTTCCTGAGACTAAACTTATCGAATGCAGGACCGTCAAAACATGCGCTCAATTCGAATAGCTTCCTTGTATGCTTTATAAACATTGTTGCAGGGTTTCATCTTCTCGATAATGGTTATCTTCAAACCCCTAATAAAGCGACTCAAGTCATACAATTCATTTTATTCCAATTCACATACTTGATGCAGTCTTGAAAATTGACCTAAATATTCATCAACTGTTAGCTTATTTTGTTACAAATTGAGAAATTGTTCGAATAAGAGTTAGTTCTCAAAATACTAATTGCCATATGTATGCTCATATAGGTCAAAAAATTTGCATAGTAACTTTGATGTAAGAAAATTAAAATCTCTAAATTCTTAAAAATTGACTGACTTGATAACTTGATCTTGATGACAAAATATACAAGTGAAGACCTTGTGGATGATCCACTTGCAGTTTTGTTTTTCTGCCTTTTTTTTAGAAGAAATAACTAGATTGGGCCTTAATATGCACTTAAGCCCAGTTGTTGGGCTTGCCTTGTGGCACATGTTAGGATCTGGCCTGACTAGAGGAGAAGGAAAGAAAAGAAGCGTTTCGAAACCCTTTCTATCTTTTTGCTGCTAGGCTACGACAACGAGGGGAGTGGAGGGGCAGCTACTGAGCGTGCGATGGAGATAGCAGTGCTCGGCAAATGGGGTTAGCCTTGCAGTACGGTCGGAAGTGACTAGCGATGGAGATGGTGGTGTAGCTGCAGTGGTGAGCCTAACGCAGAAGTTGAGGCAGCGTCGACAAAGATGGTGGTAATGATAAAGATGGAGCTGAAAAGTGCAAGTTCCATACAATCTCCGAACTCCTTCTCTTTACTGCCAGTTTCTTTCTTTTTTTTTTTTTTTATATTCTAGTGATGGGAATTGGAAAGGGAAAGGGAGTTGGGTTTGGATTCGGTTCGGGGTGAAGGTAGGGTTTCCGATTTGGGCTGTGGCGTGTGGGCATTATGGTGATGGCTTTTGTCGAGGGGTTTTGGATGAAGATGGGTTTGTTGGGTTTGTTATGTTCGGTAATGAGGGTTCAGAGAGGGGTGAGGGTAGGATGGATGGGGTAGGGCTCGACAGGGGGTTTTGATGAACTGGGGTGGGTGGGATTCGGTTTTCTGTGGTGAGGGGTTGGGACAGTGACAAAGGGTTGGATGGGTAAGGGGACCTACGATTGTAGTGTATTTGGTATTTGGGTTTAAAGTGAAAGTTTATATGGGGTGAGTGAAGGTTTGGATGGGAATATGGGATTTCGGTTGGTTTGAGGTTTCGGAAATTGGCATTTGGGAAGGGTTTGGTTGCTGTAATGGGGTCGGGTGGTTGTGGGGGTGTGTGCCAGTGATATGATTGATGAAGGTGATGATGGATGGATGAAAGATGATGAAAGGATGATGTGGGAGGGTGAAGGATGGATGAATGAGATGAAAATATGGAGATGGGATATTCGGGTTACCTGGGATCTCTGATCGGAGTGGTGATCTAAGATCAGATCTTCTCTCTGATACGATTTAAACGCAACACGAGAAGAAGAATAGCCAACGGACTATTCTTTAAGCCAAAAGGCTTAGGGATAAACTATCTGGGTCTCACACTAGAGGTAAAATCAACTCACTCTAGAGAAGAAAACCGAAATTTTATTCAATATTGTAATATGTCCCATTCGAAAGGATTACATATATATTTATAAGCTACTCTCTAAATAAGGAAGCAAAAGCAATCATAATATCAACTATTAAAAATAAAAGAATCCTAATAATCTTGAAATTCTAAAAATAACTGTAGTTATGAACTCAGTTATGAACTCTTCATTGTTGGGCCTTATTGGATTTGGGCCCAATGGGCTGGCCAATGGATCTGGCCTGCATCACTTGTTGTTGGTGAAAAATAAACAAATGGTATTTTACCATTTTAAATGTCAGCTCGAGCTATTAGTAAATGACAGAACAATATATAAAAGGGCTCTAATAGACCCCTTCACGTGTGGCGCTCAGCACGTGAACAAAAACACACCAAACAACCATACATGGAAAGAAACACATCCCCTAAAGATTCAAACACATGACCCCTTGACTCTGAGACCATATTGATAACTAGAAACACCAAAAGCTCAAGCTATTGCAAATGACAGCGATGCATCAAAGGGTCCTGACGATTAAGATTTAGTTTCCTTTTACAGTCATTTAGCTGGATTAAGTAGGCTTGTATATAACATTGTTTCATTTATATGGGTTGTAATTGATTGACGCGAAGACTAAGTTCTTTTTTCCTAATTTCAGAAGGTTGGTGACATTCAGTTTTGCAAAATAAAAAATAAAAAGATAACAGATAATTTTCATCATCGGCAGATCATGCCTTCCATAAATTTCAACCAAAAGCCATTAACAATCTTTAATAGTAGAGAATCCATGTCTTTAGATTATATATGAATTCACCTATTGTTCATGGAGTTCCTCCCTGCCTTTGTTAAAGCAAATAAATACTAATTAAACCAATAGCATAACTTCCCCATATCCAGAAAATCACCAGCACTATTGTGAATTGTCTCGACAAATTAAATTAAAAAACTCCAGGCCACTTCTGAAAGAACAGAAACACCTGATAAACAGGTTGTTCACTAATGAGATCTCTAACTCACTGTCACAGATATCGCTGACATTTTGAACCGTCGAAATATTACCTGGAATCCTATCTTCCTGATAATACCAGGATATTTTCAAAGCATCACCGAACTTTTTGTAGAAAATATCGTGAGAAAACCACAGTAGGATTGGTATAACAATGAAAAATGGAGAAAATCTAGAAAAATGTTTCTAACAGTAATTCTATATTTATTCTGTATTTTTTGTTTATACATTCAATTACATGACATGCTTCCAACAACATCCAAAGAAAGTTCCCAAATTTGAAAATATCATAATATTTTTTCAGGAATGATATATGTGGCAATACTCTGACCTAACTTTGGGTTAGTGGAGTTCACTGAAAAGCATTACAACTTTATTGCTGGCAGTATTTCTTGCCCCTATCATAATCTTAGGCCAGGTTGTTTAAATGATTTTCATTGAAACTACTCTGAATCAATCAAGGCCTAAGATGAGTTTGACCCACACTATTCAATCCCATCTTTTATTGCATCACAATTGTTAAAGCCTGTAAAGGAAAGCATACCAAATTACCAATACAATAGTTTAGGAGGCACTTTACCTGGACTTTGTTCAAGCCCATGAAGGAAAACATGCCATTCTGTCGAAGAATAAATGAAAATTCCTTCCCACTTTTATCCTTCCGAGAGAGGCTGTCAAAAAGTTTTTTTCTCATATTCTTTATCCTTCCAGCCATCAATTCCATCTCTTCCTTCCATTCATTGAAAAGAGTACGATCTCCAACAATATTTTCAACAACTCTAGCCCCATGAATGGGAGAAAATAAAGTCTTTTCAGTTGGCTCCTTACCCTAAACATGAAAACACATGACGTTAGAAGGTCTACAGTTAAGGGAAAATGTAGACAAATGGAAAAGTGGATACACACACATACAATTTTAGTTTGCTAAGAGGTACCTTTCCCAGATTTGCATGAGAGGTAGCCTTTTTACCTTGACGTGGGGACACTCCATGACAAATCCAACCCCTTCACACACTACCCTCTCATGAATTAGCACTTACTCTTAATTTGGTACTTTTCTGAATAATAATTACCATTGGACAATCCAATACATATGGTGCAGCACAAATCATACAGTGCACATTACCTAGCGGGCCTAACTGATCACCCATTTAAGTGGGCCATAAAATTGTGACCCTAAATAGTCAACAGATCCTGGGGTTTGCACCCATCTGAATGGACTAAACCATTGAATTGACTACAATCTTTTTCATATAAAACCATTGAAACTTGTGGGCCATTGATCAAGGCGTTAGGATGATTAAATAGGCCTAAATTTTACACTTAGGTAGGGTTCACCCAAGTCTTCCAGTTGCCTCTCATGCTTTATACACAAATATATATATATATATATATCTTTTGCTAGATTTTACTACCAATCTCAAGCTTGAAAAAGGGGGGTTGTTTTAGGTAGGTTGATAGCCAATGTAAAACTTTGTCACAACTTAAACATGAATTCTGAGATAGAGAGATAGAATTCAAGTGGCTGACCCTATCATAGTTGGGACATGGCTTTCATGATGATATATGTATATAGTCATGTATATATAGAGAAATCCTCAAAAACTCACCATTTAAAGGGGCATTTTTGCTCCCTTTAAAGTAGCAAATTAAGCATGAGTCCAGCCCAATTGAAAAATATTTATATAAGGAAATGTAGAGAATGGTGTTCAAACCCAAATAATTTCACATATGCAAACAACACCAAGCCAATTGAGCTACACTTGAAATTATTAATTTTAACTCTCTTTTTTAATTATATATTAAATCAGGATGGGCTCAAGCTTACAAATTCTAAGGCAGGCTTGGTTGGGCTGGCTCCTTGTGGCCCGATTCGGGCCTGGTCTAGGCTTGGACATACAGTTTAGAAGTCAGGCCAAGCCTGGTTATTCCTTAGCGTGGCCAAGCCCGACCTATGAATACCCCTAAATATGACATCCACTGAGTTCCTAGTCAAGGAATACATAGCAATAAGAGTATCATAGATGGTCCATGACGTAAGTGCATTGATTGTTTTGGAAAGGATAAGGGATGAGATATGAATCAATTTCCACAAAAACCATCCCTTGCCATTTATTTTAAATGTCCTCATATGCATAAAAATTGGATGAGATGTGTTACACTTTCATCTTTGAAAAGGGGCATTTTCTTATGAATAACACCAGGGGAGTTTTGTAGAGCTGAGTGCCTTGGGCTGTGGGACCCACCTTAGGCCCACAAAACCAGTGCACACTTGATCCAACGGTCTAATTCACTCAAATGGGTGCCAGCCCTAGGGTCAACCCATGACTATCTACTTAATGGTCCACTCGTATGGACTGTAAAATGAGCCCCACCAAGTGTTTGGAGCCTAAGGCACTCATGATGGTGAGCTGGAACCTTCTACATGCAATGGAGAATCCTGATATTTTGAGGAAGCTCAATGGCGGAGGTTGAATATGGATCTAAACTCCTCGGAAGAATCTGAAGAGTCATTAAAGGTCGCTTAATTGAAGAACATTGAATGTATGTAACACATTTCTTTTTGCTCCCTCATGTTTCCACAAGTCACCATCTCTCTCCAACCTCTCCCATGTTTATCTCTCGTTCTCTATCTCAACTCTAGGATGTCCACTCTCTTCTCTCTCCACCCAACAATCTCTCTTCCTCTCCATTTCTCTGTCTCATTGTTGCTTTCACTCCCATGTTTATCTCTCGTTCTCTATCTCAACTCTAGGATGTCCACTCTCTTCTCTCTCCACCCAACAATCTCTCTTCCTCTCCATTTCTCCGTCTCATTGTTGCTTTCAAGCTCTAACAACAACTGTCTCTCTTCTCTCTATCTCTCTTCTCCAACACAAAACATAATTATGTGTTTTTTTTTTACATCCAAGGTTTTATCAAATTATTACAGTTCTCAGTTACGAACTTTATATTCACACTAGTTATGTACAAACTTTTAAATCGTGCCAATCATTAAGAAAATATATGGGAAAGGAAAAAAGAAAGAAATTTGGATCCTCAACAGATGAACTTTATATTCACACTAGTTATGTACAAACTTTTAAATCGTGCCAATCATTAAGAAAATATATGGGAAAGGAAAAAAGAAATAAATTTGGATCCTCAACAGAGAAGCTTATCACAAGACTATTTTCTTTTGTACCTGTAAGACCCCAACCCTTAATTCTTGGATTTAGTGCTAATAAGTGTGAGATTAGAATGGTAAGTGGGACTAGTTGTTAATTAATTTCTCTTGAGGGTTAGAATAGCTTTTGCATAGCTTTAGGGAGTTTTGAGAGCCTTTAAATCTAGTTTGCCAACTATAGGGTCATATGTGTAATTTTGGGCAAGAACAAGGGGTTATTTGTAATTTCAGTAAAATTCCCAGTTGGACTTCATTTGATAGATAAAATTGTTCCCTATAACTCTCATGTTTCGTCTGAGTGCATTCGGAACCTCTAAACCCACTGTTTTGCTTAAATTTGATCGCCAAAGTCAAAATTGCTCAAATTCATTGAAATCAAGTCAAAATTCCAACTGGCTCAAAATATGTCAAAATTGGGCTCATAATATGTCAGAATTGGGCTCATTTCAAAGATAATTTAATTTAATTCACTTTTGCCTCTTACGATGCTTTGATCCAAGCCCTAGATCTCAAGATATTAGCCCACAAAGTATTTTAAGTTGAGGGCCCCACATACCCACTTTATAAAAGACCCAGCCCTCATTCTTCTTCTTTTTTATTCCTCACTTGGCCAGTACCCTTCCACATGACCAGCTTCGCCTCTTCTTCACCTCCTTTTCAATTTCCCACCTCCCAACACCAAATCTAGGCCCTGTTCACCAAAAGAAAGGCATTTTCACACTCCTTTCCCCCTCATCATTTTTAGGACACCATTTTTATCAAAAACCCAGCTTGGCAGCCCCTCCACCCCACTATTCCTTGATGTTTTGTCCATCAACAGGTGAGCAGTCGATTTCTTTCCATCATAGCTTGAATCTACAACTCTTTATGTACCTCCAATTCAAAATGCAAGTTGAGTCTCTTCTCCTTTCCCCATTATCCATTTTTGGGTGATTATAATGGATATTTTGGGGGGCTTTGTTTCTAGGGTGTCCACAGCTGTTTGGAGTGATTTAGAGGTGCTTTTAGGAGCTGGGTGAACTAAAGGCAAGTAACTGATTTACTTAAATTAAGTTGCATGTAAAATCTGTTCCACTAGGTTTTTACTTTCTATTTATTCTACTATGATCATGTGAAATTAATCACCCTTTTCAAGTGGTTTTATAAATGGTTTAGAGCTCAAAAAAGAGTGATTCTTCGTAGCCTAATTACCTTTGAAAAGGGGCTGAGATGGGTGCCAAGTTATGGCTGAAACACATGAGGAATGGGGGCTGAAAACAATCCCCAGCCGCCATGTCCGAACAGGCCACTTAAGGGGGGATTCGGACATGGCCATGGGACCATGTCCAAAAGTCATTGGGGCCCTGTTTTGGGGCCCACTTCTTTGATTTTGAAGGGCCATATGCCCCATTATTTGGGAATAAATTAAGGAATTTTAAGCCCAATTTTGAGCTATAGTTGGGTCACTAATCCCCCTCTAATTTGATCATCAACTATTGCTTTAAGTTACCTTCAAAGCATGATTTGTTTCTAATTTGGACCAACAAACTCCGATTAACTTAAAACAAACCCATTCCCACCTTAGAATGTTTGATACGTGGAATATCCCTCGAGGCATCGTCCGGAGGCATGTTTTGGACCTCATTAAACCGAGTCCGTACACTTGGAGGTCACAAAATGTTGAATAAACTTCGGAAGCACCAAGTAATTGTATATGCTTGACATTTGGACCCATTCAAGTAGTGTGGTCCTGAATTCTCAATGGCGATCCATAATCACAAGAAGACTCTTGTAACGGAATTCTTGACCGGTTTACTAATCTAATTTACGTCACTCGCTGTTTCACCTGTCATGAGCATGTATGGACATGTAAGCCTTTTTCTTTTTCTGCATGAGTCCAACCCCTCCGTTACTTGTCTAGACTTAGATGGACTGAAGGAACCCGCTAGTCATGCCCAGAGGTGTATCACGCATTTGTGCCGATATTGATCTTCGGGATGACCAAATCCTAGGTTAGGTTGTTCTGGGATTCTGGTAGGGGCACGACAATGGGTTGAGTCCATTCCTGGATAGCGGATCCAAATCATGCCTTTCTTTTCCTTTTGAGGCACAACATTTCATGCCAAAATGCTGCCTAATGTTTTTCAACCATAAAACTTTTTTGTATCCCTTGCATTAAATGCAACTCCACTGTTTTAACTGATTTGAACAAACCAAGGCCTATTTTTACCGGTTTTCACTCATCTTACCAAACGGGAGCCAGTTTCGCAAAAATTGGGCTGGTTTTACCGAATTTAACCTGCACATTTACCAAATTTCACCCGTTTTGTTAAAATAAAGCTGGTTTTTATTGAATTTAGACTGTTTTTGCCAAACTTGACCCCGTTTTGCTTAAATCAGACTTGTTTTGCCAAGATTGACCCTATCCTATCCTTTTGGACACGATTTACCAGATTCACCATGAAAATCTTGTTCTACATGTTTCAATCATTCTCTCATTCCCGTATGTCTGCTTTGAGGTTCCGAGAGGTCTACTCATTCATGATTATCCTTATTCACATGACTTACAATGCTTGCATGTTTTCGAGACTAGTACCCCATTCCTGGTAGCCACTCTTGCGACTGCATATTGATGTCTTATTTTACCATATTATTCCCATGTCCGCACCACTAAGCTTGGGTCACCTCTTCAGTCCGATCAACTATTTTGGGACCCTAATTTACATTATACCATCTGCAGATTGGTCCCTATATGACATGATTTTCGGTGCCATGGCTGATTCCTATATGCATGTGCCAGCTATATGTCTGGCTTACTATTATTATATTCGTTCTGTATAATATGTTTCCTGCATGCTTTTCGTCACCATGAGTGTTGGGAGATTTTATGCTACATGTGGTTGCCAATTTGCCAGTATGCCTTATTTCTCGATTGTTTATATGCTATTACCCCTATTGTGAATACTCAACATTATATTCTTTTCACATTGCTCATGCCCTTGTATGCCCTTTAATACTGTTAAGTCACTAACAAGATAACTAATATTACTATCAGTTTATTATCTATCTCATTCACTTGCCAGATCGTCGTATTTGACCCATCAACTTTGTTTCTTAGGTTGTTGAGAGCCATGCCCTAAACTGGAGCGCGCGCAAGCTATGAAGCCATAGGTAAGTTGAGATTTGTAGTGCCAGCAATGTCATGTAGATATCGATCTTGGCATTGGAGCTACATTACACATGGGGTATTTAATAGTTCTTAGACTTTCGCTTAAACTGGCTTCGGTTAGCCTATTTTCTTTTGGGTTTAAATTAATGCACTTCTAAATTCTAACTTGAACATTTTGGAAAATGAAAATACCCGGTTACTTGTCTGGCTCTACATCTTATGCTTGTATGACTTTTCAGTTTGATGATCCATGATATTATGATAAGCATGAGATGAGCGTAGGGATGCAACATAGAATCGAAGGCCACGAACTTCGGGTTGCACCACTACACAAGCTTCCACAACTCTGTTTTGTAGGTGATTAAGTGTTCCCATCCTCACTCATGCATATCCTGGGGGTTAAGTGTAACATTCCTAACATAAGTATTTATTTTACTTAATTTAAATATAATTTTATTTGATTGTTTGTATTTTAGTTAATTAAGGTCATTATAATTATTTAAATTTCTTTTGGGTTTTGGGCTAATCGGATAGTAGTTTTAGGACCGCGAATATTTACCATTCGACTCGACCCAATTCAGACCCATTTTGGACCGATTAAACCCAATAACCCAAACAAGGGCCTTACCTATAAATTAATTTAACAATAGGGTTCTTTTTATAAAAACCAAAACTTACCCTCAAACCCTAATCCCTATTTATATAAGACGTTGAGTAGCCTCCTTCTCCCCATCTCTACAGTGCATCTTCCCCTCCATCTTCTTCATCTCTTGATCGGCCAAGGCCAAGCCCAAGCCAAGCCAAGCCAATCCAAGCCATCCCTGGGTTGCCATCTTCATCTTCTTCATCTTCTACATCATCTCTTCTTCCTTTTCTTCTTCTTCTTTGTTGGATTTGGTGGGCGTGCACAAGGGAGATCTAGGATCATCATCCTTCTTTCATCAATCTTCATCAAAGGCAAGTTGATACACACCTCTCATGGTGATCTACATCTCTATTCCCTTGTTTCTGTCATGCTTAGATGATTAATTGGATGCCCAGTTAAACTGTGAATGATGATGACAGTTAGATGTGGATGTAGATGGGTTGCATAGATCGGGTTGATGATGTGATGGATAGACCCCACCTTTGATTTAAAAAAAAAAGGACGACCGTGTCTGGGGATGAACCCCTGACACACTGCTGTGTTTGGCAGCAGCATGTGCAAGGGTTCCCACCTTTGTATAAGTGGTGGGCTGCCACCTATAGGTGGGCCCCACGGCTGTAGCATGGACCCTTGGCTACCGGGTTGATAGTAGGCCATTGACATATATATATAAATGATTGTGTATGGGGATGAACCCCAGACGTTATGTAAGGTGGAAGACCACCTATGCATCACTGCACAGGCGCAAAAGTGTGCCTGGCAATGATCACAAGTGGGTCTCCCACTTGCACATGCTGGCGGGTGGGCCCCTAGCCACTGCTCCCAAGTGGGGCATTGACATATACATATTAAAAAAAAAGAAAGAAAGATGGGATCTAGGAGTAAAACTCCTAGTTCTAGGCTAGTATGTAGATGGACAGTCCCTGTTGTGCACAACAGGGGCTGCAATCCTTATGTGCACAGCAGGGTACTGCTGGGCTTATGTGTGGGACTGGTGCAGTGCAGATGGGTGAGGCCCTGGCCCGACTGCTAAGTGGGGCCATCAATTGGTGGGACCTCGGGCAGTAGGTGCAAGTGGGTTCATCACCTTGTGGGTCCATGGTAGTAAATACAAGTGGGTTGATGATTATTAGGATTGCTAGAAGTGGTGTACTGGTGGGCCACTCCTTGTGTGAAATCATGAGAATGGTAGACTTGGGCCCGATAATTTATTTAAATGTTTATTTAACCATCTATTTATGATTTTCTTTGGATGGTTTACATACCCCGGAAGACCCTTGTGTTGGTCTTGGAACCCAGTGAATCCGATTTAATAAAATTAAGTCCATCACATCATCAAAGTAAGGGGTTATGCGGATAAATTTTCCCTTATAGATTTCATGGTTTGCACATGATGGTACAAACCACCCGCACTCAGATGAAGTGAGAATTGGGCTATGCATCATCCCGGTTTTCAAAAAAATTCCCAACCTTACTTCATCTTGGTTCGTGTGGAATTGTCGCATGCATGAATTGTGATCACAATGTTAGGAATGTTTGTGGAGTTATTTCTTGATCATTAAGTTGCATTTCTTTACCTTGTTGCATACATGTTAGAATTCATACCAGTGTTTATGATGATTTGGACCGTGTTGTGGCTTGGACCATGCAGTGTTGAATTAGAAGGTATTCAAGTTGTATTGAAAATTATTTTATCGATAAGACTTTTTTTTATGATATGGTATTTGGATACCTATTATAGCCAGCCCTTCACATTATCGTAGGATGTGTTTGTCGAACAATCACTGAGCCATGTTTATGAGTCAGGACACAGGAAGGGGCAGGGCTGTATGAGATTATTATGCGGATCTGGTCATTGGACGGCTGTAGTTGGTACACAGATGTACACTGTAATGATTTTTACCAAACTTAGGGCCGAAGACGAGCTTACCACTCGTATACAGTTGGTTTCACCATGATTTTTGGACAGGATGCTAGGCATCCGAAGACGGATTTGATCCATCGTTTCTGGACAGGATGCGAGGCATTCGAAGCCAGTATAAATCTTGTAAGGGAATTGGCAGATGCGATGCTCGGCGAATGTGATATTGTTCATTTGATGTAGAGTTGGATTTAGAATCCGTTATCTATATTGTTCACATAATCTTATGATTTTTCTTGTCTTATTTTCACATTGATAGTGTAATTCATTATGAGTTATGTGTATTTTACTTGTCGCCACTTTTGTGGTTGACTTTTGTTTTCTAAAATTGATGCATAGGTACTGAGCTTGGCTATACCGAGGAGGAGACGAAGGTTGAAGCGTTTCAAACGCTTGAGCTAGTTGATGTTCCCAAGTGGGGTGCAAATGATGGCTTCGGGGCCTTCTAACCAAGCACAGGAGTGACTCCATTAGTTTGTAGTGAATTCAAATAAATCATTCTTTAGATACTTGATTCTTTAGTGGAACATTGTAATAAATTATTATTCATTTTATTTGCAACTTGGAATATTATTATTATTATTGTTATATGAAGATATGCAAATTTGATTTTTCTTTTGATACCTATTGGTTGAAAATACTTCCCCAGGTTTGGAATGAATGTGAATGGCCTAAAGTCACCACGGCCTGTGAGAAAAATATTTAGGAGTTAATAGTTCTATTTGCAGAAAAATATAAAAAAAAATTTATTGGCTCCTAATTTCACGTAACCCTATTTTCATTTTTTGGGGACGTGACATTAAGACACATAGACACCTCATTAACAATACCATTGATTAATATTATTCTTCATCATGCCCTTAATCTAGATAGCTGCGGAAATCTGGATTTTGGGTCGTGACAGTACCCATTTGAAGAAGTGATATACATTGACCGTAGTAAGAATCTTAAGCCATCATTTACAATAACACACTTTTACCGTGGTTTTCTAGTAAGTTACTAAGGTTGTATGGAAACAGCGTGCCTTAAGGTTGTAGAATGTGAAACAAGTGGCTTTCCTTTCACATTATGTTTTCTTAATTGTGTCAATGTATTGATGAATCTTACTACAAATTATGTGTATGATCGGATAATCAGATTAGTTTCGCTTGCATATGCTTATGGAAGTGGCCGAGTCTTGTGAATTATCTTGAATATCCTATTGCAATTTTGTTCTATAACTATTTACTCATTTAAGGCAGTGGGTACATGTTCTAAAGCTATTTCTCTCAGAATCACCATCAGGTTTTGAGTCTACATCAGCCCATATGGAACCTTTCCTTTGTTTGCCATTGGCAATGGCAAGAACTTGAAAAGGGTCTCAATGTCGACAATTATAATTTGGCATGGAACATTGCAGAAGTTTGTCTAGTATCCTATGTTTGCAATTTCTCATTATAGGACATGCAAACCAAGCCTTCAGCCATGTTAAACTGCATAAAGTATAGATAACTTTAAGTGGTAAAATGTCCTTATAGTGAGAAATGGGTGAGAGATAAACAGACTCTAAAAAATCGGACTCAGGACCCAACTCTACCTGGGCCCAAGTCCGAGTTGAATCACTCAACTTGGGCAAGTTGCATGGGACTTGGCCGAGTCGGGTTCTTGGCACTGTAGTGGATAGTAAAAAATGTGAAAAATACAGATTAAATAAAAAAGGAGCCCAACCTAGTCCCAGACCCCAGCCAACTGGTGTGCAACGAGAATAAAGTAAAAAAAGAAGAAAGAAAAAAAAGAGAAGAACAACAGTATACCTAGAGAGCAACATGCCAGCATTAGAGAAATAGCAACAGCCCACAGAAGTGGTGGTGGCTCGAGCGTAGAGAAGCAGCACCATCGCAAAGAAGTGGTAGAGATTGTCTTCGATTGAGGTTTTAAACCTTGGAGATGACTCATTCGGTTGAAGCGAAGGAGAAAAAGAGAGATAGCTAGAGAGAGATTAAGAAGGGAAGGATGGTTGTATGGAGAAAGGAGAGACAGGCCTGGGAGATGAAAGAGAGAATGAGAAATGGATGTGGGAAGTGGGTCGAGAGAGATAGATGGCACATGGAAACATGAGATGAGAGAAATGTGAGGGAGAAGATCTCTCTCTCTCTCTCTAAATATATATGAGGAGCGCTACACAGTGCCAGAGCGTTTTTTAAAGGAAAACGCCCTATTAGTTGGGCTCAATGGGATGCATGACGATCATGGAAGTCTATTAGATGGAAAGATCCATAAAAGGCCTACCTATGGGCAAAATCTTGAGCTCATAAGTGATGGGTCCGGTGAAGCCTGATCTAGGGTAACTGTGTAATAAGTCGGTCTAATCTGGACCCTTTGTTATGAGGGCAGATCCGACGGTTGTTATTGCTTAGGGTTACTATTTATTAGGGCTTTTGTTATTCTGATGGTGTGGTGAGAAGAGAGAGTTGGTTTTCTGCAGAGAAGAACCAAAGGAGAGTTGTGTGCTCTTATAATCACGAGGAGAGGGCTGTTCTTCTCGTGGGTGATCTCTAACAATAGTGAAACAGGTTTGAATCTCCGTGGACGTAGCCCACATCGGGTGAACCACGTAAATCTGTGTCTTTTGTGTGGAGTGTTTGGTCTTCTGTTTGTTTCTCTTTTCCCAACAACTGGTATCAGAGCGTCAGGTTCAGATCGTGGGATCGTGGAGTTTCGGTTTACAGAAACTTGGATCCGGGCTCGATCGTCGACTGTCGCACGCCGTCACCGGAGGAGACGACCGGAGAAGAAGAAAAAAAAAAACTGCCTGCGTCACCTGCGTCACCCCCCTTCCCCCCCGGCTGCTGCCACCACCTTGGCACCACCTTCCTCGCCGCCACCGCCTGCTGCCCCGGATCAGACGGCCGCCACCGCCTGCTGCTTCGCCCAGATCAGCCGCAAATCACGCTGCCAGATCTGCGCAGCAGATCCGGAAATCACGCGTCTCGGTCACCACCGAGATCCCCGCCGTGATCCTCGCCGTCCTCGTCGCCGGAGAAGTCGCCATCAGCCGCTGCCACCCCAGCCTGCCCGTGGCCGAGGACGAAGACCCCACGCCGGCGCAACCTCTGTTGCAGACAGCGAACAGAGGAAGAAGAAGACTGTGTTTCGGGCCGGGTCAGGTCAGGTTCGACCCGACCCGGTTGCAGTGCAAGCCCATTGGTAGGAACAACAGGCTACGGGTCAGGTCAGGTCAGGTTAGACCCGACCCGATCGCACAGAAGCCCAGCAGTTCAGAGGCGGTTTGGTTTCGGGTCAGGTTAGGTCCGACCCGACCCATCATCAGCAGGTCCAGCCCAGTCAGCAAGTTCAGGCCGGGTCAGGTCAGGTCCAACCCGACCTGTCTGCAGTCGGCCCAGCCCAGCGCAAACGGACAGTTCCGTCCCGGGTCAGGCGAACCCGACCCGGGTCCGCTCCAGAAGCCCAGCCGGCAGCGCAGCGACGTCAGCAGTGACGTCAGCAACGGTCAACGGCCCCGTTTGACCAGATTCGACGGCCAGAATTGTTTTGCACGTTTCGAGGTCATCCGGACTCCAAATTGAGCTCTGTTTTTTTCTGTGTACTCGTTGCGACGAGATCTACAAGATAGACGGAACAGATTGACTGTTTGACTAACAGAAAAATTATCAAGTAGATAGAGCTTGGTTTGAGTGGGAGCAATGACGGACGATACAAAGCAAACAATTGAGAAGTTCAATGGTCAGAACTTTGCATATTGGAAGATGCAGATAGAGGATCTTCTTTATCAGAAAAATTTCTACCTGCCACTTGGTGGAAAAGCCCAGAAGCCTGCAAATATGTCCGATCCAGAGTGGGAGGTGCTTGACAGAAAAGCTTTAGGTACGATCAGACTCTCTTTGAGTAAATCTGTTGCATTCAATATTTCTAAAGAGCAAACCACTGAAGATGTTATGGCTGCCCTTTCACGAATGTACGAAAAACCATCTGCTTCAAATAAAGTACATTTGATGAAAAGGTTGTTTAACATGAAGATGACTGAAGGTGGGATTGTCACTGAACATGTAAATGAGTTCAACACAGTCATGAGCCAATTGTCATCGGTAAAAGTACATTTCGATGATGAGATATGGGCATTGCTATTGTTATCATCTTTACCAGACAGTTGGAGTGGTATGGTTACTTCACTGAGTAATTCCTCGGGATCAAGTAAACTGAAATTTGATGATGTTGTGAGTGCTGTCATCGATGAAGAACTCTGCAGGAAATCCTCAGGTGAATCATCAGGAAGTGCATTGAATGTGGAAAACAGAGGAAGGCAAAACGACAGAGGTCAGAGTCGTGGAAGATCTAAATCTAGAAGCAAGTCAAGATCATCAAAAAGTAAAATCACATGCTGGAATTGTAACAAAAAGGGACATTTCAAAAAGGATTGCAGAGCCCCAAAGAAAAATAAGCAAAGGAATGGTAACAATGACAGCGATAGTGATGCTTCCGCAAATGTTGCAGGTGATACTGTTCATGATGCTTTAATTCTTTCCTTTGATTATAAATCTGAATCTTGGGTCATAGATTCTGGTGCGTCCTTTCATGCCACTGCACACAAAGAATATCTCCAAAATTATATGAAAGGTGACTTTGGAAAAGTTTATCTCGGTGATGATGAACCTTGTGATATAATTGGCAAAGGAGATGTTCAGATCAAATTGCCAAACGGAGGCACATGGCAATTGAATGATGTCAAGCATGTACCGAGCCTTAGAAGAAACCTCATATCTGTTGGTCAACTTGCAAGCTCTGGTTATGTCACAACCTTCGGAGGTGACTCATGGAAGGTGACAAAAGGAAGTATGGTTGTTGCTCGCGGTAAGAAAGAAGGCACTCTTTACTTGTCTCATAGCAGTACTAATTCCATTGATGTTGCAGATAAAGGCACAGACACAAACACATGGCATTGTAGACTCGGACACATGAGTGAGAAAGGGATGAAAATCCTTCACTCGAAAGGTAAGCTACAAGATCTCAAGTCTTTGGACTTAGAGTTCTGTGAAGACTGTGTTTTCGGTAAGCAGAAGAAAGTCACTTTCTCTAAAGTAGGGAGGAAACCAAAATCAGAAAGATTGGAGCTGGTTCACACGGATGTGTGGGGACCTACACAGGTATCTTCTCTTGGTGGATCTTCTTACTTTGTTACATTCATTGATGATGCTACTAGAAAATTATGGGTTTATCCTATGAAACACAAGTCTGATGTGTTTGGTATTTTCAAGAAGTGGAGAGCTTTGGTTGAAAATGAAACAGGTCTGAAACTGAAATGCCTGAGGTCTGATAATGGGGGTGAGTACTGCAGCAAAGAGTTTGAGGAGTATTGCTCCACAAATGGAATAAAGCGAGAAAAGACCATTCCTAATACACCACAGCAAAATGGTGTGGCAGAGCGTATGAACAGGACCATTGCAGAGCGTGCCAGAAGCATGAGGCTGCACGCGGGATTGCCAAAGCAGTTTTGGGCAGAAGCAGTGAGCACTGCTGTATACTTGATCAATCGTGGGCCCTCAGTACCTTTGGATGGTGGATTACCAGAGGAAGCTTGGAGTGGAAAAGAGGTAAATCTTTCACACCTAAAAGTATTTGGCTGTATCTCTTATATTCATGTTGATGCTGAGAAAAGGGACAAACTAGATCCTAAATCCAGAAAATGCACTTTCATTGGATATGGTTCTGATGAATTCGGTTATCGCTTCTAGGATGAAGAAAATAGAAAGATCATCAGAAGCAGAAATGTTGTATTCAATGAGAAAGTCTTGCATAAGGATCGGGATAATGTGCAAAAGGATAATACAGAGTACTTAGACACAGAGGATGTTCCTGAAAATGATGCACCTGAATCACATGAAAATGTAAACCCACAGGTGGAACCTCACACACCTACACCGGTAAGAAGGTCATCTAGGGTTCATAAGCCTACACAGCGTTATTCACCTTCAATGTATTACTTGTTGTTAACTGATGGTGGTGAACCAGAATGTTATGAAGAGGCAATGCAGGTTGATACTCGGGCTAAGTGGGAGCAAGCCATGGAAGATGAGATGCAATCATTATTGTCAAATCAGACATGGGACTTAGTTCAGTTGCCTGAGGGAAAGAAAGCATTGCATAACAAGTGGGTGTACAGGTTGAAGGATGAACATGATGGCAGTAAGAGATACAAGGCCAGATTAGTTGCAAAGGGCTTCCAGCAGAAGAAAGGTATTGATTATTCCGAACTGTTTTCTCCTGTGGTTAAGTTAAACACAATCAGAAGTGTTTTGAGCATTGTGGCCGTAGAAGATTTACATCTTGAACAATTAGATGTCAAAACTGCATTTCTCCATGGTGACTTGGAAGAGGATATCTATATGTATCAGCCACAAGGATATGCTATCTCAGGAAAGGAAGACATGGTGTGTAAACTCAAAAAGAGTTTGTAAGGCTTGAAGCAGGCCCCAAGACAGTGGTATATCAAATTTGACAGGTTTATGTACAACACAGGTTATAAACGATGTCATGCAGACCATTGTTGTTATTATAAAAACTTCGATAACTGTTCTATCATTCTCCTTTTGTATGTGGATGACATGCTTGTTGCAGGTTCAAACATGCAAGAAATACATAATCTGAAGAAACAGTTGTCAACGGAGTTTGAAATGAAGGATTTGGGGGCTGCGAATCAAATTCTCGGCATGAGAATTACTAGAGACAGAACAAATCATACATTGAAGTTGTCTCAGGCAGAATATGTTGAAAAGGTCCTACACAGATTCAACATGCAAGGTGCTAAGCCAGTTAGCACTCCACTAGCAAGCCATTTCAAACTCTCAAAAGAGTTGTCTCCTAAGACAGAACAGGAGAGAGATGACATGTCAAAGATCCTATATGCTTCAGCTGTTGGCAGTTTGATGTATGCTATGGTTAGCACAAGACCTGATATTGCTCATGCAGTGGGAGTTGTAAGCAGATTCATGGGTAACCCTGGAAAAACACATTGGGAAGCAGTTAAGTGGATTCTCAGATATCTGAGAGGAACTACTAATGCAGCATTGTGTTTTGGAGGACCAAAACTCAAACTGGAGGGTTATGTTGATTCAGACTTGGCAGGAGATCTTGATAGAAGTAGGAGTACTACTGGATATGTCTTCACCTTGGGTAGTGCAGCAATCAGTTGGAAATCACAATTACAGGATGTTGTTGCTCTTTCTACTACAGAAGCAGAGTATGTCGCCGCTACAGAAGCTAGCAAGGAAATGATTTGGTTACAGGAGCTAATGGAAGAGTTGAGTAAGAAGCAGGAGGACAGTAAGCTGTACAGTGATAGTCAGAGTGCCATTCATCTTGCGAAGAATTCGGCCTTTCATCCAAGAACCAAACACATTCGGATAAGATATCACTTCATACGGTGGCTTCTAAAAGAAAAGGTGTTGAAATTGGATAAGATTCCCACAAGTCAGAATCCAGCAGACATGCTTACAAAGGTGGTGCACATCGAGAAACTGAAGCTGTGCTCAGCTTCAGTTGGACTTCTTGTTTGAAGACAAGGTGATGAGATTTGGACCTGTGTTCTGTTGTTGTTACTGCCATTCAGAATGATCAGTCTTCAAGTGGGAGATTGATGGGTCCGGTGAAGCCTGATCTAGGGTAACTGTGTAATAAGTCGGTCTAATCTGGACCCTTTGTTATGAGGGCAGATCCGACGGTTGTTATTGCTTAGGGTTACTATTTATTAGGGCTTTTGTTATTCTGAGGGTGTGGTGAGAAGAGAGAGTTGGTTTTCTGCAGAGAAGAACCAAAGGAGAGTTGTGTGCTCTTATAATCACGAGGAGAGGGCTGTTCTTCTCGTGGGTGATCTCTAACAATAGTGAAACAGGTTTGAATCTCCGTGGACGTAGCCCACATCGGGTGAACCACGTAAATCTGTGTCTTTTGTGTGGAGTGTTTGGTCTTCTGTTTGTTTCTCTTTTCCCAACAATAAGATCATCATAACCTTTTGATCCATGGCCGTAAAATTTAATGGTTTAGAGCATCATTTATTATGATTTCAGTCCAATGCAGAGAAAAAGTTGGATGTGCATCAAATTTAGACTTGTGGCCATACATTAGTGAAAGTGCAAGCGAGACAAAGTTTATGGCCTAGAGGGGGGAATGGGTGAATAGGAATAAATGCAATTTTTAACTTTAATACAACAAATTATATCCAATTGATCACAAACTCAAATTCACTCAACTTGCACAAATATATAACTATGTACCCATGGTAATCAAGTGATCAAGTGTGAGATGTGCTACACAAGAAATGTGTGCTAAATACTCAATGTTATACAAAATTGAACTAAGTATTCTAGCACATGTTGAGAGTATGCCAAATCAAAGTAAGATATGATTATCTAGAACAAGTATCTCAATATGTGAAAGACATTAAAGCATATAGAGATGGAGGCACACAAGAATTTATAGTGGTTCGGTCATTGACCTACATCCACTCCCAAGCAAACCACACACCAATGGTTTCTTGGCTTTCATTATGAGAGGTTTTTCAATTGGTTCACCTCACAAACCCTTTATACCTATTTTTTGATATGGAAGTTCGATTGCTAAGGTCTACATCCACCAATCTCTATTTTTTATAGTGGGTCAATCACTAAGGTCTATCCACTTTACAATTGAGTAATTAAAAAATTAAACAAAGAACACTTTTCTCTTGAACTATGTCTTAAGAGTGTTCTTGATGCTTGAACCCAAAGCTCTAAGCTTTGATCTCCTTGGTGATGAAGATGTTCCAATATTTGCAAAACCAAGTGAGAAAAGAGGTTTGGGTTTAGGGTGACTAAGATTGTTACAAAGGGTTAGTCAAGTCCCAAGTTAAGGATCTCTCCACTAATCACTACTTAGATGAGCTTTGAATGCTGAAAGATATACCTATGAGGCACTTCAAGTAATTGGGAGATGGTCTTGAACATATAGAGAGTGTAGCATATGAGGAGCAGGAAAGCTTCAAGACTAGAGATTCTAATCCCACTAATCAATTTTATGAGCTTAGAATTCTATTAGGGTTTAACTACAAAAGTCTTAGGGAGTGAGTAGAAAATTAAATTTCGAAGGCTAAGAAAGTGTTTAACTTAGTGGAGGAATGTGCTCTCAACATCTCATGAAAGTTGGGTGTCTTTCATTATTGAAATGAGCTCGACTTTATATAGAAAAACTCCCAACAACTAACCTCTTGATCCGTCAAAACCCGCTTTTCAGTTAGCCTACCTCCCAAAGGCTAGTTTGACCAGTAGTCAATGAAACTACCTAATTACTGTGGTAGACACCTTGGTCGACCAAGGTCCAAAATGAACTAAATTGCTTAGTTCTAGAACAAGCAACCGTGGGGTACCTCGGTGGCTTCCCGGTTGACCGGCCTGACCGTGGTCAACGAGGACACCGTTCCTGACAATGTACCTGAGCTCATTTTAACCCTATTGATTTTATCATTTGGAACAAGAGTATTAAGGGCCTAATCTTGGTTTACCTAACCTGAATAGGTTGGCACAAAATGGAGACCCTTCCTTGATGAAAAGCAGGCCTTCCAAGACTTCAATAGATGCCTTTGAACATGATCTTCCTTGAGACACTTCTAGCGGCAAGGTCTTGGACTTTTATATGTAATTGACAATAAGGATAGTGCATATAAGACGATGGCACTAAGAATTACCAGGGCAATAAGGATAGTGCATATAAGACTATGGCACTAAGAATTATGGGTTTTGGGGGGGTTGGGTATTCAGTGTGTGTGAAAAGACTAGATTGACTCAACTTGAGCCCCATGACAAAAAAAAAAAAAAAAAGGTTGGAAAAACAGAGTTTTTAAAGTTGGGTGCTTATGAAAAATTTCCTAATCAACCACATGTGAAAACGCCTAGTAGGTCCCACTTGACGATCCATCTGAGTAGATCATACAATAGGGACCCCCAGATTGTCATCGTCAATGCTAAGGTTTGGCACCCATCGGAATGAACTAGAATGTTGTATCAATTGTACACTCTTTATAGATGGTAAAAATTTGTTAGCCATTGATCAAGTTGTTAGGATCATCATCCGAGCCTCCATCATTGTACAAAAATTGGATTCACCTTGGACCCATCCCCAGTTGGGGTCCCAGGTGGGCCCCACAAGCAATCTATGTAAGTGTAATAGAAATAGAAAGAGAGAAATTATTCAATGTGTGCCCTATCAAGAGCCTTTGATATACATTGTTCTCTCATTCACTAACAGCTCAAGCTTTCAGTGTTTCTAGTTATTAACATGATATCATAGCCAGTGGTGGTGTGTTCGAATCCCTAGGAACGTGTTTCCATTCATGTATGGTCGTTTGGTTTGTTTTGTACAAATGTGGAGCTCCACACATGAGGGGGGTTGTCAAGACCCTTTGATATGCATTGTTATGTCTTTTACTAATAGCTCGAGTTTTTGGAGTTACTAGTTACTAACATGGTATCAAAGTCAAGGGTCGTGTGTTTGTATCCTTGGGGACGTGTTTCGGTTCACGTCAGTCATTTAGTGTGTTTCTGTCCACGTACAAAGCCCCACATGTGAGGAGGGCTATCGGGACCCTTTGATAAAAATTAATTTGTCATTCATGAGTAGTTCCAGCTTTTGGTGTTTATGGTTATTAACACACCCAATTATAGGTCCCACTCTTGGCTCATCCGAATGGACAACATACCCCCCTCCCCCTTTTCTCTTTCTCTAATAAAATTGCACCGATCCCATAGGTTTAGCACCCATCTGAATGGACTTGACCGTTGGATCGACTGTGCACTCAATTTGGATATTAAGAATTTAGAGCCCTTAAGTAAAACCCCGTATTAGCTTAACATGATGCGTTTTAAAGCCATGTAGCTGCGGATCCCATAAGAACTTCAAAGTTAAGCACGCTCAGACATGAGTTGTACTAGGATGACTGACCACTTGGAAAGTCCCCACGCACACGCATGGGCCAAAGCGGACAATATCACACTTAGTTGGACATGGCTGTGACAGGTTACAAGTGTCAAAACAGGAATATAGTAAATCCTAATCCTTGAAAGATTTTAGGGAAAGAGAAATCCTAATCTAATTTCAATATAGAAAGTGCATAAAAAATAGGAAACTACGTATGGAAGGATCAATACAAATTGTAGCCTCTTATTCTGAATATTTTGGATCCCTATTGGTGGCTCTTCTATTTTACCATTTATATGTCCAAATTCGCATTGACCTCCTTAAAGCACACTACTGCACAAGATCATTGATAGAAGTTTGTTGTCAAAATAACAGCCATCAATATTTTTTTAATTTTATTTCCACTTCTTTTTTTCACTTCTTTCTTTCCCAAACAATTTGTGGAGCTTCCTGAGAATGTGCTAAAGCTTCCCAACCCTCTTGTTTTTCACCGAAATTCAAGTGATTCGCAAGATTTTGGTGGATTCTCATATGAAGGCTTTTTTCCTCTTAAACCACAATATCCCTATGTCTATACTCCATTGTTTTAATTACTTAATTCATCTTAATGTAGTAGTAAATGTTACATGAAAGTTAAAATTCCCTCTCAACTTACTTGGTGATTGAGTAATTGAGTACTGCACTACTACTACTAGTTACTTGACTTAAGTGTTCAACACATGGTTAGGTTGAAATTACGATTGTAATGCATATTGTTAAATTTGTGAAATTTTAAATTATTAAAATATATACATGTAAATCTATTCAATTCAGAACATGCTTTACAAGTTTTAGATAAGACAGTGATACAAGATGTTATGACTTAGGAGGATTGACATTTTCCTTTAAAGTGTTTACTAATCGGGGGAAAAAAACATTGTTTTCTAGCATTTTATAATATTATGAATTTTTCAGATTTTTTATTATAAAATAAAAATTCGCACCATGATAGACAGTGATGACTACAAACCACAAAGTGAGGTTGCGTCATAACGGTTTTTAGGATCAACCACGATGCGACTACACCACAATCTTTAAACCAGGCTAGGGTTGCTCATGGTCACAACTGATGACTACTCCACTCTTATAAGTTGATAACAGTGCACAAGAAGCGCATACCGGTTAAATTGCTTGAATAAACACTTCTCAAAACAATGAGCAACCCACCAGACTTTAGATATCTTCAACTTTTAGCAAAGTCAAGAATACAAATTCAGCACTTGAACAACAAAAACATAGAAACATAGGCATTTTATTTTAGAAACAGTACCACATAGGCAATTTTCTTCAAAAACAGCACCACCAAGAAACAACTCCTCCTTAACAAATTGTTTCGTGCTTGAACCCCTAAAGAGGTGGTGTTGTTAGCTTTACATGCACTGACACCAACCCTAAGTTGTGCATGTTAAGTAGTTAGTTTCCCGCACTTTTAATGCCTAGGCATTTTGGGTGCATTTTAGTAGCTTGAGATGGCATCAAGCAACATGTCCCGGCTTCGAATCCACGCAGGGCAAAAAAGCCCCATGCCGCATCTTGTGTGCGGATGCATGTGTATAGGGTAAAACGGCCCCATCCCACATCTTGTGCGAGCATGTGCTTCGAGTTTGGGCAGCATCCTGTCCGAAGAGGGGATTAAGTATTTAGTTTGCCACACCTTTAACACCTAAGCATTTTGGGATAAATTATTTTTAGCAGTTTGAGAGTACAGCCTCCCCTTTTTCTTGGTTAGCAGCTTGAGGAAGAAAGAAAGAAAAGAAAGGGAGAAAAGAAGGAACATAAAGGAAAAAAGAAGAAAAAAAAAACTCATGTACATACCCTAACGAGACATGCACTCCACTATCTAAAAAACATTATGAAGCCCCATCACTGTAACTTCTTCAGAAATTAGAATAAAGTCTGGAAGTTCAGTAAAATTAGAATCTAGTTCCCATATACCAAAACAGTCCTATATTATTCTTCGAAAGGGCCAACATCAGCACTCGTATCATTGATGTTAGCAAGAGTCAAACATGCATTCGCCACAGTTTGAGTAGTTTTTGATGAAAATTTTTTCTTTTCTATGGGAGAAAGAAGGCTGATTCAGGCATTCTTCTTCCAGACTATCAGAAAAATGCTAATTGGGTCCTTGAGTGCTGTGACCAATAGGGGTTTTTAGATATGTCGCTAGTTCAGTCGGAACATTTTCATCATTACAAGGAAACTGATTCCACTTTTGGATGGATCAATATGGCTGGTTATAGTCACAAACATGGGACCACATTCAACACACACTATTATAACTCACCCATTGCGTTCATATGATGGACCATCACAATAGGAGATACCAAAAAATGATCCACGCCAAATGGTACTTACCATTTAATGTTGCACTAATTTCATGTCGAACTTTTGCTCCAATCACTCATTTTCAATCAACCAAACAGATGGATACAATTATCTGCTAGGGAAAGTGTTGAGGCATAGCCCATCCGATGACAGGGATGATCAAATGAATGGTTGGGTTTTTAAAGAGGGAAACTACATGTGCCATTGTTGGTTCAACTAATTAGGCATTAAGAACGGCCTCTTACCCTAGTGGTAAGAGGTGCCGATTCTTACCTGTCTAACCAGAGTTCAGACCTGTGCAAGCTCCTTTCCTCATCCGAGGATGTGTTACCTCATCAGAAGTCCTCCCCTCACCAGAGGATTCCCAACCTCACCAGAGGTCTTCTCCCCTCACCTAAGGCCGCCTTCACCAGAGGGCTGGTGGTCCCCGCCCTCCTAAGGCGAAGGTACTTAAAAAACAAAATAATTAAGCATCAATACCACCAAAAAAAAAAAAAAAAAAAACACTACCATGATATATACGTCTCCTGTCAATTTTCAAGTTCAGATGTGCATGTGGCACACAACGTACCTTTCAGCAGCATCTGAGGATGAACAAACAACAATAAGAGCTCCAATTCTTTCTGCCTGAAGACCTAGATTTTTACTGTAAGACTGAGCAACTAGAACCTCAAGACCACGTGAAACAAACAACCTAACAGACCAAGCATCTATATCAAGATTCCCACTTGCAATTCCCTGCAGCACAGTAGTCCACAGGTGAGGAACACTTCTAGTTGCAAGCAATGATACCGATTGGAAACTGCCATACCTGGTATGCAACATCAAAAAATGGAATGTGCTTCTTTTCTTGTATCACATCAGCAATTTTCTCCCACTGTTCAGGAGTGGGGTCAATGCCGGTTGGGTTGTGAGCACAACCATGGAGCACAATAAAGGACCCATCTGGTGCTGCCTGAAAGGAAAAATGGAAAAAGGAACTATGAAGAGACTAGACTGTCCAGGAAATTCAAGTCCTGTCTACCATCACAATAACCAATCAGGGAAGACTTACTAAGTTGTGCTACTCGTTTTGTTTCATAATGTAGATTATATGAGACTTGATGAATTGAAGGTATGAAAAACTGATAGACTGAAATATATTCCAAAAGATGAAAGCTCATAATTCATCGTTCTACATGATCTGTGATTTGGGCCACTTGAGAAATTAGAAAAGGACTGTTACACTTCAGGTGGCAAACAGCAAAGAGGCTGGATATTTGGAGATTTAATTATTAGGCTTTCATAATGGCAGATGTGGCCTTAATAAGCTCATGGGTCATGATCAAACGAAAGATGCATGTAAGAATGCATTTCTCAGGAATCTAATATTTAGGGCCAGGCAATTTAGATTAATGGAATTAATTATAATGTCAGACATTTACTTGATGAGGGTCAGGACCCCAAGTCCTTTTTGCAGTTAGCACTTTAGCAGAGGCCATATCTCTGAGAAGAAACTGTAAAAGTTCATCAACAAAAAATAAATTCGTGTTTGCATTACCTTTATGTCAGAGATCATACCATCAAAATCCAGACTCACGGTTTTGGGTTCATAATACCGATACTCTGACCAGGGAACACCAGCATCATCAAATATGTTTCTGTGGTTAACTGTTTTAAATCATGACAGTCTACCATTAAACATCAGTAACTATTAGAAAAATCGATCCAACATACATTCCAAGCAGTAGTAGTACACACACACCCCAAGTTGGAGATGATATCATAGCTTGGGCATCAGGAAAACATCTTTGTATAAATGCTGAGGCAAGGCGGATAGAACCTGTTCCTGAAAGACTTTGAACTGTTGCAACCTGAAAATTTTGAAAACTCAAATTTCGTAAATAGAGTAGTTTAGAAGAAAAGAACATTCCAAGGAAAATGAAGATTTGATCTATAGAAAGCTTACGATAGGATACCTAGAGATTTGATTTGGTGGGTTTTAAATATAAATATCCCAGGAGGTTATATCAAAATCATTAAAAGACATGGACGAGGGAGCGATAATGAGTGTAACAACTGCCTATAAAGAAACAAGTGCATTTCAATGATCATAGGTTTGCATGAGGGATCACCTTTAAGCCCTTATCTATTTATACTGATTATAGACAAGTTAACTACTCATATTCAAGACGAGGTACACTGGTATATATTGTTTGCAGATGCTATAACATTGGTGGATGAATCGAGAGATGTCATGAATGCAAAACTTGAGAGAAGGTGGGAGGCTTTAGGTACCAAGGGCTCTAAAATAAGCCAAACAAAAATGAAGTATATGAATTGAAACTTTAGAGGGGATACGCAAAGAGATGTAACTCCTATGAGAATTGAAGCTCAAGAGAGACTACAAAAATATTCATTCCAATACCTTGACTTGATAATT
Organism: Sextonia rubra; assembly: GCA_037013555.1. Classification (NCBI taxonomy): domain Eukaryota; kingdom Viridiplantae; phylum Streptophyta; class Magnoliopsida; order Laurales; family Lauraceae; genus Sextonia; species Sextonia rubra. Next base: position 13,600,981 of record JASUAD010000014.1, on the reverse strand, counting down.
ACTGAAGATGGAGAGATTCCCAACAAGTTACGAGAGCCACATTTTTAGTGCAGCTGCAGATAATTTTTCTATGCAAGTCGATGGCTCACCAAGAAAAAGAAGTAGGCCAACGAGGGGATGCATGGAAGTAGTAAGGATAGACCTAACGAAGTGCAAACTATATGAGGATTTGGCTTAAGATGGACCTAAGTGGAGAAACAGAATTCATAAGGCAAATCAAACATAGTTTGGACAAGGCTTTGATGATGATGATGATGATGGTTTGTCTTCGTCCTTAAGTTTCTACATGCAGGAATCAATACTTCAGGTAGCTAATCGATAACCTGATGAAACTTATTAAAATGACTCTGAATGGCAGTCTCATCCATCTAATTTTTGGTCATAAATCAAAGTTGATATACTAAAAATGCCACTGTATTCCTGATCAAGGATCAAATGATTCCTCATACTACTTCTCAGGAAAATAATAGTATAAGGTAACATTGAAATTTACTCTTTGTTGCCGGATGACTCGGTTATCTGATCCTAGCAACAACTCTGTGGTGATTTTATTGAATGCAGTCAAACCTTCAACAGGAGGATACTGTAAAAGAATAATAATAAATTGAAGATTTCAGATGTAGAGCAACAAATGTTGAGAAGAATGATTCCATGTGGTCAAAGGCTACACAATACCTCTTTGTTTTCCTCTTTCTCCAGCATAAGTTTCTCTGCCTGGAGAATAAACAATGAAAATAATACTTTCGACAATGAATGTAGAAGGATCACTCTTTTCTTAAGAGTTAAAATAATAAGAACATATAAAAACATTCAATCCATATTCCCAAGTAACCATTAAGTGATTTTGAGAGATCACATTGTGCAGCAAATATGACACAAAGAAGCTTTCTGGAATACCAATAAAAACACTGACCTTCTTCACCACATTAAACACATATGGTTTAAGTTCTTCTGTTCGATAGGATGCAACTGCAAGATTGAGCTTCAAGGGATCCGTATCTGCGCTAAATGCCTCAGAAACTTCAAGAATTGGTTCTGGAGGGCCCATCGTCACACCATCAAAATGGGACTTATTAATTGCAACTGCCATAGTTGTTTGACCAGAAGACTGAAAATGCCAAATAACTAAAATTCAGATATGTGTGTGTGTGGAAAAAGGAAAAAAAATTACAACAAAGCTTGATGTTCACCATCCACACAACCCATCACTACACTTTCATAGATATTCAAGATATGATATGAGCAAAAGTATGACAATTCCTCTATTGGTTAAAAAATAACCAAAACGTAACAATTACACATCATACAACAAACCATATGAGTTAGCCCCCATCATACAACAAACCATGTTGGAGGAAACATAGAAGAGATAGCCCAATCAAATGTTGAGGCAAAATACAAACCCATTATGACCCACATGACTTAGGACATCAATTGGTTATGGATATTTCTAAAAATAAATGATTTTTTTTTGTGCATAAAACTTTCTGGCTGTGCATTGTGATGGCCAGGCAGCTATTCACATTGTTACTAACCTAGTTTCTCATGAGAGAATGAACCACATCGACATTGACTATCACACTGTTAGAGATGAAATTTTTGGGGGAGGATACCCCCACCATCTGTGACTAAAACAAATCAACTAGCAAATGTGTTTACCAAGGAAATAAGAAATGCAACATGCCCAACTTCAAGTTCCTATGGGAAAGTTGGGATTGGTAGACATCTATTCCCCACCAAAATGGGGGTAGTACAGAATGATAAGGAAATTACATGCATGAGAGGTCAAATCCTTAATAAATTATTATTAGGCTAATTAATAAAGAATAAATCAGAGAAACACCAAAATAAGTTATTATAGAGGTTGAATTCACCTTTGGGGTTATCTCTCATACCTATTCCATTCCTCTCTACTCCTTTAAGATTCGTTTTTTTCTTTTTTATATATAAACTTCAACCAGGACCACACTTTCCACACGTGTAATACCAGAGATCTCAATGCTAACCGCCTCTCAAAACACTATAAACAAGAATATTTGATTAGTGGAGATTCCTGGAAATGAAAGAATATAGATAGAAGATAATGAAAAAAGGCAAGGCATGGCACCTAAGGCACTGTCAAAGGCAATGACTTCCGCAAGTTTGAAGGTAGAATGGTTGGAAATGCATTCCCTCAGAAATAGCACCTTAAAGGTTTGCACTTGGCAAACCAGGGCAAGTTATAAATTTCATCTTGTTTCAGCCACCTAATAGCCTTTTCAGATAAAACTTTGATTGTTCGAAGTTGAAGCAAACAGAAGAGGCTGAAGCATAAAACATGTTGGTTCATGCAAAACCCATTACTTTTATTCCATTTTTTTTTCGTGTTTTCCTCCAACAAACTCATTAATCAAACTTGTAAAATAAGTAAAAATGTCTGTTTGCCCCAAATCATTGAAATAGAAGGGCTAAAACAAGTTCTTCATTGTTTTAGACTTCTTTTCTAATGTTTATTTCTCCCATCACCGCTTTCCAAATAAAAGAAAAAATTGTTTAAATAGTTGAAATACCCAAATGGAATGAGGCAAGTCAAAATAGCTTCCAGCGAAATTAACAATTATGCCCCAAGGAGAGAGTGAACTTGAATGCCCGAAATGCTTCTAAAATAGAAGAAAGTATAGAGACAGAATGCAGGAGTGTAATGAACTTTCAAAGGGATGGATCTCTGCAGAAGATAAAATAATGCCCAACCCCTTTCCACAGCTCTTCCTTCACATCCATACCACTGAACCCAAACAGTCAAAACCTCCAGTATGAAGAGTGAACCAAACTATCTCAAGTTCCCAACCAAGACTGGACCCATTCCATTGAACCTAAAAGGTCATAACCCCAGCTTAAAAATGACTATCTAGAGTGAACCAAACAATCAAAACCAGGACTTTTTATTCTTTTTCTCCTCTACATTTATTATATTATGTATGTGGTTTTTTTTTGTGTGGGGGGGGGGGGGGGGGGGGGGGGGAGGGGGGAAGTTCATTCTTGAATGAGAGCTCCCAACAAAAGGGTAGACGTTTTCATAGATCTCTCTACACCCCTTTTCTTTCTCTCAATTCCAATGTTCAACTCTACAATTTTACAAAAGCAATAGTACCCATTTTGCAAAAATTCTTCTTTAATCGAAATTCTAACAAACAAGAAGCAAAAACAAAACAAGGAATAGAATGAGAAGTGGTTGAAAACCTTGCGGTTCTTTGGAATTAGTGAAGAAGATGGGAAGGCGAGAGAGAGAGCCATTGATGTCATTTATATCAATAGATTGAAACAACTTCAAGAGATCAAATTGTAAATGGAATGGAGAGATGGAAGAGGCATGTGATAGTACTCTGAAGTGTGGAAGATGAAGAGTCTGCTGGATGAAGTCATTGGGTTAAAAAAGGGAGAGAAATGGGCTATTATGGCTTTGCAGCGGTTGAGAGTCCAAGGAAGGGTGGGAGAGGTTCTATATTTAGATATTTTTCATACTGTCACCTTGGAGGGTGAATTTTCTCATGCCCTCACCCGATTTAAGTTATTTATGTACATGTTATCTCACACCTTGAGCAAGAGATTTGGGTAGAAACTGTAGACCCTTGGTATGAGCTTGCATAATTCATGTCACACTAAGGCAAATATAAATCACTATAAGGGAATTTTGTTATATTCTTACATGCGAAAAATCCTTATGCACTGGTAATCATTCATTATTTAAAAATATATAAAAGTCATATGAGTATCATGCACTTTCATAATCCTATAATGGCGGAGAACACCAACAATTACTTGTTTAACATTCCAAATATAAATCTTAGTTAAACCAAGAAATTAAATAATACACATGCATTCTATATGTCCAACATACATACTAATAAGTTTGCCACGATGGCTCAACTACGGAAGTGCAAGAAAGTAACGGTCTTGTGACTGGGTACATGCCATAAACATTCACATCAATCTATAAATTCTATGAAACTAAGATAGATAATGAAAAGGATCATTTGAGCCCAAATCCTAACTTTTTTATCATAACGCACTGACGATGATGTCCAATAAAAGATAACATCGTGGACCCACTCAAGATCTACTGGAGGTACCGCAATGGTATCCTCCACTCCCAAGCCGACGCCCTGGCTTGAGTTTGAAAAGGGTCCTCCAACACCAAAAGTAGTGCCTCAAACACTGTATTTGGAAAATCTAAATGAATGTTAGCGCTTAATACACAATTACCAGTATAGCATTACACAGTTACTAGTATAATTAAGGCATAATCATTAAAGATGTTTAAAATGTACTCTAGGCATGTTATCATGTATGAAATATGAATAAGAATCAAGATAATATGAGACCTGTTAATTCGCATACCACATTGCTCATATCTCCGAAGAGCATGTATAATATCGTGACATTGAAAGAAATTGAGTGGCGAACCCAATTTCCAAAGGAATGTCGACTTACTCCAAACATGTAAACTGCTGTAGTAAGGCAAACGTGTATCTTGTAATCAACTGATACTTAGCTCAAAGAGCTTCATAAGAGCCGTAGCTAATGGTACCGACTTAATGAATTAAGGTTAACAAAGTTACTTGCACACTTATATTTACACTTACCTATTTGACTGACTTACTAACATGACTTACGTTACATTGTATTTGATATCACTTGTTGAGCTCCTTCTTTGATCCCCTCCACTTCTTCATCGATTGTTTTTTGAAGAAGAAGAAGATGATGATGATGATGAATTGAGTAAAAGCAGAGATGTAGAGGAGAAGAAGAAGCTAATGAAGAAAATAAAGATAAATGTAGTGTTATTCATGATATCAGTGAATAAGGCAAAAAAGTGAAATAAAGAAAATTATAGGAAGGAGGCCCTCTAGTGTCAATATTCAGAGTTTGAACCCACAACAGTTATATCCAATTTTAATGGGAATGTTTTTATGTTAATTCTTTAAAATATTAATTTTTGGGAAAAATATCGGTATATCTTTAAACTTAGAGGATTAGGAGTCTGCCCAAAATAATCTCAATTTTTCTTGGGATCAAAATTTTTGCAACATGAGAGTTTTTAGTACAAAGAAAATGACCTAATTTTAATTTCATAGATGGTAAATCATTTTTTATGGGATTGAGACCACTTCTTTATAAAAGAGACCTGTACACACAAGATGGAATCTCAACATTGCACAAACCTGACTTCACAGGAGTTGGCAGGATCGAAATAAATTTCCAATTTTTCTTTCCTTTTAAAATTGTTAAAATTGAAGAAACAAAGTTGAGATCCATGAATGAGTATCAAGTAATCTCTCTTTTAGTGGACAATGACTCATCAAACATAATGCTTGTAAATCATATTTTAGGAAAGTCATGAACTCATCTTCATATCCCTTTTATATCCTTCACCTTCACCTTTTTAATTTATATTTTTTTGCTGACCTGGCTCAATGGCCAGGAGAGGGAAAGACAGTGCACCCACCAATAATTGATCCCTAATGGATGCTATGGGAATGGGTTGCCTATCCACCAGGCTAACCTTCAAGTCTCCATTGAATCCATTTACCATGAATTCCTATAAATTTATTTTCATGCAAACAAATCAGCCCTTGAGATTTTCTCTAAAAAAAATAAAATTTCATATCTAGAAGATAAATTAACTTTTAAATAATTAAAACAAATACAAATATCAAGATGAACTATTTTTCTATTTTTCACAATTCCTCCCTACTCCTAATTTTGTCTTTTCTTTTGTGTTCTTCAAATGACAAGCATGGTATTGTGACATATGTAAATTATATATATATAAAATCCACATACGAAAATCTCATTTACATATTCATACTTCAAAAGACAAATGACCCGAAAATTACAAATGTCACACTTTTCCTTAATTTCATGGATCTGTTTGCACTTTATCTTCATGCCAAGTCACAATATGTATGACTTTTTTATTGAATTGAAAAGTTTTGGATGACAACGGCTTGACCATTACCCAGGACAAATCTATTGAAAGCAGGTAGCATGATATTGGGTTCAGCAGGCCCACCATATTAAGAGGAATTTATGAAGTAGACATCTCATCACTTTCATCATGAATGGGCCAACACCTGATTGAATAGTTTATAGTGTAATAGTGCTATTAATTGTGTTGTAGGCCCTTGAGCTAGGCTTTTGAATGGAGCCTTATTGCTTATAATGAATTCAGGTTTCTCAGTGTGAAAACTTGTTTCAAGTGAGGCCTATAGGACAAATAGTGGGAGATGGTGAGGATGCTCAAAAACAGTACTTGACCACAAAAAATCAACTCTATTGATGATTATCTTTAACCATCTAATCTTACACAGAGTAAAATCAAAAGTCGGTCTCCTGGTCATGATATCTATTACAAACTTTTCTCATGCTATTAACAAGACCTACATGCTTAGGCTTCCTGCTATACAAGCCACAAATGGGGATTGCATTCCTGATCATCGTCTCCAGCCATAGATATACAACAAAAGGTACACTTTCAATTCTCCATCTTATTGACTTGGTTATTATGGAGCTTTCCCCGTTTTCTTTACTTCCCATATCAATGAATAAAAGAGAGTGACAAACTATATATGGTTGGCATGTATTTTACTTGTTTCATATAACAAAGAAATGACCAAAATTACAGCATATTGCCTTCCAACTTACATATAGTAAAACAAATTTAACAAGAAAAAAAAAGGGCAAAGAAAAGTTGCCTTCCCACTTACATATATATATATATATGTGTGTGTGTGGGCAAATTCCTTTCATTTTATGGATGAATTAAGCAATATGTCTATCCTCGAGATCTTTGATCATGTGGGAGGAAAAAGAAATAAAGAATGGGGATACAAGAAAGAAATGGTAGATCTAATTTGGGCTTCTATCTTAGGGACGTAATTTACAGGATAATGATTCAGTTTCGAATAAATTACAGCAAAGTGCTTTGCACATCCTGCTTTTGGTGTGAATTTGGGGAAATACTCCTATAAGCTGGGATAACACAACTCAAGCCTTAGATTGTGATATTGCACCTTTCCATCTCACAAAACCCCTATACCAATTCCGCAATTCCTCATTAACATTCTCTAGTAGAAAAATATCATTTGAAGGATCCTTGTTGAATTCTTGCCATTTATAGTTCTGCTAGGGATATTGTTGTTATTTTTAACTAGCATTTCAAGGCCCGCATTCGAAAATAATTATATTATTTATAGATAAAAATATTTGTAAATATTTAAATGAATTGTAATTAATATTAACATAAAATTCATTACACAATTATAATTTTAAATATTTTAGTGCACTCTTAAAAAACTAAGGAAAAATCTCAAATAATAATTTTTTGCCTTATTTCAAAAAAGACTAAAGCTTCAAAACTTTTAAATTAGTCCCAAGTTTCCAATAGATTTTTAATTAAGGACATCCGACAATTTAAAGTACTGCCTAGCGAATTTTTTCCCACAATTTTCTTCAAAATACCAAAATTACCAACATTTAAAGCCATGACATGCTTTCAATAGTAACTACATGCAACTGATCACCATGGGGATGTTAGTTGTCTTTGATCAATGTCAGGATGCTAGAGAAGGACATGAGGAAAATATAGATGAATTAAATGAAGACTTTATTTCAATAAATGGTAATCTTGGTATTTAAAAAGCTTGAAGGAAAAATTTTCTAAAAAATAGCATTAAATAAACAAATGTCCTTAATTGAAAACTTCTTGAAAAAGCTTAGGGACTAATTTGAAAAGTTTTGAAATTTGTGTCCTTTTGTGAAGTAAACAAAAACTTAAGGACTTATTTGAAAATTTTTAAAACTAAATATCATATTAGTAAAACTAAATAACAAAAGAAAATAATTTAGTTGCAGAGTTTTAGAATATTAATAAAAAGAAGTTAGATAATTTTTTTCCATAATCCATAAACTCAACTCAAGAGAAAAAAATATTATATGATAAAAAAATAGATGGAATAATCTAATGTATAAAGAATCATCAAGTCAACCAACCCTCTTATTATGAAAATATTGATTAGTTGGAATTGAATAGAAAAGAAAAGGACTCATTCCTAATATTGAGAAATACATGTACCATATGAGTAAAATATATCAACGACAGGCTTTAAATAATAAGAATGCAAGGTGTTTCAAACTAGAACTAATTAATAATCAAGTCCAAGAATATTTAATAATTAGGTCTTAGAAAAGGGTTTAGGTGCAACTTACAATCCTAAAAACATAGCCCAAACCAGCATAGTGAGGGCTTTGATGCTGGGCTTAGGCTAAGCCTAGCTATGAGCATCCATAAATACTAAATCAATCTTCAGGTTCAAGTTCTCAAAATGGAAAAATCTTATAAAATGTTTAACAATAATTCTTAGTTATAAACTTTAAAAATAAATTACATATTATTTAAAAATTAATTTCACTTTCGAAAAAGGTGGTCAGGAATGATTTTTAATGAGACTTGTTTCTACCCTTAGAAAAATAATTGCATCAATGATCATTTGCTTATGGGCTATGAAGAGGATTAAGGCAGCACATGGTGCAAACCTTCTCCAAAATGGGACATTTTCATTATTAATTATAATATTCAAGACCATTATAAAAAAAAAAACTCTTCTTTCCTATATAATACTGGGCCTTGAAATAGACATATCTCAGACCCAAAATGTATATCTATCAAGTGGGTGGACCCAGCCCATATGCCTTACAATTTGGCTCAGATCTAGGATTTTACGTGCGTCATTTCATATCTAGACCCTAAACTGATTAGGCCTCAACTAGCATTGCACTGCCAATGGTTGGTCCGTGTTGGGCCTGGGTGCATCAAAGTCTAAGTCAACACCTATTAAAAAGTAATTATATTTTAAAATAAAACTATTTAATTCAATTGTAAAAGTCAAAAATAAGTTTGTAAAGTTCATTGGTTATATTGGGTTGAATTGAATGGGTTGGCTAGGGTGGAATTGGAAGGCTAAGATGCGCTTGATGATGAGATGATGAGGGAGAGAGAGGATTCGGTTGGATGAGATGGAAGCTCATGTGCACCGGTGCTGTACACAACAAATTATTGCATAAGTAACAATAAATGCACTAAAATTCATTGGATACAAATTTTCCTCCATTTAATGAAAGGTTTTATATTTAATTTGGTGTGGATACATCATACTCCTGATTTTAAAAATTTCAATGATTGTTAATTACCTTTCTTTTGGAAAATCTCTGATTACAAGGAAATGTAACTCAATAAAATTTACAAAGAAAATGCATGAAAATTTAAAAGAAAATTTTTCTGCTTCTTGCCCTTGTTGTCTAGAAGCCATCCTTTGCTTTCACCCGGATCTTCATGAAGATTGCATTTTTTTTTTAATTTGAAAGAATGAAATTGATGATGATTTTTCTATTATTAGTGGGCCACTATCCATATGGGCATTAGATACAGGCCTCACTTTTAAATGAGTTGAACTCATTGAGTTGACCCATATAAGATATGATCTATGATGTTTGTTTAGGAGAATTTCAGCCCAATATCAATAATATTTAGGCCGAGCCTAGCCTGATTTCAGTTTTAATTTGGGCTAAACTTTGAACCCAATTTCAAATAATATTTGGGGTGAGCCCAGTTCAATTTCAACCTTTTATTTGGTTGTATTTTCAGCCCAATCTTTGCAAGTACTCGGGCCGAGCTTAGCCCATTTATAGCCTTTATTAGGCCTATATTTTGAGCCCAATTTCAGAATTTATTTGGGCTAATTTTAAGCCCCATTTCAGAATTTATTTGGGTTGAGTTGTGCCCGATTTCAGGCTGTAGTTGGGTTGGTCTTGTGCCCAATTTAAGACTTTTTTGGGCTGTATTTGAGCCCAATTAAGACAAAATCTGGGCCAAATTTTAGAACTGATTTCTGCCATGGTCTGGCTGGGTTTAAAGCCGTTTTAGAATCACACATTGGACCAGATCTTCTACCAGTGTGAACCCACTTAGGTTGTACTATTAACCTGTTTAAAGGCTAGCGTGGGCTGAGTTTCAAACCTTTTTATGGTATGATCCTTCAACCTATTTAAAATAAGTGTGGGCTGAATTTCAACCCTTTTCATGGACTTAGTTTGGGCCAATTTACATCCCTGTTCTAAGATAAATCTCAACCATTTCTGATCTGCATTTGACTTAAGTAACAGTCATATTCTAACTGCTTTGGTTAAGTTCTTGACACTTTGGAGTTTTGACCCATGTTCAAATGAGAGTTGAGTTCTCATTCCTTCAAAAAAACCATAATTTGGCCTTGTCTAGGACTCATTTAGAGCCATAATATGGACTGACTGTCAAGCCCGCTTGCAGTCAATATCTGGGCTACATTTTAGCTGATATTTGAACTACCTCTCAGCCAATTCCAATCAATTTTGAGTTGTAATCAGCATGATTTTATGTCATTGTTTGGGCTGATTTTCAACCCACATAAAAGCAAATATGGGTTTAGTTTTAACCCATTCAGAGACAATAGGTTGGGTAGGGCTTGAACCCATCTTTTGAACAATATTCAGGTTGTCTCCTGGCTCATTTAGTGTCATTTTTCAGGTTGTGTTTTCAACCCATCTGCGGTAATCAAGCCCAATTTCTGTTAAGTATTTAGGTTCAAACCCAGCTAGTTTTGGTCATTGTTTGACCCAATCATGCTTACTGTTTGGTCTGTTTGGAATGAGGATTCAAGTTGTTTGTTTAGGGGGATTTGAATCTAATAGGTTTGTTTGGTTCAGATGATTCCAAGCTGTTTGGTTGGAAAGAATCAGGTTTGTAGGCCTTTTGTAAGCAATTATAATCCATTTTCAAATATGGCTGGGCTCCAAGGTTTAATAGTAAACTAACAAATGAATTATCTCCATGAACTCCATTTTTATTTCTGGATTTGAGATTCTGAGTAAAATTTTAGATATATTTCCCAACAGTCACCACATCTAAATATCCAGAAATAATAAAAAGATTTTCAAATTAACGTCTATAATGTTGTACATTATCAACATTAGACCTGCTACAAGCATTTATGCATTTAGAAGTAAAATACTCTCAAGCCCTTTAATAAGAGTAGTTCATTGTTGTAGATGAAAATCGGAGTTTATGAGTCCTCCCTCATAATCGGTATGTTTGAGCAAATCTGTAGGGAAGAGTTTTTTTTTTCTTCTTCTTCTTTTTTTAACCCTTTCACTCTCTTTGACTGCACTCAAAGTCTATGAGTCCCCGGACTACTGTTTTCAGCCCTGGCATCTTCTATGTTCATGTCCTTCCAGCAAGTGCTGGCCAGGCCATGCCAGGATCTCCTCGCAAACCTTTGTAAGTGAGGTTCTGAATCTCCATGTTTATGGAATGAGGGTGGTGGGAAAGATGAAGTGGAAATGAAGTGAGTGGTAAAGAAGATAAGAACGAGAGGAGCAAGATGTGATGGTGTGGATTGGAGGGCTGATCTCTTCTTTGATAAGGGTCTGAATCTCCTTTTTCTTTTAATGAAAATACAATGGATTGGATGACAGATTCCTTCAAATAAGGATCCAGATCTCCATTTCATTTAATAGAGATGATGATGAAAAGTGGACTGGAGGGCAGATTCCTTCAAATAAGGATCCGATTTTAACGGAGATGCAATAAAAGAAAAAGAAAATGATATTTTTCTTTGAATGGGTCTTATGGCCTCTGATTGGATCAATTTGTGGGATCCACCTTTGAACTTTGTGGACTAAAAAGCATAAATCATAGGGAATTCCCACACTTATTTGTGTGTATAATTTTGCCAAAATATTAATTTTAACAAGGCATGATGATTTAGGCGAATAATGATTAGGCCCAATTCCGTAAAAATTTTGTTAGGCAATTTTTTGGTGTCTACAAGCGCCCAACGTGGGCTGTGGAAAAAATTTAAATTTTATTACAAAAAATTAATTTTGATAAAAATTATTAATATTTTAATAAACATAATTAATGTTGTCATATAATCATAACAAAAACATAGTTAAAATTAAGTTTAAAAAATCAAATATTTTAAGAAGAAATTTTATGTGTCAGTTCTTGGCAGTTGTTTTAACTCGTATTGTCGTGAGAATGTAATAGTGATGGTGGTGATTGATGGAGAAGGGTGCAATGCAAATTGATATTAGTAGTGAGGATGGGTGTTAAAGATAAGTATGAGAGTGATCAGGAAAGAAGAAAAAGATAAAACCAGTCAGTGATTAACCAAATAGAAAAGGGAAAAAATGACAAGAAACCTGGTTTTCGATCTACAAACGATCCTTGAGGTATTGCTTGAAGCCTAGGGAAAATAGAGACGATGGTGGTGAGGTTTGGAGATCTAGAGAGGTGGCGATCTCTTTCTTTTCTTCGTTTTTCTTCTTCTTCTTCTTCTTTTTCCCTCTTGCTGATTGCTTCTCCTTTTTTTATTTTTCTCTATTTATTTCTTTTACCACTCTCAAATTAGATGGCTAGGGTGGGATTGATGATGAGATGATGATAAGATGATGACAGAAAAAGATGATTAGGTTGGATGAAATGGGGTTAGTACAAAGAGAAATTTTAAGAGATAGGAGAGAGAGATCAGTTGGGAGAAGGATTCGTTAGAGATGTAGAGCGTTGAAAATCCTTCCTGATTCTCTTCTTCACTTCTTGGTATATCCATCTAGTCAAACTCAAAATTTTAATTGAAGATTTGAATCGAGAACATGTGATGTTGGGTGCAATTCCTCAAATGATCCACACAATGGGCCCACATAATGGTCAAAAAGTATTTAGACATAGTGAAGCCCACCATAGCTCCCACCACCATCAATCATACATCGGCTACTAACAATATTTTTAGAGGGTTTGATGGTCATGATAGCTTCAGAATAAGTCCAATTGTTTTTATACATTTTCCTTACTATTTTGTGGGCCCCAATAGATTTGAAAAGTTAAAAGAAACTAACCTTTTCCATAATAAATATGATTATTCTCATCTTTCCCTATATAAATATATATAAATAACTTCTTAATTATGACTATTAAATTGACGACCAGCGATACATCTCTTCATGATTGGGATTTTCACATTTATTAAAACCTCTTTTATGGTAAGTCTATTCTCTTTTTATTTTTTAAAGATTTTTTTTTTGTATATTGAGATTTATTTTAGATTGAGAGATGGGCAAAATGATTCATTAGAGATGCGATGGTGGTAAGATGGTTGGAGTAGGGTGAAGAGATGGAAGTAAAGATGAAAGAAAATTTGAAAAATCCCATTGAATTAGGTTGGATTTGGGTTTGAATTGCATGGGTTGGTTAGGGTGGGATTGGATTGCTAAGATGGGCTTGATGATGAGATGATGATAAGATGGTTGGCTAGGGTGGGATTAGATGGTGAAGATGGGCTTGATGCTGAGATGATGATAAGATAATGAGGGAGAGAGAGGACTAGATGGGATTAATTTTGAAGAATCCCATTGGATTAGTTTGGAATTGGGTTTGAATTGAATGGGTTACCTAGGGTGGGATTGGTTGGCTAGGATGGGCTTGATGATGAGATGATGATAAGATGATGAGGGAGAGGGAGGATTAGGATGGATGAGATGGGGGAAGCACATGACTAATGCCTTGTGGCATGACCACAAGAAAGAAAAAAGCGCCACATGTCGTCATTGTATATAATAATAATAATAATAATAATAATAATAATAATAATAATAATAATAATGGATTTGAACAAGGAAACTTGTGGGTGGAGCCCAAATCCAGCCCGACACACTTATCGATTGGTGTTTTAGTTTTTATCCTTATCTCATATTTATTCTAAGAAATTTATATTTATATTGTTCCTCAATGGAATGTGCACAAGTGTCATAGAAGTGACGCACATGCATGTTATCTCTCCCCTTCCTTTCTTCTTCTTCTTCTTCATATACAGCAAATAGGTATGATAACGTCTTCCTCTACAACTTTTCCTTTATACATTTTTCCATTTTCTTTCGAGGTTGTGCATCACATCTAGACAGGATCTATGATTCAAGAAAAGAGTGCACAACTAGTCAAGCAACCCAAGAAGAGTCACTGTATCCTGAGGCATGAGTGTTCCAAAGTGATTCCACCTTGGTAAGTACATAGAATTGCACTTCAATTTCATGATTTCATGTAGAAATATGGACCCTTTTAGGGTAAATTGATAAGGATAAGATTGAATCACTCTCACGTATGAATCACACCTGCACCAACCATGACGACTTAAACTACGTCATCGGCACACCACTCAATAACCCCACCATTTGACAGAATCTCTAACATCTCTTGACTCCCCAGTTCGATCGCAACATTGATAACTAGACACCAAATCTAGTAAAATCAGATTGACATAATTTGGCAACTAGGTAGATATAGGTGATGATACATAAGTGTGACCAATAAAGATATTATAGTTCAGACTTGACAGTTATTAGAGAAAAACGTTAATCATAAACATATTTATAATAATTTCAAACAAAAGAACAAGTGTAATTCAGCTCTATATCAAATGCACAAACCAATGCGAACTCACTAACCACTAAATATGATGTACAAACATAGGCGAACCCGCTAAATATGATGCACAAGCTCAAGCCAACCCACATAGCTCAGTTGCAATTTGCCTCACATAATACACGTTGGCTTGATGGCGTACGTCCACTTCTGAAATGCAGTTAATAATAACTGCATACAAAATCCTATCCACAAGCAAACATCCTAAACTGTAGTAGGAGATAATAATTCAATTACACCATGATATTTATATATATATATATAATATTAAATAATAATAAAGAATGAAGGAGAATCATATGCATGCTCATGGCATATATTAAATGGTCATTTTACCCTACTTCTATGCTAACCTTAGTCTATGCAAACGATAAGATTAATTGAGTGAGTGGTAGGCTTTAAGCCAACCTAATGTCTAAGCTAATCAATACACACATAAGGTTACATTATCTACTATTACAATGGGTATACAGGCCTGCGATATGGAATTTCGTCCATTTGGTGCTTCTCATGTAAGGCATCTTGGGTATTCTATATCACGATTCATAACCCGATGTGACCCCAAGTGAGTGCACATAGTCAACTGTGTGAAAAGGGCTCACACCCTTCCCCATGCTTGGCCTTTAAGTATAACTAGTGAAGGGTACGTGCGTTGCACGTAGTTGTTTCATTTTTCATAATTGTTTTTGTTTTCAATTTTTCTTTGTAATTGGGATTTTTAATTTGCTATGAATAGAGGAATATTGATTTGAAAACTATGATCTTTGGTTTATTTGGGCCTGTGCATTTAGTTCTATGGAGTAGAGACTAATTAAGAATGAAGAATGGAGAGTGATGGAGAGAGGAAGATCATTTTAGGGATGTGCATGTCATTGTTTGTTTTTGTATTTGGTAAAAAAATGATGAATAGGACAGTAGAGCCATTATAACAATTCAGGCAAAAGTGTGGAATTATTTTTTAAGCTGTTAGAGAATGTTGTAATGGACATTTTTGTGAAACCTTAATGCACATGCTGGATTCTGATAATTGAACTGAGATTGATAGTATGAAAGATCATATATAAAATATAACCATTTAAAGATTTGTGTTTGTCAATAGAACATTGAAAACATCTCATTTAATATTGAGTACATTCAAAATTGTTTCATACTGTTATTGGTCTTATTACAGGTATAAAACATTCGTAAAATGTATAGATTTGGTAAACATGTGCGTTTGCTATATGCTATATTTTCATAAAATAGTCAGTACTAATAGTATGTTATAGTGTGAAAGAAAGTAAACAAATGAAACAAACTATAGAAGGATCAAAGGTTTTTAAGGAAGTATAATAGTACTTGAATTGAAAATATAAGCAAAATTTTGAATCAGTAATTACAAAATAATAAGCTTTTACAGTTTGGAGGCTAGGTCTTGTAGTTTTTTTCTTGGCTTGAAAGCATCTCGCCCATTTTGCTCCAATGTTTCACTTTTGATCTTCTCAATCTGTTCACCATACAAAGTTGAATAAAACATATGATTTATACAAATGTAGCTAAAAAGTTTCTTTATCATATTAACCTGCTTTTCAAGTTCTCCAGCTTATGTAAAAGCTTTCCTGACCAGTTGCTTAGTGTCATTTGTGTATTAACACCCTTTTCAAGTTCTCCAACTTGTGTAAAATCTGTTCACCAGTTGCTTCATTTGTTTTTATGCTGATTTGTCGTTTTTGTTCCATAGACAACTTTGCATATGATTCACGTCATTTTTGATGACGTTTTTCAACCTTGTCTTTTGTAGAAAAGAATAGCTAAGTTAGTTTTTATCGTAAATGATATATCTGAGTCTCAAATTACACATATTTAAAACTTAATAGTTCAAACCTTGGTTAAATGAATGGAACAGAAGGAAAAAGATATTCGATCAAACAGGTAATGTTCTTCAGAATAATCTGTGAAACAACTGAAACAAACAATAGAGTAAATTAGAAGTAAAAAAGGATTTCTTGTTTGTTGAAGGGAAAATTCTGATATAAGACAAAGTTTTTATCAAAATGATCAGTTTATATTATCATTTTGTAAAGAACGTAAACTGTTTAAGATGGAGATGTAAATGAAATAATGAATGTCTGAGGTTTAATCAACTGGGTTATCGGTTTTCAATTATCCATATCATATATCCTTATACATTTTCAAATTTAATTATTAGTTTTACTCTCTTTAGTAGAAAGTCATTGCTAATAGATAAATTTTAGATTTGAGCATTTCAGGTATATAATATCAACACCAGTGGGATTGTATATAATATCACAACCAGTGGGTTTAATATGACTTTTAGAATCTAAATTATTTGTAAGCATATCTGATGATAAAGAGATGGAATGAATATGAATTCACCAAAGATCTTTTACAACCAAATAGATTTTTTTTGTCATCCTAAATGTTTGGTTTTTTTTTATTCAATTCGATGACATGAGAATAGGTAGGGAAAAGAAAGAAATATGCAACCACCTTTTAGAACACCCATCTTCCTCACCAACTAGAAATGATACTATGAATCTTAGCATCATTAATTTCTTGGTTCTTTTACTTGTTTGGATTGAATGATTATATATTATAGCATTAAACTTTTTTGGAAGAAGTAAATTGGCTTTACTGTAGAGTGATTCCAATATAATTGACAAAGTGTTGGGATGATTTTGAATGGTTTCAATGAAAATGAGAAATGAGAAAAGAAGAAACAAATTGAAGGCCTAACATACCAAATTGAGTTCCATTCAATCAAATCAAGAAAGGAAAACAAAGACAGAGAGATCAATGAGGATAATATGTAGAAACCTATGTTTTTATTAAAAATGTGTCTTAATGAAAGAAAACAGAAATATAGAAAATTGATTCATATTTAAATATAGGAATTAATAGATCTAAAATAAAGCTATTCCTGTTTTAACATAGGAAATTCATAAAATTAAAATAAAACCCATCTAGATTAAGAATTTCTTTCTATGGCTTCTCTTACTGTTGCAAGTAAGCAAAATTCAAAGCTATAATTAATTTCCAAAGATGTCCACCCATCTAATTTTTTTTTGCATCCTCATTGAAACCATGAGAACTTCATGAATCATCCAAAAGCCAAAAGAATTAATCATGATTTAGCCCAGTCAATAGCAATTTTATTAGAACATTTACAACATATCCCACAAAAAATACAGTTGAAGAGAATAAAACTCCTAGATTTGAATTTTATGTGAAAATATCCAAATACCATTTACTTTAAGATCCATTTGGAAACTTGAATTTTATGTGGGAAATAATGAAGGGAACAAAGAGAAAAAGTAGAGGAGTATGTGGATTGATATCTATAGAGATACACATAGATTGATATGTACATAGATTTCATAATTTAATTTTGAAATAATAAGGGTCTATGAAATGAAACTTCTAGCAATAGAAGAAAAATCAATAATTGACACTCAATAAAATGTGCTGACAAAGTAGAAAACTCCAAATGGATTGAGATGAATGCAAAGGAAAAAATACAATGTGCAAATAGACAGAGCACTTGTGGTACAAATTCCTTTGTTACATTTAATTTTTTTAAACTTAATTTGCTAATGTATGTGGCTAAACTTGAAATGAGTGGCTTGATTCAAAATTTAGTAAAGCCAAGTCAACCAAGGTAAGGTTCAAGTTGAAGGGATTTCGATCAATAGGATCTTAATTTCGAGCGCAGTGCATTGAAAATGGATATATTCAAACAGATCCGAAATGATCCATTCAACCTCTATTTTGACAAAATTAGATTTAAACATGATTAATGAATAATGGCAGTATGGCACTACAGTGTAAAATAAATATCTCTCTCTATTTATGAATAATGGTCAGTTGTTAATTATATATATCATATATCGTTATACATTTTCAAATTTAATTTTTAGTTTTACTGTCTTCAGCAAAAAGTCATTGCTAATATATAAATTTTAGATTTGAGCATTTCATGATATATAATGCCAATGCGAATGGGATTGTATATAATATCACAACTGGTGGGTTTAATATTGCCTACAACATTTAACTTAGTAACTCGGATTTCATTTGTTTGGTGTGTTTCCCATACATGAATTTAGATTGATTGATATATGTTTTTCAAATTTCATATTTAATCTGTTTTCTCTTTTAAGAAATGCAAATTTCATCTGTTTAGTGTCTTACCAATTTGAGATTTCATCAACTTCTATAGTGGGATGAGTTCGTGATTTCATTTATTTCCTTTATAAACTATTCTAGATTTCATTTGTATGCTGTGTTACAAAGTCAAGTTTTCATCTGTTTATATTTGCTTCTTGAAATTTAGATTTCATCTGTTTTCTCCCTTAACAAATCAAGATTTCATCTGTATGTTTTGTCACCATATCAAGAATTCATGTGTTAATTTATGTTTGATGAGTTCCAGATTTAATCGGTTTACTCTCTTAACTATTCGAGATTTCATCTGTGTATATTTGTTTATTACTTTCCTGATTTCATCTGTTTCCTCCATTATAAATCCAGATTTCATTTGTTTGGTGGATTTATCAAGTCAAATTTCATCTGTTTATATTCATTTCTCGAATTCCCGATTTCATCTGTTTTATCCCTTAACAAATTCAGATTCTTGCTGTTTGGTGGATTTACTAAATTGAGATTTCATCTGTTTATATTTGTTTCTTGTATTCCAGATTTCATTGGTTTCCTTCATTAACAAATCCAAATTCCATCTACTTGGTGCATTTACCAAGTGGAGATTTCATTCGTTCATATTTGTTTTTCAAATTCCATATTTTATCTGTTTTCTACTTTAACAAATTCAAATGTCATCTATATGATGTGTGACCATTTTGACTTTTCATCTGTTTATATATGTGTTATGATGTCCGCATTTCATCTGTTTCCTTTCTTAACAGTTTAAGATTTCATTTGTATGATGTTTTACCAATTCGAGATTTCATCTGTGTATATTTAGTTGTTGCATTGTAGATTTCATCTGCTTTCTCTCTTAACAAACCCAGATTCCATTTGTTTGTTGGATTTTCCTTGTTGAGATCTCATATATTTATATTTGTTTCTTGAATTCCAGATTTCAGCTGCATTTATGTGTACTTGAATTTCAACTATTAACGATTCCACATTTTATTTGTATGCTGTGTTACAAAGTCAACATTTCATCTGTTTACATTTGTTTTTCGAATTCCAGATTTCATTTGTTTTCTCCTTTATCAAATCCCGATTTCATCTGTAGTGTGTTTAAGCAACTTGAGATTTCATCTGTTTATATATGTTTGATGAGTTTCAAATTTAATTTGTTCTTTGTCTTAATTATTCGGGATTTCATCTGTTTGTTGTGTTACAGAGTCGAGATTTCATTCATTTATATTTGTTTCTCGAATTCTATATTTCATCTGTTTTCACACTTAATAAATCCAAATTTCATCTGGATGGTGTCTTATTAAATCGGGACTTCATCTGTGTATATATGTTTGATGATTTCCAGATTTCATCTGTTTTCTGTTTTCACAGTTCGATATTTCATCTCTCTGTTGTTCTAAAACCTAATGTCTTCTAGATTGTTTCTGTAACACTCCAACATGCAAATGGATGCTTGCACATAAATCCATATACTTTAATAGTAAAATCCAAATGTTAATTACGTATATCATATATCCTTATACATTTTCAAATTTAATTATTAGTTTTATTATCTTTAGCAGAAAATCATTGCTAATAGATAAATTTTAGATTTGAGCATTTCATGGTATATAATATCAACACCAATGAGACTGTATATAATATCAGAACTGATGGGTTTAATATTGCCTGCAACATTTAACTTACCAACTTGGATTTCATCTGTTCGGTGTGTTTCCAATACAGGAATTCAGATTGATTGATATATGTTTATCGAAATCCAGATTTAATCTATTGTTCCTCCTAAGAAATCCAAATTTCATCTGTTTGGTGTCTGAGCAATTCGGGTTTTCATCTGCTTTGACTTTTCATCTGCTTATATTATATATGTGTGATGACATCTAGATTTCATCTGTTTCCTTTCTTAACAGTTTAAGATTTCATTTGTACATTGTTTTTACCAATTCGAGATTTCATCTGTCTATATTTAGTTGTTACATTGGAGATTTTATTCGTTTTCTCTCTTAATAAACCCAGATTCGATCTGTTTGTTGGATTTTCCTTGTTGAGATCTCATCTATTTATATTTGTGTTTTGAATTTCAGATTTCAGCTGCATTTATGTGTGCTTGAATTTGAGCTTTCAGCTATTAATGATTCCACATTTCATATGTATGTTGTGTTACAAAGTCAAGATTTCATCTGTTTATATTTGTTTCTCAAATTCCAGAGTTCATGTGTTTTCTCCTTTAACAAATCTCGATTTCATCTGTAGTGTGTTTAAGCAACTCGAGATTTCATCCGTTTATATATGTTTGATCAGTTTTAGATTTAATTTGTTCTTTCTCTTAACTATTCGACATTTCATCTCTTTGTTGTGTTACGGAGTCGAGATTTCATTCGTTTATATTTGTTTCTCAAATTACATATTTCATCTGCTTTCTTAATTAATAATTCCAAATTTCATTTGGATGGTGTCTTACCAAAGCAGGACTTCATTTATGTATATATGTTTGATGATTTCCAGATTTCATTTGTTTTCTATTTTCATAGTTCAAGATTTCATCTTTTTTTTTTGTTCTAACCTAATATATTCCATATTATTTCTGTAACACTCCAACATGAAAATGGATGATTCCACATAAATCCATATACTTTAATAGTAAAATCCAAATGATAAAAGAAATTTAGAAACTCAATCAGGAAAAAAGAAGAAGAAAGTTGAACTAATTAAAACGTTATAAAAAAAGGCAAAGCAGAAAGAAAATTCTAATTTTTTATGAGTTATTACAATTTTACCATGTTGCTAAATATTGTTTATATAGATTAAATTTATTAATTGATATAAGAAAAACTTTTTGTCGAGATGATCATTTTATATTATTATTATTATTTTGTAAAAAAAAACGTAAACTATGTAAGATGGAGATGTGTATAATATAATGAATGCCTGAGGTTTAATCAACTGGGTGGTCAGTTGTTAATTATGTATATCATATATCCTTACACATGTTCAAATTTAATTATTAGTTTTACTGTCTTCAGCAAAAAGTCATTGGTAACAGATAAATTTTAGATTTGAGCATTTCATGGTATATAATATCAACACCAATGGGATTGTATATAATATCACAACTGGTGGGTTTAATATTACTAACTCGGATTTCATCTATTTGGTGTGTTTCCAATATATGAATTCAGATTGATTGATATATTTGGTGTGTTTTTCCTATTTTTTATTATTGCTTTTGTTTCATTTGTATGTTACGTTCCCATATTTTCTGATAGAATATACTTGTAGATGACATGATTTTGATTTTTTTTGCTGGATAGATTGATAACCTCTACAACCTTATTTATAAATTGTCAATTTTGAATCATTACAAAAGCATCATATCCTACATGGTTTAATCGCCTCAAATGAAAACAGCCCCATTTAAAAAAAATCAATAAGATTCAGAAATGTCATAGGTTAAAACTATACCTTAATTTCCATATTAAATTGCTGCAAAACCTTAGCATATAAACTTCAATGTCATGGCAAGTAAGAGAGAAATACAAATTAAAGAAAATTGACAATGACCTAAGAATCCGTGTTTTCAATCATTAGAAAAGTATAATCTCTTGCATGGTAAAATCACCTCAAATGAAAGTAGCACTGCTTAAAAAAAAAATCAATCAGATTTAGAAATGTCATAGGGTAACACTACACTTTAATTTCCATATTAAATTGTTGCAAAAGCTTAACATATAAATCTCAATGTCATGGCAAATAAGATAGAAAAAAATTAAATAAAATTGACAATGAGCTAAGAATGTCTATTATTCTTAATTTGGCTAAAAATATAACTATTCTTTAATTTTATAATTAAATAGAAAAAATATATATTTATTATTTGCCGTATCCTAATCGTGTTCGTATCTTACTTTTTTAGGATTTGCTTTATTACTGTGTTCGTGCTGTGTTGAATCCGTGTCCTTTGTCCTTATCCGTGCTTTTCAAGTTGGCATCACTTGAGAAGCATTTCACCTCAGAGGAGATTTGTGCTTCTGTTTGTTCGATGTCGAAGATTCCTTGATAGCATGGAAAAACCTTTGATTTTTTGCACTCGCCTTTTGCTGTTTCGTGCATCATTATTTGCAGAAAGATGAAACAGTTGAACTATTTTTCTTCTACCCATTGAAATCCCTTTCTTGATAGGAGGAGGGTAGGGATCACTTATGATGCACATATACTTCAAAATGGCTAACGTATTATGTTGTATCGTATTTGATATTTCACTTTCTGTATGTAAAATCCGTGTCCCTAGCTTCTCCATAGCCTGTTTTTGCTGTGTTTGGACATTATAGGGATCACTTTTCATGGCACATGAAAAAGGAAATTCCGCATGCTACGGAATTCTAGTGTTATACAAATACATCCTAAATAATGCATTTTCTTTTATCTTCCCTTGATTTTAAAAAAGAGAGTCACCTCTCTGCTTTGCTTTTCTGTTGTTACAACTTATAACACGAATAACATTTGTGTAATATTTACGTTTAGGATTTTGCTTTCATGTGGAAAATGGTCTAATTTTGATACAACTTAATTTTTCATCATATAGAGTGGGCCTTTTTTGTGCTAGTCCAGAAATGAATTTATATGGAGCATTGAATGCCTCCTTTAGGCAAACAAGCCGCAAAGGATTTGTACACTTTCGCAGAAAACAGAAAATTCCACGTAAATATTTTCTCCTTTTTTTTGAGTGCATGTAATTCTTAATTCAACCTCGTTTGTAGCTTTTCAATTGGAAGTGGAAGTGCCATATCAATGATTAGTATTTGCATTTTCAACTCCTTAGGTGTCAGGTAACACCAAACACACTGTTACACCATTGTTTGGAAAAAAATGGAAGTAGTTCTACTATTTATATAAACAAACCCTGGAGTGGAAAGTCGCGAATCTCCACTTGAAGGATTCTTCATCTTAGTTTCTCCTTATGGGTGGAATAGGGAAAATTTGATATGCGAGTTTGGATGGATGGAGATTAGAGATTAAGAAGTTTTATCTATTTGGAAAGCATTAATTATTTTTATTAAGTTTTTATTCTTATCAATCAATGTTGGAAACAATCTCTACTATTTCTATTAATTGCTTCAAAGGGTGCTAAAGGAATAAAAGGGGGAAGGGGTGAAAAGAAGTGGTGGTTGTTGGGGTGCCGAGTGTGGGTCCTGGGGTGGGGGGGATGTGGGTTTGTGGGGGAACCCAGCCACCATACTTGGCTGTGCACCTGGGGGCCATAGGAGTGTGCCGTAGGGTTCACATGAGGAGTTCTTTCTTCTTTTGTGTGCACCTGTGCATGCGTTTTAGGGATGCAGGGTTCTTCTCTTCTTGTGTAGTCAATTGCGATTGGCTATTACTGTCAACCATTGTTATCTCATCTTCCCCCTCATTTTTTTATACTCTATAGATAGAATGAGTAAATCACATCTCTATAACTAATAATGGTGTGGCATGTATATATAATATGTATATTGGTTAATATTGTTTTTTGTTGTTTGTTCGCTCTTTCCTTCCCTTTTCTCCCTCCAATCTCTTGGTCTATCATCTCAAATCTCTCTTTATATTAATTACATCACATCTAAAGATTGTTAATAAGTCAATGGAGGTAGTTCTTTGACATATCTGAAAGGGTGATGATGAGGTTGTGAGCTCATTGGCTAAATGAAGAGTTAGTAGAAATTGAAATTCATATAAGGCCTATATGAATATCCCGGCTTCATTGCTTCTTTGTAACTTTTTTTTCTTTTTCTAGATATTTTTTCTGCATGGACATGTCCTTTTGTGTTTTTTTTTTCTTATCATTTTAGTGAATTTTATCTCAATTGATACAAAATGAATGGTTCAGTAATGGCTCCTAGCCCTACCCTTACTTTCCCAGGTTCTTGGCACACAGAATTTATCAATCAAATCTAAAATCTGTTGATGATATAAATTAAATTGATTGATACTGTAGTGAATTAAAATGGAGTAGCATTGGTGCATTCAAATTTGCAAGTTTTAGTACTATGACTACTTCCAGTACAGTAATAAAAAAGTCACTGCCAATTCCATTAGTAGTTCTTTGACATATCTGAAATGGTGATGATGATGTTGTGAGCTCATTAGCTAAATGAAGAGTTGGTAGAAACTGAAATTCATATGAGACCTATATAATTCTCCCGGCTCCATTGCTTCTTTGTAGCTTTAAACAAGCAGAAGCATTTATAGCTAATCTACTGGCCATCATACATGAAAAAGTTGAGCAGGAGCAGAGAGCTATTCGGGCTGAGGACGCATTGAGGAAGATGAAATGGAACAATGCCAAGACAGCTGAAAGGCTTTAGGAAGATTTCAAAACCCTCTCTATGCAATTGTCATCCATATTAAGTGTAAACGAAAAGCTGTTGATTCAAACATTAACAGAAGCTAGTGAACTGGATCTGGAGAAGAACAATTTGCAAGAGTTACTGGAGAAAGCTGATCAAGAGCTTGAATTGGTGCAGGAATTCTATAAATCGAAACTAAAGGAGCTTAAAGATGAAATAGGTTTGAAAACAAGACAAACAGATCAGCTGCTGTTGGAACTTGAAGATAAGTTAAAGGAGCTTGAGAATTAAAAAAAAATCTAATGAAGAAAAGGACAATGCTATTTCAGAAGAAATTCTAATGCTTAAATCTCAAATGGTAGCTCTCAGGATAGAGAACAAAAATCTTTCAGAACAGGTAGAACAAAAAGAAAAACCAAGAGTTGAGATGGAACAAATGAAAATATCACTTGACGAGGTAATTATGTTGTTGCAAAGTGGAAACATGGAGAGAAACGAATTAGAGACAAAAGTTGCTTCAATGAGCAAGGAAGCAGAAAAGTCACTGAAAGAAGTAAATGATATGAAGCGTCTAAAGGATGAAAAGGAGAAAACAGTTTAAAGTCTACAGTCAGAACTGGCTGTCCTTCAAGCTCAGTACAATGACTTGAAGTATTCCTTGTTGAAGGATGAGGATGAGTTAGAAAAGGAGAACATGGGGAAATAGGTATTCCACTTAAAGAGTGGCCTGCAGAATAAGGATGATACAATTACCATAGTCAACAAGCAACTCATGAATCACAACACAATAGTTAAAGTTGCAAATGTGACTCTCAAGCTAAATTCAACAAATATTCAGTCTGGAGCAAGGAAGCAGAGAAGTCACTGAAAGAAGTAAAAGATATGAAGCGTCTAAAGGATGAAAAGGAGAAAATTGTTCAAAGTCCATAGTCAGAATTCGCTGTCCTTCAAGCTCAGTACAATGACTTGAAGTATTCCTTGTTGAAGGATAAGGATGAGTTAAGAAAGGAGAACATAGGGAAACAGGTATTCCACTTAAATAGTGGCCTGCAGAATAAGGATGATGCAATTACCACAGTCAACAAGTAACTCATGGATCACAGCGCAATAGTTCTTTGCTGGAAAAAGAAAAAAAGCTACAAAGAAACAATGGAGCTGTGAGATTCATATAAGGCCTATATGAATCTCCAGGCTCCATTGCTTCTTTGTAACTTTTTTTCTTTTTCCAGATATTTTTTCTGCATGGACATGTCCTTTTGTGTTTTTTTTTCTTATCATTTTAGTGAATTTTATCTCAACTGATACAAATTGAATGGTTCAGTAATGGCTCCTAGCCCTACCCTTACCTTCCCAGGTTCTTGGCACACAGAATTTATCAATCAAATCTAAAATCTGTTGATGATATAAATTAAATTGATTGATACTGTAATGAATTAAAATGGAGTAGCACCGGTGCATTCAAATTTGCAAGTTCTAGTACTATGACTACTTCCAGTACAGTAATAAAGAAGTCACTGCCAGTTCCATTGGTAGTTCGTTGACATATCTGAAAGGGTGATGATAAGGTTGTGAGCTCATTAGCTAAATGAAGAGTTGGTAGAAACTGAAATTCATATAAGACCTATATAATTCTCCCGGCTCCATTGCTTCTTTGTATCTTTTTTTATTTTTCCAGATATTTTTTCTCTATGGACATATCCTTTTGTGTTTTTTTTTCTTATCATTTTAGTGAAATTTTATCTCAACTGATACAAAATGAATGGTTTAGTAATGGCTCCTAGCCCTATCCTTACTTCCCTAGGTTCCTAGCACATGGAATTTATCAATCAAATCTAAAATTTGTTGATGATATAAATTAAATTGATTGATACTATAATGAATTAAAATGCAGTAGCACTGGTGCATTCAAATTTGCAAGTTCTCATACTATGACCACTTCCAGTACAGTAATACAGAGGTTACTCCCAATTCCATATTTCAATTGAACTATGTGTTCTAATTTGAGATGTGTAGTCTCTGCAAAATAGAGGGCTACAATTTCAAAAAGATGGAGAAAGAGTGAAAAAATGCACATGAATCAAAAGCTTTGCTGAAATAACCATTTGACATAAGAGAAAAGCATTAAGATTTAATTTCTATCTGACATTTAATCAAACAGTTCATGCTCAATATCATATTTACAAAGAAACAAAAGAAAAGTTTAAGCATTTGAGACTGAATTTCCATCACACATTTCATCAAACACTTGATAATCAACATAATATTTATAGAGGCTGAAAAGAACTAATATAAGCAGATGCAAACCAATCGAAGATTTCATTTTGAATTTAAGAATTTGTGAAAAGAAAAAAAATCCTATGCATACATATATTGCTCGAATAATAGGCAAAAAAAAAAACAAAAAAACAAAGAACAAAAAAGAGTAGAGGTATGGGAGAGTGTTACCTGAACACCACAATCCTTTGAAAATAAATTTTTTCTAAAGAGATGAAATAAAAATCGAATCACCAAAAATCCTTTGCCACCAAACAGATTTGGTTTTTTTCTTTGTCCTCCTAAAGGCTTGTTTTTGTTTGAAAAAATTCAAATCAAAGAGATGAGCATAGATATATAGGAAAGAAAAAACAAGAAATATTGGGACACCTCATCGGGACACCTGTTAGAGCGCCATCTTCCTGACCAGTTGTATGGATGATCCATGCTACACGTTGCATAGCATTAAAATCGATCAGAAACAAATAAGAACAGATAGAGGAAAGAAAGAAAGATCTAGACACCTATTAAAATGGCATTTTCCTCACCAGTTGTATCGATGATCCATATAACACGTTGCATAGGTGGGCCATCAGAATGGATCTACAGTGAATCAGGCGAACCCCTAGTTCCCGTTGTTTGCTTGTCTGGCTCCATGGTTCCTCGATTCTTCTTGGCATGCATTGCCTTCAAGCAAAAACAGAACGACCTATCTACTACTCTTCTTCTTCTCCTTTTTAGTAGATTTACCTAAAATACAACCAATTTAGGGAAACCTAATAGCCTCTCTTCTCCTTAATCTTGTCTCATCTTCTTCCCCACTCTCTCCCAATGATCAGATCTCCACATCAAAGATGAAAGCAAATCATCTCCCGAATCCTTCTGCACATCCATCACCTTTCTAATGGCGGTTTCACTTCGTTTGTGGACATCGGTTGTTTGAAAGCCACCCCCATTTCTCTCATTTAGCCACTGATGAAAGATGAGTTTTTGGGCCATCGAATCTTGACATATTGAAATCGGACCTTTCTATAATCTATAATATGATGAAGTGGGCCATAAGCTTATCTACAGTAAAAGTGACGAAATTGGAGGAGAAACTCTGCCTTTTTAATAAGGGTAATAGATAATAGATATAGTAAAAGTGACGAAACTAGAAGAGAAACTCTACCTTTTTAATAAGGGTAATAGATAATAGATACAGTAAAAGTGACGAAACTGGAGGAGAAACTCTGCCTTTTTAATAAAGGTAATAGATAATAGATACAGTAAAAGTGATGAAACTAGAGGAGAAAGTCTGCCTTTTTAACAAGGGTAATAGATTTATTATAGATAAATACATGTGTAAAGGTTATGATTATAAAGTTATGGGTTTCATTTTCCAAAAGTCACACTTTAGGAATAAAAGTCGTAGTTAGCCCTATATGGGCCACATCCATTCATGAGGTTTGATTATGTGTGTGGTATCCTTAAATTGTGAACAACAGGGATGTCCACACAAACGCAGGAGGTACTTTGCTTGACTGGGTCTGCCAGAAGATGAAACTACATGTTTCATTCTGCAGATAAGAAGGCATCCGCTCTAGCGCAGGGCAACCAAGGCTTGACCCATGTTGTGGGATATGGCTGCAACCACACCCATTCGATTTGAAAAACTCCTTTGATGAGCTATTGTCCATATGGCCATGCCCCACCTTCTAATTGATCGCGCACCACCGTGGAGGCAGGTGGTCACCCAACATAGACTGAATCTACCGCCAGCTATTGCCCATTGCATGCCTGCCATTTTCGGTCACTGCTCGCTTCTGCAACACCTTTGCCCACTGCTCCTTTTACCTTTTCTTTTTCTCTCCTCTTCTCCTTCACTTCCTTTTCTTCCCCTCCTCTTTCTCTCTTCCTCTCTTTTTTCCTTCTTGTCTTCCTTCATGTTCCTTTGGTTCTTCTCCTCCTCTCTTTCCCTCCTCTTTTTTCCTTTCCCTCTCATTTTCTCTTTGTCCGTGCAACTGCAAATGGCTAGGGTTTTTAACTTTCTGTCCTTTTAGAAAGTAGAAAGGTCAGAATTCGTTATTTTATTTTTTTAAGTCTTTAGTGCAAATGAGTGGGCTCAATAGTGGACCGCATCAAATAAAAATCTTAGACACTTAAAATGATTGCCTATATCTCAATTGGGTTTTAGATAAATTTCATTTTAATAGGAGATGAGCAAACCATAAAATTGGTCAGATTTTTAATTTCATTATCTTGAAATTTTCAATCTCTAACTAGAATAAAATTTAGTTGGGACCATGCAGACAATGGCACTTATTTTGAGTGATCGAACATTTAATTTGTATGCTTCATTTGACAAATTTGATGTAGACATTCAATTTTTCTAATCACAACCCTCCGACGAAGTTTACATAAGAAAACTTATAACCACTGAAATAAATGCCCCATATTTGGATGGGACCTTAATAATTTCCATTACAAGAGGACTTTTTGGTTGTTATAAAATTGATCACTTACAAGCAAAAAAAATATTAAGAAAAAGAAAGTGTTATAGAATTGTCGCCCTCCCAAACCAGGGTGTCGAATTAAGATTTTGTAATGATGGGGTGTTTGCGCATTTAAATTCCCAGGATCGAATCCACATGTGTAAGGATGAGACCCCACCACTAACAAACTAATTCGTAGAAGCTTACGTGGTATTGCGATCTAAAGTTTGTGGCCCTTGAATTCTATGCCGCAACCCAACTCATATTTCATACTTACTAAGATAAACATAAATACAGGGATTGGTAATTATAAAATTCACAAGATAATGAGCCAAACAAGTAATCAAAGAGTTTCATTAATATCTATCAATATTCAAAATTCCAAAGTACATTTATACATATATACACATAAATGGTCAGTTAGACAAGTATAACCCAAAATAAACCCAAAACACAATCAATGATAACCCTTCCCAAAATGTAATTTATCTCCGATACTCAGTATGATGTCTAAGTGACATCGGTGGTACTAACATACTCAGAAATACCTATGGCTCCATAGCCTCATTGCACTTTAGCTCAAGGGCAGGGGTGTGCAAGCCTAAACATCAAGGTGATCGGATCAGATACAATGATCTGGCAAGAGATTAAAAACACTACACCATACTTGCAGCAATGTTGAGTACTAAACATGTTAACAAATTATCTAGAGGGCATGAGCATGATAACTAGTCATGTTGTGCATAATAATAGAACAATAAGTAGTTAGGATCATGAATAAAAAGAAAATCATGCTAGCATATTTAACAAGCTAGTCAACAATCCTCGTGGCTAAATTCTCCATTACGGTTACGCTGTGTGACTGTGACACAGCATGTAGGAACATGAAATTCATTCTGGGATGCGTTGCATGTCCCGAGTGAAAGAAAATCTACTCTCCGTTACACTACGTGGCTGGAGAGGGAAAAGGGATTTCTCACAGCTAAACCTAAAGCATAAAAATTGCCCCTAGCTATAGCCCGAGGGAGACCCAATGAGAAACATGAAGCTATCTGCAGAGGTGTAAATACAAGAATCTAAATCTAACTCTCTGTTGACCCGTAAACAATTACAAATGTTGCAGTGAAGACATTACAGGCAAATTTCAAACCAGTGGTACATACTGGGATTGTGGAATGCTAAGTCAAGTAATGCATCTAGAAGTTCAGAGTTGATGCAATCCACTCAGAAGACTTCAGATGAGTTCAGAGTGCAATAGTTTGAATTTCAGAGTTAGTGAACTTCATTTGGTCACTCGACTCACTAAACTTCAAATTCAAGGTTCATGAACTCAAAGTCTAGGGGTCATGGAACACATTCAACCTTCTGGATTTCCAAAGTGGCTAAAAATTATATGGCAGCTCCAAATTATACTTAGAAATGATGCTTCAAAATTTCAAAGCATTTGGATTTCATTGCAGTTCAAAGTCAAGCTTTAATGACTGTCTTCTAGCCCCTTGGGTTCACTATGATAATAGATACTTCCACATATTAGAATCAGCTAAAACTCCTAGAGTAAGTTCAAATTATATTTAGGAGGGCCTCTGCAAAATTTCACGTCAATTGGATGTCATTTGACCAAAAGTCAACAAACAAGTTAACTTTGGTTTAGTGACCCCCAAGGCATGGGGTCACTGACCAAAGTCCTGCTTCCAGGTGATCGAAATTCATGAAATTTGGACACAAAACTTTAATCATGCTCAGAAGAGATTCTGCAAATTTTTAAGTCAAAAGGACTCCGTCTGATCATACTTCAATGACATGTCAGGTAAGAGTCTGTGACTTTTGAGTTATGGGGGTCACTGACCAAAGTCCTACTTCTAGGAGGCCAAAGCTAATGAAATTTGGATCAGAGACTCAAAACATGTTCAAAGTGAATTCCCCAAAGTTTCAATTTAATTGAACGTCATTCGGGTTGAAAATAATCTAACTGCCTACAGTGTAAGAAGAATATTGACTTAGAATATACAACGAGTGGGTTGTTCGAAATCTTGCTTCCACATATCAAACCGTATGAGATTTAGACAAACAGTTCAAAATGCCCCTGACATCAGTCCCCCCAAGTTTCAAATCAAACCGAGGTCATGTGGGCCTCAAACAGTTAAAATAAGGGCCCATTTTCATGAAAAGTTAATAAGGGGGTTGACCAACTTCAGAACATCAAATCGGGCTAAAACTTTTATGAAACACTCAAAATAGTGTCCAAGTTTTGTAAAGATTGGACATCGTTCGGGCCCCAAATAGGTGACAACTGGTCACACATGCAAAAATCCCGAAAAGGGGTCTATTAGTGGCTGTCTATTAGTGGCCGCGGCTACGGTCACTGACACCTATGAAGTGGTTCCCGGGGGCTTTTAGTGGTTTTCCTTACTTCATTTCAAACTCCAACTTCCTATAACTCGCCATACCACCTTTGGAGTCTATAAAAGGAAGGCTTTCTCACTTGGGAAGGGCTCAAAGCAAGTTTCAATCAATTACACTCTAGTTCAACAAGTTAAAAGGCCTAGTTCTAAGCATTCATAAGACTCTCGTACACTTCAAGCGCTCCAAGTTCAATTCTTCTTCTCCTTTCTCTATAACTTAAGGTGAGAAATAGTTCAGAGAAGGAGAAAAAACATGCATCTCACTTAGAGAAGAAGAATGCAGGGGCCACGGGATGAAGTTGACTTTTTTTTATTTTCTCACTTAAAAGGGGTTTTGGGCTATCTCAGAAGTTGTGAACAAGCCACTTTAGGCCTCATTCTATTCCTTGAAAATTATAGGTTAAGAATGTCATAACTTGGGTTCCATTTTTGCTTGTATAAGCACCTTTTCGGATTTGTACAAAAACAGTCTGTAACCAAAAGGTGATGATTATCAAAAGTTTTAGTCGATTCCACGGCCAAATTAAACACTCTTAGTAGTCATTTAACACTTCAAAAATTGAAGAAAACAAGCTCCAGCACTCTGAAGGTGATGCAGAAGCGAAATAGGGAGGAAAATGAGGCAAACAGTGACCTTTTTGACCACTATCTGCCAATGGCCGTGGGCCACGGTCACAGCTTCACTGTGTTCTATTTTTTTGCATTTTTTTTCATTTTTCATGTATTTTTCTTATACTTTTTGAGTTTGGATCACATCTGAGACTAGAAGGAGGGGTTATGAATTTTTAGAACTTGTAAACAATCTGCATCCCTGCGGTCAGAGCTGTTGACCTATAAAAATTTGCAAATAATGCAGTGAAAACATTACAAGCTTTGGATTGTAAATTTCCAAAATTTTCAAAGCACTTGATCCTCATCTCGGTTCAAATCAGTTTCAGAGACTCTTTGCTAGCTCCTTGGAAATCACTGCGGGACCTGGCACTTTCACATGTTGAAGCAAGCTCCTATTCAACGAAATACTTTCAAGTACATTTAAAGACTACTCCTCAAGGATTCAGAGCATTTGAACATCATTTGGATCCAAACTTGGTCCAGATGATCATATACTATGCTTTGTGGGTCCCTGTGCAGAGTGACATCCCATGAAGATCAAATTAGCTCAAACTCTTAGAGGAAGCTCAAATGATTCCTAAGACAAGCCCTACAAAATTTCAGGTTGAGCAGACTTCATCGAACCCAAAAGCCACAAGCATGTCAACTTGGGGTCAGTCCCCCCCAAACCATGGGGTCACTGACAAAGTCCTGCTTCTTGATATCCAAAATTATGAAATTTGGCTGCAAATCTTTAGTTATGCTCGGAAGATATTCTGCAAATTTTCAAGTTAAAAGAACTCTGTTTGGTCCGAATTTCACTGCATGTCAGCTTAGAGGACATTGACACCGAGTTATGAAGGTCACTAGCTAAAATCTTACTTCCAGGAGGCCAAAGCTGATGAAATTTGGAAAAAATACTCAAAGAATGTTCAAAGTTACTCTTCCAAATTTTCAAGTCAATTGGATGTTGTTCGGGTAGAAAACAAGCTGACTACCTACAGTGTGGGGTGAATAGTGACCTAACACATGCAATGAATAGGCCACTGCTCGAAATCCTACTTCCTTAAATCCAAATTGCATGAGATTTGTGCGAATAGTTCAAGATATCCCTGATGTCAGTTCCTCCAAGTTTCGAACCAAACCAAGTCATTTGGGCCTCAAACAGCTGAGACAAGGGCCCACTTTCATAAAAAGTCAACTGAAGAGTTGACCAACTTTCGAAAGTCAAAACAGGTTGAAAGTTCTATGACATGCTCAAAATAGTGTCAAGAAGCAACCCTCTAAGTTTTGTTGCGATCAGACATCATTTAGGCCCTAAACTGGTGAAAACAGGTCACATATACAAAAGTCTAAAAACGGGCCTTATCCGTGACCGTGGCCTATTCATCAAGGGAGTTTACCAACTTCAGATGGTCAAAACAAGCTGAAACTTCTCTGACACACTCCAAATAGTGTCAAGAGGTATCCCTCCAAGTTTCATGAGGATTAGACTTCGTTCGGATCCCAAACAGGCGAGAACGGATCACAAATGCAAAAAAATCCAAAAATGGGCCTTGGTAGTGACCGTGGCCTGTTCATCAAGGGAGTTGACCAACTTCCGATGACCAAAATGAGCTGAAACTTTGATGACATGGTTAAAATAGTGTCAAGAAGCATCCTTCCAAGTTTCGGGGCGATTGGACTTCGTTTGGGCCCCCAAATAGGTGAAAATGTGTCTCAAATGCAAAAACCCAAAATTGGGCCCTGTCCGTGACCGCGACTGTGGTCACGGAAACCCAAAGGGCACTTCCTGCGGTTTTGGATGGTTCTTCTCCACTTCCTTTCGAAGTGTAACCTCCCACAACCTCCCTTAACTCCCTGGAACTGCCAGAAACTACTGGAGAGTCTATAAAAGGCTAAGATTTGAAAAGAAAAAGAGGAGAACACACAGAGGAGAGAAAAAGAGAGAATTGAATGAACGCAGGAGCATTCAAGCAAGAAAAGCAGCATCCCACGACCATTCCCTTCCTTCTTTAGTCACCAAGGTGAGCAAAAAGATTCAGAGGAAGAGGAGAAGAGTGGGGTAATTACAGAATACACTGTGTACATGCAATAACGACTATTCGAAGGATGACATTGTTATCTTTGTTTTTCTCATTTAGGGGGATTCCTTGGCCATCACAGAGGTTGTGAACGAGCCCCTTTGGGCCTCATTTTGTTCCTTGAAAACCATAGGTTCAGAATGACACAACTTTGGCTTCCTGTGATACCCTCTTCGGACTTGAACAAAAGACAGCCCGTAAATAAGAATGATGAATTACAAAGTTTTCAATTGATTCCATAATCGAGTTTGATCTTCTCAATGGTCATCCAACACCCCAAAATGTCATGAAAGGGAGTTTCAACAGTTAAAAAAGTTTGGAAGAAAAACTAGCATGAACAGCATGAAAAACGGAGGCAAACAGTGACTGCACTGTCATTGTCTGTCAGTGACCATGACTCACGGTCACTGACAGATGCCAGTGACCGTGAGTCACGGTTACTGGCCTGGGGCTGTGACCGTGGGTCACGGTCACCCCCGTTTTTTCCCTCTTTTTTGCATTTTTTCCTACTTTATGTATATTTTCTTGTAATTTCCAAATTGAGATCACATCTAAGACTTGAGGGAGGGGTTGTAAACTTTGTAAACTTATGTAAACAACCTGCATCCCCGTGGTCAGAGCATCAGAACCCATGTAAACAAAATGAAACTTAATGATGAACTGTAATTGATTCCCATTCTTCTTAACGCTTGAAGTGCGTGAATGTTAGACACTGAATCCATTACACATTTCCATGCCATTTTTAAGTGTGATTAAGAGCATTTGAACTCAGGTAAACAAAGAAAAAATAATGATGAACTGTAGTTATTTTCCATTATGCTTAACACTTGAAGTGTGTGAATGTTGGACTCGAATCTATTGCATTTCACATCACGTTTCGAGCGCGATCAAAAGATTGCCGTCGTGTGTGGGAAAGATACACATTTTCGCTCTAATTTGTGATCAAATTTGGACAAAAGACATGAAAATTGGCTAAATGCATGAAAGCGCTGAAATGTGTTGTTGTGACCCAATGGCCGCGGACTGTTGTGTAAAATAGCCTGTGGCCGCGGGATGCTGTGTAAAATGACTATGGCCGTGGGAGACTTTGCAAAAAGTGCCGTGACCATGGGAGACATTGTAAAATAGGCAATGACTGTGGGCCTGTAGTCACTGACTTGTTTTGTCTCTAAATTGACTTGTTTGACTTCTGAAGATACGCATGCAAGACCTCGATGTCTATGATGGGTTTGAGAGCTTAAATGAAGGAAAACTGTACCTCGAAGTGCATCCTTTTATCATTCAAATGAAGGTATTTGGCATCTCAAAGTGCAAACTTTTGCCATTTAATTGAAGGAACTTTGCACCTCAATGTGCACGTGCCAAATCAACAGCCTTTTATGCAATAGAAGAGTGGTGATTCAGTCCAAAAGGCTTTGACCTATACAAATATTTATATCAAATCAGTGATAAGACCAACGACATTGCAATCATGCATTGTCCGGCATCATGCACTGATGGATCTCGTTTGATCATTGTAATAGTGGTACCGGCTCGATCCTGTAGGCCCTATCCTTTTGATTAGATCCAACCCTCTCTTGCTTATAAGCCTGACACAATAGCCCTGAAATGCTGCCAAACTTCTAGTAGCTAGGTTTAGTCAGCTTAACATGCTTTTAAGCATGACTACATAGTCCCAAAATACTGCGGAAATTCTGACAGCCAGGACAGTCAACATAGCACGGTTTATACATATTTCTAACCATTTCGGTTCAAAACCATGTTGGTTCAGAAGGCATTCATATACCATTCCGGCTAACCCAAGAGGCAACCGTGTTGGTTGTTACACTAATATAGTCCTTTGGGCTTACTTTTTTCAGAAATATCATGGGTTATTTAATCATCACTTTTGATGAGGCTAAGGAGAGCTTTTCAAAATCTCCACGACCCAAAACAAACCAACTGTAAGAGCACTAAATAGGGCTCGAACTGACTCTATCACCCCTATGTCAAGGGTCTTAGTCTTCCAAAGACTCTCTACCCCTATGTTCTCCATGACTTTAATTGATCTGAATGGGTCATCAATGACCCTTAAATCCATCAAGAAGACCAAAACTCCCAAATCCTGGGTTTCCAAACATGTCTAGAGTTTTTTTGGGGTTTTCAACAAGGTTCATGAGGAACATAAACACAAATTGAAGTCAAGAGTTAGCAGCTTTCATATCATCAAGCCTTGTTTAGGGGCAAGGCGAGTCCGGTTCACAGATTACAAGCCAATATTACTTGGCAAGTCGCATTCAGTAGCTGCTTAAGACTCAAGATCATTATCTACTTGGCCCAAACAATGGGTCATTAGTAAGTAAGCACCAAAGGACTTTCGGCAACTTATAACTCACAACAAGGCAAGAAAGCCCATAAACATGAATCCTTTCCTAGATGTAGCACGTGGTCATCGCAACCACGCATTTCAAAATCCAGCAAGGCTGAGAACAAATTCTTAGCCTCACTTGAAGACAATACCTTCTACCCTCTGACTCAAAAAAAGGGACAAAGGTTTTGCAACAGGCATCTACCGTCTAACATTGTAGCACCAACCCCGCCATCTTTACCCCAGCGTCTATCACATGGCTCTAAAGACAAAAAGAAGTTAAGTGATTGGTCATTAAGAATTCGACCGATGTCACTTGTTTCAAGGATTCGCTCCAACAAAAAGAGGTGCAGAAGAAAAAGAACAAGAGAGGTGCTGTTGACATTTTTTTGCTTCCCACTTCCGATCCCATAGATAGGGAATGAGTTGCCAGCACTTCCAGGCCACTGGTCGCCAGGTTCAAAGATCAAACCTTGGTAGCCAGACTGGCTAATCAGATGAAGAAAAAAGCTTTGGCTCACTATAGGGATCAAACCCAAAAGCTATCACAGCGTATAATCACTCAAAAATGTGTGATTAAAGAAGATGATCAGGACCTAACTTCGTCATGCATGGTTGGACTAAGTTCAACCTGGAGAGTTACCCAGAGTATGGCTCAGACTCAATCACAAGAGTCTAACTCCAATTCTCATTCATGCAAGACTTTTGAAGGTCATGTTGAAATAGACTCCGATGGTGATCCTATCATTTCTTAGACACAGAAGATAGTCAATCCACTACTCCAACAGTAACATCCTCCTACCCTCGTCAGTACACTGTGTTCATGGCAGAAGGGAGTGAGACTAGCAAGGATGGAAATGATGTTGCTAGTGGGAGCAAAGATGCATGCGAGGAAGATGCTGGTGAAAATCAAAAGGACGATGTCGGTGACATTTTCAAACAACAAGGAGCTAAAATTGATCACTTGATTGCCCAATTGAGAATTTTGGCAGGTAAGTTAGGTGGTCTAGTTGAAGATCCAATCAATCCTTTGTTTGCTAACAGGAGAGAACATGTAATGATCAGGAGAAATTATACCACAATTGACCGGTTTACAACTCAAATCAAGTCCCTGATGAACAAGGTGATAGCTGCAGGTTCTTCTGGCGGTGATCATTCATCAATCCTTGGTCTTCATGTAGATTCTGAAAACATGTAACCTTCAAAAAAGTTGAAGAGATATTGACAAAATCAAAAGTCAAGACTAGGATGAAAAAGAAGGATATTACACCCAAGTATCCTCCAGAATTTGATTTGGTTCAATTTCCACCAGATTATAAACTTTCGACTTTCTAATCATACCTTGGAAGGGGTCAGCATATCAACATATTATGCATTTCAAGCCATTCTTTGGAAGTTTGCTAGAGTTAGATGCACTAAAAATAAGGCTGTTTGTCATCACATTGAAAGGAGTTGCCTTTGATTGGTACAAGCAGTTGCCAGAAGTAACTTTCATGACATGGCCTATCACGAAAGAGAAGTTATTGCTTCACTTCCAAGAAGAAGATCAAACAGTCACCTTTGTCGGGCTTAGTAGTACAAGGTAAGGAGGTAACAAAACTGCACAGTTCTTTATCAACAGATGGAGAGCATTGTCTTACGGATGCTTGTAACAACCATCCCAAAGGGCAACCATTGAAATGTGCAAAACCAATTTACGACCAGAGATCAAGGATGTCATACTTAGTCACAAAACTAAGTCTCTGCCTCGATTGGTTGTAGTAGCTATTGATGTAGAGCTGAACCTCAAAGAGATCAATCAAAAGAAGGTAAGTTCCTGAAAAGTAAAGCCGTCGTCATCTCCTACTCCGAAACCTGAATAAGAAACAGGAAGTCTTCAAAGTGTAAACCTCCAAACCTCCTCAAAAACCTCAGAATATAAAACCTGATCAAACCAAGAAAGTGGAGTACGAAAAGAGGAAGAAAACTAAATATCCTTTTGATGGGGATATCAAAGTGATTTTCCAGTCATTGATGGAAAAAAATAAAATTGAACTCCACCAATGAGGAAGCCTGAGCAAGTGGGTTGCATCAATGACCGAAATTACTGTGCGGACTAGCGGATGGTGTCTCATCCTCTTAAGGGCTACTTTATTTTAAAAGGAAAAGTCAATGGATGTGGAAAAATAGAGTAATAACTTTCTATCGAAAATATGATTTTGCTCTAGTCAACATGATCTCCTTTGAATAGTTCGCACTGGTAGCAATGTCCGCTCCACCAAAACAAATGACGGTTGAATTCTGAGTCATCAATGTAGTACATGACAAACAAGAATTAATACTGGTCAAAACTTGTTCAGGGGAAGAAATGTGGGTTCACTTAGACTTAGTGAATGATGAAGGCTGAGAGAAGGTTAAAACCAAATACACACTTGCAGAAAGAAGGAAGGTTAAAAGGCAACTAAAAACCAATCAAAGAGCTACCTAAAACAGCTTGGCCAAACATGAAAAACAAGATAAACTAAAGATAAAAAAGGTGGTCAAAGCTTCAGCTTCGGAAGAACTTCCCAAACCTGTCAAAGGTCATTTTACTTTGGCTGACTTCATCATTCCAATTCTAAATGATGAAGAAGAGCAGCAGATATCTAGTTGCAACAAGATATCATGGGATGGCACACCTCTTAAATGAGATGATGAGGAAGATTAGTTAAACTATTCTGATTTCAAAGATGATCAATGGATTGATGACTACGTCACTGATGAATACCCTTTTGATGAGGATAAGAGCTTGAAACAAACTTTTAATCTTGAAACGAGTACTTTCAGTATCAAGCACGGTCTCAATACATTATCGGTAGCTCTTTATGACATACACAGACCGAGTGCAAGTGGTTGGTGAAATGATCCTCCTCCTTTTTCACTACCTCTAGAAGTTTATCTGGACCCCTTGTTATTCGTTGAGTTTGGTGAAGCGTAGCAACAACAAGTGTCACCTTCTTGTTCACATGCAGTAATCTCTATCCCAAGTGTTGCTCCTGAACCAACTGTTGAGTCAACCTCTTTGAATGCAGATTTTGAACTAAGCGCTCAGCTTATTGTTCCTGACTCATCTAATGAGCTTAACTTACTAGAAGAACATAATGACCTTAGCATTGGCAGTCCTACTGTACCTCAGGAAGTTTTCCAAGTTTATGATAACCTCTTTGACTTAGAAGAAGAAATGCCGGTGGCTCTAGCTTTGGTGATTTTTAGTACTTCTGTTGATAAACCTTAGACATCTTAAGCTGTTCCTGAACAAGAAACAAGCTTGGAAGAAGTCAGCTAACTTTTTGGTGAACCTGAAGATGTTAATGTAATAAGAAGAAATACTCGTCCAGAAGTTGACTGAAACAACATAGTCAATGACGGCATTCGTTCTAGTCATAACTATAGAGCCAACTATGATAGACCTTCTGCTTCTTCTTCTTCTTATATAAACCCTTTGGGGAATAGCACAAATGGACATGGAACTTCTTCAAATGTAAATGCTAATGCAAGGCCTTTAGAGCCATTCACATATGATTTTGTTGAACACCTCAAGCACATACCTTCATGACTTGACATTTTTTATCTTTTGCAGATGTCTGAGGTGACTTGTAACAAGCTCATACGAGCTCTATAGGCTTTAAATACAAATAATCAAACTCATGTAGCACAAGTTTATTAGATAAAGAAGAACTATTTGAAAGCAAAATCCAAAAAGCCTTAGAAGCAGTGTATGGAGTGTCTTTTTTATTCATAACACTTCCAAAGCCACCATTTCCTTGGCCAAAGATGATCTTCTCTTAGGTGACATGAAGCACACAAAATTGCTCTATTTCACAGCCTACATCAAGGATATACCTATTTCAAGAGTTCAGGTTGACCCAAGATTAGCTCTGAGCCTCATCACAATTACAGCTCTTCTGGAACTTAGTGTCCCAGTGAGCAAGTTATCTACTACAAAAACCTCAATCCAAGGCTATCATGGGGAAGTCCAGGATTTGATTGTCAAGATTTGGATTCGATTTCAGTTGGGTGATCAAACCTCAGAAGCCATTTTGCATGTGGATAAGACACATGCTTGCTACAACATCCTCTTGGGAAAGCGATGCCTTCATGATTACTCCATAGTATCTCCACTCTCCACCAATGTCTCAAATATATTGATAATGAAGGTATCTATATAATGCCTTTGGTGATCAAAGTTAAATTTGAAATGAAACAATTAGATGAACCTTTGGTCATATTTATAAAACCACCAAGGACAAAGCAAACAGGCATTATTATCCGTACAGACAAGACATGTGTATATAACGCCTGCACAAAATGGTGAACCATTTGCTGCAAGACGTCAAAAGCTCTCATATTCAACAAATGTGGTTTCCTTGATTGGTAACTCGGATTCTAATTAAGAAAGCAATGATGAACCTTCTACTACCAAGGAAATGTCACCAAATGAATGTTAGACTCAAATTTGTTGCATTGTACATCACACTTCAAGCGTGATCAGAAGATTGGTGCCGTCTGTGGGAATTGTTTTTTCTCTAATTTATGCTCAAATTTGGCCAAAAGACATGAAAAATTGCTAAAATGCATCAAAAGTGCTAAAATGTGCTGCTGTGAGCCAGTGGCTGTGGGGTGCTATGAAAAATGGCTTGTGGCCATGGGATGCTATATAAAATGCACGTAGCCATGAGAGACTATGCAAAAGATGCTATGATTGCAGGAGACAGTGTAAAATGGGCAGTGCCAGTGGGCTTGTGGTCACTGACCTGTTTTGCCTCCAAATTGACTTGTTTGATTTTTGAAGACACCCATGCAAGACCTTAACTTATATGATGGGTTCGGGAACTTAAATGAAAGAACTTTGCACTTCGAAGTGCATCCTTTTATTATTCAAATGAAGGCATTAAGCACCTTGAAGTGCATACTTTTGCCATTTAATTGAAGGAACCTTGCACCTCGATGTGCACAAGCCCAAATTAACACCCTTTTATACAATAACAGAGTGTTGATTCAGTCCAAAAGGCTTTACGTTATCGGCTATCTGATCACCAATTCATTTATAAGATCTAAATAAATGTTTATATCAAATCAGTGATAAAAACCACGACATTACAGTCATGCATTGTTCGGCATCATACACTGATAGATCCCGTTTAAACATTGTGGTAGTGGTGTAGGCTCAATCCTGTGGGCCCTATCCCTTTGATTGGATCCAACCCTCTCTTGCTTATAAGTTTGACACAGATAGATCTAAAATACTGCCAAAATTTTGGTAGCTAGGTCTAGTCAGCTTACCATACTTTTAAGCCTAACTATATAGTCCCGAAATGTTGCAGAAATTCTGACAGCCAGGACAATCACATAGCGCAATAAGAGGGGTTTATGCCTACTTCTGACCGTTTTGGTTCAAAACTATGTTGGTTTAGAAGGCAATTATAAACCATTCCGGTTAGCCCAAGAGGCAGCCATGTTGGTTGTGACACTAATAGTCCTTTGGGCTTACTTTTTTACAGAGATATTATGGGTTCTTTAATCTTCACTTTCGATGAGGCCAAAGAGAGGTTGTTCAAAATCTCCATGATCTAAAATAAATCATCTGCAAGAGCACCAAGGAGGGCTCGAACTAACTCTGTTACCCCTACGTCGAGAGTTTCAGTCTTTTAAAGACTCTTTACTGTTATGAGCTCCATGACTTCGGCTGATCTAGATGGATCAACAATGACCCTAAATCCATCAAGAAAACTAAGGCTCCTAAACCCTAGGTTCCCAAATATGCCCAAAACCCATTTGGGGTTTTCAACAAGGTTCAGGAGGAACCTTAACACAAACTAAAGTTAGGAGGCAATAGCCTTTATATCATCAAGCCTCGTCTAGGGATAAGACAAGTTCGATTCACATATCTTAAGCCAGTACCACTTAGCAAGTCGCGTTCAGTGGTTATCCAAGGTTCAAGATCATCATCTACTTGGCCTAAACAGCGGGCTGTTAACAAGCAAGTAGAGGACCTTCGGCAACTCTTAACTCACAAGAAGGCCAAGAAGCATGCGTCTATTCCCGGATGCAGTACGTGATCACCACAACCACACACTTTAAAATCTAATAAGGCGGAGAACAAACTTTTGGCCTCACTTGAAGACAATACCTTCTACCCTTTAAGTCAGAAATAAGGACGAAAGTTTGGCAGGAGGCGTTTCCCCTATATCATTATAGCACCAACCTCGTCATCTTCACCCCCAGCATCTACCACATGGTGCTGAAGATAAAAAAAACCCTGAGCGATTAGTCATTAATAATTCAAACGATCTTGCTCACTTCAAGGATTCGCTCAAACAAAAGAACGTACAGAAGAAAAAGAAAAAGAGATGTGCTGTTGACATCCTTTCGCTTTCCACTTCCAATTCCATGGATTAGGAATGAGTTGCCGGCACTTTCAGGCCACTGGTCGTTAGGTTCAAAGATCAAACCTTGGTAGCTAGACTGGCTAATCAAATAAAGAAGACACCTTTGGCTCGCTACAGGGATCAAACCCAAAAGTTGTCATAACGTAAAATCACTCAAAAATGGGTGATTAAAGTAGATGATACAGACCTGACATCGTCATGGATGGTTGGACCAGATTTAGCCTGGAGGATTACCCGAAGTATGGCTCAAACTCAATCACAAAAGTTTGACTCTAACTCCTATTCAAGCAGGACTTCTAAAGGTCATGTTGAAACAGACTCCGATGAGGAACATATTACTATCTTAGATATAGAAAATAATCAATCCACTCCTTCTATATTAACATCCTCTACCCCAATTAATATACTGTGTTCACGGTTAAAGGGAGTGGGACTAGCAAAGATAGGAATGATGATGCTAGTGGAAGCAAAGACGTTGGCGAAGAAGATGTTGGTGAAAATCAAGAGGAC
Organism: Sextonia rubra; assembly: GCA_037013555.1. NCBI lineage: Eukaryota > Viridiplantae > Streptophyta > Magnoliopsida > Laurales > Lauraceae > Sextonia > Sextonia rubra. Next base: position 13,556,878 of record JASUAD010000014.1, on the reverse strand, counting down.
AACGTTAGTGACGTTGTCAAACAACAAGAAGCTAAAATTGATCACTTGATTGCCCAGTTGAAAATCTTGGCGAATAAGTTAGGTGGCAAGTTGAAGCTCCAGTAAACCCTCTGTTTGCTGACAGAAGAGAACAAGCAATGATCAGGAGAAATGCAACTAAAATTGACCTGCTCACAACTCAAATCAAGTCCCTGACATAAAAGATGATAGCTGTAGGTTCTTCTGGCGGTGACCATTCATCAATCCTTAGTTTTCATGCAGATCCTAAAAAACATGTAACCCTCAAAGAAGTTAAGGAAATACTAAAAAAGTTGAAAGTGGAGACCATGATAAAAAAAAAAAAAAGAAGGTTATCACACTTAAGTATCCTCCAGAATTGATCTGGTTCCATTTCCACCATATTATAAACTTCCAACTTTTCAGCCATACATTGAGAAGGAGTAAGCATATCATCATATTGTGCATTTCAAATCACTCCTTGAAAGCCTGCCAGAGTTAGATGCACTAAAGATAAGGCTGTTCATCAGCACATTGAAAGAAGTTGCCTTCGATTGGCACAAGTAATTACCAAAGCTCATTTTCGTGACATGGCCTATCATGGAAGAGAAGTTTTTATTTCACTTCCAAGAAGAGGATCAAACAGTAACCTTTGCCATGCTAAGCAGTACAAGGCAAAGAGACAATGAAACTGTCAGTCATTTATCAACAAATGCAAAGCATTATCTTACAGATGATTGAGACAAACATCTCAAAGGGCAACCATTGAAATGTGCAAAACCAATTTACGACCAAAGATCAAGGCTATCATTTTTAGTCACAAAACTAAGTCTCTAACTTGATTGGTTGAAGTAGCCACTAATGCAGAGTTGAGTCACAAAACTAAGTCTCTAACTTGATTGGTTGAAGTGTTACTAATGCAGAGTTGATAATCAAGGAGATCAGTCAAAAGAAGGCAAGTTCCAGTAAAACAGAGCCATCTTCATCTTCTGCTCCAAAAGTAAAGAAGAAATAGGAGGTCTTCAATGTGCAAACCTCCAAACCTCCTCAAAATCATCAGAATGCAAAAATTGATAAAACCAAGAAAGAGGAGTATGAAAAGAGGAAGAAAACTAAATATCCTTTTGATGGGGATATTAAAGTAGTCTTTCAATCATTGATGAATAATAATAAAATTGAACTTCCACCAATGAAAAAGCCTGAACAAGCGGGTCACATAAGTGACCCAAACTATTGTGCGTATCACCAATGGTGTCTCATCCTCTCAAAGATTGCTTCTTTTTTAAAGAAAAAGTCAATGAGATGTGGAAAAATGGTGTGATAACTTTCAATTGAAAATATGATGCTGCTCCAATCAACATGATCTCCTTTGGATAGTTCGTACCTATAGCAGTGTCCGCTCCACCAAAACCGATGACCATTGAACTCCATGTCGTTAATGCAGTACATGACGAACAAGGTTTGATACCGGTCAAAACTTTTTCAGGGGAAGAAATTTAAGTTCACCCGAACCTAGTAAATAATGAAGACTGGGAGAAGGTTAAAACCAAGCCCACACCTACAAAAAGAAGGAAGGTTAAACGGCAACTTAAAAACCTTTAAAGAGTTGCCCAGAACCGCTTGACCAAACAAGAAAAACAAGCTAAAAAAAAAAAGAAAAGGTGGTTGAAGTTTCAGTTTCAGAAGAATCTCCCAAACCAGTTAGAGGCGACTTTACTTTGGTTGACTTAATCATTCCAATTACAAAAGATGAGGAAGAGCCATCAATATACAATTACAGCTGGATATCATGAAATGGCACCTCTCCTAATTCAGATGATGAGGAAAATTGGTCAAACTATTCTGCTTTAAAGATGATCAATGGATTCATGACTACTTCACTGATGAATACCCTTTAATGAGGATGAGAGTTTTCAGCAAACTTTTGATCCTGAAATGGGTACTCTCAATATCAAGTATGGTCTCAATACATTGTCAGTAGCCCTTTATGATATACACAGACTGAGCGCAAGTGGTTGGTCAAATGATCTTCCTCCTTTTCTACTACCTTCAGAAGTTCACCCGGATCCTTTGCAATTGGTTGAATACTATGAAGTACAGCAACAACAAACATCGTCTTCTTGTTCACATGTAGTAATCTCTATGCCAGATGTTTCTCTTGAACCAACTGTTGAGTCAACCTCTTTGAAGTCAAATTCTCAACTAAGCACTCAGCTTATTGTTCTTGACTCAACTGATAAGCTCGAGTTGCAAGAAAAGTACTATGAACTCATCATTGGCAGTCCTACTGTACCTCAAAAAGTCTTCCAAGTTGAATATAATCTCTTTAATTCAGAAGGAAAAATGCCATTGGATCTAGCTCTGGTGAACCTCAAACATCTCAAGTTGCTCCTGACAATGCAGACCAAGAAACAGGCTTGGTAGAAGTCAATCAACTTTTTATTGAACCCGAAGAAGTCAATGCAACAAGAAGAGATATTTTTCCAAAGGTTGACCGAAACAAGAGATATTTGTCCAAAGGTTGACCGAAACAACATAGTCAACAATGGCACTCGTTCTGATCATAACTATAGAGTCAATTATGATAGATTCTCTTCTTCTTCTTCTTCTTATGTAGACCCTTTGGGGAATAGCACAAATGTAAATATAACTTCTTCAGATGTAAATACTAATGCAAGGCCACCAGAGCCATTCACGGATAATGTTGTTAAACACCTCAAGCACATCCTGCACGACTTCATATTTTGATCTTTTGCAAATGTTTGAGGAGACTCATAATAACTTCATACGAGAGCTACAAGCTTTGAATACAAACAATCAAACTCATGTGGTGCAAATTCAGCAGATAGAGAAGAACTATCTGAAAGCAAAATCCAAAAAGCCTCAGAAGTAGTGTATGGAGTGTCTTTCTATTCATAACGCTTCCAAAGCCACCATTTCCTTCGCTAAAGATGATCTCCTCTTAAGCGACTTAAAGCACACAAAGCCGCTCTACTGCACGGCCTACATCAAGGACATATTGGTTTTGAAAGTCTAGGTTGACCATAGGTCAGCTCTGAATCTCATCACAATTACAAAGCTTCAGGAACTTAGTATCCTAGTGAGCAAGCTATCTACTACGAAAACCTCGATCCAAGACTATGATGGGGAAGTCCAGGATCCAATTTGCAAGATTCGGATTCGGTTCCAGCTGGGTGATCTAACTTCAGAAGCTACTCTACACGTGGTAAAGACACGTGCTTGCAATAACATTCTCTTGAAAAGGCAATGGCTTCATGATTACTCCATAATATCTTCTACTCTCTATCAATGCCTCAAATATATTGATGATAAAGGTAAGGTGAATCGAGCCTTTGTAGATGAAAAGCCATTCAAAGGCAAAAAGGTCTACTTCATCGATGTAGCCATATATCAAGAAAGACCTACAAAGTCTCAACTAGCTACAAGCAGCTCTCCAGTAGATGATAATCCCATAGAACCCTTTTCCATTTCAGCAGAAAAGAAAATCTATCCGTGGTTTGGCAAAAGATATGATCCCGTCCAAAAATTACAATCCATAAAAAAGCCAGCAGTGAAGTTTGTGGATACCAAAGCTCCTTTGGTGATCAAGGTTATATCTAAAATCAAACAATCTGATCAACCTTTGGTCATATCTATAAAACCATCAAGGACAAAGCAAACAGACATTATTATACATACAAGCAAGACATGTAGTCCGACTATGAATATAACACCAGCTCAGAATGGCAAATCATTTGCTACAAGAAATCAAAGGTTATTGTATTCAGCAAATGTAATTTCCTTGGTTGGTAACTCGGATTCTGACAAAAAAAGCAATGATGTACCTTCTCCTACCGAGGGAATGTCACCAATAAGGTTTGATTCTCTTGTCACTTTCAGTTAACTTGTGCTAACATCACAACGAAGGGGTGGGATGTCTTATAGATATATTGATAGATGGCTTCGTTTGGTTTAAAGATGTGAAAATACTACACACTACTTAGCATGGATTTATCTGTGCTAGATAAGCTTCCGGCCGGCCCTTCATAGCTTGACAATGGCAATAAAGTTTCAAACCTTTGTTTCATCTCTTTTAGTTTCACACTATCGTCTGTGTGGAAGGTCTGGACGGACGCGCCTAGTGCATGTCATCTCAATGGTCAAAGATTCAAATTCTGAGTTGGATTTGAGGATGTTGAAAAAATGGACACCTCTGTGTACTTTATAGTAGATTGGGATCTCCACTTTTGCCGTGGCCCACACCCTCCCAAATTTATGATTTTGGAGGTTCGTACTTCTTTGTACCTCCATCTAAGCAGTATAATCACTCGACAATTTTTCATCAAGCCAAAGATACTTCTGCTTCATACCCTATCAACAAGATCACCAATGATGGGAGAATACGGTTTGACATCTATAATCCTGTGGTCTGTAACATGATGAAGTACATTGGGTACAATCTCAAGAAGCCTATAAGCCTCGGATTGAGTGTAAATGGGGTTCAGATCCCTTTTGATGTCTTTATTCCAGAAATGAAAGAAGATATCAAAAAGGGATGCAAAATTGAACAGCTGAGGCAATGCATAGGGTATGTTTCTTATAGGGATGTTCCTAAGTTAAATCAAAATTTTAGAGTAAGATTTATGGTCTTCACCAAAGGGAATGACTCTGATGATTCTCAAGAGACCATTGAATTCTAAGATCCTATTAAATGGGTTGCTCTTTAGCATCCTGAGGGAGCAAGTGATGACGATGATACAACGTCACAAATCACTGAATATTGGCCACCTGAACTCAATGAAGAAATAGATCCATCTTAACACACTCATTAGGAATGTTTAGCCCGTGATGTAAAAGCTAAAAAGCTTAAAAAACCGAATCCATGGAAAGGAATGAGGCCTTGGCTTATACCCCCAAATGAAATCCCAAAAAGTTTCGCAGAGTTGGAAACTTCTGAAAATGCTTTCGAAGAACCTCCTCCCGAACCTCCAACTGAGGACCAATTGTAAGAAATAAACTTGGGAAACCCAAAAAATCCTTATCCTACCTTTGTAAGCTCTCAAATCAAAGGAAAAGAACTTGATGTGTATGGGAGTTTTTTGCGAGAGTTCATGGATTGCTTTGTGTGGACCTATGCAGCAATGCCGGATCTAGATCCAGAAGTTTCCATGCACAAATTGAACATAGCAGACAATGCGAAGCACTTAAAGTAAGATCAAAGAAGGACAAAACCAAAAATGATGGATAAAATTGAAAAGGAAGTCCAAAAACTCAGATATGTTCACTTTATCTTTGAAGAGCAACACCTTGATTAGCTGGCTAACATAGTGCCAATCGCCAAAAAGAATGGACAAATCAAAGTTTTATTGACTTCAAAAATCTGAACAAAGCTTGTCTTCAAGATGATTTCCAATTACCCACTCCAGAAATCATGATTGACAATACTTTTGGATTTGAAAGGATGTCATTCATAGATGGGTTTTTGTGATACAATCAAATCACGATGTACAAGGAGGATGAGAAACACACATCGTTCAGAACCCTTTTTAGCGTATACTGCTACACCATCATGCTTTTTGGTCTCATGAATGCTGGAGCCACATACCAAAGGGCAATGATGAAAATCTTCAAAGAAATGTAGCATAAGTATGTCGAATGCTATATCAATGACTTGGCAATTAAAAGCAAATAGAAGTCAAATCATCTAGCTGATCTTCGCATAGTCTTCGAGAGGTTATGAAAATTCAACCTTCTAATGAATCGTTTGAAGTGTTTCTTTGGAGTCTCTTTTGAAAAATTCCTAGGATTTGTAGTTAAAAAGGTAGCATCAAACTAGATCCAATCAAAGTTAAAGCTATATTAGAGATGCTGCTCTAAGAACTCTCAAAGAACTCAAAGGATTGTAGGGCAGACTTGTCTACATTCGCATGTTCATCTCAAACTTGTCAGGAAAATACAGAGCATTCTCCAAGCTGATGAAGAAAGGAGTAGACTTTGCATGGGATAAAACTTACGAAGATGGCTTTCAAGATATCAAACAGTTCCTTACAAACCTTTCATCCTTTATATTTGAGCTCTTGATCACTCTCTGGGGGAATTATTAGCTCAAAAGAACGATGAAGATAAGGAGGTGACTTTTAATTATTTGTCATGGATACTAGTTGGTGCTGAGTATAATTATCATCTAGTGAAAAACGAATGTCATGCACTAATGTTCGCAGTACAAAAACTACGTCACCACATCCTCGCCAATGTAGTGTACTTAGTTTCCAATATCAACCCACTAAAGACACTGGTGAGAAAAGCTATAGCACAAACTGATGCTCTAGCCAAATGGTCTATTCTTTTTTCTAGTACGACATTAGATAAACCCTTACAAAAGTGATAAAAGGATAGTCTCTTGCTAATTTTCTAGCAGAACATCCACTCTTGGAAGATTCTGAATTTAGAGATAATCTCCCTGATGAGCCAGTCTTCTTCATTGAACAACTATAGAAATCCACCATTGATGCAGACTTATATTGGATCATGCATTTTGATGGAGCTTCTAAAACTAATGAGCTAGGAGATCCCGTTTCAAGGATTTGAATAATTTTTTGCAGTTAAGAAAGATTGCATGTCCCTCACTCTTTCTTATTAATTAAGCCATGTTCAAACAATATGGTAGAATACACAGAATTGATTATAGGTCTCAAACTAGCCCTAGAATCAGGGATCAATATGCTTGGAGTCTATGGAGATTCGCAACTTGTGATCAAATAAATGAATCTCGAATATGGAGTGAAGAAATTAGACTTGATTCCCTTCTTCAACAAAGCTTGTGAACTCAAAGGAAAGATTTATGCTAATTGAGTTTTATCATATTCTAAGACATCAAAATATCAAAGTAGATACACTGGCAGGTTTGGCAGCCTCAATGTCAATCCCTGAAAATTACAAAATGGAGTTAGAAGTAATCAAAAGCAGAGTTCTACCTCCAATTGATACCTATAAAGCATTAGCAAATTATTTCGATGTGATCAAGAATCATATTTCAACTTTCCAAAATTTATTCAGAGATTGGAGAAATCCTTTTATTGATTTCATTCTTCATGGTGTCTTGCTAAAAATTACCAAAGACAGAACAAGTATTCAGAGATGAGCTTTGAAATTTCACTTTTATTTGCTTTCAAAGACTCTTTATTGCAAATCATATGATGGAGATCTTTTCTGTTACTTGTCACCAAAAGAAGCAGATCAAGTATTCAAAGAAAATCATTCCGGCTTATGCGGTACTTATCAGGCTAGACCAAAGCTTCATCACCAGATTCAATGGTTAGGTTGTTATTGGCGTAGCATGGTATCTGGTGCTATCAGTTTTGAAAAAAGATGTAATGAATACCAAATTCACGACAATTACATTCATCAATCGTTTGAATATCTACATCCTAAATCCACCCTTAGCCGTTTGAGTCTTGGGGAATGGATATAATTGGAAAAATCAATCTGCCATCAGAACATGGTCATCATTTCATTTTGGCCACAACGGCTTACTTCTCCAAATGAGTAGAAGCAGTGCCCCTTGCAGAAGTCAAAACAGATACAATCCCCAGCTTCTTGAAGACTCATATCATCTGTCATTTTGGGGTAACTAATTATTTGCATCATGACAATGGTCCTCAGTTCAACAACGATAAATCCTACAGATTCTGTGACAAGTCCGAAATCTAATGCTGTCCTTTTACAGCATATAACCCTCAGCTAATGGACTTGCTGAAACTTTCAACAAGACAATTTGCAAAATTCTAAAGCAAATGGTTTCTGACATTAAAACGAGTTGGAGTGAGTACCAAACTTCCTGAAGCATTATGGGCCTACAAGACTACAGTTCGTGGTCCAACCAAATCAATACCATATTCTTTGGTTTATGGTTGTAAAGCTGTGTAACACTCCGACTCAACTTAATCCGAATTAATGGCTAATCAATTTCGATATTGTTGTTAAGTGTGTTTTGGTTTTGCTTTTCTTTGGTTTTGAGCAATGGATAGGTAGTTGAGTTGAGTTTGGCTTAGTTTTGGTAATTTCGAGCCCTTTTTCGTAATTTTTGCTTTTGTCGGACATTGTCAGTTTTACGACATCTTGATGTCAACGCATGTATTTCATCGAGCTTGTCAATCTTCATAATTTCTTCGAATGATAATGACTTCGTTTGTTTCCGTTAGACCTCTAATTGACTCGAACCGTAATTTCTGTAAACATGTGGACTTTCGTGCAAATTGGACTCATCTTTATCTTATATAAGCTCAACCACTGCCTTTTCTTTCTTCTTCAACGATTTCTCTCTGTTCTTTTCTCTCTTGTTCATCTCTCTTTCTCTTTCTTTCATTTCTTCCTTGCTTCAGTGAGAAAGGGAGTAGAGCGCTCGTCATCTTCGCGTGAATTTGACGGTATGTTGTGTGGCTTCGCTATGTTTCTCTCGTTTCTTCTTCTTTTCATGTCAGCCACTATGTGTGTAACGTGTCTTTTGTTTCTTGAGAGTTTGACGAGTATAATTGTGTTGGACAGCGGATTAAGCCAAGACAACGACTGGTGTGTGTGTGATTTCCATTTGAGGCAAGTATAAGTACAAGTAGCTTGAACACTTATTGGTAATGCTTTGATTGTGTGTATTGTTACTCTTCTTGTATGGTTTATTGATGCACAGCCCTATCGAGTAAGTGTTGTGTTTATATTTCTTCATTTAGTTGAGAATCCGCTATTTCTGTATTTCTGTATCAGGAATTCGACCCAGCGCACTAACGGTCAAGCCGTGAAATGTGCTACGGTTGAGCCATAAAATACACTATGGCTAAGCCGTAACCCCAGCCGTGACCTAGCCGTAGATCAATACAGGGTGACACCTAAAATAACTGAGAGTTGGCAAGTCTGCTACTCTTCTACGGTCAAGCTACGGCTAAGCCATGCATTGGCCTACGGCTAAGTCGTGACCTCGTCGTGGCCAAGCCGTAGATCAAAACAAGGCTAAGCCGTATACCCAGTGAAAATGACTGAATGGGATAGGTTCATATTGAGACCTTGTAGGGCCTTCGAAATAGGATGTAGGTAACTCACATTGCCCAATGGAATCTATATATATCGCATAAATGATCCTTTGGGCTGTAATTCATTCATGTGTGTTGTCCAACTATTAAGCACCTTCCCATGGGTGTTGGTTTAAGGGACTTTAATACACATTCGTAATAAGATGCAACACTCCTTGATTGAATAACTTTGTATCGAACACCTTAAAACTATATCGGCATGCACGGTTAGAAACACTGGACAACTAGGTTAGGATTGGCTTGTAATTGACCGTGATTCCTCAAGTTAATATGATTGCACTGCATCTTGATTTAGATTTTTGCCCTCTTACGCGTTCTGTACTGGACCTCTCAAATCTGTGGGAAATGTAGCAGCATCCCCAGAACGAAGCCCGGGCAGGAACAATCCACTACTGTGTATTCGTTATTGCTCCTGTGGAGTACTTTGTTCTTACCTCCGTGATGATTATTCGTTATTCGTATCCATCCATCAGTGCTTCTTCGTATTGCGTATCAGGATGTGATGCACTTACTCTTGTTTCGCTTGTTGTGATAGATTGTGATACGTGATATGTATGTGATATTGATTGATGTGCATCATACGCTTTGATTGAGATTATCTATATATGGCACTACTTAGCCTCAGCCTCAGGATACCCGACAGGATTGACTTTGGCATAGTGTGTGACCGCCTCTACAGAGTGCTTTTGTCCTGGGATTCCAGACCCTGGGAACTGGAGACCCATTCGTTCCATGGCCCGGTCAATGGTGTTCTCATATCGATTGCTCTCAAAAGAGAGAATATGGCAAATGTAGTAGCCACTTTGACAGGTTATCTGTGTATGATTCTGATTCCCTTGAAATCCAACTCCTTTCTTTTTGGGTGGCTGTGATAAACAAATCGAGCTCGTATGGCTAGGTCATTCGATAAAAAGGTCAAGTATAGAGCTTATAAGAAAGGAGACTTAGCCTTTGTTGTCAAAATGCCCATGTTTTCCACACACCTGTCAAAAGGCAAGTTTGAATCCAAATGGGAAGGACCTTTTGTTATCGACAAGATCTGCTCCAATAGCACCTACGCACTCCTTACCCATAAAGGAGGCAGATGCATGATATCTATCATTGGAAAACTTCTCAAAAAATAATACACTTGAATGTCATTGGCATACCTAAATCATGTCCAGTTTACATTCTCACCTTTAAAAGCTTTGGTTTCGAGCCTTACAACTCATAACTCTTAACCAAAACCCCTTAGACTTGTACAAAAGGACTACGAGGACAAAGTTTTTCAACCCCTCTAGTCAACCTTTGTTACTTGGATAATGTCCTAACAAGACCCCTTGTAACATCCTATAGTATAGAGCAAGTCTTTTTACTGACCCTGTATAGTTAAATTCATCTATATAGAATAAGTCTTTTTGCATACCCTATATCTGTTATATGGAATAAGTCTTTTTGCAAACCCCATATAATCAAAACACAAACAAACCTAAATACCAAATATCTGTCCAAAAGGATTAAGTCATGGACCCTGAAGAAATCCTCATACACGGGCACCGGAAAATGTTCACCTATATGACTCATTTTCTTCGTCGATTTGTAAATCCAAAAGCTTGCAAGTCACACCTCATACAAGTTTGAGAAAACAAATACCAAAATAAACCGTCAAAACCATATACACATCCAAATCATCTATACAAACCATAAGAACATACATCCAAAATTAAACCAAACATTCCATGCCAATGACAAATTGGAGCAAAATAAAAGGAAATTTCCATTGATATTCATTTGAGATTCAATACAAAAAATAGAGTCAATGTGTACATGGCCCCCAGGGCTAATCAAAATAAAAATAGCCAAATAGAAGTTGTAGCAAAGAGTTCTAGTCCAAGAATTTTTCTAATTGCCTTCTTGCATTCAACACGCCTTCCATGAGGGCACGTTCGTTGTAGCTTGCATAAGTGGGTACGGCAATATTGACGTCAATCTCATCCAGTTTGATATTCATTTCACTCTCTAAAGACTGAACAAAATCATCCAAAGTTGTCCGCTTCGCCTCTACACTCTAAGAAGGTCATCTCTATACTAACTGCCCTTTGAATTGGATTTCTTGAAGTCTTCAATATTATTTTCCAAGGAAAATAGTTGTTGCTGCAACACACTGATCTGCTATTGTATATGTTCAAACTCAGTGATACGCACAGCTATCTCTTGTGTTGTCTTAGCATTCACTTATTCACCACCCGGATCTCTTCTTCAGTATTCTCGATCTCTGTGGCCAGCTGGATTTTATGCCTCAGTACTTCATCTTAAAAAGCTTTGGCATGATCAACACTTCTATCCCATATGTCCTTTTCTTCAAACTTGCTGAAGAAGATGACATAAGTGTCGCAAATACCACTCAAATCAGTTCCGGCACCAGAAAATATCAACATATCAGCAAATGCTTTGGTACCCTGAATGTTCTTGAGGGTAAGATCTTCGTGGAAGAGTGTGCCCAAGATGCTATGAATCACCATTTTCATGGCAAAGTTTATGGTAGTTGGGGCTTCGGAGCATCGCCAAACAAACTGAGCTCCTTAGGGATAGAAAGATTTGAATATCGCTCTTGCGAATTTAACTTCTTCATGGACAAAAGGCGAGTCATGTGACCCTCGCAAAGACAAAGTGGCGGAAGGATCCTTATTTGTATGCGGTGTTACCGTAACATTCAATAAAGCTTTTCGAGATCCTCCACCATCAGTAGTAAAAGCTTCATATGATATCTTTTGCATAGCTAGGTCTTTAATAACTTTCATAGGCAATGATTGATTGGCCCTGAAATGAACTCTTAGAGGTGTCACCGCCTTAGGTGGCATGAAGCTACCAGTAACCGGAGGCAGGTCACTAGTGACTGGCATTGCAGGAGTATCATCTTCCATAGGATCTGCAACATCACCTTTAAGAATCAACTTCCTCTGAGCAGGAAGGCCAGCCTTTGCTACGATCGGCTCTGTCACGATAGCCTCCTCAGTTGGGACCATCTCAATATCAGCTTCCCTTTCTACTCCGCTGAAGGGTTCAAGGCTTGTTTTTGTCTGAACATCCAAAGCTTTATTAGCCCTTGGTACTTCATTAGTCCTTTGCATATCAACAGCCGCGAAAGGTTCGCTCCCATGAGATCTTGAATCCAAATCCAAATTCACCAAGGGAACAACACCTAGAACAAACATAGGCTTACTACTGATTGGCGGAACAATGAGTGTTGATGATAACTCTGGATCATTGTTGACACTTTTGGTTGGCGAGTCTAAGGAGAAGTCTTCGACAAACCTTCTCAAGTTGCTTTTTAGAGTACTGGTCATAGATGCCTCGAGTTATCCACTATCGATAGAAATGTCATCTAAATCAATCAAAGCATCAAGACTTTCTCTCCCTATTGGCTCTTCAATTGATGACCCAAAAAGCTTTCTCACTGAAGTGGGATGCACAACAGGAGCATTCCCCTCCACTCCGGTACCTAAGAAGAAATGAATAAGATCAAATTACAATGTTGGAATAAAATTTTCCATTTCCAAATAGTCAAGTCAAAAGTTAAGTTCAGAAGTTGGATCTGTCAAAATTTCTTAAGCAATACTGGGGATTCCTCTCTCTTCCATTGAGACTTCGGTAGTTGGTCCTTCAAAAATTTCAGGAAGAATCATTTGCTGTTCGGTCTGAGGGGTAGCATCTCTTTCAGAAGTAATAGCAGCATCCATCTAAACTCCCCGGCTACTCATTTACTCCAAAACTAGCTCCATGGGTACATCACTGCTGGTTGCTTTGTCAACAATAGTAGCAGCACCCACATCATCGCCAGATTTCTCCATAGCAATGGATTCTGCTAGCATATCTACTGTAGCTCTTCTCCGAAACTCAGGTGTCATTGCCTGGTCAAACATGTCTTTTTCAAAATCAAACTCGATATTAATATCGCTATTGGTTCATTCTTAGGTGGTAGGAGTATCAAAACCGCTATTTCTCTCATAACTTCGTCTAAGGCATAATCTTCAACGATCGCAACCACCTTTTTTGCGACTCCTCTAGTAGTCAAAGTTTGATTTGATAAGGTTGCAAGAAAAAAAATGTAGACATCAAAACAAGAATAAAAGAAAATCAAATAATAGTGTCATACAAAGAAATAAAGAAGTGTTACCAGCTTTTAGCCTTTTGGAACGACAAGTTCTAGGACTTTTAGCCTTTCTCTTCTTTGAAGGAGCTCATTTGCTAATATGGGATCTAGTTACATGTTTTAAGCATATAGCTTGCAACTTCTTATGTAGAACCAATCCCATTGGAGGTTTTGTTGGCATTGTAACCAGTGTACTCGATCCGGTAGTTACTTCGGTTGACTGAACTACCTCTATTGGACTTGAAACTGCATGTGCCTCTGTGGGTATTGGAACAGTAGTAATATTCTTCGATAAATTTCGACGAGCAAGGTTTGCCTCGACAGCTGCACGCATGATGGCCTGTTCTTCAAATTTCCTTGTCTGCATGCCAAAACTTTGGTTCTAATAGAGAGAGAAGTAGATCCAAAATCTAGCGTAGCTCTACTAGCCCACCCAATCTTAGCGAGACTCTTCCTCTCCTGCAAGTTCTCATCCACAACCCACTGCATCTTTACTACAATCACATTAGGAGGAGGCAAGAATCTTTCATTTTCTTCACCTCTTAAGGACCAATGAGCTTTGTAGATATTAGACCTGGCCACTGAGCCAATTTGCCTTTTATTTCCATCATATAGCCAATTCTCATTGATGGAGATGAAATGATCTTTTTCCACCTTGTCACCTTTTTAGGAAGCAGCTAGAGGAAGACATTTGACATGGGAGTTGCTCATATATATCTCTGCAATGGCAGTGGTGATTTGGCATACCATTGTCTAAAACCACTCGTATATCTAGGATTTGGGAGATGAGGGTAGCCAAAATGAGCCCCAGCGCCAAGCGCTTGATAGAATTCCCAAGCATTTCAAGCATCTTGCAAAGAACTAGTGCCTTGAATCCAGCCGGGTGCTCCCACAATGGCTTGATGAAAGTCAAATTGTCTGAAAAACCTGGCAGATATATAAGGTTGGATGTTGATATATGAATTCTTCCAATATACCAAGTCTGTGGATCTCAAGCTTAAGAACCAACTGTTCTCTTCATAAAAAAGCCAACATCTCGACCACCCTCCCTAACTTTATCAATTAGTGGTTCTATGGCATTTCTCATACAAGTTGGAACTTCAATATTGGGCACAACGTCACAAGAGGCCACATAATTCTTAAAATTATGCAAATGTTGGCGTAATTCAGTCATAGAATAGGTGTTGATCAAACAGCTGCCGCCTACTACACCCTTCATGTAGATGCTCCTTAGTGTACTGTTGTGTGAATAAAGCCCATTGTAGTGATATGTGAACTAGGTGTACTACAAATGCTTAGCATAATACAGGTTGAAGCCTTTCCCCTCTTTGACGGTGAAACCTGATTGTTTCAGCTCTGTTAACATATATGCTATGAAAGCAAGGCCCAAGGCAAGACTGTGTCTAAATGCCATTCTGAGCACCGGATATATCCAACCAAGCCTAAGGTCCCCTACGAAACTAGGAATAAGAATATCTGACAACCATGCCGCCAAAACTGTAACAAGCCAGAACTTCCTCTTCAAATCTAGATACTTGGCAAAATACATGGCAGGAAGTCTGGATCCTCATGATAGATAATTGTTAGGTCCTTCTTAGGGTCCATGCTGAGGATGATCTCTTTCCATTTAAAATATCCACCCTCATTTATGAAAAAAAAAGGGCTGCTAATACTCTTCACTCGACTCATCCATTAGACAACTTTGGCTCGACTTCGGCTAGTTGTTTGAATTGAATCTTCAAAAGCAAAAAGGAGATAATATGCAGCTTGAAATTCATTGTCCAGGGTAGCCAATTCTTCACTAGGTAGAATAGTTTCATTGTAGGCCTCACCGTATGGTGCCAAACCAAATATCTTCTTTATTTCCCATAAAGAAAACCCTAGCTCTATGTTTGGAGTAATGAAGGTACTAGTTGCAGGGCAAAACAATTCCAAAATAGCCCTGCCTATGTTCTCGTTCTCGCAAGGGACTTTCTATGTGGTGGCCTAATTGGCGTCGAAGATTTCGATCACTTTCAAATCCTCTTCATAATAATGTTTGATCAGAGTCACCCAACCTTGCTAATCTCCAATGCAGTTAAACCATCCATGATATTGGTGTCTTTTGTCGAGCCAAGCACTCCCATCTTCAGTGAGGATACCAAGCCCAACTGTCCTCAATTGTGAAATCACTATACCCACTGCATGGTTTAGGGTACACAGTTCTATTGCCTCTATCTTAGATCTTAGGAACTCCATAAAGTAACATGGAGGCTGGCGCGTGAACTTACCAATTCTAAAATGGATGTGATGCTTTATCCACGGAAATGGATCATTCCTTACTTGGATGGTTGGAGCCATCGACATTATCCTTGAATACCGCTTGATAGACCGAACAGTGGTCAATTCATAAGAAACTCCCGCTAGGTCTACATAGCGATACTGTGCGTTGTCAGGAGTTTATTTCATGTTCTTCTTCGTGGCATCCTTGAATATATAATGTGTCTTATCAAAGCTCACTTTATCATTATTCTCCCAATCGATGTTATCCAGACACTAGTATGTGTACCAATTCGTCCTTGATAGGGCTTTGGTTCTTTGACTTTGCAAAGTAGAAGCAAATACTTCATTTGAATCTTTCGGATCAGGGTTACTTGCAGTCTTGCCCTTTGCATGGCTCTTGGATGCCTCAACAGTTGAAGTCGTAGGTGCTTTGCCTTTTCTGTCTGCAAATCAAAAGAAAAATAAGAAGAAAATATCAGCAATAGCAAAAATGACTATGACATAGAATTCTATCGAAATTTCGACAGCATCTCCCTTTAGTAAAAGGCCAAAAGGAGAAAATAATACTTAGTTTGGAGACAAAAAATTAGCATCAAGGCACACTTAAGTCCCAAAACTAAGGCTCTTGGTCCAAACAAGTATTCGAGCACCTTAAGACCTTTCAGGGGGCAATCTAATTCATGTTTGAGCACGAAAGTTATAGCATCCAATTCAAGAAATGCATGCACAGTATAAGCAAAGCATGAGAACGGCTATATACAGCACAAAGCATAAACAAGCTCAACCATTTATGAAAGTACAGCATTTGAAAGCATACAACATATTTTCAACAAAGTCGACAAAGGGAAAAATCAATTTTAAAGCATTAAAAACAAAAGTATGTGCTATTTGTCTACTGGCAACCACTTTCGGTCACTCCCCCTAGTTTCATTAGACTTACCTGCAGTATTAGAGAATGTTTACTCTCTACACTCAATTTCAAAGCCAACTAAAAGATTTCCATATTCTCAAGACGGCATCTCTAACAAATTTCAGCAAACAAAGTCCCGGGTAGTGATTTGCTATGATGGCACCATTAGACATTCTTGTGGGAGATCGAAAACACACTATTTTTAGTGTATATAGAGCTAATGAAGGAAATATTGCTTTGCAAAGCTAATTTCAAAACAAATATCACCAATTGTCATCAATGATCGGAAGGTGATATTGTACTCGTTAGCTTTCCACAAAGACAGTTGGCATCACTCAAATTGACTCAAATAGCACATCTGAGGTCAACATCGGAAAAGGCAAAGAAGGGTGAATTAACCTTAAAAGTTGTAGTTGAGAAAGACAATATAAAACAGCTCATTCAAAGCTACATCTAACCACTCAACTGGAGGTTCATCCTATTTTTATCGGTTTCTTTAACGAGCCGCTCATATCTGAGTGATTTATACTTCTCGTGTTTATTGAGAATTAAGGGGAGTAACCTTCTCATCAAAATAACAAAAAGTATATCATAGGCATACTCAATTTTGATGACCATGAATGATTCCCACAGAAGCCATGGCGGTCAAGTCCATGTTTACAACATGCTAGTGACCAGGCAAACTACTATAAACCAAATCCCCTATAAGTCCCACAAAGGATTGGTAACTCAACTTGTTCCTTACACTATGCTAGGAATCAAGCGGGCTGTCATCTCTCAACCCCTTACAGTTCCCACAGTCCAGAAAGACCAGGTGTATGCTCAGATTGTGTCAATGCTCAAGTAGGACATATGGGCGTCTTCACTAGATTCAACAATACAAGTGATGATGCCTAATGTTCAATCAAAGCTTTACAACCCCCAGACAGAGTTTGTTCACTACAAGTTTGTTGGAAGATAGCTTTTTTACAAATCTTTTGAAGTTCAAGGCCTCATGTTCTACTTTACGTACTTCAAATGGGTTTTGTACAGTTTAGTTCATTAATTTAATCTTAACTTGCAAAGTAAACAAAAAAAGGGAAAGAAGTGTCCATGCCAAATTCAACTACTTGGTAGTGACTGTGATCATGCAATGGAGCAGTCGAACCTCATGGCATTCAACTTTGCTTGATAACATGACATTGAGATGACGTCAGTGAGTTGTTTGTATCTCAAAGGATTGAGGAACTTAAGTGCTTCAAACAAACAAAAAACAAAGAAAGAAACAGAAGAGAAAAGTATAGTCATTCAAGGCAGTGACCGTGGGATTTATCTACACACTGATGGCCATGGCCATAGGGTGGCTTAGACAGTGTCCATATCAAGTCGAGGACTCGAGTATGTTTCAATGCAAATCCATGAGACATATGAAGTGCAATATGTGACAAAGGCGAGCATTAGTTAAGACAGAAACACATATAAACAAAAAAAAGGAAAAGCATGTATGTTAGGTTTATGTCTTGTATTCCGGTTTAGCCGGATGAGTCACTGGGTTAGCCAGGGACTGGTTTAAGGTCAAGGGTATTTTGGTAATTGTACCGGGGCTTTCTTGGTGGCCAAGAAAGCGGAGATTATATATTGTATAGTCTGCAACCCTAGACCTTGCAGCGGCGGCGGCATTAGTTGCCCGTGGTGCTCCCACACCACGTAGGAGAGATGAGGTGAGAGTGTGGGAATCTCTTGTATGCTTTACTTGTTATAGTGAAGATGTTCGTCCTCCTGTGCCCGTGGATGTAGCCCTATTTGGGTGAACCACGTAAATCTCGGTGTCTCTTCTTGTGTGGCTTGTTCGTGTTGATCTTGTGATTCCGTGAATGCGCACAACGGATGATTGTCAGCAAATCACAACAATGTAAGCCGTGACCATGGATGGCCTATGACCATGGGCATGCCTAGACAATAGTGGCTTAGTGTTGGAATTCGGATGATATCTGTGAGCCATCTTGCATCTTACATCAAGAGGATTAAATAGATCAAACATCTCAAACAAAAAAAAAAAAAAAAAAAAAAGAATAACAGCCAAGATTTGCCATAGCCGTGAAGAAGCTCAAACAGTACTCAAGTTTCAAGAATTCTATGAAATTTTACTCACAACCGTGTCACAGACAGTTGGATTAGTGTCTGAGAAATCACCTTTCATCAAAATCCTGGATTGAATCAAGCACATCAAACAAAAAACAAAAAAGGGGTCACTCAGGGTCATGACCGTGGATTGACTTGGATGGTACCTAACTCAAGCAAGTTGAAAAAAAAAAAGAAGAGACAAAAGAAAGAGAAGAAAAATGCTCATGCATGACTCTTGCATCAACAGTAAGCTAGAGACAGAGAAAAGAAAAAAAAGAAAAAAAGGGGCCAAGCTTCAAACTCCACTTCGTCACATACAGAACTCAGAAACTGTGAGCAAACCCATGGAATTTTTGCGTCTGTGCTTTTGCCAATTCACGAGCAGGTCAATTCATGAACAAAGGCGTTTACAACATGAGAAGAGCTAACACTGGTTCAAGCATTCAAGCCTAGCACAAAAACAAACAAAAAAAAAAAAAGTCATCACAGTCAAGCTATTCATCAAACAGGTAGTGACTGTGAGATTCACCCGGACACTGTTTTCCATGGCTGATTATGATGCTAGAGTGGAACTCTGATTTGAAGACAAATTCATTAACCCTTCCACAAATTTGCTTCAAACATCTTGAATGAAGTATGGATGATACTCTTGCATCAGAACTAGGCCAAATCAAAGATAAAAAAAAGAGAGCTGGGCAGCCCCATCTCCAATGCTGTGTTCATTAAGTACCCTAAGATATCGTGAAGAATCTCTTGGAACTTTTTGTGTGATTCTCAAAACAATCAATGGAAAAGATGAAGATATAGCATCTAGGCCGTGTTGTGCATCAGTAAGAACAAACAAAAGAGAGAGAGAGAGAGAGAGAGAGAGAGGGAAAAGATAGAATCCACATCCAGCCATGAAGGAAACTCGAAAAGATGAATAGCAAGCACTCACCTGCCATTGACAAAGCTAAGGTTTCGAATCTTGCTTAAAGGATGAAGAAGAGAAAGGGGGTCTGTAACTCTTTCTCTTGGTTTCTCTTGCTTTACGTTTTCAAAGTGATGAAGTGCAGGAACTTGGAACCTGAGGTTTTGTTATATGATTCCCCACGGTCGCTGTTGTTGCTCCTCCTTAAGCCCACGGTAACAGCGTGGATGATCATAGGGGTCCAAAACTTGGTGGCCCAAACCCTCTTCTCCCACAAAAATTGCTTGATCAAAGTGGTGGGGTTTGCTGTTTGGAAGCAAACTCTCTCCATTT
This sequence comes from Sextonia rubra, assembly GCA_037013555.1. NCBI lineage: Eukaryota > Viridiplantae > Streptophyta > Magnoliopsida > Laurales > Lauraceae > Sextonia > Sextonia rubra. The sequence goes on along the minus strand of JASUAD010000014.1, from coordinate 13,537,151 downwards.
TACTCAAAGCTAACGGTCACAATGTGATCAAACAGTGGGACCCTCTCCCACGGTCACGGCTTTCTCCATTTTCCACGACTACTGTGTGAGGCAGTGAGGTCCACGGCACTATTCTTTGGAGACCACAGTCACTGTTGTTCCTCCCCTTTGGCTCACGGACACCATTGTTTTAGGCATTGGAACCTATTCTTTAATGGCCCATCCTCTCCTTGTGATCAATTGAATCCACTCTTACTTATGCTTTCACCCTCTTTCTCACATACACAACTTGGTTAAAATTAGTGGGGATCTAAGCTTCGACCAAGTTCAAATGGGGTCGGCCGTTCTTACCCACGGTCATATGATTTTGAGAAATGGGACCTACCACTTAAGTGGCCCATGCTCTCAAACATGATCATTCAAATTCCCACAACACATGGTGGACCCACTTCAGGTATTTTACAAAAGAAATGATTTCCTATAGCATGATGAACCCATTTTGGGTATTTTGCCCAAAAAATAAAAAAAGTGTGTTTTCCCACAACAAAATGAACATATTTTTGGGGTAATTATTCAAAAAAAAAAAAAGAAAGGGGTTCTCTTTAAAGAAAACAAAAAAACCAACCCAAATTTCAAATTTATCTTGGGTCAAACCAAATTTTGGGCCATCATCTTAAATTGCTTTGAATCAAAACTCACCAAAGCCAATCATTTTCAAAATTCCATCTCATGTTAACTCATGTCAAGTCAAGTCAAAACCTAGAGTCTGATTTTTCAAAAATGAACCAAAAATTCATGAAAGTCCAAACCCAATCCCATTTCAAATCCAAACTTTAATTTTCTTAAAACCTTTGGAATTTCTTTTTCTGGGTCTTCCCTATAGTCCCCAGAAAGATGCCATTATGGATATCTGTGACAAATATGTAAAAAAAAAAAATTAAATCCATCTCCAAAAATCCAAAATCCAACACCAAATTTGCAAAATTTTGAATTTTCTAGTACCTCAGGGATTTTTTTTGTGGGTGTTCCCCACAGTCCCCACAGAAATGCTACTTTTTGATATCTATGAAAATAGGGCAAAGAAATTTAGATTTCTTATGTTTTTACCAAATTCCATCATCAAACCCTTCATGGTTTTTAATGAAATTTTCAAAATCCCAAGTCTAAGCCTACAACATATCTTGACAAACTACATTATCATCAAGCTATTAATCATTCCCACAGATTGGTTATTTTGAGGGACAATAATTGTCAAATTGTATTCATTGCACCTCGAGGGGACACTTGTTGACGCTTAAAAAATTACCAATGTTGTAGTGAAGATATTATAAGCAAATTCCAAACCAAGGGCACATATACCCTAGGATTGTGGAATGCCAAGTCAAATACTGCATCTAGATATTCAGAGATGATGCAGTCTACTTAAAAGGCTTTAGATGAGCTCAGAGTGAAGCAATTCAAATTTCAGAGTTAGTGAACTTCCTTTGGTCACTCAACTTACTAAACTTCAACTCCAAGGTTCATTGGCTCAAAGACTAAGGGTCATTGAACACACTCAAGCTTCTGGATTATCAAAGTGGTTGAAAATTACATGCCAACTCCAAAACATGCTTGGGAATGATGTTTCAAAGTTTCAAAGCATTTGGACTTCATCTCAGCTCAAACTAAACTTCAGTGATTATCTGCTAGCTCCTTGGGGGTCACTATGGAAATTGACACTTCTACATGTCGAAACAAGCTGAAATTTAGGAAAATGCCTTCAAATACATTCAAAGACTATCTTTCAAAGTTTCAGAACATTTAGACATCATTTGGACCTAAATTCGATTCAAATGGCTGTTTATTAAAGTTCTTTGGGTTCACTGTGCAAAGTGACACCTCAAGAAAATCAAGTCAGTTGAAACTCCTCGCGGAAGCTCAAATTATGCTCAAGAGGGCCTCTACAAAATTTCAAGTTAAACGAACATCATTTGACTCAAAGTCTACGAACATGTCAATTTTAGGTCAGTGACCCCCATGGCATGGGGGTCACTGACCAAAGTTGACATGTTTGTAAATGAGGGGCCACTGACCAAAGTCTTCTTCCAGATGACCAAAATTGATGAAATTTAAATTTGGATATAAAACTTCAATCATGCTCAAAAGGGATTCTGCCAAGTTTCAAGTCAAAATGACTTCGTTTAAGTCTACTTCAATGACATGTTAGCTAGGAGTCCGTGACTTCCAAGTCATGGGGGTTACTAACCAAAGTCCTACTTCTGGGAGGCAAAAGCTGATGAAACTCGGAGCAAAGATTAAAAATGCATTCAAAGTCAATTCCCCAAAGTTTCATGTGAATTGAAAGTCATTCGGGTAGAAAACAAGCTAACTGCCTACAGTATAAGGTGAACATTGACTTAGAACATGTAACAAGTGGGACACTATTTGAAATCCTACTTCTACAAATCCAAACTATATAAAATTTAGATAAACACTTCAAGATACCCCTGACATCAGTCCCTCCAAGTTTCAAATCAAGTTGATGTCATTTGGGCCTCAAATAGTCGAAACAAGAGCCCATTTTAATGGAAAGTCAATGAGAGGTTGACCAACTTCAGAATATCAAAACGGACTGAAATTTCTATGACACGCTCAAAATAGTGCTAAAAATCATCCTCCAAATTTTGTGAAGATCGGATATCGTTGGGGCCCCAAATAGGAGAAAACGGGTCACATATGCATAAAACTCAAATTTGGGCCTGTCAGTGGCCACGGCTACAATCACTGACACTTGTGAAACGGTTCTCGATGGTTTTCAATGGGTTTCCCCACTTTATTTCAAACTCCAACTTCCCATAACTCTCCAAGCCACTTCTGAATTTTATAAAAAGAAGGTTCTCTCACTTGGAAAAGGTTCGAATCAAAGTTCTAAGCAATCAAAGCAAGTTTCAAACAAGTTCCACATTACTTACAACATTAAAGGCCTAGTTCTAAGCATTTGCAAGGCTTCCAAGGCACTTCAAGCACTCGAAACCTACTTTTTCTTTTTCTTTTTTTTTCTCACTAGCTTAAGGTGAAAATAGTTTAGAGAAGAAAGAGCATGCATCTCACTTAGAGAAGACAAATGCAAGAGCCACTTAGATGAACTCATCTTCCTTTGATTTTCTCACTTGGGAATGGTTTTGAGCCATCCCAGAAGTTGTAAACATGCCTCTTTAGATTTCATTCTGTTTCTTGAAATTATAGGTTCAGAATGACACAACTTTAGCTTTATTTTTGCATGTATAAGCTTCATTTTCAGATTTATACAACAACAGTCCGTAACCAAAAGGAGGTGATTATCAAAGGTTTAAGTCGATTCCATGGCCAAATTAAGCACTTTTGGCGGCCATTCAACAGTCCATAAATAAAAATAAAAATAAAAACAAGCTCCATCACTCTGAAGATGTCACAGCAGCAAAACAGAGAAGAAAATGGAGCAAACAGTGGCTTTTTCAACCACTGTCTGCCAGTGGCCATGAGCCATGGTATTGGTAGGGAGCCAATGACCGTGGCCCATGGTCACCACCACTCACTGTCTCCCTTTTTTTTTCATTTTTTCCCATTTCTCATATATTTTCTCATACTATCTAAGTTTGAATCACATCTAAGACTAGAGGGAGGGGTTGTGAATTTTCAAAACTTGCAAACAAGCTGCCTCCCCTCAATCAGAGCATTTGAACCCATGGAAATAAAGGGAAAATAATAATGACCTGTATTTATTTCTCATTCTTCTTAACGCTTGAAGTGTGTGAATGTTAGACTCAAATTCATTAAATTTCACATCATGTTTCGAGCACGATCATATACATTCCCCCAGACGAAGCTTGCTCACTTTAAATCTCCTAAAAAATGGTTATCTAAAAACCTTTTGAAAGTTCAAGGCCTCATGTGAAGTGTATCTTGGAATATGTGTTGCTGTTTGTTTTTACAAAGCAAGGGAAACAAAAATTAAAAAATTAAAAAAAAAAGAAAAAAAAAAGAAAAGAGAAAGTGTCCACACCAAATTCAGCCACTTGGCCATGATAGTGGCCATACTCAAACAATACAATGGAGGAGTAGAACCTCATACAACTCAGCCTTGTTTGGTGACATGAGATTAGGATAATATTTATGAGCTATCTTGCATGACAGACGATTGAAGGGATTAAGCACCCTAAAAAGCACAAGTGGAGAGCACAAACAATCACAAATCAGCTGTGACTGTGAGAAGTGCCCAGACTACACTAGCAATGATCGCGGGAGTGCTTGAGCAAATACTGACTTGTGACCATAGAATCTCTCCTGAAAATGCAAGCAGTGGCTGGGGACTTGCTTGAGCTAGACCAAATTTGAGTAAACCATTACAAAAGGAGCTATGGCTATACTCTTGTGCATTAAGTTTAAAAAAAAAAGAAAAAAAAGAAGAACAAAAATCAATCAGCCATTTCATCAAAACGAGTTGAAACTGTGGATTTCCCATGGACTGTGCACTCGAACACTGTGGTAGTTTAAAGAACCTCCATAAATGGCAACTCCAACTCATGCCAATCACCATGATAGAAGTTTGAACAGCATTATTGCTTCAAAAAATTTTTAAAAAAAAGGACAAAAGAAGAATGGGTGAGTCACAATTCTGCCTCACTATGAAACTGATCCCATTGGCTGTCACTACGTCAAAAGAGGAAGTTAGCGACTGCAGAGTGTCGACAAGAATGACGGACCAGATCCGTTGATCGTTCTTCGACAGATTCATAGCCGTCGTTTCCAGCGGAAAAATGATTCCCCATTTCTTTAAATGTTCGACTGCCTAATGACCGTCGTTTAATCTCGACATCCCCTACCGACGCCTCATCACCCAAATCCACTTTTCTTTCTCTCACCATCTCTCTCTTGACGTTCTTATCCACATCTCTCTTTGGCGTTTCTTCTCCGCATCTCCGCACCCAAACCCTAGATCTCTCTTTGGTGTTTCTTCTCCGTATCACTTTTGTCGATCTCGCTCTCTAGGGTTTCAAGGTTTGATTTCTTTCTTGATCTTTTTAGGTTTGATCTTCCTGCGGCATTCCATCTTCCTATGAAATGTGGCGATTTGATCTTCATTGTTCATTGTATCGGCAAATCTGTTCTGTGTTGCAGCAGATTTGTTCTGTGTTGCAGCAGATCTGTGAAATGCGGCATTTCAGCATTTCATTTCCTTGTTTGATTTTATTTTCTGATCTGAAGATGCATTGCCTTTTGATTGATTGTAGGGTTTTTTGTTCAATGTATCAGCAGATCTGTTCTGTGTTGCAGCAGATCTGTTCTGTGTTGCAGCAGATCTGTGTATCTGCATTTGATCTAGTGGATTTTTGACTGGGAATGCTGTAGTAGACATGTTTCTAGTAGCATTTTTGGATTGCATTGTGGGTTTTTTTGTGGATTTGCATTTGATGTGTTTTTGAATTTGTGTGTTTTCCAGTAAAATGATTTGCTTTCAGATATGATTGACTAGTAAACTTTCATCTGATAAATTACCAACCTCAAAAGGAAAATCAGTGCTTGACGCTTGCATTCAATTGTCATTTCAAACGCTTGCATTCAATTGTCATTTCAACTTAAAATAAAAACGAAAACATATAACAAGTTGAGTGTTGCATGTGAAAGAGGATCTATGGCATTTAGTCAGCAAACATTGCTTCAGTTCCTGTTTTGCATAGCTTTCATTAGATGCAAGCCCAATCAAAGAGATTCTGAACTTTAAGAAAATTTCGCTTTTCAAGTTACCTGTAATCCAGAGAACGACACCTCCCAAAGAAATCCATCCTTGCTTACCATTTCTCTTGAAACATTCTATTATATATTTTGGATTGAATGCTCACAGAACACTAACATCATGCTTGAACAAGTTATAGAGTCCAATGAGGCTGATGAAGGTAAACCACAAAAAGATAATAGGAGCAAATGAGTAACCAACTTTATCTGTACCAAAATGCTAAACCGCGAAGAGGAGGATCAGGATTACAACAGAACCTGCAGAAAAAAGTAATTGATAAATATTTGTTAAAGAAAAATAAATGCTGAAGTTATCAATTATCATGATTGAATGTTTCAAAATAGTAGTAGAGTTGGAGTGTTTAAATTCCAAAATTCAAGATGGAGATGATAGTGTATAAATATTTCAGGTTGCCAGAAAATAATGTATTGTGAATATTTAAGGTTGCTAGAAAATAATGTACTGTGAATATTTAAGGTTGCTAGAAAATAATGTAGGAATGCATCTCTTTCTTGATCCTGAATTCTTTTCCTTGATTTTTCATTGTCTTTTTTAGAGTTGCCATGTTATAATTCAGATTGATGGTGCTTATCTTACATAACTATTTAATTTGGTGCTAATACTATATGCTGACAAATTGTGAAACACCAAATCAATCTACATTAATGATATTATCTTCTACATATGGTTCTCAAATAGGCTTCCCTTTAGTAGGCCAAGCCTGCCTCGGCTAGGCTTGACCTATGGTCTGTGCGCTGGCTATCATTTCTAGTTGTGTAGCTGCAGGTCTGGGACATGGCGTGTATGCCTGAAATCCCAACAATAGATGAAGAATGGACCGAGTATAAAACATAAAAGGGACTGAAAACATTGCAAATTGGATAGTCTCTGTTTAAACTTCAAGCCTGTCATGTGGATCTGTGCCTGAAAGATGGTTTTGGGCACACTTCAAATCAGGTTTTCGTGGTCCATGAACAACTAGACCTCTTTTGTGTTAATGGAACCCGTCCTATGAAAGTAAGTCAATCCAAGTTGATAATTATGTCCACAACTTAGTCTAAGCATGGTAGTTAAAATGATAATCCTTAGTTTTAAAAGGAAAAACAAGAAGTATTCTTACATTTGTATCAGGAAGGAACATTAAGAAAAATAATCAATAATATGCTGGGAAATCTATGTGACAGAGGATCTATGGCATTTGATCTATGGCATTTGTCATTTGACTCTTTGTTTATTCTTTTGTTTGTTTAAGATAGATCAGAATGGAACCTCCAAACAAGGAATGGACAATAGCACTTAGGCTTTCTAAAGAGTACTTGGAAGGGATCAAATTATTTTTTCAATATATAAAGGCTAATACACATAAATTGGGGGGTGATGATTGGTATTGTTGTCCTTATGTCAAATGCCATAATTCTCGAGGGAAGAAGACAAGAGGAGAAATTTATACGCATCTAATATGTAATGGAATGGATACATCTTATATAACATGGATCTATCATGGAGAGCTCTATCCCAAAAATTGTGTAAATGTAGGGGATAGTGCCAATAATAATGATGCAGTCACTGGACTAGTTGATTTGGTGAATGATGTATCTTAAGATGAGGATAATGCTCCAACAAATGTTGGGGGTTGTGCATCTGCAAACAGTGATGAAGATAATCATCAAGAGGATGGGGAAGGTTACGATGATAGACCAGAGAATTTCCTGTACAAGAAGTTGATGGATAATGCCATGCAACCTTTATATCCCTTTTGTCAAATTGAGCATACAAAATTGTCAGTGACGATTGAGTTGCTAAGCATGAAGGTTAAACATCGGTGGTCTGATAAGAGTTTCATGGAGTTGTTACATATGTTCAAAAAGGTTTTGCTGGTTGAAAACACCCTGCCAAGTAATACTTATAATGCCAAGAAGATGATCGAGTCTCTTCATATGGAATGCAAGGTTATCCATGCATGTTGTAATGATTGCATACTATTTTGGAGAAAGCTTGAAAATAAGGATAGGTGTCCTACGTGTGGTGACAGTAGATGGAAACCGATGAATGAATTGAAGCCAAAAGGTTCATGTTTGCCATGGAAAAAGTTACGATACTTTCCATTAACACCAAGGTTACAAAGATTGTACAGTGTGCCATGGCTTGCGGAGAGTATGACATGGCATGCAAAGGCAAGCTTGGCATCAAATGATTCAATAATGCGCCATCCAATAGATTCTTCTTGTTGGAAGCAAGTAAATCGCAAATAGACAGATTTTGCTGCTAAGTCACGTAATGTTTGGCTGGGACTTGCAACAGATGGGTTCAATCCATTCAGTAATAAGAACAACCACTATAGTTGCTAGCCTGTTATTATTTTTCACTTTCTTTCTTCCTATATATTGTAATTTTCAGGATGATTGATTTGTTTGGAATAAAGATGCCAAGATTAATTTCACCATAAGAGTTTACTATTTTGTAGGATGTCATTCATAATCTAATTGATGATGACCCCACCATTGTGGAAAAAGACCTTGATTATGATGCGGTGGCATTGGTAGGTGAATTATCTTCTACTCTTATTTAGATTTCTTATAGATAATTAATATTTAGAAATCATGTAATATTATGTTGTGAATGGATACTGTCATTATTCTCCCTTTTTCATAGGCTTTTGGCCGTGATAATCGAGGCCATGTACGAGGCAGGGGTATGGGTGTCTCCAAAACTATGGTCCATCATTCTACTCCATACAGAAGATATGAGCAGGCATCACAGGCAGCCATTAAAACTGCTGTGGATGAGCTAAGGGAACAGCACATTTAGCTTAGAGAATGATTGGAAGAGGACTCTAGGGAACGCAAGCGGATGGAGAAGCGAATCCTTTCATGCCTTTCCCAGGGTTGGATACAGATGCAACCGTTTAGTGATTACTACGGTTCTTCTTAAGTAAAAGTCTTTATTTTCTATAAATAGTAGACACCTTAACTTTTTTAAGTGTTTGGATTGAGAAATTACTAAATTCATGTATTTTTAATGTTTGTAGGTATGGCACGACCTCCCACCTCAGGCACGACACTGTAGATTGATGCATCTTACGCCGAAGTCTCTATGTATTGCTTATGGTAGCGTGATGGGTCTTTCGACTGAGGAGGAAGAATGCTATAAGATCATTGTAGATGAGATCATTGAGGGAAGCGTGGAGTTGATGGGCGGAGAGAAGAGATTTCAAGATCTTACTCCTTGCGATATTATTGATTGGCCCATCTTTAGGAGCCCATTTGTTTAGCTCTTAGTATCCTATGCTCAAAACATTTACTCATGAGGCAAGTTTGTGCATCTTTTTTAACATTCCAGATCCTCTTTTCTTTTTCTTTCTTTCTTTTTTTTTAATGTATTCTAGTTATAGCTATCAATTATGTCTTTTCTTAAGACATACATCTAACAAATAAGCCAGATTATAACATGTTTTCTAGTTATAGCTATCAACCATATCAATTGTAGCTGTCTGTGTAGGCAATTTCTTTGACTGTAAGCTAGATTATAACATGCGTACTTAGCATTGTTCTTTGGAGGACATGGATGGGAGTCCTCTCAAATGGCTGTCTAAGAGGATTTTTGAACTTCCATTGACAAGAACCAGGAACCTGCCATTTAGAGTTACATGTCCGTACCATAGTTGTCGATTTTGGTATGGTTGAAGATGCAAAAATGTTCATCCTCTCTACAACCATATTATGTTGTGGACTTCCTGTAGTGGCATAGTGTTGAACTATTCCCTGATCCTTGCAATAGTTCTCAAACTTTGTCAATTTGAATACCATAGAGAATCATGCCGTGTGCCTTTTCTAACAGCATATTGTTCATCCTCTCTACAACTATATTATGTTGTGGAGTTCCTATAGTGGCATAACTTCATGAGTCTCTAAGTTGACTTCACTCCTAGGATTCCATGTCAAGTCTGAGTCATGAGTTGTCAAGCTATAAATCAAACTAATTTCACCAAACTGGATCAATTTGCGAGCTTTGTGGATTGCACAAACTTTAGTTATTGTGATGGAAATGAAATAGACTGAATAGTTCATGTCCTGTTATCAGTTGGAATCTTGTGGATTGCACAAACTTTAGTTATTGTGATGGAAATGAAATAGACTGAATAGTTCATGTCCTGTTATCAGTTGGAATCCTAAGTGTTCCCTTCTCATGAGCATGTTTGTATAATTAGGCAATAATAAATTTTAACTGATAAAAAAAATCATCTGCATATGCCTGAAGTTTAGTTGGAAGTTCATGTAGTGTGAAAACCATTGTCTCCAATCACCATACACCTGGCATATAGCTAGCTAACTGGATCACTCCCCTTTTTCCTAAAAACAAATCTCTGGCAGCTACTTAATAATGGCTTCCAATCTATCAACTGAAGTCTTTGATGCGCATAAGATACAGAAAAATGAACTGATTTTGGTATCAAGCAGTAACATTGTAATGCAGTGCAAGTACCAGATTCAGACCGCTTCTCTAGCAAATCTATAGCATATGGGCTATTGCCCAAATGACACACTGATCAATAAAGATCCCTGTTTTCAGTTTGGAGTACTTTGACTGTTGACAAAGGACTACATCATTTTACAATCATCCATTTAGAGTCCAAAAGAAAAAAAAATCCCAAAATCCCAATAAGAAGAAAAAAAAGAGAAAAAGAGAGTCTCAGATTCATATACTCACGAGGGGAGTTCTGCCAAGAGGAACGAGGAGCAGGCCAGTTGTCGTAGTTCAGTGATGCATGATTGTCTAGGTATCTGAGAGATCCGTATCATTTCAAGCAGCAGGTTCTATAAGGCTTTCCAACTTCCAGTAGGAACCCATATTTAGAAAATGAGGGGTTCTTCAGATTGCACTAAAAATCTCATTATGTTTAAACATGCTCGCAGAATAAATGTCGTTTGTTTCCATTGGGCTTTAGAATTGAGGCAGCATGGGAATCATAGAACATATCAAGTATTGCACTATTATGTGCAATCATTTCAAACCCAAATCAGCATCAGTGATCAGATTTCAGCAGTCAGCTAAAACCGATAGCCAAACAAGTTAACCTTTTGTTCCATCATAAGATTCAAAGTCAAACTGCCTAGTATAGCTGGATGCTTCACAGGAACCTGCAGATGAATCGGATAGTTCTCTATACACCACTGTGTAAATGATCTGTAACTGGCTGTTATTTTATTTCATTTTCTGAAAGATTTGAACTTAAGCTTTTCGCTCAACCAGTAAATAACATGGATTATTGTAATTCAATAGTTGTCAGATACAGAAGTTCATAGGTTTGAAGCGTTGATGCTGAGAAAGATGATCTAAGCACTTGGACTTGATAATTAACTTCCGTCCAGTATGCAAGTATGCATTCCAGAGCATTATGTTTTCTAGCATGTGATTTGAAGCAGGGGGTTATGTCTCCTAGTTCCAACAACCATTTGCTTACAAAGATTAGACACAAGGATTCCCACAAGAAACTTCAGCGCCTAGGACTCTCAAGATTTTGTTAGTCTGTGGTATTAGAACGAGTCAAGCTCACTCATGAACACTTGCAAGCTTGCCTTTTATGATACCCTTTTATGGCCTTATGTGGTATGGATACCCCCGTTATGGCTCCTATATGGTATGGATATGGTGAGAGCAAGACCTTTTGCACTTAAATCTAAGTATGAAATAGGATAGAGCATGGTACATAGTTGCAGAACTTTCTACTGGTGGCACCACTCTAGCTCCAACTTCTGACATATTTACCTCTCAAATAAATTTGTGAATCACTAAGCTCAAGCATGCGCACCCTTCACTTCATGTTACTAATATGGATGCGTTGCCTCTTGTACCTTAAGTAGTTCTGAGCACCATGGCACAAAAATCAGTAACAGCTCAATGTAAAAGTTAAAGTTCCAAATTCCAAACATTTCAGCAATGTAAAAAATGTTTTGTTAAACTTAACTTATCTATGTGACAATTTCAGCAAGCCATTATGGGATGTTATAGCGCATATTATTTTGAATGTGCCTTTGCCTACTCCTGGAAAGGATCGAGTTCTATTTGCTATTGAGAACTGCATTCTCTCTGTGGAGGTTCCGCCAAAGGAAGAGTTTCCTCATGCCGATGTATGAATTTTTCACACCATTTTGACTTTGAGCATTTCATTTATTGCTAATGTTGGCCATGTGGGTCCAGACCATGTTTAGGTTCTATATCTGGGGTAGTTTCCTTAATGTATTAGGAATTTCCTATTTTGTTAAATAGTAGTTTTCTAATGGGTTAAGACTTTCCTTTTTCTTGAGATAGAGTTCTTGGGGGATAAGGATGTACTGGTTATATATATGAGATGTAATCTGTAACCCTAGGGGGTCAGTCAAAGAAGCTGAGATTCCAAGGCTGTGGTTTCACAGATTGGAGGAGAACCCAGTGGAAATTGGTTTCCCGTAGACGTAGGCATCGTTGCCGAACCACGTAAATCTTCTTGTCTTCTTGTGTGGTGATTGGTTGATCTTGGTTGCCTTTGCACACACGCGCACAACAAGTGGTATCAGAGAGATTGATTGTGCGTGGAAGATCAATGGGAAGAGGAGAGATCAAGGTTGATCTCTTGCTGGGCCACACGAGCATCGGGAGAGACACAATTTCTCTGTTACAGAGAAATTGGTGCAGTTGCCGGAAGAAGACAACAGGAGTAAGAGGGTTCGTTTGCTGCAGTTGGACATCGGTGAAGAAGTCGTTGGCCGCCGGATCTGAGGAAGAGAACCGACGCAAAATATCGTCGCTGCGGAGAAAAGAAAAAAAAATTTTCGATCACGCACCGGTCGCCAGCCGCTGGACGTCACTGCCGCCGCCGCTGTCGACGTCGCCGTCCGCAGCAGGTCCAGCGCCGCCGTCGCCGGACCAGGAAGCAGCAGCCGCAGCAGCACCGGCCGCTGCATCTCTGCGCCGCCTGTAACTGGGTTCAGACCCAGGCGCAGAGAAGGAGACGACCCTGTCTGCTGGGTGTTGGGTCGGGTCGGGTCAGTTCCAACTGACCCGCGTTAACGTATAAGCCCAGCGCCCTTTCTCGGGTTGGGTTCAGTTTCGGGTTGGGTCCGAACCAACCCGCGGTTCAAGCCCAGTTCAGTCAGCAGTGCAGTTCGGGTCGGGTCGGGTCGACCTGAACCCGTAAGCAGACGGTCCAGCCCGTCAGCACCGCGCAGACGTCAGCAGCGTGACGTCATCAGGCTGACGTCAGCCCACGTCATCGGACACGCGGTCAACGGCCAGAGTTAACCAAATTGACGGCAGAAACTTGTTTCTGCGATATCTTGATCATCCGAAGTCCGATCGGAGATCCGTTTGCGCCTACGGACTCGTTTCGAGCAGATCTACGTGTTAGTGGAAGAAGATTGGCTGTTTGACGGTCAACAAGGAGTTTGATTAAATCGGGAGCGCAGAAAACCGTTTTTGCGATATCGGAGCCATCCGGGGTCGGATTTCAGATCCGTTTCTTCCAACGTGCTCGTGTTGACGAGATCTACAGCTTGGTGCAGGAGTTGAGGTCAGTGTTAATTATTTGTTTTTCTGTTACTTAATTTGATTAAGATGGAGAACAATACTATCAACACTACCATGGTTAAGCTCAACCATTCCAATTGGTTGATCTGGAAACTGAAGATGGAGGATATTCTCTATTGTAAAGACCTCCATGATCCCGTTGAGGGGGATAGTGCCCGACCGAAAGATATGTAAGATGCTGATTGGATCAAATTGCATAGAAAAGCGATTGGTCACATCCGACAGTGGGTTGATAACAGTATATTTCACCACGTGTCTAATGAAACCAATGCAAATACCCTTTGGAAAAAGCTAGAAGCAATGTATGATAAAAAGACCTCAGTGAACAAAACCTTCTTGATCAGAAAGCTTGTGAACATGAAATTCAAGGATGGTGGTCAGATCGAAGATCACATCAATGAGTTCCAAAGTGTGGTAAATCAGTTAGCCACTATGAAGATGATCCTTGATGATGAGATGCAAGCTTTGTTGCTTCTGAGTTCTTTGCCAGATTCATGAGAGACATTGGTTGTTTCCTTGATCAATTCTACTCCAGATGGTGTGTTATCTATGAGTCAGGTTACCAGTAGTCTACAGAATGAAGAAACTAGACGGAAATCTACAGGGACAGATAATGCACAGGCCTTTGTTACTGAGAACAGGGGGAGGAGTAAGAGTAGAGGACCAAAGGGGGGTCGTGGCAAGTCTAGAGGTGAATCACAGTCTAAATCTAGCAGTGAATCACAGAGCAAGAAAAAGTCTGTAAAGTGGTTTTTCTGTGGCAAGATGGGCCACATCAGGAAAAATTGTTTTGCCATGAAGGAACAAAACGGATCCAACAATGAGAAGAAGAATGATAATGATAACACTACAGCTACTTTGGAACAGGAAGTAGTGGTGCTCGCCGGCGATGATGATAAGTGTTTGAGTGTTGCAGATGGTCAGGTTGAGTGGGTTGTTGACACAGCAGCATCCTACCATGCTACTCCCTACAGGGAGATGTTCACGACGTACAAAGCAGATGACTTTGGTACTGTGAAGATGGGCAACACGAGTCATTCTGAGATTGTTGGTATCGGTGATGTCTGCATTAAAACCGATATTGGTTGCACAATGACGCTGAAAGATGTGCGACATGTTCCTGATCTGCGGTTGAATCTGATTTCCGGGACTGCATTGGACCGTGCAGGTTATGAGAATTACTTCGGAAATGGCAGATGGAAGCTCACTAAAGGGTCTCTTGTTATTGCGAGAGGTACAGCAGGTAATACTCTTTACAAAACACAATTAAAGCTGTGCAAAGATGCATTGAATGCAGTTCAAGACAATTCCTCTCTGAATCTGTGGCATAAGAGGCTTGGTCATATGAGTGAGAAAGGCTTGCAGATGTTGGCAAAGAAGGATTTAATTCCTTGCTCCAAAGGTATATCCCTTGACCCTTGTGATTATTGTTTATATGGTAAACAGCATAGGGTTGCTTTCTCTTCGACATCAAAATTGAAATCCAATGTGTTGGATTTGGTATATTCTGATGTTTGTGGTCCCATAGAGGTAGAATCACTGGGTGGCAATAAGTACTTTGTCATGTTCATCGATGATGCATCCAGGAAAGTCTGGGTTTATCCATTGAAATCAAAGAATCAAGTATTCCAGATGTTTTAACAGTTTCATGTCCAGGTTGAAAGAGAAACAGGTAAACTCTTGAAGTGTCTCCGTTCAGATAATGGGGGTGAATACACATCCAACCAGTTCAAAAGCTATTGCTTGAAGCATAGCATTCGACATGAAAAGACAGTTCCTGGTACTCCACAGCACAATGGTGTGGCAGAGAGAATGAACCGCACTATTCTTGAGAAGATGAGATGCATAATAAAATTAGCACGGTTGCCTAAGTCATTCTGGGGTGAAGCCGTTCTGACTGCCGTTTATCTGATTAACAGATCTTTCTCAGTTCCTTTGAATTATGATCTTCCAGAGAGAAGATGGACAGGTAAAAATGTTTCCTATTCACATTTGAAGGTGTTTGGGTGTAAAGCATTTGTGCATGTACCAAAGGAGCAGCGTTCCAAGTTGGACGATAAGGCAGTGAGTTGCATCTTTCTTGGTTATGGTGGAGATGAGTTTGGCTACAGATTATGGGATCCAGAGAAGAGGAAACTTATCAGAAGTAGGGATGTGGTTTTCCATGAAGATCAGTTCTTTGGAGATGTTGAGAAGATTGATAAGTCTTCTGAGAAAGTTGATGGAGTGGTTGATCTCACACCGACCCCTTCTCTGGTGCAGATTACAGGTGGAGAAGGTGGACAAAACGATCCGGATCGTGATGAGGCACAGAAGTTGCCAGATGATGAGGATGTTGAGCAGGGGGAGCAGTGGTCTCCTCATATTGAAACCACGGAACCTCAAGTTAGGAGGTCTACACGGGAGCGTCAACCATCAACTAGGTATCCTGCATCCGAGTATGTGTTGCTTACTGATGAGGGAGAGCCAGCTAGCTTCCGAGAAGCAATGACTCATGCTGATAAAGATGAGTGGATGAAGGCTATGCAGGATGAGATGAGTTCTTTGAAGAAGAACAAGACTTATGAGCTGGTGCAACTTCCTAAAGATAGGAATGTTCTGAAAAACAAATGGGTGTTCAAGCTGAAAAAGGATGAGAATGGGAAACTGGTGAAGCACAAAGCACCGTTAGTGGTAAAAGGCTTCGCACAGACGAAGGGTATCGACTTCAGTGATGTTTTCTCTCCTGTTGTGAAAATGACTTCTATTAGAATCGTTTTGGGTCTAGCCGCCAACATGGACCTTGAGCTTGAACAGATGGACGTGAAGACCGTATTTCTTCATGGTGACTTGAAAGAAGAGATCTACATGACTCAGCCAGAGGGGTTTGAGGTAGAAGGAAAAGAACAGATGGTTTGCAAGTTGAAGAAGAGTCTCTACGGGTTGAAGCAAGCACCGAGACAGTGGTACAAGAAATTTGATTCATTCATGTTGAGTCATGGGTACCAGAGGACAGCTGCAGATCATTGTGTCTATGTTCGTCGATTTATCGATGGTCGGTTCATCATCCTTCTTTTATATGTAAATAATATGCTGATAGTTGGACAGGATAGCAAGTTGATTGGCAAGTTAAAAGAGGAGATGTCAAAGTCGTTTGACATGAAAGACTTGGGTCCCGCACGAACGATATTGGGCATGCAAATACGTCGTGATAGGAGTTCCAAGCAGCTGTGGTTGTCACAGGAGAAATATGTTGAACGAGTTCTCGAACGGTTCAACATGAAGAATGCTAAGCCAGTTAGCATACCTCTAGCCAGTCACTTCAAACTAAGCAAGCGCTTGTTTCCTACTACAGATGATGAAAAGGAATGGATGGCATGTGTTCCTTACTCATCTGCTGTGGGGAGTCTTATGTATGCCATGGTTTGTACACTGCCAGACATTGCTCATGCTGTGAGTTTAGTGAGTTGATTTCTCGCAAACCCTGGAAAAGAGCATTGGGAAGCAGTGAAGTGGATCTTTAGGTATTTGAGAGGTACTTCCAAGGTGTGCTTATGTTTCGGAGGCTCAAAACCAGTCATGGAAGGTTATACTGATGCTGATTTTGCAGGCGATCTTGATCGTCGGTTGTCGACTTCTGGTTATCTGTTTACTTTTGTAGGGGGAGCTATTTCCTGGCAATCAAAGTTACAGAAGTGTACAGCACAGTCTACAACTGAAGCGGAATACATAGCTGCTAATGAAGCAGGGAGAGAGATGCTTTGGTTGAAGAGATTCCTTCAAGAACTTGGTTTGAAGCAAGAAGAATATGTAGTTTACTGTGATAGTCAGAGTGCTATGGATTTCAGTGAGAATACTACATATCATGGTCGCATGAAGCATGTTGATATCAAGTACCATTGGATTCGTGAGGTGATCGAGAAGAACTTCATGAAGCTGGAAAAGATTCATTCGGACAAGAATCCCTCGGACATGATGACCAAGGTTGTGTCTAAGGGAAAGCTGGAGCTGTGTTCAGAGTTGGCCGGACTGAACTCCCAGTAAGGGGTTCAGGGCATCTTCCCCATGGTCTGGAGGGGGAGATTGTTGGCCATGTGGGTCCAGACCATGTTTGGGTTCTATATCTTGGGTAGTTTCCTAATGTATTAGGAATTTCCTATTTTGTTAAATAGTAGTTTTCTAATGGGTTAGGACTTTCCTTTTTCTTGAGATAGAGTTCTTGGGAGATAAGGATGTACTGGTTATATATATGAGATGTAATCTGTAACCCTAGGGGGTCAGTCAGAGAGGCTGAGATTCCAAGGCTGTGGTTTCACAGATTGGAGGAGAACCCAGTGGAAATTGGTTTCCCGTGGACGTAGGCATCGTTGCCGAACCACGTCAATCTTCTTGTCTTCTTGTGTGGTGATTGGTTGATCTTGGTTGCCTTTGCACACACGCGCACAACAGCTAATAGTATGGTTCAATAAACCATATGGCTGCCAATAAGAAACAGCTATTACGTTAAGATCAGATGATTACCATTTTTCATTTCACTAAGTGCATATATCATTTCAGCCATTGGTTTAGTGCCTGGATGTGGATTATTTAATTAGACTTTTTACTGCTGTATTGCTTGAAAGGCAGATTTTGCTCCGGTCATTTAAGTATACTCCTCACCTACACATTCTTGAATCCAGATGCTTTCCCTTCATGCAATCTTTGCTATTCATGTCCATATGATATCATGTCAATGTTTCTCTGAGTTTCCATCTTGTCCCATATTCAAGTGTCTGGCTTCTTTTAGCCACTACTCTACTAATCCAATTGCACCTTGTTAACTTCTTTCCAACCCACCTAACAACCAAGCCTTTCAAGTTCTAGATTCAGAGATGAGGTGTCAGGTACCACTTGGCATCTTAATTTCCATACAATATATGATAAAATATACAAAACACATAAGTTCAAGGGGATAAGTTATATAGTAAGTTCTAAAAACAAAAACAGTGGATCCTTAAAATTTTTATAAGACAACTGCAAAAATTGTAGGAGTGTTTTTATAGCAGCAATGTGTTTGGTACATGTCCAATGCAGATTCATGTCCCATGTCAAAGATGTAAATTTTTTTGGTAGAAGTACTTCTGAATAGTTGATGTTTACAACATTTAATGTGAATGGTTGGATCTACCTGAGCACGAGAAAATTAGGATTTATTCGTTGTTGATATGAATCTAACATGCCAAAGGTTGACTTTAGATTCCAGACTATAGTTTATTAGTTATTTATTAACTGGTTTTGGATTTTTTTCAGGTGGGAATTGATATCAGGAAGGCACCCAAATAGGACAGCTGAAGAGGTGGAGAGATATTGGACAATGAAAAAAAGTCACATGTTAGAGAGTAAGGTCTTGGAACATGAGGGCAAAGCTATCTCTGAAGCTGGCTATGATGTCTTAATCAATGGATACATGTTGACTTTCTTTTGGGATTAGTGATAATTTCACATTATATTTCCATTTTTCTTATCACATTATTATGATGGAACGAAAGAAGAAAAGAAGACATGGCGAATTGAAAACAATTATAGAGAAAAGAAAACAAGGTTCTTGATCAGCATATGGAAGAAAGTTGCTTCTATTTCTCATTTCTTGTTAGTCCAAAAGAAAATTTTGATGGGAATACAATAAGAAGATTATAGGCTTTAGAAAATGGCTGGCATACAAAAGGAACTGATTGTTTCTTCTCATCGAAGGACCCAACCTCTTTGTGCGGAAGCTCCAGCAGATATTGAGTTGTCTCAATGAGCACCCCGGCTTTTTGCTTCCATGAAGAAAGGCCTCCAATAAGATCACTATGCACGAGCTCTCAGTCATCACTGTTAAAGAAGGGCTAGACCAATTTCCACACTCATGAGAACCTACCTATTTCGATAAGGTATGTTCAGTTGACACTTAACAGTCCAGTTGTATATGTTGGAGCTACAGCACAGGAGGTACAGAAAATCCACATTCGGTCCATTTGGTATCATCGTTACCTGCTACAAAAAATCCAAATCATCGTTACAAGGGTCTGAGACACATGACGACCATCATGCTCTTGTTTCCACATTGAATTGCCACAAGACACTGGCACGTGCTGCTTTTCTCACTGTCATCAGACATATCCTCCTATGCATTGGCAGCCATTCCCAATTAAATCTTGTAGGAACATTAGATATCATCAGGACCCAAAGTGTGCGAACGAGATTTTTTACATGCCAAATTCAATCTGATCTCTATAGCAAACGAAAGAAGAAAAGAAAACATGGCGAACTGAAAATGTGGCGAACTGAAAACCAGCAAATCTGATCATGTTTTTCATTACAGCTGTTGTGTAGCTACACATCATGTTGGGGTTTAGTATTGATGATAGTTCTTTAACCAAGCTTATTAGGAGAAGGGGCCCAAAGACAGCCCTAATGATATGGCAAGAATATCCTCCATAGGGTCCAATAATAAGCAATATCAGAAGACAACTCCCCCAATCACAAGGCTAGCCAATATCAGTGTTTCCGTCCTTGTTTTTTTACTTGGAGCCCATGGGACATTTTACTTGGAGCCCATCTGGCATGTCCCATCACTCTTGTATTTTTATTCCAAAAACATTTTTTTCTTAAAAATCAGGGCTCTATTCAGAACCTTAATGGCATGTGAATATATGATCCTTTACAAACATGGCTGTAGTTTATAATATTAATATTATTTATATTAATATGTATGGACTATGAGCTCGGATCTCAAAGTTAAAAAAGCATACGTCTAGCACCAACGATGTTAAGACTATAAATAATAAAACAACTGCTGTAGTGTATTAAAAACGACGGCCTAAAAGCCGTCGTTAAGCGGAAATTACATCAAGTATTTTCAGTGTAAATTTTAAGAAAAACGACGGCCTTTTTTAATTTACGACGGCCTGGGCCGTCGCAAATTACAACTGCCCGGAGACCCTCGGTAATTTTTTCAATTTACGACTGCCAAGAGACCGTCGTTTAATGAAAACAACTTCGATTTTTACGATGGCCCTATTGGTGGTGTTGGCCGTCATTTATTAATAACAACAACGGCCCTAAGCCGTCGTTTATAGCGCTTTTTGCTGTAGTGTGTGACCGTGGGTGCACTAGGACAATGCCCAATTTAAACAAGCTCCTCTAGAAGAAGCTCCATACAAAGTTCTTACATCCGGAACAAGCCACAACCAAGAGGAAAAAAAAAAAAGGCAAAAGAGGGTTTGATCCAAAACCCAACTTGTCATGCATGGAATTCTCAAGCTGTCAGCACTCTTCGAAACAGTGGGTTTACTCCGATGCAACTAAAAAAAAAAAAAAATCAGATGAAGTGCAGGTGTGTGGAAAGTGCGTTCCATCATATGAAGCATGAAATCACCAAATCAATCGACCAGAGAACATCCATAAAGTTAGAGCATGGATTCGGCCAATTCGGCCTTGAGAAAACACGAAGAGGGAGAGGCTGAACCCTAACCAGCCATAGCAGCCGTCTGGAGGTAAAAAAATTTTGCAAGCTAAGAAGAAGAGCTCCAAGTTTTGTTGTCTTCAATTTCTGTCAAAATTTGAAATGGAGGTGATGGGGCTTAGAATGAGACCCAGTTCTCTTATGAAGACCACATCCGGACTCTTAACTGCCCACTCTCTCACTATCATTGATGTTTTGAAGAGTGGAGCCCACTGCTTTTCTC